>JAWNMK010000126.1:7165000-9565000 GCA_035044105.1 Drosophila nr. perissopoda 5 BK-2023a | reverse complement strand
CAAAGCGATGTTGGTATAGATGCGGAAGTCTTGATGGGCTCACAGTGGAACAGTCGAGTGCTCACTCAAGTTGCTTGATCTGTTCCGAATTTTATGCCCAGATAGCAAGTCGAGAGCAGTTCGCAGCAGTTGACCGCTTTTTAATCTGTCTACACAAATATTTGAAGTTAATGCCAAAGAAATTGAAAATAGAGAAATAGCTATAAAAAAAAAAAAAAATAAGAATTGTATTTAATAACAAAAAGTATTTAAAAGATCAAGTAAATACTATACTATATATATATATTATGCATATTTTGTATTTCATATTTCGTGAATTAAATGGTTAACTTAAATATATTTAAATATATTCTTATACAAAGTATTAAACTAATATATCATTTGTATAACGGTGTTAATCCTTAACAGAATTATGCACCGATTTGTAAAGTATACAAATTCCGGTAAACATTTAGGTATTCTTCCAAGAAGTTTATTGCAAAATATTTATCAATTGAGTATAGAGAAAGGAACATTATTTTGCATATATCTACGATTTTTAGGTAATTTTCATAGCAATACTTTAATTTACTGTTTGCTTCTGCATAGGTTTTACTACTAATAGTTTCCATAAAGAAAGACTATTAATATAAATCTTATAACAAGATACGGATATTCACTCTTCAAGAACAACCTAAAATGCTGTGCATCTTTAATATATCAGAAGAATACCCCTCAGCTTTACTTGCTTTTGTTCCCCCAGCAAAATCATTACGAATCAAAACTGAATCCACTGTAATTGACATGTGGAGATTGAGCCCTGTTGAGTACAGGCTGCTGATCTTCTTATACGCTTTAATAATGCGCGCTCAGAAAAGATAGATTTCGTTTTGCGTCTTGCCTCAAATAATGTTTTTTAAAGTGCGGGCATTGTTTATGTTATTTGTTTATTTTCAGTTATGACCAAATAAGCGAACAAACAAACGTAAACGTAAAATGAAACTTGGGCGTAAACAATCGCTCAACTACAGAGAAACTGCAGCATCATCAAATCCACACACACACACATTCACACACACATTAACATACACATGTATATAGTTTTTATATATAGCACTTTTGTTTATTTGCTTATTTACACTTGCGATTTGATTCAACCCAAAAAGCCGCCAAAGCCGATTCCTTTGAATTTGGCAAAACCAACGCCGACGAAGCTAGCACCACCACCACCAAGGCTACGGCCATAACCACCGCCGTAACCTCCGCCGTAACCACTGCCGTAGCCACCACCGTAGCCACCACCGTAGCCACCGCCGTAACCACCACCGTAGCCACCACCGTAGCCACCGCCGTAGCCACCGCCGTAGCCACCGCCATAGCCTCCTAGTCCACCGTCTCCTAGTGCATAGCCGTAACTGGGAACCGATTGAACTGTTGAATATGTGGACACCACCGGCACAGTGGTGATAACGGGCACAGTGGTCACCACAGGCACTGACTGCACCAACGGAGCACTACCGTAACCACCGCCGCCACCCACAATGCCACCGCCACCCACAATTCCGCCGCCCACAATGCCGCCGCCAATGATGCCGCCGCCGCCGCCGCCAAAGTGGCGCTTCTCACGCACAAGTTCGCCGCCATCCTTCACAATGGGCGTGGCCACGACCAGACTGACGAGCAGTGCCAAGAAAATTGGCAAGTTAACCATTTGCCGCAACATGTTCACATCTGCTACTGAATTGCCAGCCAGAGCCCAGTCGGTTATTTATGCAACTTAATTAGTGGAACCTGTCTGTTCAACTTGGCCTGTTTGCGCTACCAATTCACAAATAGGATGCCAAATTTCCCCCAAAACTAGTATATGCATCCATGTCCATGGTCACTTCTAAACATGTATGTCAATGGTAAGTTGCGGGTTTTAACTGATGCTGCAAAGACTTACACTGTAAAAAATACTAACTTCGACAGTTCTTCTTGGGTTCAAGTCCAACTTTCTTGACTTCAAAAAAACATACATAAAAATCAAATTAAAATTTATATTTTAGAATAAGTTTCTGAGTTTTAAAATAGATATAGACCACCTTAGAATAAGTTATTCTAAAAGTAACCAATCGCAATCAAGCTGAACACAAACCTAACTATTACGTAAATAAACTCTAAGATTTTCTCCAGTGTAGTTCGCACCTCATTATAAGCATCACAGCGAGTGAAGGTCAGACCGGACCACGTGGATGGAGACGCGTATGTCAGTTCCCGCTCATTGCTTGCCTAATGCGTGCGCAAACACAGCATAAGTGTTGGGGTGGGGGTGTGCTACATGACGCATCACCCAAGCGGGTGCATAAAAACGCTGAAGCGCCTGCGCCGGCGTCGCACAACGTGGTCAACAATACGTCAAAGATGAGCTGCTGCAACATACTATTACCGGTGCTGCTGATCTGTGGTGCTGCAGTGGCGTTCGATTTGGGCTCGACGGGATTAGCGGATGGCATTGGTGGCTTTGATGGGCTCAACACGCTGCAGCAAGTGCCAGCGGTGGTGCAACAGGGGCCAATTGTACAGCAGGTGCCGATCGTGCAGCAGGTGCCGATTGTGCAGCAGGTGCCGATTGTACAGCAGGTGCCCATAATACAACAACAGCCACAGACTCGATCACTGCTCGGCGGTGGCGTGGGTGGTGCTGGTGGATTTGGTGGCTTCGGTGGCGGTTTTGGCAGCTATCGCGAGAGCTACCGCGTTCGCGGACGTGCCTTTGGTGGCGGCGGCTTCAAAGGCGGCTTTGGACATGGTCTTGGCGGCGGTGGCTTTGGTGGCGGTGGGTTTGGTGGTGGTGGTTTTCGCGCACGCTATGACAAAAAGGTGGTCGGTGGTTTCGGCGGTGCTGGCGTGCTGGGCGGTGCGGGCGGCGTCGGACTGCTTGGTTAGCAGACTAACTATAATTAGATTATGTTCATATGTGCAAAAAAAAAAAACAAATATTCAAATAAAGCCAAAGCCAAAAACGAGACACCCTGTATATATTTTTATGTTATGCTCGCACTTTTTTGCTGACATGCGCAATTTCAACCCTCCGCGGTCCGGTGGTGAGTGTGTGTGTGTGTGTATGTCTGATTTCTGAATGGGGCAGCCAGCGAGGCAGTCAGACAGTTAGTTGGCTGGTCGACTTGTCCTCAGTTCGAGTCAGTCGCTCGCTGCAGTCGTTGCTCGTCGTTGTCTGACTGCGCGCTCTCTCTCTCTCTCCCACTCGCTCTCTCTCGTTCTCGCTCTGTGTGTGTTTTTGCCGTTAGTTGCACGGTCCTGCACCCGCAGCACCTGCGGTGGAACTCTGTTTAGCAGCAACAACAACAAAACAAAGCGAATTCTATTAAAATACACACTGAACTAATCCTTGTGGAGCTGACTAAAAATAGCAACAAAACTGTGCCATAAATCTGAGAGATATATATATATACATATAATTGTATATATATTGTACGGATAAATGTCCAAGTGCTGTGTTGTTTTGTGTGTCTGCGTTTAAAAATAAAACAAAGACGCGACGGCGAAAAGCTTCAAAAAAGTTTAGGTTTTTTTTTTGTCAACTTGCGCATTGAATTAGTATTAAGCATATGCAACATAAGCGTAAACAACTACAAATATAAAGAGAAAACAACAACAACAACGACAACAACAACGGAGAGCGTCAAATTGTGGAATTCCATTTCATCTCAGGTAAGCTGCTGCTGCTCAGATTTACTTGCGCTCGCCTCTGTGTGTGTGTGTGTGTGTTTTTGCGTGTTTTTTTTCTATTTAATTTAATTCCAAATGAAAATTTTTCACATGTCGCTGCGCTCTTTAGCACACACGCACACACACACTCACAGTCGCGCTCTCTGCCTGAGTTGTTTCTCTTCGTGCAGCGTTGCCAGACTTTGTGTTTTCACTTATTCTCAGCCTGCTCGCCGCATTTGCTGCAACAATAATAACTCGATTGAGATCAAAAATCTCATTTCATTTAACAAGCTGTCCCATTTTTGTCCCTGATTTTAGCTCTCGTCACGTCTGCCACACAATGCTGTCGTATTGTATTACCTGCGTTACGTTGTCTTTAGGGGCACAGTTGCTTCCTTTGTTTTTCCGCCCATTGACACGTATCATTATGCACAACAGCAACAGAAAACAGCAGCAGCAACTAGTCCATAAAACTCAAACACTTGACAGAGTCTCAAGTCCTGTGCAGCCGCACGGGCAATTAGCGTAATTGCGGCTCAAGATAGACATGAGCCGCAGCGGCTGGCTTCAATTTCGCAAATTGTTAGGCAACGCAATTTGCACCACGCATCACGCACTTTGCTCGCAAGCAAACAAAAAAAAACACAATAAGGGTGTTCCCTTGATGATTAAGCTTTAATAATTTTTTTTTTTTTTAATTTAGCAATTTAATTTAATATTGATCAACCTACTGAAAGGTTATAAAATATGGTCGGAAGACAAGTAAAAATTATAGCCCGAAAATCGATATATCGGTGTATGGGCATAGGTCGAAACTTCAAAATGCCATAACTTCGTCAAAACTCAACGTATCTTCAAAAGCGAAGGCTTTTTGATCATAGTTTTGCCCCTAAATCAATCGTACATTTAAAGTTGAAAACGAAATTTGAGGTCGGAAGACAAGTAAAAATTATAGCCCGAAAATCGATATATCGATATATGGGCATAGGTCGAAACTTCAAAATGCCATAACTTCGTCAAAACTCAACGTATCTTCAAAAGCGAAGGCTTTTTGATCATAGTTTTGCCCCTAAATCAATCGTACATTTAAAGTTGAAAACGAAATTTGAGGTCGGAAGACAAGTAAAAATTATAGCCCGAAAATCGATATATCGGTGTATAGGCATAGGTCAAAACTTCAAAATGCCATAACTTCGTCAAAACTCAACTGATTTTAAAAAGCAAGGGCTTTTTGATCATAGTTTTGCCCCTAAATCAATCGTACATTTAAAGTTGAAAACGAAATTTGAGGTCGGAAGACAAGTAAAAATTATAGCCTGAAAATCGATGTATCGATATATGGGCATAGGTCGAAACTTCAAAATGCCATAACTTCGTCAAAACTCAACTGATTTTAAAAAGCAAGGGCTTTTTGATCATAGTTTTGCCCCTAAATCAATCGTACATTTAAAGTTGAAAACGAAATTTGAGGTCGGAAGACAAGTAAAAATTATAGCCCGAAAATCGATGTATCGATATATGGGCATAGGTCGAAACTTCAAAATGCCATAACTTCGTCAAAACTCAACTGATTTTAAAGAGCAAGGGCTTTTTGATCATAGTTTTGCCCCTAAATCAATCGTACATTTAAAGTTGAAAACGAAATTTGAGGTCGGAAGACAAGTAAAAATTATAGCCCGAAAATCGATATATTGGTGTATGGGCATAGGTCGAAACTTCAAAATGCCATAACTTCGTCAAAACTCAACGTATCTTCAAAAGCGAAGGCTTTTTGGTCATAGTTTTGCCCCTTAATCAATCGTGCATTTAAAGTTGAAAACGAAATTTGAGGTCGGAAGACAAGTAAAAATTATAGCCTGAAAATCGATGTATCGATATATGGGCATAGGTCGAAACTTCAAAATGCCATAACTTCGTCAAAACTCAACTGATTTTAAAAAGCAAGGGCTTTTTGATCATAGTTTTGCCCCTAAATCAATCGTACATTTAAAGTTGAAAACGAAATTTGAGGTCGGAAGACAAGTAAAAATTATAGCCTGAAAATCGATGTATCGATATATGGGCATAGGTCGAAACTTCAAAATGCCATAACTTCGTCAAAACTCAACTGATTTTAAAGAGCAAGGGCTTTTTGATCATAGTTTTGCCCCTAAATCAATCGTACATTTAAAGTTGAAAACGAAATTTGAGGTCGGAAGACAAGTAAAAATTATAGCCCGAAAATCGATATATTGGTGTATGGGCATAGGTCGAAACTTCAAAATGCCATAACTTCGTCAAAACTCAACTGATTTTAAAAAGCAAGGGCTTTTTGATCATAGTTTTGCCCCTAAATAAATCGTACATTTAAAGTTGAAAACGAAATTTGAGGTCGGAAGACAAGTAAAAATTATAGCCCGAAAATCGATATATTGGTGTATGGGCATAGGTCGAAACTTCAAAATGCCATAACTTCGTCAAAACTCAACGTATCTTCAAAAGCGAAGGCTTTTTGGTCATAGTTTTGCCCCTAAATCAATCGTACATTTAAAGTTGAAAACGAAATTTGAGGTCGGATTAAGCTTTAATAATTTAGTCTAAATATATATGTTAATTCATAAGATCCACAAAAATGTCGCAAGCAAAATTGCAATAAGTTTCGTTTGTGGAACGTATATATGTATCAGTATCCAACTATATATAGTTCTCATATATAGTACACGTAAATGTAAAGTTAACTTTCGAACTCAATTTGTTTGACTATCTTTAAAAGGTCGAACAAATCATGGCAATTTTAAATTATGGCAATTTGCTGATTGGCGTGCGCTCACTACAATTCCAGGCAGTTAGGTCAAAGTGCGTCCAATCAGGATAATGACTATCGGTAGCTACCCCCTACACTTGCCTCCTGTGACCTTTCCCTACACCCACTCAACGCCCCACTTAAGTTGCTGACGTCGTTGCATTTCACCCTGACAACATCAGCTGTGCGTTTTGTTTTCGGCCACCTTTGGCATATTTTGTACATACACACACATAAGTATTTATATGTATATGAGTAGTATATAGTTCAAGGTCATTCCATGTTTTCTTTGACACTCGCGTGCAGCTGGAAAGTAGAGCAGCAGCTTAGCAAAAGCATCATCAACTTGAGTGCCCACTCAACTGACCCCAGCTCACCACTGTCAAGGACAACAAAAAAAAAAAATGCTAACAAGCAGGAGCCTTTGTTGATTACTTTTATTCGTGTCGCACATTCGCATCACTCACAATTTTCAGCATGCGAATGTCGTTTAGGGTTCATCAACTTGGCCAACAGCTATTTATAAATTTATGGCGCCCCATGAACATTATGAACCCAAAGGCAAACTGCCTGCTTCTCCCCAAGCATGCATGTTTCTTTATAAAAATACAAAATTCGACTAAAATAAATACTTTATTTCGTTAAGAATATTTCGCTGAAAAGCAAACGAAACGAGAAGTGAAAAACTACTTGGGAAAATAGCTGACATAACAATGGAAAGTCATTAATTTATTTGTATAAAGTTCACAAAGCTAAGCACCACTATAGAAAAGTATGTAGTTAATATAATAAATACAATAATTAGACAATATTTTGTAAAGCTTCATGAGAATTTCTTATAATCCTTACTTTGGAATTCTAATCATTATCTTTATCGCTGCCTTAGACCGTATTCTAATAGAATAAATTTACCGTCATTTTGAATTACATACTTATGCACTTCATTCTGTGGCACAAAGGAAGCTGGTTGCGAAAGGAAAGCAAAGTTCCATTGGGTTATCGCAGCCTTGGTCGGGTCATTTGGCCGTAAACGCGAAGCTAATAGCCGGCACGGTGTTAACGATTGCCGTGGCAGTCAGCTAACAATAGCAACGGGTTCAGGCCACTATCCAGGCACAACGTGCTAGTGAACTTTTGTGCCGCAACTTGGCAGCCGGCCAGCAGCACAAACAGAAGCAGAAGCAAAGCAAAGCAAAGCAAAACAATTCAAAGTAGAGCAAAAGATGGCAAACACTTGTTTTCCAGCTGGCTGGTCGCAATGGGGGGCAAGAACAAGAAGCTGCAGCAGCAGCAGCAACAGGAAGCGCAGCCATTGAACATTTAATGTATGCAGTCTGCGAAAATGTTTTGCTGTCCACAACAATTTATGACTATGTCTAAAATCGAGATTGCCGAGGCGCCACAAAAAGCGATAGAGAAAGACAAATTGCGCCATGAACATAAATTGTGGCGCTTCTAATCCGGCATAAATCTGCCGGCCAAGTGGAGCAGCCTAGTTGGCCACGGCCTAATGCCAGCTAATTGCATTTTGCAGAGTTTATATAGCAGTGGAAAACTTTGAAATTGGTATGGGAAAATTGTCGCCAGTTCGCCGCCAGCTTAAGCTCAAAAAATGAAGAAGCTAAATTGGCCAACAACTCAGAAATGCTCAGGCATTACACATACGACTTGTTGGCCACTTTCTTGCCTTCGTTGCTCTCATTTTCGTTTTGGGGCAAACTAACACAAAAGAAGAGTTTACTTTCACCATTTATTTCTTGATTTTGCATAAATTCAAAGTCACCAAATTTGATTATCCTGTTTATGACTGAATTGACAAAACTTTCGCCTTCGCAAAATGTCACCTAAATTGAGCTTAATTCAAATATCGATTTTAGTCAATGGACGAGGACAAAATAAAGTTAGTTTTTAAGATGGCATCTAAAAAGTTTTTATATCAATCTTTCAATCACAATTGAATAAGCTAATAACCCTTAACTCTTACATACTCACTCACATATATAAACATTTATTTATCTTCCAGCTATATATCAAGGATAAGGGATACAAACTAACACCACTGTAGGCTTGTGTGTGTGGGTGTGTGTGTTGTAGCATGCTAGCTGCAGTTATGGCATCAGACATCAATTGGGATCCAGGTGAGCATTGCCTCTGTTTCTCTATTTTACTGGCTGTTTAATTAATCAAGTCGATTGCAGCGCTGTCCAAATTGATAACGACGCTGAAGGAATCGGACAACTTGTCCAATGACCAGGAGATTGACTTTTTGAAGGCACTGCTGGAGTCCAAGGAGCTGAATGCCCTGGTCAATGTGCACACAAAGGTGGCGAAAGTGGGTCGCGATGATCGTTTAGCACCGGTTTTGTCCACCTCAGCTCAGGTGCTGTACGAGGTGTTGGAGCAGCTGTCGCAGAGCTGCCATCTAAATGATGACTGCAAGGAGGCCTTTCATCTGCTGCAGGATTCGCATTTACAGGTGAGTACGGGCAAAATTTAAAAAAAGAAATCGAAACTTCAACTGCAACTGCAACTTTCTCCTACTTGCAGCATCTGCTGTTCGCACACGATGCCATTGCACAAAAGGACTTTTATCCCCATCTGCCCGAGGCGCCAATCGAAATGGATGAGGATGAGGAGACCATCAAGATTGTGCAGCTCGTGAAGAGCAATGAGCCACTGGTGAGTATGAACTCTGCTCTTAACGCATCGCTGCTCATCTTAAACTCATGCCCATCCGTGTCATTGTCATTGTATCCATTGTTCAATGCCGACTTTATGCAAATTGTGCTTTTACTGTCTTAATTGCTCAGCTGCTTATCTGGCACTCATTTCTATGAACTCATTGTTGTCCTTGCATATAACGAGTCCTTTGCTCTCAGTTTTTCTTCTTCTTTTCGTTTACCTAAGCCATCTCAGCTCCTATCTGCGCTTTCATTCATTTCCCTAAACCGCATTTCAAAACTGTTTTTGTAACGCTAACAAATTTTATTGTAAATTTTTGCTTTTGTCTAACAAATAAAAAAAAAAAAAACATTTCCAAAATCGAATAAATTTGAATTGATTTTCTCATAAACCAAAAATCAATTAAAAACTATTAAACAAAAAAAAACACAGACAGGAGCACAAAGTGCGGAACCGATTGTTGTAAGTAAACAATGTCCTTACTGTATAGTTCAACCATTCAACAAGACTGCTCTTAAAACTTGGCACAACAACAACAAATTAACAACAACAATTAACAACAACAAGCCACACACAACAAACACCAAAACTGTTTTGTACTGTTATGTTTTGCATTGGTGTTAGTAAAACGTATTCGTATATTCGAAGAATACTAAAAAGAAACCCAAACACACACATGTACAGCCTCACACACACACACGCACACACACACACACATAGCCATACACATAGACATACACACACATAAACATAAACATGTATACATACACATGCACAAGCAGTGCTGTTAGCTTGATTAAAAACCCATTGCATACTTTTAGGGAGCAACCATAAAAACGGACGAGGAAACGGGCAAGATAATCATAGCAAGAATAATGCACGGCGGCGCTGCAGATCGCTCGGGCTTAATACACGTCGGCGACGAGGTCATCGAGGTCAACAGCATCAATGTGGAGGGCAAGACGCCTGGCGATGTGCTCACCATACTGGTAATTAACCAATTTAACCAGTTATGTTTATTGTATATTTAATGCCCTTTTTGTTTATAGCAAAATTCCGAGGGCACAATTACTTTCAAGCTGGTGCCCGCCGACACCAAAGGCGCCCAGCGTGAGTCCAAGGTGCGAGTGCGCGCCCACTTCGACTACAATCCCGATGTGGACCCCTATATACCCTGCAAGGAGGCGGGCCTCGCCTTTCAGCGCGGCGATGTGCTGCACATTGTGGCCCAGGACGATGCCTATTGGTGGCAGGCGCGCAAGGATCACGAGCGCTCAGCACGTGCTGGCCTCATACCCAGCCGGGCGTTACAGGAGCGTCGCATTCTGCATGAGCGTACCCAACGCGAGAGCAACGACATGGACTCGAAGCGTAAGTGTATTCATTAAATACAGGTTGAGTGTGTGCACACATCAAATCATTCATTCACATACCGATCACAAAAGGATAACAGCTGCATCCCTGTTACTACAAAAGCATATCTTTCACATAAATATCCAAACTAAAATTAAATCATATTAATAATAATTGAAGTGAATTGATCGATCCTCGCACGTACTTGACTCATTTCATTCTAATCCCCTCATAACAACAACAACAACAACCTTCGCTCTCAACATTGCCTTCAACTCCAATCGCCACCTAATCCTCAAGCGGGTTCATGCGCCTCACTTTGCACCACCCCGCCGGGATCGCCGCGGCTGCAGACGAGCAGCAGCAGCTCCTCGTGCCGGCAGCCAAAGACTAAAAAGATCATGTACGATTTGACAGAGAACGATGACTTTGATCGCGAACTGATTGCCACATACGAGGAGGTCGCCAAACTCTATCCACGTCCCGGCATCTTTCGGCCTGTTGTGCTCATTGGTGCACCAGGTGTGGGACGCAACGAGCTGAGGCGTCGCCTCATCGCTCGTGATCCGGAGAAGTTTCGCAGTCCGGTGCCATGTAAGTGGAATGAACTTGTAGCTATCTAAACAAGGAATGAACCTTTTGTTTTCTCCATTAATCCCTGGGCAGATACTACGCGACCAATGCGCACTGGCGAGGTGCCCGGTCGGGAGTACATTTTTGTGGCACGGGAGAAGATGGACGCGGACATTGAAGCTGGCAAATTTGTGGAGCATGGCGAGTACAAGGGACATCTGTATGGCACCTCGGCGGAGAGCGTTAAGTCGATTGTGAATGCCGGTTGCGTTTGTGTGCTGAGTCCACACTATCAGGCCATAAAGACGTTGCGCACAGCGCAGCTGAAACCATTCCTCATACACATTAAACCACCAGAGTTGGACACACTGAAGTCCACGCGAACTGAGGCGCGTGCCAAGTCCACGTTCGATGAGGCAAATGCGCGCAGTTTTACGGATGAGGAGTTCGAGGATATGTTGAAATCGTCGGAACGCATTGACTTCACCTATGGCCACTTTTTCGATGTGGAGATCGTCAATGGAGAGCTGCTGGCATCCTTCGAGCAGCTCGTCCAGCACGTCCAACGGCTGGAGAACGAACCGATCTGGGCGCCCGCCATCTGGGTGCAGTAGATAACGCTCCTAACCGCAATTTGTTAAAACAAAACAAACAAAAAAAAAAACACCAAAGTATTTGCCATACGAATTTAGCCATAATAATTCTTTTGTTGTTGTTGTTATTAAACCCTTTAAAGCGAGAGACAACTTCAAAAGTGCTAAGCTAAATGTACAGTTAATTGCCAATGTTGCACGGCATTTAGTTAGAAAGAGAGAGACACACACACACACACACACACACACAGTGCGAGTTCGAGTTCAATTTCGAGGTATCTACACAGTTTACCCTTTAGGCGGTCCTTGCCGGATGCTCCTGTCCAGCGTTAGTCCTTTTCACAACATGTACCTTTTTGCGTAAAAGTGAAAACTATGAAAAGAATACAATAAAAGAAACCAAATATTATATTATGTAAACTAATTCAAGAAACAACAAAAACCAACAACAAAAACAACATATAATCAACAAATTTAAGCGAAATTACTTATTAAATGAACAAATCTGTTGTATAACAATTATTTTATTCAAACAATGATTGTCCAAACAAAATTCATGTATATTAAATATATAAAATGTTTAAATTTTATACACAAAATCAACCTGATATATGGCGGAATGGGAATGGGATTGGGAATGGGGCTTAGGGGGGTAGAAAATTATTATAATTCTCATTATAAAATATGGCACACGACTCGAAACCGGCTAATCAAGCGAAACTTAAATGCCAAAAAACCATTATTGGATAAGTATGCAAGTTATACGACGAAATTGACACCCTACCAAAATCGTTTTTTGAATAACGAAATTAATTTTGTACTTCGAACAGAAATTTGATTATGAATAATGTTCGACGAGTCCTGAAGCTGAGAATAGAGTGGGAATTACATTAAAGCAAGTCGAGAAACACACTTTTTTTAAAGTTTAATATTTAAATTATTAATTTAATGTTTAATATGCATTTTTACGAAAAATTTCCAAGAGAGAAGAATTCAGGAATCATACGATGTATGACTTATGTCATAATTATATAGTATCCAAATTCGATTTCCGCAAAAATTAAGATTTCATAAATCGATATAATAATAATTATGAAGGCTGAATGATTTCCAGTTGAAACAAAGCATATGTCACTTGTTAGACCACTGGCGTGAACTTGTTATGTTTATACAGCAAACTGGTATGGAAGTGCAGCAGAGACAATAGAGAAGATTGAAAAAAATAATTAAAACTTCATCAGTACCTAAAACCGTAATTTATCTAATTTATGATCGTTTAACATTCCTAGCTCATCGGGACAATCTGTATAAAAGCATTGAGTTGGCAAACAGTGGTTATCAGTGTGTCTTTCGAAGTCATTCAGCAAACACCATGAAGTTGATTGTAAGTGATCCTGAATAACAAACACATTCACAAACACTCAAATACATCCTTCCCTTTGCCATCACAGATTGCCCTCTCCTGCCTGTTGGTGTTGGCCTACGCCAATGAAGATGCCAATGTCTTGAAGAGCGCAGCCGAGGTGAACGTGGATAGCTTCAATTATTTTTTTGAGCTTGACAACAGCGTTAAGGCCTCGCAAGAAGGTCAGCTGAAGGACAAGGACACATGGGTTGTTCATGGTGACAGCAGCTACAAGTCTCCTGAGGGAGAGCAAGTTTCCCTCCAGTACGTTGCGGACGAAAATGGTTACCGTGTGGAATCTGCTTATCCTCCTCTCCCAACCTCACCACCAATTCCAGCGGAAATCCTGAGGAGTATTGAATATATCAGAGCTCACCCCTCTAAGGATGTCAAATACTAAGTAATGTTTTCTTGACAATAAATGCATGCAATGAATTAAAAAAAAAAATCTTAAATTGTTTGTTATTTGCAAAAATCTTTAGGTGCATTTGAAATTCAAGCAATCTTTGCAGCAGATCAAAAATAAACCCTGTTTTTAGGGGCGAAACCAGCATTTCTCAAAAGGGATGCGTTTTGGTGTTTGCGAGTGGACTTCAATCTCTTTTATATAAACCGTGTTTCTTACATCATAATCAAATAATAAAATGTTTCCCAACATTTTGAAAGAGTTATCTAAAATTGTCTTACAGTTTATATTTTTTTTACAAAACCCTGTTTAGGGAAAATTTAAAATTTGAATAGTTAGTTAGATAGTTAGTTAGTTTTAGTTTATAGTTGAGGGAAAGCATAGCAATTGAGGGTAACAAATGTGCAATACACTGGGTTAATAATATATATACATATATATATATATATATTTGTATATTGACACAGTATTCAAAAGATCCGGTATGATTTTGGCCAATTTTGTTTCCCTAGTGGCGCAGTCTCGCATATGCATGTATGCAAATGTTTCTAATTATATATAATTGATGCAAAAACAAAAAAAAAAACAAGTTTTATCTAAAATTTAGACGGCGCCATCTAAATAAATATGCATTTTGCACAAATTTCGATTTCAGTGAGAAGCAGCGATTGCGAACTTAATGAGAGTATTCTAATTTTGTCTTCATTTTATTAATTTGTACATTTAATTTTGATATTTGGAAGATTCGCTTATACAATTTGGCCATTTAATATGCTTTTCTGAAAGAGACCGAAGATTATGGGAACATTTATAGCATTATGAAATTATGGGGAACTGTAGTTCTAAGCCATACAACTTAGCAGCTGCTTAGCAGAAAATGTTACTCTCCGTTCAGCAGCTCCGACATAGCTAATTGAGCAAATGTTAAGATAGAGCGAACGCCGGCATAACACAAAAAGAGCGCAGAGAGCAGAGAGAAGAATAATAGTTGCAGCGGTCAGATTACCTTCGGCATTGGTTGCGATCATTTGCCGCGATCATTCTGCATTAGTCGTCAGTCGCGAGTGGTTGTTGCGTAGAAGTGAGCGTTTGCCTCCTCTCTCTCTTTCTCTCTCTCTGCCTATACATCTCTTCAATCATCCCAATCACCCCATCCTCTGTTCGTAATATTCGTAAATTAAATCAGTTCAAATATTCGAAAGCAAAGCAATGTCAAAATTTGAATTGGAAAATCTGGACGAGTACTTGGAGCACAATTTGCCAGCGGACGGGCTAAGGGAGGTCAAACGCATACTGTATGGCGTGGAGGAGGAGTAAGTAGAAATATCTATGTATGCATAAACAAATAATGCGCTTATCACAGATTAACGAGCAACACTAACTAGATAAAGAGCTAAAACAATACAGCCTAACAGCTTGCAGAGATTAGTCGAATTTGTTTGGACAACATTCTATGAAATGTGTGGAAAACACACATCCCTATGTCCATATATATATAGGCAAATTCAATTTAAAATTAGAATTTACTTATAGCACGTATATGCCGATCATATACTAGAATAAAATGCTTGTAGCGAAAAATTCGACGAGCAAAACAAAAGCAAATATATAAAAGTCAATCGATTTGTTTACGAAGCAGTGGGCTATAAAAATCAGTGTCAACGTTTACTCTTACTCTCTCTCTCTCTCTCTATCTCTCTCTCTCTCTCTCTCTCTCTCTCTCTGTGTCTCTCTGTGTCTTGCAGTCAAACTCTAAAGCTACCTGTGGATGCCATTGCCACCGCCGCGCAGCATGGCTTCGAGATCAAGGGCTATCGCTTTGGGGCGCGTGAGGAGCAGCTGCGCCAGCCGCGTCTGGTGCGAGTGGGTGCCATCCAAAATTCCATAGTGCTGCCGACGACGGCGCCAATTGGGGAGCAACGCGAGGGTATCTGGAACAAGGTGAAGGTCATGATCAAGGCCGCAGCGCAGGCGGGCTGCAACATTGTGTGCACCCAGGAAGCATGGAGTACGTATTTCTTATAAATAAAAATAAAATAAAAAATAAATAAAAAAAAAATACTTTAAAAAAATTAAAAATTAAAATAACATTGATTTAAATATAATAACAAATCAAAACAGCAGCAGATACAAATATATAATAACCATAACAATATATAAAATAAAATCAGTTAGTAATGATTCTCCATACTGCTTCTTAGCCATGCCGTTTGCCTTCTGCACGCGCGAGAAGTTCCCCTGGTGCGAGTTCGCCGAGGAGGCGGAACGTGGACCCACCACGAAAATGCTGGCGGAGCTGGCCAAGGCATACAATATGGTCATCATACACTCGATACTGGAGCGAGATGTGGAGCATGGCGAGACGATCTGGAACACGGCTGTGGTCATTTCGAACAGTGGCCGCTATATGGGCAAGCATCGCAAGAATCACATACCACGCGTGGGTGACTTCAATGAGTCCACCTACTACATGGAGGGCAACACAGGGCATCCAGTTTTCGAGACGGAGTTTGGCAAAATAGCCATCAACATTTGCTATGGTCGCCATCATCCGCAGAACTGGATGATGTTCGGTGTGAACGGTGCGGAAATTGTGTTTAATCCCTCGGCAACCACTGGACGACTCTCGGAGCCGCTGTGGGGCATTGAGGCACGCAATGCGGCCATTGCCAATAGCTATTTTACGGTGCCCATCAACCGGGTCGGCAGCGAGCAGTTCCCCAATGAATACACCTCCGGTGATGGACAGCCGGCCCATAAGGAGTTCGGAGCCTTCTACGGCTCCACATATGTGGCGGCGCCAGATGGTTCCAGAACGCCGGTAGGTTAAAGAGAATACCCCTAAGAATTTTAGTTTTATGACAACCCTTTTCTTCGCAGAGCTTATCCCGCTGCAACGATGGTCTGCTGGTCACAGAGCTGGATCTCAATTTGTGCCGCCAGGTGAAGGACTTCTGGGGCTTCCGCATGACACAGCGACTCCCCCTCTATGCCGAATCATTGCAACGTGCCTCCGCGCCGGACTTTAAGCCTCAGATCATCAGGGAGCAGTAAAGAAAGAAGCTTATCATTGTCAATACCGAAATACATACATTCAGTTACAAGCGTCAAGTGTTGTCCTCTGTCCACAGAAACTACTTCTGGTAGTAGCCAGTGAGGCGTCGAGCTTCGCGGATGCCCGACTCCACAGCGCCATGCACCGCTGAGTAGTAACTAGATCTGGTTGCCTCTCCAGCGAATAATTTAATGGGAATCGACATATGATTCCAGGGCATATAAACCGACTGGGCGAGCTGCTCGGGTCCGGTATCATAGTTCTGGGTTTGCAGCGTGGGATAGGAATAGGCGCCCAGATGAGTCGAAACCGAGCTCCACTTGGTGCTCAGCACTCGCTTCGGTTGCGGTATCTTCAGTTCGGGCAGAAAAAGCCGCAGCATATACATCACGCTCTGGAGGAGCCAGCTGTCCAACCCATCAGCACTCGCGGCTGATAGGCGTACACATAAAATCCGTAGATGTCTGGGAAGTTCCATTTGCGACTGATTAACAGCACTGCGGAATTTTGGATAGTATCGCGCTAAGCATTGTCTACAAACTATTTACTTACGTTTCCCATAGATTGCAAATTGCTGTCAGCGATATTTTCAAATCTTTTTCAGTTTACTCAGCTTAATTTAATTTTATTTATTAATCAATCCTTAGATGATGGCGATGAAAGGATTAAGCGTTTACATATAGAAATGGTAGAATGTGTACAATAGTCTTTATATATGTATGTAGATCAGTGTAGAACAGTCAGGAAATTCGCAATTCTTTTGAAAGTTTAATGAGTTCTTTAGTCAATCCTATAATGATGATGAATTTATTGTCCAGGTACTCAAGGAAGGTACATAAACCAAGACTCATTTCAGGTATCAAGAATATTTGAAAACCATTTTGAATTTTGAGATATATTTTTGATTAATAAAAAATTCTCTGTTTTCTATAAAAGTTTGAAAGTTGTCAAAAAACCTTTCAGGATTTTATATGTACAAAATTCACTTTCAAACAACTTTTAGTTAATCCATTTCAACAATTTTTATTGTGCTAACTTTTATGTATAAATATATATGTAGTATATGTTTAACTTATGAAGTCTATTCAGGAAGTATTGTTCAGTTGAATTGATTGATTGATTGGATTGAGAGAACCCATTAGCAGTTTAATCAGTTTAATCAGTTTTTCAGTTTATACTTTAACACATTGTTGCACTTACAAAATAGGGCCCGGAGGGGCCAGAGAACTCATTGTTATAGCTGCGACCGGGTCGTCGTCGTCGTTGTTGTTGTTGTTGTCATTGTTGTCTCGCTCAATCCATAAAAGTCCGCCAATCTCTTGGCCTCACGCCAGCCCGCCTCCACGGCGCCGTGCACAGTGGAATAATAATGCTCGCTGCTCGCTTCCCCCGCAAACTGTACAATGGGCTTATCACAGCGACTCTGCTGTGGTCCACACTTATTTCTGCCCGGAGATTGAGGTGTCATTGTGACCACGGTTAGGGGTTGCGCCAGCTCACTGGCGCCGGTGCCGAGACGTTCCGTGTCCATAGATCGAAACGAGTAGGAGCCACGGAAGTGGGGATTTGTGTGCCAGGCGGAGGTGCGAAAACTTAACGGTTCCGGTATGTGCCAGCGTAGAAACCGCCGGAAGAGATACATACAGCCAGCTAAGACCTCATCCGATTCCAGGGATTCCATATGCCTGCCATTGGCATTAATTATCCAGCCAGCGAGCACATGTGGCTGATAGCTAACCCGATAGAAGCCAAAGACATCCTCCAGCCAGGCACGCGGTGTGTTGCGTATATCGACCAGATCCTCGGCACGCCACAACAGCGTAAAGCCCGTCCAGTCATCCGGCCAGAAGGCCTGCGGAAACTCCACAAAGATCTTGTTGACCGTGCCGTAAGCCAGTCCCTCGATGGAGCGCTGCTTGGCCACCGGCAACTTGGGCTCGAAGAGCTGCATATGCTGCTCCTTGAGCACGCCCAAGGAGACGGTAACTATCACATGATCAGCCACACAACTGTCGCCATTGCTTAGCCGCAGTTCCACTCTCGCATCATTACGATTCCAAATGATCTTGGCGATGGTACTATTGAAGAGCACACGCTGCTCCAAAATGCCCAAATCCATTTCTGTATCCGGCTCCGTTTCACGACTACGCATGAGCAGACGCAACAGCTCCACAAAGCCCTTGTCCTTCCAGTTGAGCAGAATGTCGCCCTCGCACTCCCAGTAGTCCAGATAGCCACGTCCCGACACCTGTTCCAGTGTATCGGATGCCTCCACAGAGTTCTCAAATTTCTGATAGTTATCAAAGAATTCCCCAGCAATAATCTGATCAATATCCGCATTCTCCGGCCGGCGCAGCATTTCATAAAACTTATTGGCCAGGTAGCTGCCCAGGGATCCGCTGCAGTGCTGCAGCTCCAACTGCCGTGTAACCAATGAATCCCCAACGATTGACTTCAGTCTGCTTGCGACACATTCCGGGAGCACCTCACGATTGCTGCGCACACACTGATAGTTCTCGTAGACGGGGCCCGTCGACTCCAGCAGGCCGTGCTTGCTGGCCAGATCGTGCACAATGTTATCCTGCTCCCCGTGGCACCACTGTGCACCCAGATCGATGACATTATCCCCAAAGGGTATCGTGTGTATCCGCCCGCCTAAGCGCGACTCTGCCTCAACCACGAGCACATTCTGGAAGCCATACTCCAACAGTTTGGTGGCACACGCAATTCCCGATGCTCCGGCGCCGATGACGACAATCTTGTGATCCCGATGCAGTCTGCTCATATCGTATATAGTCAATCAACCAATCGAATCCTCCACAACTGCAAAAGATAACGAATGTTCTCATTTTTAACTATTCTATTCTATTCTATTGTAAAACTGCTTAATTAATCATTTTAAGCAACAACTTAATGATTTTCAGACTTCAAACTAAAAATTGTCAACAATTTGAAAATAAAATTAAAGTTTATAGTAATAAATTTGGCATTTAAGCATGTAATTTGATTTAGAATTAGTAAACACATTTTCTATTAAAAATTCGTTAATCCTGCTTAAAGATTTAAACTCAAAAGCCAAGCATTTGTTAATATTGTTGTGTATATTAATTGCTCTTAATGAATATTAAAATATTTTCAAACAATCAACTAAATAATATATAATTAGTGAAGATTATAGTTATTAATGAAATAAAGAAGAAAGTTGGTAAAAAGCCAATCAGAACCAAGATACCCAACACTTAGAATTTCGTATGAAAAGCCGGCAAAACTGCAACTGTATGCGTCTGTTTTGTATACGCATTTCGTGGTGATGGGTTTAAGTGTGTAGTGTATTTGGGATTAGGGTTGGGGGTGGTTATCTGCTGTAGCGCACACGAGTGCCGGCAAAATGATACTGGTCGTCTGTTCATTTGTTTATGCTGCTGTTTTTGCTATGCTAAAACAAATACAATCCAGACAACACAAATTGGTTTTGAAAAGCAGCTGACAAGTAACGGTGCAAGCTTAAATTCCGATAAGCAAAAAAAGGCGCGCGGCAGTCCCAATTTGCTGATAAGACTCGCTATATGTGAGAGTGAAAGGGAGAGCGCATATTGTCACACAGCCCCACACACACACAAGCACATTCACAGAGAGAGTATTTAAGGCATATATTTATAAATAGAGCATTGAGTTGATGTTCAATGGGTGAACACAGCACATAGCAGAATAAAAATTCGGTTGCCTCCACCTGACCGACCGACCAAAAGACCAGGCTGGACCAGCAGTCACTTTTCTAGTCAGCAACCCCAGCAGCACGAAATCCAGTCGCCGCTTATACAATTCATGCTCACTTCACACTCACACACACACACACACAAACATTCACACACTTGGCCTCTGTGGCGAGAAAGCGAGAAAAAGAGCCTAACATTGATTTTATATAAATTTGACAAAAGTGAAAAAAAAAAACTTTTCAAGGTTCACTAATAAATGCAGAATATTCAAATAAAACACAGCATTGCACCTGCTTACATATAAACGTGCATATATACATAGATACATACATACGTGCACATGTATTGTATTTATGTAGCGACTTAAAGCTTCCTGAACTTCACTCCCTCCACTCTACTTCACTTTCCACTCACCAAAAATAGCTCAAATTATTGTTATTTTTTTGCACTTTTTTATTATTTAATATACTTGATGTATTATTTATTATTATGCTTGACAATGTTTGAATATGTTTGAAATTTATTGCACTATAAACATAAATATTGAAAAAATATTGCGGGTGCCGTCCACTGTTGACACAGACACAAACAAAACTGAAAATCATATGGAAACGTGCTGCTCAACAATACTTATGCTGCGCCCACTGGCGCACCACGTTTTCTCCCACCTCCCACCACTCGGGGACTCCACTGCTGCTGCTGCTACTGGTCTGCACATGCTGAGAGCTTTCGCAGCGAGAAAGCTCCGAGCGAAAGCGCGCCAAAGAATGCACAACAGCTGACCGCCACGAATGGAATGGTAAACGGATTGTTGCTCTTCTGGGAGTTGGTGTAGAATATTAAATAACATGAAACGTATGCAAACATATTGGTCGCTTAGCAACTGTAATTGATCAGTAATTAAATTTAAACAGTATGTTGAATAAGTAGTGAAATTTGAAATTTAAATTCAATCAATCTAATGCATTCAAACTGTATTTCTTAAAAATTGCTTAGGCCCAGCTTTTAAATATAAAATATTATAGTAATGCTCTGCAAATTTACAAATATTTCTGCCGGCCTACGCTCGCTTCCATTATTATCCATGCAAATTTTATTTCAGTAATATTGTATATATCTTTAAAATTGAGGATTTGAGCTTTTGTCAATTTTACTTTTGATGCTGATTAAGAGTTTGTTCTTTTTACAAATTCTCAATAAGTTTAGTGTATAATAAAAAATTAATGCAGCGCGTCCAGCGGACTGGAGTAGCCGCATATACACGCCTACGTACTTACATACAAGCAACCGTAAGTAACGGGGAAGTGTAGAATATCACAAACATTTTTACGCTCGCGTCTGTTATCTTGCCATCCCTTTCTCACACATGCACGCGCATATTTATGCATACAGATAATGCAGAAAATACCTCTTCGTCTATAACTTGGGTGTTTCTTAACCGATCTTGTTAAAATACGAGAACTTCTAATCCAAATTTCTTCTTTCAGAAAATTTTGAAACTCAATGCATTAAACATATTGAATCTAAAAACTTTAGGAAAATTATCATGAGATATTAATTTATTTTAAAGAAGTTCACATTATATTAATACATTTTGCATATGCTTGCGATTTAGCATCAACTTTTGGAAACATATCATTCCATTTAGTGAGCGATCACTGTGCGTGTGGTATAAGTTGTATAAGTATGCCTAGTAAATAGTTTTTTTTTCGTTGCACTACCACAGTTTATCACTAAATACGATCTCTTTGAAGATGCAGTCCTGCTTGGCAATGCTGACCATGGATTTCTTGGACTTCATGGCATCCTGCACCTTCTCTCGCACCTCGGCCGCCTTAACATCGTTCCGTATGTAGAATAATCGCACCAGATGATCCTCGGTGAGCGATGGATAGCTGCCCAGCAGCGTATGCAAATCCAAGGCAAGCAATTCAATATCCGCAATAATTAGAGCAGACAGCGTCGTTATCAAATCCAGCGGAGAGTCGCTAAGTGAAATCTTTGGCGCAATCTTCTCAAAGAACTGTTTAATGCGCTTCGCCTCCTGGTTAATTTTCCGCGTGACCGCATCACACTCGCTGCGCGTCTTGGACAGACGCTTGGAGAGCAGGGCGCGAATGTAACGTTTGGCCAGAAGTTTCTGTGCCTCATTGATGACCATCTCGAAGTTGGCGGGCAGCAGATGATTATAGTCCTGGAAGTAATCATCGAGTGTGACACAAATGGTGTCCACAGCAATGCTGCTGCCCAGCCACTTAATGGTGAACAGATCATTGAAATGGCATTCCATGTCCAGGAAGGCCTCCTCCAGCAAATAGTTGGCGGCATGCGCACGAATGCGCTGGAACGTTGCCAACAGCTTCTCAAAGTCCTCATAGTGTTCGGTGCGAGATTTGGGCCAGAAGAGATGCTTCATCTGCTGGGCCATCTCCACCACATTCTGGCTATTGTTCACAATCGTTATGATATAGTGTGTATAATATTTGATCTGATCGCGGTTGCGAAAATGATGCTCCTTCAATTCGATGACATTCTTCAGATATGTCTGGCCAAAAAGCTCCACCTGTTGAATGCTCAGGACGAGCGCCTTGAATGTTAGCTCCTGGTGTATCGTATTCGTCACCTGCAGATGCTGGTCAATCATCTCGAATATGATGACGGGCCCGGCACTGTTGTAATAATGATCCCGCTGATCGGGCAGCATTTCTGAGTACCACTCCTGTTTCTCCGAATCGACGGTCTTCTTCATCCAATCCTGATAGTTGCGTTCCATATTCTGCAGGTACTCATCCTCCAGCGATTTCAAGTGCTCCGGATGCAGCAGCGGATGCGGCAACTTTAGCACATCTACATTGAGATCCGCATGCGACATGAGATCAGCGCCCGGATATGTGTGCATCACCCAGGCCAGCATCGAGACATACTCATTGCCCTGCAGACCCGACTTTACAATGTTGTCCAGCTGTGAATTAGGCGATTATTTACAGTTCAAAGATATCAGGATATACCAGGGTATATACTTACATAGCCCGAGAGGCCATCATGATAGAACTTGACGTATTCATTGAATATATCATAGTGTGGCGGGAAGCAGGGCACGCACAGTGACTTGACCACACGCAAATCCTCCAGAATGATCTGACGCAGTATCTCCAAGTCACGCACCAGCCACAGCTTATTGTCCGCTCGCTCCTCCAGCTTGGAGCCCTCGATGCGTGTGACGACAGCTGCCTGCAGCACATCCATAATCATTTTGCGCCACGCCTTTGGCCGACCGGGTGGCAGGAAATTGGTGACTTTCTGCTGCTGCAGGGCAAACTGATCGTTCTTCTCCTCCCGCTCGATGATGCGCAAAGCGGTCACAATTACCGTTGGCTTCTTACGCACCGTATTCAGCGTGCGGCTGATGATGAGACGCAGTTTTTTCTCCAGCGCCTGCGACACCTGATCGACCTTCTCAAAGTGACGCTTGAGCGTAATCTTATCGGAAGCGTGCTGCTTGGGCTGCTTGTGCAGCTCGTACAGCAGATCGTCGCGTGAATTTTCCAGATCTGCCAGGCACTGATGCGCATTCAACAGTTTGTCCTCGTCAATGAGCGCCATTGTCTTCTGCACACTCGCATCCACGTTGAAGATATGCTTGAGGTTCTCCATCGCCGTCGCGTACTGAGAGTGCTTTGTGTTCTCCTCGCGCACCACCTCCAGGGCATCGTAGACCTCGGGCACGCCCTCGAGCAGGCGCTCTACTTCGACCATGCGGCGACGCACTTCGCGCACATCCTGCATACAGGTCTCCAGCTGCTTCAGGCCAACACGAACACCCTCCAGCTGGTTCTGCATACCGGTCTTCAGTAACGCCTCCACGGATGCCTTTTTCCTTGCAATGCGATGCCGGTATTGCTCCACCTTCTCCAGTTGCCCTGGCCGCTGCAGCATATTCTGTATATCCTTCAGTGCTGCCTGTCGTGCTTCGTCTTCCAATTGTTGCAAATCCATTGTAATTGCAAATATATTTAATTGTAATTGTGATTAATTTTCAGTTTTATGTTTTCTTTTGCCATCCGATAACAGACCAATAACATAATCATAACAGAGCACAGCTGCTTTTTATCGATAGTCGTGATAGTTCACCCTCTCTCGCTCTTTCAAGTATCCAATAAGTTCGAATCAGCTGGTTTAAACTGATTTGGCGCAAATGTAAATGAACATGCGGATAAAGAGCGCAGATGCTTATGTTAATCGATATCGATATTTTCTAGAAATTGAACAGATCTTTGCATCAACATTGAGAGAACAAGAAATGTATCGCTTGGCGAAAATTTTCTCAAAACAAGGTGTATTATTTATACTCGGTGGCCCATATCAAAATGAATTGGAAACTATTAAGATGATACACACGCTGCCTGCGCATACGCTTCAAAGCTTCAACCGACTGTCGACACAATTTCTGGAGGATTTGGAACTGCCACAAGATGAACAAAAATGTGCTGAACGCTCGCGTTCCTTGCGGGAACAGGGAAACCGAGTGTACAAATCGAAATCGAATAACAACAATGCTGACCAGGCGGAATGTTTGCTCAGCGCCTGTCGCCTGTACACACAAGCAATTCTGGAAGCGGAAACCGCCTTTGATGAACTCTGCTTGAGTTTCGCCAATCGCGGCATGGCGCTGCAGGATTACGGCTATTATGAGCAGGCCTACGATGACTGCGTCTGTGCCCTGGAGCTTGGATATCCCAAGAAACTGCAGCACAAGGTCATAATGCGGCAGGCTCACTGCGCCTGGAAGCTGGGCGATGCGAAAAAGCTGAGCGAACATCTGGCTTGCTTGGAGGAGCTGCAGCTAAATCCCAGCTATTGTCAGCAATTGGAGCAACTGCAGCAACAGCTGAAGATGCTGCAAGGCAGTCAACAAGTGGAGCCGCCACAAGAGCTGCACAAATTCGCCGAAAGCACACACAAAATGTAAGAGAATATAGCAAATACCAATCAAATACCACAAATCGGTAGTTGAATATATTTCTTCTTACAGCTCAATGGATTCCGGCAGCAGAGGACGTCACACGATTGCAACGAAGCGACTAAGTGAAGGCGACATCATATTCACGGAGCACGCCGAGTGTTTTGTACCCGTTGAGCAGCGACTGATCTGCCAGAATTGCGCCGCCAGCCTGTTGTGTGCACCCATTCCCTGTCCGCAATGCCATCAGCGGGTGGTTTACTGTTCCCGCCGCTGTCGTGACCTGCATAAGCACATTCATAGCTACGAGTGCGCGGCCCATCGAATGGATCTGCTGAGCATGCTGGGCGTTTCGCATCTGGCCATGCGATTGCTGATCACCTATCTGCCGGATTGGCTGCCACAGCTAAAAACAGCCTCAAATGCCCAAGAATTGTGGCATCGCCTAATGCAAATGGCTGCAAGCGACGCAAACTGTTCGGCTGCTCCTCAATCTCTGCAGAGCATGGGCATGCTAACGCATCTGAATAAGTTGCACTCAACCGAGCTCGCTTATCACGCGCTCTGCGCCAACTTGTTGCAAGTTTATCTCTTCAAATACACGAACTTCTACGAACAATTATCGAGCGGCAGCACTGCGTCTAACGAGGATTGGCATTTGATAGTTGCTGCCTTGATTCTGCGCAGCGCTGGCCAGCTGCTTGTCAACGCCCATCTGGGCAATACCATCTCGGTCTGCTCGCTGCCCGCCCATGAGTTCCCATTGCTCCAGCCGGCACTCTGGCAAGGACCCCAACACTTAAGACGCGGTTGCTTGCATAAGTTTGCCCAGTTAACGCAAATTTCGGTCATCAATCTGCCATACCTGAGTCTGTGTAACCACGCCTGTGCGACCTCCATTCGCACTCGCTTCGATGGCTGTGCGGTCAGCACTTTTGCTGAGCGACCGATCGAAGAAGGCGAGGAGATCTACAATTGCTACACACTGGACTACAGGAACTCGTTGTGTGCAGAGCGACGGCAACAACTGGAGAGCACTTATAAATTTACTTGCTGCTGCGACAAGTGCTTGCGTGCACAGCCGGATCAGGATTATGTGCGTTTTAGTTGGTTCTTACAGTTGTAGACTTGTAGAAATTTAAATACTTTGCATGATTTTTGGTGTTTTCAAAAATATCAATTTTTAGGATCAGTTTTAAAGTTTAATAGCCTCGTAATTTTGATTTATTTTTGGATTATAACCATATGCGAAGTGCTCCCATATGCGAGGGACTATTTTGTATGTAATTCATTGATAAAAACCTTATTTAAATTCCACAGTTAAAATTTCATCGCTATCGCTGCGAGAGGACGCAATGTGGCAAGAGTTTTGTGCCCAGCCAAAGCAGCCTCAGCTGGTGGCAGCATCCAGACGGAAATGGAGGCATCCGCTGCAGCGCTTGCCAAACGCCACAGTTGACCACGTGGTACGATCAGTTTCTGGCGCTGCTGGTGCAACTTCGAAACCCGGAGGCGCGACGTGATTTGTACAAAGCCTTTGATAAACTCAACAATTGGCTGCTGGATTATCATAGCTTAAAGATGAGTCTGGCCGAGAAGATGATTATGGCCTGCTTTGCGGCCAAGGAAGGTAAGTGAATACTGTGTGTAATTCCCCAGAGATAAAGAGCAGTTGTTCAACCCATTCTGCAGACGGCGTCGCATTGGATGACTTCGATTATGGCCAGCTGGCGCGCATCATTGACTTCCAGCTGGCGGGCACAGCTGCGCAGTGTGGCATCAACTCCCTCGAGTATGTGACCGAGCTGACGCATCTCTTCGATCTCATCGCCTGGGGCAAGCACAAATGCAGCGCGTCGCAGTTGAAGACGATGCGAGCAGCTCTCAACAATTTGCCCAGCGAGTCGAAAGTGATTTATGTCAACTATTACAACGATTTTATTGAGCAGCTATGCAAATTGGGCTAACAATCGTACCATATTTGATATATATATATTTATATATATATAAATTCTCTAAGATTCAATCTAAACAACAAGAAACGCTGGCACTTTTTGAACTAAAACTACATACATTAATCTACAAGCTGCGGGTTGAAGATACAGAGAAAGAGAGCTCTTTAGCTTAAATGAAATGTGAGGCATATTCGTGTGGCATGACGCCGCGTCGCGGATAGAACGTGTGCGACGTGGAGAACTTGTATAAATTCGTAATGTCACTGGTATAGATATCAGCGAAGCGGAACAATCTTCTCGAGAAATACGTGGGATTGTGATACGTGCGAAAAACGCTGCCAAACTGTTCGTTGAACACGTTCTTTGTTTTGTTGCTGTAATCAATTTAAATTGGATTTAATTGTATAGCTTTAGTTTGTTTAAAGTACAATCGCATACCGCAATTGATCACGCTCATCCATCCAGGCACGCAGGTTCACCTGAGCCGCCTCGCTATCGTCGTCCTGGGTGTCCTCGATCAGCTGTGTCAGCATTTGCAGCCAATTGGCGCTCGTCTTAAAATCCACACGATTTAATGTCATAATTTCATGCTGCAATTACAGTTAGTTAATATATATCGAGATCAAGATTTAGCTTTAGTTATAATATATACGCACAGCCAACTCGCTGATTATGGCGCCTGTTCTCCAGCTGTGCTTCAGGGTCACATCCGCCAGGTCGCTGTACGGATGATCGCCAAAATATAGCACGGAGTGTCCACGCCAGCCCTTCAGCTCCTGCAGCTGCCGCACGGAGCCCTGCACAGGAATAGGAAACGGATTAGATTAAATGTTTGATTTATCAGCTTTTAATTTTAATTTAATTTTTTACACAGGTTTTTAAAGGTAAAGTGATCGCTGGCCACTTAAACTGTTTTAGATATCAAATAATTATAAATTTCAATAAATTCCATTTTAAGAAATAACATTTAAATTTATTTGTATCAAGTGTTGAAAAATAAGAGCTAGCTAAAATAAAAATTAAATATTGAAGCTGCTTGAAAAAATAACGTTGCTCAATTAGAATTTCTTGAAATTCTATTTAGCTAGCGATCACTGTACTTCATTTCATAGGTAGTCTTGTTAAACATTAGCTTAGGCATACCTCATAATAGATTTTGCCCTTTTCCAGCTTGAAAACACGATCCCACAGATGCGATCTGGTCTTCTCATCATACAGCCTTATTGGGCGAGATTCATCGGTAAAGAATTTGGGTTTGCGTGCCTGCACGATGACCACATCGAAGAAATCTCGCCAGTTTTCGCCCACCAGAAAAGTCATGCCGCAATTGCTAAATATAGATATATAGATATAGATTATAGATCACTGAGCATATTGGCGAGAACTGAACTTACACAAATGAGAAGGGACTGTTGGTCACCAGAAAGAGATTCTTGGACGCCTGCTGCAGCTTCTTAAAATATTCCACCAGTTTCGAGTTGCGGTCAATGTACTTTTCCGTATTCTTCATAACGGTGGCATGCATTATGGGATGACACGAGCCCATCGCTGTCCGTGTGTCGTGGAACACAATCTCTGGATTATAATCGATGCGATTGCGTTCAAAATACTCGATAACATTGCACAGCAAGCACATTTCGGGCACCGAGAACAGATCGGCCAGCTGCACCATTTTTGAGTTTGAATTGTGCTAAGATTGACAGAGAGATAGTTAGCAAAGAGATTTCTGTAGGGATTAGAAGTGCATACCCTGTGGCCGCTATTTGGACCCTCCACATACGCAATGGGCAGCAGACGATTGTGGTAGAGCTTGAGCACCTCCTCCTCGCCCACTTTGGTGCGTCCACGATAAACGGATCCCAGCTGCAGCTGCAAAAACGAGTCGAGCTTCACCAGCAGACCCTTCTCCACATCATAATGCAATCCGCGCACTGCAAAATTCGGCTCATATTCAAGATCGAGTATATCATCGGGATATCGGAAGCGCTTAACGAGCATTTCACGCGCCAAATTGTATAGTAAATCCTCCAATATGGGCTTGTAGCAGGCCAGTGTATAATCGTAGTCGAAGCCATAGACCTGCACCTCGCTGAGGTCGAGTTCATTGCACGCAAATACGGCATCTGGATGCACATCGATGGGTAGCTTTTTGGCTGCAACAAACAGAATAATCACATAATATGTGAAGAGCTTTAACGATTTAACCCAGCTAAAAATAGAGTTTTAGTTTTTTATTGTTCTTGTTTTTGTTATCTATTATTTGGCTTTAGCTATATACTCTGCCTATATTGATTGACTAAGGCTTACATTGAAATTTCTTTTTTGTTGCTTCGTAGAGCTCTTGGAAATCACTCACTGTTTTTGGATTGATAAGAGCATGGGTCGTAACGGCTGCTGCCCCAGTATCGATGTCTCTGCGACTGCTGGTGCTCAGGTAGCGTGATGTGGAGCACTTCTTTAGCCGCCTGGAGGCGCTGGCACTCCACGTGACCACATTTTGTTTAAATAATGCACTTACAATTGGACTACGCGCTGCACACATTTAACTTGATTGGCTAATTTAACTGAAGTGCGTTCTTGTTATGTACCTTTGCCATGTTGTACGACAGGGTTGCACGTGCAGACTGCATGATGGCTTATTGGTGCAACGAATGGCTATACACTTCAGCAACTACTAACAGCATAGCAACGATCTGCAGTTAATCGCATGATTTGCATATACTCTCCAGTTTAAATATCTTGCAGCTGCAATAAGTAAAGCAACATTATTAACTCATTAATTAAACACATTCAACAGCTGTTTGCACATGTTCAACGTTTGCCAACACTGTCGATATCGTGAATCTGCACATCGATGATAACATTGCAACGACGGTTCTTGTACATCTCTAATTGTGAAACAGACACGAACCAAAATTAAAGCGATCGAATAGCGATTAACCTAGTCAAAATTAGGCATTGAAACAATATAATTTTCCACAATAATTAATAAACTTGAACAGTGCACAGGGTCTCTTAATTTATTTTCTACCAAAAAACCGTTGGATAAAACGTGCAAAAGAAATTTCTTTGTGCGTTAAGCAGTGCCTCTGTGTGTGTGTTGCTGTCTGTGTGCGTACGTGCGATTCATTCATTTCCATTACGTGTGTGCTGGTGCTGGTCAAAAGTTTTTGGACGGGGTAAAAGTTAACCAAATAAATCGTCAGTCGCAGCAACAGCTATCCAATAATGACTTGTACAATTTTGTTGTTGTAAAAATAGATGCCAGCAATGTAGTTGCTGCTGGCCCCTATGAAGGGGGGCCTCAGCCAAGTGTCATGAAATAGCAAACAAAAACATTGAAAAGAAAATAAAAAAAGACAAGAAAAAACGTATACTAAATAATAATAATTTGCGCCGCAAATTGGAAAAGAAATTCGCTGCACAGTTTACGTTTACGTCTTCGAGAGTAAGAAGAAGACGCAAGAGAGCAACAAATACGTCAAGCACCAACACAAAGACAATTCGATCGGTATTGGTAAATACGTATGAAAAGTATTTCCGAATAATTTTTGGCGTTATCAACACCTCCACCGCCACCCACCACAAGCGCTCAGTCCGTCAGAAACAACGAAACGCAGAGCGGCCGATACAAAAACAACAAAAGAAAAGAAAATAGAAAAGAAAAAGCTCACCGAACACTCTGCCAACGATTTGATACGTAGAATTATGAACGTTGAGAACCAATTGAAAACACCGCTAACGCAGATACGTAATTTGGTCAAACACGTGAACAAACGAAATTTTAATGAGAACAGCGAGCAAATAAAGCAGGTACGTTTTAACATTTAACCTTGTTTCAAATACATAACCAAATAGTAATAACACCAACAACAAAAATCAGCAGCAATTGCAATAGCATTGAAACAGTAAACGAGTGTTGGCAAAGTGTGCACATATCGTGAGTGCTGTCAGTGCTGCCAACTTAATCGCACACATCGGCTATATTGCCATTTCGCTCACACATGCATTTTTGCCGACGCCATTACAGTTTGTGTAAAAGCAGAAAATTTCTCTGCGTTGCGCGAGTTTCTTGTAAAAATTACCTTTTTTGTTAAGTTGCTAGTTATTTAGAATGTACAATACTAGCTTTATTAACAAATATAAACAGTGCATGCCGCTATTGTGTGCGGCTTATTGTTAAATCTTCTGTGAAATTGTGCAAAAAAAAAGATACAAGAAAAAGCGAAACGCGTAAAAACTTTTCTGCCAGCTGCGCTGCCGCCAGCCCTTCAGTTTCTCAGTGTATGGACTTTTACTGTCTATACATGAGTTTTTTTGGTGTGCGCAATAAATTGCCAAATTCATAAAACACATTGTATAAACTCGGATTGTGGTAAGCAGCAACAGCAGCACCAGCGAATATTTATTATTCCCTTTCATATTTGTTTTGCATGTATACATTTTCCTCGTCTGGCCACCAATATCAATACATTGCCATAAATCCCTCCTCTTACTTTCTTGCCCCTCACCCCCTTGCGGTGTGCGTAGGCCTAAAAATCCCAAGTTGAGCGAGGAGTAGCACTTTGTATGTCACTTTTTCTTTTTTTCTTCTCTTCGCTTTGCATATTTGTTGTGAAGCAGCTGCGCGGTTACAGCTGTTGTTGTCTCGCTTCTGCGTACACTTCTTCAGTTTGTAAGTATTTTAAAGGCTTTTCTAGATTTTATTATTTGGGTATTTTGTATTTTGTTGATCGGTGTGAAGCTGGTTGGCTATGCAACTAATTTCTCTTTGTATGTTGTCAAAATTTTAAAGTGTGCAATGAAAATCGAAGAAAAAGAACATAATACTAATTACAATTAGTTTCATATATTATGAATAATATATTAATTGTGTTGTGACCACATTTTGAAAGAATTGCTTATGAGTTATCGATCTCGAACTTCTGTTGCCCAGGCACGGCAATATGCTCAGGTAATCGCCAGTGCAAGTCTGTATATTAATCACAATCAACTCTGCTCTTTTCTCTTCTCTTCTCTGTGTAAATTTCGTTTGCAGCTCATCCAAGATTACGGCGTCGACGCGGATCGCAGCTGCTTGCGCTATCTGTTCACGGTACTCAACTTGAACGATCCGACACCGAACGTCAACGCGCAGCTGCAGGCGAAGCTCCTGGGCGCCCACTTGCAGCGCCAATTGCAGTGCTCCTCGTTTGTGACCAACATTTGCATCGCCTTCGATCAGCACTTTGCCAAACAAAAGGTTTGTTCGCATTTCCAAATAGATAACCACAAAAATAAACTCAGCATTTTACTGCTGTACTTCTCACAGAGTCTGAAGCCCGTTGGTCTTGCCGAGCTCATTGGACAGTTGGCCAAGCATACCGGCATTAACAAACTTTGCGAGTGCATCTTTGCGCTAGCGGTGACACACAGCTCTCATCCCGAACTACGACAAAGCGCCAGGGATAGTCTGCGAAACTCCTTGCCCGATCTGCTCAATTCGTATTTGGGCCAAAACGCTGCCACAGCAGCTGCTGCGAGCGGCTTACACGATATCTCGTTTGATTTACTGCAGTATCTGCTGTGCTGTTTGGGCGAGTACGTAACGCCACAGCTGGAAAAGCAGTTTTTGGATAAGTTACGCGAGGAGTTTCCACGAGAGTTGGTGCCATTGGTTCTAGCGCCGTTATTATATCGGGGCGCAACGACGACAACGGCAGCCAAATCCATCGAAACTGATGCAGAGGAGGAAACGACGAATTCGAACACCAGCAGCTCAAATGCAGATAATCTGAATGAAGTTGGCATTGAGGATATCTATGACCATTTATGCGAGATAATATTTACAAATCAGGTGTGTGCACAACACCCAAAACCGTTCGCTTCTTCATTTAATTGCAGGTTGATAATATAATTTGTATTGTGGTTTTTTGCAGGGCAAAAATAATATTATGGACACATCTTGGATTAATTTAATCCTTGAAATCGGTTATGAATTTACATCGAGCATTGAAGAGTGCAAAAATCAGTTGTGTTGCGGCAGCGGCTCCCGGGAATTGCAGCCAAAAGATGTTGCAAAAATCGTTGGACTCATGTGCCGGCGCCACTCGTCGCTGCTTGATTGCAATGTAAATCTACCGACACCAGCCAATTTCTGGCCGGGCCAGGGGCAGCAGGCTGGTGCAGGTAGCAGCAGCAGTTCCTCCGCTTCCCAGTCGGCGCAACAGAACACCAGCAATAACAATAACGATGGCAACAGCGAATCCAGCAACGTCGCCAGCGAGAAGAAGGACAAAAAGGAAACGACGGATGCGACACAAACATGGAAGCCAGACGTGTTCGTCCAGGCGCTCAAGGATCTGGTGCCACAGCTCAACTGGAAGGATGTCTGCATGGGTAAGTCCACAAAATAACAGTGCCAGATTAACTCTCAATAATAATTGAATAGCTGAAAAGTAAAAACCAGACCTGTTTGCTTGCAAGCTCTTTTCTAATCGAGCAATCTTTGACTTGATTATTAAAAGTGTCTCACTTATTATTTTTATCATTTTATAGTAGTTTTGTTTAGTTTCTAGTCGTAATTTGCTGTGGTTTTTTTTTCTTCTTTTTTTTACTTAAGTTGGCTTTTAAGAACAAAAATTTTCGGGCTTACGCTAAAGTGATATAATATTATCTTTAAAATTGTACTTACAGAACTCGATCATCCAGAGTTTGTGCTGAAGGATCGCATCGGCTTAGATCTGCTGCTGACCATCCTGCGATTGGCCACACAGTCAAATCTGTTTCCGCAACCGGAATGCATTTACCGCCACTGGGCAAACACGGAGGGTCAATTGTCGCTGATAACAACCATGCTGAAGAATCCCGATCTGTTCTCATTTGCCGACTATGTCTTCAGTCAGCCGGGGCTGGATGTGCTGAAAACTCCGCCCGATGCTGAGAATAAGGAGATTGCTGCCTGGAAGTCCCTGCATCTGGTTGAGGTGCTTCTGTCGATAGCAAACAAAGGCTACTTTAGTCAGGTGCATGAGCTGTTCAAGTTCCCGGCGCAGAACTGTCCGGACGTCCTATTTCTGGCCCTATTGCAAATAAATCCGCCATTAACGCCACTGCGCCAGGATCTCTTCAATCAGCTCGTGCCCACGTTCCTGGGCAATCATCCCAATTCGAATGTGATTCTGGCCAGCGCCTGGAGCTCCACAAACTTCCAATTGCGGCTGACCATCATGAACGCCATGTCCGAATGGTATTTGCGTGGCAGCGAATTCGATCAGGTGAAGCTCTCACGAATCCTGGACTTGGCTCAAGATCTAAAAGCGCTCTCCTCGCTGCTGAATGCGGGCTGTTTTCTGTTCATCATCGATCTGGCCTGTTTGGCATCGCGACGCGAATACTTGAAGCTGGAGAAGTGGCTGAGCGATAAGATACGTGATCATGGCGAACCCTTCATGCAGGCCATGATCAAGGTGTTGCAGCGCCGCTGTCCGCAGGTGACCAACGCCAAGCTGCCCGAGGATCAGCTGCCGCCCAAGCAGGCACAGCTGCTGCCCGAGACCGTGACCACAATGATCAGTTGCCTGCAGGCGTGCATCAACAACTGCATGCAGCCCGAAATAGTCGAAATGATTATGCAAATGGCCGCCAATGTCACCATCATGGCCAACAAGGCGCGCGCCGTCCAACAACAGCAGCAGCAGCAGCAACAACAACAGCAGCAGCAGCAGGCAGGCGGTCCGCAGGGACTTGTGCCACCACCGCCGAACATTTTGCGTGGACATCGCGGCATGGATTTGCCAGGGCCGGGCATTGTGCCCGGCTCGGTGCCACCACCGCCGCAACCGCAGCAACCGTTCTCGGGCAACCTGAACGCACAGCAAATGTTTGGACCGGGTGGCATGGATCCGCTGACCAACATGTCCAACAATCTGGCTGGCCTCAATCTGGGTGGCCCCAATGGCGCCTTCAACTTTGGCAACATGCTGAGTAAGTATATAAGTATGGGAACCGCCAGAGATTCTCTCTTCCTGGCATTCTGCCCAAGCGCCTCTTTATGTTTGCTTGCTGTTTTCTGCTTTCATGTCCTTTTGTTTCTGTGAATTTACTTTGAGTCAAAATTGTTCAGCTTTAAAAATGTCATTAAGATCGCTTCACAAACACGGGATAAAATCGTGCAATTATAATTACCAACAGGTAAACCCTTTGATTCAGGGTATTTCCTTCTGGTCGAGCACTCTCGACTAGAACATTTATTCTTGTGGTTTTTTTTTTGTTTGATTTGGTGGATTGGATGGCTTTTGTGTGGTGCTGCATGTTTGTAATTTGGCTTTACACTTATACCCACTATCTTTATGAACGGCTACAGACAACTTGGTTTCTACTCCAGCATCTCCGTCGCGTTTAATGAATCCCGGCGCCAATCCCTATCCGCCCATTCCAATACAAATCCCAGCGCCACCGCCACCCAATGTGGGTAATCTCGGACGTATGCTGCCAACTGGGCCGCAGCCGACACCAACGCCGCCAAATCCGAACAATCCGGTGATGACCGATCTACAGATGCCCGTTTCTAAGGAGGTGGAGGATGAGGCGAACTCATACTTTCAGCGCATCTACAATCACCAACCGAATCCGACGCTTTCGATCGATGAGGTGCTTGACATACTGCAACGCTTCAAGGAGTCGGCCAATCGCCGCGAACAGGAGGTATTCCTGTGCATGCTGCGCAATCTGTTCGAGGAGTATCGCTTCTTCGCCCATTATCCCGAGAAGGAGCTGCAAATAACCGCACAACTCTTTGGCGGCATCATCGATCGAAATCTGGTGCCGACATTTGTTGCATTGGGATTGTCGCTGCGCTGCGTACTGGATGCACTGCGCAAACCGGAGGGCTCCAAGCTCTACTATTTCGGAGTGACGGCCCTGGATCGGTTCAAGACCCGTCTGCACACCTACAACAAGTACTGCGAGCACATACGCTCCATACCGCACTTCACCGAATTTCCACAACATCTGATCCAATACGTGGAGTTCGGCATGCACGGACAGGAGCCGCCGCCACAGAAACTAATTGGGCTGAGCAACACCATACCTTCATCGGTAATCGCCCAGGGCGGATCGGAACCGCTCTACCGTCCCAACTCAATGCCAGGTAAGTGATTCCCCTCAACTCCCTCATGTATGTTTTGTACTGAATCCATATCGTAATTGATTTCCAGGCAACATGGCCGCAGCACAGAATGTACAAAAGCCGCCGGTTGCCGTGTCGCATGCCACGCGCATGAAATCCATTGCGAATGCGACCAATATTGATACATTGCTGGTGGCCAATCAGGAGGAGAAGGTCACTGTGCCGCCGGAACCCGTGCAGGACAAGACAGCGTTCATATTCAACAATCTCAGCCAGCTGAATATACCACAGAAATGCGAGGAGATCAAGGAGATCATGACCAAAGAGTATTGGCCCTGGCTGGCGCAGTATTTGGTACTCAAGCGCGCCTCCATGGAGTTTAACTTTCATACGCTCTACTACAACTTTCTCGACGCACTCAAGAATATCGAGATCAATCGCTATGTGACCAAGGAGACGTTGCGCAACATTAAAGTGCTTCTACGCTCCGACAAGGGCGTCATCAATTTCTCGGATCGCAGTTTGCTCAAGAATCTCGGCCATTGGCTGGGCATGATGACTCTGGGTCGCAATCGACCCATTCTACAGATGGACCTGGACCTCAAATCACTGCTGGCCGAGGCCTATCACAAGGGTCAGCAGGAACTGTTATTTGTGGTGCCGTTTGTGGCCAAAATTCTGGAATCATCGTCCAAATCGCGCGTTTTCAAATCCCCAAATCCCTGGACAATGGCCATTATGTTTGTGCTGGGTGAACTGCATCAGGAGCCAGATCTCAAGCTCAATCTCAAATTCGAAATTGAAGTGCTGTGCAAGACGCTCAATCTGGAGCTAGAGAAGCTCCGGCCGGTCATCTATCTGAAGAGTCCGACGCGTGCTCTGCTCATCGAGCAGCAAATGTCGCAGCCAAAGCCTAAGGCGACGGAGCCTCCACCCCAACAACAGCAGCAGCAACATCAGCAACAACAACAGCAGCAACAACAGCAGCAACAACAGCAGCAGCAACAGCAACAAGTACAACAACAGCAGCAACAACAGCAGCAACAGCAACAAGTGCAACAACAACAGCAGCAGCAGCAACAACAGCAACAACAACAGCAGCAGCAGCAGGCACCACCGCCACCACCATCCGCTGAGGTCGATCCACAGGCCATAATGATGAACAACAATGCGAATGCGCCCAGTGGTTCCGTCTCCTCGCCCAATTTGCCAACCGATCCCAGCCAGGTAGTTTTACCACCGCCGGAGCCACGTTACTCCTACGTCGAGGTGAATGTGAACAATTTCCAATTGATTGCCCAGCAGCTGGTGCTGCCAGCCAACATACCGTTCCTGCACGCCAATCCGGGCATCAAACACATCGCCGTGAATGCCATCGAGCGCACAATCACCGATTGGCTGCAGCCGGTTGTGGATCGCAGTATACGGATTGCGTGCGCCACCACCGAGCAGATCATACGCAAAGACTTCGCACTGGATGCGGATGAGAATCGCATGCGCACCGCCGCCCATCAAATGGTGCGTAATCTGGCCGCTGGCATGGCCATGATCACCGGCAAGGATGAGATTGCGCGCGCAATCAGTCAGAATCTGCACAAGGCATTCATGGCCGCGCTGACTGGTGTGCCAAGCATGTCTGAAATACAGGCCGCCTCCATACAACTGGCCAATGAGAATGTGGAGCTCGTCTGTGCCTTCATCCAGAAGACATCCGCCGAGAAGTCGGCGCTCGAGATCGATCGTCGGCTATCGACCGATTTTGAGACGAGGAAAATTGCACGTGAGGAGGGCAGCCGTTTTGTGGATGCCCAAATCCTGAGCTATCAGCAGGAGCGTCTGCCGGAGCCAGTGCGTCTCAAGGTGGGTCCAGTGCCGCCCTCACTGTATGCCGTCTATTCAGAGTTTGCACGCAGCATTCCCGGCTTCCAGCAGATGAGCGATCGCGATATTGCGCTGTTTGTGCCGAAGCCGCAGGATATCCAGGTGCCTAATGTGTTTGCCAACGATGACACCGCCATGGTCTATGCCGAGGTGGCCAACAAAATGGAAGCGTTCATGAATACCGCCATCACTGTGCCGACACTGCAGCTGCAGGCCAACAAGATGCACGTGCTCCTCAATGCATTGATGGCCACACGCCGTCTACGCGATCAGGAATCGGCATTTATAATGCTAACGCGGGCCGTTGAGGGCCTAACCGAGGGCCTCATCAACGTGCAGGATCACATGGAACAGATGAAACTCTATCGTGACATTCACTTGCGCATTCTCAGCCTGCTGCACAACAGCTTCGGCGCACCCAACACGGAGCGTGCGGTGACCAAATGCTTCTTCGAATTGCGCGAGGATGTGCGCTACAATGTGGAAGCGGCACGAGCCTTGATCACATCGCACTTTGTCAATCTCAATCAGTTCGATGGCATGCTGCGCGACTGCATGGACAATGGCAACAACTATGTGGCCATCTCGTTTGGCATTGCGCTGCTCGAGCGTCTCATCATGGAGGATCGGGCGATTAACATTGTCTCCGACAATGAGTTTATGGCCACCGTTGAGCTGCTCGGTCGGCTTACACAGCATCGCCAACGGTATCCCGAGTGCATTGTCAATGCCATTGAGACTCTGTGGTCGGGCAACCTAAACACCAGCGATTATGGCTCCTTTAATCCGGGCGAACGATATCTGGCAGGTGCATCCCACTACATTCACTCCGGCATGCATCATGTGAGGGTAAGTGATGAGTTATCCTCGATTTATACAACCATATATTGATTTACTTATTCGAATAGTCATGCGACACGGATGATCCGCCTGGTCTGCAAGAGAAGACAGAATTCCTGCTGAAGGACTGGGTCGCACTCTACACACAGCAGAATCAACAAACGACACGCGATGCTCGCAATTTCGGTACCTTTGTGCAAAAGATGAACACCTACGGCATACTGAAGACGGACGATTTGATTACACGCTTCTTCCGGCAGGCGACGCACATCTGCACGGATGTCGTCTATCGGATGTTTGCGGAGCTGAGCATGCCAATTAATCAGGTGAAGAACAAGATATTCCAATGGATCGATGCGTTTGTGCATTTGATTGCGATGCTAGTCCGGCATTCGGGCGAAGGTGGCAATCCGACGACCAAGATTAATCTACTCAACAAGGTGCTGGGCATTGTGCTGGGCACGCTGCTCAAGGATCACGAGATACGTGGCGTTTCCTTCCAGCAGGTGGGCTATCATCGCTTCTTCATGATGCTCTTCATGGAGCTGTGCTCCGCTGACGGTCTGCCCGAGCCGCTGATGCACAGCATCGTGTCGGCGTTTGCCTACACATATCACTTGCTCAGTCCGACTGTGGCGCCCGGCTTCTGTTTCGCCTGGCTGGAGTTAATCTCACATCGCGTCTTCCTTGGCCGCATTCTGGTGCTGATACCCGGCCAGAAGGGCTGGCCCCTCTACGCTCAACTGTTGCAGGATCTCTTCAAATATCTAGCACCATTCTTGCGCAACACCGAACTGGGCAAGCCCGTCCAGCTGCTCTACAAGGGTACGCTGCGCGTTCTCCTCGTCCTGCTTCACGATTTCCCCGAATTCCTGTGCGACTATCATTTCGGTTTCTGTGACACCATACCGCCCAACTGCGTCCAGATGCGGAACATTATACTGTCGGCGTTTCCACGCAATATGCGTCTGCCCGATCCGTTTACGCCCAATCTGAAGGTGGACATGCTCTCCGATAGCAGCAATGCGCCCAAGGTGTGCAGTAGCTACATCATGAACATTCAGCCGCCCAACTTCAAGAAGGATCTCGACTCGTACTTGAAGGCCCGCGCCCCCGTCACATTCCTGTCGGAGCTGCGCGGCCATCTGCAAGTGACCAGTGAGCCGGGTACACGCTACAACATGACCCTCATGAACGCCCTGGTGATGTACGTGGGCACCCAGGCCATAGCCCTGATCAGGTGAGTCTCCTCCCAATAAATATGTATGTATTTATTTTATTAATCGTAAAATCCTTGCAACAGAAACAAGAACTTTGTGCCGAACACATCGAACATTGCGCACAGCGCTCACATGGATATATTCCAGAACTTGGCTGTGGATCTAGACACCGAGGGTCGCTATCTGTTCCTCAACGCCATTGCCAATCAGTTGCGCTATCCCAACAGTCACACTCACTACTTCAGCTGTGCGGTGCTGCATCTGTTTGCCGAGGCCAATTCGGAGGCTATCCAAGAGCAAATCACACGTGTGCTGCTCGAGCGCCTGATCGTGAATCGGCCGCATCCATGGGGCCTCCTCATCACATTCATTGAGCTGATTAAGAATCCCATTTACAAGTTCTGGGATCATGATTTCGTTCATTGTGCACCAGAGATTACCAAGTAAGCTTTTCTATATATATATATATATATATATATATACATTATCAAATATTATGCTTCTATATATATTTTAATGTAGTTTAGTTATTCCAGTCGTAGTTTGATAGTACAAACCGCACACACACTCTAGCACTCAGCCACACACACACACACACACTCTAGCACTCAGCCACACACACACACACGCACTCTAGCACTCAGCCACACACACACACACACACTCTAGCACTCAGCCACACACACACTCTGTTGTTGTTTTTCACCAGATGCGTGGTTATTTATTATTTCATTCGTTCATTTTGTTTTCAGATATTTTGGTGAATGTCTGATTGTATTTAAGCGATTTGAGCCTTTGAACAGCATTCAGTGTGCAGCCTAATATATCAAATATATAGCAAGAGTTTTAGTTTTAAGTATTGTTTTTGCATGTGCCAACACACCTCCACCCGCCTCGATTATTTTCGTGCCACTCATATTAAAGAATAATAAAAACTTTTCCATAATTGTATTTTGTAAATTTAAAACCAAATGAAAAAGAAATTGCAATATTTATTCAAATTTGATAAACCAAATAATAATGAAATACGTAAATAAACAAAATAAATATAGAGAGTAAGTAATTTTAAGTGATGCTCTAAGAATTGATTGATTTCACTTACAACATTCTCACGATCTTTTGCAGGCTCTTTGAATCCGTCGCACGCTCCTGCCTGGCCAAGTCAAATGTCATCCAGCCGCTGAACATGGCCGTCGATGGAGCCGATAGCCAGGAGGTCAATATCAACTGAGAGGACAATCGCAACGGACCCAACTAAAGACCCTCAGAGAGGAAGGAGCAGCAGCAGTAGCGGAAACCTTAAAATCAATTATATATATATATACTAACGAGATGTGTTTAGTTTTTAGGTAAATCGTTTTAAGCAACTTATGAAACAAATGGAATTACGAACGCAACAAAGTAAAAAAAAAAACTATAAAAAAAAGAAAAAAAAATGGAAGAAAGAAAAAACATAACGAGAAAAGAGAACAGACCGAGAACAGTTAAATACGATGATAAATTCGCGACTTGTATTTAGTGGTAATTGTGTTGAGAGATTTGTACACCATATGAGAGAACATTTTAAGGAAATTTTAATTGAGTTGTATTATAATTATAAATGAAATTCCTGTATTTACCTGTGGTTTTATACCTGGGCTCAGGTAGCAATTAGCTGTCGACCCGACCTGTATCCCCAACATAATGCTAGAACGAAGTAAATCAAATGAAAAACGAAAAAAAATCACAAAAACTATCTCTAATAAATGAAAAAAAAAAATAGAAAACAAAAAAAAATTGCAAAATGTACTTGAAAATGCAAAAAAACTAACAAATGCGATGTAAATATGTAGTTGTTGTTGCTATTGATGAAACAACAATCGCAAAACAACAACAATAATAATTATAATAATTACCATAACAGCAACGATCTGAAAAAAGGACATAGCAGCAACAACAGGCACATATAAATTTATTTATATATATATATATATATACTTATATATATATATAGACATGTTCATGTAACATATACAAAAAACTAATAACAAAATATGCATTCATCAGATATATTTATAAACACGAAAGCAGAAAATATATTGTAAATCAACTCCAAATCCAAGTCATCAACTCACTCGAGTAAAACTGTTACAGATTTTAGGCATCTTTAAGTTTTTTCAATCAAAGAGTAATTCTCATTTCTTTTTTTGTATTTTTAAACTGTTTCAAGTGCTTGATGATGATGCTCTCTTTAACATACACCAACGTGTGCGCATTTATATTTATATAAATTGGTATTACTAAATACTATATAAATATGAATGCACACACACACAATGTAGGTCCTTGAATTTTTACTATTATTAACCTGAGAAGAACAACACGAAACAGATACAAACTATTGCATTGGAACCCATACCTTGTTACTTGAGTATTCAATTGTAGAGATCAGAGTCGGATGATGTATAGATGATATATGTATGATTGAGAGTTGCGCAAAGATTAAAGTTTTGAAATGTGGATGTAGTGAATTTATTTTAAAAACCTTTAAATTCCTATGTTTAGTTAATTAAATGTTTAATAGCAAGCAACAAAGCCGCCTCACATACATTGATGTACATTTGATTGTATTTTGAGAATTCATGTGAATTGAAATGTGTACAATAATAAGCAATTAGGCCAAGGCGGGTCACATATACATACACATATATACATACACACGCATACAGGCATACAAACACAATACCAATATATATATATATAAACATCCGATTTCAAATATATTTGCAGTTAAAAGGGCGTTAACAGCAAATACGAAATTTTGATTAGAAAGTGTTAACGATTTCTGATTCTTATGTACATGCGTTCAACAAAATAATAACAAATAAATGAAATATATAATTATAAATAAAGGTATATATATAATCATTACAATCGAAATAAGTAAAAGTACTTTAAGAGAAATAATATAAAATATATGTATAAATGGCAAAATTTTAAAACTTTTGTGTTTCTCTTCAACCCAACCCTCATTTTTCATTACTGGTATCGTTTTCAACTTGGTTTTCTTTTTCGGGTGTAGGCGTACACTTAAAAAAGCTTTAGTTATTGGGGCAAAGGGCGGTCCCCTCTTGAGCGCTCTCTCTCTTGGGATACATATGTAGCCCATTTCCGCACCCAGACTTACATAAGCCCCCTCCTCTCTCCCTACATAGACACACACAAAGAATGGGTAGGTGGGTGGGCCGCGTTACGCATTTAGGTTAAGTAAACAGACGGCAACAGCGAAATGTCGATAAAAAAAATACATATATACGTATAGAGGGGCGAAAAAGAGTTTTGCAGCTTGTCAAGATACATAGCAATAAATAACTAAGTGTATCTATATTGCATGAACGTGTAAATACATTGGCACGAACTCAGCATTAATTGAAATGCTGCAGTCATCGCTATCGTTGCCAGTTAATTCACATGAATTTTGACATAAGGCTGGAAAAAAAATAAATTACAAATACTAGTATGTATCTACACTCTATCTGTATCTGTAGCTGTAGCTGAAATTGTGTGCGCGCTTGGCAACCGGGCGAAGACGGCAGCAAAAAAGCATACAAAATGTGGCACACTTAAGTACGGCGCCGACGTCGCAGTCGCTGCGCAAAAAAAATCCCCTGCGTCTGTTCCCTACATACACACGCCATTTGTTGTACATTATGTGTATCCGAAAGATACAAAAAGCGCGTCCAATTTGAATGTGCTTAGAAGTGCGCGCGCGCTTCACGGGGCGAGAGAGAGAGAGAGAGAGAGGGTGAGCGAGAAAGTTTCGTTAAAAAGCTGCGACTGCGGCAGCAAAAGCGACAGCTTCTACACACACACAACACACATCGCTGACTAGCGTCACGTGTTCGTGTGCTGCCCACTGTGTATGTATCTGTATTTGTTTTTATGTAGTTTTGCGTAGCGACAGCGAAGCTTTTTGTGGCTCACGTTAAGCTCGCGCTCTCTGGCAGCATCGGCGTCAGCGACAGCGACTGCGGCTGCGGCTGAGTCAGCGCCATTAGTTTGGACACACATATTTTCTGTATGCTGCCTGCGAGGGCAATCATTATTTCTTTTCTCTCTGTCTTCTTTCTAGCGCGTCGTTGTCTTTGTTGTTGTTGTATTTTTTCTCAACTTGGCAACGACAGCATTTTGTGTATGCGTATTGCGCATAATTGTTGTCGATTTCCCCCCTCCGTCTTCATCTGAATGCATTAGAAATGGACAAGTTGGCAGAGCTTAAACCACATTTGCTGGTCGGTGGATCCCACGAAACCACACAAAAACCAAAAACAACTGGATTTCTTTTCAGCTGACACGCTCTCTAGCTCTACCTGTTTTTCTCTGTTTCTCGCTCTCTATGTACGTGTGTGTGTGTGTGTGTGTGTGCTTCTCCATCTCTTGTCCAGACACATACACTCACACTCATACACTTTCGCGCTCTAGCTCACTCTGCACTCATGTCGCTGCTGACCCAGTTTCCTAGGCACCACTGCACTGGCCAAGTGGGTTTTGGGTCTTTGGGTTTGAGTTCGCTTTGGCTTTCACACACAGTAAAACTAACTTTCTTGTGGCTGCCCCTCCCCACACCCCCTTCCTACCACTCCACCCCCCCACCACACACAACCAAGCCACACCCTTTGCCCTTTACGCCCCCGACCACTTTTCAGCGCCCAAACATGCCCGAAAACTTGGCGTCCAGTTGGAATGTCCTTTGCGTGCTCTGCTCACAAATTAAAAACATAATCTTATTAAATTAGAATGGCAAACGGAAATAATCAAAAAGCTGGAAAGCAAACGCAAAAGCGGAAATAAATTGCATGGTTCAAATGTGCGCCGTGTCCTTTTCGAAAGGATTGTAACCACCAATATGTATGTATGTATGCAATGTATCTTTAATTTAAACACGCACAGTGGTTATTTTTCCCCTCCAATATGATAATATCTTTTAAATATTACTCACCTAATATAAATAGTGGAATTAAATAAATTCACAAAAAGTTTATAAATTTCATATCTTGTAAGGATGGTACTCAATGCAATGGAAAAGGTTATAGCAGGCCTTTCAAAGTTTACCTTTCAAAAGAAAACTTTTGTAAAACTTTTCTTGCCTCTTATTTACATAAGCTTTTCACCTTAAATCATTTTATTTTGACATGCTTTCAAAGTTTTTTTTTAAGTATTCCCTGGGCCAAAAATGTAGGTGTGAACCTCTTTTAGTTTACATCTATCAAATCTTTTCTGAAAAAACTTTCACTACAATAAATCAAACTAGTTCCCGTCCCGGGTCACAAACTATGAAATATACATATATGTACATAAGTAGTGCCTGAGCTGCAATTGCATGACAGATTAATATGCGTTTTGCGTCAACACAAACACAGAAGCAGACTGATATTAATGAATAGCTATGCAAAATATGTGAATCTGGCAACTCAAGTGCAGCGATATCGTCCGAAGCACTCTACAATAAGAATGAGAATTATGTGCACTGTTAGCATAAATAATAACATTCCAAGAAAATCAATTTACACAACGTTCCAGTGCTTCCAGTGCACATCTCCCGCAGTGCCAGCACAAGAGTTGAGTTTATATTTTGTATATTTAATTGCAAGTTGAGTTATTCTATTCAGGATCAAGAATACATATATGAAATAGTAGCGAAATTGGACGAACATCAGCAGCTGAATTTGCCGGTTGAGTTAACAAGTTGCAACTTTTAATTAAATTGTCAACTTATTTGTGTGCAGCAGACATCTGTAATTGTGTGTGTATTGCCAAGCATGACTGCAGCTGCCCCTCGACCGAAAGGTTGACAATGACCAAAAGTATCTGCTGGCAACACGGCAGCACTTCATTGGAATGTCCAAACCACACACGAGATGCTGAACTGCTGCAAACTGCGAGTTGAGGTTTTGGTTTTGGTTGCATGCACCTGTTTCCCAATACACCTGGGATGCAAAAGTGCATGGTGCCAGCAACAATCGGTTGCAACTGGAGCACAGAGTACTATATTCGCTGTCAATAGCTAGCTCAGAAAATCCACTCTATATTCATGAAAATATGATTTTGGATTGCAAGATACTTCTTGGTACTTGAAGTTATCAATCACGCCTGTTGATTGACTGATTGATTGAGTTTTAGTTGCAGTGAGGCCGACGGTTAATTGAATTTGATTGTGCACCTGCATCAGCAGCTCACCGGTTTCTGTCTCTTTTATGAACGAATTGACAGGAAATTGCGCTGCTGTTGCTGCCAATTGCCATTCAATTAAAACCAATTTCAATTCACAGCAAGAGTGCAATTTTCAAGGCGGATCGACTACAAAATATCCTATCGAATTGCTCTGCTCCCAAAAATGAAAATTACGAAGTGAGTAATCATCGAGTTTGTATGAGCGATAAACGATAAGTCAATGCTTCAAAATGAGTATTCATCGAGTTTGTAAGAGCGATAAGCGATAAGTCAATGCTTCAAAATGAGTATTCATCGAGTTTGTAAGCGCGTTAATCGATATGTCAATGCTAATTAAGATTAATTTTGATATGTTTTAAGATAGCGCCTATCTCTTGCTAATATTGCCACAGCTTCATTGCAACCATTTTTAATGGGTATAAATAAAAAATTGTCATGAGAAGTGCATTTAGCTGTTTCGCTTAAGTTTTAATTGCATTTTGTGACGCACACGCACACGCACACACACCCGCACACGCACACACATACATTAGAACAGATTGTGCTCTAGGGCTGGACATTGGCATAGGGTCCAATGCCGGCGGCCCTGGCCATCATGGCTGGTATATTGGTCTGCTCGTAGTTGCCACTGAAGTACTGTGCATAGGGGCCGGAGGCAAAGACGGCCACATCGTCACCGCCATGCGTCTCCGAGTTGAGGGGCACCATCGCCGGGTGCACATACATCGGGTATTCCGTCTGCTCCTGGGTGACCCGCTTGCGACCTTCCTTGGCATAGGCGGCCGCATAGCCCGGCCCGTTGGCATAGGAGAGTACGTTATACGGCAAATTGTCATCGGCGTTCCTGTCGGCCAATCCCGTTATATCCTGCTCGCGTCTCTGTAAATGAATATAACGGAATTTAGCTAGGCAAAAGCAAGTTAAAGCTTTATTTCCCCAGAGTTCCTACTTATAAGTCCAAGCAGTCTAGTCATAGTTATAGGATTAAATGTCTCAGAGCTACAGATTTAGAGTCACAGTTTAAAAAAGTAACAGCACAAAAATCCAGATCAAAGCCAAAGTTTGAGGTTGCCCATACTTATAGGTATTTCTAGAGTAGAGTTGAGCTTGGCATTTACTTACCGGATAGCCGTTAACGGTGAGCACATGCGAGTGATCGGAAGTGACCACAATGAGCGTATCCTGGTCGGAGGTTATTTCGCGTGCCTTCTGCACAGCCCGGGCGAACTCGGCAGTGTCCTCTAAGGCGCGACGCGCCCAGTTGGCATGATGAGCCATATCGATGCGACCACCCTCGACGAATAGGAAGAAGCCCTCATCATTGCGGCTGAGGATACGAATTGCTGTCTCGGTTAGTTCGGTGAGCGAGGGATCGGCCAGAGGGCTGTTCTTGGGACTGCGCTCCCGATCGACATGGTAGGGCATATGTCCACTGTTGAACAGCCCCAGCAGGTAGTCCGTGTTGTTCAGATCGACCTGGGTGAGACCTTTGCGATTCCACACATAGCTGGCCTTCTGCCCCTGCTTGTCCGCCAGCCAGTTCTTGACTAGATTGCGTCCGTCCCTGCGATTCCCCTGATATCCAGCCTCATCCCGCGCTGTATTGTTGATGAAATTCTGCCTACCGCCGCCCAAGATGACCTTGATACGTTTACCCACATCCCACTCGACCAGCTGACGTGCTATGTCAATGGTCTCCTCGGGATTGCAATTGGAATCAATCACCTCGCCATCGTTCTCCCAATTACGATCGGAGGTGTGCGCATAGACGGCAGCTGGCGAGGCGTGCGTCACTCGTGCTGTGGTCACAATGCCCACATCCTTGCCCACATCCTGTGCCCACTTGCCGATGCTCTCCACCTGATTCTCCGCTTCTCTGCCCGCTTTGCAATCGTAACGCGGCACACTAGCACTCACGCCAATTGTGCCGTAGTTGCCCTTCACTCCGCCCAAATAGGCTGTCGCGGTGCATGCGGAATCCGCCACCTGGCGATCGACGCAGTACGTCTTGGCCATACCCGTGTAAGGGAACTGCTCAAAGTAGACCTTTTCGGAGCTGTCGCCCAGCAGATTGCGGGTCGCCGTCACCGTATGAATCGACATGCCATCTCCCAGAAAGAGTATCACATTCTTCGCCTTCTTCGTGTGTGCCAATTCCATAACGGCCAACTTTGCTGCCAGCGTACTCTGAGCATTCTCACGCCAGTAGTTGCTCTGCATCTCCTCAGGCTTCTTCACAGCCTTCGAATCCCTAACAGCGGACCGGGCATGTTGACGGTCTGCAATTCAATTGAACTTTAGTGTAGAACTAAGAAAGCTGAACAGAAAAGACTTAAACTCCCATTTGTATATAAAACATCGAAGATAAATCAATATTCATTTCGACAACATTTTAAACTAGTTAACTAAATACGGCGATTATTATTTTTAGGTGTAGTCACTATCTAATCTATACTAATCTGCGCTGGCCATGAGCTATCAGCTTGACAGTTATAGTTTATGCTCACGATAAGCTGTTAAACTATTTAATTACTAATTGTTAGTTTTATATAATTTAGTTTGTAACTCTTTAAATTTTTATTCATTAAATGGTTTTTGAAATTAATTACAAATATAAAATAAAATTAAAAGAGTTCATAAGAAATCGAAGTCAGAAGTCAGAACATGCAGTAGATTATAATAATATATAATCTTATATTATATATAATATATAATAATCTTATATTATATATAATATATAATAATCTTATACATTCCACTTGGAGTCGTAACTGATTTCCTAGAATCGGCTTCTGCCACTCACCTGCCTGTGCTTGGCCAATGGCCAGGAACAGAACGCTGACGAGCAGCAAACGCAGTTGCAGACTGTGCAGATTGTGGCGCATTTTCATTGCTGTGTGGCAAGATCAGCAATCGTAAGTGTACTGAAATGTCCGAGCAAAGAGTGGTCACCAGCTTCTAGCTAATCTGGACTCGAACAACAAATCTAATCAACAATTTCGTCTAATCAAAAACGGCAAAATCAAACCGCTATATTCTTAAATTTATAATGATTCACGTGAATTCACGTGCTTAGAATTTACAGTTGGCCAGATCAAAGTAGCTGGTAACAACAGCAACAACAACAACAACAACTAAGTTGCTTACGTTTTAAGCTCGTTACGTATACGAGCCATATGCCCTGTTGGCCAGTTGCTGGCTGTTGGCCAGCTTGTAGTTTACTGCCTGCTGTCTGCTGCCCGCTGTCTGCTGCCTGTTGGCTGCCATTTTGTTATGTCATCAGCCTGATGTCGCTTCTAATCAAACAGAGTCCTTTTTGTTGTTGTTGTTGTCCTCGTTACTGGGCGCCCTTTGACGTCACTTTCAGTAGCTCATTGTTATTGTTATCGAAACTGACCAAAATCAAATGCAAATTTTCCTATTTGAAACTGGGCAAATGCAAATTTCCAACTTGGCCCAACAGCTGTTCGTTGTCCTGCATCCTTGGAGACTTAAAGCTAGAAATGCCGGCATACTTTAAAGCTACAAATATTTAATATTTGAAGGGAAATCCAGCTACGCACACTACTCTTATCTTTTAATGCCTTTTAATTCTTAACAGCTTAAGGCTTTCATAAAACAGAAAAGTTGCTTCAAATAACCAATCCCATTTTAATGCGTTTTGGTCTTGGCCAGATTGTGCCTGGAACATGTTGTTAGCTCATTTTTTGTTATACGATTGTATTTATGTGATTATGTCCACCACTGCCATCTGTTGGATGTATTCAAAGGGGGGTTGATACTTGAGCTGGCTGAGTTTCATTTCGCATGATAAGCAATGCGAGTGCTGAAAAGAGTGATGCATACTTCCAGGACAAAGTGTAAAGTGCCTTAAGTAAATCCAAGTCAAACTTGTGGCGCCACTCAGTTTGCAAAAACTGTTTTTGTTGTTTTAGTCGGCTAAAGTATTGTCTTGGCCAGCGCCACAATGGAGCCGGTAAACTTGATGACCTGCGGGCAAACAAAAAAAAAGAAGAAAGAAAAAAAATGTAAAAAGTCCGTCGCTGTAAATAGGATATCCTTTGTGTACCCCTGTGAAAGTTGGCAGCGACGGCACAAAGAAGGGCACCTCAACGATGATGGGTCGCTGGGCCCGCAATATGAGCAGGAAGACGCGCCGACGCACCTCCCGATTCCACTGATACCAATGGCTGTTGTACGCTGCCTCGCCCAGTTCCAGGCTCTGCAAAGCATAATAATATAATCTATATCTTATCGGGCTGACAGGCAAGTTCAACTTACCGCCATTGACATTTCAGTGCCGGCATAGCAGTACTGCAGCAGACTGGCGCTAACTGTGCACACATAGACCACATAGCGTATGATATTGTAGCCGGAAAACTGAGGAAAAACAACACAGAATGGCTGGCTTAGAAACGTCCTAGATTACACATCCTTGTAGATCGGAGTCATTCAAGAAGTATATTTTAAAATGGACAATGCTCACCAAAAGCATATCGATCACACCGGTGGCTATCACCATGCTGGACGATAGGAATTGGGCAAAAGTGGGTGTGCCCATAATCACAGAGAAGCGTTGAACAATGCCCACAATATCGTTGTGGCGATCGATGATATTCCTTAGCTGCTGGCAGCACTTCTCGCACTCGGGTGGACTGGGATCTGCACTGGAAATCACCTGAGGCAATCAATGGAGCTTAGGAAATGAATTCGAGTTCACCTTTCACTGCTTTCAGGGCACTCAGTAAGTCCATTTGCAACGCTCTCAGCAGGAACGTAATGTAGAGCGTGAAACTGAAGAAGAAACTATCGGTGGCAACAAAGGCATAGACCGTAACCTGACCACTCCAGGTGGAGTAGATATAGGCCAAAGGATACAAGGGAAAGCGATGTCCTATGGGCGCAAAGCTGCCGGAGTATAGAGTATAGAGAGTAAAGATGAAATGGAGAGTATATATCCTCAGTTCAGCTAATCTCTACTGGCACTTACAACATTCTGAAGGGCATATCGTATTTAAAAGGTAGCTCGCGATGCACCCACATCTCCCAGAACGAGCGCAGCACAAAGGCAGCCGTATTGATGCTGCCGAGCGTGAAAATTAACATGCACACCAACGTGGCGATGCGATAATAGCTTCTCTTGAGCTGCACCCGCTCCCCATGGTGCTGCTGCTCCGTCAGCTGGCGAATGCGTTGTATGAGGGAGGCCACCTCGGACCGATTCCGCCACATGCAGGCCATCTTGAAGAGCGTGGTCAGGCTGCAGGCAAGCGGACAGAATGCATCCATGGCATCCACCGGACTGCTGCGAATGTAATGCCAGCCAAAGCTGAACTCGGCCTGGCAGCAATGGGCCAGATTCACAAAGTTGAAGACCAGCCAAGCGCTGCTCCAAAAGGTTGTAGCCTGCTCGAAGCGCAATCCGAGCAGACCAAAGGAATACCTGGTCACAAAGAACAGATGCTTCTCCAGCGGATAGTTGCGGCTCAGATATTGCGGAAACATTGCGACCTGCTAACTGACATTACTCCAAAGGATTCCACTATTTATATGGCCCAATCAACACGGCAATTAATGTCTAATTGAGACACTCAAATCGGGAGGGCTAATAACATGATTGGTTGAATAATTAGACGCGTGTTTTGACAAAACACTTAATTAATGTCTTAAAGGGATTGAAGGGATTGAACACCCACAGTTTAAGTGAAACTCTACAAATAAGAATAATTATCGACAGCTGAAAAATTATAGCCAGAAAATCGATATATCGGTGTATGGGCATAGGTCGAAACTTCAAAATGCCATAACTTCGTCAAAACTCAACTGATTTTAAAAAGCAAAGGCTTTTTGATCATAGTTTTGACCCTAAATCAATCGTACATTTAAAGTTGAAAACGAAATTTGAGGTCGGAAGACAAGTAAAAATTATAGCCCGAAAATCGATATATCAGTGTATGGACATAGGTCGAAACTTCAAAATGCCATAACTTCGTCAAAACTCAACGTATCTTCAAAAGCGATGGCTTTTTGATCATAGATTTGCCCCTAAATCAATCGTACATTTAAAGTTGAAAACGAAATTTGAGGTAGGAAGACAAGTAAAAATTATAGCCCGAAAATCGATATATCGGTGTATGGGCATAGGTCGAAACTTCAAAATGCCATAACTTCGTCAAAACTCAACGTATCTTCAAAAGCGATGGCTTTTTGATCATAGATTTGCCCCTAAATCAATCGTACATTTAAAGTTGAAAACGAAATTTGAGGTAGGAAGACAAGTAAAAATTATAGCCCGAAAATCGATATATCGGTGTATGGGCATAGGTCGAAACTTCAAAATGCCATAACTTCGTCAAAACTCAACGTATCTTCAAATGCGATGGCTTTTTGATCATAGTTTTGACCCTAAATCAATCGTACATTTAAAGTTGAAAACGAAATTTGAGGTAGGAAGACAAGTAAAAATTATAGCCCGAAAATCGATATATCGGTGTATGGGCATAGGTCGAAACTTCAAAATGCCATAACTTCGTCAAAACTCAACGTATCTTCAAAAGCGATGGCTTTTTGATCATAGATTTGCCCCTAAATCAATCGTACATTTAAAGTTGAAAACGAAATTTGAGGTCGGAAGACAAGTAAAAATTATAGCCCGAAAATCGATATATCAGTGTATGGACATAGGTCGAAACTTCAAAATGCCATAACTTCGTCAAAACTCAACGTATCTTCAAAAGCGAAGCCTTTTTGATCATAGATTTGCCCCTAAATCAATCGTACATTTAAAGTTGAAAACGAAATTTGAGGTCGGAAGACAAGTAAAAATTATAGCCCGAAAATCGATATATCGGTGTATGGGCATAGGTCGAAACTTCAAAATGCCATAACTTCGTCAAAACTCAACGTATCTTCAAAAGCGATGGCTTTTTGATCATAGATTTGCCCCTAAATCAATCGTACATTTAAAGTTGAAAACGAAATTTGAGGTAGGAAGACAAGTAAAAATTATAGCCCGAAAATCGATATATCGGTGTATGGGCATAGGTCGAAACTTCAAAATGCCATAACTTCGTCAAAACTCAACGTATCTTCAAAAGCGATGGCTTTTTGATCATAGATTTGCCCCTAAATCAATCGTACATTTAAAGTTGAAAACGAAATTTGAGGTAGGAAGACAAGTAAAAATTATAGCCCGAAAATCGATATATCGGTGTATGGGCATAGGTCGAAACTTCAAAATGCCATAACTTCGTCAAAACTCAACGTATCTTCAAAAGCGATGGCTTTTTGATCATAGATTTGCCCCTAAATCAATCGTACATTTAAAGTTGAAAACGAAATTTGAGGTCGGAAGACAAGTAAAAATTATAGCCCGAAAATCGATATATCAGTGTATGGACATAGGTCGAAACTTCAAAATGCCATAACTTCGTCAAAACTCAACGTATCTTCAAAAGCGAAGGCTTTTTGATCATAGATTTGCCCCTAAATCAATCGTACATTTAAAGTTGAAAACGAAATTTGAGGTCGGAAGACAAGTTAAAATTATAGCCCGAAAATCGATATATCGGTGTATGGACATAGGTCGAAACTTCAAAATGCCATAACTTCGTCAAAACTCAACGTATCTTCAAAAGCGAAGGCTTTTTGATCATAGATTTGCCCCTAAATCAATCGTACATTTAAAGTTGAAAACGAAATTTGAGGTCAGAAGACAAGTAAAAATTATAGCCCGAAAATCGATATATCGATATATGGGCATAGATCGAAACTTCAAAATGCCATAACTTCGTCAAAACTCAACTGATTTTAAAAAGCAAAGGCTTTTTGATCATAGATTTGCCCCTAAATCAATCGTACATTTAAAGTTGAAAACGAAATTTGAGGTCGGAAGACAAGTAAAAATTATAGCCCGAAAATCGATATATCAGTGTATGGACATAGGTCGAAACTTCAAAATGCCATAACTTCGTCAAAACTCAACGTATCTTCAAAAGCGATGGCTTTTTGATCATAGTTTTGCCCCTTAATCAATCGTACATTTAAAGTTGAAAACGAAATTTGAGGTAGGAAGACAAGTAAAAATTATAGCCCGAAAATCGATATATCGGTGTATGGGCATAGGTCGAAACTTAAAAATGCCATAACTTCGTCAAAACTCAACGTATCTTCAAAAGCGATGGCTTTTTGATCATAGTTTTGCCCCTTAATCAATCGTACATTTAAAGTTGAAAACGAAATTTGAGGTCGGAAGACAAGTAAAAATTATAGCCCGAAAATCGATATATCAGTGTATGGACATAGGTCGAAACTTCAAAATGCCATAACTTCGTCAAAACTCAACGTATCTTCAAAAGCGAAGGCTTTTTGATCATAGATTTGCCCCTAAATCAATCGTACATTTAAAGTTGAAAACGAAATTTGAGGTCGGAAGACAAGTAAAAATTATAGCCCGAAAATCGATATATCGGTGTATGGACATAGGTCGAAACTTCAAAATGCCATAACTTCGTCAAAACTCAACGTATCTTCAAAAGCGAAGGCTTTTTGATCATAGATTTGCCCCTAAATCAATCGTACATTTAAAGTTGAAAACGAAATTTGAGGTCAGAAGACAAGTAAAAATTATAGCCCGAAAATCGATATATCGATATATGGGCATAGATCGAAACTTCAAAATGCCATAACTTCGTCAAAACTCAACTGATTTTAAAAAGCAAAGGCTTTTTGATCATAGATTTGCCCCTAAATCAATCGTACATTTAAAGTTGAAAACGAAATTTGAGGTCGGAAGACAAGTAAAAATTATAGCCCGAAAATCGATATATCAGTGTATGGACATAGGTCGAAACTTCAAAATGCCATAACTTCGTCAAAACTCAACGTATCTTCAAAAGCGATGGCTTTTTGATCATAGTTTTGCCCCTTAATCAATCGTACATTTAAAGTTGAAAACGAAATTTGAGGTAGGAAGACAAGTAAAAATTATAGCCCGAAAATCGATATATCGGTGTATGGGCATAGGTCGAAACTTCAAAATGCCATAACTTCGTCAAAACTCAACGTATCTTCAAAAGCGATGGCTTTTTGATCATAGTTTTGCCCCTTAATCAATCGTACATTTAAAGTTGAAAACGAAATTTGAGGTCGGAAGACAAGTAAAAATTATAGCCCGAAAATCGATATATCGGTGTATGGGCATAGGTCGAAACTTCAAAATGCCATGACTTCGTCAAAACTCAACTAATTGAGCGAAAAGATTAGCTTCGAGTTTTTTATTACTCAAGTCAATCACATTGAGAACGTATGCTGGAATTAAATTAAAGTTTAAATTATATATACTAATGTGATTAGAGTTTAGTTTTTGGATACACTAATGTGAACTTAGTTTTTAAATATACTTAAAAGTTATAATCAAAATGCCATTCACTTGTGATTGTCGAGGAATAGTGTTATCCAATCCTAAATATAATATTTGACGTAGAATTTAAACACTCCTTGTCAGAGTTCGCCCAATTAGCTGTGGCTCTTAATTTTGCATTTGGTTTTTATAAATTTCCAAAATTGTTTTATTCAATTAACAAAATAATTGTATGCAATCCAGCAGCCAGCAGTCGGTTAGACAATTAGTCAATAATAACTATTCAACTTGAATGAATTCAGTTGAAATTATGCAAACTAATTTAGCAATTGAAACTGCATTCAATTAAATTACTTTCAATTAATATTCGAATATAATTAAATGGATTGCCACAGATAAATTGAATTTTGAAGCCACATAAGTGTGCAACACATATTTTTGATTTCCGCTCGGATTCTCGCATTTGTTCCCACAATATTGATGCATAAATCTGCAGGTTCTTGAACCCAGCGACCAAAGCGCAATGAAACCTCAAAAAAAAAATTGCCGAAAATTGCAAAAAAAAGTTCAAGAAGAATTCCAAGGACTGGGTTCTTCACATCTGTGACGTCTGCCGGACAATTTGAATTTCAAATGATGCCACACGATCAAGCGGAATCTCAAATGATAATACGAATCGCCGATTTCCTACTACTATATGGGTCACTATGTTTTCTGTTGCCGTTCTGTCTGAGTTGTTTCCGTAAAAGCGATTTTGCATTTCAGTTGCTCAGAAATATGCTGATTTCTGTGCATATCAATGGACAAACGCAATTTATGCATGCAGCTCAACATAAACTCAACGAATGAGCGCAATCCAATTAGCCATGGCCAATCAAAAGGGTTTATTTATGGCGAACACACAAATCGATTCCAATAAGATGTGCCCAAACCGATGACATCAATCGGTAAATTTGAAAGGTATATATAGATATATATATATATATCGACTATGGTATTATGAAAGGAAAAACTCTGATTTTATGAATAAAGTGCGTTAACTTTGGCGATTTTCTACAAGGCAGTCCGATTTTGGTTTGTTAAATATTAAATATATAATTTAATTGAATACCTTCCAAAAGTGCTTAAGTAATTTCGTTAGGGTGCAACCCAAAAAGCTTCTAAATACTTCTAAAATACTTAATGTATTGTTATTATTATTATTACTCCTTTGTGCCTCCTTCTGAGCCTGCAGACCTTGATTTCGGCACGAGTAGGAAGGTCATTTTCTGGCTGAGGGTGTCAATGTCCTTCGGGTTTTCCCTAGGATACTAAATCATTTTGTGGCTAAGGCGATGTACTCCGCTCAATTCCTTTCTATTGTCACAAAATGGCCACATTTCGCTGCTGACTTCTTAGTCTTCAATGTCCTGTCAAGTGAATGACGAGTATTCCAACTCCGTTCTGCCCCATGGCTATTATTTGCTCAAGGTTCATGCATTAATTTGCTAACATTTGAAATGAGTTTTAAACTGCTGCTTCCTCTTTTTCCATCAACAAATCTATTTTAATTAATGCCCCCCCTGCTTATAGTTTTTCCAATTTGCCAACGCTGCGTATACGCAATCAAAGGACAGCTTATTGATTTTGCGATTAGTGCATATTGCGAAATGGGACTTCATTATTTTGGCAGCCAGCTGTGAAAAGAGGCTGCCTATCGATTTTGGCGTTTAACCGACAACTTTCTGCTGATATCATCGCTTGGCAAAGTAGCTGTAGCTGGTAGCTAGCAGCTACCCCCAAATGGCCAGGATTGAGCTTAGAGCGCCACCCAAGCCACCCAATCTGTGAGTCGCCATCCTGTTTGACTTTTATGGCAACAAACAAATAAGCGAACTTACACACACGCACACACACACACACACGCACACACACCCACGCACACACGCACACACACTCACGCACACACATAGGCAATCGCAGGGACAACCCTCAAAACGTCCTCGCATGTTTCTGAATGCTTTTACATGCTTTTTTAAAGGAGGGGTGCCCAAAAAAACATGACACACCCTGTGTGCACACGCCGCAGCAACAACCCCCGCAGCTGGAAGAGCAAGCAGAGCTGCCTGGAAATGACTGTATTCTTTAATGTCCTGCTGCTGCTGTTGACGATGATGATCCTGCAGCTGAAGGCAAGTGGCAAGTGGCATGTGGCAAGTGGAAATATGCGCGACGCTTCGCGCAAAAGCTAGCAATCAGGCCAAGAATTAATAAACCAGTTTTCTACTTGACATACCCTGTAACCTTTTCGAGCCTGCAAAGGGATTATTGTAAATATGTACATGTATGTAACGGTTGGAAGGAGGCCTTTTTGAGATAGTCAAATGTGTATATATATTCTTGATCTAGTCTGATTGTCCCTATGGGAGTCTGTAAAATAAAGTTTGTACAAGTTTTCGTCAATTCATTAATATTGATTTGAATTTTGTAAAATCTGCAAATTTTTGATGCCACTTTATTATATTCTAGAACTAAGAAAAAATTTGTCTAATTTCTAGAGTATTTTAATGTGTTGAACGAACTCTAACAATGGCATTTTGATTACATGTCAACTATTATATATATATATATATATATATATATATATACGTTATTAAGCAATTATTTTGAAGTTTTTTGCAAACAAAATTTCAGTTTAACATTTTTAAATATGTATTTAAAAAAGACTACTTATAAGCTGGGTTTCGCTTGTTATTGTTAGACTTTGCTTGTTAAGCTTCTCTTAAATTAGATAATTTAATTTTATTCTTACAGCAGATTAAAAATAAAATACAGGGTATCTCTTAGTCATCCACTCTTGCTTGATTCTCTACTCGTTTTGTTTTTTATTGCAGTGACGTTTGTGAAATGTGCTCGTACTTGTGCCCTACTTTTGTTTTCCGCGGAAAACGCGGAACGCGAAACGCGCAACGAGAATCGAGTTTTCCCGACCCGCTCCCCGCAGTCAGTTGAAGTTGTAGTTGAGTCACGACCAGCAGCAGCAGCAGATTTTCGGGGTTTCGGGTCTCGGGTTTCGTGTTTCGAGATTGGGGTAAACAGGTTGATTTCCTGTTTTGCGACGATTCTCTCAACGCCGTTGGCCATTAGCCAAATGGGATTTCACACGCTTCCTTTTAGTTCTTTTTCTTTTTTTTTGGTTTGCATTTTCCTCGCCTAACAAGCTTGCCCCACTTGACGGGCGTATCTGCAGCTGCGCCCCAGCCTGATCAATTATTAAAACTCAGTTTCACTTGATTTTCGGCCAATTTAACTTGCATGCCAGCACACATACATACATATGTATACATATTTAATATATAATTGATATACGCTGCGCTTTGGTGTCATAAATCCACTTGTGATGTCTCCCCCTGTTGCACGCCTTGTCCCTCTAGTCGGTTTTATCTTTGTGTATCAGTCAGTCGCCACATCATTTTTAGTGACAATCCGCTTTCCACATGACCCACATATGTCGCCAGCCCACAAGTTGGGGGTGGACGCGGACGAGATTGGGGCTTCAAACTAATGCCGACAGGCCTCATGTTAATGTCCATTACGATAAGCGACACTGACTAGAAAGACTAGTACTAGTACCAGTACTAGTACAACTAGTACGTGTTTTATCTAGCATGGCTCGTGCACTTTGCAAATTCTATCATATTTACATTAATTCCAGTTTTTATCGTGTGGCAGATCTTATAAGTGACTGGAGGATATAGAGTATGGTGTTTAATCTATTAATACATGCCCAGAACTTAACAATATATTCGCATTCTTATCTGTTCTTCAGTCTGTATATATATATTCATAGCCATCATTTTTCTGAAGCTTCTCCTTTTTGGGAAGGTAACTTAATTACGTTCAATTATCATTTTATATATATTTATATTTCTTTAGTTATATAAATCTATATATATATATATGAGTATATACATTTTCTTAGATATCGCTTTGGAACACCAGATCCGTGAATTCCAAAGTTGGAGTTTTGTTTTCCTATTTAAGAAAAAATAAATAATAATACAAATAATAATAAAATATAATAAATAATAATAACAACAAATATAAATTTGCTTAGAAAAACTCAAATAATTAAATTTTTTTTCATTTATTTATTTTCAACAAAAAAAGATACAAAAAGTTAAAGATAAATAAAATTACATTTAAAGTCAAAAAAAAAAATGTAAACGTTAATAAAAATAAGAATAAATATAAACAATTTTATGGGGATTAATTGCAGCTTTAATTCAATTGTTTTGTCAACAAAAAAAACCTGTGTTTTCGAAATGCTTAAGCCAAAAGTAGATTGACACAAAAAAAATCGTATTCAGACTAGTCAAGGTAATCATTTCGTTAGGTTTATGGGCAAACCACAAACATAATCACAATCGCAATGTTTATGGGTCATATTAAAACTGCTCAAGTGTTGTGTGTCCTTGTTAAATTTACAGCCACCATTTGCTGCCCCATTGTGGCAATTAAATTGCAATGCTGTTGCAAAAAAAGTTGAGTCGAGCGCAGTTTTAATTCGCAATGCGGCGTTAAATATAATTAAAACTACTGAGCTAAACAAAAAGAATGTGCATGTATAAACATGTATAAACACCACATGGCCATCTGTCTATATATATACATTTACAGATATATAGTATATAGTATATAGATGTACGTACACGGATCAAACATGACACAATACAAATTTGTGTGCACTCTGCGCCACTTTTTACTCTTCTAGACTTTCCCCCTCCCTCTCTCTCTCTCTCTCTCTGTCTCTCTCTGTCTCTCTGTCCCTCCCAGAATGTGACATGACATAAGCTAAATTATTTTCAATTTTTGTTGTATCGTTTTTCAAATGACTGCATAGCATTGAGCTCGAGCATTATTTCTAGTTTTTATACACTGTTTCCGACGCAGAAACGAGTAAATTCGTTTCATATTCGCTTTTAAAGTTGAACTATTAAAAAGTGGTTTTATTGGCTGATAATTAACAATTAAAAAATTACATAAATATGCTCAAAATAATTTGTTTATGCAAATAAAAAAAGTTAATTTCGTATACAGTTTGAAAGCAAGTGCTTTGTAGTCACAGTTGAAGAGTCAATCAATTTCTCAGTCCCAATTTCTTATACAGTTTTGAAGCAACTGCTTTGTAGTCACAGTTGAAGAGTCAATCACCTTCGCAGTCCCAGTTTCTTATACAGTTTTGAAGCAACTGCTTTGTGGCCACAATTGAAGAGTCAATCACTTTCTCAGTCCCCGCCTGTTCAACTTTTGAGCAGTGTATTCTGCAGTCGTCCAACTACAATTAATAATTGCCGCTGTGGCTTCTAATTGAAGTCGCTGCGTTTTGAGCAGTTGTCATGTGGTTGGTGTTGGTGGTGGTGTTGGTGGCTTTTGCCCGTTTGTCAGCCAAGTAGCATTCCCAGATCTTTGGCGAAATCGAACAGCTTGTCGGACCCGGCTATAGCTTCCTATAACTGTTGCTGCCGCCTCGTTTGTTGTTGCGGTCAATAGTGCACGACATAATTGCTGATTGAATGAGGCTGTCAACTGACGTCAGCCCCCAACTGATTAATAGCAATTAGTGAGACTAAATATACATGTCTGTGTACGCCACATGAAACCACACACTAATACACACACATATATGGCTGTACAATGCTGGCTTTAGAGTACAACCATCACTTAAAGGCTATGTCAAGCATATGTTTCATACATACACTCCAAATCAATCCTATATCATTTAGGGAACCTTTGAAACAGGCTATTTCTCAAGAAGATTTTTCTTATTTTAATTTGTTAACTGTCTGTACACCCTAAATCTAAGATTAACTTAGGTTACAGAGCGGTTTTCATTTTGCGGTGATTTTCCAAATATCAGGGAGATTTCTCTGAATGTGGTTATTAAGCAGATTTTATTAATCCAAAAGTATTCTGATTTATCTAAGATTTTTTAATCAATGCCTGTCTCAGAGACATTTCGTTATTTTTTTTTACCCTAGTCAATTATTATATATGCCAATTTTATAATACTCAAATGTTATTCCATTAAATACTTAAGTTTTTAGTATTGTCTTTTATTTGCAGACTGAAAGCAAATGAGCCATTCAATTCACCGTCTAGTACGCCCCTTTTCGTTCAGTGTATGTACACATAACATGGTACGAATACATACTGTAACTATGCAGTTTCAAAACGATAGTACGCAAACAGGCGACGAGTCACGCCAGCAATTCATCTAGTAAATGGCACTGATATATATATATATATATATATATATATATGCATACATATCTAGTTCGCAGACATTTCACTCTCTCGTCTAGGAAGTGGGACTCCTGTTGGGGTGGGAGCATTGGCGCCATAAATCTGCAGTTGGCGGCCCTCGCATGTCGCTGGCACTTCGACAAATGGCTTCAAATGTGGCATAAAACTTTGCTGCGAATATTTTCTCGCGTGTCCAACAATGGCAACAATTTGATTACGCTTGAAAATGTACGGCGGAGTTAGTTAGTTAGTTGGTCAGCTGCTCAAAATGATTAGGTTTAACTTGTTGCCCCTTTGTGGCCCGACACTTGTTTTGAGATTATCTTGGCTTACCTTTTACACACACTCTTCTTCTTCTTCGTATTGCACGCTACGAGCCTAATTTCATAAGTGGCTAATTCACGTTTTTAAATCTACCTATTAAAATTGGCAATTAACGTCATTAAATGAGTTTAAAATATTTTTGTGAAATGTTGGACATATGGAAATGTTGCCGCGACCTATAAGGTCTATTGTGCCCCCTTACTGAGCCTACAGCTCTTCCATCAGTCCCAACTCCTGCACGAATGCTAGAATCTGTGTTGGGTTGAGGGTTTCTATGTCCTTGGGTCTCATGATATGCTGCCCTAGGGTGTTGCATCTTTTCCTGTTTAAGGCGACGCATTCTGTTAGGATGTGCGTCGAGGATTCCTCCTCGTATCCGCAGAACCTGCATACGTTGCTGCTGTAAATACCTAATTTGGTTAGGTGACTTCTCAGTCTACAGTGTCCTGTCAATAGACCTGTGAGTATTCCGAGTCTATTCTTCCCCATGGATATCATTTGCTTATATCGCTTTTGAGGAGACTTCTTATCCTTACTGAAATAGTTACATTTTTCTACATGTGAAATCTTAAAATACTAACAAAAAATGCTTATTTAGACATATAAAAAAAACACCCTGTATGTAAACAATTATGAGCGATTTTTATTCAGAGTTCAGTTCAGGGATGGCATAGGTTATTTTCTCGAATTATTTATATATATATATATATATGTATACCAAAGCATAATACCCATCTTAAGTGCTTAATCTTTCACTTAACTTGTGAGCCCCTTTGAGCATGGAAATATATCCTGCATCGCAACTTGATTCGCAATTATAATTAGTAAACTTGTTACTGCGAGTTTCTGATGTGTGTTTTACTGCTAAGTTTAGACTTAATTTAATGTGCTCAAGAGATAATATTTCTGGTGGTGTACAAAGAGAGAGTAGGGGTTGTACTGAGGGGTATACTTAATTAAGTTTTTACAACTCGTGTTTCTAACACCTGGTGGGGTAGAGATCTATTCGATGGCCTCAAATCACATTTATTTTGGACTCACCGATATGGCACATGGCACATGGCACATGGAGTATTAGATAGATATTACGAGCTTGATATAGTTGGCTCAAATAATTAAAAAGAAATCGCAAAGTAATAATTGTATCATCAAAATTGTTGTATTTGAGGGGGGGCTTTATCAGTCAGATAGGAGCCGCATTCTTTATTTTTGCAATAAAAGGGCAAGCGCGAAATTGAGTTGAGGCATAATTCCATTTCAAGTGGTTTGTTATTGATTGTAAAATGGCCAAGACCATAAATACCGTTACCCTGCTGGGCTTGCTCGTTTGCTGTGCCCTGGTTTCGTTCGTCTATGGCGGCAACGATTATTTGTGGGGTGAGGTTGGACCCAACGACTATAAATTGGCCAAGGACACCGTTTCGGATACCTTCTTTGTCGGCCTGGTGAAGACCGAAAAATATGTCTTCAAGCAGAAGGTGCGTGTATTGGCCATCAGTGTCAGTGTTGTCTCTCTTTATATTAACGGCATTTCTCCAACCATTTCTCTAGAATGACCTCAATGCTCTGACAATCACGGCCATCGTAGTCACCGACAAGAAGAAGAGCGATGGTGCCACGGCCGAGTTGATCTCCGGCGGACCTGGATCCAAGGGCGCCACCATTAAGTTCACCTCGTCACGTGGCTCCGGCATCAAGGATACTGTCGAGATTTGGGGACGATAAATATGCATATATACATCCAATATATATATATGTATATCTTCTGGGCTATCTAGTAAGCCTAAAAGTATACAATATACCCAATAAATAAACTTATCAAAACTTTGCGTGCTAAAACTACAATAGACAAATTTGAAGTCATTCCTTTGATTTTCCAAATGAAATTATTTCCCCACAAGAACAACAAAAACTAACGACTTTTTAATAATTATATAGATTGCTTATCAATCAGACTATATTAGAAAATTTTAAATTGATAATTTATATTTAATTTTTATCAGTCTACTAACTGAAGAGGGTGTTCTTAACAATAATAACCAATAGCCAATAATAACCAACCAGTTAAAAAACTTTCATAATCTAAGATACGGGTTTTGACTTGAGATTTTCACCCTAGACCAAAGAGCGTATTTTGTCTATATATATATTCAAAATTATGAATTTTAATTTACTATTTATCAATCTACAACGCGAAGAAATAAGAAAAAATAAATAAACTTATTGATTTTAGATTTGCTCCGATTTAAACCAAGAATATTATGTTTTTTCGCTGTGTAATATCGTCAGTTGAGTACAGACATCCCAATGGGTTCCACATATGTGCGTGTCTCCCAAAGAGTCGAGTTTAGATCTTGTTTTCTTGGATAACTGGTTGCTAGAATCTACAGTTGCTGGCCATCTAATCCCATTTATCAAAGTCTAGACGCTTGGCAATAGTCGTATATTTATGTTTATTCTACACGTAGGTATATTTGATCCCACAGTGAGACAACCACAAAGAAACACTCGAATCCGCTCACACACACAGACAGACACACACACACACACACACACACACACACACAGGCACAACTCGTCGCTTCAAGGCCAACTTCTTATTAAATGCCAAAATGTGAGCGTTTTGTGTTAGAATAGAAACGTACAAGATACAAGATACAGCTAACAGCTAACAGCCAACAGCCAACGGGCGAAGAGCATTTGAGATTTATGAAATATGTGAAATCGGAGAGCGCAAAGCAGGATTATAATTACAGAAGATCAAAATTGTAGTACGCTCGGGAACTGGAGAGGCCTTCATGGCTTATTGGAGTTGTCGTCATTGAGCGGCAAATATGTAAATAACTAGATACAAATATATTGTATTGTTCACATATAGATACACAAAGATATAGATACAGATACAGAGACAGCTACAAAATGGCGTCATCTCTCGCTCTCTCTCTCTCGCTCTCTCTCTCTGTCGCTCTCTGGCTAATAAGTTTATTTGCTGTAGAATACGAAATGTGAAACATGGAGTCGAAAGCTGCGCTTTGCCAATGACTAACTGTCTGTACAAGTATACACATACTTAGATACATACATATATATATGTATGTACATACTTAACACACACACACACCTCTCTGCGTATAGACAGATCAGACAGATCTGTCTGTCTTTCTAGCTGTTTGCTCATTTGTCTGTTTGTATTTTGTTTTATTAACTAAAGTTGCTGCGCCCAAGGTCAGCGGGGCCTGCCACTGTGAAACTTTGTTGGTGGAGATCCCCCCATACAGCCCCTCTACCCCACCTTCACACACGGTTTTGAGGCCTTAGGCTCCGTGACCCCGTAATCTGTGAGCGATCCCACAGCAAAGTTGGTTGCAAAACTCCAAGCTTGAATGCAAAATGTACATTTCAACGAACACATATTGTGCTATATTAATTATATATGACTGTAGTCCATATAGCAATAGAAATAAACGATATCTGTACGTGATTTCATGGCAACTTGTTTTCTGCTCTCCCCCCTCCCTCACTACTCCCTTCGCCGTGGAAACTGCTAATAATTCAAGTCTCTATATATATGTATGTGAATATATATACACATCCGAATGGCAATGGATCGCATTGCCGATATGGATATATTGTATATAGCAATTAAATGCACAAGACTATTAAAACATATTTATTTCTCGCCATTGTTGAATGCAATTTGATATTATCAGTAGAATTTAGTATATTTATATTCGATGTACATCTTTGCTATACTACATAGAGCATTATTTATCTAGAAATTTGGTCAGTGTGAAGTTTTTTCTAATATTTATTCTAAAGAGCAAAACATTGCAACGAATTTATTGTAATATTTTATAAATAAGATTACAGAAATATATAAAAGATATGATTAGGATTAGATAATTATTTTTCACATATAAATGTTAAGAATACAATGATTAAGTTTTGGTATTATTATTACATAGTGCTTATAGTATTCAAAAATACGTATTCATATTATTTATTTATTTACTTATTGCCTTTTGTAGTTTTTAATTGTACGACTTCTCCTGGCCCCTCTCCAGATTATGTGGGCTCAAATGAAAACCACTCCAAAATAAACCAATGACAATACTGATTATAAGTTTTGTTAGCCGTGTTACTAATACATACACTGAGTTTTAATGCTGTATTCTAATCCCAATATGAAAAATTTTCCACCTCACCTCAAATATGGAAATTCGTTCCATTTGAATGCGGCACATAATGAACACATTTGTCCCATGACTACCTGGCGCAGAACCTTAAACAAAGCACTTTATATAATTTCTAAATAATTTAGACAGGCAAATTGCATCACCAGCCAGCCAAATGACAGCAGCAGCAGCAGCAGCAATCAAAACAATAAAAACTAACTCAAACAAATGCATTTTCTATACAAACCGCATTTTTCTTAGTCATTGTACACAAATTGCTGGGAATTTAATTTTTTTTATTTTTTTTTTGAGGGCGGTTTAAATATATACATATCTATGTGTATAGAAAATTGTCTCCGCCTCTAAAATAGTGCTTGCCTGGCCACATGATCAACGATCCGTTGGGCGCACCATCATCCACCATTTACATACTCATCCTCATAATACACTCACATATTTATGAGTATATTATTTCTAAAGCACCCCAAAAACAGAAAAAAAAAACCGATTTCCCATGCTCAGTGTTCTCACCTGTCATCAGGGTGAGAGCGACCATCGTATTTGGCATGGGGGTAAGTAAAAGGCTTGTTTATTTGCAAATGCATATTGAAAGATTACCTCAATTTTGAGTTTGATTTGATTACTGCTGCTGGCACGTTTAGCATCAATTCGCTAATTGGACATTGAGCCAGGTGTTTGTTAATAGCAAGTTGTTCTAAAAAGCTTTTCATGTCCATTTGATTTCTTAATCAGCTTTCGTGGTCGATAAAATGCACACTCACAAACACACTTACAAAAATACCCATACACACATGTAAAGTGGCCTAATTTTTGCTCTCTTCAGAAACTAGAAAAAGAAATTATCATTTCCCAGTTTTGTTCTACCCACTGTACAGTTATATTTATTCATGCAAACAACAACAAAAAAAACACACGTTCACACACACACACATGTCTCATTGACTGACTTAGCAACAAGAAAAGGAAAAACAAAAACAGAAACAGACTGCGCGGCTGTTTATTCTGTTCATAGTCAGTAGTCGTAACGGTTTCATTCGCTTGCGTCGCCAGTTCTTGTTCGTGGAAAAAGCGTACACCATTTGATAAAGCGTATGCGTGCGAGTGCGACAGAGCTAGAAATATGCATGCGTGTTTTTGGTGGGGGGAATGATAAAATGTGTAATAAAAGAAAACGTTTTCAGAGGCTGTTCTTCTTTGAAAGAGATTTTTTTTTTATTTGAATTTCATGTCGGGGAAAATAGAAATACAGAACAATGTACAAATATTCCAATCTTAAGAGTAGGCACTATTTAATAGCTAGGATCACACTTTCCAAAGCAGACACAATTCCAATTCCAGGATGGGGAAAGCATAATCGGCGATCGAACATGTTGATACGCCCGCAATTTGTATAGGAGAGAGAAAAAGACTGACTATATAAAAAGCACAGTGAGTCCCCGTCTCGCTCCCACATAGGTTGCAGTACGTTGATTAAAAAAATCGCTCAGCAGCACATTGTGTGGAAAAAACTTGTAAAACAAATACACGGGAAAAAGCACAAGTGGCGCGTGAGCGGAAAAAAAAATTCCATTAGATTTCTGTAACGCTTCCCATATGTACGGAGACGGAGCTTGCGACGACAGAAACGCGGCCAACTTTGTTCGCTGTGCAGCTGCAAATGGCGCGAGCAAACACAAAGCAACTACCGAAAGCAACTCACGAGCGAAACTCGACGAAAGACAACTTAACGAATGAGCGTACGAAAGCACTTCGTTAGAATTCGCGTATGTATGTATGTATGTGTTAGTGTGCGTGCATGTGTGTGGTGTTTCATAAATTTTGACGTTTGCCCGAAGCTTTTTTGTCTCTTTCGAATTTAGGTGAAGAAATATGAAATCAAGTACATATACACACAAACATAGACACTCATACACACACAAGTACACATTTTCCAGACTTGCCGTCATCCGATAATATAAAAAGCACATTGCAAAGGCCATTCAAACATGTCGGAATAAATGTGTTTAATCAAAGGAGCGAGCGAGATGGCAACCCTTCTTTTTCCCCTTTACTCTCTTCTCAGCGCCATTTCCAAGTTGCGTAATTGTCGGTCGATTCAGAAAATGTGTCATTCAAGTTCCTGGTTCTTAGCAGCAGCAGCTTTTTTTCGCAGAAAAAGTCACCTCTCTTTTGACACCTATTTTGTTTTATTTTTCTTGTTTTCTCTTGTAATCAAATGAAATGTGGCGCGAGTTTTACGTAATGCGCGGGCTTTTTATTATTATTTTTTGGCTTTTTGCGAATTTTGCTTTGTACACGTTTTTCCCCCTTAGTTTTTATATTGCTCACATGATACACATCATGGTGTAAATCGTACACACACTCACATGCATACACATGTATAGTCTTCGTATTCTTCTGACAAAGTTCATTAGAAAAAACCACCACCAAGAAAGCGCCGCGCGCTGTGCCGCTGAACCACAACCACCACCAACCGCCGCGCCACACACTATTTGACTATTTTCGACGTTAGCAACAACGGATTTTTTTTTGTTCTCTGTGCTCTCCTTTGGTTTTTATTCTTTTCACTTGATTGTATTTTTTTTCTGTTAAGGCGCCACAAGCGCGCAACGAACCGCACGGCCCAACGTTCGACGCACGAATGAATCGACAATGAAGCCAGCGAGAGCAACACGGCGACAAACCAGTTTTATATAAGCCCGCGCGCAAGTACAGTAAATATAAGCTACATATACATATATACACGTATGTATATTCGTCTGTGTGTGTGTGTATGCTAGCGTGTAGGAGAGTAGTACTTCGAGCCTCGTGAAAGCTCTTTGCCATTGTATATAAGGGAGAATATCTGTTTGTGTGAGTGTATGTGAATGTGTTGGTATAGTTTTGTCGTTGACACACATTCAATTTGTGGTTGTGCTGCTGCGCTGCTCTTTTTTTCTGTTGTTTCTTTGTTTTTTTTTTTCTTTTTTTTTCAATGTACATACATGTGTAAGTTTGCAGCTTTGTAGTCTTGTAGCTTTTGTCTCCGCTGACGCGCCGCTGAAATTTTCCGTCTTCGACGTTTTCTATTGAAGCGCAATGAAAAGATTTGTATCACAGCTGAGAGATGAAAAAATAACATAAAAAAATATACGCTGACATTATACTTCGATAAATTGCAAAGATAACTTCGAAGAGTGGGCGTATGCAAAATGCTTGATAAAAGCCACAAAATTTAATTAGAAAACGTGAGCAGAGAGGCTCTGATTAGTTTGATGGTCGCAGGAAATAAGCACACACACAAATCTAATATAATAATATAACAAATACATGCATATATGTGTATGTGTGCGTGTGTGTAAAAAGTGTGTCATCATTTTGCACAACTAGAAAACTTGTTATTTACAACAGCGAACAACTGAACGAAAGGCAGCAATAACAACTTCGCTCATTGCAATTCTTCTCTGCTTCTTTTTATTTGTGTTCACTTCTTGTGCCTACCACATTGCACATGTTTACACTGACACACACACACAGACTAAGAATTTGTATGCGCGCTAAGTGCAAACTAGAAACTGAAACTGGGTTATTGGTGCAAAAGCGCGCGGCGCGCGTTATTTTTTTTTTTGTAACCTGCCTGCCTGCTGCTTCTTGCCTCGCGCGCTGTTAACGCTGCCTTCGTTGAGTTTATCTAGTGTTGCTTGTGTGCACTTGTCATGCGAAAAGCTGCAGCTGCAGATACAGCTGCAAACATCAAGTGGGCGGAAATTGCATCAAATGACTAATTTGCATTGTTCTTGCTGCTGTTGTTGTTGTTGATGTTTTTCTTTTTGTTATTGTTGATGTTGCCTATCGCCTATTGCTCATTACGCTTCTTTGTGTATATACTGTGCACTGATGACGACATCAACATCAAGAGAAACGAAATCAAACCCGTTCCAAAAAGCGAAACACAAATTTTTGGCGATGACGCCACAGCTGCTGTTGTTGTTATTGCTGTTGTTTCTGTTGTTGGTCTTATTGCGTTTTATGTTTTTATGTTGTTAAATTTTTAACAGCCACGCACACTCGTTAAAGGAAAGAAAGAAAGCTGCCAAAGCATTTCCCCAGACCATTGCCGCACTCCCCTTTGTCCCCATCTACGGCTCCCTGCTTTGTGCATGTTTTTATGTCTTTCTTTGCCTTTGCCTTCTTTCCTCTTTGGTCTTTCGTCTTTCGTATTTTGCCGCCTTTACGAGCGAAACGTGTGTTGCATGTGATTTCATTAAGTTTGCCGCATTCCCTCTTCGTCTCTCCTCTCTTCTGTTGACCACATGAATCTGGCCACATCCAAAAGACAAAGAAATCATTTTGTGGGCCAAAAGTTAATGCGCCACAAGCACGATCGCATTTGGATCCGCATCTAAAGTAATCTTTCAATTACAATCTACACGCAGTCCCTGCCACGCCCACTTTCCTAACACCCCCCCCCCCTCCCCCCACACACACAGACACATCTATACAACTAAAATTTGTTTAAGCAACAGACATTTTGGAATGCACTGCTTAGATGAAAAGCTCTCCGCATAAGGCAGCTGCTAATGGAAACCGAAATGTCGAATTGGATATTTTGAAGAAGAGAAGGGCATTTCAAAGCAAGAATCTAATTGGAAAACTACAATATAAAGCAAATTTTACGTTTGATATGGACTACAAAACATCATATCAGTATTTTGAAGAGCATATTTCACTAATTTCCGGTATACGTTTATTTTTACATATCTAATAATATTTCTTTTTAACTTTCATCATTTATAATTTTTGGAGCTGATAGTTTACTATGTTTTTATATATATCCTTACGTCTTGATATATTATTGAAAATTAACAAAGAAATAACCCAAATAATGTGTATACATAATTCAAGGGCAAATTTGAACTACATACAATATTTTCTGAAATACATTTTATAGTAGTAATAAATAACGAACAATTTGGTTATGTCGAAACTAACATCCGTATCCTGACCTATATTTCCTGTTTCCCAAAGATACTGCAATTTTAGAAAGTTTTTGTTTTTCGTTATTTAGCACATAAAACGCCAAAGTTTTTTTTGTTGTATTTTTTGTTATTTGTTAATTCAGTTTGCTGTCGCATCAGCTGTCAGCGCATAAAAATTCATGCCATTCAGACGAGATGTGCGAGATTTAGACATATATATGTATATACTAAATACATATATAATATGACACACAGTTTGTCAATAGCAGAGCTGAGCTGCCGTTGAGTTGAGTTTTCCTCAATGATAACTGTCATCAGGCAGCAGCAAAACTAACAACAACAAAGGCAACAACAAATAATAAAACTGAAAACATGTTTTTGTGCACGTCCGTTCGTTTTAATTGAGCTTCTCTAGTTCTAGTCGAATGAGTGTGTGACTACACACACACACACACACACATATATATATACATGTATATATAAATATTTGCAATACTTTGGGAAGTTTGAAACGGGCTTTTTTGTTTTTTTTTAGTGAGCTCAGCTTTGCACATTGCGCTTTTGAACTTTAAAATTCTAATTTCGCTATTGTATATAGGTAGTGAGAGAGACCGACTATACTACACACATTCATACATATACATTGACATGTATGTATAGTTAACAACTGGAAAACCTTGAAATGTGCACGAGTGACTAATTAGAGGGGGCAACTGGCTGGCAACGCTGAAAGCTCGGTTCAGGTTCACATTCCAATTATTGCTCAAACAGTTGATAGTGCCACTCTGAGTCTATCAATACTCGCTTGTTTGCAATATAGCAGTGTATATATGCACATAACTTAACAATTCCTTCATTGATTTTTTTTTGTTACTTAAATATTTATATGGGAATTGTGCGCGTAGTTGTCCTTGATTTCACTGTACTTGCCATATCCACAACAACAGCAGTTGCTAGACAAATAGTTCCACTTGTCATCAATCAAATGTTTTTTGTGTTCAAAAATATATTGGCTATTTCAATAAAATTATATATATATATATTTTTTTTTAACAACTGCTCGTTCTAGTTTCTGAGCGTCTACATTGCTTGCAAAATACTTACAGTTTTTCATCTTTTTAGCTGTAACAACTTTTATGTGAAATTCCATAATCGTGATATTGTCAATTGCAGTCAAAATGTTATTGATTTATGTTCAACAATTGCAATAATTGAATAGTCCAGTTTTTTATGCGTTTTATTTGCATATTTTTTACAACTATTTTGTATATTATTTATCACGATTAGGGATCTTCGCATAAATGTATGGGAATCATCGACACTTTTGCGCTGAGCGTTTACCGTTTGCCTTGCTAGAAACTTGATGACTGACCCCAAAGAGTTGAGGCAAAGCCAATGGCTGATTGCTGTTGCTGTTTGGCAACACCAACACCAACCAACACCAGCACAGGCCGTTTTCCAGCTGTTGGAATATGCGCGTCGTCCAATGCCAGCGAATTATCATTGGCGAATGTGGCGCTGACTTTGTTGCCTTTCGCCTGCGACCATCCAAAAATGCGTTCCATATAGGTGTATATATATATATATATGGCGTATCTACATATATTGGCTTGTGCTTTTATATGCAGTTGTCTTACATACATGTATATATATATAATGAGGCTTTTATGTGTATGCTTGCTGCTGCTGTAGGGGAAGCCAGTGTAGGTCAACGAGAGACAAACAGAGCTCCACACAATGCTTCGTGTCATCGTGGCTGTCGTCGTCAACGTCGACGTCGTCGTCGTCACGCAGCTTTAAGCTCGCTGAGCCACCCGAAAATGTCTGCATTGGCATTTCTTGCTTATTGGACAAAGTCGCCGAAAGCGTTTCAGGCTCATCCACTGGACATGTGCCGTTTTTGTCAAACAAATGCCTGCCTTGGTGCCAAAAATTACGTTACTTGCGCTGAAAATTGCGCAGCTGCTGCTGCGGAAAAGCAAAAACACACAAAGCTGCGCAGTTAGCGTCTTTTACTCGACTCTAGGGGGCACACACACTACAAGCACCAAGCAAGCATACATTTATTTCATGTGTAGCAAAACTGCGGCTTGTTTCCGCAATGAATTTGATTGGAAGCCGAGCGCTTATCAGTTGTGCGGAATTCCATTTCATGTTGCCAAGCAGCAGTGTTGGTTTCTGATACCGATTCTCGGTAAAGTTGTTGACTTCATTCTCTTTACTTTTTGATTTGGTTTACTTTTGTGCCGCAACCTCAACTTACCCATTCCGCACCCCACTCGGGTTCCGCTGCAAACCCTCGACCCTGGCGAACCCCTGGCAATTTTGTCTTGCTACTGCGCATGTTCTTTTCACATTCTTCTCTTTTTTTCATTTTTTTTTTGTTTTTTGTGTGTCGCATTTTCAGTGTGTATGCAGTTTCTTTGTTTTCCACACTTCTACCTGAAGGAATTTCCATGCGACACAACAACTTTGCCCATGCTGTAACTATTGCGTCTTATCAGCCCGGGAATGCAATCGCAACAGAAGCATTAAAGTATCCACGGGGTGGAAAGTATCTACGAAAATCGTTGTATCCTAGCTAGCTGGGGTTGCTACTTCACATTACTCATGACCATTTCTATTCAGAATCAGTTGAGCCATTCAAGCTTATTAAGTCATGCCGCATTCTTGCATTTGATTAGCGTGACTCCATAACAGAAATTCATTATCAGATCTAGGGAAGGAAATGTGATATCATATCGTATAAGGATAAAATGATATCACATGTACATAAAAGTATGTGTTGTTCAAAATTCATATTACGTTTGCCACAAACAATAAATATCCAAAAAATATTTGTATTTTATAGTTAAAACCCCAATCTAATCAACCATTTTGGATTGCGTGTTTCTTTTTCGAATTTCTAGCAAATATCCCAAGCATAGATAAGCTGATATGTATAACTATTTTTTATTCAGTTTAGAAACACATACCTTTACACATACATGTCGGTATTGCCTTGACAAGCTTGCAGAGGGTTTTATATCGTGCAGTGACGCCATTACTTATATATATTCCTGTTCAGTCTGCCTGACTGACTTACCCAACACTCTTGTTATTGTACTACTCACGCTTGCATTATAAACATTCCAATCTCTATAGCTCCCAATGGAAAGCTTAGTTCTTGCATGAACAACTTTTTTGCTTCCCAATTTATTTTCACCAAACTCATCAGTTATGTGTGTTATTCTGCTTCTATTATTCATACAACTAATCGGTCGGTTTTTTTTAAATATATAGTAAAATGTAACTTGTTTAACTTTTAAATTTTCAATCAGAGCTTAAATATTTATAATATCTCCGCATGAGCAATTCGAAATAAAACTAAACGCCATGCAGTCTACCCCAATATATATATAAATATATATATATATGTACTTATGTATGTATTTCTGCGAACAAGACTAGACGTATCAAAGTAGATAATGTTGAATATTTCAGTTGACGAAATGACGTGACAAGTCTGCTAGCTTAAATGATTGCATTTTATGGCTCATCATCATAAATATGATTAACTTAAAGAATTTCACTGAATGTTTGACCCCTGACCCATGGCTTTTTAATTAGCAAAAGGAAATAGATACACTATATATCCATCTGGATACCAATTTGTAAATTTGCACTTAATTGGTAACCAAAAACTGTTCTGAGTAAAAATATAAATTTGGTTAATAAAATAACCAAAACGAGTATGCGATTTCCAAAGCGCTGAATCTCATTAGCGTTAGTGAAAAAGAAGTAAAAGTAGCACAAGAAGTAGAAGCAGAAGAAGAAGAAGAAGTAGAAAATGTAGGTACTCTCTTTTAGGGTAGTCGCGTCAGGTAGTCGCCGCTTAAAAGGTTTTTCAATAGCGAAAAAAAAGCAGCAGTTAAATGAAACGGCAACAGGGGGAAAAACGCAGGAAGGTCGCGCATCCGTATCCGTAATTTTAGACTGACTCACTTCGGTTTTTCATTTAGCTTTGAAGGTTTACCCCCCCCCCCCCTCCCCCTCATTCTCAGACTATTTACTATATGCAGTACGTTAGCGTGAGATAATGAAAGCATTTCCACTGAACAACAACAAGCCAAGAGGAGTTCGTGGTTGTGTCATAAGAACAGTGCTCAAAATACTAGTAAGATTGAGCTAGTTAAGAAATCCTGACTAGCAGATACTCTGTAATCAAATGTAAATATTTATTATTTGTATGTGATTTGTGCTTATTACTATACGAAGAATGTGAAATTTAATTAATATTTTTTATTATTTACTGATAGTGATCAAGACAACTTCAGGATACCCTTCTGTCCATTTGAAATGGGTACAGGGTATTTTACAAGACATGGGTGAAGCAACTGAGGAACGTCATTCGTAGCCCAAAAAAGAACAAAAAAAGAAAACGACAGCAACAATAAAGCGGGTTAAGTAAACAAAAAAAACAAAAAAACAAAATAAAAAAAAAACGAAAAAGAAAAAGAAAAAGAAAAGAAGCAGCAAGCAAAACATTTACAAAAGAAGTTCATTGAACCCGCGTAGCGCTTGGCTACTTTACAACAGCAACCGGCTCCGACTCCGACTCCGAGTCCAACTCCAACTCCAGCAACGTCTTCCAGTTGATTTTTGAGTTGCGTCAATGAAGTTGAAAGCGGGAGAGAGGGCGAGGAAGAGGGAGAGAGAGAGAGCGAGAGCGAGAAAGAACTAGCCCCCACTCCACGCTTGGCCAGCTGTACAACTGCAGGCGTTGCCAGCATTCAGCATTGTGCATTAGACAGTGCGGGGGCAGTCAGCGCTGAAAGCTGGTCGCACCCTCCGCCCCAACCAACCTCAAAAATAACAACAACAACAACAATAACAATACACACGCGCATAATAGTTTAGCTGTTGGCCTCGCCGCTAGTTCGAATCGTTTCACACAACTTTTCAGCATTTGAGCGGCGACGATCGGACAACAATCAATTTCCAATTTTCAACTCTCAGCACTCGGCGAGCGTTGCCGGAGTTTTTGCTGCTCTAAAGCAACAGTGTTTAGTTCATTTCTCTTCTTCCGTTTCAAATGGTTAGTGCGAATATTTAAACAGCTTTTATCAACATAATACATACCTACATACATAAATACATACCATATGTATGCACTAATGTATGTATATTTACATAACAACAACAACAACAGGACTTGGGCACATGTCGCCAGTAATTGTATATGTATGTAGGCACGTACGTATTATGTACATACATAACACATGTTGAAGTATTATGTAAACATACTTACATACATTTGTGCAACCAGTTGCGTAGTCAGCGATTTATTTACGAGGGGTTCGGCTTGTAGTACAAGTAAAAGAGCTGATTTGCCAGAATTACTAGAACTACATATATAATAAGCATAATTAATATGCTGATACAAAAAATTAATTAAAGTATATAGAAGCAACTGTTTCTTAAGAAGCTTTTAGCAATTGTACTTTCTTCAGAATTAATATGCTTTTAATATTTTAAGTAGAAATTGTATTTGTGGCTAAGAGTTGTTGCTGCAATCTAGAATTGTATTTTATTTGCAATTATTCTACTTTAGTTATCATTTAACTGTTAATTTAACTGATAAGACTTATGCTTCAACTCAGCCAAGATAACTGTTTAAGCTTTAAATTGCTTCGAATGACGATTTAACTAAATGAAAAAAATCCCTGCTGAGCAACGGTGAAAACAGTTACCCAATAAAACAAAGCTGGACACCCTGTTGAACTGCGTCACTGGTATGCATACATGTATGCATGTGTATGTATGTATGTATGTAAGTACGGCATAAAAGCGATGAAGACGACAACGAGCAGCGACTACGAAAACGCGAACAGCGTTCGACGAAACCCAAGCAACGAATCGACGAAAAGACGAAACGATGAAACAACGATGGCATGACTGTACTATGCATGTATGTATTTATGTACACAGTCGAATACAAACAACGACGAAATACATACATAGACTCGCTATGTGTGTGTGTGTGTGTGTATGTGTTGGTTGCGTTTTGTGCCAGCCCAGGTATAGAGCATATAGAGGCTATGTACGGGCTACGCGCCTGTTGCAAAATTCAGTGCCGCTGTTTCGTTCGTGACGAAAGGATGTACGCCCGGTTGTAGGCCCCGTATGAAACGTATACATGCATAACAAACAAATCTACACACACACACACACTCACTCAAAATGATGTATATAGACAATTTGGCAAAAAGCGGCGAATACGAGGAGCTGGCTCAGCTGCTCAAGTCTTGGAACGTCAGCGAGTTGTTGCCATATTTGCAAGGTAAACAAAAAACAAAACAAAACAGAATCATCACATTTAATTGTGATGGATGAAACATTTGTTAGCACAGCAAAGTTGTGTGAAGAAACTGTTAACAATGTATATATACACATATACACATACCTACAAATACCACACTTTGCATATGTATATATAGATATGGATTCCTGAATAGGGTCACTTCAATGAATCAATATAATCAAGGTTATTCATCATGTAGAACAATCAGCGTTAGTCAGTTTGTGAAGATGTTTCAGTCTTCAGCTGAATTAAACATATAAATAAGAAACTAAAAATCTCGAATCTCATCAATATCGAGCTTAAAACCTGAACTTGAGGCTGACTAAGTGTTAGTTAAATTTAAATATGAAAACAAGCAAGAACCGCGATTTGAGGTATGCTGATGATCAGACTAGACTGTCTTGAAGAACGGACTCAAATTGCCATCCACTAAATTGTCAATAAATTTCGAAAAACCTCTTGTTTCTATGAAAGCTATATGATACTATATCAATCCAATTCTGATAGTGCTACGAGCACAATAAAGAGCATAATTGATGACTTTGGTTCGGATAACTTGGTAAACAAAAAAGTTTTTCGTACAAGAACTCAGCATTTAACCGACAACTTATATATAGTATATAGAAGGCAGATCTTAATGATTTTCAATCCAAATGTGAGGAGTACAACAATAATAATTATAATATTAATAATAATTATAATATTAATAATAATTATTAAAGGAAATGGAAGAATAGCATCAGCTAGTCGAACACTCTATCTATCTCTCTCTCTCTCACTATCTCTCCCACTCTCACGCTGTCTCTGTTAAACTTTTGAATGTTTTTTGAGCGTGTCTCTTTTATCTCATCACCTTTTTAGAGGAGGCAATCAACACGCAGGAGCTGCAGATGCTGAAGCGTCATCATCTGAACGATCTGCTGCGCAATTTTCGATATGGGACACGGATACGGTTCGAGCATCACTTGGAGCGCTGGCGCCGCTGGCTGAATGTGCCGCTGCATGATCCTCTGGGGGAGGAGCGTTCGTGCAGCGGCAACAGCAACAATGTGCATTGCAACGGTTGCCACTGCTCCGCCATGGAATCGCAGCACCACACGAAGAGCCTCTCCAAGCCCGATCTGCTGGACGATGCATCCAAGCAGCTGCCCTCCGAGCCGTTTGTCTCGCTGAATGAGATTGGGGATGGGTCGTCATTCAATGTGCCCCTGCCCCTGAGCGATCACAATGAACTGGTGCACACGGAACTCGTTACGGCGGATCTGATCAAGCCAGAGTTTGCCGAACCGGAGGTGGGCAGTGAGGAGAGCGCCGTCACTGTGCTCTCCATACTGCATGCCTCACCAGCGAAGGCGCAATCTCTGCTGGAGCGTCTCGGGCAGAGTGAGCAGCTGGATGCAGTGCAGCGGCTGTTGCTCATTCAGCTCATCTGCAGCTACTACGAGGACAATCGATTGCATTTGACGCTGCAGCGGAGTCATCTTTTGGAGCGCGAGATCCTGCAGCTGTTCCCCAAAGAGCAGCTGTGCTTCTATCGCACGGAGCGACGGGGCAAGATCTATGTGAGATTCACGAACATGAAGCGCAACAAGCGCTTTGGCAGCCAGCGGGAGCAAAAGCGACGCCGCGAGGAAACGTTGGCCGCTCCAAACTCCTACGTGCCCAAGGAGGTCACCTTTGGCGGCGATCCCATGTCCAGTCCCGAGAGATCAGATTGATATACTAAGCGTAGCACTTAAGTGGTTTAGTTTCGCCTTAGACCTTAGACCTGCTCATTTTATTTTACCAGCACCGATTTGTATGTTATTCCAAGTGAATGAACAAGAGTAACTGTATAAATACTGCCCATCATATCTCATCATCCAGATCTTTAGTTAATGCGCAGAATAAGCTAACTGATTTTATTTCTATTCCTTAAGAGATCCTAACTTTTTCTACGTATTCCATATGCATATTACATTTGATGTGTTTTATAAGTGTCTCTTTAATTAGCATATCATTTCTGTTATTCGAAATGATTCTTAGAAGATATATATATATATATAAGCTCTGAAGATTTACATTCTTTTGTGAGTAGTTTGTAACCTTTTGAATTAAGACGTTAAATATTTGGTAGTAATGCAAATATATGAAAATAAATTACAGAAAACATTCTGAAAAAATCAATTTCCTCTTTAATTAATTAATATTGACATTATTGGTATCAGAGTATTTTGGAGTCGGTCACAACCGACTAAATGTTTGAGAGTCTCTTTGATTCCATTGCTGGGTATCTGCAAGTTGAGCATTAGCCTGCTTTGTATACCTGATGCAGTAGTGTGCTTGTTATTCGGTTTGGCTCGACTTTAAGCACGTAGAGAAATAAATCAGAGACACGACTGACAGCGGCACAGAACAATTTGCGGTCACGTAGCAAGTATAGCAGCTAAAAGGTGCCTCAAACTCACACACACGCACACACACAATGAGAAAAAGAGAAAACACATTCTTGAGTGTTTGCTTTGTAATATTTTCGGTGCTAAAATCAACAGCAACTTGGCAGTGACTAAATGGCTAAGTATCTTGCAGATACATATACTTACAGCTGACCGCTGTTGCCAGACAATTTGGCAGGCAATAAATGATTACATCAGCAGCGCAAAATAGTCCTAAGAATGCCACATCGATTGGCCTGCTGACGGTGCTCAAGTAGGTATCTGTCCGCTACTACTTTGGCAAGCTATGTAAACTTAATTAAAAGTGCGCTGCAAATGCTCACATAGCAAGGCCGACGATGACATACCCTATAATTAACTTAACAATTTATGGCAATTAATATGCATACAGAACTAAATAAGAAATCGATTTGTAATCGATATTTCCCATTGTAAGCAGGCAAGTTGTAAATAGCTGATATATAAACCGGTTAGCTATATGTCATACATCAGCTGCTGCAAACTATTTTGCAAGAGTATTCAAACGTTGCCAATTATGCACAAATGTCGCCAGCCAATTAAATGAGCCGAAGCGGCACAAAAGTACTTTCCTGTTATAGACAAACACAAAGAGCGAGGACTACTTACATATGAATGTATATATGCGTGAGCGTGTGTGTGTTTGCCTTTGCAAGCTAATTAATTACTCGCTTCTTTGAGTGTTGCCAACGTTTTGCACTTGAGCGCTTGTTTTCTGCTAATTGACTTTATCATCTGTCGCGACAAAGAACAAACAAAACTATCAGCCAGATACCGCACAATACCAACACACATATGTTTGTCCGATAAGTAGTATATGTGTATTTAGCAGCTGGTTGTTATATTTTTCAATATTTAGTTCATTAAAACAAAAATCATATATTGTTCTCTGTTAACATTAAAGGGGCGTGTGTGTTTTGACGCTTTGCGCATTGTGTATCTGCTGAGTGTATGGCAACGCTGGGCAGCTGGCCACAATAAATAGGTCGTCGGCTACAAAACTATTTGTCGCTCAAGCATGAAAGCTGCAAAGAGCGAGCTTTCAAAGCACTATCTCTCTCTTGGTTCAGTTTTGTTTCTTTTCATTTGATGTACCCATTTATCTATTTTGTGTGTATGTGTGCAGCAGAAGCATAATTCAGATCGGTAAATGAAAACAAATTGCGGCTATTAACATGTCAATAAACGAGAACATTGATCAATGCGCTTCTTCCTCTGTTCTCTCTTGCACACACAAGTGTTTTGCAATGTCACACAGCTGTTATATTCACAGTCGCTCTCACTCTCCCACTCTCTGCCACGCTTTCTGTATCGTGTTTTTTTTCCTACGCATAGCTACGGAATTATATGTATATATGTTTGTACATGTGCATGTATGTTTATGCGTTTGCTGCGCTGCTTGGGTCGAATAGGGAAAGTAGGTCAATTACACGTGTCATATACGCGTACTATCCACATGCATCTATGTATGTATTTATCTATATATTCATATAGATATGCATACATATATCCCATGCATATGGGCTCACACCATAATACATAACAGTACTTTATGCTCATTGTTGTTTCGGCTCCATTGCTTAAGCAAAAACCTATTTTACAGCTTGTTGTTCATTTCGTTCAGTTCGTTAATTTTGGTTCGTTGAGTTTTCTTCTTTCACTATTTTTGGGAACTTTTACGCTCGTAATTGCTTCATAAATATGTTTCTGGGTCGGCCGGATAATCGTTTGTTTATATAACACACAAATAAACATACACATCTATTTAAACATACACACACACAAACATACATATCTATGTGTATGTAGATATGCATTTAAATAAGTACTTCTTTGTTCGTTTCAAGTGCCATGATAAATGGGCCACTTTTTGCTTTGAAAAAATCATACATGAGGAAATAACAGAGATACGTATATTTGAAAGTTTGTATTTTTATTTTAAAAATCTACCAACTTACTTTCTTCTATAATATACATACATATAATCCTTTCGAATGAGTCTTTCTTTCTTCTTTGAAATCAATTAAATTTCACCAATTTGAAGTTTGCCTCCAGAAGATAAGATAAAATTTGTACATATTCTTCAATTTTAAATCTGTTCTTTAAAAGTTGCCAAGTCCAACTTAACATAATAAATTAAATAAGCTTTGTTTTTAAAATATGAAATATTACGTTAATCGCAACTTTAGATATGCATATTCCAAATACAAATCTCATTTTTTACAGCTTCAACTTAATAACTTCTGTGCAATTTGATTCCAATTGGAATTCGTGGCTTACTGATTGGCTCGTTACTTCCCCCATTTAAGCACGTAGTGAGCGGGAGAAAGAGAGTAGAGAGAGGGGTGAGGCAACTAGCTCTTAGCTGCAGCTTTTGCTGATGACATAATGAGCATATTTATATCAAGCAGCAGCAAATGGAAACTGGTAATAATCCCCATACATCCCAAAAGACCCACACCCAGAAAACCTACGCCCCAAAAATACCCTGGATACGCGCACCCATACGAAAGGGGGTGGAGGTGGGTGTTAGGGGCTGTCACACCCCCGCAGGCGAAATATAAATGTGTGTGATATGTAGGAAAAGAGGGCACACGCTTCAAGGCTTTTCATTTGCCCAGCGAATTTGGCCATTAAATTGCAGAAAAAGCTTCCCAACTGTGGAAAGGACGTTGAAAGGACGAAGCCATTGGAATTCGGTCCCAGCCAACAACAACAAGACGAACCGCAACAGAAATAAAAAGCTACGCAGCGGGAAACAAACAAAAACGATGGAAAAGCAGCGATAAGAATCCAACTAGAAGTATGTACCCAAAAAATTAGGTCAATCGATAAACAGCAGCAGCGACGCCAACGGCGACGACGACGGATACGGCAGCACATGCGCCTAGCGCAGAGGAGCTTTTGCTACTGAAGCTTGCTGCAAAGCTGGGGCGGTAATCCAATTGTAGCTGCCAAGTAATAACTAACTGTATATACAAATACATATGTATGTACTCGGCAGTGAGTTATATACATATGTTATTGTGCATACATATGTGTTAACAGTAAATGCTACATGTGACCCCTGCAAATACATACATATGGATGTGTATGATTACATCATTCTGTATATATAAATGTGTGTGTGCGTGTGTGGGTGGATGACTTTTAATATTTTATAGGGCAGCTGGCACGGCGATTCCATTTCCATTTGCCATGACTAACTCTGCTGCTTGCTCATCTTGTCGTCCAATTTGTTGGCTCATTAAAGATAGGATTCTGGTTGGTATTCATAGAATGTATATGCCAAGCGCGTAATGCTGCTTTATTTATCTGATTCGAGTTAAGCATTTCCATTTAATTATGGCCTTTGTGCAAGTTCATGTTTAATGTGTTTTTGTTATTTTTTGCTAATATATTTTGTTTATTCTGGTGTTTGAATTTCTGATGGGAAATTAAAGAGGCACTGCTTGTCACTGTTACAACATACACTGCTTGTGAGCTGCAAGCAGTTGCTCTGCACAGCGCATTCTGTTAGCGCACATTTCCATTGACAGTAGTAATACCTTTTGCGTTGCGTGAAGTTGGCTGCGCTTTCGATGTACGTCTTAACAGTTACTGTTAAGATTCAAGTTGTAAGTGTTTTTTTTCTTCTGGTAAACCCCCAATTGGAAAAACACGCAATTGCATATTATTTGAAATATATTTTATTGGTAGGCAGTTTTGAAGAACATTTGTAATGACATTTATATATAATGAACATGTTTCAAATAATCGTTTCATTTCATACCATTTCATTTCTCGATTTTAATATTCTTCTATGTATGTATATAATAAATTTATTTATTTTGTTATTCATTTATCTTGTTTGTTTTTTTTTTTCATTTTTAATTTTTAATATTTTTTGTTTTTGTTTTTGTTGTTAGTTTGCTGCGGTTGCGTTCTTGTTGCTCTTGTTGTTGTTGTATTTGTTTGTTTGTTTAATGCATATACCTTGTAAACTTATTTAGTTTATGTATGTATATATTATATATGTGTATATATATTGTATATACATATATATATATATATATATCTATATATATATATGTATGTATGCGTGTATATATATATAATGGCTTAACTATATATATATATATATATATATATATGTATAAGTATTTATTTTATACTTTATTTATCAATAATCAATATCGTAGATCACCAAACTTGTTAAAAAAATGTTTACACGAATTTCTTATTTTTGCCTCTGGTTTTTGGTTTTTGTTTTTTGTTTTTTTGTATTTTTGTTCTCTTAGTATTTTTTACTGCTTTCTCTTGACGCTTCTCTCTAAATAAGTTTGAATGCTGTTCTTGTTGTTGTTGTTGTTGTTGTTTTTGCTGCTGCTTAATCGTTATTTCTTTATGATCGCATTTTCGTATTTTCTCGGCCTACATTTTTGCTGATTCTGACTCGATTTTCAAATATTATTTTTGTTCATAATTTGCGCTTTTTTCTATACGTGTTTTATTTTTGAATACATATCTAGGCTTGGATGTATATCATTTATGTATTATGTATTCATCTATCGTATGCGTTATGTATAGGTATATGTATTTGCTACGTATAGTCTACATATGTACATTAAAGTACACACGATGCGGTTATTATGATTTATTTATCCATTTCTCGGCACCAATAAAAACAAACAATATCAAATGAAAATCCAAATAAATCAAAATGAATTGTTTTTTTTTTTTCTATATTAAATTCATTATGGATCTTAATGCAAAAACTACATTAATCAATTTTGTTAGTGTGTGTGTGTGTGTGTGTGTGTGCCTATAATATTGAGTTTACAATTTGCTAATTACATATTAGAATTGCTAGTTTTTTTTTTTTTTTTGGTTTCTTTTTTTTTTTTGGTTTCTTTTTTTGTTTTTTTGTTGTATAGAAAAATTTGAAGCAGCTTTTTGTTATTATTTTGTATTAATTGTACGAATTTTACGTTTTAGTTTGTAATTTGGGTACACGACGGCGGGGATAATATGATTAAAGTGTTTTTTTTATTATTTATTTATTTATTTATTTATTATATATATATATTTAGTTTTAAGTTAAGTTTACATCATATATGTATATGTATGTATATATAGACAATGTACCGTTAGTTTTTTGTTGTTGTTTTTAGTTCAAACTATCTAGGCTAATAATAAGTTGATCATACTTTAAAGGCAAGTGTTTTTGTTTACGTTTTTCATATCTATAACTCGGAGAGAGTGAATCGAATCTTGAATACCTGTCCACAGAAAGAGAAAGATACAGTTACAGATATATATATATAGATATAGATATAGTTATATATATATATATATATATATATATATAGGTATAGAGAATAGATGCAATCTGTTATCTTTCATTTACATAGTATATATATATATATATATATATATCATTTAGTTTGGTGCTATATCATTTGCTAAACCCGATATGTTGGCTTTCAACAAATCTTATTGTTAAGTTTACTATTTTGATATATTTTTGAATGTGGGTGTGGTGTTGTTGTATGGTTGTTTGTTGTTTTTTCTCAGTGTAGCTTGTGTGTGTGCCTCTGTGTGGGTGTCTGTCAAATATTGTCAACGTTGTGTATACGCAGTTTGAGAGCGACTGTGATGTGTCCCAACGATTTTGCTTGTTGTTGATTTGTCGTTAATTGCTTGATTTTAAACTTTGTTGCTCTTGTTGTTGTTTGTGTATAAATATCAATGCAAGTATCGATGATAAGTATATATATATATATATATATATATATATATATGTATTGAGTATATTAATGTGTCATATATAATACAGCTTCTGTTATTTGCTTAGATGTAATTGTTGTAAAACTATACTGTGACTTTTAGCTATTTACACTGCCAGCTGGAGCTGTTGCAATGTTGAAAAATGTATTTACTTGACTTTCAACTCATATATATATATGTATTTAATGTACTTATTCATTTAAATAGCCTTTCAAGGCTCCTATAATTAATTAATTACGTGTTAGTTCAGAAACACTGCAGTCTGGCGCTCTTTTGGGGCTGCCAGACTGTCGCAATGTTGAAAAATGTATTTACTTGACTTCCAACTCATATATATATATAAATATTTAATGTACTTATTCATTTAGATAGCCTTGTAAGGCTCCTATAATTAATTAATTACGTGTTAGTTCAGAAACACTGCAGTCTGGCGCTTTTTTGGGGCTGCCAGACTGTCGCAATGTTGAAAAATGTATTTACTTTACTTTGAACTCAAATACTTTTAACTCAATATCTATTATATCTATATATGTATGTATGTGTGTGTGTGGGTGTGTATGTACACATTGCTGGCTTGAGGCAGCTTGTTGGCTGCCAACCTGGGGCAATGTTGCCGTTTTCCAATTTATACACTTGACTTGCAACTCATATTTTCTGCGCTTTTTACCCGTCGTTCCTGGTTTAGGAACTTTTTGGGGGCCCTTAGTTATGTACACAAGGCGAGCGCTTATCGAATGCGTCGATTCGATAGCGCTGCCAATATATCGATATATATATATATATATTTATGTTTTGTAAGTATATATAAGTAACGTAACGTGAGTATTATGATCATTTAAGTACTTCTGCTCGTTATCTAACTTGACTGACTGGCTGAGACTATTTTGAGTATTTCGCTAGGTAAATTGATCGATAACGATAACGATAACGACAAAAACGATTGTTGGTTAATGGATTAAATCAATTACTGTTAGCTTTGCTTTTAAAACTAAGATTTTTAAAAATATGTTATCGACTTATCGATATCGGGTTTGTTTGTTGTATGCGTTATCACATAGAAAAACTATTATTCTTGCCGAAAGTGTACTATCGATTCGTGTATTATCGATACAAATTCGCGCCATGTCAGTGATATATATATTTAGTTGTATGATATGATTGTTTGTTAATTCTGAATGTCATGAGCTTGGGGAACAGAACAAAATCGGTATTCCATTATGGATCGAAACTAACTAATCAAAGCGGAACTATCTCAAATGCTATCTTATTAATTCCAATTGAACGCAATATATATATATATGTAATTTAGTTAATTGTAATGATTTTTATTGGTTTTCTCGCATAATAATAAATGAACATTTTTAAATAGTTTGCAACTTTCACTATTCTTGGAAACATTGGCAGTGATGATAATTTGTTAGTTGTTTAAGTTGATCAACGAAGGTTGTGAAAAACAATTTGAATTTGTTTAAACAAAGCTAAATAAATTAATTCGCTAGACTTTCTATATATGCTATATATATATATATATGCTATTAATATTAATGTAAATATATGTATGTAAATGCTAGTATGTATGTGTTTATGTATATGTGTACGATAACAATAACACCATTTGTAAACTAAGCAAAAATGTTGACAGTGATCAATCACTATATATATATATATATATATATATATATATATATAGGGGCTAAAGTACGATCTCGAGTCTCACCTCAAAGCTCATTCACAGCAAGAGAGTAAAGCAAAAAGAAGAGTTTAGTTTTTGTCTTTCAGTATAAATTTATCTAGATTTGTTGTTGTTGTTGTTGTTGCTGTTAGGGAATATGCTTGATAGATGCAATATATTTATGTATATTTAACTAATTAAAATAGAGCTCCAATTCGCGTATTTATTTCAATTTGAATTCGAATTATATTTTTGTAGTAGGCATATTTTGTTCATTTATAGTTATTTGTTGTGTTTATTCTTTGGTACACGGCTAAAGGCTACGCAATATTGAATTTACTATATATATATATATATATATATATATCTTTATACTTATATCTGTGGGATATATATATAAATTATTGCTCTACTTGTTATTTGTATCTCGTATTCATATCGTACGACTACGATAAATAGATGCTTCAATGCTGTATGTACAGTGTGTGTGTGTATGTGTGTGTGTGTATGTGTGTGTGTGTGTTGGTGTGTGTGAATTATTTGATTAAATTTTTGATGTTTGTATGTGTGTGATTTTGCATTTGTTCAGTTTTAACTAACTATAACAGAGGCTAGCATATCGATAACTACATATACATATGTATATATATAAGTACTATGTATACATATACATATATATATATATATATATATATATATAAATATACGTTGCGCCTAACAATTTATATGTCGTATTTAGGTATATTTAATAATAATTATTATTATTTATTTATTTGTTCATTTTGCTTTTGTTTTGGTTTTGTGAATCACATTCGCGCCGTATGCAAAACTAATGATTTGGGTTTATCTTTTCAGACATCTGTGCCGAGAGAAACTTCAACTCAATCTGGGCTCACACACACACACAAATGTCTGCCTTACTCTCAACATTATAGTATTTAAATAATTATAAAAGTATTTAATTACATGTGATACTTGACAAAATGTGTGTGTGTGTGTGTGTGTCTGTTTGTGTGTGTGTGTGAGCTCAGTTTGAGTACAAATCAGAGGGCTGTGCTGGGTAGAAAGTTTAGTCTACTTTCAGGTCGAAAATTGACAAAAAGATCAAGTTCAACAGACAGCGAGACAGCAAATAGACAGTTAGAGAGAAAGGTAGAGAAAAAGAAAGTGTTTGAGAGGGTTAGAAATCGAGACAGAGACAGAGACAGAGATTATATGTGGGCGGTTAAGGGTCTACATTACGTTAAGTTTAATTTTATGTTCGAGTTTGAATTTGAAAGAGAGAGAGAGAGAGAGAGATAGAGAGAGTTACAAAGTACGCGTTACGATCTGACTGACATTTACATAAATGCATCCATAATTTGAGTATAGCGGCAACCTAATTACAATACAATAAATATCAAATAATTTGCTTGCATTTTACATATGTCATTTACAAATGTGTGTGTGTGTGTGTGTGTGTGAGTGTGAGTGTGTGTCTGTGTGGTACATAGTAGTAGAAGAAATACTGCATAGTCGGTATCGGTATCGGTAATCGGTAGTATACAAAATAGTAGACAGTGCTGTTCTTTGTTGTTATTTGTTGTGTTAGGTTTGTGAATACTTGTTGTACTAACAAGTATTTGTACACACAATTCAGTGGCTCTCTGTTTAGAAGAAGCTCTTCAAGAAGCCAGCGGGTCCAGCCTGGAAATTAAAATTCCGAATTAATTTGTATCGATAACATAACTGTTAAAAACAGCACTTACTTCCTGCTGCTGCTGTTGTTGTGTTTGTGCTTGTTTGACTTTGGCTTGAGCGATCTTTAAGGCTCTGCGAAGCGTACAAAAGGCAATTAGTAATTATTGTATAGTTCATTAGTTAAGCTATTGTCACTCACTGTTGCAAATCCATAATGGTCTTTTCTTTGGCGTTTTGCTCCTCCTGCGACATTTGTACCAATTGCAGCAGCCGCTCCGTTTCGGTCGCCGCCTTCTTGTGCTCCTCTTTTGTGTTTTGCAGTTCCTTCACACAGCTGCAAGTACAATTGAAGAGTGTTAACAGAAAGTTACAAGCAGAGAGATAGAGAGCTTTTGTCTACATTACACTAACATATTGTGTTATGTTAAAATGAGATATCGTTGATCGATATATTATACTCATTGCATACTGTTAAATGCATGTTAATGCTAATAACAGCTGTTGAGTTCTTAAATTTAAACAAAAAACAATTGTTTTATGTGCATTCTTTCTTAGAATCAACTTACGCTTCGAGCTGCCGTTGCGTGTCCATCAGCTTCTTGTTTAGCTCGCCGGCGGCCGCCGCACCGCCCCCTTGTGTTTGCAATGACTTTTCCAACTGATCCATTTGCTCCTTGCGCTTTCGCAGCTGCACATCGAACTCGGACATTTTCTTCTCCTTGTCCTCGATGTCCTTGCGCTTCGCCTCGATCTGCTTGCGCTGCTCATCGATGATCTTGCGCTCGCTTTCGGTGGCCTTCGCCTGGTTATCGATCTGCTTGCGCACCTCCTCCAGCTGTTTCTGCTGCTGCTCCAGCTGCTGGCGCTGCACATCTGTTGCCGCCGCCCCCGCACTGCCCGCCTGCTGCAGCTGTTGCATTTGCTGCTGCAGCGTTTGGATTTGCTGTTGCAGCTGTTGCACCTGCTGCTGCGACGTCTGCAATTGCTTCGCCTGCTCCTGATTTGACATCTATAAAATTTTGAAATAAATGAATATAAGTATGTTGATCTCAGCGCAGTGAGAAAGAGATAGCATGATTATCAAATCAACGCGAGCACTCATCAGGTTGTCTGAGACTGGTTTGCCTTTGCTTACCTGACTCTTCTCCAGCTCCTGGACGAGGAGCTCTAGCTGCTGCTGGAAGCGATCACGTTCCGTGCAGGCCGCTTGGAGCTCAGCCTTGACCTTCTCAAGCTCCTTGGCATCGACGCCGCTGGTGGCGCTGGCAGCTGCCGTTTGTTGCTGCTGTTGCGCCGCCTGCTGTTGCTGCTGCGTAATCTGCTGCTGCATCTTCTGCATCTGGGCATGCTGATCCTTGATGTGTTGGTCCATCAGCTGAAGCAGGCAGAGACAGAAGGGAGATTAGAATTTATGCTTGCAGTTTGATTTGGATTTTTGTTTTGCTTGACTAACCTGTATGCGTTTGTGCATCTCCTGAGCGGCCTTGTCGGCCATGTCGGCGCGATTCTTCTCCTGCTCGATGACCTTGCGCCACTGTTCGATCTCCTCGCGCGTGGCGCCCGCGGCCCCTGCTGCAGCGGCCGCCTGCTGTTGCTGTGGTCCTGCTGCCGCCAGAGCTCGCTCCGACTCCTGCAGCTTCTGTTGCAGCACCTGGATCTCCTTCTGCATGGCCTGCAACTCGGCGGGTGCGGCGGGCGCAACGGGCTGGCCGTTGCGCAGCTTGCGATTCTCCTCGCGTGTCTTCTGCAATTCCTGTTCGGCATTCTGCAGCTCCTTCTGGAAGTTCATGAGTATCTCCTGACTCTTCTCCAGTTGAAGCACCAGCTGCTCGCGCTCCATGGCCAGCTGTTTGACATCGCTCTCCAGTTTTTGGACGTGCTTCTCCAGTTGCGGATGGGCGCCGCCCGCGGCGCCACTGCGTCCGGCTTGCGTTCGCAGCGATTCCTTCTCCGACTCGGACTTCTCGAGACGATCATGCAGACGGCCCAGCTCGGCGCCCATGCGCTCGAATTCGATGCGCGCAGACTCGGTGTTCTCCTGCTGTTTGGCCAAATGCATTTGTGCCTTCTCCAGTTCCTTGGCCAAGCGACCGGCCTCCAGTTCGGTAGCATCGCGCGACTGCAGCGCCTTTTCTAGGCGATCACGCAGCCGATCGATCTCCTGTCGCTCGCCCGCCGAGATCGACATCGAGGCGGACGAGCGCACCGGTTCGCCGGGGCTAACCGAGGACTGTTGCAGGCGCAAACGATCGACCTCCTTCAGCAGTTTCTCGTGCTTGTCGCGCGCCTTCTCGCGCTCGATGTGAGCACGCTCCAGTTCACTCCGTTGCTTGTCCTGATTGGCCAGCAGTTTGGCCACCTCGCCCTTCGACAGCTCCAGCTGTAGACTCGTCTCGTGCAGCTTCGACTCCATGTTCTGTATCTCGTTCTCGATCTTCTCGTATTTATCCTTGTACTTCTCAAACGATTCCGACTCGTACTGCGACTTGCCGCGTATCGTCTCCAGCTCCATCAGTGTCTTGTCCAGCTTCTCACGCAGCCGTTCGTTCTCCTCCTTCAATCGGCGGGTCTCACGCCCGAACGTATCCGTATCCTGCAGCTTGCGCAGCTCCACTTGGTTCTTCTCGTAGCGTTCGCGCATCTTCTCCAGCTCGACGGCATAGTGGGCGGCCTCGTCCTTCGCAGCCTCCACACTGGCAGCTGCCTTCGTTTGTGCCGCATGTGCACGCTCCAGTTCGTAGGTGACGCGCTCCAGCTCCGACTGGAGGTGCTCCTTCTCACCCTGGGAGCGACGAATGTCCGTCTGAATCTTATCGAAGCGATCCCGATTGTGCTCCAGTTCACTACGCGCATTATCCTCGCACTCCTTGGCCCGACTGAGCTGCAGGGCAGCCCGATCGCAGGCCTCCTGCAACCGTGTGCTCTCATCCTGCAGCTTGCGCAGATCCTCACGCGCCTTCGAGGCGGCCAAGCCGGAACGTTCCGCCTCTACCTCGAGACGGGCCCGGTCCGCCTCAGCAGTATCGCAACGGGATTGCAAGCGATAGATCTCGTTTTGAGCACGATCGTACTTCTCCAGCATCTTCTCGAACTCCTTGTTGGAGGTGTCCTTCTCATCGATCAGCTTCTGACTGGCATACAGCGCCTTGTCCAGCTTCTCCTTGAGTATCTCCACCTCGGTAACAGCATCATCGCGCTCCATCTGCAAGTAGATCAAAGGCAAGGGACTAAGTATAGCAGTGGGTTCTAACGGGATCTGATGGGAATCTTAATAAGGGCCAAGCAGTGTTTAAATATTCTTTTTTTTTTTATTATTTAAAGGAAGCTACAAATTTACAAACAGCCAATTTCACTGGTAGTTTTCAGTTTCACATGCTTTGTTTTTGTTTTTTGTTTGGATTATACGATTAGGTATATGTATGCCTTATAATAGAAGTATATGGTTTTATTGCCAATTCAGTATGTGTGTGTTAAAATACCTCTGTTTTAGTGGTTCTCAGTTGGGTTGGGGAAATTACCTGCAGTTTCTGCTGTGTGGCATGCGATTTCTCGTAACGCTCCTTGAGCACTTCCAGATCGGTTTGCATCGCCTCCCGATCGCGTGCGGCCTTCATTAGGAGCGTCTGTGAGGATTCCGATCGCTCCTTGAGCGTTTCCAGCTCATCGGAGAACTGATCCCTCTCCTTCTGTATGCGCGCTAGCTGCGTCTGTTTGTTGTGAATGTATTCGCGAGTGTATTCATATATATCACATATAGCACAGAGTTGAAAGATAGATACGTATAGATGCGTATATGGGGTATGCATAGGAAGTATGTGTACGATATTTATATATGTATTTATTTATATATATATTGGATTATGCATGTTTATATATGATATGATACACAGCAGTCGGCTTAAGTATTGAGAATCGTATTGAGAAAAGTGGTCGCTCTGAAGCTAATTCGAATTAGTTCGGTTTAGAAAGATTGCGATAGGAAAAAATGACGACAATAGATTTAAATATTATGTTGTTAAAAAAAGGCACAAAATTTCCAATAATTTGACTGATTTGTAACTATTGTTTTTCAAATTCAATATTATAAAGTAAAAATTTAAGAATCAAAAAATAAATAATACTGAATATTAAAATAGAATGAAATTTGGAAAACTTTTAGAGGCCAAAAATGATAGATGGAAAATAAAGAATTGGCTTTAGGGATACTTGAAACTTCAGAGCAACCACTAAAAGTAAGTACGTATGTTTGTGTGTGTGTGTTATGTACAGTTGAGACGGGCTTGGTGTTAGGTTAGTGTTTGGGGTTAGGGGTTAATCACAACACATTACAGTTACATTGCACAGACATCGATTGGGGTACAGGTTGCACAAGGCTCTACGCGTGTTGCATGGCTCGGCGTGTGTTTCTATGCAGGTGTGTGTGTGTGTGTGTGTGTGTGTGTGTGCGTCTGTATGCTTATCTGTGTGTGATGGCACCTTGAATGTGTTGAGTGGCAACGATTACCGCATACCTGCGTCTTCTCGAGCTTCTCACGTATGCGATCCGTGTCCAGGGTGAGAGTTTCACGCTCCTTCTGCATGCGCGCCGCCTGGCCGAGTGCCTTGTCCAGCTGCGATTGCAGATTATCGTAGTCATAGGTGAGCTTCTCCTTTTCGAGGACGAGTCGTCGGTTCTCGGTGCCGGCCTTGTCTAGTTTATCCTGCAGATGATCGACCTCGTTCTGCGCCTTGTCCAGCGAATTTTGCAGCTTCTCGTGCTGCAGCTGCGCCTTGCCCAACGTTGCCTGAGTGCGCTCCATCTCCTCCTTGATTTTCTCCACCTCGGAGAATGCCTGCGGCACAGATACCAACCGGGTGTGAGTGAATTGGAAGGATGGTTTTGGGGTAGAGGGGGGGTACTAGGTTAGGTGCTAGTGGGTAGTGCGTAGGGCTTAGGGAGGAATAACAGATTCTTTTGTGCGTACCCGATCGCGATCGGCGTGTATACGCGAGACGCCGCTCTGGGCCTTCTCCAGCTCCTGGCGCAGGCTCTCCTGCTCACCCTGGGCGTTCTCCAGCTTCGCCTTCAGTCGATACACTTCGCCCTGGCTCTTTTCCAGTTTCTCCTGCAGGGCGGCGCCCTCTTCGCGTGCCCTTTCCGCGTCCGACTGCGGTTTTTATTTTTGGGGTTTTGGCGTTATCGTTATCGAGTTGTTAATTGTTGTTGTTGTTGTTAGGGGGGGTAAATTGGATGTGGATACGGATATTATTTACAGGCACGCATGATGTGGATGGTCTCTTAAATGAATGACTGACTGGATGGCTGGCTGACTGACTGATTGACTGACTGACTGACTGAATGTCAGACACAATACATAAATAGGTAAAACAACAAGTACGAATACTTATAATAATAATTACGATAACGATAACGATTGCGATTGCGATTGAGAGTACGATAAACAACTTCTAGAGCGAGCGATATTTATGCTGCGAATGCTGAGCACAAAGCGAATTGACAATGGACTTGTGGGTGACACTTGATAAACGACAAGGACAAAGAGACAAAGACAAAGACAGAAAGAGAGAGCGAGAGCGAAAGAGCAGGCAATGAGGCTCGGGTGCAAAATGAGACGAAGACAAACAATGTGTGAAGGAATAAGGCTACGAGTATTAAGGCAAACGTAAGTTAAAGACTTTAAGGCAAACGTGTGTGAGTGTGTATGTGTGTGCGAGCGCGTGTGTGTATGGGTGTGTGAGTGTATGAGTCGAAGAAATTAACAGCTTAAGTAAATCAAGCGCAAGTTTTGCAACTTTCCAGCAGAACTCTCTGAAAACAGTTGCCAAAGTCACGTTGCAAAATTGGCTTCACGTCTTGCCTGAAGTGTATTTGTGTGTGGTGTGTGTGTGTGTGTGTGTGTGTGGGGGAGAGGCTGTGTGTGGTCCCCGGGGAAAAAGTTTTTGAGTAATTCCTTGTGTACTTTGTACTTAAAGCTGTCTTTTATTCACACTGGAATTGCGTATGTAAAGTCTTGAGCTCGTAAATGGCTTACATGATGATAAGGCAAGGTTTTTCGTCAACCCTATTCCCTTTTACAATATGTATATAAAGTAAATATAAAGTTTCGATTGGTTGTAGAATGAAAGAGCTTTTTATAGTTTATGTCTCGAGTTTGTCACTTCATTATGAAGAGTGTAGCAAAACTTTTACACTTAATTGAAGTCTTCCTTTGTGGGGGGAGCTCATCAATTATTGTTCAATTATGTACAATAAAACCTAATCCCAAAATGTCTTATTAAATGCTGTCGTTGATAAAAAAAAAACAGCGGCTTCTTCGTCAAAGTTAATTGGTTTGGTTATGTGTGGCTTTCGGTTGGTTATTTTGTTCATTTTGTTCATTTTGGGGCCACGACAACATACACACAAAACTCATGCAGGAGTCACACATAGATGTTCGGAATCCACACGATGATTGATGGATTTAGATGGACTCAAAGCAATTTTGTACAAGGACAATGGCTGAACAAATGTTTAATTATGTATATATATATATATATATGTATATATGTATGTATGTATATGTATGTATTATGTATATAAGTATATGTAGGTTAGTTAGTATGTTAGGCAATGCAAGTTACGAATAGTATTATTGTACAGTAAGTAAAACACATGACATTTATGTAGTAGATGGCAGCTAATTTGTTTAGTTTTTGTTTTGTATGAAATGTTTCCAATGTTGTTTTTGATTTTGGCTCCAAAAATATATGTTTTAGTTGCTGTATCTTGTTACTAAAAACTTGTACGAGTATCATTTGTTTTTTTTTTTTGGTTTTTGTTTTTTGTTTTTTGTTTAAAAGCATTTACTCACAAAACGTTCTTTAGTTTCGCCCTATAGAAAATGAATGTAAGCACAACGATTTAGATAGAGTTTAGGTTTTAGTATACACAAAATATTTATAGGTAGTTTAGTAATTGTTTTTTTTTTGTTTTTTTTTTCATTTACGTTACAGCTAAGAGTTATGTGAAAAAAGCAGTAAAACCTTTTAGCGCAAGTCAACAGTTTTAATCATTTTACAACAGGCGATAAGAAGTTGTTCCAACTTTTTCATCAATTTTATGCGAGTAAATAACTCAAAAGTAGTTTGGAATTTTTAAGCGAGATTTCTGAATTTTACATTATTCGGTTTATTATACATTAGTTTTCGATTTTTAATAAGGTAATTAGTTGAGGTCTGGTATTAAATATGCAAAAGAAGTAGCTTAAAGTAGGATCTTTAAAATGTGATTAATTTTCGCGAATACTCGTTGTAATTTATATACGTTAAAAAGTGATTTGATTTGCAGGTGCAAAATGTTTGGCTGTGTCTGTGTGTGTGTGTGTATGTGTGTGTGTGTGTGTGTGTTGGTTGTTGCTCTCGATGTTGAGGTGTCATTAAGAAGACAGCTGAATGTGCTTCATACAGAAATGTATAGATTAGAATGTGTTGTTGTTGTTGTTGTTGTGGAAAGTATATAGAGTACAGAGAGAGTATTCATTCATGGATTGAAACCAATGCGTTGTAGTTGTAGTAGTAGTTGTTGTTGTTGTTGTAGCACACGCACACAGAGATATGAAATTTGACTTGCATATTTTGCAAGAGATTTGAGTTTTGATTTACGCATAGATTACTAATTAATAGAGCACACAGAGATAGACGAGCTACGAGAGAGATGCTCGTATGCACAGATACATAATATGTATAGGTTATATGCACAGAATACGAATATGTAATATATATATATAGTATTGTATATTTTATAAATATATATATATATTATGTATGCATCGAATATGGGCTTAATGATGATTGTAATAACTGTACCTGTGTCACTCGCAGCTCGGCCTGTGTGCGCCTCAACTCGGCAGCGGCCTTGTCGGCCCGCTCCTGGGCCCGATCCAGCTCCTGGGACGTGGTCATTGTGGTGCGTCCAAACGTTGTCTTTGTTGGGTGCGAGACGCAAAACGATTCAATTAGTATTTAGTTATAACGGGATATCTATAATATTTATGTTAGTAACGGTACAGCTACAGAGTTAGAAACAGTTAAGCTTAGCATAAACATCAATTTCGAAAAACATTAGCAGAAATGGTCCAGCAGGAAAGCAATCGAATGGCATACGATGCGTATACGTATGCGTGTGTTAGCCATGTATGTATGTATTATATTGAATTCATATTCAATATATTGTGTAGCATTGGGTTTAGATAATGAACATGAGTTTTGATTTGGGATTTTGTATCAAGCTGCAAGTTTAGGTGGGAATTGATAGTCGGTGCATTTAACGCTTTAAATGTATTTGTTTTGTGTACACCGTTATATCTGCTCTATGTGTGTGTGTGTGCGTATGTGAGTATCTGTGTTGTATTAAGCAAAACTAGCAAATTCAATTCTTATAACTCAAGGCCTTATAAAATGACATTCTTCTACTCAACGCAGCACTTGTAAACTGTGCATTATTCAAGTGCCGCAAAATGAACGCAATTATTAATAATATTATTGCTATGAGCCTGATTAAAAGCCTAACCAAGCGTTTTAAAAGTGAATTTATAGACTTTTTTAAATCGAGCATATTGGCTTTAACATTTCGATTAACATTGGACTATTGGTGTGCTATCGATTATCATTTGGTTCTACATTGTGGCCTTGTTTGGCTGGCTTGTGGCCAACTTACCGATATTTTGCCCGTTTCGAACATTAACTTTTGTACATTCTGTAAAGTACGATACGATATGGTATGCATGTTCAGCAACAATTAAACAATTCAGACATAGACATTGCATGAGGCATACTTAATTAAAGGCGATGATAACTGTAACCGCTTGAATTATTATGCATATCAATTTGTAAAACGTATGTAAGTGGGCAAGATTAAATCAAAACCTCGACTACTTTCTAATTTCACAAATGGTGTGTTTATGCATAACTTGTGAGGATGTGTGTGTGTGTGTGTGTGTGTGTGGCGTGAGTGTGTGAGAGAGTGTTTTTGTGCTGACCAGACTAAGAATGTGTGTGCACAGTGCTAGCGGGGAGGTCGTGTTGGTGGCAACAGTGGCTGACTAATGTGATATGCAAATGGCCAGAACCCAAAAGTTTCTGTTGTTTTCTGTTGTTTTCCGTTATTAAACAGTTGAAGCATTAACATGCAAGCATATAAATATTTAACGAGTGTTAACTTGTTTTACACTTTTGCAATTGCTTCATAAATAACTGAGTAGAACTTGTTCAATCCAATTCAATTAGCATAAATTGTGCAAAACTGTTTTCCAAAATCAATCAACAAATATTCTCTGGCATTTCAGAAACTTTTGTGTTAGCGCATTGCATAAATTTGATCTGTCAATTGAAACTTAAGATAAATCCTGCTGGCTCTAGATGCAAGATGCTTACAGTTAACTAAAGTGTGCTTTGCTACGGGATGTGTTTACAGATGGGTACTACGAGAAACGAGCACAACTTAGGCACTACGAGTAGGTACTTAGAGGTAGTTAGGTATTTAGGTAGTAGGTAGGTTTTGGCGGTAGGCTTACTTTGTGTAGTGTGGTCTGTTCTTCTAGCTGCATCTAGTTGTTGGTTAATGTATCGATTATTTATATATAGTAGAGTGATAAAGTTGTTGTTGGGATGCGAGATGTTGTTGTTACATAGTAGTAGTAGTAGTAGTAGTTGTTGTTGTAGTTGTAAGTGTACATGTAAATATATATAGCACACATAGAGGCATATTTGTAGTAATTGTAATAATATTGGGTTAAATTATCGCTATCGTAATCGATAACCAATATGTTTGAATAATAGTTAGGTTTCATAAATATATACATATATATATATATATATATATGTACACTGCACACAGAGGAACACGATTTAACATATATGATATTGTATAATGGTTTATGGTTTATGGATAATAGCGCTAGGCTGATCCGGGGAACCGGTTCTAATGCACGAGTACCTGCGAACGTTCCAGATCGTGTTTCAGCCGCTCATTCTCCAGCTCGAGGCGTGCGATGCGCTGCTTGGTGGACTCCCAGTCGGCGCTGCTGCGGCCCATCTCGCATGTGGCCTTCTCCAGCTCCGCCTTCGATTTGCCCAGTTCGCTCTGCGATGCCTCCAGCTTGATTTCGAGTCGCTCGCGCTCATTCACCGCCCGCTCCAGGCGCGTCTGCAGCTTCTCAATATCGCTCTCGGCGGCACGCAATTTCATTTTATAGTCGGCCACCTCTCGCTCGTGCAGATCGCGCTCCTCCTGCTTCTCGTGCTCGGCGCGATCGCGTTGCTCGCGCAGCTGCGCCATTTGCTTCTCCTTGTCCCCGATGGCCTCCTCCAGACTGGTGAGAGCACCCTCTGAGCTGCTGTGATGGGCCTGCATGGCGGAGAGTCTGGCCCTGGCCATGTCCACCTGGTTGTCCTTCTCCTTCAGCAGGTCCTCGAGGTTCTCAATCTGTGAAGTTGTTTTTTGTGTATGTGTGGGTGAGTTTTTGCATTTGTATTTGTTATGAGTTGGATTTCATTCGTTTGATTGCTCGACTGCTCTCTGACCTTGCGCTGCAGCACACTAATTTTGCGATCCTTGATGTCCATGTGATCCTTGAGCTCGGTGAGTTCGCTGGTCAGCCGATTGCGCTCCTGCACCGTGTGTAGTGTGCCCTGGGTCTTCTTCTCGATGAGGCGATTCTTCTCCTCGAGGCGGGCGCGCATCTCCTCGACATCCGTCTGCAGCATATTGTAGTGCTCCTCTTTGGCACATAGCGACTCCTTGAGCACCGCTATGTGCCGCTGATAGTCCTAACGAAAGTTATATTTTACTGTGCATGGGGACAATTGAACAATTTGGATTCGCAACTGCGCCAATTACCTGATGCTGCTCCTCTAGCGTTTTCATTTTGGCCGCCATCGCCAATATCTCTTGATCCCTTCTTTGTATTTCAAGACGGAATTCGTCCAACTGGATTTGGTTGGTTCGTTGTTGGAGTATTTAATTGTTTTTTGTTGTTTTTTTTTTTTGGGGGTAAAGGATAAGATACAAGACATACCATGATTTTAAAATTGCATCACAACTGCAAAGCAAACACAGCTGCCTTGCCTACAATTAAATTCTTTCTTTTTTTTCGTTTTCTTTCTTTTTTTTTGTTGTATTTTTTTAGTAGTTTCTTTTTTTTTTTTTAGTGTGTATTAGTTTCTCGTGGTGCAAAATTGCGGCGCAATTGTGTACGAATGTGGGTGTGGTTGTGGGTGGCTTACATGTCGTATATGTATGTATGAGCGAGAGTGGGGGGCGTTGTGGGCATGTGGGCGTGGCGAGCAAATATGAGAGATAGAGAGTATGTGGAATATATATGTATATAGTATGTAACTGCAAAAGTCGTTGCCCCCTTTGCAGAACTGAGGGTCAACTGTGTGTTAAAAGTTGTGTTTGCTGTGTGTGTGTGTGTGTGTGTGTAAGTTTCTTAGAGGGTTAGAGAGGGTGGAGGGGCGCTTATGAGCTGTTAACACTGTTAACCTGATGCTAGACGTTGGGCATTGCTTATCCATTCGGTTGTCGCATGTTAAAGTTTTTATTGTTTGCTTTCGAAAATTTCATTTATAATGCTTAAGAGTTAGGTTAAGTTTAACAGAATTCGATTCGAGTTCGATCTCAAGAATTAGTTTTGAATTAAGTCTGAGAAGTAATCTTAATTAAGTTTACAAATACAAATCAGTGTATAAATATATATATATATATATATATATACATTTATATATATACATATATATATATGTATGTATGTATATAGTATATCGCTGGAGTAGTAATTAATTAGGTATATCATAATATAAGTACAATATAATTATATTGTGTATGCATGTATACGTATAATAAGTATAAATATTTCAAGTATTCAAGATCATCATGACTCATCATTTTTATATAATAATAAGTATAATATAAGTATAAGTATAAGTATAAGTATATAAGTAAATGCCTTCTTATTGATGTACTCACTGTTCATAAAGAAGAAACAAGAACCCAAATCGCAAGTCGAATTCAATGAAAGTAGGGTGAACTATCTATATAGATAAGTATAGCTAAGTATCTGTTGTAACATGATTCTCTACGTATATGCGAATGTTTGTTGTTGTTGTTGTTGTTGTTGTATGTATGTAAGTATGTCCTTTACACAGACAGCAACTGCTGACATAAATGCTTTCAATTGGCTAGTGTTAAGCTTATTATCCATTCTTATGACTAGAGAGACCGATTATACGAAATCAGAACACAAAAATATTGAATCGAAAAATCAATTTTGGATTATTTTTAAGTTTCCTACTGAACACAACGCAAGTTTTATTGCTCATGCGGGGCCATAAAAAAAACGTATTGTATACGGATTGCCCCTCACCTAGGCACACACACCCACACCGAACTAGTTCCAGTGTGTGTGTGTGTGTGCGCACAACTACAATTGGTATGCTATGCTAAATAGTTTACTATATATGTATATGACAAATTAGAGTAACTCCACGTTTTTGATTTCACTACGTACTAGGCTATAACAAACTGGGGATTTCTTGGTTTTCGTTTCGTTTTACTTTCTTTGAGAAAAAAGATGTATTCGAAAAATGTCGAAAAAGTAGATGTGATTTTTTTTTGTTGTTTTTTTTTCTGTTGTTTTTTTTTTTTTTTGTAACGCAATTTTAAGCCGAACAATTTGCACACTACAATAAAGGTAACCAGTTTTGGTTGAAGACGAATCAAGTTTGTAATAAAAAGCACCTAGATACATGTATGTATGTATTGGTAAATATATATGTATATATATATTTATATTAAGTATATATAGATGTATAAGTAAATATAAACGTTCAGTTGGAACACTAAGTAGTAGGTATGAATATAAGAACCTTAGTACATGGTACAATACATAATACATTTTTGTATAATATTCGCATAGACACATTTTGAATGCTTCTTCGTTTCTGTTTCTGTTTCGATTTTTTGCTTTTCGATTCCAAATTCAATTTAAAACTGCAACCAAACTGTTGTGTTAGACACATTGCAAGATGTTATATATATATATAGTATATATATATATATATATATATATCCAGTTTTCACGACATTTTCATATTACACTTTCAATTTCCGCTACTTTTTCGTTATACTTTTGCCACCCGTCTCTGGATTTAGCATATATAAATTTCATCTTTACATATAATTGACCTTCATTGCTAATCACACGCTATTACTTAGTGGGCTATACGAGTACATATATGTATATTTAGCTGGAAGAGTAGTCCGTAGACAGCCAAACCAAGTACAAAATTCAAACGAATCAAGATGGCGACTGCTCTTGTGATTAAAGTAATTGAAACACAATCTATTATGCAAATGCTTATGCAAATGGTTAGTAAGTAGTTTGGAGTCTAGGTTAGTTAGGTAATTTGCTAGTTAGGTAGTTAGTTGGTTGGGTATAGAGGTCCTTGCTTAGGCTTGGCTAATTTGGAATTAGGGGACGAGGGTATGGTTGAGTCTCACTATGCAAAGTATTCGCTTATACATACTTTAGTTATAAGTAGGTAATGCATTATAGTACATGTATTTAGGTAGTTTAAGTATTTTTTGCTGTTCTTCAAATAGAGAGTTGCACTAACAATTTGCTTTTGTTTTTGGTTTTTGTTTTTTGTTTTTTTTTGTTGTTCTATATAAGTATAAGACTAAGTATGAATAACGAGTACGAGTACTTTATAGGTTTTGATTTAATAATAACTTTAAGCTTCATTCTCATTTTCGTTTATCATTGTTGTACCTCTCGCATAACTTAACATTTACGAGTCTTGGGTGTAACCAATAAAGTAAAGTAAATTTGCTCATTTTCATTACATTTTTATCTCCTCAACTTGTTGATTTTTTTGTTTTTTTGTTGTTTTATTTTTTTATTTTTTATGTATAACTATATTGTATAAATGGTTTACATTTACGAGTAAATATCATTTAGTTTCACTTGTTTTCTTGTTGTTATTTACAGTCTTTTACTTTTGAGAGTCAAGAGCAAAGTGGTTCAAATTTCAAACGAATACTTTTTCATTTCTATACAGTTCTTTTACAATTTCTTTCTCTGAAAAGTTGCCCTGAGTGGTATGCAAAATAACCACAAAATATATATATATATATGTATATATATACTTAGAATAGAAAGAAAATACCAACAAGCAAAAATGATAACTAAATACAAAACTTGTACAGCTCTTGAAATTTGTATGTATTATTTTAAATCCTTGTTCTCGCTACTTTAAAATGGCACATTAAACAATAGTTCTTCTTCTTATTCTTCTTGATTTTTCCTTATATACTTTCACTTAAACTACTTCTAATGAATACATCCCATATATTAATTTAAAACTATAATATATGGTATATTGTATGTGTAATACTTGGTGTTTGTTTTTCCTTTTTCATTTTTCCTTTTTCATTTATCATTTATCATTTATCATTTATCATTATTCATTTGATCTGTTTCGAGAACCGCACACTGCAAATGTCGTTGGCTTATTTGATTTGACCTAGACAAAGTTTGGTATGATTAGGAGGATATTGGGAGTGGGTTAAAAGCGTAAAATGCATCAATTAGGGCTATGCGATTTTGAGTACATTTGCGTATATAACTGATTTGGATTTGGATCATTTTGGCTATCCGCTAGGATGCGTAAATGATTGAATTGATAAGTTTCAGATTCGAGTTTGATGGGCATGTTTATAGTTTATAGTTGGTTGTTTTGCTGAATGTGGCTGTTGTATCGAGTATTAGTTTCGAGTAGTAGTATCGAGTAGTAGTATCGAGTAGTAGTAGTAGTAGTAGTATCTAGGAATCTAGGGATAGCGTGTCTACGTCAAATTTAAAACTTACTTGTCGCTTATGCTCTTGCGGCAGTTTCGGATAATCTAAGTCTAGTTTCGAGTATGGCAAATGGTGGTGATGGTGTTGTTGTAGTTGTTGTTGTAGTTGTTGTTGTTGTTGTTGCTGCTGCTGCTGATGATGCGTTAGCGAGTGCGTGTGCGGATATGATGAGGCATGCAGGCCGCCCGGCAGATGATGATGATGCGTATTTGAATGCGAATGCGAATGATGCAACGCTGGATGCGTTGAGTGATGATGATGATGATGATGCAGCGGATCGTAACCAACGCCGACATCACGAGCGCTGCTCGCCAGCGTCCCCCCAAATGGGCCGCTCGTATTTGCCAACGCTGCAAGCGGATGGGTTTGCAGATGGTTCTGGTGCTGATGCACATGATATTGATACTGCGGGTTCATCTGCTGCTGCACCGAGGCCTGTATATGCGAATGGGGATGCTGTTGCTGCTGCTGTTGCTGTTGCGTACCGGCGAACTGTTGATGCAGATTATACGCCAGCGCCGAGCTGGCCGGCGGTGGCATCGAATGCTGCTGATAGTACTGCGAAATGGCGGGATTTGAGGCATGCAGTGAGTGTGACATGAGCTGACGCTGCTGCGACGCCGGCAGACCCAAGCCCAGGCCCAGGCCGGACCCCAAACTGGGACCGATGCCCAGGCCGAGGCCCAGGCCATAGCCGGCGACGTTGGCAGTGGATAGATCGCTTTGATAGGGATTCGCGTAGCCCGTCGCGCCGTACTTGCAGCTGGCTGGATAGCCGGCAGCGAGGTTCGTTACGGAGTAGGCGGGGCGCAGACGCGCAGCCGCCGCAGCGGCACTTTGGGCGGCCGTCAGCTGCGTCGGCTGCGGCTGGAAGTACATATTGGGCTGGGATGAGAAGCTCGTCGACATTTGCAGCAGGTTATCGTTTAGATATGGTGGCGATACATCGCCACCGTGCAGCGTCGGATAACTGGAGACCACGCGGCCGGACAGCGGTGTCGTCACTGTCTGCGTCTGCATCAGCGGCTGGCCCAGCTGCCTGGCCTGGTGACTCAGATTGAGTATCTGCGATGAGCGCGATATCGATTTGTGCGCCTCGTTCAACAGATTCACAATGTTCGTGGAGCTCGTCTGCTGCAGCGGCGGCGCCGGATAACCGTATACATCATTGTACATTGTCGCCGATGGCAGTCCGGCAATGCTGTATCGCCTACGCCGTATGGGCGATGTCTGGCCGTAGATCTGTGCTGCCGCAGCGGCGGCGGCAGCGGCACTCGACGTCGGATCGTATAAATACCCAGTGGAACTTGAGGGGCCGTATAGCTCATAGGCCTGGCCATAGCCCAAACCGGTGCAGTTAAATGGTGCACCGTAGCCGCCGATTCCTCCACCGATTCCACCTCCGATTCCGATTCCGGGCCCGTAATATTGTCCAATGATATCTGGCAGTGGTGGGCTTCCGCTGGCACCCGTGAAGTTATTGTACATCTGAAATGGGCGATTTCAAATTGGTTGTTGTTTGTTGTTGTGGTTTGTTTCTAACTGTAACTGTAACTTTTTTTGTGTTTCTTTTTTTATGTTGTTTTCTCGAGTTATTTAGATATGTTTTTGTTTTTGTTGTTGTTGTTGATGTTTTATATATATATATATATATATATATTTATATTTATTTTGTATTATTATTTAGAAGTTTTTTCATTGTTGTTGCTGTTTTCTTTTTGGTGTGAATTTTTGGGTATTGTTTGTAAATTGTTACGTGGATTTGTTTATGCGTTGTCCTTCTTACACACAAGTTGTAGTAAATCATAAGTTGGCTACAATTTAGGCACGTTTTATATATAGTATGTCTAAGTTTATTATACTTATATGATTGTTTTTTTTGTTTTTTTTTTTGCATATTATGTTAACAACAAGTTATTCTTCTGCACATTTTGTACATTTTTCAACAATTAACCAAAGCGATTTTTGCCCGAACACTTACGGACTATTTTGGCCCCATATTTGTACGTAAAAATTTGTTTTCATTTCATTTTTCTGACTTTTGTTGTTTTTCTACAAGTTTCGTTTTGCTCAATTTTGTTACTTAATTCAAAAAATGTTCAACACTTTTGTTTCTTTTGCGCTTAATTTACAATAAGGTTTTGTAATAAAATTAATTTTTCTTTTTCTTTTTCCAGTTTCAGTTTGTCTTTTCTTTTTTTTGTTTTTTTAATAAATTGTGAACTCTCTTTAATTGTAGTTGAGCTTTGCTTAATTCTTTAAGAAATTTTTGCTTTCTTTAGTTAATATTTATTGTTATGTTTTTTCTTCTTTTGTTTTTTTTTGGCAAGCTGCACCTAAAAGTTCAACAAGGGGTGTATTGAAAGAGAGGGAGAGACAGAGAGAGAGAGAGAGAGAGAGAAGAGAGAGAGAGAGAGAGAGCGTGTGGAGGACGGGCAGTGTTGTTGGGCAGGCGGTGGACGGGCGGTTTTTGCAACATGAAATGTGTGTCACTTTGAGAGAGCCATGCGGCTGGGGTCACTTCAGTATGCGAGTGTGTGTGGGTGTGTGTGGGTGTGTGTGTGTGGGTGTAGGTGTGTGTAGCACGCTCACGTGCATTACGCCCATCACTTTGGGCCTGTGGACAAGTGTGTGTGTGTGATTTCCTTAATGTGTGTGTGAGTGTGTGTTGTGGTCGCTGTTGATTTGATTTTGGGTTAGTTAGTTAGTGATTATTGCGTATACGACATGTGTGGCGAGGCATACAAATGCACTTGGATTCTGATTTCGTTTTGTATCGGTATTTTGTTACTTATGTATTTTTTGGTATATTGTTTGTTGTATTTGGTATTTGCTTGTACGCAGGAAAGAAACATAAATTACTTATAACAATATATAGTTCAGATGCATTACAGAAATAACGTGCAAAAGTATATTGTAAACAATTGTTTCTGTATATTTTTGGTATTTTTGTGTCTTATGTTTTTTTATGTGAAAACAAACAAAATATATATATGTTGGCATATATATTATATATATCATATATAATTGAGTAATTGAGTAGAGTTTTTTTAGACAGACAGTGAGTGTAACAAAGACAGACAGAGTTAGAGTTAGACAGACAGAGAGAGAGATAGAGAGATAGAGAGAGAGAGAGAGAGATAGTGATATATATGTATAGAAGATAGACAGCAATAGATAGTGGCAGGTAGAGTAAGTGAAAGAGTGGGAGATAGAGAGAGTTTTGTATTTTGATTGAATTTGAGCGCAATTTGGTTTATTGCGGCTGACTTTCAAATGGAATGCCGGAACTGGTATTTGTTGGTGTAGTTGGCTATGAGTGTGTGTGTGTGGTTGTGTGAGTGTGAGTGTGCTAAAACCCAACGAATGGTGTATTTTTGTGGGCATGTGTTTTGTTTTTGTGTGTGTGTGTGTGACTTGTTGTTTGCTTGGTCTGCGTTAGTTTTAAATTTCAAAATTCAATTTGGAGTTCAATTTGGATTGCATTGCAGTTGATATTCGCGGTTTCTTGAACAGTTATTTACAAAACCAAAAAGTAATATATTTTAACGTAAGTGGCTGCAACAGGCGGCCAGTCAGTATTTTGGTGGGTGGGGGTAGTAGTTATCGCAATGGATAAACAATTGTTTATTTTGAGGGTAGTTAAAATTTAGATGGTTCGTCTGTTGTTGTTGTTGATGTAGCTGTAGCTGTAGTTGTTGTTGTTGTTGTTGTTGTGCTCGTGTTGGGGCACAGTTTTGGTAAGCAAAGTAACTCAATAAAAACAACATATTTTGGATAGATGTTATACATAAATATATATACATATACACATATATATATTTAAATACATATATGCTGGTTACACATATAGTAATAGAGCGACAGAGAGATAGAGAGAATGGTATATATTCATATATATGTATGTATATATTTTATATATATATATATATATATATAGATAGATAGATAGGTACGTATTGTAAGTATATACACGTCATAATTGTTTTATCATTTTATCGTCAATGAGATTTGTCAGTAGTTTCCTTGCCTACATTTTGTTTTTTTTTCTTTTCTGTTTCTGTTTTTGATTTAACTTTTATCTTTTTTCTTTTTAGAGCCCGTCTAGCTTTTGACTTTTTTGTTTTGATATTTTTGCAGTACTCAGATTTTGTTTTTGTTTTTTTTTTATTGGTGCGAAAATATTACAAAAGCATATTGTAAATAGTTGCATACGGTTTAAATTTTTTTTGGTTGGTTTTAAAATTTGTTTGGTTTATAACCTTTTTGGTCATTTGCATATTCTATTGTTTTGCTTCGTTTTGTGTTTGCTTTTAGAACAACAACAAAATATGTTTTATAGATGTTATGTAATTGAAAATGATCAATTCTGGAAACAAATACAAGTATCTCGCTTTTAAAATCGTTTGCATTTAAACGTTTAAAGTGTTCTTATTGTTTTTTTTTTTTTGTATTTCTTTTCTTTTTTTTTTTTGTATTCGGTTTCTTTTACTTTTGCATATAAAAAAGCCAATTATTGGAGCCATTACAATCGATAAGTTTCGTGAAAAAATCTGCATCTTTTGGCAATAAAATGACAAAAGAATTATTCTTGTATGCTAAAATAAATCACAGTTCACTAATAGTTCATTAATTGCTTTAAATAATTTTAAAATTTTTGTTTTAGTTTATCTTTTTTTATATATTTTTTTTGTTCTTGTTTTGTTTTTGGTTGTCATTGTTTAGATTGCTTTGTGTTTGTGTTTTAAAGTATAAGTATAGATATATTACTTTTTGATTATGTAACGGCAAGAATAAAATGTTAAATTCAAACAGCGTTCCGTACAATGCTAATAAAAAAATTCAAAAGATTGAAAAAGTGTAAGAAAAAAATGATAGCACTAAGTAATTGTAATTGAATTCAGGTCAAAAACAGGTGCTAGGTAAACAGGTTAACTAAAAACAGCAATAGATCTTGTAAGCGATTGGCAAAGAAACTAATTTATGAAAACTTTTCACCTAACTAGCAAATTCAATTTGTTGTCTTGGTTTTTAACAATGAAACTAAGATTTTCTTTCCTGTTCATTCAGAAATGAAGAATATGAGTTGAAAATAATCATCGTTGTCAGATATGCTTTGATAGAACTAAATACTTTTTATAGTTAACACTCTTCTAAACAAATTTGAATTTAGAGCTCAATATATAAATATTTTTGACTAAAAACTTTCAGATCGTTTTTAAATTGGAAAACTTGTGATATACGACAAGTTAGAATGAATAACAGAATTTGAATAATTCTTAACTAGTTTCTTATTAAGACGAAAGTACAGCAAAAAAGTTTTGTAAATTTCTATATAAGAAGATCTATTAAAGATAATATAATAATAAAGATCAAAAATTAATGGAAAGAGTTTGGGAAATAACTGGGACTAACTTTAAATTTAAATCGAAATACGAAGACTACAATAAAAGTTAAAAATAGTATCTTGAAACGTGGAATATCAAATCGCTTCAGTTGAAAATATAAAGGACTGCTGTTTTTCAGTTATTTGTGAAATATAACAGGTAAAATAACATACGAAAAAGGTGTGAAAAACATTTAATTTGAAACACACGACAATAAACAACAACATTTAAGAAAAATCTTGTTAAGATATATTTTTATATAGGTATAATAAAGGCACGTTTAGTTTGCGAGTTTAAAGTATAAATTTAGAAATTATGCCAACCCACATATAGCAAAAGAGTCAGCGAAGGGGAGGTAGAGAGAGCAAAACCAAAAGAGTAAGAGAGAGAGAGAGAGAGAGAGAGGGAGAGAGAAATACAGATAACTAGGAGAGAGAGAAAGAGAGTAGGTGAGCAAGTAAAGTGACTCGCAGCACTCTTCAAATAATGCCAAGAACTTTGGCCCACACACACACATACACACACACACACATACACAGAGCGAAATAAAAAACGACACTCACACTCACGCACACAGACGCACACACACGCTCGCAGAGAGAAATGTGGCCCGAAATAACAACATTTTGGTTACAAGGTTATTACAATACCTCATGTGTGTGTGTGTGTGTGTGCCCCAGTGTGTGTGTGTGCTTAACTGTTACTGTTTTCTTGTGGGTGTTTCTGTGTGCGTGTGTATGTGTGTGAGAACACAATAACGACGACTTTTGCTGGGGGATGTTAGATGGGGCGGCAGGAGATGCGGTACACTCTGCGGCAAGACAAGGGGGCGGCTGCAGAACACAAATGAAATGAAACACAAAGACAAAGAAACGAAAATGAGAAAAAAAGTCAAAGAAAAAGGAAAAGGCAAAGGCAAAGGCAAATCCTAAAGTTAAAGAAAAAAACACAAATAGCAGAAGCCGAAGGCAGCGGTAAACAGAATAAGAAAAAGTGCCCAACAATAAGTGTGTTAAGTGCAAAAGTACACATGTAGCACAGTGTATGTGTGTATATCATTGTGTGTGTGTGTTTATATCTGTGTGTGTTCCGTTTGCTATTTTGGTTGGCTGCGTGTTTCACTGAAATCATAAAATTAAAAATAAACAAATAAAAAGCTATTGTAAAACACGCAGTCAAACAAGGCACAAAGGCAGAGCTTGAAACTCATGAGGCTGTTTCTTTTACGACTTGAATGGAACGCTGACTGGCAGGCTTCCTCGCCCCACCTCCCTGCTCATATCAACACGGTTTGCTAGGGGGGCGGCGTTGCCACGCCTACATCATTTTGGCAAGTGAAATGTGGATTTTATATTGGAGTTGTGGACCTTTCATTCACGCCCCCTTCTCCGTCGGCCTTCGGGCAGTTGCATTTCTGCGTTCCTTTGAATTATGACAAATCATCACGTTTCGAGTGTGTGGCTACAAAGCCAGACTGACAGATCTTCACCCCTTACTCCCTCATACTTGCCACTCCCCACTTGTCATCATTGCATTTCTGTCGCACTAGTCTCATTGCAGCTATCTCTATCTCTCTTTCTGTCTCTCCCTCTCTATCTGGTGGGACAAAAATGTATTTCAAGTGACGTTGATGAAGTGCAGAGCAGTTCGGTGCGTTGGCATTCACCCCCATTTTTCGCTTTTGATATACCCTGTAATTTACTTTGTCTAAAATTGTGAATGAGCTCCTCTTTTCAGTTTGAACACGCTTTGGGTCGCTGGGGAAAAATCTATATACGAAATTACACTTTAATTAATTTAATTAATTATATTTAACTAGCAACTTGTTTACTTTGAAGGTATACTTTTAATGGATTTTATTTAAGCATCAAGTTTTATTCTTAATTAAGAAATTCCTGACAACACATAGATTATCCCTCATTAGAAGCAAACGAAGTATCTGTATGTGTGCCATTCTCATTTGGAGCTCATTTGAAATACACACAAACACACACACACACACACACACTGTGATACTTTCAGTTTGTGTCTGTCTGCATTTAGAACAATTGCGGCACGCGTTGGGGCTTTTTTGCTAATGAGCGGACGGGTGGACGGATGGATACGTCACGGACACGAACACGAACAAACCTGCATTGTGAACTGTGCGCTGTGCATGTCTGCACGTTTCTCATTTTGAATAGACTGTCCCTCAGTGTATGAGTGTGTATTCATTTGTTTGTATCTGTGTGCTCGTGTGCCTGCTGAGCTTGCACTTGAGCTCATTCGCTTATACGTTCTTCATTCGCTCATTCGTTCAGCCCTGATGCCAAATTTCACTAATTACGCATGGTGACCTTTAAAAAGCACACATTTCGACACCTACACACACATACACCCACCCAACCACCCACATACACACAAATGTAACCCTAGCGATTTACCACTCGATTAGCATAAAAGTATGCAATGCTATTTTTGTTTGTTCCCACAAATTGAAATCCAATTCAACCCCAAAAGAAAACTTAATTTAATGCTCACACTTTTATGTGTGTGTGTGTGTGTGTTGGGCATGTTTCTGTATTTTATGAGTCGTCTGGCCAGGACATTAACTTTATTGCACATGCAACGTGCGAACTGCGCTGAGCTGCGCCCTTAAAACTGTATTTCAGCTGCAGCTGCAACTGATTTTCTGTTTTATTTGCTGTACACTCCTTCTATACTCCATTACGAAAAGGGTTGCAAAAAGATTCAATGAAATAGTTCAGCGCTGCGACATACCAATCTGGAAGCCCTATAAAATACTAATAAAATATGTAATTCGCAAAGTTTCCTTGTTCAGGAAGAATCAGAGTTGGATTTTGAAACTGCCCTCAAGAGTCATTTATAAGTTCTTGATCCATATATAGAGCAAAGTCAATGTTGATACATCTGTGTGTACTTTAGTACAGCTTAAAGGGTATCCTTTAGTCAAACACACTTTTTAAAATAATGGTATTTACCACCCATCCGTTTTCTCTTTCTTCTCTCTCTCCCTCTTTCTTTTGAATATATTATGCAAGCGTCGCTGCTCCTTTTTTTGTTAGGTTTGTGGTATGTATATATAAATAGGGGAGTTGGGGTATATGGGGCCAAGCTATTGTTGTTGCTGTTGTTTTTGTGTTTGTTTGTCTGTCTGAGACATTTGCAGTTGGCATTGTTGATTGACTATTAAATGTGTGCAGCGATTCCGATTGCGTTTGCGATTGGATTTGAAGTTTTTTATAATGATGAAATGACAATCCAACTGTATGATGATGCGCTCGATGTGTGTACAATTGTGTGTGTGACATTTTGTTGTTAGTTGCTGTTTCTTGATGATGAGTTGATATGATGGATTTGATGGTTGATTGAGTGACTGAAGTGATTGTTGCCAGCTTTCTGCTGTTGCTGTTGCTTAGTTGTTGCTTGCTTGCTTAGTTGTTGTTGATGCTATTGTTGCTGCTGCCATTTACAGTACCTTATAGTAGACATAGGCATTGTCCATAGGTTTGTGACTGTGCTCTGTGCCGCTGCTAAATGCCTGAAGTTGCTGTTGTTGTTTTTGTTGCTGCTGCCGTTGCTGCGATTGCTGCTGCTGCTGCTGCTGCTGCTATGCAAATTTGCTGCAGCTGCAGTTCGTTGTACTGAGGTCGGCCTTTCCGCTTTCAGCGGCTGTGGGGCCTTATTGCTATTTATGTAATTTGAGTTGGGCTCTAAGTTGTGCTGCGCAGGTGTGAGTCTAGCTGCACGTGCGTATGTGTGTGTGTGTCTGCCTGCCTGTCTGTCTGTCTGTCTGTCTGTCTCTCCGTGTGTGTGTGTTTGTCGCTTTATAATGTAATAATAAACCGCTGGCAGCGACTTTGTTTCCTGCTTCTTAGCGCTCGCCTGCTTAATGTGATGCACACACACACAAGCACATACAGCTAGCGAATACCAACACCCCCACACACACACACTTGTGTTGTGTATGTATATGTATGTGTATATATATTATAAAAACACAGCCCAAGACGCTGAAAAAAATTCTGCTGCTTCTGCGGCTGTCTTGCTTATTGTTGTTGTTGTTAATTCTGTCGTTCGTTGTTTTTGTTATTGTTGCTGTTGGTGTTGTTGTTGCTGTTATTGTTGCTAGTTAATGCTGCTCCTGCTGCTGTCGCAGATTTTTGGTTGCCGCTGCTGCTGCTGCTGCTGCTTAAATAAAATTATTGATTTTTGCTACTGCTTCTGCTGCTAGTGCGCTCCTGCAGGGTTTAGCTTTTTTTTATATTCTGAAGTGCACTTTTTTGCACCACTTTTATTTTGAAATATATATGATAATATATTTCTTTTGGCTTTAATTTGTTGCTTAGTTCACTCACACTCACACCAAACGACTGAAAATACAGGCTAAAGGCACAAATTGAAATGCTTTACATCCTTTTGAAGGATTTTCTTGCTTTCTTTTTCTTTTTTTTTTTTTTGCTCAATGATTTTGTGGCACACACGCGTTCGCGCCACGTTTAGCTGGCATTTGCTGCAGCTTCGATCGTTAACTAGCTAAATATCTCTTTATTTACAATACATATTTATTTTAAGTGCTTGATTTTTTTCTCATTTAACTGTCCGTTTTTTTTGTTGTTTTTTGGGTGAGACAGTTTTTTTTTTTTTGCCACAGATTGAGTTTTTGTTGCGTACGCGTCGCGATTTTTGGGGGCACTCGGTCCGTGGCTCGTGTCTCGTTAGCTGAAACGTTGCGTATACAACTGTTCGCGCCAGCAAAGCTTTCGCGCCCACGAGGCCTGACCATTGAGACAGTTTGGCAGCAGCAGCCGACACTCCACGCCATGCAGCCCCCTCCGCCACGCTATGCTTGAGCGCTAAGTCTCGGCACAGCTTCGGTTTAGCTCAAAAAGCGTCATGTGGTTTCCGACAGGCAATGCATTGAGCAATCGGCACACTCGGTACTTTATCATTCGGCACTCGGCAGTCGGCACTCGGCAATTTGCCATTTGGCAGCTGCACGCTAAAGCTTTACAACTTTGGCTCGGTTTCTAAGTAACGCAGCCCCAAAAAAGCTTTTACGTTTTACGCTCAAAAGCTGCGACTCGTTTTGCGTTTGCTTTTGTGTTTATTGATTGGCGCCTTTGCTCGTGAGCTATCTTCGTGAGTATTGCGTCTCGTGTCTTCCGCTCGCTGCGTGTTTGGCCACGAATTAGCTAAACACCAAAAAAAAAAGAAAACTTTTGAGATGATACTCGTTGTCCCTGCAGTGGCTGCTGCTTATATTTGTTCTGCTGTGCATTTGATGTGCGCAGCACTTGCGTCTGACATGAATGCAGCTTTTACAGCAGCCGAAGCAGCCCCAGCACTAGCAGCAGCAGCAGCTGATTTTGTGCAAGTGACGCCTCAAAGTTTCTGTTACCGTTGCAAATGAAAGCGAACGTGAGGCTTCCTTTCTTCCTTTATAGCCATTACTCCTTGCTAACACGTACCACATCAACTGTTTTCTATGCGATTTTGTATCGCTCTTGCAGCATCTTCAAATTAATGTAGGTAATTCTATTTATACAATTTCTGTTTCGCATTGCAGCAAATGGCAGTTGGTATGATATTTTAGTTTCAATAAGTTTGACAATTAGATACCCTCTTGTTTGTTCACTAATATGGGGCATATAAAGTTCATCTTTCATCTGAGATATTCTTAATTTGAAGCCGCATAACAAATTTAGCAACGATTGTAGCAAATGTCGAAACCTAAAGACTTTAATTAATGCCCAACTACACTATTTATGATGTTCCCTCTCCTTTTTATTTGGGACACTTTTTAGATTGATTTTAAAAGTGTATTCAAAGTGTACATTTTATTCAAGAAAGTTACCTGTCATTCGATAGTAGTTGACCTAGCTTTCCTAATGTTAAGGTGCTCAAATAAACGTTCACTTTATCTCCTTGGTTCCAGTTTAGATTATTAGCTTAGTGTGCACGTGTGTTTGTTTCTCTCAGTGTGTGTGTGTGTGTTTTAGAGTGTGTTTGTGTTTGCGTTAGGCAAAGCGATGGCACAGAAAACATAACCGCAATCAGTAGGACAACATCAGGACAACTGCAGAGAAAGCAGCGCAATTGTGGACTAAATGGGGGCGAATGTTTGTGTTTGTTCATATAAAATTGAAAGGCAATTGCATTTAAATCGATAAATCAATTCAAGCTGACATTTCAAGAGAGAGAAAATGACCAGTGAAGTGGGATACAGGATGCAGGATAGGATGGTTATGGCTGGTGTTTCCTGTTCTAGTTATTGTCCTACTCGCTCGCTCTCTCTCTCTCTCTCTCTCTCGGTTTGGCTGCTGTCCTTGTCTTTCTGCTTCCCTCTCACTGGCTCTGAGTTTTCCTATCTTTACAATTTTGTGTGGCACTGTGCCAGCTTGTGAGCTGCTGCTGCATTGCAAAAAGCAGGTTCCAGTTCAGAGTTCAGAGTTCAGTGCTTACTGCGCATTTCCTTTTCCGGCTTAATTGTTTTCATTTCATTTCCATGCTAATTAAACGCTTTTAAAAGAGCAAGCGCACTTTCTAATTGCATTTCGCTTGCAACACGGTTTTATAAATTTGTTCACTTGTTCTATACTCAGAGAAAAATCGAAGTCTGGCATTTTATACAGCTTATTACATATTTATAATTAAATAAGCTATATTTAGGATTGTCGATTCGATTCTTCAGAAATTTATTTCTTAAAATTTAAGGATAATTATTACAACCATTTTTGGTTTCAGAGCAGTTCTCAAAATTCAAGGGCACAATTTTTTTAAGTGTCGTTTTTTGACAGCAACATGAATTTTGCGGCAAGCCGCGTAATTATTTTATGCCCTCGGCCAAACATAAAATGAACACCCGGCGCCCACGACCCTGCCTCCTAGGACACTGCCACAATATATCAAGAGTTGAGCCTGGCCAGTATTTCATGTATAATAACGAGCAGCAGCCGCAGCTACATCCCACACACACACATACCCCCCCGACACACACACACACCCCGCACAACCATGCCCATTATTATTTGTGCGTATGCATAGGCTTATCCTTGTGCTCTTCACACAAACACAAACACACACACACCTCCTCACCCGCCACCGGCGGGCGTTTGCTTTTACATGCTAATTAAAATGCAGGCATTGGCGCCGTTTTGCATAGCTTGGTAATTTGCTTGGCCAGGGCCAAAACAGCATGAATATTTGAATGTAACTGCCATTCATCGACAGTTCAGGCCAACGTGCAACTATGCCAAATGAATGGTTGGGTGGCTCAGGTGGTTTCGATGGCCTAAAAGCACTGGCTTTGGCTAATGTGTAATGTAAGAGCTGTTGGCTAGTGTTCAGCTAAAGGGGGTTAAGGCGCAAACTACTTTGGCTAGCTGAGAAACTGGCAAGAAAAGTGTGCGACAAAACTCACCCTCACCCCCTGCTCCTCCTGAGCGTATTTCTTGATTTCATGCTCCAAATCAAGCTGTTGGTAAGAAAGTGAAAAATGTTCAGATGTTTTGTCAGCTAGACGAGTCTCTTATGTGATGACAAAGACTCAATGCCAGAGGGCAAATGTATGCCGCAGACGAGGCGGCGCCAGATAAATGCCCATAAATGATGTTAATATAAAATTCAGAAGCACCAACACATACACAGAGTATACAAGATATGCGTGAGCAGAAGTTATATAAGGCAAATGGAACTAGCCTTGGGCACAAGTCTAGCCCTGATATTTAGTACTTACATATAAAGCAAGATGACCCAGCAAGATGTGATATGGAGACAAAAAGATGTCATGTATACTAAAGTTAAGCAATTGAACTAGAAAACTTTGAAGAACAGCATAGGATTGAGCAAATACATAAACGCAAAAATACAACAATATAGGAATATTAAATCTGAGTTGCGCTTAAAAGTATGCTATGATTTTTTATTATGATTTAATATGATGATTAAAATGTATTTCTTTAATGAGACTTAAGCACAAGCTATTAAATTAATACTATAATTAAAAGTAGTAAATATTTTCATCATTATTTAAAAACAATTCAAATTTAAGACTGAATTGATATTAATTCTTGTTTTTAATTGGCCACAATCAAATAATGTATTAATGAATTGTAATTCAAGATATAAAAATAACTTCTTGTATAAAATGAAATGCTTTTGTAGATGTTTGGGATGAATGAGCTGCTTTTCCATTACCAAAGCTGAATCGATAGAAAGTCATTAAGCATGACCTGATACAGTTTACTTTGCCTTTTAAGTTGTTCATACTTGTTAAAATGTGGAACAATGCCATTGTCTTTAAAGTCCTGACAACCTTGATTAACTTTTACGGGCAAGTTTTAACAAAAGTGTTAACAACAATAACTAGTGAGCTGTGTGCACTGTATAAGAACTATTAATTACAGTGACAAAGGTTTTTGCAGCATGGTAAGGCCAAAAACAACATGTGCACTTATACCAAATGCAATTGGAATCGAAACAAGAACTGACCTCGACCCAGCAAAATGGCGAGCCGCTGATTGCTCGCTTTTTTAAGCCTATTCGCCGAACGTGGCGTATACGCATGCGATGGCGAACATTTTAATTGCTTGCCCACACTCGCAAAAATCAGCCGAATATTTTTTTTTACTCTTTCGTTAGTTACTCTGTTATTGCAGTAGAGATGAGTATATTGAATTTGTGGTCAACAAAAATAGTTATTTTTATGCCATAACTAACACAGTATAACTCCAGAGATTCACGTTTAAAGAAGACCGAGATATACAGCTAGAGTTACCAAAATTTATATAAGCGGAGAACTAACATTTTGCTGTATGAATGTGACCTGTATTGTTCGGTATCTGTAGAATCTGTATGGCAATTGCAATTTTAAGGCTAGAAGGCTAACAGGACCATAAACTTTGTTTGTTTCATTCAACTGTCAGGGTATGTTGCTGTCAGGAGTAAAAAACTTTCCGAATTCTTACATTATTACTGGCATTTGCTGTTGCCACATTTTGAAATGACGATTTTTAATTACTGCTGCTTCTGTTTATTCCGCTTGTTTGTATTGTCTCGCAGCACGAGTGACAAATTCATTACGTACAAACCCCAAAATGCCTCCCCAAGGCGTGGCCGACATTCAATAGCTCTTGGCAGCAGCAGTTTATTGTGTGCAGAAATATACAATTGCGACATTCGAACACTATTCAGTAAGTCAAGCATTCAAGCATTCAGTTGATGCGTGAATAAATTGCAAAGTGGGCAGCTGGCCAAAAGCTGAAAAGAAAGGATCAGTCGGAAGCTAAAAGTGGAGTTGCCTTAAATAACTAGCCTAGCATGCTATCAAGGTTATTTATGCCCACAAATCCCATGGCGCCCAACACATAGTGCCTGTCCCTCTCCTCCTCCCTTTGCCCCTCCCTCTCTCTTGTGCTTGGCGTGTTGTGTGTCTTTTTATTTATATACTTGCAGAAAGTATTTTAATTTGATCACGAAATGCGTAACGCCATAAAGTATAAATATTCTTGATCCGGCATTTTGACTTCTTAATCGTTTTATAATGTTCCTCAAATTTTTTGAGCAAGTGATTAATATTGGGTTACTAAAATGTACTTAAGCATGTTCAGGGTAATTCCGGCCTCAAAGGGTATATAATCTTCGGTGTCTCAAGGTTAGCTGTTATATCTGTTTTTGTTTTTATTATTTTTTTTTTGCTGTTCGGTCCGACGCCTTTGTTGACATGGCTGTTGTTTGGCCTTTATGTTGAAACTGCGGGGTCGCAACTGGGCATAATACATGGTATTATGTACACGCATGTTATCTATGGGCTGCCATACGAGTAATTATAGAGTATAGTTATGTATATATATGTGTGTGTGTGTGTGTTGGTAACAAGCAGCTACCCTGTTTGCCGTCCTTGGGGATAGATGAGTCAGTGCTTTGTCAACTCCCTGGCAATTTTTAGTAGATTTCCCCGGGGTGCTAGCAGCTTGAGCTTTTTGTTTTTTGGCTGTGTGTATGTCAATAAGTATGAATTATGATGCAAATAGAATGCATTTTCCTTGTTGTGTAAGAGCTAGCAATAAAGCACTACAAAGATACACATGAAACAGGGTCAACGGGTTGGGGGCTCAAAACAATGCCGAACTGTCTACGAAATGTACGAAATGTATGCAACAAATTGAATTTTATTGCTTGCCCCATATCGAGAGAGATTGCAACTGATGAAATGACTAACAATAAATGACTGTAACAATGACTGTCTGTGTACGGGTGTGTCTGTATGTGTTTAAAGAGTGCTTATAGCTGACTCATTTGCAATACGTTCACATATATCTATATATATATATGTATGTATATATTTTTTTTTATTTGGGGGCGAACACAATGAAAAACATTTCAAATTAATTAAACAACAACAAGTACAACAAGCAAAACATATCAAGCGTGTCTGTCAGTGTGTGTATTTGTTTGTGGGTGTGTGTGAGTGTGTGTGTATATAGAACTCAAAATTGAACACTACGAACCAACTGCAAACGCTAGATTTTAAGTTGAAAGTCGAAATTTGTAGTTAACGTTCTTAACTGGCAGTTAGTTCAAAGCAAAACGAAGCAAATATATGCGAATTTTTGGATGCTAGGCACTACATTCGAGTATTTTTACGAGTATTATTGTATGTATGTATGCGTGTTTAGTATTTGTAGTATATTACTGGTAGTATATGTGAAACAACAAAAATAAAAAACGTTAAGCACTTTGCTTTTTGAAGTCGCAAAAGTTGTTACAAATAAATAAGAATTCAAAAATAAATCGTATACAAAGTAGTCATTTTTTTTTTTTTTTTTTTTTTTTGTAGTTGACGTTCTTGTTGGTTTTTTGTTTTAGAGTTTTGGGGCAGAGAGGCATTTCTGGTTGTTGTTGTGCCTCTCTGCCCGTGTACGAAATCATTGTCACTAGAGCATTGTTTGCCGCAAAAGAGAACAAAAAAGTAGACTGAGAGTCGTCTTTTTTATTTTTTGCAGGGGGCCGCCTGTTTTTTATATTTTTATTTTTCTTCTTTTGTTTTTTTGTAGCGGCGCAAGGATATATTTGTGGACAAGAGGACTTACCTGTTTTTGTGCCATCGCCTGCATTTGCTGGAACATTTGGCGCTCCTCCTCTTTGCCTGCAACAGATCGCAATTTGATGCCACTGGAAGAGATAGTAAATATTGGAGAACTTACCCATGCCTTTGGCCTGGAGCATCTCCAGCAGCTTCTTGATGCTCTCGTCGCGTGCGATAAGCGTCTGCTTTTGTGTCTCGACGCGACACTCGAGATCCTTGATGGTCTCACGCAAAATGCTTATCTCGCGCTGCAGATGATCGTTCTCCGCATAGATCGCCTCCATTTGCTGCTGCATCTCCAGGTTCGGCTGCCGCATGCGGAGACGCAGCTCCTCCTCCAGCTGGCGCACGAGCATCGCTTGTTTCTAAATAAAGAAAGGAATAAAGAACAAATACCAACTGCAGGGGTACCAAGAGTTAACACTTTTCGGCTTACCTGATTTTCGGTGCTGAGCAACTTGAGTTGATCATTGATCAGACTGTATTTGGCGCTCTCCTCCTTGCGCAACGCTCGCTCCTTCTTCAGCTCCGGCGACCAGAACGTCTTGATGCTGTGCATCGAGCTGCCCAGCTTTTGATTCGTCAGCTCCAATTCCCGCTTCAGATTGCCGAGCTCACGCTGCAAATCCGTATTCTGATGCTGCAAATCTCCAAGATAGGCGCGATCCGACGTAGGCATGCCCGTGTTATAACCTAAAAGTAGATTTACAAATTATTTTAGCTGAATATCTAAAATTCAACTAGAAAATATCTGAAACTATACACAATATTTTAATTAAAATATCTTTTCAAGTTTACAGGTTTTCTTAAAGTTTTCCTGATTTATAAATTTCAACTTTGGATGCTATCGGGTTAATATTTATTTGTAGTTAGAGACATTTATTTACCTCCTAGCGCATTGGGACTTTGTCGCGCTGAACGGCCGTAAAGTTCATCCTCTAGGTAAAGGCCTCTCTCCAGGGATCTATCCCGGGAGCGATCACGTGGCTCTCGTATGGGAATAAATTCACGATCATGTGGATCCACCAATCCACCGCGATCGAGCGACTGATAGCGGGTTCCTGTGAAAATTGATTGTCAAGAGTCACATTAAATGAAGGCAGAATATATATAATATTATATATAGCTGAATTGTTGATTATTACTTGGATAGTCCATGGCATGTGACATCGGTGGTCTGCTGGCGCTGCGGCTGCGATGGTGTCCCGCACCGGCGGGACTTGTTGGCTCATCCATGTCGCGGTAGTATGGACTGCCCATTGCTGAAATTCACATAGAATTCATGACGATGATCAAATGAGGATGACGGGTTTTGGTTTCGGTTTCGAGTGTATGTGTGTGTGTGTGTGTGTGTGAGAGTGAGAGTGGGAGTGTGTGTATGTATGTGGTCAAATAATCAAATCAAAATATTTAAATCAAGAGCTGAAACTAGTTTTGGTTTGAAGGTGGAAACTAGTGCAGTGAAAGGATTTAGATCGTTGTAATCTCTTTCTTATTGCGTTAATGCTAGTTTGTGGCTTCATACTGAATTATGCAGTTACTAGTTATACATAATATAAAATGATTAACGGAACGCTTGGGTTAGTAGAAAAGGAACGCAAAAACTCAACAGCAACGTAAAATGTTTGTCGTGTTTCTTATACAAGCAGCTCACAGCTCGCAGCTCGCAGCTCGCAGCTCGCAGCTCATAAAAAATGGCTCATAAACTAGCTTCATTGTTAACACCCCCATCCATGCCCCCCTGCTGTAGGGGATGCCTTCTCGCTGCAGTAGCAGCGTTGTACGATTTATGCACCGGACTTAAGGAAGCGGGCGTGTGCCATAAACTAAACTCAACTTTTGACAGACCGAGCACATTTTCACGTACCCCGCCGAGCCACACGAAACCTAATTTGTAGCTCTTTGGCGGTTACGTGTCCTTCGGCATCAGTGCTGCCAATTTTGGCTGCTTTTTTCATTCATGTGTATGCTGATAATAAAGTGAATTCTATGGCTTGTTAGCGTGGATACTTATATTATTATTATAAATTGGGGAACTATAAGATCTATTGTGCCCTGGATGTGGATACTTAGTTGAAGTCAAAATTTATTTATCTTCAAAATTTGTTAGATAACTATTGGTGGTGCAGTTTTCAACTATTTCATTAAGCCCTCGTTTTTAACTTTGCGATTAATTAATCACTTTGCTTGAAATCATATTTTTTTCGTATTTGTAAATTTGTTGTTGCCATTAATGTACACTAACAGATTATCGAGATATATACATCTGATTTCTTTTATTTAATTAAATTATTTGTTAACATAACTGACATTTGAAGTTTTCTTCTATTATTTATTTATTATTTGGTTGTCGTCTTGCTTCTTCTTCTTACAAACTCACTTTATCTGCACTAATCATTTAAGACAACGAGCTACATAACTTCATCTTAAGGAGCTAAATATTTGCCAACTCCATGGTTTTGCTTGAACTATAGTGAGTCATAAATTTTGGAGTGGTATCAAAACGCCTTGCTCCAACTGAGTGGGTAATAATAAACGCAATTTTTGCAGTTGAATAACTTGGGCAGCTTATTGGGCTGGTGAAAAAAGGGAAATAGCTGCGCTTAAATTATGGTCAGTTTGCGTATGTGCTCAGTTAAGCACCTGTTTCATTTAGATTTTGGCCTGGACAAAGTTCTTGAGTGAATTGGGAATTGGATAAAGTGAATGTTTGCTAACCATAATTGTAATCCAGTTTGAGGCTTTGATTTTGTGTTACGCTTCAGCAGGAACTAAATTGGTTTGCTGCAACAACTCAAGGCGGTTGCTGGCTGCGAATTCAACTACAAGCCATTCTCCCTAGCCAAGTTAATGCAATTTACAAGTTATATGCTTCTGCTGGGGCATATTTCATAAATAATTCGATTGAAAGTTTGCAAAGTTCAGTATGCATATGCGATTCGATTTGTATAATGCATTTAGAAGCGCACCGATTTGAAATTTATGTGGCCGTGTCAATATGTTTATGTTTTGTATTAGTGTATGTGATTTGTTGTTGTTTCGTTAAAAGAAAATGAAAATTTTTACAGATTTTGCAGATGAGTTAAGCCAAACGAAAAATGTACCATGCGCATGCGTGTGATGTTAGACAGAAATTATAGATTTTAGTATAAAATTTTGCATTAGTTTTAATTCGACTACAATAGCACAACTAAAAGCATTTCATGAAATTTACAAATTAAAATTATTCAGTTTTAGAGCAATTCACAAATCAAGATTAAACTGTACAAGTCCTTGTCGAAAGATCTTAAGCCAATATCCGTGCGATGCATACATAAATCGGTTTTTTATGCATGCAGCAGGTTTTTTAAGTAGAAATTTTGATAACTGTTGAAATAGTAGGAAAGTTTTCTAAATATGCCAATTATTAAAAGTTAAATAATAATCGAATAAACAGAGATTAGTTTTTTTTTTTTTTAATATTTTTTTTTTGGCACAAACGTGAGCAGCGGTGAATTTTACATTTGTTGTTATTACTTTTTGCTGCGTATCTTTTGGATACGCAACATTTTGGAATTTTGTGCTCTCGGCTACGTTTGTGCTTGGATATAGCTTGCTTTGTTGCTTTTCGAAAGCTGTTTTAGTTAAAGCAACTAACTGTAAACAGTAACTACATTTTTTTTGATATTTTTATTAATTCATTTTTGTTGGTATTTTTTTGTTCACCTAGTGGACTTCCGCGTGCGCCGTAATCCCGTGATGGTGAGCGATCGACTTGTGGCAATTCCTGGAGTCGACGCACGCGACCCGGACTGCGCACACCAGAGCTATTCACTGGATTATAATCGTCACGTGACATAATCCGCGGCTGATCCGCGGCATGCACCCACGAGCTCTAGTTGTTGCTGTTGTTGGTTGTGGTTGGTTGTTGTTGGTTGATGTTGTTGTTGTTGTTGCTGCAGTTGTTGTTATTGTTGTTGTTTGTCCTTTGTCCTATTTAAATGCGACGTTTGATAGGTTTATCTTTGGTTTATGCTCTATATAGTGATATGCACAGTTTTGATTGGCTTTATTATTTGTGTTTGGTTCTAGTAGTGTTATTCGAGTTAAATTCTTTTGCTTTTTTCAATTGCTTTCTTTTAGACACGTAGCTCGCTCGCTGCATCTATGTATCTGCAAGTGTAAAAAGTGAGAAGAGAACAGACATGGTACAAAATAAACAAAACACACACAAAACAGACGTAAATCTTACGATTATGCCAAACATACATATTAACATATTACGCATACGCCCCTCTTAGCACAGACTCGACTGCCTTTAAGCATTTAACCGTTTTGCATTTAAATTAGACTACGTCAACCAGCATATCCTTAACCTTTTTACCTAGATCTCAGCCCATCTGCGGCTGGCTACTGACTGCTCAGCCATAAGCGCACAAGCAAATACTAAGCGGTAGGTTGTGACTATAAAATGACGGGAGCAGTGCATTATGGCAGCTCTCGCTCTCTATGCAAATTTCCTTCCTATTTAGACAAAGCAAATCGCATGCAAATTGCCACTCCAGCAAGACGCTGCCAAGAGAAGTCGCACTCAGTTGAATACACACACACACACACACAAGCGGAAAGATATTCTCATTAATATCAACGAGGGTGGTATCAGTAGACAGACAGACAACGATTGGCTTATTGAAATCAAAATAATAATATGCATTTTGAAAGTATGCTGTCTCTTTTATCAAAATCAATTGAGGTTGAGTAAATAAAGTTTTATGCAGGAAAACCAATAGTGGATAAATATATAAAATCAAAGAGGCGCAACGCGTTAACAGACACAGTGAACTCCATAACTAATGCACATTAAGTTAATAATTTCTAATAACTAAAAATCATAACGAACAATTCTACCTATGGACAACTAAATGACCAGCATTTAATTTTTTTAAATTATAGAAATGACTAATTCTCTTTATACTAATTTACAAGTAATTCTAACTTTAAGGTTAAGCAAACAATGGAAAGTCAAGCAATACGTAAAATATACATTTTTCAATTGATGTAAACAAGTTTTTAAAGGAAGTATTATAAAACTAAAAGTTAAACATAATTGTTAGGTAAAAGTAGGTAAAACTAATCAAGTGTTGGAATTGAATGAAATGACAACGATTTAATCAAACAAACACAAAGGTAAAACAGACTGTGTTTTGTAGCAGCTGTAACCTTGTGCATATGATGTACAATCAAATAAATCGCTTCCTTAAATTAGTAATGATTCATTTAAATTGATGTAGAAACTGCTACTAAGCATGACTATTCTAAACTAACTTTCTTTCGCCAACTTTAAGTACTTTAAACTACCCTCGCTTGCCATAGACAATTTCTATTGCGTGAAGGTAAGACAAGTCGCACGATTTTCTTTTGTTTTCTAACAAGGCAGGGCTTAAAAGTAAAGCAGGAAAACTGAATGCGCCGCTTTATGAATGGATAAGACCATATATAAAAGAAAGCGTCACAGCAGGGGGATAACGAAAGGGCATAGATGGGTGTGGCAATAACAGAGGCAAAGAGGCAATAGGCGGCTAAATAAAACCTAAACGAATCAGCAGACCGGAAGACCATTCAAATGTTTACTTGCATGCCTGAGCAAGTGCAGTGCTGGTGTGAGTTTGTGTGCGCTCATGTATGTGTCACTTGAGTGCCCATTTACGTGACAGCAACAACAAACCGGGCTTGCACCACATATTGGACAAATATGTAGCAGCCACAAGAGACAGATGCAATCAAGATGAGGTCAGGAGTGCATCAGGCTTTGGTCGTAAGCAATCTCACTGGCCAGGATTCGATTACATCGCCAGTCCAAAAAAAAACACTTAAGGTTCAGCACTTTACTATGCAAACAAAGCAGGCACACGCATACACACACACACACACACACACAGAAAGTACTCCTCAAAACTACTTATCAATGCAGGCAGCTCACTTTTTATTTTTATTCACTGCATATTTTCAGGCGCGCTTCCGGTTTGACACTTTTGTAACGGCATTTGATGACAAAATCGTGTACAATTGTTGTCTGCGTTTAGTGCTCGCGGCTAGCTGGCCGCCACTCGTTTGCCGTTATCAGCACTGTGAGTTATCTCACAAGCCCCCTAGCCCCGCTTCCACCCCCGCTCTGCGGTCCGCTGTCAAATAAACATGTTGAATTGTGGGTGGCGCCCAACTGCTGCTCCTTTGCCAATTCACCACACGCAGTTTGCGCAGCTGCGGCGCTCAGCAAGAGAGGCGCACACACTCTCACACACACACGCACACACTCTCTTACACTCTCTCTAATACACACATACTCATGTGACGATTCAACAATAGCGTCATCGTAAAGCATTTGCCGCATTTTGTTGTTTGCTGTTGGGCGTTGGGACGCTTTGGCGGCGTTTCTTCTTTTTTTTTTTCTTTCTTGTGGTCTTGCATATAGCCAGAGACCTATGCTGCGAGACACACTCGCACACACACCAACACGCATACACACGCAAGGCGAGCGTGTAAAATAAGGTTAAAATTTGAAATCAATAAAAATTATTCCACTCGTCTAAAATTAGAACAAGACTGAGACACGTCAAATGTCGTCAAGAAACTGAAAATGAAACTGGGTATGAAAACTGAACTGTAACTGAAACTAAAACCAAAGCAATGCCGGCACAATCCTTCCCATAATCCCCCCCCCCCCTTCCACCACAGCCCCCTCTTCCAACAGAATAAAAACAAACACCGCTACATGGCACGCAAAGGGGTGAGGGGAGGCAGCATTATGAGAAATACTTGTTATATCCACTGTCAATGCGCTGTCTGTATGTATACCCGCATGACAAATCATGCGAACTGCCTATTTGACAGGAGGGCGTATTTCGGCTCAAATAGAAGTACGACATTTTGGGGGCTCTATGCAATTGGCAGAGCATTTCGTGTGCAGCCCCATTTAATTATAAACTTTTAAAATACATTCAAATGTGAAAGACATGCCGGAAAAAACAATTTCATTTGATAGACATGTCGATTATCTGGCTGCAATTGTACTTCGCTCCTGAAAGCCAGCATATAATATATAAGAATTTGTGAGTGGTAAATCAAGCATAAGGCACAACATAAGACCTATTGGAACTTGACGGGGCGTATGGGTAATAAATAAAATAACTATGGTCTATATATTTACTTAATTCTATGTTTATTACTTTAACTAATCACAAAATTATGGTTTTTTTTTTATGTTTTAGCTCAAAGAAAAATTGAATTGAAATTAATGCTAAAAATTGGCATATAAAAAATTTGTATATTTTCGTTTAATGAGAAGAAGAATAAGTGGTATTAATAAATGCACAATACACATACATATACATACATACGAGTTAGTCATACAAGCATAAATAGTTGAATACTTAGTTGGTTTTTGTTGGTCGAGGGGTTTATTTTACGATTACTCAAGATATACGCAGGAAATCAATATAGCTTACAATGCATATAAATTTGTGTGTGAGTGCGTTTGTGTGTGTGTGCGTGCGTATATCTCTGTTGGAGTGTGTGTGTATATATGTGCTTGTCTTCTCAAAACTGCATTAGCCTCAGTAGAAAGTATATACATACATAGAGTATATAGTATAGATTGTAGATGTGCTCACCCGCTTTGCTTAAACGATGAATTTTGAATGAGTTTTATGTTGAGCGCTGCGTATGAAATTTGTCTTGTATATGTTTGTGATGTATGCAGATGCCCAGGCTCCAGTTCCAGCTCCAGCTGCAGCTCCAAATTCCAGCAGTTGCAGCACCTTATGCGGTTGGCTAGCTCAACAATTTGTTGCAATCAGAAAATTTTGATTGCTCTTCTTCTACACACAGACACACAACACGGCGGCTACATTGCCTGGCATGAATGTAATTGTGTGTGTGTGTGCATTTGTGGGTGTGCCTGGGTTGGGGGCGTGTGAATATCTGATGCTATAGTTCCTCTTCTTCTTGTTGTTGTTGTAGTGGTGGCTTTTATGTGGCTCTATGTGCATTTCCGTTGCGCTGCTGCTTTTCAATTTGTATTTTTTTTTTACTTCTTGTTTCTTAACTTTTTTTTTGTTGACTAATTGCTTTTTGTAAGTAGCCGCTAGCTAGTTTTATGCATTTTTTTTATGTATGTACATGGCTGTAGAGCGAAACAATGAAAACACAAAAACACCGCACATTAGTTAAACTGTTGAACTATTTTTTGTAGCTTGTCTCAAGTTAATTAAGGCACATTTCATTTTTTTTTATCATCTTTTTGTTGTTGCTCGAGTGCTGCGTGCTCAACGAGTGATTTATAAGCGCTGTGTGGGCGGCGAGAGAGTTCGAAGTTTGAGTAGGTAGCACTTTTCCCGAACTCGCTCATTTTGTCGCCTGCTCCAGTGCTCTTACGAGAAGCCACTGACACACATTTCGACGCACGAAGCACAGACGCACACACACGCACGCACACACACAGAAAAGCAGAGCTAAGAGAGTGGGAAAGAGAGAGTCGCGGCGTGAAGTCAGCGCTTCAACGTTGGAGTTGCCGGAGTGGGAGCTACGTACAACGTAATCGAAACGTAACGGACTCAACGAACGACCGAACCGAACCGAAACGAGACGAGAACCGAAGCGGACTACGACCGAGCGAACCACTAACGAAGCTAACGACATAAGGGCTGCCCCCAAAACCCAATCTCCAACCCAACACCTCCCACTGCAACCCACATACAACATTATGTTACACCCCCGGCCCTAACCCTAACCATGTCTTCTAAGCGTCTCCAGGCTGCACCACATGTGTGTGTGTGCGTGTGTGTGTTTGTCTCTCTACTGTTATACAGCTTATAGCTTTTCGAAACTTAATGTATGCGTGCTCCTATCTCTGTGTGTGTTCGTGTGTATCTCACTCGCTTTTATATGTAGGTTGAAGCAATTTATAATAATTTTTTCATCAATCGATATGCTGCGTTTAGTTTGCGCCCGCTTCTGACTACTTTGCTTCCAGTTACTCATACGTTATTCATGATTAATCATTTGATTCATTTTAGCACTCATAAACTGTCATTTCTATTCAGTTTTTCTATTTCCATTCCCCATTCTTTTTTCCTCTTTTCTTTTTTTAGCAAGAGGCGCGAGCCCATTTTGCAGGAAATCACTTTTCTGTATCCAGGGAGCAGTCGCGGCCTAAGGCACAATTGGTGCTACACACGCATACACTTACACACACTCACACATTTAACATACACACACATTATTTTTTCAATTTTTTTGCACTGCTTTTATATTGTGACTTGTTTGCAATTTGTAATTCTTTTTATTAAACACATTTTACACAGAATTTCACTCAGGTATTAAACCAGCACTTGTTTTAGCCTTTTTTCTGCTGCTAGGCAATTAAATTGGCCTTTTTATTTGTGCTGCGTCCCAGTCGCTGCTGCTGTTTTAGTTACTGAAACAGCAGTAGCAGTTAAAAGACTCTTTTACGGATACATATACTCAGTGTGCGTATGCATATGTGTATGTGTATGTGTGTGTGTGTGTGTGTGTATGAATCTGTGTGTATTTGTGTGTGTGTGTGTGTATAATCTAACCCAAAAAATTGTTGTGCGGCAGCTGTGGGGCCCGTTTTTGGCAACGCCGTTGTCCAACTAACTACCCTCAAAGAACTGAGCGCCGTTCGTCTGTGCCAGTCGCTGTTATAGTCGCCATAGCTATTGTCAAAATCATAGTCGTAGTCCGTACTCCCCAAAAACGCCGTGTGGTGAATTTCGTACCACACAGAACAGAACAGAAAAGAACTATAGTGAAGAGCGCGCACTCGGCGCTTCCTGATTGCAATCAATGAATTTTCATAGCGCTCGCGCAGTTTTGCTTGCCCTCTCTCATTCCTCCAGTCTCTCTCTCCCCACTGACATTCTTTCTCTGGCTCTGTAATTGTATTTGGCTTTGCACAATACAAAACGTGCGGCTAAATACAAATTCCAATAGCAAAATATGAAATATGCGCAGACATTCCTTTACTACTGGTGCCCGCCACAATTTGCCAGCCACGTAACGTCTTAACTGCTAACGTTACGCCTTTTACATACGTTTGGTTTATTTCTTTGCTCTCGCCTGGCAATGCTGCTTTGATTTATTTACCCGCCCTAAAAGTATACTATAGTTTTTTGGTTCGTTAGAAAAACTTTGTATAAAGAACAAATGATTATCACAAATTTACATTTAGTAAAAAATAATTAGTTAAACACAAAGTTATATGTCTGCTTTTAGTCAATATTACTTCAGTTGTTATCTGTTTCGAATACAGTCATCATTTATTTATAAGAGCTCTTTATTTATTTTAATTAATAGGTTCAATTGATACAATTTTGCACATGATAGTAGTAAAAACTGTTGCGAGATTTTGTGATTCTGGCTCTATTTCTCTCACCCTGCTTTGGACTCTTAGATGACCGTATTACCCTTGAATGCAGTTCGATAGCGTTTGTCCCTGTGATTCTAATGAACCATGTCCTTGGAAAATCGAAAAGATTTTGGCCTGGCTAGAGGCAATTTTTTCATAACTTAAGTGCTCCAAAAAGTATGCCACATTTTTGGCATAGCGCAATTTAACCAATGCAGCAACCTGACTTGAGTCTCTGGTGCGTGCACTTGATATCTTAAACAGCAACCTGAAGAGAAAACGTTCGATAAAAGAAAAGAAAATAGTTTTTGGTACAGGAAGTGTTTGTATATTTGTAACTTGATTTGTGTTTCCTTGTACAACTTGTGTGTGTGTGTGTGTATGTAATACATTATATTTCGCCAAATACTAGGATGTCTAAGAGCTAAACTAAGTAATACTAGCAACATTCGCATGGTGGGGCAGTGATCCAGCTATTTACAGGTGAACTCCTCGTAGCTCTCGTCACATGTGTCGCACTCAACCTGGCAACACCAGTGGAATTGGCAGCGGCACTGCCGACTGCGTCTGATGTGCTGTGTGTTGTGTCCACGTCCACAGCACAGAAGATCACAGCTCTGGGGGCCGTGGCCGCTGCGTGTGCAGGGACGTCCCCCTGTGCCTAAGGTTCCTGTCTGAATACTGCGCTCACAATAGTTGGGCGATGCCTCCAGAAAGACCAGCTCCAGCCGTTTGGGCCACACCAGAGCTGGTTTCTGCGCAGCAGCCATAATATGCTTCTTTCTGCAATGACAGCAACAAAATGACGGAACTAACTTTAGAGCTTCATTTTGGGAAACAGAGAGAGATAGGGAACTCACCTGCTTAATACTAATCTCAGTCCACGTTTGCCTCTAACGGCTTGAACAGTTTTGGCTTTGTGATATTTCTGCATCAGCTTCTCCCCGACCAGCCGAAATGGCGGCAGGCTCTTCCAGCACGTCTTCATTACACACGATCCGCTCACCCCGTGACATTTGCAGTCCGTGCGTAGCAGCTTCTTCACCAACTATGAAATAGGAAATAAACTTCAAATTAGCTTGTTGTAGTTTAAATTAATAAAATAATTGCCTTTTGCATAACAAATATCAGGAAAAATCTAGTGTAGCCTACTTATTACCCATACGTACCGTTCGCCCCACGCGATTATTGTGTAGATTCATGAGGGTACGCGAGTCTCGCTCCAGCTCCCGCGCATCCATGAACTTTCTCGTATATCGCATGCCGAACTCGACATCCGCTGAGCACCCGCCCCACTTCCATGGCTCCGGCGGCGACGTCTTGTGCCGCACATCGCAGCCGCACATCGAGATGTTGCCACGGGCACAGGCAGCGGTCACGGCATAGGCAGCTCCAGCACTGGCTATAGCATAGGTGTAGGCGGCCTCCCTAGAAGCTGAACAAGGCGTGAATGATTATTGCTGCTTCTACTCCTCAACTCCACCTTCTTACCTATGGGTATGACATGGGCAAAGACATTGCGTTGCCACACCTCTGAGCAGTTCCAGCGATGCCCTCGAAACTGATGCTGACACTCGTGTGCACCCAGTTGTTGACCCTCGCCCAAAGCGATCAATGCATCGGGCATCTCGCTGCAGAGTTGCCGCTGTGCCTGCGTCAGACCTGGTATTCGGCCACAGAGCATGGCGGACGTAAAGCTGGATACTAATCTGACGAGAAATCAGATCGTTAATCCTCGTATTAATATCATGCTGTATACTAATAAGTGTATTTTAACTGAAGTTAAGTAACGTTTATGATTAGACTTAACAGCTTTTGAAATTCTATCAGTCAATTAAGATTAAATTTTACGACCTGGGAAAACTATTATTTGCCTTATGATTTATTAAATCACATTTGAGGCATGCAATGTGGTGATTTTCATATCTTCTCTATCTTTTGAGGACTTTATTTCTTCTTTATTCCAAAATTCTGTTTGCCTACCTTGGATATCCTGAAAACAACACTCGTTAAATAAATATTTTTGAAATCAAAAATGTTAGTTTCAAGGGGGAGAATCGGCATCTACTTTCAAATATAACAAAATGTTTTTGATCACAAAAACTTGACATTTTCATTTAATTTTCACCTCTTACTTTGTTTGTCATATAAACACTAAACGCTGACCACCAGCGCAGCGATAGTGCAACAACAGCAGCAAAAGCAACGAATGCAGCAGCAGCAATGCGATCGCATTGGGTAAACAATAAATTAAATATGGCAAGAAATATGCATAAGCAAATGTGGATCGATCGATGGCTGAGAAGTCGTGCTCGGTGCTCAATAAAACGCCGCCAGCGATCAATTCATTTCCATTTCATTTGCCGCCTTTGCCATTGCCATGGAAAAACGGGCAACAATAAAAACAACAGCATCAACATGAACAAATAAACAAACAGCCAAACAGCCAACCAAGCAGCGAACAACTGGCCACGAGTCAGCATTTAGCGGCTAAAAGTTCCAGCCGGCCAGCCAATGAATGGACCGATGGAAAAGCAAAATGTGCCGCATTCAAGCCAAGATTAATGCGTTCAGCGTTCAACTCAATTCAATCTGATTGTTGTTGTTGTTGCTCGATTGGGGCAGGTGAGTGAGTGGCGGGCATTTAGGGGGCGTAGACAGTTTTACTGTCAGCTTTAGTCAAAATAATGCCCCAAGCTGTATTATTAGCCATAATTATATGCATCTCACAGCCTAATAATGGAGAAGCTTAGCTTAGCTTGGAATGTCTAATCAAGGCTTTAAATTCGTAAACCCCATTTGCCAGTTGGGCTCAAAAGATGCTGACTTAATTGACAAAGTGCACGCTAATGCCATAAAGCAAACTAGCTAACAGCTAATAACTAACAGCTTAAGTCAAATTGGATTAATCGAGTGCCTGAAAATGATTTGCAAATTGCCAGCTATGCAAAAAATTGGTAACTCTGAAATGCCTTTCACAAAACAAAACAAACACTTGTAATTTTTACCTGTTAAGCGATTTTTAGTTGTGGGATTATTTTGTATTTACAACATGTGCATTTAACGACATTTTGCATAGCCTAAGTTACCAATTCTGTTGGTTAGATCGCTGCATTACCGTCTCGATTTTGTATGAAGTAATTTTCGAGCACATTATTTTTAATAGCAATATTATTTTTATAGTTTTACTAAAAGTTATTTATAATGGACGATAATTGGTTTTATTATTGTATTTTCTTGATCTGAAGTTTGCAAAACTATTTCTTTGGATTCTTTTGACTTTATTTTCTCAAATTAAGCAAGTCACATACGGTAATCACTCATAAATCGTAGGAAGACCATTGTATATGGAATTTGCAGCTCGTGTAGCCACAACCCACACACACACACGCATACTCACACACACACATGTACATGGAAAATAACATTCGAGTGGATGCAATAACGAGCAATTGTCTACCTGTCGATTGGCAACAACAACAAAACCAATCAAACAGCTGCGCAGGCGCCAAGAAAAAAATGGAAAAAAAATATTAAACATGACCAACATGGTCAGCTCCACATTGAAGCTGGAGAGGACTGAGACATACAGCTGTGCTACATCCTCGGGCCAAATGACGATTGTTAATTCCATTCCAACTGGTTGTCAATAGCTGAACTGCAATCGTTTTGGCCCCGCTGCTTTCGCCGTATTTTTTCTCTTCTCTCTTGTCTGATGTGCGAGTTCGTTTACAACGCATTTTTAATTGGGCCAATTAAATCAATTTACAAAAATTACACTGCTTACAGAAGGCAGGAACCAATGCGAGAAGAGGAGAGACACTGTGTTCATGTCCTCGGGCGGCTGCACAAATTAACCCTTCAACTGGGCAACAGCAACAGCAACTGGAAACGACCATCGACAGTCGACGATCGTTTTCATTTCAACAATCTTTGTTTTTGTTGCTGTTCATGACTTGTCGTACATGCTGTTAACATGCTGCCGAGCCCCAAGTCCGAAATTGGTAGTAAACTAATAATTAGACTCGATTAACAGGCACGACCATGCCAGGATGCGATCGAAGCAACAGCAGCAGCAGCAACAACAATGGCCATTGGCTTGCAATGCTTCAGTGAGGCCAGCAACCACCAAACCACCAAACCACCAGCCAACCTTCAACTTTAACTTTGTTAAACTCCGTTGATCGATCTGTCAGCAGCGCATCCGTTCAGTCCGTTTGTCAGTCAGTCAGTCAATAGCTTTTCGTGCGTTCGCACACCGTGACCGTCATGCCCACCTCAATAACAAAAACAACAAAAACAACAAAAACAACAGCAACAACTTGAACAACAACAAAGGCCAGCAATCTCTCTCTTTTCATCGCGGCCTTTTGTTTTTTAGGGCTTTCGTTGCTGCCTCAGTTTTGTTGAACAAAATGGCTATACCCTGTCAAAAGAGTATTTTAATTTTCTCATGAAAAATATATCCCGACCCACTGAAGTATCATTCCTGATCAACACTACTGCCCGATTCGATATACCTAGGTCAGTCAGGCAATATATATGTTGCATAAGCCAGGCATGACTGTCGGACGAAGGATAAATACTTATTAAAATGTGCTTTGAGCAGGGAGCCTGTCCGCAAGTGTATATAATTTTCGGCGTGTAAATCAAACTTGTTCATCATTGTTTTTTTTTATTCGTGCTTCATTTAATTTGTCGCTGCCACTTAAAGTACCTTGTTGCCCCATTGCCTGTTGCATGTCAACGTCGACAATTTCATCATCAACTCATCCCATGCGAAAACCATCCCATGGCATCTCCATTCTCAGCACCACTTCATACGCAGCGTCAACAGTCCAAGTCACGTGTACTTGATTTGTGCTTTGTTCCTGCTCCGCTTTTTAGAGATGCCATACTCTCTGTTCCCCCTTCGTCCTCATTCCGCTGTTGTTCCTGCAGGCCAAGCTCTTTAATCTGTAGCTCTAGATCAAAGCGTAGGGTTTGCGCTTGGGTCTCGCCTTCATTTCGTGACCCTTTTTTTGTTTTGTTTTGCTGCAACCGCGGCTTAGATTCTGATTCCCAGCTAAACGTGTGATGCGTGAGAGAGCAAGGACCTGTCATGAACTGGATATCACTGATTTTCGCCAGGGTTGCCATCACAATTAAAAACATATTTCTGTTACAATGGATGTGCGGCTGTTTCCAGATCAGCAACTCAATTAAAGACTTCTCATGTTTACGGTTCGCAATTTGTGATATTATATTAGTGAATTTATAATCTGTAGAAATCCAACAACTGCGAAAATCGCATTAATTATTATTTAAAATGTTGCTAAAGTTAGCTCTGACATTTTTATTAAATACTATAAGTCACCCAATGATGTCAATTCTGGTCGACTCACACGTATTGGCAAATAACTTGCTTAAAATATTTTCAAAATTAATAAATCTTCAAGCATGCCGAAAATACAAAGTAAAACTACAAAATTTCGATTACATATCTATATCGTCAAGAAAATGTCACTACATCAGATCCAGTTTTCCCCTAATTCATTTCCGCCTCTGCAAAAAACAATAATTATTGTGTTTTTATTTTTATTTATTCATTGATGGCATTTAAATGATCGAAACTTGTTTTGCTGACAATTTTATGTTGCGGTCTGTCCATTTTGGACAGTCGAACAAATTGCGCCTGCCATCGATGGGCATATTGGCTAATCATTGAAATGGGATGCAAATCAAAAATGTGATTTGCTGACTACAGCTAACCGAATTGGCGGCGGACTATCATTAAAAATGGATTAGGCCAGTCGCATAATTTAACCGCATACGCAGGCATCGCCAATTAGCAACACGCGGCAGGCAGCAACAACAACAAAAACAACAACAAGACAAGCAACTGAAACTGGAGCTGAAGCTGAAGCTGAAGCTAAAGCTTACTTGGGAGCCTGACCACTTATATCTCGTCCAAAGCATAAACATAAATGCTTAAGCGCACTGCGAGTCAATAACAACCCAAAAACAGCAGCAGCAACATCAACAACAACAACAACTATAACAACCAACACTCTTAATGCGCACTTCGGAGGCTCATAAAAATATGACTTTAATATTTTCACGCGCAGGCGTTGCAGACCAGACAAAACTTGAACCAAAGCGCAAACGCGTAACTGGGCACAAGTCGAGCTATGCTCAGACCTGGGGCCAAGTCCAGACTGATTCCAAAAGGGCAGTCATAAATACACTGCGAGAAATTAAGTAAAAATTATAGCCTGAAAATCCATACATCGATATATGGGCATAGATCGAAACTTCAAAGTGCCATAACTTCGTCATAACTCAGCTGATTTTAAAAAGCAAGGGCTTTTTGATCATAGTTTTGCCCCTAAATCAATCGTACATTTAAAGTTGAAAATGAAATTTGAAGTCGGAAGACTAGTAAAAATTATAGCCCGAAAATCGATGTATCGATATATGGGCATAGATCGAAACTTCAAAATGCCATAACTTCGTCAAAACTCAGCTGATTTTAAAAAGCAAGGGCTTTTTGATCATAGTTTTGCCCCTAAATCAATCGTACATTTAAAGTTGAAAATGAAATTTGAAGTCGGAAGACAAGTAAAAATTATAGCCTGAAAATCCATACATCGATATATGGGCATAGATCGAAACTTCAAAGTGCCATAACTTCGTCAAAACTCAGCTGATTTTAAAAAGCAAGGGCTTTTTGATCATAGTTTTGCCCCTAAATCAATCGTACATTTAAAGTTGAAAATGAAATTTGAAGTCGGAAGACAAGTAAAAATTATAGCCTGAAAATCCATACATCGATATATGGGCATAGATCGAAACTTCAAAGTGCCATAACTTCGTCATAACTCAGCTGATTTTAAAAAGCAAGGGCTTTTTGATCATAGTTTTGCCCCTAAATCAATCGTACATTTAAAGTTGAAAATGAAATTTGAAGTCGGAAGACAAGTAAAAATTATAGCCCCGAAAATCGATGTATCGATATATGGGCATAGATCGAAACTTCAAAATGCCATAGCTTCGTCAAAACTCAACTTATCTTCAAAAGCAAGGGCTTTTTGATCATAGTTTTGCCCCTAAATCAATCGTACATTTAAAGTTGAAAATGAAATTTGAGGTCGGAAGACAAGTAAAAATTATAGCCCGAAAATCGATATATTGGTGTATGGGCATAGGTTGAAACTTCAAAATGCCATAACTTCGTCAAAACTCAACTTATCTTCAAAAGCGAAGGCTTTTTGATCATAGTTTTGCCCCTAAATCAATCGTACATTTAAAGTTGAAAATGAAATTTGAGATCGGAAGACAAGTAAAAATTATAGCCTGAAAATCGATGTATCGATATATGAGCATAGATCGAAACTTCAAAGTGCCATAACTTCGTCAAAACTCAGCTGATTTTAAAAAGCAAGGGCTTTTTGATCATAGTTTTGCCCCTAAATCAATCGTACATTTAAAGTTGAAAATGAAATTTGAGGTCGGAAGACAAGTAAAAATTAAAGCCCGAAAATCGATATATCGCTGTATGGGCATAGATCGAAACTTCAAAATGCCATAACTTCGTCAAAACTCAGCTGATTTTAAAAAGCAAGGGCTTTTTGATCATAGTTTTGCCCCTAAATCAATCGTACATTTAAAGTTGAAAATGAAATTTGAGGTCGGAAGACAAGTAAAAATTATAGCCCGAAAATCGATATATTGGTGTATGGGCATAGGTTGAAACTTCAAAATGCCATAACTTCGTCAAAACTCAACTTATCTTCAAAAGCGAAGGCTTTTTGATCATAGTTTTGCCCCTAAATCAATCGTACATTTAAAGTTGAAAATGAAATTTGAGATCGGAAGACAAGTAAAAATTATAGCCTGAAAATCGATGTATCGATATATGAGCATAGATCGAAACTTCAAAGTGCCATAACTTCGTCAAAACTCAGCTGATTTTAAAAAGCAAGGGCTTTTTGATCATAGTTTTGCCCCTAAATCAATCGTACATTTAAAGTTGAAAATGAAATTTGAGGTCGGAAGACAAGTAAAAATTATAGCCTGAAAATCGATATATTGGTGTATGGGCATAGGTTGAAACTTCAAAATGCCATAACTTCGTCAAAACTCAACTTATCTTCAAAAGCGAAGGCTTTTTGATCATAGTTTTGCCCCTAAATCAATCGTACATTTAAAGTTGAAAATGAAATTTGAGATCGGAAGACAAGTAAAAATTATAGCCTGAAAATCGATGTATCGATATATGAGCATAGATCGAAACTTCAAAGTGCCATAACTTCGTCAAAACTCAGCTGATTTTAAAAAGCAAGGGCTTTTTGATCATAGTTTTGCCCCTAAATCAATCGTACACTTAAAGTTGAAAATGAAATTTGAGGTCGGAAGACAAGTAAAAATTAAAGCCCGAAAATCGATATATCGCTGTATGGGCATAGATCGAAACTTCAAAATGCCATAACTTCGTCAAAACTCAACTTATCTTCAAAAGCGAAGGCTTTTTGATCATAGTTTTGCCCCTAAATCAATCGTACATTTAAAGTTGAAAATGAAATTTGAGGTCGGAAGACAAGTAAAAATTATAGCCCGAAAATCGATATATTGGTGTATGGGCATAGTGTGAAACTTCAAAATGCCATAACTTCGTCAAAACTCAACTTATCTTCAAAAGCGAAGGCTTTTTGATCATAGTTTTGCCCCTAAATCAATCGTACATTTAAAGTTGAAAATGAAATTTGAGATCGGAAGACAAGTAAAAATTATAGCCCGAAAATCGATCTATCGATATATGAGCATAGATCGAAACTTCAAAGTGCCATAACTTCGTCAAAACTCAGCTGATTTTAAAAAGCAAGGGCTTTTTGATCATAGTTTTGCCCCTAAATCAATCGTACATTTAAAGTTGAAAATGAAATTTGAGGTCGGAAGACAAGTAAAAATTAAAGCCCGAAAATCGATATATCGCTGTATGGGCATAGATCGAAACTTCAAAATGCCATAACTTCGTCAAAACTCAGCTGATTTTAAAAAGCAAGGGCTTTTTGATCATAGTTTTGCCCCTAAATCAATCGTACATTTAAAGTTGAAAATGAAATTTGAGGTCGGAAGACAAGTAAAAATTAAAGCCCGAAAATCGATATATCGCTGTATGGGCATAGATCGAAACTTCAAAATGCCATAACTTCGTCAAAACTCAACTTATCTTCAAAAGCGAAGGCTTTTTGATCATAGTTTTGCCCTCAAATCAATCGTACATTTAAAGTTGAAAATGAAATTTGAGGTCGGAAGACAAGTAAAAATTATAGCCCGAAAATCGATATATTGGTGTATGGGCATAGGTCGAAACTTCAAAATGCCATAACTTCGTCAAAACTCAACTTATCTTCAAAAGCGAAGGCTTTTTGATCATAGTTTTGCCCCTAAATCAATCGTACATTTAAAGTTGAAAATGAAATTTGAGATCGGAAGACAAGTAAAAATTATAGCCCGAAAATCGATCTATCGATATATGAGCATAGATCGAAACTTCAAAGTGCCATAACTTCGTCAAAACTCAGCTGATTTTAAAAAGCAAGGGCTTTTTGATCATAGTTTTGCCCCTAAATCAATCGTACATTTAAAGTTGAAAATGAAATTTGAGGTCGGAAGACAAGTAAAAATTAAAGCCCGAAAATCGATATATCGCTGTATGGGCATAGATCGAAACTTCAAAATGCCATAACTTCGTCAAAACTCAGCTGATTTTAAAAAGCAAGGGCTTTTTGATCATAGTTTTGCCCCTAAATCAATCGTACATTTAAAGTTGAAAATGAAATTTGAGGTCGGAAGACAAGTAAAAATTATAGCCTCAAAATCAGCTTTCGAGAGGTACGAATAAAATAATTGATTACACATTTCAGGAATACCCTCAATCAATATTCTCAAATACTTTTTTACTTTTCTTATTTATTTTTATATATATATATATTTTTTTTGCGAGTGCATATTTAGTGTCTCTTAAATACTAGTTCCTTGTAAGCTTTTGATAGCCTATTTATTTATTTTTTGCATGTATCTAGGCCCACCGCTGTGCCAATTACCTTGGAATGATGGTGGCGGCATTGGGCTTTAAGCCTTTTGTCTCTTGTGGCTACTAGCTGGACTGCGGCTCAATGCTTCAAAGGGGACTTCAAGATATGGGTGCAGTGAAGAGTTGTGTAACTGGCTGCATCTAGATCCCTAGCTATATGTGTATCTGTAGCTGCTGCTGCTGCTGTTGGTAATTACATGGCTCGCTGACATATTCATGGCGCTCTGCCTGCCGGCTGCAAATTTACGAGTGTGGAGCCAAAATAAAGCGCCAATTGGAGGCGGAAGCCGCAAAGTCACATTAATTCAAACAATGCAACTGAGCTGGCTGTGTAGCTCGTTGGATTTGTCTTTGGCTCAGTTTGAAAGTTTTTTGTGGCCAAGCTGCATTGTCCAGCTGCATGTAAAGTGGGCGGCGCCGGAGGAGCCGCCACGCACCATGCGAATGCCGAGTACCGAATACAAAATACCCAAAACACAAAACTGAAAACCCATAAAAGCTGTTCAACATACCATCAATAAAGCAAGTAAGAATACCCCCACAGCAAGTTCCCGACTGAGAGTTACCCTATACTTAGTAAACTGATTCTTCAATAACTTTTTGCATATTATCCGATTTATAGTTGGCTTAAGTGGTGTCAGGAAATGGCATTTTTTTCTAAATAATTTGGTAATTTGAGGAAGTATTCGATAATAAAAATATTATTGATCTGGATAAGCCATCAAATTTGAAGCCTCAGTTTTCGAATAAGCTCATAAATATTACAGGCAGAAATCAATATCTTTATCGGGAATAATTAACCGCAAAAACCAAACTTCTTCTGCGCATTAACATTTCATTTCAGAGTTTATTAAAAAAAGAACTTACACTCGACTTTAGCTCATTTTCCTGATTCAAATATATATACATAATGGGGTTTTCTTCTTAAATGCATTTGCATAATTAAAATATGCCCTATCAACTAAATTTAAGTGAGTATTGGTACGAAAAGAAGAAAACAACAGCCACAGAATACCATAGAGGCTGGCACTCTGGCAATGGGTAAGAAAAATGTCGCTGCCACGCGGCAGACAAATGGCGAGGCAATCACAACAGCAACAAGTACAACAATAAAGCGCGCTGCTCGGCCAAAATCCCGGCTACAAAACGGACGTCGTAATTGAGCCGCGAAAGACGTATGCCTATGGCCAGTCCTAGGCTGGCCAACTAACTGGTAACAGGTAAAAGCCCAAACGGATCGTTCGTCATGGGCAATTGGCAATTGCAGGCAGAGTCAGTGTCAGACCCACAACAACTGGCCAAAAGTCATTTGGCCAGCTGGCTTGCCGGACAAACAGATCAAGCGGAGATTGTTTTGTTTGTGCTCGAGTCGATCACTCATCCAAAGTACCACCACCACCACCACCACCACCAACCATCGCCCATCGCCGCCAACGGCTCCCGCACAGCATTGACTTTGGCTTCAACTGTGTTTGTGGTTTGTGGGCTTGTGACTGTTGGCTTTGACTTCGACTTTGGCTGGCAACAGGAACCACTTTAAAGGCCATTTTTGGGCTTGTAACTGCAACGACTTACGACGATCTTGATCACAATTTGAGCGTTTGTCTGCACGTTGCAAGCTCATGAGCTGCAATTGTTCCAATGCATGTAACGAGCAAGTTTCCCCCACTCTCTATATCTCGTTGTATCTCTGCCTCACCTGCACTCTAAAAAAAACAATCTTATGTGCCCCTGAAAACTGAAATTGAGAATATTTCGGAGATTTCCATGTATAACTTTTGACAAAGAAATAGTATACTGAAAGTTTATTCTGAATATAGGAATTAAATATAAAATGTTGGCATTTCAAATATATTTTTTGTAATAATTTACAAAAGTGAAAGTTAAACATATAATTTGACGATTTAGAAAATATTTCTATATGCCAGGACGTCTTTCTAAATTCGAGATCATATTTTTTTCTAAGTGTGCAATTACAAGATGCCATTTGAGGCACTTTAAAATTGCAGTAACCCCAATTACAAGCGTTGTTGCTGCGTTTCTGGGTTAAGACCCTTTTTTTTTTGGGGCACAGATGTGTGAGAAGCAACCTGTGAAGTGGTCAAAGCCTGCTTCATGCCTGCTGTTGTTGTTGTTGCTCTTGATGCGCATTGTTGTTAATCTGGTCGCCATGGCGGCGGCGTAGCTGCCCACAAGACCAGCCCACTGAAGCTGCGGCAGGCAGCGCATATCTTTAAGATACTTGCAACTGACTGCGCCAAGGCAATTAGATAGCTGCCGAAACATACACAGCTAGCCAGGCACGTTGATGAGTTTATGGCAAAAATTGATTTCCAGTTGTCGTTCGTGGTTGTTATTGTTGCTGTTGTTGTTGTTGTTGTTGCTGCTCCCGTTGCTCCTTTAGCCAGCTTTGATTGGCAAACTGTGTTTTGACTGGGAAAATGGCATTCGTTATGTGGCAGTCAACTGCTGCATCGTTCGTCTCTCAGTCTCTCTGTCTGTCTGTCATTCTGCTAGTCTGTCTGTCTGCCAGTTGGTTTTAGTTGCTGCTGCCGTCATTTAATTGCTCATTTTAATGAGATTTTTTTTTTTTTGCGTTTTTCCCGCTCTCGGTTTGTTTGTGTGTGTGTGTACGTGTTGCTTTTTTTTCTTTATTGCGACGCCTGCTCTCTACTAGAATCGACGATCTCAGCTACGATTTGGGCGTATTGTGTTTGGGCGTCTGCTGATAACTATTTACATACAACTCATTTTCCCAGTTGCCGCGATGAAAATCAGCGATTGTGGCGATCTTAACTGTTGAGACAACACTGAGAGGAAACAGTTGTCAACTGTTGCAAGATCTTGTATTGATAAAACACAACGAGAAAGCTACCTATCTGTGCATGTATCTTACAACGAAATGATTTATACACTGCACTATTTAATGGGTATTGCAGGCGTCTTTGGATATAATTTATGGTTTATTTAGTTAGCGAACATATCAGTGAAATAAAATACAACAATTTAAATGATGTTTCAAAACTCATTTAAATTAAATAATCATTCAATATGTCATCCCATAAATACAAAATGATATTCATATTCAACCTGCAGTAAATTTTATTAAGTTGCTGAAATAATTAAAGCACCATCTACTGTATCCATTAAATTTTCAACACTTGTCCACCGTTGAACCATGTTTAGAAATAGTTGTCACGTCATTTATAACCAAATCTAAGCGATATTTGAATAGAACGTTTCGATTTTGTATTCGAACAAAAATATTGATCTTTTATTGTTTATACAAACATATTAGGTAGTTCGGCTAGAGATTAATTTGAATAATGAAGAGAAGAATAAGGTGATTTGTGGATGACCTTTTTTGTCTGGTACTTTACCTTATTTCCATAATCCAGAGTAAATATATTAAGAGTTTGTTGTGTATTTTCCACATGACTACGTCGTAAGAGAAAACGCGGGGCACACACAACACACTAACACAAACACAAATGCGAGGAGTTCGTCGAGTATCATCATATTCTTTTCACACTAAAAGTGCGCATTCGAAACTTTACAGCTGACCATATACAATTTGTCGAGCTTTGCACAATTACAGCAGGCATTTTATTATTATTATTGTTTCTTCTGTTTTTTTTTTTTGAGATTGTGGATTTATGAGCCGGGACGCGTTTTTTTATTGCTTAGATGCATATATATTTTCTGGCAAATCGCTGATATTTGATACTGCAGCCTATTTTTATTATTAACAAGCCAAACGCGTAGACGATGGCATACAATAGAAACCGCACTGAGATGTCAATGGAGATCGCGACAGAGTCCAAATAAGAAATGTGTTGCCGAAATAGCTTAAGTGTATTGGTTCATATGCTAATTAACACCTTCTGGCAGCAGTTTTAAATTAAGTCATCGCTAGCGAGCGCGAAGATCGGATAAAGCTCGGGGCAAACACTGTTAAGACGTTCCAGCTCGTTCATCACTCGTTGCGTTTCATTCATGCAAATAACTCAGCCTCAACTTCAGCTTGACTCCGACTTCAACAGCATCATTCATCAGCCACTAAATCGCCGCACCACACGCACCACACTGACCGCGAATCACGCGAAGAAGCAGCCACACGACTGCCTTCCACACGGGTCCGACGATCTGCTGTCTGACCGTCTGGCTGGCTGTCCGAATACACGACTTTTTAATTTATGATAAAGCGCCTCCGACTGTCACAACGAAATTGCGGCAATAACCATAAACGGCACAGCAGGTGAAAACTACCAAAAAGAAGAAATACTCAGCCGAATGCCGAGTCTTTGAATCCCATTGTGACTCTTGTGAGTGTTTGAATGTTGTATGTTAATTCACAGCGCGATAAAGATGCGTTCGCTGTGCAGGAAGCACCCGTCGGCATCCAGCATACGATCGCCTGAAAGCTTAGACGACAACCGCTTATGCTGATGCTGCTGCTGCTGCTGCTGCTGCTGCCCGGGTGCCAAGATTAACATAAATGCGGCTCATTAGTGACACAATTAAAGACCCGAGCCGCCAAATGCAAAAGTTTCCCAAAGCGCTGCGACACGACAAGACACGACACGACACGAGACTTCACGATACGTTGGCGATGTTTTTGTTCTGTTGCTTCGGGTTTTCGTTTGGACTCGGTTTTTTGTTTTTTGGACCCGGGTCAACCGCTTGACGCGAATGTCGTATAAGAACTGGCAAACTACCAGTTGAACGAAATCCAAACAAACTATTCAATCAGCTGGCGCAGCGAACATGTTTGAGCCAAGTTCGAGGAAGCTGAGGGTGAACCAAGGGTTACCCAAAGAGTTGCTTAATAGTAAGTGAACAAAAATATTATATTAGGGGTGGGAATATTTTTAGCTACTTCTCAATTTTGACTTTTCTTAAATTTTTAGAATTTTTTAAAAAATCTTCTTAAGTTAAAAATGATTAAATTCTTTTCAACATAGGAAATATTAAAAAAAATCAATTATAACTCACTATTGCCAATATGACATTCTGAAAGAACTACGTATATTTATTTAAAACTGTCACCCATATTTATTTAATTTAGGAATATTTTTATTTCTCGTTTTATTGTATATATGTATATAGATATACATTTTCCAAGCAGGTATTCATATACATTTATTAAATTATGTTTTAAAAATCAAGACATATTCATTGAAAACATTCGAACTATTAATACTTTATAGCACTTCGTAATCTACAAACCAGTTTAACTTCCATTTAGCCATAACTTTTTGCTTTGCCCTCGTTGTGTTCGCTGGTTGGCTTGCAACATGTTGGAGTTGCTCGCTGATCAACGTCTATTCAAAGATCCTTGCACGTGACTGCGGCAACTGGAATGAGGACAAGAGTGGCGTCTGGGGTCGTCATTCAAGCCATTAAAGCCCATTATTGCGGATGATAATGGCCTGGGAAAGCTTTCCTCAAATTGTGACGGCAATCAAATCAATTATTTATCGATGCGGGTAAAAGTCGTGTTAACGGCCCCTCAGCGCCAGTGGGTTAATGTCAAGAATTCGTTAGCTGGACTCTTTAGCATTTATCAAATACCCAACAGGTGATTTGTCAGCGTAGCTCAAAATACTAAGGCACATACACAAACACGCACACACACGCACACACTCACAAATCATGTTCATCACTGTGTATTTACAAATGTTTTTTCACGCTGCCGTTTTTTGTTTTTCATTTTTTTCTCACAAATTTACAACTTGTTTAAATTTGCAACAACAACTGCGATTTGCAGCTTACTATTTTACAAATCATTTTTGTATTTTGGATTTTGCTGTTGTTTTTTTTGTAGCTTTTTGTTTAAAGTGATTTATTGACGGTTATTTACAGTCTGTTGGCCAGTTGTGAAATTTGTTTCAACTGGCTAACTTTGCGCTTCTGCCACGCCACCGCCATTTGCGGTAGTCGCTCAGCCAGTCACAAAACAGCTTGACACATGCTACCAGAGGGGCGGCAAAGGTGTTACGGATGGAAGTGGGAGGAAGGGGTGGGCAGTATGTTCGATCCGGGGCAGTTTCAGCTGCCTCCTGTGGGCCAACTCTAATGCATTTCTTGGATACGTGTCGCTTTAATTGATTTACCATTTATGCAAATTTTTGTGCAGCACACATGCAGCAGCGTTGTTTATTTCCATGTTCAAGTTTAGCATGGCTTTAGTCCCAAACAGACACACACACATGTATATACATATGTAATCTTGATCTTAAGCCATTTACGAGCATTGATGACATTTTAAGTAACAAACGCTGCAATGCGTTATTAAATGCAATTACGTTAATTTACAACAATTTTGTTGAAGCGTTGACAGACAATAACACAGTTCATAACTCAGCAAATCAGCAAATCACAGGCAACAACTACAACAACATTCGCAGGTGTTTGTCATGCTATTAAATGCCCATTGTTTGGCATCGAGTGGTATACTTAGTTTTGATTGTGAGCACCCCTCGATTTGAGATTGGTAAACGTGACTCATCGCTGACATTAACTGCAATTTGGTTCCTAGAAAGATGAGCCAGCAGTCGACAATTGTTATTGGTACCGACGGTACCTAGTCTCGGCTTATGGCTAAGTTGTAAAGCTCTCTATCAAATGGCCAATAATTGTTGCCATTCTTTGAGTATTACCAAGATTTACGGCTCATTGTCGTGACAGCTGTGCCGTTTTGATAGTTTTCATATACACTGCATAAAAAAAAGAGTGATAAAGTTATAAACAAAGTTTATTCAACGGATTTAAGGAGAAATCAAAACTATAAAATAGACATTTATTAGACATATAATTATTTCTCAGTCTATCAATGCCACCGAGTCGATCTATTGATGGTTCGTAAATACATAAATACCACAGACAAGTTCAATTTATATTGCTTTGTATTTATATAAGGCTTATCTACACAATGTTTCTATGTACACAATAATTTTTTAAAGCTCTTTGTTTGTCTTGCATTTAACGTATTTACTTACTCATAACTGCTTGTGGCTAAAACAGATATAGGGTATCTTGTAGCACACCACACGTATTGAACATTGGCCCCCGTATTGAGCTAGACTTCCAATCAAAATTGATCTTATGACCCACATACCAGAGGTGTCTATATCAAGTAGTAACCATCGACTTTATTATGTGCTAAAATTGTCAAATTAAAGACACTTAATTGCTTAATCACAAATTCATGCAAGGACTTTACGATAGCCAATCGATTCTAGATTACTAACCTAACTTATAGCTATAAAATGGCGATAATAACTATTTAACTGCAACAAGCCAGCTGAATTGGTATAATTTAACATACAGATTATAAATAAATTTTAAATTGATCAGAAAATGCTCACTTGAAAATAAAGTCTGAATGCCTTCTCAGTTTTAGCTTAACGCTTTTGATTAACGAACAGCATTATATCACCCCAAATAGATGGTGAAAAATGTATAGAATCAGCATGTGGAACCATTTAATTAATAGTGTGAGCATAGCACAGAAGGTTAACTGCGGTAAAAGTGCTACTTGCAACTTGACCAGACGCATAAAAACCAAAACCGTGAAACAAAATGAAAATTACTCAAAATTTCCAGCTAATAAACCAATTTGTCAAGAGCCAAACAAAAACCCAAATAAATAGTAGGCGTAATTAAATCTATTTATTTTGTTTATACATTTGGAAGTATTATTATTGTTGCTGAGGTTGCTGTTGTTGTTGAGCGGGAACAGTAACGGGAATCAAAATAGCAACGCTTGGTTTCACATTTCCCCACGGCGCTTCCGTTGCGCCACTGAAGCGATCCAACCTGAGTCTGCCGCTGGGCCGGATTGCCCACGTAACAATAACAGATCACATCACTTTGGGATTAGAGTTGTGCGCAAGTCGTGCCTACAGTCGTGACACGAACTAGCAACAGATAACGAAGAGTGATCACTTTAAAATAAACATGATTTCTTGCATCAGTGAGTTACATATCTGATTCGCTCATTATTATTTAAATAACTATTTTTACAATGGTAAAAATGCATATTTGAATTCGTGCCTTCATTCAAATTGTGCTCGGATACACATCCCTAAAACAGAATGACTGCATCAAATCGCATTTGTCATAGAATGCATTTGATACGTTATTTGCTTTGGCAATTTGGGCTAAACTGCGATTGCCCAGACAACAGGTGTAAGCTGATCTGGCAAAACAGAAAGGAAGGCTTTGGTCCATTGATAATAATAACAACAGCATCCAATTACATTTGCAAAGGTCGTCAATATATTAACAAGGCATTGTAAATGGCATTTTGCACTGAGTTCGTAATTAGGAAACAACGCATCCAGCAGATACAAAATCTCGAGCGAAACAGGCTAACAGATATGCAGCCAATGCTCAAGTGTTAATTGAGCCCAAAAAAAAAACAAAAAAAAACAAAAGAGGAAAAGGAAAATGTTTGCAGCTGCAACGCAGGTAAAATACATATTATTAGAGAGCATTCGCTCTTATCAGCGCCACATGTTGCATCTTAGGCGCTGACTTTCTCCCAGAGATAGAAGTAAAGGAGAGAGCAAAGAGAAATAGGGTTAAGTAATGGTTATAACTTAATTGATAATTGATGGCGCCAGCTCTTTGTCGGCTGCAGACAAATTGATTATCCCTAATTAGTTTGTTAAGTTCTCAGCGCAACAGAGTATCTCGAGTCGGCTCTCAAGGGTACCGTTGTAGGTGTGTCAGGATGCAACTTATCACACAAGACGTTGATAGGATTGTTAATGGTTCCGTCTCGTTTGAGGAGTCATTAAAGTAGACAATGCGTTCAGTTCAACTAAAGTGTTGAATTAAACTTTATTGAATGTAATTACAATTTTACATAAACTGGAAAGTCGTTTTACAATATGTATATTAGCATATAGTACATATGCATATAGCGTTTATATATAATACGTTTTATCATTGTTAATAACGTTAATCATCCTTTACTTGTTGTATAATTATATATATATATATGTATATATATATATATGTATATATAGTTCATGTTGAATAATTCGTAATAAGGTAGGTATGTATGTATATATTATTTAAAAAGTTTTTACGCTATATGTGACATAAAAGTTGAGTTAACAGTTTCATCTTGTTCTTCTTCTTACATTTTCGAAAATTTGCATTTCATTCTACAAAGTCTGGTGCGAAATTCAAACAATTAAACAACATAATTAGTTGGTGTTTCAATTAAAATTTGTTTTCTTTTCAGATCTGGGACTTATGAGAGTTGTTACAACACTTGCGGATTTGCGAATAGCACTTTGAAAGTTCTTAGGACATAGTCTATCTATATAAATGGGGGATTCTCCAATGATAAAACAGATATGTGAATACCAATTATCAGCATGTCGTACATTAGCTAGAATATATTGTAAGTATAAAATTTTTATCGAATATCAACAATTGGTGTTGTTTTTAGTTTTATAGAGTGTTTATAGTCATACATAAAAACATTTGGAAAAAGTGGATTCTATAAAACTAGCAAGGGCATTAATGTAATTTCCATCCCATTAATGGATAAGTTTTAAATATTTTGCGTTTACTTACAAACTTTTCTAAGTACGTTAGTTATTTTTCTTTTATGATAGCATAATAGTCTGGTTTTATAATTAAAAATTAAATTGTTTATTAGATTTAAGTTTTAGTGCCAATTGGCTTAAGGTACTTTAAGTTTTTCCTTGCCTTTTGGCATTTTTTTGTTTTTTTGTTAGTTTTATTTATTTTATTTATTTCGTTAGCTAGAGCTTAAACACACTCAGGTTTGTTGACTCCCTAGCCACGCCCACTTTTTGTGTGTGGTTGCCAAAGACTGTAGTTTAGTGTAGAGTGTGGGTGAGTGTGTTTGTGTGTAGTAGTTGTAATAGTATTAAGTATATATGTGCAAATATTGCAAATCTTTTTACATTCCGGCGACGTAACAAGTAACAAAAGAGCTTTGCATAAATGGTTTATGCGTTGCTCTCAAATTGATTGCAATCTTTATAAGTCATTGAGTAGAGAAATCTTTTTAGTCTTCATTTCAGATTAGTTTCGATCTATACATAAGTACATAAGTAGTTAAGTTATATCCAAAGAAATGCAATTGAAGTTAAGAGTAGGTGCAAATGAAGTTTAGACATAGTTAAATAGTTAACAATTTGTTCATAGATCTAGAAATGGCTTTCGTTAGCCCACAACAACTGTGCCTAGCCCCAAAGTTAGGGTTCATTCGAACTCATACATATTGCGTACATTAGTATATAGATTAACTCACAGCCCAATGCAACGAGTTTTTTGCAAATGCCTAACAATAGCAAGAAATTGAAATACGTTAAATTTTAGTGTATTTGTTTTTTTTTTGTTATTTTGTGTTTGTAAATTTTGGTGTATGTCTCAATACTTATGTATTTGTTTAGGTATAAATTACAAGAATTATTCCTTTTTGGTGTCTGAGGCGTGCTGGAGGTATGTCTATATAAATTGTATGTACTTGTATGCCAAGATTCCAACTTTTCGATAAGTATATTTGGGGCATTACTCATTCACTCAAGTAGTTCTGTTTATACAATATCTGCCAGTTGTTGTCTACTTAAACTTCAACGCTTCGTTTAAAATGTGGCTTATTATTTGGTATAAATTGTATATATATAATTTTATATTTAGTATATTTATTTCTTTTATGTTATGAAAGCTAACAATGTGGACGGACAAAAATAATTTACAAAAATTCTTGTATTGTTACATTTAGTTGGAAAATCGAAAATATCGTTTTCTGCTGTTGCTTAATCTTAGCTTCTACAATATTTTTTTTGTTGTATTTCGTTTTTATTTTTTGGGTCAGTTGAAAGTTGAACAATTGTTAAATATAGTTAGATTTATCGATTCATATTCTTTTTGTTTTTGTTTTTTTTTTCAAGTTTTGCTGCAGTAACATGGCGAGCATAAGTTTTTCATTTTTGTTATAATCATTAGCTATGTTTGTTGCTAGACTAAACAGTCACATAAGTTTTAAGACTTGGCTTTAAGTACCCGCGTTAAGCAAATCAGCATAGAATTTTAGTACATGCTTAAAGAGTATACATAAAAAAAAAATCAACTAGAAATGTTTTTAACATGATATACATATGTATTATTCGCTGCTGCGGCTTGCTCCGATTTTAGAAATCAATAACAACATTGGACTTTCGAGCTGAGCTTTGGATAAAGCGCAGACAATATATAATACTACAACTATGATAAAATCGAGAATTAATGCTTCAGATTTTACAGGCTGTCGGGGGCTGTTTTATAAACAAGCTTAGTACGCAGAGCTGAATCAAAAAACGTGGCATTTTAATATAATACAGTAAAATAGACTAGTTTCTGAAGTTTTTTTTTTTTTTTTTTTTGGAATTAGAGCTAATTATATACAAATGTAACTACTATTTACTATATAGGGCATACACTTATGCGTAATAATGATTTATATTAGATATACATTAGTATTTATCATAGACTAAGTTTTTCACTACACTTGGAGTTAAAAAGTTTTCGAAGGCTTCGTTAATAAGTTCTTTTGAGTTGACAAATGGAAAAGTAGAGCTCTCTCTCGCGAAGTTATACATACATATAATATAATATGCATTTAAAAACGCACTAAACCTAAAATGCGCTACGTTTACAAAGTTTGCCGCATTTCAAAAATTAATTCTGTTTCGTAGATAGTACGTACATAAATATAAGTACTACACATTTGTTAAAATTCGTTATGCAAATGAATAAAAGTGCAGATCTTGCTACTACATATTTGTATACATATATATAAGTATATATATAATATTAGGAGTAAGAAACGAAAGTTCTACTACAAGAGGTGCTGCGTGTCTTAATAAACAATTATGAAAGTAGAAAGTTTCACTCAGTTGTTAAAGCTATTAATAAATTCTTATTGAACATAGTTTTTTTCTTTCCTCTTGTGATATTCTTATGATTAAAATTCACTCAGTTTGCAAGTTGCGCTCATTGATTGGGTTGCATGTGTTGCAGATTGTTGTTGTTGTTGTTGTTGTTGCTGCAAGGGATAACAGTTAAGCTATTAGTAATACTTTTATTTATGGCTATAGCTATATAGACATATGCACCTATTTTCACTATGGCATATTGACATTTCCTGCTGCCCTTGAAACTGCAAGTTTTGAAGGTATTCCGCCCTGCGTTGGTGCACCAGCTTCTCTTTTTCGGCTCGCTCTCTCTGTAGTCTATTTGATAAAGAATTAAAAGCAAGAATTAGTATTTGATTTTAGTTAACTATCTAAGAAAAATACGCAGTTTAAGTTTAACTGTAACTAACTAAAACTATCAAATTAAATGTAAATAAGAGATATTTATGCAAATCAACAATACTCCGATGTGATCTTACCAAAGTCGTCAAGTTGCTATCCCAAATGCTAGCGTGCAAAATCAGTTGACAGTTACAATTTGAAATCCCGATAAGACTATACGATCTGGTGACTATAACTGAGTATTTTGAATGCAAGTACTTACTTGATGCGTGATTGTCTCATGAACTGTTGTATTTTTCTGGCAGCCTGATTCTGTGTAGACTGAGAATATGTACGCCTGTGAATAGAAAGTAATTATGTAATATGATTCACATAGGAAAATTGATAAAAATCCATTTTCGTACTCACTTTAAGGGGCCCGATGGACTTGTCTCCTTGGGCGTGCTGGGCTGTGAGCTGAGCTCCTGCTGCTGCTGCTGATCCTGCTTGTAGTGATCGTAGAAACTTGACAGGCACTGCGAATTGCTGCTAACGCTGCCATGCTCGCTACCCGTGCCCATGCCGCTGTTGGTGTGCTGGGACTTCTTGAAGCGCTTGTTGCGCCGATACGATCGATAACCATGCTGGATAACCAGCGCCGCATTGGTCATCTGTCTGTAATAGGCGTACTGTTTGTAACGACGATAGTAGTTCTGTATAACAATTGCTGCGGTGCGCTCTTTGTTCTGCTCCTCCATCTTTTGGCGACCTTTGTAGGAGCGATATGCCTTCTGTATGCACTTGGCTGCCTCGTACAGCTCACGCTGCTCCGTATCCGTAAGCGTTAGTTTGGAGAAATCCGCCTCGAAGGGATACTGCGATATGCTGGAGGCATGCAGAAACTCCGTCAGCTGCTTGGTTGACGGCGGCGGACTGGGTGAGCTAACCGAAGGATCTGTGCCAAGTATGGAATAGCTAGCTGGCGACTGCAATGGCCCCGAACTGGCCGGACTTAAGCTGGAGCAAGGTGTGCTGACATCGTGATAGCGATAGCTATGATCGTGAAAATCAAAACTGAAGTCACTGTCGAAATGCGTATTCGGCAGCGAATCAAGTAGCGGATCCATAAAGCTATCAGTCAGTGCCGAAGACTCCGAGGTCAGCGGTTCCGTCAGTGGACTGCCAAGCACCATCATCTCATCCGCTTCATTCTGTGGGCAATAAAAATAGTTAGAAACAAAACTAAACAAAACAAAAAACGTTGACATTATAATTAGATATTTGTATTAACCATCACCTTGATGCGTTCCGGCATAGCTGCTATAATGTGTTCGGCTAGTGTTAGGACCTTTGCATCTGAATCCCCTGAAAGAAGACCACACAAATGAGAATCGCTAAACGAAACTGATGCGTTAAGTTGCAGATCAAAAATCTACAAATTTTTGATTTGTGATTTTTAATTATTATTCTGTCTTTTTAATTATATATAATACACATCGACAAGCACTTCAGTTAGTTAATGTCATGAGGGCAGCTCGTAAGTAAGCAATGCAAATGTTGTTTGTAAACAGTTCTTTAAAAGACCAAAAATGTAGTTTATCGAATAAATACATATATAAAATAATATGATTAAGATATCTCAAATTTAACCCCTTTATTCTGTTACCAAATAAAAACTTTTGACCATTTTTTGATAGCTGATATCTTACTAGGCAATACCTTACTTATTCAAGCTGCCCCCGATAATGAGTTGTGTTAGTTAGTTAGTTTCGTGGACCGAAAATCTTTATATTTACAGAATGAGCACATTTTTAACATATTTACATTGTAGTTAGTGGCTTTTAGTGTGTGTGTGTGTGTGTGTGTGTGTGTGCCTGTATGTGTGTACATCGATAAAAACTCACATTTACGGTTAGTTCTAATCAAACAAATATATATTCGGAACAAGTATACAGTTAGATGTGTGTGGCACACATATTTAAACCAGACCATAACCTTGTTCACATGATTATGAATATACTATGCATATTCATAATTATAGTCATACGCACACATTCATAGCAAACAGCAATCAACATCAAAAACGAACATTTACATAGATTATTTTTAGAAATTATGACGTTTACAACAGTCGAGCGGAGCCTGAAATACCAAATATGTGAGTTGTGTGTAGATAATATTATAGTACAAGTACAAGTATATATATATATATAGTATATATATGCAACAACAAAATTAGCAACAGCAACGAACAACATTGAGAGACAGAGAGAGAGAGAGATAGAGAGCCATAGCTGATATATGGTAGCTATACACAAATGCATATTAAATTTTGATGGCACCCGTTTTAGCGAGTTACGAATACGATAACGAGATTACGATAATAGGTTAGCATAGATTTTGTTTGGGTTTATAGGCCTCACTGACCTACGACGGCATCGCTGAGCTCATTGTTTAGTGTTGCGTCGGTCACGCTCGTCGAATTCTCATCATCGCAATCGATGTCTTTGTCGTGTATGGGACTCGACTCGCCCGTGGATACCTCGCCTGGTGTGTACAACAATTTAGCGAGAGGTCGTTTGTTTTAGCATATGTATTTGGCTCACAGTAATTGACATGGCTAAAAAAAATCAATTAGCGCATGCATTATCCAAAACTTACACAGGGCAAAATCCATCTTGCGCAGCGGCGACAACAATCCCGAGCAGTTGGCCAACGAGTCCAGTGGCGAGTCCACACCCAGGGCATAGTTGTCATGCGGCTCAAAGCTGCTGCAATCCAAGAGAGATAAGATTGGATAAGATATGTGCATTTGGAGGAGTGACCTCAAAACTTACCCATGCAGTCGTGCGAGCGGCTTGCCAGATTTGCTGCGCATGTCCATGTTGATGCCACTATCAATCGAGGAACGCTTCGAGTAGCGGCTGCTGTTATTGGGCGGACTTTGATTGCTGCATATATGGCAAGAAATACGATAGGTTAATAGTGAATCGAGTATATTTTGGACTTATGGAAGAATTATCATATGATTTATACTACAGCTGAATTTGTTGTATGCATTGTTTAAATATTAAGAACAATGTTGCTTTTGTAGTAATATAAACAGACAGACGCAACTCAGTCTGATCAGGCAAATACTTATGTATTTAAATAAACAATTCAAGCACCTTCTCAACTCTAAATCTCTATCTAAATTAACCCACCTATGCATTGCCACGGGTCGCAGAAAGACTCCATCGTGCCTGCGCTGCAGTTCCAGTTCGTAGACGCTATAGGCGGACTCCTCTGTAGTTGCCTCAATGCCCAGATTCATGGAGAGATTAGTTAGACCGCCACGTGGCTGGGGCTTGCGACAGCGCTCCTTTTCCAAGCGGCACAGCTGCTGAAGCAGCAGCTTGTGCCCCTTCAGGCTGGCCAGATCGAGGGGCGTGTGCTGTGCTTGCGTCTTGATCTTCAGAGCATTGTGATTCCACTTGTACAGCAGCAATGTGCATTCCAAGTGGCCACGCACACAAGCCCAGGCGAGCGGCGTAAATCCGTGCACATCCTGACTGAGCGCATCCAGCTCCGTTTCGAGTATGATATGTGGATTCTCGGCGCGCCAGTTGAGCATTACGCCCACCAGCTTCGCGTAGCCCAAGGCGGCGGCCAAATGCAAGAGTGTCATGCCACGCAAGCCAACACTCCAATTGGCCCCAGTACTGGGCGTGCTCCAGGCATGCTTCATTAGTCGGTGGCAGTAAACCACCAACTTCTCCTCAAAGTTCGGTTCCAGATACAACGATGTGTGATCGGTCTGCAAGGTAAAATAATTAATAGAGTTTGCAAACTAGAATTTTGGAGAGTAAAGTGATCAAATTTGGCTATATTATTTCCCGAAATCGGACTTACCGCTAGCTCATTCTCCACTTTGAGCTGCAGTTTCTCATCGATGGTGGAGAGTCGATTGAGCAGCGTGAACTTGTACAGGCAGTCATTGGAGCTGCTGGCATCGAAGGGTGCATCGGCGAGCAGCGATAGCTTGTACTCGAACATGGCCGAGTTTGAGACCAAAAAACCGCCGCAGGCCACCTGCAATGTTACCAGACCCGCCTCATGGGCGGGACAATAGCATCGCAACACGCCCTCCTGCACCAGAACCGTGGGCACGGGCTGTGCATCAAAGAGCACCGTATAGCAACCACCATCACTGGTCCAGGGCCCCGCGACAAGCACCTTAACGCCGCCCTCGGTATACGACCACTCCGGACTAAAGTCACAGATGTTGAGCAGCTTGCGCTGCGTCTGCGTCTGCGACTGTTGCAGCTGCGATTGCGTGGCTGCTCCTAGGTAGGACGAATTATGTACCAGACTTTGCTCCTGCTGCAGCGCTGTGTTGTTCAGCGCCTGTTTATCATCTAGATCAAGTTCTGGAAACTCCACTAGCATGTCAAAGGCATCCAAATTGGCAAAGACATCAGCTGTGTCCTCATCTTCACCCTCTGTCTCCTCCACACTATGCGGTTGTTGTTGTTGTTGGTGCGTGACAATTGATTCGTTGTTATTTCTGCTGTTAACTGCTGTTGTTGGTGCTGTCGTTGTTACTACTGTTGTTGCTGTTGCTACTACATTGTTGTTATTGCTGTTGTTGTTGTTGTTATTGTTGTTGAACGGCATGTTTGCTATAAGCGTGCGTTGTATATCCTCGTGCGAGAGATCGAGCGTCTCATTGAAGAAGCTCATGGATTCGGCTTGGGGTTGTTCATCGTCGTTGTTGCTGCTGCTGCTGCTAATGGGGTTGTTGTTGTTGGCGCCAAAGCTGCTACTTTCGTCGCTGGCGCTAATTTGGCTACTGTTATCACTGGAAGCACTGTAGTTTGCACAACCATTGAGAATTTGGGCCTTATCCGTGCCCTGATTGTTGACGCTGTTGTTGTTGTAGTTGCTTGACGTCTGCTGCTGCTGCTGTTGTTGCTGCTGTTCGCTGCTGCTGCCCAACTCCAGCTGTAAAGTACAAATTTAATCAACATAAATAGCATAAGTGCAGCCGACTTGCGGTTGAACCGCAAAAGTCATAAACACCAACTCAAAACTCAAAACTTACCTCAGCAAGCGAATTGGCGCTCATTAAATTATCACAAGTTGCTGCTGCTGCGGCTGCTGTTGTTGTTGTTGTTGCTGTTGTCGTTGTAATTTGTTGCTGCTGATTGCCATCGATAATCGACTGTAAGGAACTCGAGGTGGATGATGTTGCTGACGTGGAAGGAGTGTTGCCAGCGGAAGACGTTGCAGCTGCCGATGTGAGCTGATTGCTGTTGTTGTTGTTGGTATTTTTACTGCCCCCGCTGCTGTGATGCTCAGGTGACATGCACATGGCCTCAACTGGGGGTTGGCTGCTGCTGCTATTGCTGCTGCTGCTGCCGGGGGTAGCTGTCTGTTGCAATTTATAATAATGTTGTTGTTGTTGTTGTTGTTGCTGCTGACTGTTGCTACTTGCATTCGATTGCTGCTGTTGATTGTATATAAAGTTATTGCTGTTGTTGTTGTGCACATTATTATTAACGACATTTAATTCGTTGTTTGAGTGAGCTGCTACTGCTGCTGTTGTTGCTGTTGTTACTGCTGCTGTTAATGGCTTATTGCTGCCGTTGTGGCTGATTTTGTTGCCATTTGTGGTCAACTGCTGCTGTTGCTGCTGGCTTTGATTTTCAATTAGTTCCGTATCCATGATATTTGAGGCAGTTGCTGCTGCTACTACTGCTGCTGTTGTCGCCGCCTCCCTAGTTGTTGCTGTAATTGTTGTATTTGCAATTTGAAGTCGATGATTTAAATGTGCTGAATTGTTGCTGTTACTGTTGTTGCTACTATGTTGATTATGACTCTGATTGCTCTGATTGTGACTGGCCACAAAACGCTGCAAATTCAAGTGCTGTTGCTGTTGCTGCTGTTGATATTGTTGTTGTTGTTGTTGTTGTTGTTGTTGCTGTTGCTGCTGCTGCTGCTGTTGTTGTTGTTGTTGCTGTTGCTGCTGTTGTTGTTGTATTATTAGATTACTTCTTGTGGCCAGCATTTGATTGGCACCACGATATTGCTGCTGATAGTTGCCATCACTGTGATTGGCCTGCTGCTGTTGTTGTTGTTGCTGCTGCTGCGGAATGATTTGAAATTTGATCGCCGACTCCTGCGGCAACTGCTGAGTGGCATTGTGAAACTGCGCATGCGGATTGTCCAAATGCAAAGTAGCCTCCCGCTGCCTATGCCGCTCCGACCATCGCGAGTAAAGCTGCAAGTGGATGCAGATTGTCTACGACTTCAATCAATGGAATCGTATCGAAACTCACCTTGCTGGCCACGACAACATTGGGCGTACCATTGGCGGTGCTATATGCATCATTGGGCCGCTTCTCCGACACGGATTTGAGTATGCCGCCCGTGCGTCGCATAACGGGATGCGTGCAGGTTTTGCCATCGGCACACGCTGCATCTCCGCAGCCGCAGTCGAGCTGCTTGACTAGGGCTGCCTGGCGCGACAGTCGCTGCTTCTCCATCAGCTGACAAACAATCGACTCCACCGTCTCGGCCGTCTGCAGGGTACAAATTTCAAGTACATATTTAACTGCTAATACTCGTAGAAGTAGCTTGGGTAGATCTTAGATTTACTTATCTACAAACTGCTCTGTTAGCTATTATAATCTTTAATTTCATGCTGTATCGAAACATAAGACGTTTCTAGTAAATCTTTTTAGACCATTATCTATTTGAAGAGCTTAGCTGCTACTCTTATCTTTTACTTATTCTTTAATTTATAAAAAAAAGCAAATAAAATTGTATACTCGTCGGTTATACTCACTGATATTTCAATGTCATTGCCCGAGTCGGAATCCTCATCGGAATTAACCGTAGAGACTGCGCGCAATAGAAACATTTATTTATAGATATGATAGATAAAATATCTATTAATACTCACGCATAGGTTTCAGTTGGCTAACCAGCTCCTCCTTGGTCCATTCCTTTTTATCGCCCCAGAGCGTTATGCTGGGCGCAATGACGGCCATTTTATTATCATCCGGATATGGCACATTCAAATAATGCACCAAAACAATGTCCGGATTCTGTTATTTTTTTGGGGTAAAGTGTTTGTAACTAAATAGCTGAAAGTAGTGTAGCTCCTCCCATTGCTCCCCACACACATACCTGCAGTAGCCAGTAGCATCTGCGATGAAATGTGGGCAATATGGCCGAGTGTACATAACAACCATAGATGCACTGTGGAGCAATTCGAAAATCAATTTAGCAAAAAAAAAACCAAGCACACAAACAAGAGCATAAAAAAATATATTGTTCTAGTTTTAGCTATATCAGGCTACACGCAGCGCCTTCATTTAATCGGAAGGCATAAAAAAGACGCAGCTCAAATTAAATTACCACTCGCCCACGCTAGGGGGCGCCAGCACTGTAGAGTAGGGGGCACAACAAACGAAAAAAAAAAAAAAAACCAACAACAAAAAAACTCAAGACAAAACTTGTCCCGAAAGGCAAGTGCCAAAAATCGAACCCTTTTTCCCCACTTGCGAGTTATACAACAGCTTCTTCTTTGACTTATGCTTCTGTGTTGTTTTTGTTGTTGTTGTTGTTGTTGTTGTTTTTTGCTGCGCATTTCTTTCGCTGGTGGCGCTGATAAATTTTGTTGGCCGCCGTCTTTGGGCGATATGCCGCTGACTTTTTCAACGTTGAAGCGTTCAGCGTTTATAAATATTAGTTATCGTGTAAGGAGAGACATACGGCCGGCCAGAGGGACAGAGATACGAGCAGACGGAAAGGAAACCCCCTGCTGTGTGTTTGCCAAGTGCATAAATCTCAGAGTAGCTACTTGTCTTGTGAAAAATACTCGTAAAAGAAAAAAATAAATAAAAAATAAAAAAAAAGGAGAATGCAAGCAGCGGTATTAAAATAAAAATTAAAACAAAAATACACAAACGGAAAGCACAAAAAAATTGGCGTGAAATTGCCAACTGCTTTCGTGTTGTTGTTTTTTTTTTTTTTTTGCTATGTCTCAGTACTAGCCAAGAAAGGGAGATGGCGGAGTAGCTACTGTAGTTACACACACTTCAGTCAGACATTATAAATACGCTTAACCCTTGGCAGAGCTTATTTCATTAGCAGACAAACAAACACCCAGCACAGACAAAAAAAAAATGTAGCTACTGTATATTTCCGGCGGAAAATCATAACTCACAATGCCAAAAAAAAAAAATATGTATATAAAAGTAAAAGAAGTGCGCTTAGCAACAACCCCCAACAAACAGGCAGTTAAACTTAAGCTTCGACTTCCGTGTATTTGTTTTTATCTTGTTCGCCTCCAACTGGCCAACTGGTCAGAAGGCCAGCTAAGGCAGTCGCCTAATTGACTAATTGCCCAGCAGGCGTCAACGAAAATACAACATGTTTTCACTCGCAAGCCTTTCAAGTTTATAAATATTCCTTCTTGGCCTCAAACTTGGTCAAATGTTGCTAAATTTAATAAGGCTTACCATATTGGTCGAAGTTTTTACTCTTGACTCATTTGGCATTCAATGGGAAGCATTCATTATTTTTGCTTGCATTGTGAAACCCAAAACTATGCTTAGGCCTTACCTTAAATAAATAACCGGGCTATAAGCTCACCTCAGTGCCTTGTACTTTAAGTTTCATGTGATCCTCACGGGTCGTCTTCCCATCCTTGCGCTTCTTCCAGCAGTAGCCATCGCGTCGGTAGCGTACCTTCTTGCGTGAGTAGAGCAGCAGGGAGCCGCTCTTCGGTCTGCAAGGAGAGAGCGGATAGGAGAGAGATTGAGAATTGTGGTTGTTATATGGTTATTGCGTTGCATTCAAATGTGAGCACCACAGACAGTCGGTCGAGTGACTCACCTCGTTTTGACTTCTTTTGATTGCCATTCACTATGCTTATCAAAGCTGATAAGAATCGCAGCTATTTCCTGAAATTTTTCAGAAAAAAGAACAATACAAATATTTGATTAAGACTAAATGAAATATGTGTAGTAACAATATTTATTTGTACTCCAAGAAAGGGTATTCAAATATTGTAATATTAATTGGGGAGCTTATGCATTTGATACTTTTATGAGTATATTTTATTAAATATAAATTGTAGTTGAATTCACTGTCAAAACTCTTGACTCCCTACACGTTTGATAATGTTTATTTTCGAGCTTACTTTTCTCCAATTTTATATATCTTTTTGAAGTTCCTTTGTGGCCCAATTCTTAGACATGTTCCACAATTCTTTTATCAGTTACCCATTTTTAATCAGTAGCTGTATGTATATTCAGCGGCAACAACAGTTTATTTTGTAGAGTATTAAACACTCGTCTTTTTTTTAAATCAAGATATGCGAGAAGCATCTCTTATTTGTGATACAACTGTTTAATCTGTGAGCGTCCTTCAGTTTGTCTAATCAGCAAGTCACGTGTGTTTACTAATTTTCAAGCAACAATAGCTGCGACAATAACAACAACCGTTAACCAAGTCAACTGAACGTGCTAACAATTTCCGAGTTGCTGGCAAATTTGCTGGCCAAGGCACTCGCGGCATTTCCTGCACAGTCCGGGGTCCAGTAAAACTTTTCTGCTGCTACTTTTTTTTTGTTGTTTTTTTGTGCGCATAAAACAAAGGGAAACATTTTACAAATTTCATTTGACCGCAGCAGCAGTAGCAGGAAGCGCCAGGAAGCGCCAGGAAGCAGCTGGGCACAGGAGTGTGACCACAATTTACAGGTGTCGCCAGTTGACACCTGGTCAGGGGAACAGGTGTGTGTGTGTGTGTGTGTGAGTCTGCAAGTCTGCAGTATGTGAGCATACTTGAAATGCGTATGCTTGATAAACAGTCAAAAAGGCGAGTTAATATTAATGTAGATATGAGTGAGAAGAGAGGAAGAGAATCGGTTGGATATAGAGAACATCTGTGTGTGTGTGTAGTGACACTGGTAGATAGAGAAAATGGGAAGCTTTCTATGAATATAGTCAGCATTCAAATGCATATCACACACCAGCAAGCTAAGCTAAGAGGAAGAGGAAGAACACTGCTGGGTGCCCATTTGGCATTTCATTGCATGTTTTGCCGATAAAGTTATCAATTTGTTTTGCCAGCCTTGACGTTGCATGAATAATGTAAAGTGAGCGAAAACAACATCATACACTGGCACACTCATACACACACACACACACACACATTGAATACAACATTCATTCACATTCATTCTCAAACTACGTATGGGACAGGACAAACCAACAACCATTCATCTGTGCCGTCAACAACTGGCAGCGGAGCAGCACAGCTGGCGACGCCCAAAAGGCCAACATAGTCCACATGCTATATATATATATATATATATATATATGGTCCAATTGACGATGTGCAGCAACAATTTCATATGTCAGATATCGCAACATTTGCGAGTGTCATAAAAATTGTATGCACACACACAGAAATTTTAGAGACAGAGTTTGAAGGATGTTCGAGCTGAAGAAGTTTGTGGGCTGAAATCACAGGCGCGTGTTTGTCAAGTGGCAAACGTTTGCATTTTTTGGCGTTTTTCGTTGCTTTTTTCTTGGGGGGCCCAAATTGCCTTTGACTTTGGCATTTGCCTTGGGTTTGGCTTTTGCTTTGCTTATTTATGCATGCCCCCCAAGCAGTCTCTTATTCATTCATTTTTTTTTTTATATATATATATGATGAATTCTAGGCACATACGTAGTTCGAGTAGCTGCGCGAATGGTGCATTAAATATTTATGCGCAGCTCAGCGCATTTCGCCATCCAGTCCCCCCCTCCAACAATTGCAACACTTTCTCTCAGCTTTGATTTATGCGTGTGGCACACAAAACAATTAGAGTTGCACAAGCGAAGCGACAATTTACAAGTTTTATTAGCAACAATGGGGCCCACAACTGCTGCGGCTCATTATCAATTTAACCTTTTGATTTTTAAGCTGCAACGTTTTTAAACACACTTTTGCCATACATATATATATATATATATATATGTGTCCAGGACATGTATTTGACCAGGACTTGCTGCTTGAATTATTTTGCCATTGCTTTATGGGCTTTTTTTTTGTTCTCGGCGACTGCCGCCAAATTAAAACTGTGTGGTTAAAGCCAAGCGGCCATTTAACGGTCAGCAACGGTTACTGAACAATCCCTCCTTCTCCTCCCTGCTCTCCCCCCTCCTCTTATTTTACTGTCATCCTGTAAGCAGACTAAAATAAGCGTGCGTAATTTTATTTATGCCCCGTACACGGTTACATTTTGTAATTTTTGCATGCTGATGCAGTGTCCGTTCAGTGGAGTGTGGTGTTTTGGGTGGTTTTCACTATGGCAGCCATTGGCCGTAACCCCTCCCCCCCCCCCCCTCCCAGCCTCCCTCTCACTGTTTTTACTTGCGAAACTTTATATTAATAAACTGTGGCACGGGTTGCTTTATACTCTGATTATATGCCAGCAGATGCTTATATAATGAGAACAAGAGGCATACTACTTATATACCCTCTAGCTGGAGCATGTGCCTCACCCAAGTTTTCGAGTTTTATTCAAAATGATTTAGTAGTAAATATTAAATATTCATTGTTGTTGGCGTTGGCAACCTTTCTATATTTATAATTTAATATTTTACATTTGAGTTATGTACGACAAATATTCAAATTCTTCACTCATTTGAAAAGTAAATTAATATTAAAAGTAAATTTTATAGATTCACAAAACTCGAAAATGCAAACTCTACTTTTACTACAAATTTTTGGGAATTCTGATATGTTAAATAGATGATAAATTTTATAAATATAATCTTTTATCAATATACAAAAAATCAAAACTGTAACTTCAGTTTTACGCAAGATATTGGCAATTCTTTCAACTGATATATTTTCTAGAAAATATTTTTTTTTAAAAAGTGTTTACAATTATTAAATTTAATAGAATGTTTTATCAGTAAACCTGCTTTTTTGTTCATTTAAACGATAGTCAGTATGTTTATATATATATTTTTTGTTTGTTTTATAAATAAGCAGGGAAGTTTTCTCCAAAATAGTTTCGATTTACTATAAGCAATAGGAGGAGTTGTAAGAGCATTTGAGCTTCGCTTCCTAACTACTCTAGCATTCGCTGTACATATTTTGCTTGCTTTTAATTTAGTCAGCTTGTCGGGCGAGTGTGTAAAATGCCGCTTACTGAATGCTGCTGCCCTTCCCTTCCCTTCGCCAGCCCCACCCTCCTCATTCACTCACTCAGTTACTCTCTTACTGCCCCAGCTTCTGTTGCAAAAAACTTTACAACTGTCCAAATGAATATTTGCGGTTGCGTTTAATTCACAAGTAAAACAGCAGCAACAAACAGTCGCGTTTGGCCCAAAAGGCATTTGCCCATGTTTGTGTTGCTGTTGTTGCTGTTGTTGTTATTGTTGTCGTTCGCTTTTTTAAGCGCAAAAGTTTTATTGTAAACACAAAGCTGAACTTTGGCTTTGGCTTTGGCGCGTACGTGCGCCGGCCATGTCCTTTAACCCCGCGAATCCTGGCACGACTACAATTTCTACTTCTATTTGTATTTGTATTAGAATTTGTATTATAGTTTTGTGTCGCATAAAAAGAGCCGACGGACGAGTCGCGACCATCCCTAATAAAGCAAACAGCTATCCGGTTGGCAGTCCGCCGTCTTATTAATCTATGGAAAGAAAAAAAATTGCAAAGAGTAGAAGGAAGCGACTCCTTGAAGCTGTCAAAGTGTCCAGCCCACGGCTGGCAGGCTCATCCGCCTGTCAAGCGTAAATCGCTGTCGCTAACCCCTGACCTATGACCCCCAACCCATCGCCCCTTTTCAAGTTACATTTCTTTCTAGCTTTCATTTTCGACATTTTTATGTGCAATCAAATGCAAATCGAGACAGCAAACACCAAACAACACATAAATATCTGTGTATATATATATAGACATATATATCTATATATATGTATTTAGGTTGGTTATATGTATATGTAAAACTGACCTCATTTGTATTCCAACGATGGCGCTGCGATGGGAAACTGTCGGCTCTTGGCAGGCTCTCCAAATTGTCGGGCAGTTTGATAGGTTCGCCATCTGGAAAAAAGAAACGCAAAATGCAACGAAAGTGTAAGTAGAAGAGTGGATCGCAATCCTGTTGCATAATGTAAATTGCACACTTATTTTGCATATAGCCCAAGTTCTAAGACACAACTCCAGCACCGCCCCGTCCTTTTAAGCTGACGCTGGCCAACAGGTGCGGCTAAATGCGACAAAAATGTAAATCGGCGCTGAGGCATGATTTATAGAATTTAAATGTCATCTTAATAACGCTTCAGGACTCAACTCAAGTTAACTCAACGCAACTCAAACTCGGCTTGACTCGACTCGACAATCATTTATCACTCGACAACTTTTGGCATATGTCTTCGTCCGCTGTTGCTATTGCCACGAAAAAATGCATTCTGGCCAAATGCGTGTTGTCCGTGGAGAATCCTCCATGCCAAGCCCAGTCCTAAACTTTGCTAGTCATTGAATAATTACGCGCACTTAATGACGCTTGCAACTTGTACAACAACAAAGAAAACCATCGAACTTTTGCATTTGGCTTATTAAAATGCCACGCAACAATAAAAATAACACGTTAATATGCTCAGTTTGGAACTGATCAACCAAATGATTACCCTCTGTTTAGTTGCATTAATATAAATATATAATTTGTATTTTTTTACAGTAGAAAATGTTATTAAAAATCAATTAGTATTTATTTTTAAGTGCTCACTCATTATGACAATTGGTATTTATTTTTATATCCAACTCTGATTTTAGAATTTACTCTATAAAATGCTCACTCATTATGTCAAACGAATTTTGCTCCATTTGGCTTATTTGTTTTTCCCCTTTACACACATGATTTCAATCTTAGTCTACTTTCAACCTGTATAAAAACCCAGCTAACCATTCTATTTAGTATACCCTTGGCATCGTGGCATTACAGGGTATATTAGGCATGAAGAACAACTGTTTTGTTGTTACTCTTACAAATGGGCTATTCGAAATAAACTAGCGGCCAAAGTGTAATTTAGCAAAAATGTATAATAAAGCGTCACACAAGGCAGAGCCAGAGGCAGAGGCAGAGGCAGAGGCAGAGACAGATCTGTCGCCGAGACTGGCACTCGCAGAACTAAACGAATATATCAAAAGCCGATATATAGCTGGTAAGTACAAAATAGTAGCACATACATATAGAATGCACTCTCAAGGGTCATAAAAAAAACGTATTGTACAATTTATATAAAGTGCTCAACGGTTTGCCCACAGCCGCGTAACCGAAAAGTGTTGCCAAATTGCAAATGGCACAAGAGAGGGGGGGGTCAAAGGGGGTAGAGGGGTAGAGGGGTTGTGGCGTTGCACACAAACAGACAGTGCGTGGGGCCCTTACATTGAGGTGCCTGCCACCGCCTCATGTTGTTGATGATGATGATGATGATGATGATGTAGTTCGCCCCGGGCGAATGTGTCGTCAATGTAGTCCTAGACGTAGTTCAAGTTGTTGTCGTTCGCGTTCTTTATGGCCTTTTTATATATATATGTGTGTGTGTGTGTGTGTGTGTGAGCCGCACGTTGGCAGCACACACAATAACAGTCAACACACACACACACGCACGCAAATAGACAAACCAATTGGTATGTAGTTTGTAATTGATGGCGATATTTTTAGTTTGATAGCACACTCAAGTTTTATTGCTCAACTAATTTGTCATGGCAGTCGCCTTGAGTTCGGCTTTAAAATCCCCCCAAAACCGATAATTGTCGACAATAAGTATATATCACAGTGATCACTCGAAAATAAAGACCCTTTGAATTTATTATAATCTATATTCATTAATAGACAAACATTTTTAGACATGAAATTTGCAAATTAGAATCAAATGCAATCTTACAGCTTAAGCGTAATCATTATCGAGGGAACACTGTATAGATGTGTACATATCTATGTATGTGTAGTAAGTGTATGTATATATGCATATATATATATATAAATGACGAAACAATCAGGGGCCCGTCTCTGGCAATTTTATTATGCAGTCGACTGCCATTGTTGTGGGAAAAATGTCAAAAAATGTGTGCAGCAACAAGAAAAACAAGAAAAACAACAACGAGAGCAGAGTCGAGAAGAAAAACTCTGTTTGATTAATACAAATAAAAAGTTTTTAACTGCGCTTTGCATATTTCATGGCACACGCTCAAAAACTGACGGCGACGGCGACAGCGACAGCGACGTCACATAATAGACTGCCCAGGGGCGCTCAGGTCTAGCATTTGGGAAGAGGTCTGTGTCGAATCAGTGCCAAAAAAAAAAGTACATATATATATATATATATAAGCGAGAGAGGTTCAGTTAAACTCAGGTGACAGCGGTTGTATGAGTTGGTCCCAGGCGCGTCATGTCAACGTAAGGACTCACCGCGGCGAGTCCTGCAAGTATACTTCTTCTTCTTTTTTTTGGTATTATTTCACGCCGTGCAGTTCTCATAATTTTCGAGACCTTTTGCTTAATTGTGACAAATGCGCTTTGGCACAAAAATTTGCACAAGACTCGCATAATTTGTGCGCTTTAAGAGAGTTGGCCCCCAGGGCAAGGGTGAGAGCTGTTGACCAGGTAACCGGAGGGAGTGAGGGCCAGTGGGTGGGGTTGTGGTAGCATTGACAAGGCAAATAGCACAAAAGAGTTGACATAAATAATAAATTTTCGTTTTACGATTTCGCGTTACGCGACGCAGGTTGAGCTGCCAATTTGTGGCTGCCAAATTGTGGCTAATAAATATCTGACAGGCAGGCCTAAAAAAAAAAAAACAAAATAAATAAAATGCAGGGGAGATGGCAGTGGGCAGCTGTGGGCGCGAGGTCAGGGTTTTTCGAGTTGCACAAAGAAAAATTGTTTGCACTTTGCAGCGACGACGCGGCCCAAAAGTCAGCGAGTGTGAAATTACTTTTGTTTAGGCCCTGTCACAGGACGCCTTCTCCAGCAGCACTTGCACAATTAAAAGCCATTAAAAGCCAACAAACTGTCTGCGAAACAGTCCAATAACAAAAGCTTTGACTGCGTTGCACTTATATATATATGTATATATATATCTGGTTAACAAACTGTGTGTGGGGCGGGAGACAATAGGAACTGGTTGGCAAAACTTAAAAATCAACAGGCAAGCGTATAAATAACTATATTTATACATGTATTAACTTCTCACTAAGCGAAACAATCTAAGCACGCACCTCTGTCTGCCTCAAGGCAGTTCAGTTTATGACGTCTAGGCCACATGCTTTCAACTAACTAAGCCAAAAAGTAAAAACAGCTCATGGACTCGACTGTCCGAATTTTGAAGGGATTTAGAGATAGAATGCATGACGTCGCGAATTTAGCGACAAACAAAGCGCCAATAAATAAACAATGATAAGTAACAGACGTCATTGTTGCTTTGTTGTTTAGCGAGATAACGAACAAACGAGGAGCACTGACAATTTTATGGCGGGGGGTTTTGTAATATTACTTTCTGATGAGCAATAGTTGTACAAATAAAATTCATTATTATTTATGAAACCACTTTAGAAATAGAAAAGACAAATAATAATAAAAAAAAAAGAAGAAGAGTATTAACAACTTTCTGAAAATTATATAATTATCTCGTTGGAGATAATCTCAATGGTGGTAATCAGCAAAATTGTTGCCATAATAAAAATAACAATAGAAGCACGATTGCTCTACTTAATTGTGTCGGAACGAAAGTAAAACTCACAGACAATGTACACATATTGATTATCAAATCAATTTTGATGATTTTCTATCGATCGCTGGATGCCCAGATGAGACTGAAATTTTTGATTTTTGTAATTGATTTCCTGCTCTTTTTTTTTTGGTTCTTAGAAGTGTTTTTTTGTAGATACATAAAATTTGATATTTATGAAATTATTCGGCAGGTTTTTGTACCAGGGTATACATAAATATATAGAATATTCTTCCGCAGCACGAGCCGCAAAAAGCACGCATCGCACTTTGGGTTATCTTGAGCAGTACAAAGTAAACTTCTCTATAAATTTATTACAACTACTTATGACAGATGTACGCCACATGATTTATATAATGCAAACACACACAAATACATATATATATATATGTATGTATGTGAAGAAAGACGCCGCGTTGCGGCTGATAAAAATCATGTAGCTTTTATGTCAGTTGTGATTTGACTGTTAGTTTTTGGCCAAAAAGGAGAAGTAAAGTTGGTCGACAGCAGATTGTTGTTGATTGCATTACAAGGAACCATTTCTCAGCTGGGAGTTTTGCATATTGTGTGGCAGGAACAGCAATTAAAAGACACATAACAACAAATAAGCGTGTCAGCAACTAAGCGAAACAATAATTAGTAATAGCAACCACAACAACAACAACAACAATCACAGAGGATATGCTATGCAATTTTGTAAAAATATTGTGCAGCACCATTTGGCCAGAACGGCGGTGGAGTGGAATGGTATGCAAGGAACAGCACAAGTCACACCAAAGGGCAGGCCAACAGCGACGATTAACATAAAAATGTGCAACAAAACAAGAAAGTCGACTCCGTCTCGGAACGTCTCGAAAAGTCATAAAAGTGCTATTAATGAATTTCTAACCGAAATGCCATAGAACAAAAGCAATGGGCCAAAACAAAAGCTGCTCAAATGTAATAAATTATTCACATTTATGACGACTAACGGGGTCGCCTCAACGAGCAGCAACAGCAGCAGCAGCAGCAGCACTGTCAACGCGGCGTATGAGCAACGTGCAACGTGCAAGACACAGCCCCCCCCCCACGTAGGACCCATCCTAGTCAAAAGTCTCCCGCTCGTCTGCTCCTACTTCTTGTCTACGTAGCCCAATGCAATTACGTGCGCATTTCATTTGTTTTTCGCTTTCCTTTTTGACATCCTTTGCGTTGTAAATCAGTGCAAAAATTCACATTTGCTAAATGATTTTCGAAAATGAAAAAAGGAACAGTCCTCTTGGGTAGAAGGGGTTGAATAATATATACCCTGCAACATTGATGTGATGTAAGTTTCCTATTCTTCAGAGTTTTCAAAATATTAAAAACTAATGCATAAACAACGATCATATCCAAACCGAAAGATTTATCATTAAATATGAAAACTGCTCTTATCAAATATGTATGCGAAAATTAACAAAATTTGAATTCTTCGGCTTTCAGCTGTTAAATTCTTTATTTTTAAGCACACATCAACAAAATTGTAACATATATACCCGTCTTATACCAACTTCTACTGGGTATAATAGATACAAATAAAAATTCATCTAGCCCAAAACTCTTGGCATATGCTATAAAAATTGTAATGCACTTTGCAAACTTTTGCTACACTTTTGCTCCTTACAGTCAGAGTCTTGTCAGCTCACATATGCTATCTGTGCCATGGGTGCCATTGGGGGTTTCTGCTTTATGGATACGGTCAGTTGGGGGGGGGGGGAGGAGGGTTTGTGTATGTGGCCTGCAAATTATATTAATATGCAGTCGCTGAATTTCAGAGGCGTGCTGCTGTTCCCTCTATGCCACACACAAACATGCCATTTTTCCACTTTTTTATTTGCTACCCATTTTTTCTTCTTCGTTTTTTTTTTTGGGCACCTTTGCATGTGAACTTAGTTTTTTCTACCGGCCGCAGGCTGCCTTTGTATTTATTTAAAACACATATTTTTTTCATAGTTTATCCATTTTTCTTTTTTTTGTGTGTGCCTGGCGGTTTAGCTGTGAAAGCCGTAATTTATTTTAATGCTAGTATTTATCAAGTACTCATAAATATGTAGCGAATGTTTGCCCGGCAGGCACATACAAATAACGCTTGTTTATTTGCGTTTTTACATAAATTGTAAATTAAACATTTAAAGTGCCATGAAATTAGCGCACCGAAAAACACATGGAACCAACCTGCTAAAACGCTTCTCTATTAAAAATACATAAAAACCCAAATTGCGCTACACGAAACCAAATTAATCTAAATGCCCGAAAACTAATAAGTAAAAGCAGTGCAGCATTGGAACCGACTATGAAATATCCGTTTAATTGAATAATTGGCAATCTTCCATTGGCTAATAAGTATTATTTGCACAGAATTAGTTAGAGCCAAAACAAATTCTGATAACGTATGCGGCCTATTTATCATTTGTTTAATGATTTCATAAACCTGACTCTTATAGACTATTTATATTCTCATTCAATGAAGTTCGTTTCTCGACAGGAAACAGCAAAACTAAATATTTACTAAATCTGCCATAAAATATAACAAAATCTTTATTGAGTTCTCAAAGCTTGAATGACAAAGTATAAGTATAACCCATAACGATAATGATATACCCCTTTTCAGGCATATTGACAACGGGTATTAAAACTAATATTTATCTACCAAAATTAATATGGTTGTAAGCTAATAAAGACAGGGACAGAATTTGGTAACGAGACTGAGAATGGGATATGGACTTTGGGAAGCTGGATTGTCAATGGGGACAGGGATAACATACTAAATATTGTTTGTCTAACCGACAAGCGACAAATGTAGCACAATTTTCGGTCCATAGCATGGCCGATAAGCCAAATAAATAACGCAGCAGGCAGCCGGAGGCGTATGCTGGCCATGCAACAAAAATGATGGCCAATACTCTTGCAAATATGTGTGTGTGTGTGCATGTGTGTGTTTGTGCGTGGTTGCAATGTGACCAACGTTTAGAAGCGCATTGTTCAATAAATCTATTTGCGTGCGAGCTAATCGAAACACCTGGCCAAAACGTAGCCCAATCCGTGCATAGATCTGGGGGGCCTGTTTCCTGTTTACTGGCAACAAATTGCCTATAGACAACAACATATTAATCCAAATTAGCATCAAAGTGATTTAATTGCTTGGAATTTTGCGTTGGCAAACACTTTTCGACTTTTGCAGCAGCAACGCGTTGCAAGCAAAAGGACACAAGGAAGGACATGTGTCCTGTGGACTTTTCGGCTGCCTCTATCTGGCAGCTTGCATGCCATAGGTTGGCTTGTAAACATGCCAGGCTAGGCCTTGCATTTTGTCACCATTTGCCCATCGATCAGGCTAAACAACAACAGGCAGAAAGGCAAGCAGGCTGTCAGGCTGGCAGTCAGGCAGGCAGGCAGTCAGGCGCCAGCTCAACTCCAGCGGCTGCTTTAAGGACTTTAAAACTTTGGTGAAAACACTTTGGCTATAAATTGCCGACGCTTAAAGCCCCCTCACGATTTATGTAGCTTTTAGTAATATGAGCAAATATATTACGTGCCACGTAAACAACCGGCAGAAGAGAGAGGATGTCAGCGCACAGGATCAGTCAGGACATAAACCGGATAGGCAACATATTTGTGCCGCTCGAACTAATTGAATTGCCGATGGCGAGTGGAAATTAATAGGCGCACATCAAAAACCAGCCGCCCACAGCTGTCCCCAGGCAATAACTGAGCCGAAATTAAAGGCTAAAACACACACACACACTCATATGGATATATAAGCACACACAGTTACTCATAAAAAAAAGCAAGGGCAAACTGTAAACCCAAACCAAACTCGAGTCCAATTCAAAGTGTAGCCAACTGTGTGGCGCTCATGGGCAATATTTATTGAGTACGTGATCTTTGACAAATCCGTTTCGTATGTGGAGCGTTTTGAATTTTTTATTGCACACGTTGGTCAGCCTCTCTTTGTACCACACGCCCCTCCCCCCTCCTATTCCCCTAACTGTCGCGAGTCCTTCTGGCAGCTGGCAACCGACTCGTTGGCATGCAAAAGGCGGCCAGCAAAGTGCCTTATTAAAATTTTGTCAACTTGCGACTTTTGCAGCACACTTTCTTTCACTTCTTTTACTTATTTTGAATGTTTCTTTCTTTTTTTTTGGCATTTTTTTTTTATTACTTTTTCACACTTTGCGTGGTCTTGAGATTTGGAGTTTTTGGCCAGCAGAGTTTGGTCCCCTGACATTGTGGCTTATACATTTATAAAATGCTACCCTTTGCACACATATCTCCATTAGTATCGAGAACTGAGTGCTCACTGAGACATGTCTAATGCGCTCAAATTGTATTTTAGCTTAAAGCCAAAGAAATTCAAATAAACATTAACAACAACAGGGCAAAATTTATTCCAAAAGAACACTAGAAAAATTGAGAGGTTTTTAGAAATAATTACTAAAAAATTAGTTAGGATTTCTTCTAATTTTCAGATACATATTTATGAGTAATAGAAATGATTTTCAGAAATGTAAACATTTATTTTTGGAAAAGTTCCTTTCTCATAATAAATTTGTACATTCGCCAATAAAAAACAGCCTGAAAATGAGACATATTTTTTTAGGGAAATAAATACTTGAATTTACTTTGACAATAATATGGAGAGTTACCCTTGGGACATGTATTTTCTTACTGCACCAAGTTCTTGACAAAAAAGTTGTATTCTAATTATTCACATTCAGTTTCCAACTTAGTCAGTCTTTTCTTGGTGCTTAGCACAAAAAGTTTAATAAATACATATAAAATAATATTGCCACAAATGAAGTGCCTCAAACAGGCAAATAGTTAATGCCTTACACATTGAAGATGGCTTATCAAGTCTGTTGTGGCTGAAAATGTTTTACACGCTTTTGTGGCCTTTCGAGTGCGAGGAGCGAATGACAACATTGAGGTCGAAACGGGCCCAGAGAACGGGGGGTAGGAGGGTGGATACTGCCTTGCGGGCAGTAGTCGCAACAATGGCATGCCAAAGACAATAAAATTGACTGGCACAACAAACAACAGCAACAGTGGCAACCAAAGACAACTAAACATTCACACACACACATTGCACACTTGTTGGTTTTTCATTGACGCACTTTGGTTGCAAAGTTTTAGCGTGCCCAAGTGACAAAGCGTCGATTGGCGAAGTGGTTGGGGTTGGGTTCTTGTGGGCGACAAGATTCAAGGGGCGTGGTGTGCAACGTAGGGGTGTGTGCGGACATTGGCTGGGGTGGGGCTGGCAAAAAAGTATGCTACAAAACGCGCATAATGAAGCTGCTCATAAACGAGAAGTGACTTTGTTATGGCTGCTGCTGCTGCTGTTGTTGTCATGCCCTTAAGCAGGGTATTGTAATTTTGTGATGGTAGTTGTAACGCCTTGTAGGACACACTCATAGTTAACAGATATTGTTCAATCTTGCAATGGTAAGATAACCAAGGAGGACTCTTATCGAGAAGATAGCAAAAGACGTGAGCAGACACGGCCGCGACACCAATCGTGCAAAATAATAAAACCTTCCGCGATAAGAGTTCTCCGAACTGATGGGATAATCAGATAATGATTTGCAGCAGTAAACATGTGCCTAGATAATGTCCTAAGTGTGCTAAGAATAATTGTAGATAGCTTTAAGATAATTTAGAAGTTTTCAATAAAAACCTGCCGAAGCATATCGGCAGCAGTCTATTTTCGATGCTTAAACAACGTCGTCGTGCTCCAAATTTGCTCTTGGGATCAGCTTTCAATTGTGCTCGTGGCTTATTATAACTCCGTGTGTGAATTATACAGATATTCTTACCTATCGTCAACAGTCGAAAGAAAACATCTTAGCTAACGTTCGAAAGATGAGATCTGACATGGCAAAGCCTCTTTATAAAATATCTCAAACAAAATCACCAGTTGCAAGTCTTATAATTGATCTCTTTGAAAGTTTTTAAACCCATAGAGCATATATAATCTTGATTATCATCAGATGATTGATGATACCCAACCAAAATCGGTTAGCTTGAGTCGAAGAATTAGGAATGGCAAACAATAATTTGATATATCTCCAATAGTGAAAAAGTCTGTAATTTTGGATGTTGACAAACTGATAAGTGTATTCAAACTTCGTTATTATTTCCATTTTGCTGTTGTTGTTGTTGTCGTAAGCGTTGCTCAGCCGCATGAAATGTTAACTTACACCTACACACACTCCCACACACACACACACAGGGAGAGTCAAGTATTGTCATTGTCATTGTTGCATAATAAAAAACACTTAAAATGCCGTTAAGTTAAAATAATAAAGTTAAGCCACCTTCTACTCCAACACAGAGGAGGCAACAACGAAATCTAAATGTGACAATGGCCGCAATGGGAGCCGCCCTCTCGTGGATGGTGGCAGGGGCACGGGGCACGCAAAAAACCATTGCACAATTGCTGACATATTTCAATGTGCAACACAAAAGACAAGGAAGGCATAAATGAGACGGGGGCGTACAGTGGGCATGGCCCGGCACACAAACACACACACACACACACACAAAACTAAACGTAACGGCGAAACAAACGGCGTATGTAATGTATCCTAAAAAATAAAAATAAAAAAAAACGAAGCAAATGTTGGGCATATTTTGCATTGTTAGCGACATAAAATCGCGCACAACAAAAACAACAACAACAACAACACTACAAACACACACGCACTCTATAACACACACACACACACACACATACACAGACGGACACATCTACAAACACCTGAGCCTTTGGTTTTTGTGTCTTTGGAGCCCTTTTGTTTTCAATTGTTTGGTAGTTTAGGTTTTAGGCTCGCACTCGTTAAAGGATACTCTGGGGTGTACATGTGTGTGTGTGTGTGTGAGTGCATGTCCTTTTGTCCACAAAACAACAATAAGCGCACAAACTGGCGACGCTCCGCACGCGTTTTGTGGAATGGCGTGCGAATTATTGCACCAGGAAGATATGAAATAAAATTTAATGAAATGTTTATAAAATGAAAATGAGTTGCATACAACACACAAGGAAAAACAAGTGAGAGGGGGGGCAAGAAGAGACCCAGTATGAAGTTAAAGCTTTAATGCACGCTTCCTTTATGTTAAGTCTAGTTAAGTTGGTTCGATAAAGTGAAGTTTAGTTGGTTTTAGTTTCTCTCAACGATCTTTCTTGATTTTTGTAGATTTTTCTTGATTTTTGTGCTAATTTTAGTTTGTGATTGCAGCTGGTAGAAAACCCAAATGATACTTTAGAAAAACTAGTTTTTAGTATAACTAATGATTTAAACAACACAAAAAATAAGCAGTTGTTGGCTTTTTCTGTTTTCGATAAATATTTAACTGTCAGTCAAGTGAAGTTTAGCAAATGGAAATGAACAGACAACATCGAAACATACATCGAAACAGTTAAAAAAAAAACAGCTATAAAACATAGACAAACATGCGAATTGGTTAAATGCAAATGCTGAGTACAAACTTTGCTGGTGTTGTTGGCCGCCCATAGAAACAGCCACGCCCATGCATACTTACTGACACTAAGCGGCAAGAGGGCGCTCTGCAGATGACTAAAGATCTGCCGATGATGATGGCTGTGATGGCCCAAGCCATTGAAGTACAGGTGGTTCTGGTGCAGCGACAGCTGCTGGTGGTGATGATGATGATGATGGTGGTGGTGCAGCGCGGGCGTCAAACCTAAATGTTGCTGCTGCTGCTGTTGTTGCTGTTGTTGATGCTGTTGGTGTTGCTGTTGCTGTAGATGATGTTGCTGTGGCAGCAATTGCTGCTGATGCTGCTGGTGCTGCTGTTGATGTTGTTGATGCTGCTGTTGCTGTTGCTGATGCTGTGCGTGTTGCTGATGCAACATATGCTGTTGTTGCTGTTGATGTTGCTGCTGTTGCTGATGTGTGGTCTGCAGCTGCAACTGTTGTTGCTGATGCTGCTGTTGCATATGTTGCTGTCCATACACAGCTGCTGCTGCTGCTACCGTCGGCTGCACCACTCCACCTGCTGCTGCTGCTGCTGTTGTTGGCGTTGGTAGTGCAACTGCAACGGCAGCTGTTGCTGCTGCCGCTGCTGCTGTTGCTGCGGTTGCCGCTGCTGCCGTTGCCGTGGCCGTTGCCGTGGCCAGAATGTGATGATGCGTGGTTGATGAGCGATGCTGGCTTTGTACTGTATTCAAGCTGTGTATGGAGGCATGCACCGCCGACTGATAGATAATACCGTTATTCGACATCGCCGTCATCGACTGGTGATGGGCATATGCCGCCATTGTTGGAGCCGGATGCCCGCTGCTGCTGCTGATGCTGCTCGGCTGCACAGCGGCAGCTGCTGTTGCCGACACGGGCGCCAGCGGCAGCGCACGATAACCGGCCATATGTGTGTATATAGATATATATATAACTCTATATATATTGATAGATCACTTGATTTAAGATATTTCTTAGTTCTTCACTTTCTTGGCTCACTTTTATTGTTTTTAGCGTGTGGCGCGTCTTAACGGCTTGCAGTTTGTGCTTTAACTAAGGTCCGCGCTTGCTTAGCTAGTAATTCCTACAAGTTCAAATCTTTGGCGACAATTACGAATTTAAATATATATTTTCTCATATTTTAAGTGGTATAGCATCGTAGATTTTAGGCTTAGTTGGACAGTTGATAATGTCACTCCACGCCGTCTGATAAGGCCTTATCCGTGTGTTATCTTGACGCACGAGTCAAAATTTGAAATTTCTTTGCAGCAACTGTTTTCACAACAAGTCTTTTTCATTTTACTTTAGGAACTCTTTGCTTGCTGCTCGATTTACACACTTAATTTCAACATTTATGAACTGGGAACTAGTGAGCAGGCGGCGTTTTGGCCTTATCTAAAAATTAATAAATATTTACCTTACATGAATGCTTGACAAATTTAATTCGGCCTTGAACTGTAGTTCAATTCACATTTTGTTGCATACATGTTTTTCAGTTGAAATTCGCCTCAAATTATAACTATTTACACATCTGTAAGACTGTCAACTGGCATGTGATAAAAGTAGCTGAAGATTAAGTCTAATCTTGTAGGATCAAAGAAACTTATTGACTTTATATTGTAGAGCTAAGAGCTTAAAGTTAACTGACATTTGTAATTTAATTTCTATGAATTTCGATGTGATTAAAGTCTTTTGCAATTCAGCCAATTCTTTTCAAAATTAACAAAGAATATTCGAGTTGAAATCTTTTTCAGGTATTATTTTTATCACTTCTTACAGTTATCACTTTTATCACATCGTATTAGGTTAGTCTCTTTTTATTAATTCAACACTCGACTTAAATTAAACTCAATTATGATCACTTATTCTGAAAACATTGAACAATTCTGGGATTCAAAAGTTTCTAACACTTAAATATGAAAAATCAGTTATTTATCTGTAGAAAACATTGTCATGTCACTTTTTACACTTTGCAGAGTTATTTGTAATTATTAGATTTATAAAACTACTTAATCAGTTGATCTAATTTTACAATTTTCGTATTTTGTAACAAGTTTGACCAAGTAGACCTAAATAATTTGATTAGCTTGTTTACAATAAACACTTAAATATTGTTTGAAGACAACGCATCAACATAAACATTTATATTTGAAGCATAAACAAAACGCATAGGAAACGATACTAAATTTAGAAAAAGTAAACATGAGATAAAAAACCAATTTGCTCAATATATATATAATTGAGAAATCAATTTATAAAGAATAATTATATAATTTCAGAGCCATTCAAAAGTTTGAGTAAATGGATCTCAAATAAACACCAAATATTACTAGACACTTAGGCACAGTAAATGTTAAATAGATAGTTCAGTTTTATACGAGTTAAATTCTATATTATACACCGATAACAACACCAATATATATATATATGTAGATAAATAAACACGTTTAGTAATGACAACAGCAATTTGATTATATCTAATAAATAGGAACCACATCAAGTTTGGAAACGGAGTGTGATTTAAGAAAATAGGCAGAAAACACCAATTACAGTGGACAACATTGACACAACATTGACATTTATTTGAAATAAGATGTGGAATGTTACAGGTAAATAATAAACAGCGCAGTTAACACACAAGGTAAACAAATTACATAAACAAACGAGAAACGAGAAACGAGAAATGGCAAGTGAAGGAACCTTGTTGCTGCGAATGGGGTACAAGCCGTTGCCAGAGGCGGAGCCTGAGCCAAAAACGGAGACGAGAACCGTTGTACAACGGTTAAAGTTGCACAAGCAGCTGTCGATGCTCTTGTTGTTATTGACAATAATAAATATTGGCATATTGCTGGCTGGTTGTTGACAGGCGCTCGTAAGCGCCACGTAAAACAACACGTAAGACGTAACGTAAAACGGCAATGAGACGACGACGACGACACTCTCGACTACGTCCGACACGTTTGCCCAAGGTCTGAAAACTGAAGCACAGACAACACAGCCAGGCAGGCTGGCAGGCAGCGTCCTTGTCGTCCTTGTCGGCTTTCAAATGAACTTCGGCACCAGGCACGAGTTCGCGCTCGGTTTGACGCTGTGTGCATTCAGCCAGGATTCGTCGGTTTAGCTGGCAACAGCGAGCAGCGTGTGCGAGCGAGAAGCTGCAGCGCAACGAGTGCAGCATGAGGTGCCAGAGATGATGAATGTAGTCGTGTGTGTGTGTGTGTGAGTGTGTTTGTGAGTGTGTTTGTGAGTGTGTGTGTAAGTGTTCCGCTGCAAGTTCTGGCATTAGGCAGTCAACGGTTCGTATACGTTATGCTTATGGCTTTGGCTTCTGCCACAATTAGCCTAATTCCGTCTTAATGCCCTGGCACTGTGTGTGGGTTGGTCGACAGCACCTACACACACATACTGACACCCACCCACACTTACACACACACTCGAAGCAAAACATTTCTATTGCACAACAAAAACTGTGACAGCAGTTAGGGGTTGTTCCGGCCGTTAGAGGAACCGTAGTCAAAGGACCTGCGCACTCAGCGCCGTTCAAAACGGACGCGCGCCTAAAAGAGTGAATCCTACCCCAAAAAAAAAAAAAAAAGTTTAAGGAAAAACAACAACGAATGCAACGCCATGTGGCGCACGTGGCACGGTGCACAGCTATGCGCGGCATTTAACCAACAGGCCAACTAATGGAGGTGCAGGTTCAAGTGCCTGCTGCCACCTTGTGGACACTTCTGAACGGACCACTCAGCAGTTTGCCCAAATGGAATTTTTAATCAAATGCACGTGAGTGACGCCAACGCGCAAATATGTGAACGCACATATTGTAAATACATAAATACAAATATATATATATATATATATTTATCTGCTGCAGTTTAACACACATTTTAATATTATAAATATTATCTAAGCACATAATAGCAGAATATTTTATTGCAAAAGTAGTTTCTACAATTAATATTATGTGAGCTACTGTCAACTTAACTATTTATGAAAAATTAACCAACAATTATACAGCTATTGACACAATAACCGCTTTTAAATAAATATTATTGCTTTTACTAGAAAAAGTAACAAACTTGCAATGTCGATAACAGGCCACTAGTTACTTGGTACTAAGACTGTTACACAAGATATGTAAACTAACATTTACTTAACATTGATATCGATGTCGATCGATCGATATCAATTGGGTGATCACCAACAAGAAGAAGAAGAGGAGGGAATCGTGGTGAATAAAGAAAAGAGAAGATAATTTAGTTTTGATAGCCACAAATCAAAATTATAAATTATGATAAATTTACTATTTAAATAAATGTTGAAAAAATGATGTCTTCAGTATGTAATGCTGATGAATATATATATTTTACTATTTTTAATTGCACGCAGTGTAAACTAGATCATTACCAATTCAATTCGCCCTTAAATGCTTAATTTAAAGTAGAAGTTCATTATTACTATATAATTTTGGACATTTTGCAACAATCTCATCATCTGTGAATATTAAAAAATATATGCCTCTTTAATGTGTTAATGTTTATATTATATGTCTAATGGTCATAGGCGAGTGAACCCATGCCATTTGAAATTAGTTTATGCCTCAATTAACTGATTAATATTTAATATGTAAATGGATAACTATTGTTTGAAATTAGCTAATGTGCATCTATATAGGAATGATCCATTTGTAAAACGCTCACAGTTTAGTTGTGGAAGCGAACAGTGACATTCAGACAAGAATGCTTAGGTTGATGTTGTGGACGAGTATCCTGTTTTGCCTGGTAAGTGCCTGGCATGAAAAACTTAACGAAAACTGACGAAGTCCTTTCACAGGTGGCAGGGAAATTCAAAAGCCTACATTGCCAGAGTTTCGATCAACAGATGACCAACTTTAGCAAGTGCCAAATCAGGGCCTTAAGTCGTACCAGAAATTCTATCGATATTACGCTGAATATCCTTAAGTTCATCCATCCTTCAATTATGGTTCTCTTTAGCAAACAATTATTAGTCACCATTTAAGATTTAATTCTTTGCAGGTGAATGCGCAATTCTTCAAGCGTGCTAACGGATGGCAACCCTTTCTGTATAACATCAGCGCAAGCTTCTGCAACTTCATGCACAACCATAACAACGTGATTGGAAAAATTGCATTAGAGTATATAAAGCCGTACACCAACCTAAATCACAGTTGTCCCTATCCTGTAAGGCATATGGCATTATGGTTCGATAAAAGTAACAATATTTAATTTTGATTCAAACTTTCAGGCAGGCAGCTCCATAATTGTGAAGAATTTCGAGTTGAATGTGGATGCATTTCGCACCCGTTTCCCCATTGAGAATGGCGAATATGCGCTCAGCCTTTCCTTTGTCTTGTATAACCAGTTAAAGTTATCCATAAACGGCTCTATATATTATTTCAACTATAAAGAGTCGTAGGCAAAAACGAATTCTAATATCTGTTCATCCGCTGGCTATATATATATTTTGATATTTGTAAAACATATTGTATATCAAATTGTATAGCAATTATAAATAAATCAAGTCTTTTATTTACTACTCCAATACCTCTTAGATAAAAATATGAAATTATCCGGCAGGAGAATGGCGCACACTCATTAGTAACTCATTAGCCAATGTTTTCGGAAAATGGTGGTATTTATGATATCAACTATGAAGAGTCTTGTGGAAATGGGTATCAGCATTAAACTAATTCTGTTAAAATAATTACACATTTTTTTATGATAATAATAGTTTTATAATAGAGATACAGTTCATTGAGCTACAAATGTTGCCTTTTCATTCATAAATTTTAGGTTTCATTTATGCATGAATTGAAAAAACAAATTCCATTATTTACTCCAATTTGTTTGCTTAGATTAACACATTTGTAAGTATTTTCTCAGAGCTTGAATTGCCGAAGTTTCGATTTTTTCAAAATTGGGATATAAATGTTGACCAATTGAGAATAGCGAATATTTAATTCATTTCAACTATGTGGAGAATTAAACTACTAAAATCTGCTCAAATATTTTATATATTCACTTTTGCAAATAATCGCTTGCATTTGAAACATTATAGTATGGGCAAGTGGGTATCAAACTTAGCGCCAACATAGAAAATCATCAGATTCATTAATTTGTTAGTTTGGCGCATGTTTTGCAGATTGTTTGTTCACATCGCATTGCTTTGTGTGAAAATTCATTTGTTCTAAATTACAACACCGCTTTTGAGTGGGAGAGGGGCGTGGAGCGGGGGGGCGGTGGTGTAAATAGAAATCAGGGCACTGCAAATATGGCCACACGTAAAAGTATGCAACAAAAAGTTGCAAATTCTAATTAAAGCAAAGAACTTTGCGACACAATATTACCAAAAAATGATGTGCAGCAAAAAGAAGCAGTGCAAATAGATCAACGGTGGGGCGGTGGGCGGTGGGCAGTTGTCAGTGGGCGTGACAGTGAGTCAATTAGGTACAGTGTTATCTAATTAGACGACTACACCAGGGCAATCTACTAGCTCTTTGTGAAGTTATCTGTGTGTGAGCGCGTGTGTACCTGTGTGTGTATCTCTCTCTGTGTGTGTGTGTGTGCGTGTGTGTGAAGTGGTGCCTGGCGCCACCCCATCATATTTTGCAGTTTAACTCGCAAAAAATGCAGAACACAGCAAACTAACAAGAGATAGAAGCTTCTTGTTTGCCCTTTTCTTTTTGCCTTTCGCAACACTGGTCGCGCGCTCAAGTTTCAGAACAACAACGGAAATGCAAAAGTTTTCTTCTCCTTTTTTTTTTTTTTTAGGCACACCGGCCGAAAAACAAAGCGCAAAACTTTTCTCCAGTTGTTTTTTTTTCATTTCTCATGGCAATTATGTGCTCGAAAAAAGCACACCAAAATAATGATAATGAAGGCAGTCAAAAGGATTTGTGAAGAAAAGTAAAATAAAAAAAATAGTGCCCAACTGCTAAAAAAAAAAAAAAGTTTGACGATTTTTTTTACAAGCTCACATGACGGCCCATGCATGCGAATTGCAAAAGTATCTCACAGATACTCTCTGGTCGACTCCAGCTCGACGCCGTGTGTGGGTCGTGTCGGCTCCTGTGCCTATGCCTTTGCCACTGTTTGTTGGTAATTTGTTTAATTTGCTTACCTTAAAAAAAAAAACCAAAAAAAAAAACAGAATGCCTGAAAAGCTGTTCGAGTTCTGACTACAAAGCACCCTGTAACTAATCTTTGCTAATTAATAATTAATAATATTTGGCGAAAGATGTGAAATCAAATTATTTGCTTAAAGAGTTAAGCATTATTTAAGTAGTTCATTAATAAAAAAAAAGTTAATTAAAATAAATAAAATATCTGAGCTGTTTTTTAAGAAATTGACTAATATATAATAATAATATTAAATGATATTATAATTCATAAAATCACTGGAAAAAAATAATTAAAATATATACTTTGGGAATAAAATCAAACAAAATAAACTTATAAAATCAGTAAACAAATAAATATATAAATATATATATATATATATTCATGCATATACCCTTGTTGGGATCGCCCTTTAATGGAGGTATCAAAGGAAATAGAAATGCAAAAATGCAATGAATATTTCGGCGCTTTTTGAAGGTTGACGCGCGAGCAGCCGGCACCTTTTAGCTAATGGCTGTGCTGGCTATGATAAAGCGGCCAGAAAAAAAAATGAAAGGAAAACAGACAACAACAAAACTTGGCATAAACTAAACTACAACTAAATTAAAATATTTAAAATTTTAGCCAAAGTTTTATCAATAAAATGCAAGCATGCACAGACGCCTTGTGGGGCAGACGCCGTTTGCATTTGTTAGCTGCAAGTCAGATAAGTATCTTTCGGATGTCTGCATTAAAAAGCACAGATACACGCTGTTTGCATGTGTGCGTGTGTGTGTGTGTGTGTATCTGTGTGAGTGAGTGTAGGTGAGAACGACTCAATAAGTAGCCGCCGCCAGCAATTGAAACATCAGCAATACTCGAGTTGGCAATATGAGGCGGCGACAGCTCGCTTGACAATTTTGGCCACTTGACGCCCACACAGAGAGGACAAAGCAATCGTTTTGGCCATAACTTAAATCTGGCTTAAAAATCACTTAGCAGCAACTCTTGCTCTAACACTCTGAAAAATAATCGTCTTGAATTTTGGTATATCGCACATACTTTTGGCGCCAAGCATGACTCAGCGTATTATTTAGAAATTATATTTCTAAAACGAAAAGTTGTCTTTCTACAAACCAGGATTTTTCTTCCAGTGTGTGTTTTTTGTATGTTCTCGCATAACTCTTCTACAAGCTTCTTGGTTGCTTATATTATTATTACATATTAAACATCAAACATTGTAGAAAGTCTATAAAATGCACTTGAAACATTTAGAAATGTTAGAAATTACTTCTAATTATCAGAAACTTTATGCTAGTTTTCAGGCAGATTCATTTTTCTGTGTGTACTGTATTCCCCCAAAAAGGTTTCGGCCTGTCAGCACTAAAAAAAAAAGAAGGCAAAAACAAAGGCGCAAAAGGAAGACGCTGCTGTCTCTGTGTATCAAGTGCAATAATCAACATCTCCGACAAGCAGACAGGCAGAGACACACACACACACACACACACATGCATAACTCTAGCTACAATTGTCGCACATTTTATCTACAACAACTAGAACAACAATAATTCAAGCATTTTCTGTAGACATCAGCAAATTGTCATGAGCTGACTGCTGCCTCGAGGCGTTCTCTGGAAACGTGCGATTTATTTTAACTCGAGCGGCAGCCACTTGGCTAATCGAAAGCGACAATCTTCAATCTCTGAGGAATCCTAAATATTGCTTTTCAAGGAAGATGATAAGCAGTAGAAGCACACTAACAGTAATACTGATATATGTAGTAGAACTCGATGTCATGCAAGTTTTGGTCTTAGACGAGGTAAGCAACTAAATAAAAAGAGTGAGAGAGAGAGAGAGAGAGAGAGAGAGAGTAATAGAAAGTGAGAGAGCGAGCACTTAAAAAACTTTAGTTGAAGCAGTCAATTGGATCAAATATGATGTTGAGAATCTTAAGCACTTAACGCTTAGCTGAACTAATTTGCTCTCGTTACAGGTTGCCCACAATCACTGGAATGGATTGGCTGAGGAATTCAGGCGGTGGCGCTGGATAACTTGTAACTTGCAACAGCGCTCACTAATGAACACTGAGAGCAGAACAGACAACAACAAACAGAAAATGAATGTTTGTTTGCAACGAGCAACTCACAAACAAAACAAGGAGCTGTCCAATTGAGCCACAACTCGGACCCCACCAGAGACCCCAACAACAGTAGCCGAAGAAAAGCACAAAATGAATAATATTGTGTGATGAAATCAAAGATACCCTACACATTTTTAAGGCTTTCAGTTGTTGAAACAGCAAATAATATATTATAGATAGCAATTGATCGTTTAGATACATAATATTAAATGTATCTGATGTGTGGCAAATGATCTTTTAGACACACATTTTTAAATGAATCCAAATAAATTTCAATATATATAAAAGAGTAAAAGTATATGCCCAATGTCTGCTCTTGCGTACAGGGTATATAACAAATGCTGGCTAGTGTGAAAATCAATGAGCCTCCATGTTCACAGCTGGACGAATGCCTCCAGCTAGAGACACTGGAGAGAAAGACAGAGAGAGAGAGAGAGAGAGAGAAAGGGAGAGAGAGAGAGAGAGAGAGAAGAGCGCCTGGGGGCAAGTTTATTCGCATTTAATTGAATAATTGTTAGGCGGACCACGTACGAAGATGAGCTCGCCCAAAAGCAGAGCAAATCAGCACGCTTTAAAGCAATGCGCCTCAAAATAGGCAACAATTGTTAACTGTGAACAAAATTGAACTGTTTGCCAAGGCTAAAACAAAGTGGCAGCGTTCGGAGACTGCGTCAGTTGTGGCAGTTGTGACAGACCTGTAGAAACCTGTTCAAGTTGCAGATTTATGCGATGCATCTCAAATGCAAAGCAGACAGCGTTTTCTATTGTGCAAGCTGAAACTTACCGTTCCCCAGTGGCACATTCGTCGCTTGCGGCTGCTCGATGGACAGTTTATTTGTTGCTGCCACAGCTGTTGTTGTTGCTGCTGTTGGCACCTGCTTGTTGACGCTCTTGCTCAGTCTCAAAATAGTTGTGGCAGCGGCTGCTGTTGTCGTTGTGGTTGCTGCCGCCGCTGCAACTGTGGCCGCCGGCGCCTTTAGCTTTTGCAGCGCGGCTGCCACCGCTTTGGGCGCCTTTGAGCTGCGCGTTACGCTCAAAACATGCGGCTGCTGAGCAACAACATTGCTCTTATTGCTGCTGCTGCTGTTGCTGCTGCTATTGTTGTTGTTGTTGTTATTATTGCTGCTGCTGGCAGTTGTTGTTGCTGCCACAGCAGCTGTTGCCGTCGTCGAGTTGCGTATGACCAGAATGGATTGCGATTTCTCCAGTCGCTTCAGCGTCTGCAGCACAAATGGCGACTTGCTGTCGCAGTTGCTCTCCGAGCTAAGACTGCGCGAGGCCTGCAAGCAAAAAGTACAAATTGTGAGTAAAGCTGGTAAAAAAACAATCTTAGATAAGAATAAACATTGAATATCCTTGCAGAGCGCCAAACGAAACTGATCTTGACTGAATTTTAGTGCTAGTTACTATTTCATTTATAATTACTACTAAACATAGAAGTGTTGCTACTATATGCTATATATTTGATTGATTTTGATCATTTTTTACAGTTAGTCTCAATTTTGATATCTGGAGATCTCGCCCTTGTCGCTCTGCAAGATATATGCGCGAAAAAATATTTTAATTCTTACATGCTTTAGCATAAAAGGACGCTCGACAAGCTTGGCATTGTTGCTATTGTTGTTGTTGTTGTTGCTGCCATTAACTTGAGCCTTGAGGACGCTTTCCAGCTGACTGGCATTGATGGGCGTTTGCAGCAGAATCGTATTGGAATCCTTGCCACTGCTGGAGACTATTGAGATGCTGCCATTGCTGCTGATGGTATTGATGCTGCCGCTGTTGTTGTTGTTGTTGCTATTAGTTGTTGTTGTTGTTTGGACAATTGTTTTGCGTGCCACAGTTGTTGTTGTGGGCAGCTGATTGAGCGTTAGGGCCGTCGCCTTATTCTGCTGCTGCTCGCTGAGCAGGCTGAGAATGTCCTGTTTGTTCTGTATGATGATCTGGCCATTCTCGTTGCGTGTGCCCCGCAGCAATATAATGCTGTTGCTGTTGCTGCTACTGATGTTGTTGCTGCTGCTGTTGTTGTTGTTGTTGTTGTTGATGTGACTGATGGTGTTAAGGAGCTTTTGCTGTTGTTGTTGTTGCATGGCCTCGATCTTAAGTTTGGCAGCACGTAAACTGGTTGTTGTTGTCGTTGTCGTTGCTTTAGTTGCCGCTGTTGCTGCCGTATCGGCCTCATTGCACTGGCTAAGCTTGCCGCTGCTCTGCGCTTTGACCAGGCTAATACGGCTCAGGCCATTCTTTGTGTGGTCTGCAAACAGAATAGAGTGGAACAGAGCAGAATGAAAGAGGGGTTATTATCATTACTAGTATCATCATCAGAGCTGTTTGCCAAGTTTCGCATAACTCAACGCCCCAAAATGGAAGCGCTTTTGTGTATGCAAAAGATGCAAAAGATACGACAGATGCCAAGCTAAACAGCATCAGATTTATGGCTAAAAGAGGAACTGGTCCTGCAAGCAGGAGCTGGGTGAACAGTGATGCTCATTTGGCGGGGCAAACTTATAAAGTGTATGAATCCAAAATAGTAAATATAAAATGATAAACATGAATGTCGAAAGAATCTAGGATTATGAAATTTAAAAAAAAAGTTTTTGAGCAGCTGTCGTATGTAACTAGAGTATCTAGCAGGCATATAGTGCTATGGTTTATATAAATTTGGATTCCTTACTCTATCCTAGCAACGGACAAACCAAAACTCGTAAAAATTGTAAATGAACAACTCCAGAAACATAATCATCAAAATCGTTTCTATTTGGAAATGCTGCCCGTTTTTAGCTGTAAAAAGTGGGCAACACTTTTACTGTTAGTTGCAACATATCGTCGTATTAGATATTGACAGCGTTTGGGGCGCAACAAATATGACAAGCTGATGGGGCGAACCATTGTTGTGTGTTTGCAAGATGATCAGTTGAGCGTCACGTTACGTATACGCGATGTGTGGCGCGGTCAGTGGCTTAGACAGACATTTCGATGGCAAAACAACCAAAAAGGAGAAAGGGAGAAGCCAGCGAGAGAGAAAGAGAAGAAGAGGGAGAGAAAGGGAGAGGTAGAGAGATGGGAGAGAGAGGCAGGCAGTGAGGCATACAGGCTGCCCAGCCGCTAAATCAAGCGAAAGACGACATGTTTATGGCTCACACACACAGACGCGTACACAGGACTACTTAGCGGCTGGACACACACACGCACACACACACACACGCTGAAAGAACGCAATAAAAGTGCAACAAACAAACAGAGCGACGACAGCAGCAGCTTGGAGTGGGTTAAGGTATAGGGGTTTCAGGAATGGGGTAACCTCCACTCTAAAGTGTCAGGCTTGCATGCGTTGCCAAATATAGACTCCAAGGCTGAAGGCGACACGAAACAAAAGTGAGCGCCGGAAACATTTAAACGTAGCTAAACACTTGTACACCACTATGAACATACACCCCTTTCGCTGCCACACCCCACCCTGCCCCCTGCCTTGTCTTGTCTTCTGCCCCTGCTGCCCAACCAGCTTGGACGCCCTCAAGCCAGCTGTGTTTTTCTGCACTGTGTGTTTGTTTTCAAAACGTGCGGGTCATAATTAGCTGCTGGCCCCGTCTGTGTGACCATGTGTGTATAGAAACACACACACACACATGTATCGGTGTGTGTGTGAAAAGGTCGCCAAGCAAAAGAATCGGACAGCGGGCCTGAAGAGTCAGAGTCAGAGTCAGATCCAGCGAGCTGAGCCAGCGACCATTCATTCGGGGCGCACATACTTCATTGTAATGTATGGCAGGACACAGGACCTAACGCAGGACTCAGGCCTAACACACACAGCCAGCAACACCAACAACAACAACAAGAGCTAAGTAACAACAACCACAACAACAACAATAGTGTGCTGGCAATGTTCGCGTAACACATAAAACACTTTTGCAAGAAAAGGCTGGTGGCGGGGTGTTTGAGGCGGGGTGGGTTGGGGCAACGGTTGCTGAAGCTTCGCATATTTTTGCGCTCGTCGCGGCTTTTGATGTGTGCACAGTGGGCCGAGAGTCTGTGGTCAACGTGCAACAAAATCAATTCAGACAGACAAAAAGCATTTAACAAATAATAATCAAATTCTGAAATCCAAAGCACATTCTGATGATTGATGTGCTTAATTTGAATAATTTCAGAAAAGTTTCAAAAATTTAAATTAAAATTAAGTTTAAGTTTCAATTTAAGTTTTCCATTAAAAAATATGGCATCTAAAATTGGAATTGTATTTGACGCCTGGTTGTAACCACTGTGCGCGCAAACGCACGTGGCATGAAGCATGACAGGGAGATGGAGACACGGGGTAAGAGGAAGGGAGAGGGCAGAGGCAGGCAACACAGCTATGCAACACGACAAATTGCAAGTCTATTGAAATTTTATTAGAAGCATAAATCAAAAGCAGGCCAAACGAGAAGACTTTTGTTTTGTTGTATTTATAAGGCATGACACTTAATAAATATCCAAAAAAAAAAAAGAAAAGGATATTTAAGGACGAATAGAGCAAATAGATGAGAGCGCACAGATAATGCCAAAATAAATCGCAGAATGCCCCAAAAGAAACCGCATAGCAAATGCGTCCTTGAGTTGAGTTGCCTCAAAACAAAACAGAAACTGAGAAACATAGAAACACAAACAAAAGCAACAGAAACAAAAACAAGTGAGAAAGAAAAGTCTAATTGGAAAACCAATACGGCAGCACAAATCGAAGAAGTGCACTTATCAGACCAGATAACAGCAAAACTCATCGATAATTATGTTATGTACACACACGCACACACGCACCCACACACGCACACACACACACACACACATATGGAGTTTTACTTACTTTGGTGTGGATTTCGATTCAGATTCAGATTCATGACCAGCGACAGCAACAACTACGGCTACTTCTACGATGAGCGGGAGCGGGAAAAGCAATTTGTTTGGCCCGTTTTCCATGCCCCCAAAAAACCCTCTCCACTCAGCAGCGAACGAACTTTTCTTTTGTTGTTGCTGTTGTTGGTTATGTTGTTGTTGCTGTTGTTGCTGTTGTTGTTGGCTTCTCTTAAAATAAACACCTGGTGGGCAGCGCAACTGCAGTCGACTGCATCTGCATCGTTGCGCATTAACTTAACTGTTCTCTGTTAAATGCCATTTTCACACACAAATAGCACAACATCTATATATGTATGTATGTTTGTATGAATTTGCACACATACATATATATGTACATAGCTATTTACATATGTATGTACATATGTTGGCAGCAGCAGCAGCAGCAAAATTCTCGATATCCAGCAGCACAGGAAAAAAGGTAAACAAAAAAACTAATTTGCACAGCGCCCGTTTGTGTCTGATGCGCATACGTTACGCACTCGATTTGTTGTACTTTCGCGTAGGCGTTAAATGCTATACAAAATTCCGTGTAAATAGAAATAATTTCAATTATAAATATTTTTAAGACGGTCGACAGAATGCGGTGGCCGGGCGATAAGTGCACAACTGTCTATCGAAATGTTGAAGTGTTTATTGTGGTCACACAACAGTGCTGCTCCTCAGTGCTGTTCAAGCTCAACAGCTGTTGAGCGGAGACTACAACCAATAAAGAGTAGCCACATTGCTGAAAAAATAACAGGTTTCATAACACTTTTCGGCCAATGCTGCCACTTCACTATATGTGAGCGCGAGCAAATGTTGATTTGAATGCTATAGTTTCATTTTCAATGTTTTCAATGACCTTGTCCCAGACTCTATATTTTTTGCAAGCGCAGCAGTTTATGAGCCCATAAAGAAAACCGATCTGCTTATAGTGACACAAAAAGCAACAAAGACCTCCAATAAATATTTTTTCCTTTTAAAACAAAACTTTCGCTGTTTCCCCATGCCTCCCCCCTTCCTCTTTCTCCATCTATCTCTCTCTCTCTCTCTGGCGCTCTACGGGAAGTCTCACACTATCTCGCCAACGGCTGACGAAGCGAACACAGAATAATTGCCTCGCCGCTGTGCCAGTCGGTGCCATAGCGCCAACAACTACAACTACAATTATAGCAACAACAATAACAACAACAACAATACGACAAAACACTTATCTGTGTTGTCGCTGGTACAACTGTTGATTGTTGTTGTTGTTGCTGTTGTTGGGCTTGTTATTTTATTGTCGCGTTTGTTGCACATTGAAAATAATATACAAAATAATTGAATTACTCAAACTCTCTTTTGTATGTGTGACTGTATGTATATGTGTATGTGTGTGTGTGTGTTTGGGGGCGTTCAGTGCTGATAAGCGTCAAAGTGAGAATAAAGCCAGATCATTTAGTTAACCCGATAAGCAGCTAAGCTTCATTTGCATTAATGCTAAGTTTTCTAAACTACAGCGCTGTGAACAGGGTGTTCCCAGTTTGCTGCGATAAGCAGCACTCAAAGCCGTCAATCAAAGAAGCGTGAAATGAAAACGTGACTTGAGCTGCGCTTCGACATCGTCACGTATGTAAATTATGCTGTTGGCGTCGCCGTCGCTGCTGGCGTCGCTGTCAACAGCGTCCCGCACCCAGGCTTAAAAAGCAAAGTAAAAAATTGAAAATAAATGTGTTTTTTGTTTAGCGAAGATTGCGCTCAGCTCAGAAAATACCAGCACGTTTTCAAAAAATCCAGTTTTTTTTTGCGTTCAGTCTGCCATTTGATAAGTGCACAAAAATGCATTTAAAATAACATTTTGTTGTTCGACGACGATGATGACATTTAATGCATTCAACAGAAAGCCAACCGCCCATTTATTTATTTGTTTTTGTTTATGGTTAATTGGGCCTTTGAACTCGAGCAGAAAACGATGATAATAAAATCATGAACAACGTCAACGACGACAAAACAACAAAAACTTGATTTAAAACAAGGCCCCCCTTGGCGGCAGTCAACGCCCCCAAAAAAGGAGGCGACGGCTACGGCGACCGTATCGATAACAAGCAATAAAAAAGCGTAAATCATGTGCAATAACAAAATTAAAAGCCAATATTCTTTATAATTTGCATGTACTGCGACAAAAGGTACCGCTTCTATGCACAACAGGGTGGTCGGGGCAGGGGCGTATGATATGACAACAGCACGCCAATAAAAACTAAAAACGCCCCAGCAATTGCCCGAGTCGCCCTCTGAACGAAACGATCAAACGCAAAACCCTCAATGAAAACAAAAAGCGCAGAGAAAAAAAAGAGCTAGAAATATAGTTGTTGTTGTGGTTGGCAAAGAAAATGGCAAAGGCAGCAACGGAGACTCTAACTGTAAATGGTCAATATTGCTGTTGTTGTTGTTGCTTGCTGAGCGGGAGAGTGGTACATGTGAAGAGAGAGAGCGTAAAAGTCACAGGTAGTTGCAATACCGGGATAACAGTGCAAGCCTTGGACACTCACACACAACCGTCTCTCACACACATACACATACAGACGCACACAGGTACATGTTAAGCCGGTTTCGGAGAGCATCAACACACTTGGCCTGTCGATGCAACGCTGAAAAACCGTAGTAGTCAAAATGTGGCAAAAATTAAAGGAAAATAGTCAACAAAAATGTGCGGCATGCATTTGAATTCAGCGCTAGCAATAGCAACAACAACAGCAAGTACGAAGACAAAGACAACATAGCTTACGTTCAACAATAATTAAATCCTCCTATGTACACACTTATGCATACATGCTTACTTACACATACATGTGCATTAGTATGTACTTGTACGTTATACGCCTGACTTAGGAAACCAGTTTTATTGCAATTCAACCAACCAAACACAAAACCTCAAGAAATTACGTATCACAAATCTACATACATACACACATTTGTACATATGTAAGGCTGTTTGTACATATGTTGAATATATTTTTCGCCGCTTTTGCTTTGGTCTTCTGCCCTCTCCACAACAACCGCAACAACAACAGTATTGTCTTTGAGTAGGGTCTTTGTTTTTACACAAGCAAAGCTTACAAACACAAACACGCTTACACACACACACATATATATATATATGTATATATATATATATGTCTGCACACAACGTTTTTTTTTATGTTTGCTAACTGTAGTTGCAATAGTTAAACAAATCTTGGTTATTAGTTGATTCTGTATGCAATGGTAAACAGTCTAACAAATTGTGAACAAAATAATTCCAGTCGAAATGTAAAACAATTGAAAAGCAACAGGTAAAACTTAAATAAACACATGCACACACACGCACACAGGCAGAGAATTGAGCGCTTACTCATTCCAATGTATGCTTGCTTCAACCACAAAAGAGAAAACTACGCTTAATTCCCTACAGTTGATAATGTCGGGCATATCGTTATTTGTTTCTTTTGCACAAAGAAATAGTTTTAAGTTTTTCAATGAACACACATATTTACATAATATTAATTCACTATAAATAACCTGAAATATAGTTAATAAAAATATAATCTACTTGTTAAAAATTAAGCTTACTTCCCACACAAAGATATATCATCTCAACTGCAGCGCACACGAAGTGTCTGCCAAGTCGAGAGCGCAATTCTTAAACGAACAATAACTAGTTTTACGTCTGTATCATACGAACCAGGGACGTTGTAAACATTTTTCGCTCATTAGCTTTTCCGCCTGCTTGGCACAGAGTTGCTCTCATGGAAATTGGCCACTCTCAAAATGCTCACAAAGTGCACTGAGAGATTTAAGCAGAGAGCAGAGTGTGCATCCCTGGCAGGTGCAAAATGAAACGGCCTCATAACTTTTTGGTCAACGCAACGCCAGCTCGAGCGTCAGTCTCTTGCGCGTGATCGGTAAAAACAATTCGGCGGACCGTGAAGGTGGTGAGGATATTCCATCGTCAGTGTCGATGTGGTTGTTGTTGTTGCTGCTGCGGCTGCTGTTATCTTGTTTGTTGTAAATTTGCGCAGTACATTTTTCAAAAAAAAGGCACACAAACAAACCAAAATCCGCATCACAGAAAGAGAGCGATAGAGAGCCAGACAGGAGGAGATAGAGACAGAGAGAGAGCGCGCGCGAAAAGAAAAAAAAAAGTAAACGGTTGTTGTTTTTGTGTTTTTGTATTTTGTACCAGCCGCAGCATCCCGCCATTGTTGCTGATTTTGTTATAGTTGTTGTTATTATTGTTGTATTTGCATCGCGTGTAACTGTAAAACTGTGCCGCTATCGTCGTCGTAGTCTCCAGCTGCGCACCCTCACCCGCATCGCGTCGCATCGCATCAATTGCACTAATTTCTTCAATCAGCGCACAAGGCAAGATTCACTCACATTTTTAACGAGTAAAACTAGCGAAAATTGTTTAACAAGTGAATAGTATGTGTGTGTATTAGTAGTAAGTAAATATGTAAGTAAATTTGGCCCATTGTCCAAATTTAGATTCTAAATCCGGAATTGACTTGAAATAAATCGGTTGATGAGATTGCTCCTTGCGAGCGGTTGTCTAGCTTTTTTTCTTCTTTTTTTGCGCCTTCATCATCTGCAAGAAGAGCAAGCCGTGTGGGCGATAATCGTTAAGAGAGAGCGAGATTAATAATGACAAGTAATTGGTCGCTTAACAAGAAAGAGAGAAAGAGAGACAGGTGGAGAGAGATCAGTCACGCGTGTTTTAATTTGATATTAATGTGAGGTTTGACAAAGCTTTTTGCTGCGAAATAAAGTTTAATTACAACATGTGCATGTACGTATTTATGTGTGTGTGTATGAGTGTATGAGCTGAGTGCTCTCGTACTTGCCAGAAGCGGTGCCGACGTCGTTGTTGCTGCTGCTCTTTGCTCTAATCTCGATTATCTCAGCAGCAACAGCAGCGAGCGCGGCAATCTTAACAATTGTTTATTGTTTTCTCTGCTCCTCCACGCTCTCTCTCTCTCTTTCTCTCTTGTTCGACTGTGCATGTGTGTGTGTAGAGCTGAACTGCAAGTGAATTAAACGAAAAGACTTGAAAAAGTTGAAGCTTTGCTTTTTTGTTTAGTACGCAGCTGTCTCCCGACGTGTACGTTACGTATTGGCGCCGTGGCGCTGTAAATTAAAAAAAAAAACAATAAATTAATTCAACAAAAAAGCGGTGAAAATCTTGTAACTAACTCTGTTCGGGACTCTGCAAAAAGTTTTGTTATTTGAACATCGATTTAACGCCTTGCTACACAAACGGTATGCGTGTTTTTGTGTGTTGCTCTCTGGAATGAGAGTGCGCAAATGAAAGCAAAAGTGCAAATGTAAAATTATAATATAATGGCCATTAGTGTGTCAGTGTGTTTAATTATATTTAAATTGCTAGGCTCTCATTTTCTTCTTTTTTTGTTGCTTAGCACGCACACACGCAAGCGCAGTACGCAGCAACCGCTAATTATGAAAGTTTTTATTGTTTTCTTGATTCGAATTTGGGGGACCTCGGGGCTGCTTATGTTGTTCGTGCGTTTATTTCATCGTTTGTTTGTATTGCACAAGCCTAAGCCTTTAATAAGACGCACATTTGTTTGCCAACAACATCGATGTGGTGTTGTTGTACAAACACACCTCTGAGTGCCTCAACTCGCCCATTAGTGTTGTGACCATGATTGTCCCAAAAGAAAGTATGCTGCTCGCTGCACTGCTTATTGCTGAGAAGAAATCATAAATCAACGTTTACCAACACGCTGCTCTATGCATAAATAATGGCATGCCATATGTACATTTGTATTAAGTATAAGAGGAGGAGGGGGCGGGGGGAAAGTGGGGCAAAACAAAATAGTTCGTAGGCAAATATTTCACAGTCAGTGGACACAGCACGCAAATGAAGTACCGCAAGTAGCTGTCTTCTTCTTCATCATCTTTGCTCTCCACATGCATATTCTCGTATTTTACAATTTTTACAACACTGAGTCGTCGTTGTCTAAGCACACGCATTCTGCATGCTAAACTGATCGTTGTTTTGTGGGTTGGAGCGTGGTGGATGATAGGGAGGGGGAGGAAGGGTGGTTGCGGCGAGCGTCAGTGACTTCCGCGACGTCGTCGTCATTGCGGTTTTAGTCGGTTGACTTTGACTAGTCGACATTATCTTTTTTGTTCGTCGTTGCTGTCAGCTGAGCTGAGCGCTGCTTATTTTTTCTTTATTTTATTTTGAATTTTTTGTTGTTTGATTGCACAGCAGTGACGGGCTGCAAAATAATTGCGCACAATTGCCAAATACAGGGTGTTTCACTTTTCATTTCGTTTTGCCAATCTTTGCTCTTTTTCAATTTTTGTCATCGTTGTTGTTGTTTGTGCTGTTACTGCTGTTATTTTTTTGTTATTGTTGTTGTTGTCATCGCACGCCGCTTTTGGATAATTTGGCTTTCGCTTTTGTGCCATTACTGTTGTTGCTACTGCTGCTGTTGCTGTTGCCTAATGCCCCAGCGCCAGCTCTCGTTGCCAGACCCCAAATCGGTTCCAAAAATGAATCAAACTTATTTTGAGGTTTACAGTGTAAATTCGATACAGTAAACGGAACAGCAACAACATCAACAACAACAACCTGTCGAAGTTAACAAATCAAATAAACCGGTTCCCAGTTGAGTTATTTGCTTGCTTTTTAATTTAACTAAAACCAAAAAAACAAATTCCAAATAAATGAGTTCATTCAAAGTAAAACTAACCAGAACAAATAAATGATATAACTGAAATTTATGAACCAGAACGAAGTGTTGTCTTTGTGGCAATAAAAATATGTCTCGTCATTGCAGCGAGTGTCTACTGTACTGTGTGTTTTCGCGTGAATTTGCACTTTAATAAACAAAAGGAAAAAAATAGCACAGCTTCATTAATATTTTGCAAGATCTTTTCTTAATTATGAGACAGACACTCAAACACAGCACGAAATGTGAGAATTGCACGAGAATATCCCACAAAAGGTCAGCAGGCAGACATATAGCCAAGGTGTGATTTTTATTAAGATCCGACTTGAGACACTGTTTGTTCTACTTTTGTGTGAGTGCATAATGCATATATGTCTATCTAACACATGGGTGTGTGCGAGTGTGTGTGTGTGTGTGTGTGTTGTGTATAGTGTCTTTTTTTGTGGATTGTTTCTGAGAAACTCGGGCTTATTGTCTTTGCTTTGTCTTTAGAGGTTACTCTGTGCCGTCCAGCTGACTGTTGATAGTATAGTATATATAAGGGTATACATAGAGGTACAGTGTTCGCTCGGTAAAGAAAACACACATGTTTTACGGCTATAAAGCAACTTTAGTGATTTGTCAGTGCTTTGAATATATACATCTAAATAGTAAGGAAATAATCTGCATGCAAATTTAATATAATTAGAAATATTTATTTACGACGAGTGACTACTGTGGCGTGTAGATGTTGTTACTGCTTAAAGCTAACTATTTACTGCTGGCCACTCGGGCCAACTGGTTTGGCTGACACGACTGACGTTTGACGATTGTCGCTTGTCGTCTGACGTCTGTCGTCTGTGTGGATGCAGATTCACAGCACTGATGGGGATTGGCTTACCAGCTGAAAGGAATGCATTCAGATTCATTGCAAGCTGTTGTATAACAACGCTAATTAGCTGTATAATAGAAATACAGCAAAACATTGGCATCGTCTGGGGACAAGCGTCGGAATTTTGCAAATTAAGTTTCAGCTGACAAGGAAAAACCCCAACCAAGCACAGCCCGAAGCCGACGACGACGCTATCGCTATTCACCCAGCGGCAAATTCATCATCAAAAACAAGACGAATTGAATTGAAATAAACAAACAAAAAAAACAAAGCAGAAGAAAAAATAATAACTGAGCATTCGGTTAGAAGATGCCCTGTAATCAGCTGAGAATTTTCGTAATTTGTAGTCAGCTATTTAAATTCGGATATTAGGCTGAAAAGCGATAATTATTGATAAGCTGGGGACGTATCGAGCAGTGGAATATGTGTTCTGTCTTACATTTATATTAGTTCAATTTCCGTCTTCATTTTAATGATACATTTTCAACAAAGTCGCTTCAAATTTCATTTACAATTCGTACTAGATTTATCTTAAAATACGTAACGAAACTTCAAGGGTATACCATTCGTATCTACATTTGAGGGGTATGAAAACAAGTTGGAACAAATCGAAAGCTCAGCGAACAAAGTCCAATCCGAAAACGTACCGAAACTTAAATGGAAAATCTCATATAACATTTTTTCAATTCGCAGAATCCGCCTCCCATCCCCTGCCGCACACACAAACAGACAGCCACCCACACACACAAACACATTGATAGTGAAAAACTGTAAAAATGCCTTATCAGCCAGCGGGCAACAGCAGCGGCGGCAGTAAAACGGCAAAAATGTCGCAGCTAAAATTCTGGAACAAGCAGAACAACAACAAGCAGCAGGAGAAACAGCTGCAGCAGGACAGCAGCGGGGAGAGCATCATCGATGGCAGCACAGGCGGTGGCAGCAACGGTGGCAGCAACAACGGCGTCAGCGGTGGCGGTGGCAACTCAAAAAGCGAGTCGAAAAACGGCAAACGCAATTGGCTGCATACGCCGGAGCAGCTGATCAACGGACACGCCGTCTATCTAGTCAAGGTGAGTCGAGCTCCCTCAGCTGTGACAAGATACATTTAACAATCATACATTTAACTAACTTGCTCGTTGTCGTTGTTGTTGTTGTTAGTTCTTTGGTAACCTGAGCGTGGACCAGCCCAAGGGCATTGAGGTGGTCAAGGATGCTATACGCAAGCTGCAGTTTGCCCAGCAAATGAAGAAGGCGGAGACGGGCACACAGGAGAAGTTCAAGAAACTGGAGATCACCATTAGCATCAAGGGTGTCGCCATCCAAGAGCCGCGCACACATAAAATCTTGCATCAGTTTCCGCTCTACAACATCTCGTACTGTGCGGACGAGAAGGGTGTGAAAAAGTTCTTCAGCTTCATTGCCAAGACGGTCAAGTCCAAAGACAACACAATGGATACTAATGGCTACAGCAACAATAGCAGCAACACCAACGGCAACAATGACACCTCAAAGCCAGAGGAGACGCACGAGTGTTTTGTATTCATTTCCAACAAGCTGGCCTCCGACATTACGTTGACCATTGGACAGGCCTTCGATTTGGCCTACAGGTGCGTTGTTTTGCATATATTTACTAATTGATATTTGCAGTCGACAGACAGACTGCAGTTGGGTGGTATTTAAAAAACGTTTAATTTCGATTACTCATACTTTTTGCATTGCTGTATTGCCACAGAAAATTTATGGACAGCAATGAGAAGACGAATTTAAACAAGGCGCAACAGCAGATTGAGCATCTGCAGCAAACGATTGCTGTCTATAAGGATCGCCTGCGTGAACTGTCTGCCAAATTGCCAAAGGCCGAGCTGGATGCCATGTTGTACAAGCTGGGCATCAAGGATATTGTCGAGGCGCCCATCCAGGAGCTCAATGGCAATGAAACGTTGAGCAACGGCAAGCTGGGTAAGCATAGCAGCAGCATAAATATATTCCTACATTCCTAATCTTGTACATTCGGCAGATGAGGACAAGCTGCTGATTGATACCAATTCGACGACGGCCTCAACGCATTCGGCGTCGCCCAATTCGTTCTTGCCGATTGTGCCGCCACGGAGCAATCTGTCCAGCCAGATGAGCAGCAGCAGCAGCGGCGGCGGTGGTGGAGGTGGTGGTGGTGGCAGCAAGAGCAATAGCCAGAAAATGGATGAGCTGCTGTTGAATTCGGATTCCGACAGCGATTTTGATCCGCGCGCCGATGAGATACAGGATAATCTCAGCAATGGTCGCAATGCCATCAGCAATGATCTGTTTGGCTTTGAGCCATCGAAGAGTTTTGGCCAGCAGCTCTTTTTCAACAACAACGATCACAAGCTGCAAAACAACAACAACAGCAGTGTTAGCAACAACAACAACATGAGCATCAATAGCAGCGGCTTCTCCAGCGAGCTAAACATAACGCCACCATTATGTAGGTTTATATTGCATTATATAGTTAACTTTATTATAATTTTTATCGGGTATCTGTACATTTTCAGTGGCGCCACCGCCAAAAATTGCGGCGCCACGTCGCAGCACCTCGGTGACCAACAGTGGCATCAATGGCAACACGGATCTGTTTGGCTCCGATCCATTCGAAATGAATAATGGACCCAGCGTGTTCAAGGTGAGTGCTCCGATCCAACATCCATCCATAACTATATATATAATTTGTGTATATAATTTCAGAGTCAGCTGAACATTGATGATTTCTCGTTGGAGAGCTTGGATCCGTTGCGGAAGTGAGGGCGGGAGGAAAGCGGTGCTAATTACGCCATTTGCGCAACACGAAGAAGAGTTGTGTTACTATATATGAGAGTATACAGTTTGTATCTTAGCTTATTTCCGATATTTGCCTGCTGCTGCTGATGCTGCTAAATTCATGTTAAATTTTTGAGTTGAGTTTTGAGCTTGAATTATAAATATTGTATGTGTATGTGTATTATTGTTTATATAATTTTATATTGCATATTATGTATGATTATTAATTATGATTATTATATATTATATATTATTGAATCCAATGCACTTTGTTTAAACGAATCAATTGTTGCTGTAGTTAAATAGTTTAAATGAATGTCAATTGTCGAGCAAAACGTAAAAGGTAAAAACAAAAAAAAAACAAAAACGTCAGAAACGTCGTGATAATGTGCAAACGCTAAAAACCTAAATGTGAGAATTTTGTATAAAATAATTGTAAAGCTAAACGAATATTATAAATATATCTATATTCTTACATATATATATATATATATATATATGTATATATGTGTATCCTTCTGTCTAAACATGTCTAAACCAAGCACACGCAATGGATTATTGTATAGCTCAGCAAAATGAACAATATTTATTATTATGTAAAATAAAATGTAGTGCCTAAAAAACAGTTTCGATTTTGGACTTGTTTTATATATATATATATTTATTTTCTGCTTCACTTTATTGCACAAAAACACGCTTATAAAATATGCAGGTGATTTTCAACTTGATATATAACAATAGTAAATTTCTTTTGCTTTTAACAACAATTGGAAACTTAACACGTTACTGCCATGAATACAATATCAAATACAAATCCTAGTTGTGTTGTTGCTGTATTTGGGAATGTTTGCCTATAATTAGTGATATATCATTTTTACTCTCTTTAGGTTGCACTTAAAACTATTGTTGCTGTTGTTTTCGTAGAAGTCCTGAGTATCATTTTGAGTGGCGCATATCTAATCCAAGTCGCTGTACCGCTTTGGCGTTGTTGCACTCAGCTGACGTGCATTCATGTCCGAGCTCTGGAATATGAAAACGTTTGTGCTCTGAATTTAACCGAATCCATATGATAAACAAAAGTCGATTTTTTGAAAATCCTTTCACTAGCCAGCCAAGACTTAGCTACGAATGAGTTTGGTATGATATGATAAGAAATCAAATCACATGTTTCTGGTAATCATATCTTAATATATTGAAGACAAGCAATATCAGACAAAATACCTTTTTAAAAATTATGGAAATTATATCAGCGATTTTATCAAACTGAAGAATACGAACAGAAACCAACCATGATGGCGGGGATGAGTTTTTGTGTGATTGGAACAGTCTTATAAGTTCTTTAAAAAACCATAAATATAACGCCAACGATTGGAAAAATTCTGAAAGAAAGCATAAATAAGTCAAGATAATTAAGAGAGTAAAGATATATAATATATAAGTTTAAGAAAAAAATTACTTGGTATATAGAATGGGAAGGATTCAACTTTCGTTTTTTTTTTGCGTGAGCCGTAAAATATGCAACATTTATCTAAGGCAGCTGGGGCACAAAGAAGGAATAAAAACGTTCCAAAACACGATTATTTGTTATCTATTATTATTATATACTATTAGCAATAGTTGAAAGGAGTTTAGGGATAATCTTGGATGCAAACGATGCATTATCTCACTATCCATTATTAATTATATTCAACTTTTTGGCGAACATGGAAAGTGAACAGAATATGGAAACTGTGTGTGTGTGTGTGTTTGTTTGTATACAAATTTCAATAGATTGTTTGTTTAAAACTTCATATATGTTTATTTATAGTATTTATATGTAAATGTATATATATGTAAACTTTGTGTGCTTGATAATTAACCAAAAATGCATTTTATATAACTTAAAACTAATTCACATTTAATTAACTAACCTAATTTCGCAATTATTTCAAGACTTGTTTTTTTATATGTGGGTGCATCATCTATGTAGATTTATCGCAATAAATATATGTTTATATATATATATATATATTTAAGACTTTATCGTGTCTATAACAGCTTAAAAGTAATTATGAAAGTAAACCCCACAGAGCAACTAAACCAAGCCTGAAAAATTCCCATTAATTGCACATGTACAAATTTTGTGGAATGTCAATTGGTAAATGACAACAATAATTGAACAAAATGCAAACAATGCCAAAAGTGTGTAGAAACAATGAATGCACAAATAACATACAAATAAAACCGAATAGTTATTAAATATTATTAATTAAACACTTTGGACTTAATGCGGGTTCTAAGGAGCTGGCGTAATCTCTGGGTTGTGGGATAGGCTGGGGTTTCATGATTGGTTGATCGGTTAGTGAAAGGGGGGTTGCAGGCACACTCAGCCAGGCCTAGTTATTGGCTAACAGCGCTCGTCTTCATCGGCTTCTTGACGTATTTTACCTGATTCGACCAGTCACCCGTCGGCACTGTTGCGCGATAGAACTTTGAGCTCGTCTTGTTGAAGATGGGCAACAGCTCGTTGGCCTCATCCGAAAGCGCCTGCAACACAATAGAGAACAAGTAAGCAAAAGCTGCATTTTAAATTGAAGGCATTGAGAGTTCACCTTCAGGTAGACGATGGCATCGGTGCCGAAGCCCTCGCAGGAGAGCAGCACGATGTCGCCGTGGAAATAGCGTGCATAGAGCCTTGAGATGGGCAGGCCATAGCCGTAGCCGGCCAACGGTGCTGTGTGCAGATCCGACTTGGATGGCTGCGGTGCTGTGCTGTACATATACTTGAACAGCTGATCGGACTGAGAGCGTGGAATGCCGCCGCCCTGATCGGAGATCTTCACACAAATATCCTCCCTGCCCCGAGAAATGGCCACCTTCAACGGGGGCAAAGTATCACAGTTGTCACGACTGTGATGCTCAACAACAGCGCGCATCGAGTTCTTAAACAGCTCAAAGAGCATGTAGTACAAATGCGAGGGCACATAGACGGTGCTAATGGGCAACGCCTCATCCGTGCTGCTGTACTGCTGAATTTCCAGTTCGGGACTCGCCAAATAATATTGATCACAGAGGAAGCGAGCATTCTCGTACGCATCCCGCACCACATCCGACAGATCACAGCAGGGATCCAAGCAGCCAATGTGCCGACCCTGCGAGTGCGGACTCGAGCCAAAGAGCAGCGCTGCGGAAAGTGTTGAAAATACATATATTAATTATATATATATATATATATATATATTTGCATATGTAAAAAGAAGTAGATGTTCGCTTATAGAATGTTTTTTTCAACCTGATTCCATCTCTAATGTTTGCACAAAAATTCAGTATTTTGCTTAACTGAATTCCAATTATTACTGATGGTGGTTTGAAAAGTGATAATTAAAAATTCCAATAAGCGAAATTTCTTGTGATTGGATGTTTTTGAAATTAGTTATTTCGACGAACTGTCTCTAATGCTATGACAAATTAAATTATAAATCAAACTCACTATGCTGATTGATTAGCATACGAATGCTGATGCGTGACATATAGAGGCGATCGAGAAAATATTGTATGGAGCTCTCAGTGGGCGCATCGACGTTGCCGCCCTCGTTCTCCTTCATCTCGATGACGCCCTGGGCCATCGTTTGCACAACATCATTGTGACGATTCCTAATGAGATCCAAATCGTGCACAAATCTAAAAAGAACATAAGTCCAATGATTAGATAATGTGGCCGGCCTTTAAGTGGATAAATCGTATTTTGTTCATACTTTTGCAGGTTGTCATGATTGGGTTCGATCTTCTCGTACTCCAGCACATCCTCGAAGCTCTTCACATACCAGGAGCTCACCTCGCTCACGGAACGCGTGTGCAGCAGATTATCGGGCAGCAATGCAATCTCCTTCATAATATTCGCCAGACGCACGGGCAGCTCCTTCCGCAGAAATATAAACGATTGTTTCTCGCATGCATTTTGTCCTGCAATCGCAAAAGGAGAACATGTGTTCAGATTAGTATTATTCACTAGACATGTGTTCTACTTTAGCAAATCAATGCCGAGATCTTGTCATATTTACAACAAGCGACGCAATTACTTTGAGCATGCACTCAACAAATGGGTCTATTTAAAAAAAAAAATAATATTAATAATCATTAAGAAATGCAAGTAAATAAAATTGAATCTCTATTTATAATTTGGTGAGGTTTGCATGTCAAACTGGCTTTTGTTTTGTTGCTCACGTAAGTAATCAAAATTTGGTAAACAGAATTTATTGTGATTTAGTCAACAAATTTGAACAAAGCCTCAAAAACTTTGCACTTTTCGCTTAGTTTTTATTTAGTTAGCTGATTACCAATCAATTCGTAACAAAAATACAACATTGAAGGAAAGTAGAATCGGGCGATTGGAACTGAAACACTGATAAGAACAACGAACTCGTCTGCCAGTCAAAAAATAATTAATTATGTTTACATACCCAAATACATATTTCGATACTAATGTTTCACAATAACCTTGAACTGGACAACGCCACCTGTTGTCAAAGTTCGCAAATAAGAGACACGCCTCTTTTTTTGTGCGATTGCCTTGAACGAATTGCTGATAAACCGCGAACCAGCGGCTTTGATAACAGACAGAGAGCAAATAAAGAGTGTCAACAACTTTTATACGGGGCTGCAATTTCGAGATCAATACGAAAACAAATCATAAATACGTCTGCATAAATGTATAAAAATTAGTTATAAAACGATAGCTTTGTCGGCCATTTTGTTTATGAGGCAATTGTAACGAATTCCGAAAACAAAACAGAATAAAAACTAGCAATAAAAACACAAGAGAGCAGCATAAAGCACAACAAAAGTTTCGCTCGAGTGGTTCACTCACGAACCAAAATCATAACAAGCAGCGACGTCAGCACGCCCCGCTAGAATTTGCGAGAAACTGCCGGCTGTTTATAGGGGGATGGTCACACCACACATGCACACGCATGCGAGAGAGAGAGAGAGAGGGAGTCAAAGAGTGATCAACAAAAACACACGCGCGACGCTTTAGCACCGCCTCTCAACCACCCGCTCAGCCTAAAAGAAACGCGAGCAGCTGACCTCAAAATAGACCTGTATTCATGCTTTGTTGTAGCTTTCCGCTTCTACCGCTTGTTTACCAATGAGTCTGCACGTGTCTGTGTGTACGCGTTTTTTTTATTTACTGTTTGCAAAAAGAATTTGGTGTGATTTGATCGGCGGTGTCTGGCACTTGCCAAGAACTTTGATAAGATGTGGACTCACTTTGGTTTGACTCGTGTGATTGGCGAAATTGTGCTAAACGATAGCAAACAATAATCGGCGCATTGTCTGGACAGCATAAAAATATATCGTTCGCGCCGTAATTGAATATTAACAGGCGACAAGTACAAGCACGTCACGAATTCAATTGAGAATTGCTTCTCATTATCAGCCCCCAATTACTCAATTGCACTCATTTTCCGATTAGTCATTCAACACTCAATTTCTCAATCGCTTTGCAGTCAGTGCTGGCAAGCGCAATAAATTATTTACAGCTGCACGCAATTTCTTAATACACGCGACGCACAGGCGGGGGCAACAACCACACGCCCAAGGTCAGGGATTGTCAGTCCACTCCAAGTGAGACCGACGAACTGAGTTAAGCGCGCACAGTGGAAGGAAATGCGCATGTTGTAATTGCAATTACTCGAGCACTATTCTATTTCAATAGCAATTACTTTCGGACAGGCCAATTGTACAACTGGGCGTGACGTCACTGCAGAAGGACACACCCACAGTTGACAGCTGGGTCACATTTGACATCTCGGTCTATTGCATCAGCATTTTAGATATCCAATATTGAGCGAGTCGCTCTCGCGACAACATCTTTGCCTATACTTGACTCACATTTGCCATTGCCTATCATCACTGACGCCGACAAACGTCAGAGACAAACGTGAGAGCGAAGAGATATATTTACCGAAAGCAAAATAAACAAACAAAAACAAATAACAACAACTGACTGCTGGACTTTGAGATGCTATTCAAAATACAATACAGCATGAAAAGTGGAACAAAATAAACGTATTCGCAAACTAAACCAGAAAAAAACGTAATCTTTGAAAAAAAAAAAAATCGAGCAAAGAATTAGATTTTGTTTGAGATGAACCATCACACAAATATACCCTACAGTCGTGAGGGTCAAAGTCTGCGGCGCGTGTGGTTGTCAATTATAATCACGAAAATTGAGAAAACACGGGGGTGTTTTGCGTCTTTTTTATCTTTTGCTTCGCTTTTTTGTGCTCTTCGGTTGTTGGGTTAAGTTCTGACGGCTTTATTTTTTTGTATTTGTTTGTTTTTCGTATTTTTGGCTGTCCTCAAACGTTGGACGGTTCCAAAGTACATATTTCGCTGGCAATCTATAGCTATAAGTATGAATTGTGAATTTCCTCTGAATAAAATGGGGTATATGTCCAAGTCAGCTGCTATTTGTGACGTTGGTAAAAGCGTTAGGAACAGGCCTCTGCTGTTGCTACTTATTCGAAACGTACAAATTTTCCATTTCGAAATACTCGTGTTGCTTGTTCTTTAAATATAAAAATATCATCTATAAGTATGAATTGTGAATTTCTTCTGAATAGAATATGGCTTATATGTACTTATTGGAAACGTAAAAATTTTCCATTTCGAAATACTCTTTTATATATAAAAATATAAACTTTGTCATTTGTTTTTGGCTTTTGTTCTTAATAAATTTGTCATTTCAAATATTTTTCTTTTTTTGTTGCACACGCCGCAGTTGGCATATGATCAGAGGAGTATGAGGGGACCTTCATAATCAAAAAAAAAAAAAAAAAACCAATGCGGATTGCAAGATATCATATATATATTCCACTGACATATGGTTTTTTTTTTGGGTTGTTTAGCTGATAGGGAAAGTGATTAGGAACACAATATAGTTAAATGTGGTAAAAGTTGGAGCTAATAATTAGCAGCTAGCTGAAGTGGGTCACTTGTTGTTGTAAAAATATGATAACGAAATATTAATTTTTCCCATATAACATATGTCTGCCATATATTACAGTGGCATTGCGGGTGGTGCGATGTGAATTTTAGCGATATTCGAACTTTAGGATATTCACCTTGGGCGCATTATCAAGCATAGCTAAGCCCAAGTACAGTTGGCAACAAAAGCAGCTCAATTCTTATCGCTCGCATTAAAAGTTCAACCACTAACAAACATTTACGGTATTGAATTTAGTAGAAAAGCCGTTATTAATTCTGTTTGCACATCATAAAGACCAAAAACCCAAACAAACAAAAGAAAATAGGAACAATAGATATATAAAGTAGTGGGGTAAGTTGGTTGAGTATGTTGAAGCCTGTTTCACAATTTTAATTCTATTAATAAACACAAAACATGGCAGGCCTAGTCCTCCCCCCCTTCCACGCCTATGAAAAAACCTTGACTTGCCTCCTTTCGGCATCTGTGGCTATATATAGCCCTTAATAACACAGTTGTCTCTTCCTTCTCTGCATTTTGCTGGGCACCAGCCACTTGGTCCTCCCTCCTTGCCCACCCCTCTCTCTCTTCCAAGTCCAAGTCAGCTGCTATTTGTGACGTTGGTAAAACAGGCCTCTGCTGTTGAAATGTTCTTATATAATCCAACTTAAGTGAGGATATTCAGTGTATTATTTATGACTTTATGATTATTTTTTTTAAATTTATGGTTATATTAATATCCGATAAATTTTAAATAAATAATATGCGCATTTCAGTTGTTTATTTTATTACTGATTTGGAGGGGAATTTTATTATTCTGTTGTTCGTTTTAGTACTGATTCTAAGGGAATTGCTTTTACGCTAGATTGCATAGAAGCTAGATATAATTTTATATTATATTGTTTTGCCTTATTAGAAAAATGTGTGACTGTTAACTGTGGAATGTCACGTCAAGAATTACTACTGCGCAAATGGAATTGTCATTTACAGGGTATCACGTAGTGGCATATTTGACATTTTCTTGCGCCTTTTTTGGGCAGGTTACGACGCAGCTTAGAACATTCTTATACATAGTAATGTATACACACAGGTTTTGTCTTTATCCAAGCATGTAAATAAAGTAGTTGTCTATATAACTGACATTGAAGCGTCCTTGGGCAGCACGTGCCATTTGCCAGTTGCAACTGGTGGGCGGTCTGCGGAGAGGCGTGTGAAATCCGGAAATATGACGACTTGCAGCAAAAGTATAAAATTTCATTGTCGTTTATTGTTGACGGCTAATGAAAAATATGTTTGTTTGTTTCGTTTCCGTTTTTATAATATATGTCTATGTATGTGATTAGTTTCGCATCTAAAATCGCCAGCTGGATTGAAGCTTGCAATTGAAACGACTATTAAGCTTTTACTCACTCACTCACTCATTCTCTCTCTCTCTCTTCCTCACTGTATCGCTCTACATATTCAAAAGTTTTGTTTTTTTTTTTAGCGTCGGAGACCCGGCTCGGACAGTGAACATGCTTAATTGACAATTCAATGAAATTAAATTGGGTATGTACATTTTAGATAGCGGTGAATTTGCGCAGTACAGCTACACACACATATACATACATATCCATAAGCATAGAAGGCTGCTTAGCTAAGTCACGAATTAACATTAATGAATTACGCTCTTTGCTGTAAGTTTAACATACTCATATATTTTACATGTTTGACACATTAATAGGTTCTCACACTGTTATCAGGTTACGCAACACACACACACACAGCGAAGCCGTCGAGATCACAGCGACCGTCGAAATCAATCCATTCACATGTTTACGACACAAAGGTATCAAATGTTCTATGATTGTTGCATTACAATTAAAACAGCTAATTATTTAAATTACGATAATGACACAATATATATATATATATATTTATATATATAGGCGCACACTTATGGCTTTTTGAGTGAGAGTTTGAGGGGAATTGAGCGCAATTTATCGAAAACCGGCAAGGACATTTCTATTTTTAAAAGCTTACCAAAGTCCATAAATTGTTTTATTGACAGCGGTGATGGATTGAAGCCCGAATAAAAGTCCAGCATTTTGGCCAGGCTCGACATGGACGACGAGATGGCCGATAGACGCACGGGAAAAATACGCATGATGAGTGCCTTTTATAATTTATGTTTAAGTTTTTACTTTGTGTGCCTTTAGTTCAATTGCTGTCGACCCACTGGGCTGTTATCTTCAACAACTTTATTTACCCAATAAGGTATATATTATTCTCTGCGCTTGGCTGGAAAGTGTATTATTTTTTTTTTAGCGGTCGGTAGGCGCAATGTCCTTCGCTCACCTTCAGCAGCTGAGGACGATGGCGTACATAACCCAACTTATTTTTATTGGGCAGCAGGACGTTGGCCTTTTTCCCTCTCTTTTCCTCGTTTTTTTGTGTTTTTAGTAGCGCGTGAGCTTTTTTTTTTGTTCCGAACAGCTGTCCACGTCTGAATGTATTTGTTGTTGTTGGTGTTTCAGTTCACAGGCCTCACAATAAATCAATTGTGCTCTACAAGGCTTTTAGCGTTGAGGGTACAAAAATGTAGCAAAATATTTGTATTTATATAAATCGCAATTAGTTTTGTAGCTTTTGTTTTCTGTTAGCTGCTGCTGCTGCTGTTGTTGCTGCTTCTTCTTGCTTCCTTGTTATTATTGTTCTTGTGGTATTTCTCGGCAGTTTCTGTAGATTTGTGTCGCTGATGCGCCATAAAAGCGTTTGTATTATGCAGTTCCAGTTGAATAATGCACAATTGAAGTCCGAACTTGCCACACTATGCGACTGATTTGTGCGCCACGCGTGTCATAACAGCGTTAAATGGGCTATTTATTTACTTTCTAGATGATGTCGTCGTCTTCGTCGTTGTTATTGCAGCACTCTGCGTCGACTAATCCAGACGGCAGCCCCGTGTAGACTCAATACTGTGCCCAACGAATCGAGAGACTGTTCGAGAGCACGCCGCGTATTGCTCATTTTATAGGCGCGCTCCAAAATGTTTGTGTGTGTGCCTGTCTGATTTTCAGCTGGAGGGTTTTGTGGATAAGCGAGTAAAGTGTGACCATAGTTCGTTAACGTGAAAAATACTCTCGTTTCGATAGAAATATACCAACAGACTTGTATATCGCCCAGCTACCACAATACTTAATTGCCAAATGGGCGCGACTGGCACATACTCTATATTTATTTAATAATTTATTAATTAAAATTTGCATTTAATAAAAGATCAAGTAATAAATGCGCTAATGCGTGTGTTTTCATTTTTATTGATACCCTTATAGATGTAATAGATAAATATTCATAAGTTACAGCATATACAAATATAATTTGAAATTATTCCAATTAAATTGCAATAATATTCAAGACCTTAACGCTTTTTTTTTTTTTGATGCACAACGCTCGCTTATAATGCTTATAAGCATAAAGCGTTGCGTGCGAATCATTCCATAAAAAATTCGTATTACATAAAAGTAAATTTTGAAAATTCACAAAACAAATCATAAATCTCTGAATATTCTCGTTCTTTACATGATTTAAATATATATGTATATATACTATATAAACCAACTACAGATATTTAATTTGTTGCTGCTGCTCCGTTGCTATAAAGAAGTTTGTTAGACAAATTTACAAGCACACAATTTCAAACACAAATCGAGCTGTGCGTAAATGATATATGTACTATATTTACTACTGTAGATCTGACAATATATATAGGTTGATTTTTTGGAGGCCAGAATTGGAAGTTGGTTAGATGCCTGTTTTGGTTTTTCGTATTTTATTTTTTTACCTTTTGCTGCCTTGATTTGGTTTTCATATGTATGCATGTAGGACTAAGGAGTATCGTTAGCATTTCTCACTTTCTGGCTAATTTAAATGTTTTTCGTTTTTGTTTTTTCTTTAAATATGTATATATGTAGTATGATATATATAATATGTATATGTTAAGACTATAACTAAATTTGTGTTAACAAAAAACAATGCATAAAAATTATAACAAATTTGTAAATGGAAATACAATTATAGTTTCTACTGTATGTGTGTGTGTGTGTGTGAGCTGGTTTTTTTTTAAGGAACATGACAACAATATAGTGTGTGTGTGTGTGCGTGTGAAGGTGTGTGTGTGGGTGTGTGTGAGTGCGATGTGAAGCTAGCAAAGAAATTGGAAAACGCTGCACAGATTTTGCTATAGCATGCATATATAAATGTGAATAATCTGTTATATATACATATACATATATATATATAACGTAAATATTCTTATTATGCTTATATTATATAATGTATATATATAAATATATTTCGCTTAGCACACACATGTAGTATAGTAATGTATATATATATTTGTTTATATATATATGCTTTTGTGGCGGTCTACCGATCTTCCAGCCACACACACTTACTCGCAGGATCAGTAGACGAACCGATTCATGTTCATGCCCAGATCAGTGCCACCACAACCGCCAGCTGGCGGCGGCGACTGGTCATCCTCGTCGTCGCCTTCGTAGCCATTCCTTGTCAGCGTCCCATTGCCGCCGACATTGGTGCGCTTTGCGTTGCGCTTGAATCGCTGCATCTTCAGCTCCTCGTTGTAGTCGCGATTATCCTGCTTGACATAGTCGCGCAATGTGCGCGGCAGCTCGTCGAGCGTCAGTGGTGGGATCAGCGGCACCGGCACCATCGGATGCATTGGTCCATCGGGCGCCGTTTCTGTCGATCGGCCGCACATCTGATAGAACAATATGTACGGTGTATTCGGCGAGGTGAGGCTGTGCATCTCCTGTGGCTTCGAGTTGGTCACGAGACTGTCATTGAACTTGAACCAATTCTTCGACTGATCCGCGGCAAAGGTAAAATAATGACCCGAATCCATGCTGTAGCCGGCGTGCACCACACCCGCATATAGATCATAGTGCACCGTGCACGTCTCCTGCAGTGAATCCGTGGAGCACACCTTGACGTTCACCTGGAGGAATCAAAGATAATCATCAAATAGAATTCAATTGAATTGAACTTGAAAAACTAGCTTCGCTTACGCTCTCATCGTGGAACACCTTGTGCATGAGCTTGGTGCGAAAATGGTACTTCTGATCGTACTTGAACTGCTTCAGCGTGAGGATAAGATTGCGGGGCGCCTGAGTGATCCCGATGCGCCGCTCGGCATCGCAGAGTTTCTTGCAGCGCGGACAGAAATACTGATTGTCGCCGTCGAGCTTCTCGGGCGAGCAGTAATAATCAATTAGGTCCTGCACCGAGTAGTTGGCTGCGCCACAGTCGTCCTTGTCATCCGGAAATGAGAGCTGCAGCTCCCGGAAGCTATCCTCGTTGCGACTCTCCCAGGCGCAATTCAGGCATTTGTACGTCGTCGACAATTTGCCGGCGAACGTTTTATCGATGGTCGACGGCGGCTTCTTCTGCTGTGCATTGGTGGGCGTAGCTGTGGGCGTGGCTGTGCTAATAGCCCCTGGTGCGTTTGGCCTCGAATTGTGCACGGCACAGATCTCATGATCGTTGCTATTGTAGGGTATTACGCCAGCGGCCACTATCTCATCCGTTAGGGAGGCAGCCGGTTCGCCGGCCTCCTTCAACTCTTTGGCCTGGTGGCCTCCAACAACATCCGTATCCATGTGCTGCAGATTGTGCGCCCCGCTGTTGATCTCATGCTCATGCAACAGATCCAGCAAATAGCCTAGGAACTCCGAGCTGTCCTGCTGCAGTCCGGGCGTAAACCCCGGCGGACGTGTCGCCTTCAACACACGCGACGGCGTCAGCTCGTAACGCATCGAATGATGCATCAACACAATCTGCTGCTGCACCTTCAGCAACAGCAACGTGCCGCTCTCAATGAGCAGAATCTGACGCACAAAACTGCAAAAAAAACACGTAGAAAATGAATATTTAATTGGAATTCGATTGTTAAACGGGAAACTTACTCGCTGGTCATGGCCAGTGCTTGGAGCACACTGTTCATATAGCAGGTGTTGCCCAGATTGACCAGACCGACCCGGGCGTTGCGTGGCAGGGCATTCTCGAAGAGGGCACGGGCGAGGACGACACAGTTCTGCGACGGCTCGTACATTTGGAGGGCGGCCTTGATGGGCGCATAGAGCTCATCGTTGTCGTAGAAGCGCATCATCAGCGCATTGGTCAGATCGACCACCTTCTGCAGATAGGTGCGCGAATCGATGGACGATTCGTCCATACTATTCGATTGCATCTTCAAATAGTTTACCACCGTCGGTATCTTTGGCAATATCTGAAATGTTATTTAATAATGAATTTGGATCGGGATCAATATCAGCAGTTAAATATTGAGAGATTATAAATGAATCTTTTGTTTACTCACCTTGTGGAATATCTCCGGCGCCTGATTGATGGTTGAGAGCATGTGAAAGACAATGGGCGCCACTTTGGGTCGCATTGCGGGAAAGATCATCGGAAAGAACAGCATATCGATGTTGTCCAATGCAATCTCGTCGAGCAGCAGATATTTCTCCTGCTCGCGCAGCCCCTGCAACAGCGCCATTATCCACAGATTGAGATTCTGGCAAAAGTTGCAGACACGTATCCATTTGCAGAGCAAACCCACCGTTTTGCGTATGCTATCATCCTGCACATCCTGATCCAGCAGCGATTGCACCGCTTCAATGATCAGGTCCGGGCTGAACAGCTGAAAGACAATCGCAACGGCGCAGGAGGTCTCGTAGGCGGATTGGGTGATCAGTTGGTAGACAATGCGCAGATAGAACATCAGATAGCTCTTCTTGTTGGGCATCGCCAGGTAGTTGCCCACCTTGTTGATCTCGTCCTTGAATCGCTTCAGATCATCGGCCTGGTTGCTTATCGGCATGCGCGCCAGATGGCAGATGACATGCTGATAGATGAGCAGCGTCGCCTGCTGATCATCCGGATTGATGCTCTGCATGATCCGCAGCAGTGCCTTAATATCATGCTGTCTATCCAATGAATCGGAGCCGCCTGTCTTTGGCGATGCATCGCTCCCATTGGAGGCATCATTGGAGCCGCCGCCTTTGTCCGAGATGTTGTTGTTGTTGCTGCCGGGCACGTTTGTCGTTGATGTTGTTGCTGCAGGGTCCGCTCCTGCTCCGCTGGGCGCACCATCATTCTGCTGTTCGGTGTTGTTCTGCTTGACGGCCATTTCAAAGGCGGCTGCCGCTAATTGTTGCTTCTGTTGGTGTCGGTGTTGAAGTTGTTGCTGTTTCTGTTGCCGCCAGCGACGGAGCAATAGCGAATTGTGCCTCTTGAGTGGGGGGTGCGGGGGCTTGGAGTTGGCGCGGGCGCTGCGGCTGTTGCGTGACCTTCGGGTGCACTGGGTGCGCAGTCGCCGCGTATCCTTGAGCCTGCTGCCGTTGCGAGTCGTCTTTACTGCTTTTGACCAACGCAGCGACTATTTATCTAAACAAACAACAACAATAATCGGCACCAGCAGCAGCCATTCAACAATGCGCCCAGATCCAACCACCCAAATGAGAGGACTCCGCTGGTCTCCACCAAATTGTTGAACTATTTGTGGTTTTTGTTTTTGTGGCACACACACTTGCACACACGCACATACACGCGAAGAGAAGAGATGAAAAAAAAACTGTTCGACGACGCTCGCTTTTGTTTTTAGCTCAATTTCCGTTTGTCACTGCCGACCTTATTTTCCTCAATTATATATTTTGATTTGCTGTTGTCTCTGCTGTTTTTGACTTACTCTCGCACACTGGGTGTATAATTAAATATTTCTTTGTCTATGTTTACTATAATTTTGACTGTGTTTAACAAATTTATTATGTTTTTCAGATTTTCTGTTAATGTTGAGGCTACTGAGTCAGTGAAAGCAAAGTAGAGACGTTCAATCTGCATGATGTCGCAGCCAGGGCTGCTACACGAGAATTACACAAGCTAGGTAAGTGTGCCCCAATACGATGAGCATTGTTTACCACTGAAAATATAAATCGTTGCATCACTCTGTATATGCTTATCACGATATATGCGACGTTATCGCACATCAGCTGTGCTTTCCAAATTATATCGATACATCGATGCATCGATACATCGATGCTTTTGCACATTTATTGTTTACCTTTTTTGTGCGTGGCTGTGTCGTAGTTTTTCACACAGCTGCCGCTTACTATCCCAAATAAACACGTCAATAGGTATTTTTTTTAAAGCGCCGTAAGATGCATCCAGGACAGATTGATGTCAATGAAATTACGGGCTATTGGTCATTTCTTATGAGCGTAAGTGTGCAAAATGAAAACCCAATGTACAACTTGTTGACCCATGAACATTATCATGTTTTTAGATCGATTGGAAGGATCCATGGCTTATCGGATTAATATTGCTGCACGTGCTGACGACGAGTACTGCTCTACTCACCCGTAACAATACGAATTTCCAAGTTTTTCTTTTTCTCGTGCTCTGTGAGTATATGAAGTCCTAATATGTTTGATAGTTATTTATTTGTGTCTCCTTATCAGTGAGTATAGTTTATTTCTCGGAGAGCATCAATGAATATGCGGCCCTGAATTGGAAAACATTCTCCAAGCAGCAATATTTTGATAGCAACGGCCTGTTTATCTCGACGGTATTCTCCATTCCAATACTTCTCAACTGCATGCTGCTGATTGTGAGTAAAAATCAATTGTTGGCGAGATGTGTTTGTTAAATGTTGATAATATTTATTATTGTGCAGGGCACGTGGCTGTACAACTCAACACAAATGATGGCCACGTTGAAGACAGCCCAGCTGCGGGAGAGGGTGCGCCGGGAGCGTAACAGTGCGGCAGGAACACCCACGGATACTTCTTTGAAAGAGGATTAGTTATAGGAAATTGCTCAATTATTCAAGCAGGCGAAGCCATGTAGCGTGTATTTTGTATCAGGTGTAAATTTTTTTGTATAACATGCGAAGTTCAATATTTATGTGTTATAAAGTGTTGTCCCGCCCCCTATTTGTAATAATAAAACAGCTTGAGAGTAATCTAAAATCAAGATTTCATTCATTTCAATATTAGATTTAAATTGATGCAGTTGCCGGCATATTAGTATTTTGCCAGTTGCCTGGTATTTGGTATTTTTGCCGCATACGGTCTCACTTGCACGCTTGGCTTGCAGATATTTGAGCGTTTGCCATGCGCTGGTTACATTGGCCAGTCGGTGGTTGAAATTAGTCAAGTGCGGCAGCGGGCGACGTGTTTTTTACCGCTGCGTAAACAAAATTTTGTGATAAGATTTATATCCAAGCGGACAGCTACCAAACAAAACAGAACGCGACTTAACTGTGTGTGTGTGCAAAACGAAACGGAATAAAACTAACTCACATGCAGAGCTCCCCAGCTTACGACGAAGCTGTGTTCTGTTAGTATATGTGCCCAAGTGTTTACGGTCGTGTGTGTGGGTGTGCGTGCGTGCCTGCGTTTGTGTGCGTCTCGGGCAGCAAATCCAAGTCGAAGATAGCCCGAAAACAGAAGTCGTATCTGTCTGTCTGTCTGTCAACAAATTTCACAAGGCCAAAGTCAGCAGTGCAAAAGGGCTGCAAGTGAAACATTAAAAATAAACAAGTGAAAAATATATAGAAAACTCTTAAGCACAGCTCAAAGAACAAGAAGAAGAAGAGGCGACGAACTTCAGAACCAAAGGGCAAAATACCAACAGAAAATCTGGTCGCAAGTTGAAAGTGACGCATAAAAACCAGAAGTAAATTATAATAATAAAAAAGGTAAACAACAAAAAAACCAAACCACAATTTTTGCGTTGATTTCTCGTAGTTTTCTTTAATGCCAAATGTTCATTCATAAAAACGCGACACGAAATGTGGCGACATAGCAGCTGGCACCCTTTACCCTCCCCACACACCCACCACAAACACTGCCACTACTCCCGGCCCAGCACACAACCCCCTCTCGTCTTATCTGTGGCACGCTTACACATTTTTGTGGTCGCTTTTTGCAAGCTTTTTTTGTGTTCTTGTAAATCAAAACGAATGCAAATGATTTTAATTATTTACTCCCCCTGCTCCACCTACCCCATGCAGTTGCTATCTATTTTTACAGGCATTCCGCAATTTAATGAGTTGTATTCGCTTTTCGTTTTTGGTTTCTTTTTTTTGCGGTTTGTTTGCGGTTTAGTTTCGCATTTCATTGATTGTTTTAATTTGCAATTTTTGTCTGCCTTTGCGATCGATGGATTAGATCAGATCTTTCTCTAAATATGGCACAAGTCTATATATATATATATATATATAATAGGTATATATATTTGTATATGTATATGTAGGTAGTTCCAGTTGTTTTGCGTCTGCGTTTCTACCAATTGGCATGATATCATTGATGACCGTATAAGCAGATGCAATGTATTTTACTGTAATGAACTTTTATTCCAGGTTTTTTTAATCTAAATAGTTAATCGCATTAAAATGTATTAATACTTTTATAAATTACGTCATGTAAAATATCATATTATATTATTATTATATCGAAGATTTATCAAGAAATTGCGAATATAACTCACATCTATGATAATGATGGATTGTCCCTTAATATCCGAACGCAATTAAGCCTACCTTCAAACATACTTATTTGTAATCTATCTTTTCTTATCTGCTATCTATCACCTATAGTTATTGAAATTTTGATAACATCCACTTAATTGCTTCAAGTTGATGGCTGGCCCACGATTGAACTGTGCGCGCATTAAAGTCACTGAAATGCCAAATGCAAAACCAGCCAAAGCAAAGCAAAATAAATAAATAAATACTTATGTGTATATAAAAAACAATCAAAATAACTCGGTGACATCATTTTGACTAATCGCCAATTTTAGCATTTGAGAAACGGCGGCTGCTGCTCACCAACGAACCGTAGGGAGTGGGTTGGGGAGGGGGCATTTGATGAGCGGGGGCGGGGTCGGGTGCTGTGACTGCGGTTGAATGTCTAATGGTTCTGGGTGCTACGCCCGCTAATCGACGACACGGCTCGTCTCGTTTCTGGGAAAGCAGGTGCCCGAGGCCCGAAGCAGAAGCGAGCCCAAGCCGAGCTCTGCCGAAACAGAGCCAAGCTGCCCGCGAGCCGCGCTGCCCACGAGCCGAGGCGATCTACCTCTCTCTCTACCTTTCTCACTTCCCGCCTCTTTCTATCCCTCTCTTCCACCCGAACGGGGTCTGTATGTGCTTGAGTAATTGATAATAGAAAATTTCACTTTCAGCACGAAATTGTCTATGAATGATTTGCATTTTCTATCAATTACGAGTGTTCTGAGTGAATGACACGTTGATCTTGATTTCCATACTGAGTTTTAGTGCAGTCGATTACAAGTAGCTGACTGAACCAATATGAAGCCCTATACTTTGTGTATATGTAATGAAGAATGAAATAATGCATTATTATGTTATGTGCATGCATAAATAATTTATATTGAGTTAAACTAAAAAGGTTCTTGCAATCGAGATCGTCTTTGGGGCGGGGCATAAAACAGTTTAAAAATAGACACTGCGTGGGAGAAACGTAAGGGGACTGGTGGAGGGGGTAGGTACACAATTTACGCTTCACTAGCTGGCAGCAATCTCGTTAAGCCGCCTGTAATGGATTCGGAACAACGCTATACATGATTGACTCTCAACTTCAGAGCCGGAATTGAAGGGGGGAGTGGTGGCTGGCGGTGGTCGGTGAATGCGATTACGACACAAGCGATACATTTTATCCCATTTCGCGTGTTGTTGTTGTCTTTAAACTAATTAAAGCCATTCTCAATTGTGGCTCCCTCGCTGCGATGGATGCAGCGGTACACCTACAGCAACTCAAACACCCCTAACACAAAAGCGACTTCAAAGCAATTGTTGAATTACCCTCGCGGCCCCCAAAAGGGTTAATTGTCTGACCCTTCAACCCACTCTCTTTTCACTCTCTCTCTCTCTCTCTTGGCGGCTTGTTTTCCTTTTGCTTGTGCCTGAGAGTGTTTTTCTCTTTATGAGATTTTTCAATTTTTCACCGCAAAAATATTCTTTGTCTTGGGCTTCACGGACTCTTTGTTTTTGGGCACACACAATGCTTACAGCCAGCGTTTGTTTATGTTGCTATTGTTGTTGTTATTGCTGTTGCCATTGTTGTTGCTATTGTTGTCGTGGGTGCGCTCCCAATTACCAAGTGTTTGTCTATCTCTTTCTGGCTACGTTGTGCGTGTGTGGCTTGTGCTTCAACATTTTCTATGTCACGCCTCATTTAGCTTTCCACAACAACTGAACTGAACTGAACTAACGTTAACTGCCTCCTCTGCCCCATGCCCCATGCCCCACTGCCCCCGCACCGCACCCCCTCGGCATGTCACACGAAATTGTATGTGGAGCATGTTCTCTTACTGTATTTTTTTTTTTGTACTTGCCTCTTGGCCAGATTTCAAAATGCACAATTTATTCGCCAGCTGTCACAGAATTAGCTCGGAGAAGAAGAGGTGGTAAGTTTGTGTTTCTGTTTCGGTTTCGGTTTCTGTTTCCGTTTCTGTCGCTTTCTGTTGCTAAAGTGTAGTATCTGTGAACTAGATCAAAAGACTTTATTGCGGCCATCATGATTTTGTTCTATTTCGTATCAACTTCAATTAGTCTCAAACATGATGCTTGGGTGCTGCAACTTGTATATGCTGCTGCAGCTGCAACTAAACTTGGCTAGAGATAAGGAAATATTCCATGGGGACTTGCCCAACACAAAATGCTGAAGAATGTGCTGAATATAATAATATAATAAAATTAAAAGCATTATTTAATGTAATAAATAAATAAATAAATTGAAGAATATATTTATTAATGAATTTTTATGCCATAACTTCGTCAAAACTCAACTCATCTTCAAAAGCGAAAGCTTTTTGATCATAGTTTTGCCCCTAAATCAATCGTACATTTAAAGTTGAAAATGAAATTTGAGGTCGGAAGACAAGTAAAAATTACAGCCCGAAAATCGATAGATCGATATATGGGCATAGGTCAAAACTTCAAAATGCCATAACTTCGTCAAAACTCAACGTAGACACTAAATATGCACACGCAAAAAAAAAAAATGTATATATAAAAATAAAGAAGAAAAGTAAAAAACTATTTAAGAATATTGATTGAGGGTATTGCTGAAATGTGTAATCAATTATTTTATTCGTACCTCTCGAAAGCTGATTTTCAGGCTATAATTTTTACTTGTCTTCCGACCTCAAATTTCATTTTCAACTTTAAATGTACGATTGATTTAGGGGCAAAACTATGATCAAGAAGCCCTTGCTTTTTAAAATCAGTTGAGTTTTGACGAAGCTATGGCATTTTGAAGTTTCGATCTATGCCCATATGTCGATACATCGATTTTCAGGCTATAATTTTTACTTGTCTTCCGACCTCAAATTTCATTTTCAACTTTAAATGTACGATTGATTTAGGGGCAAAACTATGATCAAGAAGCCCTTGCTTTTTAAAATCAGTTGAGTTTTGACGAAGTTATGGCATTTTGAAGTTTTGACCTATGCCCATACACCGATATATCGATTTTCGGGCTGTAATTTTTACTTGTCTTCCGACCTCAAATTTAATTTTTAACTTTAAATGTACGATTGATTTAGGGTCAAAACTATGATCAAAAAGCCATCGCTTTTGAAGATACGTTGAGTTTTGACGAAGTTATGGCATTTTGAAGTTTCGACCTATGCCCATACACCGATATATCGATTTTCGGGCTGTAATTTTTACTTGTCTTCCGACCTCAAATTTCATTTTTGACTTTAAATGTACGATTGATTTAGGGGCAAAACTATGATCAAAAAGCCCTTGCTTTTTAAAATCAGTGGAGTTTTGACGAAGTTATGGCATTTTGAAGTTTCGACCTATGCCCATACACCGATATATCGATTTTCGGGCTATAATTTTTACTTGTCTTCCGACCTCAAATTTCATTTTCAATTTTAAATGTACGATTGATTTAGGGGCAAAACTATGATCAAAAAGCCCTTGCTTTTGAAGATACGTTGAGTTTTGACGAAGTTATGGCATTTTGAAGTTTCGACCTATGCCCATACACAGATATATCGATTTTCGGGCTATAATTTTTACTTGTCTTCCGACCTCAAATTTCATTTTTAACTTTAAATGTACGATTGATTTAGGGTCAAAACTATGATCAAAAAGCCATCGCTTTTGAAGATACGTTGAGTTTTGACGAAGTTATGGCATTTTGAAGTTTCGACCTATGCCCATACACCGATATATCGATTTTCGGGCTGTAATTTTTACTTGTCTTCCGACCTCAAATTTCATTTTTAACTTTAAATGTACGATTGATTTAGGGGCAAAACTATGATCAAAAAGCCCTTGCTTTTTAAAATCAGTGGAGTTTTGACGAAGTTATGGCATTTTGAAGTTTCGACCTATGCCCATACACAGATATATCGATTTTCGGGCTATAATTTTTACTTGTCTTCCGACCTCAAATTTCATTTTCAACTTTAAATGTACGATTGATTTAGGGTCAAAACTATGATCAAAAAGCCATCGCTTTTGAAGATACGTTGAGTTTTGACGAAGTTATGGCATTTTGAAGTTTCGACCTATGCCCATACACCGATATATCGATTTTCGGGCTATAATTTTTACTTGTCTTCCGGCCTCAAATCTCGTTTTCAACTATAAATGTACGATTGATTTAGGGGCAAAACTATGATCAAAAAGCCCTTGCTTTTTAAAATCAGTGGAGTTTTGACGAAGTTATGGCATTTTGAATTTGATGTAAGGTAATATTGTAATATGTTAAAACCAATTATTTGTTTATGTTATTAATTTAAATTCCCCGTTGTTCTATATTCAATCTTCAAAATTAATTTCTAGCAACAAATTTGTTACTCGTTTTATAATACAATAGAAAAATGTAAGAATAGAAATCGAACTACTTGAAATTAAATATATATATATACATATATATAAAATTAATTCCGTAATGAGGACGCAACAACATCTGTTTAATGTGTTACACTTTTTAATGAGTTGATTACAAAGTGGAATCGCTTTGATAATTTCCCAGATGTTATTGCGTAAATACGCGCTTAAACTGTATATAAATTGCGCTTTATTGCTTGCACCATAAATAATGCATAAATTAATGTACAAACAATTGGCGATAGTCAATGTTTACATGTTGGTTTTTTTCCGGTTTCTTGCGAGGATGTGCGAAAATCCGTTCCCCTTCGAAAATGTGCACGTAATTGAATTAAATGTATCTGCGAGATACAAATTGGGCTGGCGCAGTCAAATAGCCTTGCATTTAATTCATATTGATTTGTTTGACATGGTCAATAATGCCCCATAGACTCTGCTTATTGTTTATATATATATTATACATATATATATGTATGTATATGTATGTGACAGTCTCGCATTTTAAATCTCATTATGTATTTATGAGCAGCACAGCAACGAAAACGAAACCAAACAAACAAACGTTGGTAATCAAATGTGCTGGTATTTGAAATTTTTCTTTGGCAAACGTTCTATTTGTCAGCTTCTTCTTCTTCTTCTGCTTCTGCTTCTTCTTCAGCTTGTTCTTTGCCTTATTCTTATTGCCACCGCCCGCATTGATTGGCCTTTGCTGCTGTCGCAACGTCTTTGCACCTTTGCCACACCTACTCACACCTTTGATTGAAGCGCTCTTTGTTCAACTGAAATATTGTCGTAATTCTAACCAAAAGCGTTTTATTTTTTGCTTTTTACAACTTTAGCTAAGCATAATTGTCAAAGCTAGATTTATTTCATTTTAACTGGCATTCAAAGTCTAAAAAATTCTCTTTTTTCTTACGGCAAATATATCTTTGACTATCTGACAAAATCGCTTCAACTTTGTATCTAAGCTGCTCAGCGCTTATGCAATTTTTTTCCCGTTTGTCTTGCCCAGTTGGCTAAAATAAGCTCCTTATCGGCTGCTGCTGTTGCTGCAGATGGTTATCAACGCACCACTGATAATCGCGTTTATGGCACTTGGCAAATACGAGCACACAAATTCCAACTGCTCAACAAAAAACACAAAAAAAGAAAATGAAAAATATTCTGTCTACTCACTGTTTGTGTTGGGGTGGGTGGGTGGGTTTTGGCTAGGCTAGGTGGCTCTGACTCTGCTAATGTATCGTTAAATTGGAAAAACTGCCCACGACCAGTGTCAAAATGCAAGAAAAATATTTGTCTTCCATGACGCAAGATACTTTTGGGGCACCGCCACACTTGGCAATCCTCAATGCGTGGGCCGATGACGACGTTGTGAATGCTGCGATTGCAGTTCCCAAACTTCATATCTGTACCATAAATATATATAGAAATACTTGCATATATATATTATATAGTTGTGCTTTGGGGTTATATGCTCCACAAAAGTCAAAAACAATCACACATTTATTTACTTTGCAGCCCATCAAAATACACCATTCATTTTTGTTCATTCAGTTGCCTTTATATTATTTTGTTGTTGTTTTGGTTTTGTTTGCAGTGTATATTGATGTTAAATGTTTTGGCTTATTTGCCATATAGCTGTCAAGCGATTTCAGCTTGTTTAAACCGTTGACTTTCAGTTTATAGCGTTTTAGTTTAGTTTTTCCGGTTTTTGCTGGATAGAATTCCTAAACGTTTAAAGCAAAGGTGTTCAACCCTGGGGTAAAGTGTACCAATTCATGAATATTAAATTTAAATATGGCTTTTTTATACTATATCATTGCCATGTTGTCATCCAATTATTTCAGGCATTTTCAAATAGATATGCGCCAAGATTCTTGTTCTTATGACTAACATATGACAAATCATAGATTTCTTGAGAATTTCTAGACGAATATTTGCCATTTTCATCATATAATATTTACTAAAACTAATTGATGAAATTTGGTGAAATGATGTCAGTAGGGAATAATATCATCAATCCGTGAGGTTTATTTTTATTATCTTTATTCGACTATTACAAAACTGAAAAACCTTGCATTGTTTCGAAAGTTGAACTTTGTTTATATAATGTCGCACGTAATACGCGTGTCAGCGTCATGTAATAAATATAGGCGTGACTGAGTCCAAATGTTCAACAACAATAATATTTGTTAATTTTCGAAAACGAAATAATAAATTATTCAACTGTGCTAATTTTAAAATGCTGATCAATAGCACTGTTCTCGATGGCAATTGTTAATCACTTGTTATTCACATTGTTGCTTAATAATTTGAAAAGTTGTCACACCTTGTACATCAGCTAGTATATATATTAGTATATATATATGTATAAATATATGTGTAGTAGGTTTGCCCTGGACCACGTCACTCGCTTGGCATTTTTCGAGTGCATTCATTTGACGACTTGTGCGCACAATAATTTGCATAAGTTGAATAATGTGTAACTGAGCCCAGCTCAATACAATGTGGGCGTTGCACGAGTCGCTTGCAGCACCAGCAGCTGCAACAGCAGGTGTAAACAGTAAAATCATAACTCATTCGCAGCGACACTTTAACGAGAATCAATCAAATCAAATTTGCTTAAGCTTGTTTATCCTAGGAAGTGAACGGATTGATATTGAATTTTGCTCCATTCCAAATTATTACTTTCTCCAATTGCTGGCAAGCACATAGAATCCATGAACAACCTGATCACAGCGCATATGATTCAATTATAAATGGAGTATCTAGATATAGTTAATAAATTCATGCCGATTTAATCGTTTATCTCTGAATATTCATATTTATCTGAATCTATATCTATATCTATTTCTATATCTATATCTATTCCTATATCTATATATATGTATATATCTTTATCTATATCTATATCTATATATATGTATATATCTTTATCTATATCTATATCTATATCTACATCTATATCTATATCTATATCCTTATCTATATCTATATCCTTATCTATATCTATATCCTTATCTATATCCTTATCTATATCTATATCCTTATCTATATCTATATCCTTATCTATATCTATATCCTTATCTATATCCTTATCTATATCTATATCCTTATCTATATCTATATCCTTATCTATATCTATATCCTTATCTATATCTATATCCTTATCTATATCTATATCTATATCTATTTCTATATATCTATATCTATTTCTATATCTATATTTATCCTTAGATAACATTTATGTATATTTTATCCAACATTTTCTCAGTTATTATTATAATAGTCGTGGACTTAATTACTTTCGCATGAAAAGTAATGATAAGAACTGAAAAGAAAGTATATCTTAATATTCCACTCCTTTTCTTTGTTCAAGATTTTTTTGTTTAGTTTTTTCTTTGCTTTGGTTGCAAGTGTAAGTGTAAACCGACCCTCAAATGGAATGTGGCTGGTATATTTTATGCGCTGACAGAATTCCTGACACTGTCAAGTGGCGTTGCCTAGAAATACTTTGATATACAATACACATACGTATACATACATAATTTTTCTTCTTCTTCTTTTTGTTGTTGTTCTTGTTGTGTTGTGTTGTTGTTGCGTTTAAGGCCGTCGGTCCACTTCACAACCACTCCGTTAATCCTTGGGCGCCCGTCTAATGGTGCTTTGTGGTGCAGCTGACGGAATGTGCATTTTCCATTATCCACCGTAGAGTTAACTTGTGCAGTAGTAAGTAGCACGAAGCAACCCCAACCAAACCCAAGTCAAACCAACCCCAAGAAACCAAGACCAACCTCAAACCCGACGGCTGCTCATTGCTGTCCGTCCTGGCGATGTTCCCATTTCTCTGCATAATTACAACCATCCCATTCCCCACTCTGTCACATACGCCCCTCCCCCTGTGCACTTGCTGACGTTGACGGAGGACGATGACGTGCTTTGGCATCTCTAACTGGCACAGAACTTCCTGCTTCCTGCTTCCAGCTTCTCTTACCCAACTTTTCGCTTTGTGATTACCATTTTGCGCATGTTGATGTTTTCTGCTGTTGGCAAGTTTCTGCTGCTGCTGCTGCTTGTGGTTTGTCATAATTAAATAATTGAGGTACTTTAGCCCTGCTCAAAAACGTTCTGTTGCCAATCAGTTAGGCCATGTTTCAGCCTAACTAATGGAGCAGAATTTCCAATCTTTCATAATCTCAACAGACTTGCTTTTTTTGTTTGTGCATTTTTCAATTAACTCGTTGCCCATGCAAGCGTGTGGCAAATGCAGTTTTCACAGATTTCGCTTTGCATATGCAATGATATTTTCCTTCACTTTAGACATGGCAATTTTCTTCTCTCCATAGTTGTGCCGACTTCCATGCTTTCCATTTACCATTTACCATTGGTGGAGCTAGCAGACCGAGACAAAAGGTTATTGCACGGCCTAGCGATTTTAGATTATCATTATTGCCTGACATGCAATGTTGTTGATTGTTGTTCCATGTTGCTGTTGCTGCTGCTGCTGCTGTTGCCAATACCCCTTGCTTGGTCTACTGAGAGTGTGGATACTAACAAATATGTCAGCTATATGCTGTATAAGAAAGTCAGAGCTTTTGAGATTTGTGTTTCCCTCTCTCTCTCTGCAGTTCCAAGAAACACCCATGTTGATCATACCATTCACCTTTAGCATCTATCGTTTGCTACCTTACCTTTTAAATAAGGTTTTTTTTATTACATTCGTAAAAAATTTAATTGTGTAATTTGATGTTTTGCGCATTACACATAATCAGGATATTTGCTTTGTTTGGTCATAATTCGTACTAGTTTTTTGTTTTTGTTTTTTTCTGGAGTAGCATTTATTTATTTCTGTTGCTTTAATGTTGTTTGCTTCCGTTTTCAGTTGAATTAACACGAAATAAACGAAACGACTTTGCCCCAACTCGACTCGAATCAGTTGTGGTATGCAAAATTCTGAATTATGAGGCAGCTATCAACGTCGCCTTGCCTGCGCTGCACGCAAACTGCAGGCGATGGGGATAAACAGGACTTAGGGCTGCGGCAGCTAGTTTCAGTAATGTTGCCACTTTTTATTTTTCTGTTTTTTTTTTTGTTGCATTTTTACGCTGCGGCACAAACTTTTACATCTTTTGATGCAAGTCTGCAAGTCTCTCTCGGGATTCCTGTTTGTTATGTGCGGCTCTTAAGGACGCTCTTGTGCTAGTCATTTTTCATCAGTGCGGTTGTAAGTTTTTCACTTATTTTTTTGCCTCTGCTCTCTTTGATATAAATTGAGCATTAAACTAAAGTTGTGAAAATAGGCTAAAGTTCAGTTCACCTGGGCTTACTTATAAATGTGGAAAATAGTACAGAATAAGTGGGGAAAAGCCTTTCAACTATCTCCAAAACTATGTTGTTTGAAAGTCACGTGTGTCTTTCATTAGGGAATCGTGCCATCAACTAAATGTACGCATTGCCTGCCGACAAAGTACTATCCTCCTCTCCCCCTCTCTTTCTCTCTCTCTATCTCTCTATCTCTATCTCTGTCTCTGCTTACCAACCTGACCCCGTTTGGAAAGATTAAATATGCTGTTGGCATTCGCTGATGGGCAAAGTTGAACATTTGGTTTAATCAAAGTTTTGTGACACACCGCGCAAAACTTTTGCGTTGGACAAGTTTGCGTCTCTGAATGCGCTATATTTAAATATGAGCAAATATCGGAAAACTCGACTCATTTATTTATGTTCGCGATAGTTGTTGCATTACGGTTGTCAAGCAACAAGCTTTCAACATTCGCCACATGAGCTGAAACCAAATACAGCTGCGGCAGCTGGCAACCCCGGGATAACTGAATATTTATCCATTGAAATGGCAATATATATACATATATATATATATTATATATATATATATATTTTTTTTTTTATTGTTGAGCTCTTTTTTGGTGTCAGAAATCTCAGGGTGACACCAATGCAACGGGGCAAACAAGCGGTCAGCCTTGTGGGAGACCCCAAAACCCAATGCAGCTCAACAACCTGCAGCAGACATTCAGCTACGAGATTTGCACAGTGGTGCATATTATTGTAAAAGAAAACCCAATGCAACTCAATAACCTACAGCAGACATGCACAGTGGTGCATATTATTGGAAAATGTGGAGCCGGAACTGAACCGATTCTCAATCGCTGTACTTTTTTGATAGTCTTTTTGCGTCTCGATTAAATTTTGAGGGAATATCAACCACTGTCTGAGCTGGCCACTTGAAGCACACACACACACAGAGATGTGCTGAATGTCGTCGCTCTGGGCCCAGTTGGCGATGCGACCCCCGCTCGCAGGCTCCCTTAGCCCCGCAGAGTGTGCTGCCTGCTGCAGGCGGTGCGCAATGTGTCCTCGTTGCCAAACTCGAATAATTCAGGCAGGTCTCGTTGCATACTTTTGTGCGCAAATGTTTACACAGCCCGTCGCAGCTTTATTCGTCCTTCAGTTCAGTTTGGAATCCAAGATGCAGGCAACTCCCTCTCTCTCTCCCCGTTTCTCCATCTCTTTTCCTCTCAGTATGTGTGCGTAATGCTTTTTAGCTGGCCCACATCTGCCCGGTCAATCGGTATGTGCATATTTATTTGAATGTACATGCAGCTACATAAATACATATATACACATGCTTGTAGGTATATCCTGGAGCAGCAGCAACAGCAACAGCAGCAGGAATAGCTTATGAGTCATGGCACAGCATCGTTGTCGTCATCCTCATCAGCGTTTGTCATTTGGGACTTCGACGTTTCGAAATTGAATTGCACATTGGACCAGCCAAATTGGCTGACTGACTGGCTTCGTGTCCCTGTAATGTGCCTATAATATTGTGTGCCCTGTTGTCCTGTCCTGTTCTACTCTGTCTGCTGTCATCTCGTTTTGTGTGTGTGTGTGCCTGCTTCAGCAAACATAAGTAGTCGGTCGGCATTTAAATGAATCCTGTTTTTAAATGTCCTTCTGTGTTCGTCCGCCTGCCGGATGCCATTTCCGCTGTGCCGCGCTGTTTGTGCAGGAGTTGGTTCTGTGTCCTAAATGCGTCATCACGTTCACAACGCTCATTCTACAGCACATTTGAGGCTGATGGGCAGTGCACAGTGGTGCGGAAACGAATAAAACCAGGCCCCAGGCAGGCCTCACACAGACAATTTACTATTTGAAATAACGAAAATCTCACAGAATAAAAATGATTTGCTGGAAATAAAGCAGACTGTACAGAATAATACAGAAAGTTGACTTCAGTTTCCAATTCACTGCGAGTTTAAGCCTCAAACCACTAGTGAGGCACATATAAGGTCAACAGCCATTTTTGCTAATGGAAAGTAAGTTTCTGGAAGCAACTCAAAACAAATTAGTATTTTTGAATAGACATTCAAAATGAACTTTAAGCTAGCTTAATAAGTCAAAGCAAAATATGGCTATAAACACGAACAAATATTTATTTGTGGTAATCTAACTGCCGACATCTAAATTTCGCAATAAATTTCAGAATTATAGGAGTATAAGAACACATAATTGAAGAGTTTGTTTTGGAAATGCTTGAAGAGCATAAAATATGTAAAAATATGATCAGTCTTTCGACTGATCGCTGATATAGTATATAGTATGATGATATAGTAGTCTGAACTACATAATTTTTGCTCCAAATGTGAGCAAGCTGAGTTCGGCTCCAAAATATGTACTGCCTGCAGCAAATATACGAGCTAGTTAGTTAGGCAAGTATCATCAAGTTCAAACTGAAAGACTACTTATATATATATATATATATATATATATACTTTATATATACTTTATGAAGAGCTACTCATATCTCAAAACGTTACAAACTTGATGACAAAATTGAAACACTCTGCTAGGGTAGAGAAATGGTAACATTTTTTGCAAGGACGAATCAATGTAAAATATGACTAGGCAGCTGGGAAACATGAGTTATGCTGTGCACATTCATTCAGCAGGATAATATCCTGCCACTCGGCCTCCGATGTGTGAATCAGAAGAGCAACAAGAGCAAGAAACATAATAAATGGCTGACACTTTTGGCGACAAGGGCCTGCGACAACTGCACAAGTGCAGCTCCCAACAGGGGAGCAAAAGCAATTGAAAATAAGCAACTAAAGTGTAGCCCGAGAGTATGATAAACAGAGAGAGAAAGACAGAGAGAGAGAGACGGAGGAAAAGTTCGCATAGCTGCTCTCCTACACATTGGCCATTTTCCGAAACTCATTGCGATTCCTATTCTCGCATCCGTTTCGATTAATTGGTATTGCAAAGCGGATTACAAACGATTTCGCATTGAAGCGGGTTTATTAAAATTTGCTTATCAACGCGCATTGTTTTCATTTGCTTGGAGAGGAGAATGGGCCGGTGTCTGCTTTGGATTGCTCACTTGCTCTTCCGGTGGCGTTGCCCAGGGAGATTGCCACGATTTGCGTCTGGGTTGCTCTGTGACTCTGTGTGCCGCCAGACAGACGCTGCTGGTGTCGCTGCTGTTGCTGCTGCTGCCTCGTGACAATGGAATATGTAATAAAAAAAACCGAGAGAACCCATTGTTAGCAGAATGGCAGCAGACAGCAGCGGAACTAGGGAGCAGGACTGTCGCGGGGGAGGTGAGGCCGAGAGCATGTTCCCACCAGCGCCGACAATCGTTGAGAAAATCTGCTGGATTGGTTAGAAGGCAGCTGCTCCTTTTGCCAATCGCTGTGGCTGTGTTTGTGGCTGAATGTTTATGCCAACAAAAAAAAACAAAAAGCGAATGATGCTGTCGACAATGTCCTCGTTGTTGTCCTCCAGCTGATGACCCAGTTAGCTCTGCAAATGCCACTGCGAACCAGAGAGAGAGAGAGCGACAGAGAGCCCGTGTACGCCTTGTCATAAGCATTATTATTTATACGTTAATTAAATATTCCGTATACACATGTTCATAAGCACCCACACCATGTTTACAGCGGCCCCATAAAACACATTACATGTTCGCCCAAGTCTACTTCGCGACCTCGTCCGTCCCCAGGAGGAGTAGAGTTCATAAAATAATTCAATTCACAACGGCTCGTGGCCGATATTTATGCCTTCGATAATCATCTTTTCGGTTTAATCTATACTGATTAAGAAAAGACGCAAATTCAACTGAATTAAGCTATTAAAAGAACAAACAAAAAAAAACTGACATCACTATATTATTTGAGGAATATGTTTATATTTAATCAAGATATACTATAAAGCGAAAGCGACGTGAAACAATATTGAATGTTTATGTTGAATAATGAATGTTAAATTAAATTGCCAAAAACACTCCTCGTCACTTGAATAGGACAACCTCTGCACTCTTTACAATTGGCCATAACTCAATTTTGATTATAATATGCAAATTGCAAATTGCGATTGCAATTTTCGGTTAATTTCGATTTTATTATGCAAAAATATCTTAATTAGGTTTGAGGAAAAGCCTTAATTTAATATCCTTATTTTTGAGTTATGACTTTAATTAAATATTAAAATTAAAAAATTAAAATTAAATTAAAATTATTTTGCTAAAACTTTTCACTTCTTAAATTATTGACCGAACTCACAACACTTAGGAAGGATATCTGTTAGTCTACTATCTTGTTGGAAAGCAATGCTTGCACTTGTCGAAACGCAATCGGAATGAGGACGTTGCACGACCAGACAACATGAGGTGTCAATGAGTCATCTCGAGATGTGCCAAGTTGAGCAGCATGCTCTGCTGATTAGAGACTCGCTGTGAATTATGTGGGGGGCGTTAACCAGTTGCAATGCGCAAATTATTGATGTTAAAATCTTTGTTTGTAATCTATTTGCAGAGTTGAACGCGTCTTGCTGATTATTTGGTATGATGGAGCTGGAGCCGCGTGTGGCCATATTGCAGGATCTGCGCCTACAGACCTTCGACTCGATACGCTTTGCTTCCTATCGCACCGCCTCCAAGTTGCGCTACATACAGAAGTCGACGAACTTGCATCTTGTGGACATTTGGAATGTGATCGAGGCGTTCCGCGAGAATGGCCTCAACACGCTCGAGCCGCAGAGTGATGTGAGCGTTGCTCGCCTGGAGACGCTCGTCTCCTCGCTCTATCACAATCTGAACAAGCGTTTGCCAACGGCCCAGCAGGTGCCCGTGGACTCGAAGGCGGGTCTGTTGCTCAATTGGCTGCTGGCTGCCTATACCAGGTGATTTAGTCAAAGAATATATCCATATATATAATAATGTTTATCCAATTTGACTTGCAGTGACAACTCTGGCAAGATACGCGTATTTTCCATTAAAGTGGCGTTGGCAACCATGTGCTCCGGCAAGCTGGTGGATAAGCTCAGATGTGAGTGGAGTTGAGCATATAGTATATACAATAATTCCATACTCTTTTTGTGTAGATATCTTTTCGCAGATTTCGGATGGTGCTGGTCAGCTGGTGGCGTGGAAGCTGGGAGAGTTTTTGCGTGAGGTATTAGCGCTGCCGGCGGCCGTTTATGAGTCGCCCACATTCCATTATAAAGAGGGGCTGGAGGAGGAGATCTTTCCGGCCGAGAATAAGGTCACCGTGAACGATTTCATGGCAACACTTATGTCCGAACCGGGACCATCGTGTCTCGTGTGGCTGCCGTTGTTGCATCGGCTGGCCACCGTTGAGACTATTGTGCATCCGACGATCTGTTCTGTTTGCCATAAGGAAAACTTTACTGGATTTCGTTATCGTTGTCAGCGCTGTCACGCCTACCAGTTGTGCCAGGAGTGCTTTTGGCATGGCAAGACATCGCTGAACCACCAAAACGATCACGAGGTCAAGGAGTACTCGAGCTACAAGTCCCCCAGCAAACAGATTGGTCACTCCTTGCGCAAGAGCTTCCGATGCGTGCCCGAGAAGACGACGCAAGTGTTGCCACGATTCCCCGACCAGCCCGAAAAGACTCTCAATCTGTCGCACATTGTGCCACCCTCGCCGTTGCCCTCGCACAACGGCTTCTCCGATCCGGCGCTGGCCCATCTCCACGGCCCCGGACCCGGACCAGGTCATAGCGGCATCTTTGATCGCTCCAGCACACTGGATTCGCGTGCCACCGGTCGCAGCCTGGACACAACCATGTCCCGTGTGGCTGCCGCGTCGGCCAACGATGAGGAGCATCGGCTCATTGCCCGCTATGCCGCACGACTCGCCCAGGAGAATCGCGCTGTGAGTGAAATAAATTCTGATTTCAATTTGTATATTAATAATTTATTTTTGCCTTCTTACGCAGCCCTCCAATATGCCCAACGCAGAGAGCATCACGCCCATTGGCACGGACAATTCGCGGGCGCAGCGGGAGCTGATTGCGCAGCTGGAGTCCAAGAACAAGGAGATTATGCGCGAAATAGCGCGCCTGCGACGCCAGCAGGAGACTGAGCAGATGGCACCGGAGAATCCGGCGCTGATCAACGAGCTGCGCGCACTGCGGCAGCGCAAGGGCGAACTGGAGGGGCATCTGGGTGCGTTGCAGGATTCGCGACGGCAGTTGATGGAGCAGCTGGAGGGCCTGATGCGTATGCTCAAGAATCAGCAGACTGCTTCGCCGCGCTCCACACCCAATTCCAGTCCACGCTCAGGCAAATCGCCGCCCATGCCAGGTGGATCTGGTGGTGGTGGTGCTGCTGGATGTGGCCCAGGGGGCGCTGGCGTCTTGGGCACCTCGCCGATGAGCGCACTGCATGCCCAGCAGTTGCAACAGTTGCAGCAGCATCCCATGCTGCGTTCCACACAGCAGCAACTGATGCAGGCACAACAACAACAACAGCAGCAGCAGCAGCAGTCTCAATCCTCGCCTGGTCTTGGCCATGGTCCATTCAGCCAGAGCCAGCTGGAGCAGCTCAATCAGATAAGCAGCGATATGCGCAGCGCCTTTGCCGCCAATGGCAGTGCAAGTGAGTATTGCCAGCATTGGGGGTGTCCCCCTAAATAGGGATGGGGCGTTCGGGGTTTTATGTGAACATGTTGAACTCATTTAGGTTGGCTGCATTCAACACGAATTGGTTGTTAGCTTAGGTCTCTCTCTCTCTCTCTCTAATAACGTATTCTCCACTCTAATTATTTGGTGCAGAAAATGAAAACTTAAAAACATTTTGCTCACTGTTACTCTCTGACAGTCACTGCCACTGCCACTGCCACGCAACCACATTCACAAACACATCGACACACACACACATACACTGCAATTGACCACTTGCCATTTACCACTTGCCACTTACCACTTATCACTTATCACTTGACCAACACACACTTCACAACGAAGGTGCTCGCGTGTCACGAACTCTCAGCGTCTAAGTACAATGATAGATTATGATGCATTTGAAGTAATTGATTTATGAAATTAAGCAAGTCATCAAATTGGTATTGGATTTATTTGATAAAAATAGTTGTTATTTATGTGAAAGATTGATTATTAAATAATGTGCTGATATATTCCGAGCAGTGAACGAGCTCAAAACAAGGGACTAACTAAATTCAAATCAAATCCGACTCAAATAACTCGTGACACGCTTGCACCTGCTGTGAAGATTAGAGTGCGCGGTTCACCTTAAAGAAAACTCTCTCGCCTTATATATGTATGTATGTATTCCATGTGGCTACACAGCCCCACCGCCCATGTGCAACGCTAATCCGACAGCCGATGCGGAACTGAACGAAACCGCCGACAACATAACGTCGGCCATTTCGACGATGGTCAGCGATCTGAATGCAGGTAAATCGCAGGATATTCGCTCAATCCTGCAACCCCACTGAAAACTGAACCTGCTCACCCACAACCCCCCCTCGCTTTCGCTCTCCCCCTCTGTCTCGCTCGTTCGATCTGTGAGAGCGTAAAGCAAACTGCTCCACTGATTCTGCTGACTTGTTGCTTGCAATATTACACAAACACCGCATAGAAATTTAGATGTTGCACCTGCAATTTGCACCTTTGATTTGTGAAGGCTTTTAGAGCTGTTCGTTTTTTATATTGTATTGTGTTTTTCTTTTTGTTTTCCACAACTGGCACCCAATTAGTTGCAAACACCCACCACGCTTCTAGAGCTAACGGCCACGTCCTTTTTTTGCACCCATTTATTAAATGGAATGTTTTCTCTCTCACTTTCTCTCTGTGAATATGCTTAACTGTGTTCGCGCTTTCTTTGCGTCTGTGTCTGTGTCTGTCTCTCTCGCTGTCGCTGTCGCTGTCACTGTCACTGTCGCTCTCTGTTTTCTGCCTTGGGCTTGTGTTTTTGCAGGACAAGCAGCCAGCGGTTCTTTGGCGCAGGCACGTTTCATTATGCCATTGGGTAAGTCTAAGTCGTCTCCGTCTCCGACCACGTCGAGTGCCCCCAAAAAACCCACCTCCAACACCCCTAACACCTCCACCACTTCCCGCCCTCAACAAGATCTGTCGTTGTGTGTGCGGCGCTCTTGTTCCTATTTTATTTTTGTATTGTTCACCAGAGAAAAATTTGGTTTTTTGTGTGTTTGTTTGTTTTTTTTATAGATTATTTCCCAAATAGACGGCATAAGAACAAATGCCGCAAATATTGAGTTGCTTATAATTTTAATCGTTTTTTGTATGCACCACCATCCAACCACGATCCACAATTAAATATCTCAATACAATTATGAACACTAAATCAAAGAGTATCGTCACATCGAGGGCCGCGAATCCGATTGCGATGGTGATTGCGATTGCGATTGTCAGGTGTACGAGGAGATCTTTCGCACCGATGAGGATCTTGAGTGCGAAGGGGGCGCCTTTGCTGCCGCTGTTGTTCCCATCAATGATGATGATGATGATTCTGTGGCGCTTTCGCCGGTGCAATACGACTATAATTTTGGCCAGAGCGACGAGCAGTCTCAGCTAAATCGCATACTCGCCTATCGCCACCATCCCGAACTCTTCATCGATGATGACGAGGCCGGTTTTCCGGCACTGCACGAGATCGGTGAGACAATCGATGAACTGCAGCTGATAATGCACGCTTACATTATGAAATATAGTTTGAATATATAAAAAAAATGACAAATATCAAATAAAAAAAACAGTTGTAGCTTAACGCGTTATTCAGGTAAAATATATATTTGTATATATATATGTACTCTCTATATAATTAACATGCCCCTCTTAGATCGTTCATCTCTCGAACGCTGTAGTTGCCAGTCCCATCATCAGCATTCACTTCAGGTCGATGATTCCCAATTAAGTTATCTGTTTTCTTGACATCCATGCTCCATTATCAAACGCAAATCTTTATATAGTGGCGTAGCGCGGCATTTTAATTGGGATTTTCTGGTTAGGATATAAGGATCCCCAAACGGATCTAATTTGCACATCTTTTTGTGGTCTATAAGAATAAAAATATCAAACTTATTTTTTTGTTTGTCAAATTTATGACTTTTTCAACAGAAAATTTATTTATTAAATTAAATTTATTTATTTTGCTGCAATTAATTATTTTTTTTTTAAATTTAATTCTGCTTCTCTTCTTTATAATATTCAAATAAATATTTTTATTTTAAAGATTTAGTAAATTAATTAAATAAGTAGTTTTTTAACATCTTTTAATTCTGCTTATTTGGAACAGTTGAAAACTAGTTTCGTCAATTAAAGCTCTCTCTTAAAAAATCCAAATTTTTATCCTTATAATTTTTAGTACCCTATAAAATGTCTCTTGGCTACGCCGCTGAATCTTGCCTTGACTCTAGCCATATATTTGATCAGCTTAAGGTGATTAGCTAGAATATTTAACTGAATTGGCTGCATTTCCTGTTCACTGAATCGTCTCTCGTTTCTCGTCTCTGTTCTCATTGATCATGTGGCACATTTCTGGGATAGACCACACACACGTTGTATCTAGTAGATATATCTCATTTCTTATAATCGTATCTGCGCCTATTTAGACTGTTCATATGTTGGTTGCTCGCTTAAAGACAATAAACAAAAACAAAAGAGGATTTGCATTGTGTGGGATATGTCATAAATATAACTGATGCCTATGCATATTGATACAATTTCAGATTTCGATGAATCTCAATCATATAATCCCGAATGGAATGAAAAGGTAAAGGATTTCACACTGAAATCCTTCTACTTAACTACTTATTGATGTTATTATCGTTGTTGTTGTTTTTTTCTCTTCTTTTTTTCGTATTTGTTGTCTCACATGCACCCAATTTATTATTCAACGATATATATAACAATATATATATATATATATGTAGCTTGTGTAGTGGTATCTTGATATATATTTAAATTTAGAAATCTGTTTTATTTCCACTCTTTGATATTGCATGCCACAAAGCGTAGAGTTTGGGTAGCTACTTAAATATAAATAATATACTATATACATATATATACATACTATATATTCATTAGAAATCATTTTATATATTTTTTCTATTAATTAAATGAACTTATTTTGCAGGCAAATGCGAATAGCCAATGGCAGGAGCAGTTTGCACAATGGAGTCTTAATTCCCAGAATAACTAAATTGTGGATCTACGATATCTCTATATATATATTATATATTTATATTTATATTTATATATATATAGTGCGGGTCGTCTATAAGGATTGGATGAATGTGGATTGCACTCGCTTAGCTTTTTAATTTTAAAACTCATGTTGATTTAGAGCAATTTATTTATTGACTACTTTAGTCTACACTATCTTTAACATTATAATTTATTTCCTTGCGGTGAATACGTTGGCGGGCATAAATATATATATATATAAATATATATACAACTTATATACGTACATACATTTAGTTATATGACAGCAATTGAAATCTACATTAAAAGTAAAAACTAGAAAGACTTGCATTTGAAGTCGCAAATATCTTGAATCTCTCTCATGTTAAAATCGCTCGTTTGAATTTTATTTGAAGATCGACGAATCGTAATTTGCAATTCGATTTCTTTTTTAAAAGCGCTTTATTGCACGATGAAGTTGTGCGACTATTTATTACATTTTTAACAAATTGAAAATCAAACACATAATACAAATACAAATACTATACAAATACTATATACAAATATATATACATATATATGTATATATATATAGACATTTATGTACTTAGAACTAGCAACTTGTTGAAAACCTAAAATCAAATTCTAAATGCTGATTCCTGTCATTTTTTTCCCAGAGGCAGCAGTACAATAAATATTAATACACTTTGATATACGATATTAATTATGAGAAGAAGAGTATGCAAATCTTGAGCCAAGAGCTACGTGAAATTGTGTAATATGAGAAGATGATAAGAACTAGAGAACTTTCCAAAGTTTCCACAATATTTTGGACATTGGACTTTATGTTATACATATAGCTGAGTTTCATTTTAGTATTTACATCAAGTTTTTAAAAAAGTTAGACGAGATCAAGGAATCCAATGTTAAAACTTAACTTGAAATTGTGTCATGCAGATACTATTTGCATAACATATTATTAATATCAATTTATAATATGCAGTCATAATAATGTTATACAATATAATCGTAATGCATACATAAAGCACAGAAAGATGGCGAAACAAAATCAGACATTTATAGAAACTATACATAATTAACCACTGAATAAAGGAGAATATTACAAAAAGAGAAAAGTAAATAAAAATACATTTTAAACAATTCTAAACCTGACGAATGTACTTTATTTAATGAGCAAATTTTAAATCTCAACACGCGCTCAATACGTATTCGTTATCGATGTATCGTTGTGGGCAAAAGTGCGTTAGCATTATTAATAATGTTAGCTAACATTTTCTAACTGCTAACGCACAATCGAGCAACAGCTTTCCGCCAGTGCTGCAAATTCAGATATGTCGCTGCATGTTATCGATTACTACGCTTAGGTATATCGTTTACGCAAGCGCCCGCTGCCGCGCGCAACATTCGAATCATTCGTGTCGCAACAGTGAGAGCGTGCAGACATATCCAGTTCGTAACTCTCGTATACATACATATTTACACCTCTTAAACTGGGCTTACACACACAAAGACAGCAGTGAGAGAGCGCGCGCGCACATACCGAAAGTCAAGAAAACCAGCTTAGAGCGAGCTGACAAGTGTGTGTCTCGCAAACAGCATCCGCGCCGTCTCGTGCAACGGAAAGAGTCAACGCTACCTGTATATTTGGTGTCTTCTCCGAAAGCAGCGAACTCAGAGCGCAAATAGCTCAGCCGCAGCTTTTCTTCGGCAGTTAAAAGTTTAACACTGAGCATTGCAGTCGCCGTTTCTCACGTCTCAACGTAGCAGTGAATAGTAGGGTGTGGTGCAAAAAATAATTTATTTTATATCTACAAAACACCCAAACGTACAAAGTAGCAAAGAATTTCGTTAAGAATGTGGCTAAAGATTAAGATTGATTTGTGGGCAGCGCTGCTGCTGCTGCTTGTTGCGCTCGCCACGCACGCAGAGGCGCAACGGACGCCAACGATTTCGTACATAACACAGGAGCAGATCAAGGACATCGGCGGCACCGTTGAGTTCGACTGTTCGGTACAGTATGCCAAGGAGTACAATGTGCTCTTCCTCAAAACGGACTCGGATCCCGTCTTCCTCTCCACGGGCTCAACGCTTGTAATTAAAGACTCGCGCTTCTCGCTGCGCTACGATCCCAATTCTTCCACGTACAAGCTACAGATCAAGGACATCCAGGAGACAGACGCGGGCGTCTACACCTGTCAGGTGGTCATCTCCACGGTGCACAAAGTTACCGCCAATGTGAAACTGTCTGTGCGTCGTCCACCTGTCATTTCCGATAACTCCACACAATCGATTGTGGCCAGTGAGGGCAGCGAGGTGCAGATGGAGTGCTATGCCAGCGGTTATCCAACACCGAGCATCACATGGCGTCGCGAGAACAATGCTATTCTGCCAACTGGTGAGTCTCTCTCTCTAGATATATATATATATATTCTAATTATTGCACTATTTGTTGACCCGCCAAGTCAAAGTTTGTGCTGGCTGCCGTTTAACATTAACATTTACATGACATGTCGGACCGTCTGTTTTGGGGCGCTGTCCTCTCTTTTTACTCTCTTTCACTCTCTGCGTGTGTGTGTGTGACCGTGACTCACTCATGCGTCACTGTTGGCGTTTGTTTATTTGTTAGTTGTATACCTGTTTTTATTTATTACTTTGTTGCTTTGCGTGTTTTGCATATTCTCACAATACCCACTTGTTCTTAGCTACCGTTTTGGGTATTTATCTTCAAAAAATTTCTCACAATGAAAGCGCACTTTTGTTTAAGTAGTAAATTTTAGAGCTTTGGGCGTTAAGCTTGGCTCGGCGTGCTTCTGCACTCACCCACACATAGACAGAGAACCACACATATACACACATGCATGCATGCAGCTCATTCTCACAAGCTCTTGTGAGCTTCTTCTTCATTTTCGTTGTGCTCATTTTGGGCGCTTTGTTGTTGTTGTTGTTCAATTGCTTTCTATGGAAATGTCCATCAACTTGTACGTTTATTGCTTTTGTTCTGTGAAATGCTAATAAAATAATTTGTAACTCAGGTACTGTCTTGCAACAACAAGGTCAATAGTAATCCCGTGCAGGTGTTTGTATTCTACCTGTTCGAAGCACCTTGCGTGCAATAAACGCGTCTTAGCAGCGAAGCCATAATTGATTTTTAAGTCTAGCCGCGAGTTTAACAAGATTGCAGCGTCATTTGCAGCAACACCCATCCAACAACAATTAGCGTCACTAATCCTCAAAGCAATCTGAGTACAGAATACCAGGAAAAATGCATGTCTAAACTTTACGGCTATATTAAGTACTCGACAGTAATGTGCAAGTAATTATGATTTTTCGACATACGTAAAGATAAGCATTTGGGCAAAGGCTAATTGCTTGGGACTAGATACGGAATGTACCGCAGCCAGGTTTATAGTAATACTACATTTTTTGTGGCTTACTATTAGTTTAATTGTGCTTACTGTTAAATTGAGACAACCTAGTACAACTCTAAGAAAAAAGTTCTCAGTTTATCTCGATGAAACTTGGATTGTTTTTTTTATTTTTGATTCAAAAAGTAATTAATTAAAGGTGCGCGCTTCATTTTACTGAATTGTATACCTTCTATATGAAAGATCGTTTCAAGATTGGGCAACCTATTGTTAGCTCAAGATGTCTTGACCAAACTCGGCAAAAAGTCGTCTAATTATTTATTAATTTCTTCAATACACTAACAAAAATAGAGTCTGAACACAAACTTTTAAAAGTCTGCTGTTCTTTAATCTCTACCTATTTCCACAACTAGATCCCAAGGTTTAAAAAACTTGATCTACTTTGTAATGAGAATATTTTCCTCAGCATTTTATGCGCGTTTCCCTGTTTGGAATTCAAGCAAAGAACATATCTTGTCTAATGCCTTAATTGAAAAGTTCTATCTACAATCTAAGAAGAAAAACATGTGAAAAATTCAGTTTGTCTGGGACACACCCTGGACATGAAACCGTCTTTCAATCATTTGTCCGATCAACTTGTGCAATCTTTAATTAGTTTGGCCTTGATTTGCCTTATTTGTGGGCATTCGTTGTGGGTTCCAGCAAATGACGCTATCGGCTTGGGTGTGTGCCGTTCCAAGATTGCTCCCTTTGCCGGGTACGGCACTTGAAATTGAAAGCTACTTAAGGCCTGGGATTGGGCTTGCGTTGGGGTTTGCGTTTGGGTTTGGTTCTGGGCATAGCTATAAAATAAAGCACAATAACTTGGACACGCTTGAGGGAGTTTCTTCAATGTCAGCCGTGGTTGAACTTTGCTTGCAATATTTGGTGTGTGTGAGTGTGTGTGTGTGTGTGCGCACAATATATACAATAAATCAAAGGTAAATCGCCAGAGATTTTCGCTTGGTTTAAACCATGTTTGCTTTCACCTTTGCAACAGCGCCGCCCTTCGTTCTGTGCGGAGTTTCACACGTTTTCGAACGCAATAATTTAAAGCGCTTGGGCAAACAGAAAGATGCTTTGAAATGCGGCAACGAGCCGAACCGCGTCCTGCAGAAGCAAGAGGTGGCAAGGGAGGTCGGTAGACCGGCAGCGGGTGCAGAGAGTCGTGCACTAGAGATGCTTTTATGCAGCCAGAATTCGCATTCGAGGCATTCGACAACTTCAGCACGCGCAATTGCTTCCGCAACTTGAAAACGTTCCACGTAACCGTTTGATGGTTCTGCAACAGTGCTAGCAATTCTGATAGGGGTGGGGGCAGCGATAGCGGTAGGGGTAGGGCTAAGGCTAAGGGTATGGGCAAGCAAACTGGCGTATAGCGAGACAAGGAGGCGTTACTGTGTATATCAGACACGGTTAAAGGCTCTTGGGCGCGTACAGTGCATCTAAAACAGAGTAAACAACGAGGAAAACAATAACATATTGCACTGCTGCACATTGACTATGATATACCCTATGTTTATATCTATATTTTGGGCAACACTGTTCTGTTCTTATTCATACAACTTTTAATGCTTTACTTACAAAAGGGTTTTTCGACTCAAAACTTAGTTTAACTTAGATTAATATACTTTTTTATATGTATTAATAAAATATGCATTTTAACAAGTCTCCCTTTGTTATGCCCCATTTCACACATTCCCAACGGTTGCAGGGTATCAAACAACAACCATAACAATAATGCGACCATGTCGAATGCGCTGATCCCCTGACTGCATATAATTTGTATTTTGATAGCCGGCAAATACAATACCATAATATATACAATACAATATACAAAATATATATAAATTACAAGCCAAAAAGGTAAAAAAACATGCCACGAAACAAACAAAAGCACCGCTCTAGCCTCGCCTCGCCTCCCTCCCCTTGCTCATCCGCTGGCGTGTCCTGTTTTGTACAAATGCAAACAAACCCAGAAGGAAAGCAAGCATCCTGCACCGTTTCTAAGCAACCCTAGCCCAGGATTGCCATTGGGCAACGCCTTAGCCGCGAGCGCAAAAAACCAAGCGGAATGAAAAATGAAAAACGAAAAAAAAAAAAAGAGAACGAAAAACAAAACAGGGACTCGCACAACACACATAAACAAACACAGTAGGAACCCCTAATCAGGCGCTTCCGTTGCCGGTTTTTAGCCAAGAGAAGAACAGAGCAGCGGCGAGGGGAGGCGGAGAGCGGAGCCAGGAGGGTTGGGCTGAGCTGGGCTGGGCATGCGTTCGTTCGCTTTTGGCTCGATCTTTGACTCGTGGTCCAAGGGTCCAAATTGTGTGTTGCCAAGCAAATCGATTGGGTACGGGCCTTAATAACGTTTCATTGAGTCCAAGCGTAAACAGCTCAGAATGAAAAATGCACCTGGCGTTGTCTGCCGCACCCTCCCCCTTTACCCCCCTCCACCAACAGCATAGCTTAGCCATGCAAAAAGTGCATTGGCAAAATGATTTATGCAACAATTGCGTTTGCCATAATATTACTCACCTTGGCCCAACTCGCTCGTCACGTGAGGTCGCCGCCGATTTGTGTATTCTGTGTGGGGCCCTAGTTTTGTTTTATTTTTTGTTTTTTTTGTTTTTTTGCTTTTGCCAAAATAAAGAAACCCAAACAAGTAAAGTAAACAAATAAAAGTTAGCCATTCAATTTGCAACGCGAGCAATTTGGATTTTAATTCTGGCATCATTTCAAACGATGCCAGATGTCGCCAGTGGACACAACCGAGGGTTGCTTCAGCAGTTCTGCATTAAGAGTAGATAGATTTTCTTAGATTTTGCCATTTTAAGCATTTCATGATTAGAAGTAGACATGTCCGACCCCATAAGAGATATATTTATATATATTCTTGATCAGGATTAATTAAAGAATCAGAGACCATAAGAGGTAGAAACTTTATGTTTAGAAAATTACTCATATGCAGAGAGTTCTTTGATATAATGATGAGAATATTGATTTACGCTTCAGTAAAGTTAGCACAGATATCGAATCCCTATTCCGCCTTTGTTCTCCCCAGTTTATCTACTTTTCAAATTGCCCTTGGCGAGCCATTTGTATTTGTTATGATCTCTGAAAGGCAGGAAGCATCTGCGATCTGCGATCTGCGATTAGCAATCAGCGATCTGCAAGCTGTGATCGGCGGCACCATGAAACACACACACACACACATACACACACATAAACATACACACATATCTAAATAAATAAATAAGTACGCGTATCGAGAAGAGCACACAACACATCCGACTGTTTAGATCCTAATCCAGCGATAAGATCAAAACATGCGCTTGAATCAACATTTGTAGCCATAGCCAATTGACATTAATTGGACAATAATGCACAAATGATCAAGATCTGAATTCGAGATATGTCTAAAACTATACATGCATGTGTATACATATGTGTATGTATGTATGTATGCATGTTTTAGGTCGTATGTCACATAAATCTTACCCCCCGCTTGTGCCTGCAGATGTTAAACTCGAACAGGCAGGCACAGACCCTTTTTGGGCGTTGATCCCATTAGAACGGAGCTCCACTTGAGCGTGAAAACGTTTATGCAAATTAGTACAACTCAAGAGCGTGTCGAGTACTCCAATTGCGTAATCAAATACCAAATATAAATGCAATTTAGTAACATATTCAATTGCCAGTTTCGATCGAACTAGCTGCGAAGGGTGAAATATGCAAAATTCAGAACATTTTATGAAATTTACGCTTAAAAATTTCGATGCGCAATTGATGCGCCACTCGAGATCTCAACGGGACGTGGCCAAATTGGTTATTGTTGCTGTTTGCCAAATATTTAATGAAAAATTGGAAGCATGCTTCTTAGGCCTGCCCTTTGCCACACTGCCACCGGCCTCAAAAAAACATCACCCAGGCAATTGGATTCTGCATATTGGGTGGAAGGTCGGTCCACTCAAAGGACGACTGTCCAAATATTTGCAAGTAATTAAGTTTTTGCACACATGGAATTACGCTCAGGGAGTGCAAGAGGGGGAGTCGAAGGGAGTTTTGAATGTTTTATTATTGCAAATGCAAGCATAATTCCTGTAACTCCAGCCAACCCCCTCTTTAGCCAGAGGAAATGAATACAACAATGATGCATTGTGTGTGTGTGTGTGCGTGTGTGTGTGTGTTTGTTTTATGCATTATGGCGCGCTGTTCTAGTTGCAGACTTGAAAGAAAAAGCAAGAAACAAGTAACAACCACAACAACAACAACAAAAACAACAACAAAATGATGACGTACCGCAAAAACTTGTTTATGAATGTTGGTTGCTGGGGCAACGACCACATGACAAAGCGGACAGCAAACTGGCAACGGGCAACGGGCAACTAGGGATTGGGAACTTGCAACCGGCAGAAGGGATTGACCGCTGTACCTTCTATGCTAACTTGTTAGTTAATTGCTTGTGCTATATATATATATATATATATACATGTATGTGCCCATATATTGTAATAGAATTCGGGTTGAGCCAGCAGTTTCCACAGCCTGCATTTGAGGCAAGCCATTCATTTCTTGTGTCCCAGCAGAAACTGGCCACTTTCAGGCATAAATTCATTTTGGAAAAAATAAATAATAATAATAATAATTACTTAAATACAGCCACTCATATAATTTTTCCAAACTTTTTAAAATAATTATCCCAAGCGAAAATATTTAAAGTACACAAGTCAATTGTAGAAAGCGATACAATTAAAAAAAATAATTTATTTGATTTGTAAAATTATTTGGCTGCAAATCATTGTTTGCCATAACATAATGAGAGCAATAATGGAAAACTGATTATCAACCAACCAGTTGCGGAGTTGAAAGTAGCTCTTCTTGTCGTTCCTTAATGTTTGAAACACATTTCAACTTGAATATAACAAATAAATAATCCCAAAGGATTTTTTTTTTGTTGTATCACATTTGATATTGGCGCCATTTTGGTCGCCCTGGCGCCCTGGATTTACCCGCTTTCATTATTATTTTTTTTTTGGTAATCTTTTGCCGCAGCTAAAGTAAAGTAAACCGTCGGCTTAGAATGCTATAAATGTGTTTTTATGTGTGGATCTGCGGGTCTCTCTTTCGTCCTTTGCGCTTATCACACCAAATTCACGTATTTCCAGCAATTTCATTATTTACTTAGCACTTTCGGCGTCGTGTTGCACGTCACAGACCGGCTTTTTAATCCTTATCACAATGGGAACGGCAACTTTATTTCTATTTGTGTTTATTTTCGGGATTTCTACATATTTGTTTAGGCAAACACACACGCACACACACACACACACAGACACACACTCCCTGTCGGCTTAACGAGCGAAGGATATTTTTTGTGTTGCTGTTTGGTATAATTGCCATTTTAATAGCTGTTACTTGAGATTTTGTTCGCTATTTATTATCGAGTGATATATGAGTTTGGTCACTTTCCGGGTACAGTCCTATGCCACAGAAAGTGCGGCGACAACGCCATAAATTCAATTAGACGACATTTTCCAAAAAAAGAATATTTAAAGTAGTAAAAAAAAAAAAAACTGAAAAAGAGATGAAAAATACAAACTCAATTGAGCTGGGCCTTTTGTAATGGTTGTGGCTGTTGAGATTCTACTGTGTGTGTGCCTGAGTGTGTGCCTGTGTGTGTGTGCCTGTGTGCATAGTTGAGAGCACAATCCAATAAATGGCATACCAGGCGGGTAGCTATAATGTGCTCTACTCGAAGAAATCACTTTTCAAAAGTCAACAACAAAGTCTGTCGCTTCGTCAAGCAATCGCAAGTGCGGGTGGAGGCAACAAGAATTCCGACTGTGGCGTGGTGGTTGCAAGTCTCGCTAGCGTCCGGAGGGTGTCTCGTTGTGGGTTGCGGTTGCCACTGCCTCCTCTCCCGTCCTGCTGCTGCTGTTCTTGTTGTTGTTGTTGGGCTGATGCGTTTGCCACCAAAGTGGGTGCATTCACATGTCTCAAGAGCTTGTTATATGCTCGATATGTGTGTGCAGCAGCAGCAGCAACAACAACAACAACAAGATGACTCCTCATAATGTTGATGTTGCCTCATGAGTTTCGGGTGAGAAAACAGGAAGAGGCGACAAATTTGCACAGGCATGCAATTTTTAATAAGTGCAACAGAGCGAAAGAGAAAGAGCATGTTGCTGTGCATGTGAAGAGCACAGACTTGGTGGCAGCTGCTGCTGCTGCTTGGATGTCATCAGTTGTCAGGTGGTTGCCGAGCACAGCAAGCCAAATGCTGACTTGTAAGAAAGATATACAAGGTGTTCAGCTGGGCAACCTCAACTCCATCAACTTGACTTGCAGAACAGCTGTGCAGCTGAGAATTGGTTGCAATAAGGTTCCAGCACTGCTAAACATATACAGATGGAAATTAAATAAATAATTTATGGCAGATCGAGTTGGATTGGAATTGTTAAAAATTCAAAAATTAACGAAATAAATCTAGAGAACTTAGAATTCGAAAATCAGTTCTGCTTATAGCTCAATTAGACTATATGCCAAACGTAATAAAATGGAGTTTCCCTGCCCATCTAAGTCAACTTTAAATAGAGATACAAAACGGGAGTTTCTTATAGACAGCAATACCTGAAATATAACAAAAAGAAAGCAAAAAGTATATTGCCCAATATTTGTAGAGCGATTTCTCAAAGGGAAACTTGAAACTTGTTCTATTTTATTTCAAACAAATGAAAATTTAGTCAAGCCTACAGTCCATGACAAATGTTGTATGTCTGTTGAAAAAAAACACGCTGACAGATTATCGCGTGCAAAATTTTCAAAAAATCAGTCTATACCAAAAAGGTAGATAGAAAAGTGAAAATTGCATTAGAGGCAAACAGCATTTGCACAGTTTTTAATTGGATTTTTGCCAGCTCTTTTGGCCACAAGAGTCGGCAAAAAAGCATTAGAATGAGAACGAGAGAGAGAGAGAGAGAGCGAGCGAGAAAGAGACAGAGTTAAAAAAGAGACATGACCCAAGCTGGCTGTGGGTTTGGGTTCTGGGTTCTGGAAGTGTGCAGTGGGCGCAAATTATATGGAACGTCATTAAAAGCGCACCCGTTTTGCCATCGCACGTCGACGTTTTGATTATGATGAGTCACACGTGGTTGTTTCAGTTGTTGTTGTTGTTGTTTGCTGCTGTTGCTGTTGCCGTGGTGCATTAACATTCATAATTTCCACATGGCAACGTTTCAAGTCATAGAATCATAGAACCGAATCCCTCCCTTTTTGAATGTGTTGACATTTGAAGAGTCGATGGATGCCGTTGCGGCGCTGTATATTGTGTTCCTATACCCCGTGATAATGCATAAAAAATTGATTAAAAAATTCGCATTCTCTCTATTTGAGAACGAGAATATAGTTAATAATAATAGTATTTCAAATTTATTAAAGTAAATCCAACTTCGATTCATTTCACAATTTCGATCTTTTTATTTACTCATTTCTTTTATATTGATAAGTGCGATGAAATAGTTAAAGACAATTTGATAAAGGCACTTATAAGTATAGTAAATCCAACTTAGATTCATTTCACAAATCAATAATCAAGAGATATATTGATCGCGAAAATAGTTAAAGACAATTTGATAAAGGCTTTCACAATTTGGTAACGTAAAATGCAGTTTCATATGACAATAACTCTTCTCAAAAGAAAAAAGTCTTTTTTGGGGTATCTGCAAGTCGAGCAGTTGCGACTAGCGAACTCTCACTTTGTTTTCTTGTGCATTTCTTGAGCGCCTCGCCTCGCCTCGCTAACGGTAACTTCATTTGGCATAACGGTATTGTTTGCACTGCCAAAAAAATAGACTTGCAGGAAATTGAAAGGGAAAAACAAATATGGCTGCAGGCAGCAACTGAGGTGGGGTAGCATTAGGTGGTGTGGTGCGGTGTGCTGCAGACACTCTGTTTTTTTTGGCACGTTTTCGCCGTCTGCTGCCTGCCGCCTGCCGCCTGGCCGTCGACGCCGTCAATTTGAATTCCCCGTCGGTTGGCTCTGATTGGTGCGTATGGAGTTTCGCTTGCCATTTAATTTCCATATACGTAACGGCCGTAACGGTGGTTGTTACAGCTCAAAATGGCGGCATCTAATCGTTGTAGTTTGCCATAAAAAACATATTTGTTATTTAAGTGCAACCCTTCAATTTTCCCAGCAACAACTTGTCACAAATTTTCCAAGTCAGCGCGCACACCAAAAAAATAAAAATAAAAAAAAAACCGAGCAGACACATTTAAATAAAAATAAACGATAAACAACAAAGTTGAAAGTGGTGTTGGCAGCGACAGGGGTTGGGGGTAGTGTCAGCGGCATTAGGGATAGGGGTAGGGGTGGAGGTAGCTCATAAAACATGGCTCAAACAACTCAACAGCTTGAACTGAACGCTGGCTGTAATTCACTCAAGCGTCTGCGAAACGATGCGCTGCACCAGCAGGTGAACCTGGCTTGAACCTGCCTGAAAAAATAAAAAGAAACCGTTGACGGCTTTTCGTTTTCAGTTATAACCTTTACACGCTCCGCTCTCCCCCCGCACCAGCACTACGCTTGCAGTGTATGCATTTCCTCTGAGTCGGCATGTTTTTGTGAGTGCTACAAAAGAGGCCTTGTTACATTTCGCATCCTTTTTTATTTTTATTTTTGAGATCCAGGTACTACCTGCTGCTCTGGCTGCGTTTACCTGCGATAAGGTCTCTTGTCTTGGTGCTGCTTCTTCGTTTCTTCATCTTCTTCTCACTTCTCACCTTGCCCTTGCACTTTGCACAATTTTCCATTTCTACGCTCGAAGTCTGCTGCTGCTGATGCTGCTGCTGCTGATGATGCCTTTAACTGACAATTTATCTCCGACTGTTTGCCCAAGGGACGTCGTCTTTGTTGCTGTGAATGTTGCTGTTGTTGTTGTTGTTGTTGGCACAGACAGGTTCCTTAGCTTGGCTTAAACAAATGCTCGGCTGTCGGATTTTTCATTACCAACACCAAGTCCACCTTTCTGTTTTCCTTTCATTAGTTGGCTGCCGTTGCAATCCACACATCCAAACACAGACAAAAACACACACACACACACACACACACATAAGCAAACAATCGTATGTGTGAGTGTGTGTTTCAGATTGTCATGCTCCTCCCTGGAGCAAAGTGTTTTTAATTCTCTCATTAGTAACTGAAATTACAACGCACCATTTAGACCATTGGCTGAGAAGAGACTCTGCCCGAGAGTGAATGCATCATTTCCGGCTCAGGCCATAGCAGATGCACACACACATATATAAATAATATTTATTTATATATATAAATATATGTAGCTCCATTTGTATCATTACTCTCTTTGGCTGTATCATTTCTATAGTCCGCTGCATGCGGGCACTCAGTTAATTGATGTTGGCTTGGTGTCGTCGTATCAACATTAGCAGCATGTTCTCAATTTGTCATATTAAAAACGTGTTATTAGAGCAATCAGTCGGAAATGAGTCTATATTATATGGAAGAACAGGTAGTTCCTAACTTGCTGATTCCTCTGCACTGACTTCGGCTTATTATATGACCTAACAGTGTCGAAATGAGAGTAATTTATTCATATATGCTATATGAACTTGATTTGTTTAGCTTATAGTCTGAAGTCTATTCCCAAGTGGACTTCAAAGAATACAATAAACTACTTGAAATGGATGATCGAAGAGTATGATGGGGTTACTGCGCTACTCGAGTTGTTCTATCTCATTATGTATATCAACCCATAATACTGATCCAAATCTTTTATTAGCATCAAAGAGCTGGAAGTAGTCAATGAAACTAGAAGCAGGATCAACCTCTTAAGTTATTTATAAGTCTGGTTATGCCTGCTGGTTATGGAATGAATTATGATCTTTAACTGTAATTAGTACAGTCGCAGATTCGATTATGCTCGTAAGGGTTAACTTGAAATTCTTCTTGAAGGGATGCAATATGAACTGCAATTGTAATTAGTACAGTCAAAGAGTCGAAAACATCCTTTTTGCCTGCTTTTCCGGATGATATATGATCTGAAATTGTTAATGTTTGCCGCATTACCCCTAATTAACGTCACTTCACTGTGTTGTGGCAACAACAATGCAATCACATTGATCATATACATGCCACACAACGCATGTTCATGCAACATCTACGAGTTGCACTCAGTTGTTGGTTTTTGTTCTTGTTCTTTTCGTACAGTTTCTAACGCTTGATAAATTTAACCCAAAATGTCAAAATGCGAGTTCAGATCTTATGCATAATACCCGACATTAATTACAAACATGCCCCCAAAATGAGTTGAAGCAATAACAATTCAACAAGCGATACTCTCTCACTCTCCTGCCGCTTTGAGACAAAAGAAAGCGATGACTCTTGTGTGTGGATCGCAGACTCGAGACTCGCGACTCGCGCTGCATATTTAATAAGCAATTAAACAGTTTTTCTTGGCTTCTTCTTCGTCTACTGTTGTTTTTTGCCAGTCTGCCACGCCCCAATTAAGAGGAAAATGAACTTTTTGCAACTTTGAGTAAATTACTTAGTGACTTACTGACAAACCGCTTAACTAACGGTTAAAATGTGTGTTCAACCTGACCTGCATATCATTTCATGCAACAGCAAGCAATAAAATATAACACTTTGCTGTGCCTCAACCATTTGTCATCGGGGAATGGAAGTGGCAATGGAAATGGAAATGGTTAACAGGGAATGGGCACATTTGTTATGGCAGCTGCGTGTAGTATTTCAACCTGAACCTAAACGTGAGTCGGAGCCACGACATGTCACGCTGCTGCACTTGGTACGCTTCCAGTGACACGTTCCTCAACGCAATGCCAGCTATGCAATACACCCATCTGGTTTGGTTTTCGTATACCCTGTAAACATTAGAAATTAGTCAAAGTTTGTTAATTAATGGCAAACAGACAGAGAAAAGACTTACAGCCCTTCAACAGTTCAGTTGAGTTGAGACATGTACATCCATCTGTTCCTAAAATTGGTATGCATATATTTGATATCAGTACTCTTCGAAATCAATGAAATCATTGAATAAACTTGCCACACAACAAACTAATGCGCTTTTCTATTTAGTAACCACAAAAGATGCATATTTAATGATTCCCAAATACTAACTTAGATTAAGCAGTAAAAACAAAAATATATTTTTCTCACCTTAGACAGAGGATGCAGTATCCAATAGGTTCGAACATGGGGGAAAGCTGTTTACGCTATTGGTAGTATATTTGGGGAAACACATCTAAATGTCGTTCCTCAAAATTCTCCACTTCTTGCAAGAATCAGTATTGATGAAAGAGCTTTACGCTCAGAAGGGGGCATAATAGATCTAACTAGCTAGCAGTGCATGAAGTCCACAGAGATATATTAATTAATATTATTGTTTATGAATATTAATTAATATTATTAACTAGAAATGCAGATGGGCTACATAAGTTTACAGGGCATGTGCTAGTTGAGCACTCTTTGGCTAAGGCTTGCTCTGCTTGTTGTTACTCATAGTTGGTCAACGTGATTCACTGCTAGCTAATTAAACAAAAGCCGAACAGTAGCAGCGTTAGTTGTTGCCGTTGTTGTTGTTGTTGTTGTTGATGATGGTCTCAGTTGGATTGCCCAATATTCAAATTGAATTTGTTGCATTTGCCACGCTGCTGCCCGCATCATAGCTAAAGTATTTCAATTGAACTTACAGCTGAGCTAAGCAATTCAATTGTTATTTAACCCTCTCTTTTTGCAGCTCATCACTCCCGCTCTGTCTCTCTTTCTCTCACTCTCTCTCTCTTTCTCTCTCTTTCTGACTGCCTGTCAATTCAATTTTAATCAAATGCGTTTCTTCGATTCCCTTGCGCAATCAATTTGAAATGTTTCAGCCGAATGAGCAAAAGCCCATAAGCCCTACATGCATTCCCTCCCCTCCCCTGACAACCTCACTCAGTTTCGCCCGCATTTTGCATAACGTCTATCAAGCATTTATCCTGCCAACATATGTATGTTTATACATACATTTACGGTCAACGCTCCTCGGGCTCAGCTTTTAGTTGCATTGCTGCTTTTCAACTGTAGTTTGTGTCAATTGTTTAGGCTTGAATTGTTTTTGGCAAATGTTTGAAGAGCCACAGATGCCATGTTGCACACATACACACGCAGGTAGGCACACAGCCAGCTAGGCTGGGGGAGGGGGAGGTGTGGCATTTGTACAGGTATCACGGAGCACATTGCACTCGTTTCAACTTCCGGTTATGAACTGAATGCTTGCCACTGCTGCCGAGAGAGTGCACCTTTTGCATTCACATTCCCATTCGCATTCGTATTCGCATTCCCATTCACGTTTACGCTTCAGTTGCCTGATGCAATACCCCTGCCCAACACAACACCCTACCCCGCAGCTTGTACATATTTCCCAGCTGAAAGATAAGTAAATTTGCTCTAGTCGAGCGTAGGCGACTTGGGAATACCGTGTAGCCACAACTAACTCCCAATCACCATTAACTTCAAATCAAATTCAACAAATTATTGCTTGAATAAATGTGTGAATATGGAAAATTTCATAAATGAGAATCCTCCAACGTGTAAAGGTTCAAGAAGTGATACATCAGTATTTATGAAAATCAAAGAGATGATAATGAAATGGAGTTGAGATGCTTGCTCATGCCAGGCCAGGCCAACCCTCTTCAGCAATTCGAATGAATACAGGGTATAATTAGTTGCAAAAAAAAGGTGGCCATTGTAAATGGTTTGGCTGCTTGTTAGAGGTCATTAACGTGGCCATTGTTATAGAGATGCCACTCGACGCTGCACCGCCGCACTGAAAGGTCACCCACAACTAAAGTGTACAAATGTAAACGGATGTCTCATTAAAATCCGCTTGCGATGGGTGCACAAACACAAAAGGCGTAGCGTTTAAATTGCATTGTTAAATTGATACTGGCTGGACGCACTTGAACACCCTTTATTAATGCGCATCTCTCCCCTCATCTATTTTGCAGATAGCGCCACGTATGTGGGAAATATACTGCGTATCAAGTCGGTGAAGAAGGAGGATCGTGGCACATACTACTGTGTGGCGGACAATGGAGTCAGCAAAGGGGATCGTCGCAACATCAATGTTGAGGTGGAGTTTGCGCCGGTTATAACTGTGCCCCGTCCACGTCTCGGCCAGGCGCTGCAATACGACATGGATCTGGAGTGCCACATTGAGGCATATCCGCCGCCAGCGATCGTTTGGACCAAGGATGACATCCAGCTGGCAAACAATCAACATTATACCGTATCGCATTTTGCCACCGCCGATGAGTACACTGATTCGACGCTGCGCGTGATTACCATTGAGAAGCGTCAGTATGGCGACTATGTGTGCAAGGCAACCAATCGCTTTGGCGATGCCGAGGCGCGCGTCAATCTCTTTGAGACGATCATACCCGTCTGCCCGCCGGCCTGTGGTCAGGCGTACTATGGCGGCGCCGAGCATATTGCTGCCTCGGCATCCTCTCTTGCTCTGCTTGGCATTTTGCTGGCGCTACTTTACTCCAGATAAGCCAAAACGAGTAGCCAACTAGCAACCACGCAACCACTACCCACCACGATCCACATCTAATCCATCAGCTCTCGAATATAGTAAACACAACACATATATACAATTATCCAGTATATAGCTATTCATAGAAGATATCATCTGTAGAAACATTCTCCTTTCGAAAGTGTGTCGCAAATTCTACAAAAATGCAATTTTAATTTTGTTGTATTTACTTTTTCCCTTTTCTACTTATTCATCGCCCATACTACTATATCCAAGCTATAAGACGTCCAACCTTATATATTAAGTTAAGTATGCTAAGTTTAAAATGAGCTCACGAACGAATTACAGCGCCTCTTAATCTAATTTAGTACGAGCCTCTAACCCAAATACCGACTCAATTCAAATCCCGTCCGTTATCTATGTTTTTTTCTGTATATTTTTTTAATATCTTTATAAGGTAATGACTCGATATATACATATATGTATCTCGATATATAAACACTCACAAACATCACAAAACGAAAAAAAAAAGCCAACGCAACGCTGTCAAAAATCCATTCCGCTAACATCATAATTATGAGGATATTTTATGTTTATTAAATAAATAATAAAGTATTTTCGTGCTGCAATGTAATTAGATTGATATATCTGATCAATTCAACATACAATTACAAAGATACAATTACGAACGAAAAGAAGCAAGCAACAACAAAACAACAACTTTCAAACGTTGTGCACATCATTAGCTCTTAAGCTCAATTCGACATGGACAAAATACTTTTGAATAACAATTGATGCCCATTTTGATGTGGGTGTAAATATATAAACGATGCGACTTTTGTAATAAAAAAAAAAACAAAAATTAAGTAAAATAAAGAAAGAATATGTAAAAAGCCAAAATGTTACACTTATTTTAAAATACAATTTATTGCGAAACAATGATATTATTCAATTATTGTTTGTTTAGAACATATTTTATGCCTTAATCGTTCCGTCGGCTGTGGCGATGCGATAATACAGATTAAACTCCGATTCGTAGACGGCAAAGTTGGCATTGTTAAACAATTTTGTGGGCGGCACATATTTGCGAAGCGGATTCTCAGTGATGAAGCGAAAGATGCGTTTGAGCCGCTGCAATTGATGTTCCGTCTTGGTGCCCAGTGCCTCAATGCTGTGCAGTATCTGAATGATTTCCTCGTGCTGTCGCCGTGTCTTTAGCTTTAAATCGTGCGGATCAACTGTGGGGAGCAGGCGGAAATGAAACAAAAATGTCCACAGGGTCGGAGAGCCGGCTCTGAGCTTACCAATTAACGGCTCCAAATTCAATTTCAAATCAGTCGTGTGTGCGGCAATTGCCGACGCCCACAAAATTCGTTTACGTACTTCCTGCAAAGCGCCATGGGGTGTTAGCAGATAGCCCGGCGCCAGTTGCATGGTGGACGCCAGCTCCTGCGACTCAACGATAAGCGGATTGGCTGACAGCAAAAAGGCACTAGACACAAACATAGCTATAGAAGATACCAGATGCATATAGAAGGAAAAAACTAAGCCTACCATTCACGCGGCATGCAGTTGAATTTTTCGAACGAGACTTCGGCGAATGTGTTCAGCTCCATGAGATGACAGGGATGGGTGGAGCCTGGGCCAGTTGACTTCACAGCGGTGGAATTGGAGACACCGGGCATTAGTGTTTTATTGTCGAAACTGCGACGCATTACGGTCTCATTGAGGCTGGGATCAATGTCCAGCTTGGTGCTCGAAAGCATGCTGTCATTGGCCGGATTGAAGCTCTCCATGCCTAAAATCGACATATTGCCCACCTTCAGTTTGGTGGTGCGCAAATGCGATTTGGCCTGCATTTCGTCCAGCATATTTTTCAGCATACTCTTGGAATAGAGAATTTTCTCTTTGATTTGCGACAACTGCATCACATCGTGCTGTATGCGATTAACGGACGTGTTTATTTCACTGTACATCTGCTTAATGGAACCCAATAATAATTCATGTTGTTCGAGGTGCTTGGCTCCCGCTTCCTGCTCTACGCTCAGCTGCTCAATCTGTTCGGCGAGGAAAGCATTGCGTGCCTGATTAAAATTGTGTTTATTATACTGCATCATGAAGTCCGATATGATCTCTTCGATATTGTTGCTGTCCTCTTCGTCGGTACAATTAATGTAATTGAAGTTGCTAACACTCTTCAGCAGATCGTCCACAAAGCTGTCATACATCGAGGCGAAACGCTCTTCCTGCTGCGACACCTCGTTCTGGGCGCTTACATACTTGGACACTAGACCCAACAGATCGCCCCTGGTCTTCAGCAGCTTTACTTCGAAGGGACTTATTGGGGGTGTCGAGAGCGCCACACTAATTGTTGCATCCAGCTTAGGGGCTCTCTTATTCAGCTGCATAACATGCTGCAGTTGCTCCTCTTTGGTCTTCAGAATGGCATTGAAGAGCAGCACATTGGGAGTATTGGCAAATGTTTGGCGCATTTGCGACCACAGACGCTGCTTGGCCTCGGCCAGCTGATGGGTGTTGTTGCCTTCTGCATTGCAGATGTTGTAAAATTTTTCCAACTCCTTTTGGGCCTGCTCCATGGCCAGATTCTCGCTGGAATTATTCTTGCTCACCCTGACGGGCTTTGTGGCCAGGATTTGAGCCTTGTTTTCCAGCTCCTGCTTGTACGTTTTGTTAAGCGAGTCCAATTTTAGTTGGAGCACATGGGTTCGGGATTTCTGTAATTGCTTTTTGTGCTTTGCGCTGATTATTTGAATATCTGTGATTTGGGGAGTGGGCATATTAGATGTTGAACAAGTCTCAAATGAATTTAGTGCTCTTACTTTTAGATTTTATGGTTGCGGCCAAGTTATCAAACTCTTTCTTGGCATCGGACAGGCTCAGTTCTGCCTGCTCCTTTTGCTTCTTCAGATCCTGCATTTTTAAATGGATTTGCATTGGGCGGGGCAGAAAACTGCGTTGGCAAGCGGCCAACACTTTATCCTTGTGCAGCGTCACCTGTGCAATGAGCAAATTCTCGCGCACCTCCTGCACATGCTGGCGCGGCTGGAGGCGCGACTGGAGCTGCACAAACAGAGGCAGCTGGCGCGACTTGAATATACTACAAAAAAATACAATCGAATGCAGTTTGTGGTTGACATTAGAGGGGAGGCTTATTGCAGCAACTTACGATTTGAGTGCGTCCTCGTTGGGCAGATCGCTGGTCGGGCAACATAGGCCGATCGCCCAGGCGCGAAATCCGTCTATCTGTCCTTCAATTGCCATATATCTCACTTATTTGTAACAATTAAAATGTATTTAAAATGACGCGGCCGCGCACAGTCAAAGTTACGCACGCACACTAGTACAAGTAAGCCAGTGACAGCGAGTGCTGTTACAGGCCAGGGCTGCACTGCTGTTATCGATAACGTACTTTTCGATTAATAAATGTAAAAACTTTATTATGTACACACTTAAAACGGTTAATGCTTTTTGAAAAACAGCTTGTGAACTTAAAACAATTAAACAACAACAATTAAGCACCCAAACCGCATTGCGTGACAAAAGTCTTGGCCAGCTCACACTCGGCGCTTTGAGTCCAACGATTCGCTGGACAATTCTTGAAGTATTCCATGAAGGTGCAACCGAGTACTATGGCCGCAAAAGGACTGCACTTTGGTTGCTGCGGATTTAGTTGCTGAATCGCCGCTAATCTGCGCTGAGACTGAGGCTCACATTTTGTAAACGCAGCAGTCATCGCATCCACATATGCCGAGTCATTCGAGAATTTCATGGTTAAATCTTTACGTATGACTTCCAAGTTGAGCTTTGTCGGTTGACTTTTGTATTGTGCGGTAGTTAGAATGCACTCAGCCACGCACTGTCAATGAGATATTATTAGTAGAAATATATCTAAATATATAGTAAAGGGTATTAAATACTCACAGTAGCTGCATCTATGGAAGGTGGTGCAGCATTTTCCTGACCGTTTGCTGTTCTCATTATCTGCTCCGCACATTTCTCAGCGTTTTGATTTCGACCTCCATCCCGGCAACAAAGTGAAGGGTCCTTTTTTATATTTTAATTTATAAAATCCATTTTTTATAAAATATTGTTTACTTACCACAAGCTTTGGAGGACTTTGGCAGTCAATTGTCTGGCCAATTGCAAATGGGCTAAATACAAATCCTAACAGAAGAGAAGCTACTAAATTTTGACTAGCCGCCATGCTGTATGCGTCTTGCTGATGTGGTCCAAGTAAACTGATAATATGGCTTGGACAAACAAACGTTTTTATATGCCCCATTCAGTAGTATATGATTGTAAAGACTAAAAGTCAGCTAGTTAATAGCGCCAGCCACGCAGAACAAATAACTTCGCCCAGGTTCATTGTTGCAATCGGATGCTATTTTGGGCCAATGTCATATCTAATGCCATATTTTGGAGCGTTGACATCAAAAACAAATTTTTCACGTTTTTTTAACTACATATCTGTTTCCAATTCTAATAGAATTTATTACTTGGTCAATTAAACAGTAATTTATGAGGCAGTACAATTACCCCGGTCAAGTGTAAATTTTGTGGATTTCATATGGTTCATGTTTTCAAGGCGAAAATGTGAAAATACCTGCACATGTCAGTGATTTGCTCAATTAACTTAAGCCAAACTGTAAATCATTAAGAGACAATTTCGAATACACTCTGTTTACATCCTGCACTTAACAGAACTCTCTACATTTTCGAATAGTGTGCGCTGTTACCTTCTGGTCGCAGTTAACAGTGTGGTTCGCTGGAAATTAAACAGCTGTATTCGCTGCGGCTTGTGTATGAAGAAGAAGCTGGCAATTTAATGGACGCCACTGCGAAAATGTAGATAACTATGAACAAAACGTTTACAATTAATAAATAAATGGCTTCATTTCCATTGCAGATTGGTAGTGGGCGATGTGCGTGGTCGTTTCAAGCAGCTGTTTAGCAGAGTGGAGCAGGTCAATAAGAAAGCGGGACCGTTTGAAATTCTGTGCTGTGTCGGCGACTTTTTTGGCGCGGATAAGCAAAACGAAGAACTTATTGCATATAAAAATGGATTCAAGCATAGTAAGAACAAATTAATTTGAGTTTCAGCGTTTCGATAATCTAAATACTTGTGTTACACAGTTACTGTGCCCACGTACATACTGGGACCCAACAAGGAGGACGACAAGAAGTTCTACGCGAATTTGGTGGACGGAGAAGTCTGCACAAATCTAACGTATCTGGGCAAGCGTGGTGTTTATACGCTGACCAGCGGCGTCAAAATTGCATATTTGAGTGGCATAGAAGCAGCCGGAAGTGCTGCCGGGGAGCATGAATTCACCAAAGCCGATGTGCAGGCCGTGCGGAATTCATGCCTGGTCTCGAAGAATTGCGCCACAGACTACAGAGGTGTGGATGTGCTGCTAACTTCCCAATGGCCCTACGCTCTGCTGGAGAAAGAGAACGTAAGAGTCCTTTACAAATCTATTATTTACTGTTGCATAACATACTTATTATCTTTACTCCATATATAGGAAAAAGCTTCAAAGTTAATATCGTTCCTTTGCCGCGAGATTAAGCCCCGTTATCACTTCTGTGCCATCAACGGTACCTACTACGAGTGTCCACCGTTTCGCATACCGAAAGATGAGACCACTCAGTTTGAGCTCTGCACACGATTTATATCGCTGGCAGATGTTGGCAATGCTGAAAAGTCAAAATACATTTATGCGCTTAGTCTGAAGCCAGTGGATAAGGCGCGTCTGCTGGATCTAGTGCAGAAGACAACGAACGAAATACCCTGCCCCTTTATCGGCCTAGATATGAGTGGTTCCATCAACAAGAATGAGACGGTAACCAATAACGGATACAAATAATGAATGTTATAATTAATAATAATATCCTTTACTTTATATAGTCTGAAAGCCGACAGTACTTTTTTGACATGGATTCCAGCGGCAATCGCAAAAGGCGCGGTGACGGAAGAAACCAAGATAAGCGGCCCAGAATAATGCAGATTGATCAGGGTAAGCTTTATAAAGGCACTTCTTAGATCTTTGATAAATATTTATGATATTCTCTTTCAGACGATTGTTGGTTCTGCTTGTCTTCGCCTAAGGTGGAAAAGCATCTCGTTATTGCGATAGGAGACCGATTCTATATGGCTTTGGCAAAGGGACCCATCAATAGCCACCATGTACTAATTTTATCCACCAAACACATGCCTTGCACAGCTCAACTGAGCACGGAAGAATGGGAAGAGCTAGACAAATTTAAAAACGCATTGCGGAAGCTCTTCAAGACACTGGGACAAGTTGTGTGTTTTACCGAACGTCATTATAAGTCTCCCCACCTTACTATAGATGTTATGGCTTTTGAGGAAGGCTACTCTTGGAAGATTAAACATAGTTTTGAGGTGAGTTACATGTTTATGTTAAGCATATACCAATTTACATTTGCGTATCTATTGATTGTAGGATAAAGCTGAAGAGTTTAACTTGGAGTTTGAGACTTTGCCCGTTTTATCCTCACCACAAATGCTGCCTGAAACGGGACCATACTTTGTAGCTGAGTTGCCCGACGCGAGCACATTAATTACGCGACAAATGAAACATTTTCCGCTGCACTTTGCAAGGTGAGTTGGAGAATTTCCAAAATTGAATTTGTTATAACTTTTTGTTGTTTCCAGGGATGTATTTTGTTCCGAAAACTTGTTAAATTGCGATGAGAAAGTGAACTGGAAGGATTGTCTGCTTGAGAAGGACGAAGAAGTTGCCAATGTAAAAGAATTTCAAAAGATTTTTAATCCCTTCGATCCCTTCGATACAGATGATGATTGATTAAAAGATAACAAGACCTTTCAGAACAGTATAAAATGTATATTATAGTTTTCGGACACACCAAAACCTGCATACAATCTGGCTTAGAATTATTCTACAATATGTTTGTAGCATATTAATTTTTGTTAAGTTTACGAGTCCCGTTTATAGATTTTGTTGAGTATTTGCAAAAAGGTCTGATGTGGCACACCGCGAGATGTTTGTTGTATATGTGTTTTAATCATATTGTACGATTCCTCCTCAAAGGTGGCATATGTCGAGGGCAGGCTAAGTTCTTTATACAGCTCCTTAACTCGCTCCACCTTAAGCGGATCTATAACAACAAACAATGCATAGGTATTAAAAACCGTTGTAGACCTGATTGAAGGCAGACACATACCAGTTTGTCCATAGCAATCTATCATAATTTGCTTTTGCTCAGCATTGGCACGCTGCATGGCGACAACAGCGAGCCAGGTGCACTTGTTGTCCTGTATATCTGTGCCTATTTTGCCCGTTACCTCGGGATTGCCGAAACAATCGAGGAAGTCGTCTTGCACCTGGAAAAAGTTACCCATTTCAAGCAAAATGGTCTTGGATTGTCTAAATGCCTCTGGATCTTTGTAGCTGTAATACAATAGGAATATATATTATTAAAGTTTCGAAAGAATTGCACCCACAAATATTTACCCGGCTAAATGCAGTGCAATGGCAAAGGGCAGGTAGAAGGAGTAGTAGGCAGTTTTATTTTCCACAATTGCCTTATAGTTTTCCATGGAAAACTCCGAAACGCTTTTGTTTGAATTGAGTAAGTCCAGCGACTGTCCACAGATTGTTATGAATGTGATCTCGTGGAAGAGCTCCATCAGCGCAACGTAGCAGTCCAAATGACTAAAGTGCTTCTTGAGTAAGGTGTACAGGGCATTCTCAATCATTAGGGCATCATTAATGGCAGTCAGACCCACATTTTCCACCATGTGCCAGCATGTTTGGCCACGTCGCGTAGTGCTATGGTCCATAATATCGTCCGATATAATAAAGAAACTCTGGAGCTGCAACAAGGGAAAGTCTTAAAGCTATTGTTGTCATACATATGGGATTAGTTTCAGTCTCACCATTTCCACACACCAACCTAAATATTGGGCTAGTTTAATGTTCTCAGGTGTGAGTTGGTCAGCTGGCACAAGATTCTTATAGGTGAGTACCGTTAAGATGCCGCGGTTCTTCTTGCCACGCGGAACATTGTATTGCAAGACCTGGGCAAACCATTTTGCGGCATCTCTGCAATTATATGCTTTTGTTGCGTTCGTCAGGTCACGTACCACGTCTAAGAATATTGACAATAGATATATGTATATTTTTGTATGCATTTAGTTTAGTATTATTATGCTAATTGAAAAAAACCAAAATAGAAAAGAAATCACAGTTCGCTGCTCACCAGGAAAAACAGCCATAAAGTCGCGGCTTTCATCTTTCGAGACTGTGACGCGAGCAGCAATTGGCACCGAATGATTTTGGAGTGTAGATAATGTTCTAAGGCGAAAAGAAAAACAACAGAACAATGAAATACATGAGAATCTGAGTTGCAGTAGCAACAGCTGTTTCTGTGGCCTACGTGACCGTAGACTTTCTCATCCATTGCCCCACACCAACCGACCCCACCTTTGTGGAGTGAAGCAAGAATAGTAATGTAAACACAAGCAAGTTTTGATATTCGAATAAAACAGGAAATTACAAACCTGGTTGTCTTTTTTAGTTTCTGCTCATTGACTATCTCCGTCGGCAGGCCGCCAATTGTATCTACAGATTTTACCTCATCGCTCGTCGAAATAAAGCGACGCACAACGGCGGAACATTGGAAAACTCGCTGCCGCGGCAGCAACTTCTGTGCCAGCTTAAGCATATTCAGCAGCCAAACTAATATTTACTATGTTTATATATTTTCCGTTATTCAATCAATAGCAATAAAAATCGATAAATCACAATTTAATGGGCTTACTCTCGCTGCATTCAGCGCAAAGTTATTCAGTCTTTTATGTTTTCTCTTCCAAATTTCGTTTCAAAAAATGTCTGCTAACATTGATTTCTTTTAAAAAATGTTTAGTTATTGCGCACTTGACACCAATGTGCTCTGGTCGAGAGTCTAAAGAATTTTGCCGATTGGCAGTGTGACCGCCGATTTCGGTACAAATAACCAAAATTAATTTTTTGAAAATACCAACAAAAATTACCTAAAAAATACAAGCAACGATAGCAGACGATAGTTGCGATAGTAACTCAACACAGTTCCTCATCGCTAATCGCCGAAACTACTGGAGCAAACAACAAGAAAAAATTCGTGATTTTTTCGCGTAATTTATGTACATCATGATGGATGAGCAACTAATTGATGAAGTAGCTCAACATGGCGTGATCTTCAATCGCCAGAAGTATTATCTAAACGGCAGCGCCAGCGGAGGCAAGTACGAAACTAAGGACGAGGCCTGGCAGCTCATTGCGCTCAAGCTGCGCACAGACGGTAAGCTATCAACTTACTAATTGACAAGCTGTACAACAATGGTGTGTTTTCTTTTACAGTGGAAACGTGTAAGAAGCGCTGGAAATATTTACGCGAGCGCTATGTGTCACAGCGCAAACAGGGCGATCCGCCCGTCTACGAGCATCTCTCCCGTCCGTATTTGGAGAAAATGAAATTCTTGGACCAGCATATACAGCCGCGCAAGTCTTACCGCAATGTGCCAAACTTCTTGACCTCGCCGCAGTCGGCAAACAGCTCCAATTACAGCGAGTACAATGTGGACTCCAAGTCGAATAGCTCACACAAGAATATGTCCCATTTCGCTGTTACTGCCCCGAATCATCATTACCATCAGCATCAGCAGCCGCCGGGAGATCAACAGCACACAATGAATGCACTGAGCAATGCTGCTGCGTCAGCACTGGAGAATGTTAATGGTCAGGTCAAGATTGAGGCGGAGATATTTCAAAATTTCGCTGCCGCAGTGGCGTCGCAGCAGCTCCAGCACATCTCCCAGTCACAAATGCAGCAGCAACAGGCTGCGGCAGTGGCCGCTGTAATGGCGGACTCATCGCAGGGCTACCAGGAACCGTATCGCGACAATCAGGTGGCAAACGGTGCTCAGAATAGTGCCGGCAGCACCGGCGGCCTTACTTCAACGTCTTCCTCAATGAAATCCCCGTTATCATCGCCACTGCCAGGCCTCGGTGCGTCAGAAGAGCAGTCGACGCCAACAACGGGTCAACAGGCACCGACAGTACATTCCTCATCCAGTGTAGCGATCACTGCCAGCAATTTACAGTTGCCGACGCATGCTTATAATAATAATCATAAGAGCAGCGACGATTTACATTCCTCGACGTCGAGCAACTATCACACGAAGAAACCACGTGTCCAACTCACATCAAATGGCCATACCCAACATTCCAGCAATGGCGGGAGTATATCAAATCCAAATGGGCATTTTGGTCAGGATAGCGATGAAGACTCTGATGACAATAGCACCGATTTAATGGAGCCACAAACAATGCTACAGCACGACAATCACTTCAATAATTCTATCAATATGCAGCGCAACACAACAAATGGCAGCATCGCTAATAACAACAACACTAATAATAACAATAATCAGCAACAGCAGCAGCAACATCAACAACAACAGCAGCAGCAGCAACAGCAACAACAACAGCAGCAGCAGCAGCAGCAACAGCAGCCACATCCAAACATGTTTCCATCAAATACGGACTTCCTTTTCCAGCTCTATCAGCAGCTGCCGCAGCAGGCAGGCACTTCGCATGCTTCCAACTTTGGAAAATTCCAAACGCCATCAAATCCTCCCAGCATACAGCGTTCATCGGAGCATTTACTGGGCGAACTGGTTACCACTGAGCTTCTGAAGATGAACAAGGATCGGCGAAAAAACGTGCAAAAACGAATATTGGAAATACTCTTCTTTGACGATTAGCACGATCGTCTAGTATTACAAGAATACTTTGTACATAGTTGTATATATATATTAATTTATAATTCTTCATTATATTTAATAACTAGTTTTAAGTTGCGCGCTTTAATCGTGTTTATCTTTTTTTTGTTTGGCTGAAATCCCACCATAGCATTTGAAAAGTTGTTTGTTTCACACTTTCCATCTGTGCTAGTCATGAACAATATATTGATTAACTTTTGAATTTGATTTTAAGTTGAACATTTTTAAAGGGATTTGTGAGTAATGCTAAACTCATCGTATACCTAGTATGCCTAATGTTTTACAGAAACAAACAAACAGTTGTAATTTATTTATAAATTTTATTAAAGTGTACACGAATACATATATACCTTATATGCACATTGTAAGTGTTTAATGTGTAGTTAATGTTGTATAGCCATGTTAAGAACCGCTTCGGGCAACTATAATTTACTTATGTTATCGTCTGGAAACCAGCGGTGTCGCTCAACTTAAGTGGCTTCCACCATAAATCTACACTGTGATGGGTTCTTGGGTTGGGCGTATCACAACCGGTTGTACAATTCGACTTATAATTATCAGCTGGGTCTGCAATACATGTGTTACGTAAAGTTGGAGAATTCAGTTTCGTTATCTGGTTATCTAATCTTACCATATTTGTGATCGTGGTCTTCATTGCAGGATCTTGGACAGAAGATGACCTTCACATCGATGGGCTCATAGACCTTCAGTATGAGCTGGGGCACCTTCACTGTCGTGTAGTCAACTGTGGTATGCTCTAATAATAATGAACGATTCGCATGAGTCACTGGGGGGTCTTGAATTGGTGCTAGGTGTATGGCTTGTTGTTGTGATTCCAGCAGCCAGGGCCTTCTGTTCACCGTGAGGATCTCTTGGCGTATGGCTGCTGGGGTTACCTGTATTGTTTTTGCTGTTGTTGTTGTTGTTGTTGTCTTTGGTTTAACTGTGCTGTTGTGCTGCTGCAGTGGCTTCTGCTTCTGTGTTTCTTTCAGTGTATTTATTGTGCGTATTTGTCTAAGTGTTGTTTTAGTGACTGGCTCGCTTTTTAATTTATGCTTTGCTCCTCCGCTAACCTCATTGCCAGATTGCCTGAGAAATTGAGGTACGGGCAGAGCTGGGATGTGTGACTTTAATGCATGGTTTTCAAACACTTGTTTCATGTTTGTCTCGCTCGTTAACTCATTGCCGACATGGGAGATAAAGCTGCTTACATTCGGACTCTTGACTAAAGTTAGGCTTTGCGATGGATGTGTCGAGTGCCGTTTGGCTGTGGCCCCAAAGCCACCTTTTGTTGACCTAAGTGTTTCCTGATTAATAGTCGCTTCTGTGCCTGTACTCTCCGCATCGTTTGCATAGTCGTATTCTTCATCATCATAATATTCCGAATCGTTGCTACCGTTTGCAATTGAACTGGCGGTCGTTGTGGTCTGCAACGTGGTGCTTACCACTCTTGTAACGGGCGCCAAGGTGGGGCTTTTTGCCATAAGCTCTGTGGCCTTTTTGACCAGCGCCTTTCTAGTCAGCTTCTGTCGCAGCAGGTTGATTAATAATCCCCTCGAGTCTTTGGTTTGTGAGCTGGCAATTTCATTAGCTGCAACGGGCACAAATGCGAGATCCTTCGAGTTGCTTTTTAAGCTGGAAGTCGTGGTTTCTGGCGATGAGGTAGTGGTTGCCCTAAGCTTCTGCTTTAGCAAATTAATTAACTTGTTTTTGTGCTCGCTTAGATCTTTAATTGTGATGGTTTCTTCAACAACGTCCTCATCATTAGCATGGTCGGAATCTTTGAAGTTACCATTGATATTTAAACTGGGCGTCACTGAAATGGGCGCCAATGTACTGCTTGGCAAGATTAGTTTCTGCTTAAGCAGATTGAGAAGCGAGTTTTTTTGCGCACTAATATCTGGAATAGTACTTAACTCTTCATCCGAAGCGGGTTCATCATTGGCATAATCGGGATCCGTATAATTATCGGAGTAATCCAAGTCGCTGGTCGTATTTTTATTGGAGATTGTTGCATTCACCACAGCCGTCACAGGTACGCTAGAGCTGGTCTCCATAAGATCCTTAACATTGGCTGTGATATCTTCTGCATTTATTGCACTCTGAACTGATCTCATTGTTGTAGTGGAAACACTTTGGGGCATTTTTGTTGTTATGCTGATTGTTGAATGTTTGAGCTTATCATTGTTATTATCAATAACATTATCTAGCTCATCTGTATCATACTCGCTATCATAGTACTCAGTTTCTTGAGTGTCTTCAGTGCCATTTTGTGACTTGGAAACGATGCCTTGCTCAAGCGTATTATTTAATGCCAACTGCCTGATGGACTGACGCAGGGATTCCGCTATAAATGTCTTCGATTTGGCCAGATTGTGCCTGGCCATTTCGGCAAAGGTCACTCTCGTAGAGGGCACTTCTGTTGTGGATATTACCTTGAATAACTTTTGTAATATTTGCGTCGCTGCCAACGTGGACATTGTCGAGGGTTTCTTGATCAGATTGGCTGTTGTCCATTTTACTGTTGAGCTTTCGACAGGCGCTTCCTGCTCCGCATCCGGTGCGGGCTCATCGTTCATGTAGTCGAGACTCGTCTCGCTGGAAACTAAACTTTGGGACAGTGGCAAGGATTCTGGGTCACTTTCCCTGAACAAACGATTACCAATCAATGGGTTTATGGCAAATTGTGAATCGGGTTCTGTGTGCTTGTTGTTGCTGATGCTGCTGAGCAGTTGTTCTTGTTGTTGCTGTTGTTGTTGTTGTTGTGGTATGCATGGGATTTGTGTTTTTGTATCTGTAAGGTAGGTGGTTGGGTGTGGTTGAGTGTTAAATTTGGTGTAAGCAGGCAAGTTCTGCACATATTTTATATCTATATTAAGATTTCAAGAACTTACCTCCACTGCCACAAGGTGGTAATACTGTGGTGTTGTTCTGACCAGGGGTTGGCATTGTTGTTGTTAGCTGGGTCGTACTTCTAGTTGTTGGAGTGGGAGTTGTTGTGGTTTCTGAAGGTGTCGTGGCCGTTTGAATGGCAGTTGTTGGTGTCGTTGTTGTTGGGTTTGTAGGTCCTGGGGTTGTTGTTGGTATTGTTATCGGGGCTGTTGTTGATGTACTTGTTGGCGGACTATTTGTGGTTCTTAAAGTTGTTGTAGTTGTTGGAATCGAACTTGTTGTCTTCGGTGTAGCGGTTGTGACTGTTGTTGTTGTCGGTGTAGTTGTTGTTGGAGTTGTTCCTTCAGTCGTTGAAGAAGGACTAGTTGAAATTGTTGTTGGCTTAGAAGCTATTATGGGTGCTGTAGTGATTATTGTTGTTGATTTTATTGGCTGGGTAGTTGTTGTCGTAGTAGTTGTTGTTGATGGCTTGGGAGTCGTTGTCGTAGTGGTTGTTGTTGTCTCGGGAGTTGTTGGTGTTGTTGGCTCGGGAGTTGTTGGTGGACTAGGCGTTGTTATAGTAATACTAGTTGTTGTTGGCTTGGGAGTCGTTGACGTAGTGATTGTTGATGGCTCGGGAGTTGTTGGTGTTGTTGGCTCGGGAGTTGTTGGTATTGTTGGACTAGGTGTTGTTATAGTAGTGGTAGTTGTTATTGGGTTGGGAGTTGTTGTCGTAGTGGTTTTTGTTGGATCGGGAGTTGTTGGTGTTGTTGGCTCGGGAGTTGTAGGTGTTGTTGGCTCGGGAGTTGTTGGTGTTGTTGGCTTAAGAGTTGTTGGCTCGGGATTTGTTAGTGTTGTTGCCTCGGGAGTTGTTGGCTGGGGAGTTGTTGGCTGGGGAGTTGTTGGCTGGGGAGTTGTTGGCTGGGGAGTTGTTGGCTGGGGAGTTGTTGGCTGGGGAGTTGTTGGCTGGGGAGTTGTTGGCTGGGGAGTTGTTGGCTGGGGAGTTGTTGTCTCGGGAGTTGTTGGTGTTGTTGTCTCGGGAGTTGTTGGTGTTGTTGGCTCGGGAGTTGTTGGTGTTGTTGGACTAGGCGTTGCTATAGTAGTGGTAGTTGTTGTTGGCTTGGGAGTCGTTGTCGTAGTGGTTGTTGTTGTTGGGTTGGGAGTTGTTGTCGTAGTGATAGTTGATGTTGGGTTGGGAGTTGTTGTCGTAGTGGTAGTTGTTGTTGGGTTAGGAGTTGTTGTCGTAGTCGTAGTTGTTGTTGGCTGCGAAGTTGTTGTAGTAGTGGTAGTTGTTGTTGGTTGCAGAGTTGTTGTCGGAGTGCTTGTTGTTAATGGTGATCCAGTGCTACTGAGTACCACTGTGGATATTATAGGTGTCTCAGTTGTTGTTGGGGGTGTTATTATAACTAATCTTTTTTGAATCAAACTTTTAAAAGAGGTTTCTTCTTGGGTAGTTAGTGTAGGATCTCCGGTTGTGGTGGGAACTGTACTTGATGTTGTGGTGGGAACTGCCGTTGATGTTGTGGCGGGAAATGTGTATCTTAAGTACTTATATTTCTGAGTATTGTATTCGGTTGTTGGTCTGACTGTTGTCGGAATGATAACTATTTTGACAGATGATTCTTGTTCAGGATCTTCTTGAACCAGGCTGGGCATATCTGGTTCTCCAGTGTAATAGGGATATGATGGATAGCTAGGATATTTCTGCTTTTTGTCCACGGTTTCTGTGTCGAACTGTGCTTCGGAAACATATGGATAATAGGGAGCCACTGGAGCATAGCCCAGATCGGAAGTCCGCACATAAGTATGACAATCAACTTCAGGGTGGGGCCGACAGACTTTACGTTCCTGATCAAAGCTTGTGTTGGCAGGACATCTATAGATGCGTAATATAAACAGTTGGAATGCAGTATAATTTTACTTTTTTGTTACTTACTTGAAGCGCGTCTGCAAATAGTTTCCACTGGACTGCAGCTTGCAGGTGTAGTACAAGGTGCAATCCTTAGGTGATCTGAAGGACCCTTCATCTGTGCACTCGGGAAACTTAAGCTCGCAGTTCTCGGGTACGTAGCTATCACTTTCTGCGATTTCCGTCGATGGACATTCGTTGCCAGTAATGCATTTGCTATCGTTCGGGGAGAATATGGTGCCAGTGGGACAACCGTACAGACAAGGCATTAGATCCTTGTCACACTTATAGTAGATCCTGCAGTCGTGGTGGTAGGGAAAGCGTCCTTCCTTATGGCAAATAGGTGGATAATCAGGACGAACGCGTTGCACGCAATGTCCGCTGCTTGGATTAAATTGCTGTGAAGGAAACGTGTAAGTATTCAATAGGAAACCAAGCTTTAAATGTTGCTTACCTCCAGGTTGGGACACTTGCTAAAGATCACACAGTTCGGCCGACAAACATAATAATATTGCTGTTGATCTGGATGAGGTTTGATACCCACATAATTCCGTGAGCAGCGATTATTCTTTGATAAAGAAAATAATTTATGAAGCTTGAACACTAATAAATGCTTTTCAGATAAACCTACATAGTCCACAGCAACTGGGGCACCACCTCCAGGCAGGGGCTTGCGAACGCCATAGACGCTATCGAAGTAACTTCCTGGTGGACTATAGATGAACGGCTTGTAGCCGTATGGAACATAGGGTGCTGATGCAGGGTAAGAGTAGGGCTGCACGTAGTATGGATTGGGCAGATGAGGTGGGGGAAGACCACCACTATAACCATGTGGCAGTTGCAGGGAACGCGCGTTTACCGCCACCATAATGGCCAGCAGCCAGATGCAGTTCGTCATGTTAAAGCCGCACTTCAAAATCACTCAATTAACAAATATATATAGCTATATATATATCTTAAATTTGAACACTCGATTTGAATTGTTTTCACTTTATGTAGACGTACATTGGTCAAACACTTGGCGTGGGTACTCCGATGCCCAGTTTGCGGATGTCCTTTTGTTGCGACCGTGCTCGCGTTTCGTTTCTAACTTGTGGCTTGGAGTGGGGCTCGTTGCGCTTAAATGCACTCAGCACTTCAAGAATGTTGCATAACTGAAATGCCAATTGTGCTGATGCGTGATTTATGTACGTCTAAGAAATGTGGTAGTTGCCGCAGTCGCACTTGCAGTCGCGGCGACGCTGCTTAAAATATAAACAAAAACAATAACCACTGAAAATAAATCTCTGCCAACCACGTGCTCCACACAACCGGAAGAGAAGCAGTAAGAAGCTACTGCATGATGGCCCAGAGCAAGATGGCAATAGGCGCTCTCAGTTAGCTTCCGTTGCAGACACTCTTGATGACGCTCTCATCGTTTTCATCATGAGTAATTTTTGTTTTAGTTCTGGACGTGATCGATGCGGTTGTTCTGTTGCAGATGCCGGAACAAGAATCGCTCAATGATTAAGGCAAATACTTCCATGCAGCCAGATAAAAAACCCATCTGGGCTGATAAACTGCATGCCTCGATAAGTAAAATTTCAGCTGTTAAGGCTGTTCAAAAATCTATACAATTGATATGCCCATTAGCCAATGCAAATATTATTGATTGGTGAACAATCAAAAACCATTCATATAACTGCATCTTGTAAGTGTCATTGACAATTGCTTAGCAGTTCTTAGTAATTGGTTATTTTAGTTTTTAATATTTACACGTAGGCGAGAATTACGCATAGAAATATTTCGCGCTTGGTATGCTTTAACACGTTCACAGTTTTTGGTCAAAAGCGGCACGAATTTTTGGCTAGACGCATAAAAACTGTGTTGATAGTGGTCATTAAACGAACACATATACATATACATATAATAATCAAAGCACAAAAAAGGGCTCTTACATAAACCCTGGAGACATAACTTGAAGCAGTCACGTTCCTTTTTTTTGGGTGTTTCTTCAAGTTACAATCTTACTACTACTCTGCAAACGTCAAAGTTACAAAACTTTGTAAAATATAAAAACAATTGTTGAAATTTTGTATGGATAAGTTTGATTTTTATTGCATTTAATATATATCTTAGTTGTATGGAAATATATGTGTTTGACATTTTGCATATGTTTTGCTATGTATATTTGTTTGGTTCATTATGTTGTTAATATTAATAGATTTGTTCGATTTTAAGGCTTACTTCTAGTTGATATCAATATAGGTATTGAGCCTCAAACATATTTATGCCGGAGGTAACTGAATGCAGGTGCAGGACCTTAAGCAAATTAACGGGCGTAGATTGATGGCCCTACGTATAAGTATATATCCATATGTTAACCAGATTGCAACTTTATTGGGCTGGCTTTGTTGAATAGTACGCTTTGGGTATTTACAACTAATCACAAGAAGACGAGCAAATTTCCTTGTGCATATGTTTAGACCTCTTGATTATCTTCCGATTCGGCCACCATGGTCAGACTTCGCAGCGATCTGCGATAAGAGAATAAAAAGAGAAAAACATGCAAGTACATTAATCTAACATACTAAACAATTCGGAGCAATCTAATTGATATATGTATGTAAGTCGGAACATGCTCTTTTCGTGTTAGATGAGCGGTCGTATTTAGTGGACTGATAAGCCTTATCAACAACACATGCCACAGCTCATAGCTCAAACGGAACCCGAGCCGCTCTTCAGTCTGTGGCTGGCTGTTGAAAACTTGGCATATCAAAATGAAATACTTGAGTATTGCTATTTTGTTAATCTGGTTAGCGCAAGTCTATGCATGTAAGTCACACAGATTAAAAGTCGCACATTAATATTGATTAACTTGTGCTTTCATTTGTTTTTGGCTTAGTTGTGGACAAGATCCCCACTTTTGAGGGCGTTTGCCAGCTCGAGGGCGATTGGTGCACGACCAGGTGCCAAATAGCAGGCGGACGTGATGGCATTTGCAACAAAGTGCACCTCTGCACTTGCAGGCCTTTATAATAGCGTAATATCAAAATTTTCAAGGGTAAAATAAAGTAATGTCCAGAAATCACAATAGCTATATTTTACTGCAGTCTTCTGATGTTCAAATATTTTTAATATGGAATATTCAAGCATTTTTTTATAAGCAGCAATTTATAATCAATGAATTTTTATTACTTTGTAAAAAAAATTGAGCTTGAGAAAATGTGTTATTTTTTCGAGTGGGAAATAAAGTAACCCAAATGGATTTTAATTGTTACTCGATTGGTGCACATGTTATTTGTAGCAGTTGCTTTTTTAGATGATTATTATACATATGTTAATACAAATAAAGTTTAACTGAAGGAAATTTCGGAATATTTACAATTGCGAACGATTCTTATGGCCTTGGGATTCCTGGGGATTGCATAACCGAATAAAGAGATTATAATTATAATGATGTAATTAAACTGCCTACCTGGAGCGCTCAAACAAAGATGGATCAGTGTAGATGGGCTCACTTGGATCCTCAAACTGGTGATTGGTGTTGCCGCTCGAGCGAATCGGATTTATAACCGGCAGCTGGCACATGCGAGCCAGATTGCTGCAAAAGGTGAAAAAAAGAGAGAAGGAGTGAGAGAGAGAGCGAGAAAGAGAGGAACGAAGACATTGTTTAAATAAATGGACTGGTTTATATCAAGTGGGCAACGGATATCTGCTTACCCTGTGGCAAAAGTCTTGTGTAATGAGCCGCCAAACATGGACATGTTGGTGCGAAAAGCGTTTGAGGCGCGATTAGATGCATTCTGATTGGTGCCTCCTCCAGCACCACCAACAGTTCCATTGGGCATGTGGCCGATTTCGGTGAAGCGCTCGTGGGTGCGTAACGAGGAGTGCGAGTGTCCCAGCGAATGTATGGGCGAGTTGCGATCAACTAAGCGATTCTTCGATATGGACTTCCAATAGCGTCTACAAAGTGGAATTTCACGTAAGTCACCTATCATACGGATGCCAATCAGCTCATTAGCTCACCTGTAACCCATTCCGGCAACTAGCGTTATGCTAAAGAGCAAGATCATTAGCAGTATTATAGCTGTGATCAAGCCATGATATTCGGACGGAGTCATGCAAACTGTTTCCAAAGGTGCAACTAGTTTGCGTGGATACGATTCCTTTTCAATTTCCTCGCGCGTCTCAAAAACCTAGAAAAAGTAAACATCTTTGTTAAAGTCAAAATAATAAGATATCGACTGCAGCTTAACAAATTATTTAGTTAGCTTAACAATTGATAGTAAATATAGTTTAACACATTTATTACAGTTCTAAGTTTAACGCACCTCAATCATTTCGCGAACTTGCTCTGGTTCTTCCGATTCCTTGGGCTTGTCGCTTTCCTCTGTGGAATTGAACTGTGCACCACCAAGTGTAGCACTGACTGTGGTGCTATTGACCACTGTAATCTCCTCAGTGTCCAGCGGATTTACGGTTTCAAGTGCTTGTGGCTCTGGTATTTCGGTTAGATCCAAGCTACGTCGTTTGCGTCCAAAGGAGGGCTCCTGTCGACCAGCAGGACCTGGACAATAGGCTGGCTGGCATCCCTCTCTGCAGGAGCGCACAGTGGCCTCAAACACTAAGAAATTGGACTCAGGTATTTTGAAGGCATTGAAGCGTGCCTCCAAGGTGTCGCCATCGCGTAGCTTGTCTAGCTCTGGGAACACATATGGATCGACAGGGCAGCTAAATATAAATATTAGTCAAGAGAGATGCTAAGACGAATATACAAATATATGTACCCAAAGCGATCTATAAGCTGTATGCTGCGCCCAGAGTAGGGATCTCTGGCCACCACATTTGTGGCAAAAATGTCTGTTACATGATTATAGCCATCCTGTGCCTCCAGGCGGAATGTCAACGGGTCGCCAACAGCAATTGTAGTTGTGGGTCTGCCCTGATAAAGAATACTTAAGCGCACCTTGGAGCTAAGCGTGTTCTCTGCCGGCAAATACTCAATAGGTATGGGACTGCCCGAACTATTTAAAACGAGAAACAAAAATAAATCAACCTTTAGTAATCAGCAGATAATCATGGTAATCTAGTTAATTAGCTTACCCCGCGCCAATGTAGCCAGAGCTGACTACCGCCTCGCCAGGGCCGCGAAAGATGCAAGTGAGATTGTAACGCTTATCACGACTCGTCTGTACGTTGTCCGAAAACTGCACCACCACAATATTAGTCAGCGTGTCGCCGTACTGCAAGATAAGATCAGATGGTCGACAATGTGATCAATGTGATCGCAGTTGCATCTGCCGCTTAGTTGCTTACGCGCTGTGTGCCACAGTCCGGATAACCTTGGGGTCCGCTTATCCTCAATACGTTGACGGTGCCCCCATTGCCGCGGAAGAAGCATCGATCGTAGAAGCCATATGTGTAGACGCGACCGAGAAAACCCTCGGGTGTGCGAATGGTGAATTCCATGCCTTCCTCATTGCACGTCTGCGTAACTGCAAATTAGATGCAATTAGTCAACGTCCAATTGAGAACGCCAGTGGCTGTTTGTATTGAAATAAGTGTTTACCATCCATGCACTCGCCATCGCTGCGTCCAATGCTGCGCTCATAGAAGTCATAGTTGGAGGCATCAAATGTGCCCGGATCGTGTATGTCCAGCTCTCGCGAATCTCTGTCGCTCAGCTCACAGTTCGGCGACTCACGGTCGCCACGGTCTCGATCACGATCACGATCGCGGTCCCGGTCCCGGTCATCATAGCTGGATGCGGTGTCTCTGCCAAATTGAATATGCAATTGCATTTAAGTTGTTGCCACACCTGCACTCAGCACTTATCGCTCAGCGCATCAGCTTAAATTCGCTTGTTCGTAAACAAACCTGTAGTTAAAGCTGCGGCATACAAAGTCTCGGCTCTCGATGCATTCCCGTTCGCATTGTATTAGACTTGGGACGATCAGCGCACGCCTTACGAAATTACGTCGCATTTTATGTCTAGCCGCAATCTGCTTGAAGTTGTCACTTTCCTCGCAACGCGTGATGGGTGGTCTTGGCGGTCCAGCGCCTGCAACACCAACTCCTATATGTCCACCACCACCACCGCCACCGTAAGGAGTGGGTGGATGTGAATGGCCCAATCCAGGCACGGGCAACGGACGATCATCTAAGCTGCCACCTCCACCGCCGTAGGGGCGATTGAAGGGCGTGTCGTAGCGTCCATAAGAGCCACCGGGTCGTCTACCCGGCGGACCATCGTATTCTCGATCGTAAGTTCCCGGTGAATAACGATCGCCATAACGCTCCTCATAATCATAGTCATAGTAGGGCGGCGGACGATCTATTCCTAATTAATGAAATTTATTAATATTTATTTAGTATGTAATGCAATCCTAAAATTATTCTGCTGATCACGTTGTCTCTTAGATCGAGGTACTTAAAGTATGCAACTAATTGAATGTTAGTGCAGTCAAATATGAAAGCTTTGCTGATGAAAATAATTCACATTTGAATGCGGAAATAAAAGCTTTCACTGCTGCTACTGGTAAAGATCTGAAAGTGCAGTTATGAACTTGAATTGCAGCTAATGAGTAAGCTTTAAGTAAGCTTTAAGCTTTTTGGTATGCAGTTTGAAATTTCTAAAATGTTCCAAACTTAAAATACATTTAAAGTCAAATGAAAAAAATGATAGTATTCTTAGCTTTTATTCTCAAGCTCAACTTTCTTTATTAAAACTCTGCAATATTCATAAAAAAGAAGAAATTGGCTTCGATTAATTGCATATCTTTTGTGTATCTCACATCTAGGGGCGATCAGCAATATGAAACCAGTGTCCTATATTGCAAAATCTTCTTACGGCAGGTGAACTACATTCATTAGCTGGTAATCACATTGAATGGTAGTCGTATTAGACTTTTAGTTGATTAGTATATGTGTGTGTGCTACTTACCGGGGCGTCTGCCAATATCACTGGGACCGAGGCGATTACCGTATTTGTAGATGTCAATGGGATACCGATCACTACCTACCGGAAACCGATTCGGGGTTGAGGCATATTTGGTGGCGCTGCCAGTGGGCGCCAGCGGAGCGGGTGGATATCGTTTGGCCGAATCCGGTTCCGGACGTCTCGCACTGTGCACAATATCATCATAGCGTCCGGGTGGGGCGCGGGAGTCGGGTGCATAGGGATAGCGAGGCCCGTCCATAGAGGAGGGACGATAGCGCCTGTCCGGGAATATGCTGTCGGGCGCATCACGACCCGTATAACCACCCACAGGATCACGGCTAGGAGGATAGCGTGGCGGATAACGACTGTTATAGCGATTGTCGCCATAACGGCCGCCACCTCCATATCCGTAGGGTCTATAGGGCGCATCGTCGTCGCTGGGAAAGGGTCGAGTGTGGGGCAGATCGCTGGGCAATGTGTTATCATTGATGGCCGGATAAGGCAGTGGGCGATAAGGCAACCGATCACGGTCACGGTCACGGTCACGATCACGATCACGTTCACGATCTGGATCCCGTTCCCTATCCGGATAGCGTCTGTCTCCATAACGATCGGGTGGATAGCGTTCGGGGTAGCGCTCACGATCTCGATCCCTCTCACCACCTGCACCCACAGGATACCGATCTAAGAGGTTATCGTGATGCGTTAGGGTTAGTCAATTAGTTGTCAGTATTGAGCAGTGATTTCAAAAGACGGGTGATATTAATTGTTTTTAATGGGGCAATAGATTGTCAACTTACCATAGTCTTCTGGATAGCGATCATAGGGCCGACCATATCCCATTCCATCGCTGCCACCAGGCCCAGGATAACGAGAGCCACCACCAGCATAGCGATCAGGTGGATAACGATCACGATCACGATCCCTATCACGCTCGCGATCACGATCACGATCGCCAATTGGGTAGCGATCTGTGTATATTGAAAAAAGTAACAAAAATACAAATAAAATAAATCCATCTAAATGAATTACCATATTCGTTGGCAGCAAAGTCCGGATAGCGATCGTATGGCCTGTTGTAATCAATACCCTCGCCAGGAGGCAACCTATTGCTACCTGTGCCACCATGAGCGCCAATGCCAGAGTTGGAACCGCCCATACCAGAACCACCAGTTGACCCCGGACGATCATAGCGATCGTCTTGCTTGTTGGGCTGCCTCCAATTACTGCCAGACTGATCACCGGGTCGCTTGCCATCGTTTCCACCGTGGCCTCCATGGCCTGTATCGCCATCGGCGCCGCCCACAACGTTTACTGTAAGACAGCAGCCAATGAGCCGAGAAAGACATGTGGGGAGTGGGGAGTAGATTGAAAGATTACCAACTACTTTATTATCACCCGCAGTTCTTGCCACCACTTACACATTAGATTCTCGTAGTAATCATAATCAGCATCGTATATAATGCGCATGCCATCCTTTTGATTGTACCGACTGAGGCGACAAGTACGAAAGCGATCGCTATAAACTGCAGACCTGCAATTTGTTGCGCGATTCGTAAAACACAGCACAATAGCGAGCAGAACAGATCAAAACAGATCAGAGTGGGTCGGCACAAAAACGAAGCAAAAAACAACAGTTATTTTCGGGTTAACGAAGTTTAGATACTCTTGCAGATTATACATCTAGTCATTTCAAATATGTATGTAGCGATGCTAATAATAAACAACTGAAAGATCACCTTCAAGAATTGAATATACCTACCATTTGCACAAAACTCCTGACAATATTAATATACTCTCCGCAAGGGTATCGAGATAAACAATAAAAACAAGAAATAAAAGAGTAGAACGCCAAATGGCAACGAAAACGCACCTGCACTGGAAGCTCGTCTGGCGCAGGCACTCGTCCAGGCACTCGCTGAGAGAACGTCCCGTGATCTCTGAGTGAAATTCGCCGCCTAGTCGTGAGTTGCGGTAACGCTGGAATGCTGTATCTGGCCGACGGCCACTTGAAAAGAGGTGCGAGGTAACAGAGTTATCTGGATAATCGTTTGCTCGTTCTGCAACGGGAATACAGCAAACAGAAAATGGAATAACATAGACGTAGTGGAAACGGCAGAAGCAACCGTTGCAAGATGCACGTTGCACTTTGCACACACATTTATAGCAATCTCTTTGTCGTTATGTCGTTATGTCGAGCAGTCTCAGTCTCACTGTCCTCCTCTTCAGTGGTTGAGTGGTCAGCGTTTAATGGCGCACTTAACGCGCTGTCTGCCTCTCTTGCTTGGATCAACGAGTCTGTGTTGGTCTAGTCTGTCCGGGTCTAGTCAACACAGGTCTGTCCAAGTCTATCCACGTCTCGGTGCACTGCCATTTAGGTAGGCGCTAACTTGCACTAGTAGCCACTTACGATTATCGAGGCATACTAGATCATAAAAATGATGTGTGGGACTCGAGCTGATGCTAATATCATCCTTCTGCGAAATAGAATCCTCCTCCGAGAGTATGCACTGTTTGCTTTGATCATCAAACTCCACCGAACGGCAAAAGTATCTGTAATGTGTGCAATTAGAATTAAGCGCCGGTCAAAACATAGTCTTTAAGATTTACTTTTCAGCACGCAAGCACATCGTCTGGCACTCTTCCAGCGTCATATTATTGAAGATATCCACTTCAAAAGGGCCGCCCAAGCGCTTGTTTTCCTCCTTCACAAAGACAGCAAGACCATCGCAGCGTCTTTCAGCTGTGGATCGGAGAATGGAGAGCATTTTATTAGAGTTGTCAGTCAGTCAGTTTTGAGCTTGGTTGCTTTAGAGCTTGCCGTTTAAGCACGTATTCTCAAGATAGTCCGAGTTGGGATCATCCTCCATGAGTTCTGGATGCGTGCGTCGAGTAAATCGGCTCAGGGTACAAGATCGCATGGTGGAATCAAAGTTAGCAGAACGGCATACAAATGAGAACTCATTCAGGCATTTGTCCTCACAGTCCGAGCGATTGGCGGCGGTTATCTGGATAGGTAATTAAGCAATTCAATTTTATGAGTAACATATGTAAGGGAATTTAATCTGATTAAGCAATTATGATGATTAATTTTATTAATAATTGTTAATAATTTGTTTAGTTTTCGAATTATGAGAGTTTTAAAGTTTTAAAGAAGTAAAACATATTTAAATTGTGCATGCTATGCGAAATTCCTCTACGCTTGACTAATACATATGTATGTATATATACATATATTTATCAAATTTGAGGGGCAATGAGGAGTTTTTAGAAATCTCTGACTAACTTCAACTGCGTTTGCTTAAGGAGCACAAAAATTTCTCCTTCTGCTAGTTAAATGCAATCGCATAAATTTATTACACGCACTTGCAACAGAGTAGGTTAATATCTACAAGGCAATCAAACTAGCTTTTGACCATGAACAATTTCTTCTCTTTATTGCACACTTTACTCACCTCCTTGATGTCGCTGATGGGCAACTTGAGTTTCTTGCGCGGATGCCGCTCAAATACATATCGCCGACTGGGGCATTCCCGCTCCGGGCGGCTAGCTGTAGTTAAAAGTGTAATTTAAGCGGCTGTTCGAGATGGTGTCAACACCCACACACTCACATGTCAGACAGATCTCGTTAAAATGAACGCTATTGGGCACCAGCATCAAACTGCCGATACCCTCGGGTCCAGCCTGCTCCGAGGTCAGATAGCATAGCGATTCCTCGTATTCAGAGGTGCCACCGAACGAGGTAATCCGACTACCCGGCTGAAAGTCGAAGCTTGTGCAAGTCCGCACCAGATTATTAGTGCCGGTGCGATCGCGCAGACACAGATCCTGACACTTCTCCAGCACTCGGAATGGTGGTGCCGTATCCCGGACCACATCATCGTCGTAACCTTGCAGTTGCTGATTGGGCAGGCGTTCATACAGCACGCGTCCCAATCCATTCTTACAGGTAGTTTGGGCTGAGGAACGCACTTTTAGACGGGGCGGCAATTTTCAGGGAGTTCGTGGACTTACCATCGCTCTGGCTAAAGATGAGACTGGCCAACGTGGCCATTAATATTAATGGTATTATGCGCAATTCCATATTGTCGCTCTGATGTTACTCTCTGAAGTATTTTAAAATTTAGCGTGGCATTATTAGCACCGCATTTGGGTTTTTTCAATCGCGTGTTCTGAAGTTTTAACAAGTAATGAGAATGTGTGAGTTTTTATCGGACATGATCAAAAATATTTTGTAGCCTATCAAAATAACAAGTATTACAAGTATGAAAAAATTTGAGCGACCTCAATAGTGACAAAATTTCACTACTCCCGCACGGCCGCCCCTGCCACGCTGCACAATTGAAGTTGTGGATAGAAAAACCAAACACACGAATAGTTAAATATTTCTGCGTCCAGCACCACAATGTGCACAATGCGTAACGCCAAATTGGATCATTAAACTAAAAGCCAACAATGCTACGTGTAGCTTTGCTCATATCGATCCACAACTCCGGATGTTGCTTCCGGCTTATTGTCCGACTCGGCTATTTATGCTTAGAATAAGCACAATACAAATCGACGTGTTTTTTTTTTTTGGAAAAGGAAAAGTCACTAAGCTGTCGCATTGACCTCAAAGGCTTCGTTCGGCTGTACCATGGTATTTTTCAATGGTGAAATTATATTTCAAATCATATTTATTTTGTAGATTTCGAAAATTCTGCGTACATCTCAATCCTTAAGGACTCATAATGACGATCCGTAATTTATTAAGATATATTAAATTTGGAAAACCAATTCGTAGTCTAAAAATATTGCATTTTAATTAATATGAAACTTAAAAGTTAAAAATATTATTTTTTAATATTCCCGAGATAAGTTTACGATAAGAGTCATGAGCGTATGCAAAGGTTGCTGCCCCACCCTTACTTTACATAGCCGCATACGGTCGGTTTATGAAAAAATACATTTAAGATTAGAGTCCTTGATAATATAGCTATATTTCGCACACATCTCTCTAATTTAATACTGGTTTTAAGCACGTAAATCCTTAATTTATTTATTGTCTTTTAAACATTTAATGTTTACACAGAAATACGACAATCTTCCGTTTACCTTGATATAAATAGGTATTTGAAGGATATTTTGAATGTATTTAATTATAATATTGATTGAAAGTTTAACTTTTTATGCCGAGATCACAAAACACTAAGCACTCAATCAGAGGATCGATTAATGTCGCACACTGTTCAACTCCGGGACCGAAACCCGACCGATCGTTAGAATAATTTGCGACAAACTGAACGCGTTGTTGGTCAGCAGACATCGAAAAACTCTGACACTCTTGACGCTCTGGGCTGTGGCTGCAATTGGATCGGTACATTACCCCATTACGATTACCATTAGCGGGGGCAGCAGTGCCAATCATGGCAGCAAAACTCCATGGCAACAATGGGCCTGAAAGAGGAATTAATTAGATGTGGAGACAACAACAAAAACAACAACAATAACAATAACAGCGAACATAAAGTTCTAAATACGTGAATTTCAATTCAAATGTTAATCAGTGCGGCGGGCAGAGCACAAAACTCCATCAGACCAAACTTGACAATAGCGACAACATCTCACACACACACACACACACACACGCACACACACTCGTAAAACGCTTGGGTGTGTTAAGCATGGGGGTTGTGAGTTGCGGTGTACAGGTGTGAGTGCGTATATGCGACGGTTCTGCCTCGATACGGCCCCCGTTCTGGCCCAATGTGCATGGAACATTGAACGCTAACCATAATGACACCTGTGGGCGTAGCATTCGCTCGAATACAGATTCAAATTCATGGACAGTCCAAAATAATATGTATGTATATTTAAATATAGGTTCAACTACTTTTCCCAGCTGTGAAGGGCAGCAGCGGTAGGTCCATGTCTGCCCAAGAGCCAACACTAAACGATCGCCGCTCCCGTGCCGCATTGTGTTGCAAATCCATGACAGAAACGCAACTGCAACTGCAACTGAATCTAAATGTGAATGTGAATGCGCTTCACGACTGACTAAGTTCGAGGCTGGCTCCAATTCAAAGAATCAGCAACAGCGGTCATCAACAATTCCAGAATATACTTTAAATGATAGGCTCTTTGCAGCTAGCACCTGTCAGTTGGGTGTGTGATGCGTGTGTGGTTGTGGGCGCGGTTGCACATTAATAATGTAGGGCGTGGCAGCAACCCATGCACTCAGCAGTAAATTAGTTAATATCAAGGCTGGTTGTACGAGATCGGGCAAACTGTTGAGGATTATAATACTGATATTGGTTGGGATCATTGTTTATATTTACTACAATATTAAATTCCATACTTGTACGTGTCGAAATGTGGAAAGTTATAAAATTCATTATTATTTTCATTTGCTTCAGCATTTTTGGAGATTATAGATCTAAAACGGATTAAGATTAATCATTTATCCTCTTTACTTACCCCAATTTTATTTCACATTTGCAGATACCTCAATCAGTTGTCAAAATATTAATAAACTCTTGGCAGCTTTTCCTCCTGGCAAAAAATATGTTTCTAGCTTCCTGCACTTTCTTTAATATTCGTAGATACAAAAATCGATTGATTAAAACTTGTTTTCACGTTTTCTCTAGCTCTCTTGGCATAGTTAACAAGTTGTCTGACTTGTTTTTTTCTTCTGAATTTAGCTAAAGTGTCTGTCAAGGATTTAATGGAGATGTTCAGCATTAGTCATGATGACTTGACAATGTAGAGAGAATAGAAACCTTTAATAGCAAACTTTATTGCAGTTTAATGTTTGGTTAAATTCAATTTATGTTGGTGATAATGAACTTGACTAGGTGCAAGATGATTATATTAGTACCCATAACTAATTGGATATTTCTACAAATTATATATTATTAATTGTAGATTAGTTTTTCAAATAAAAATCTACATTGCTTCGCGCAGCACAGCCAACATTCGATAGCACTGTTGTAGTATCTGTGAAGAAGAAACAAAATTACTGCCTGCTCAAGGGTTTTTCAGATGAAACAGAATTATTGCCTTACGATTGAGTAGGTGGCCATGGTGAAGGGGGGAAACGGTTTCGCCGCATAGATGAGTGGTTTTTGGGAACGCATAATCATGAACAGAATGATACGCTGTATACCGATGGACTTTGTGTGCCAGTCGTTGAGTTCGAAAGCAGCCTGAGCTACATTCAAGGACTGCAAAATATTATGTCTAAGCAATTGTCAAACTGAAGGGAAGATAACCAAACCTGAGTGTAGACCAAGGTACCAGTTATACACCAGTAGGAGAGCTGTATAAAGGTGATGACCATTAAGAGCACAAATTTGGCGGCTACCTTGGGGTCATCAGCGGCAGCCATTGTCTCAAACATGGACATCGATACCAGGGCAAAGCTGGCAATCATCTGGGCAATAAAAGTGCCATGAAAAACTCGATTGTTCTTCTGCATAGTGCTGTAAAAACGATTCAAATATATTTATTATTAAAGACTTATATTGATACTCACCGTATAATATGCTGATGGAACTGAATAATCTTGCAAAGCTGCACATGAAAATGGGCATCGCTCAATTGCAATTTGCCCAATTTCTTCAACTCAATGCAGAGTATCTTCAGATTTAGAGCCGTATGTACAAAGGTGTGAGTGCCGAAAAGATCGACGGCACAAATGACCATCAGATTGAACTGCCCTGTGGCAGTCTGCCAGATGTAGATGAGGGTATGCATATAAGGATGCTGGGCAGGGCGGTGCCAGCCAAAGGGAGTCACCACACGGTACGGCAGCTCCCTATCAGAAATGAGAGGCTGCGAGCAAATGGCCACATTGAAGAGCCACAAATAAATCGTAATCTGAATAAGCATGCACGACTCAATCAGATAACACAGGCGCTGCAAGCGCAGGATCTCTTTATTCTCATCATCATTGGGATCACCATGATTCTGATCTGCTTTGAAAATCTTGTCATAGTACTGGAAATCCTCCAAAAGATCATCAATTTCTATTGCTCGAAAATGGATGTAATATATCTTCGTTGTAATGAGGGCTATCTACAGAATGTACAAAAAGTTAGCTCCAAATAACCATTAGTAAAGAGATTTTAATATTAATAAACAAAAATACATAAATTTCACAAAATTAAATAAAACAAAATAATACAAATAATAAAAATTTACTTAAATTACAAAAAAAAAACCAACTCATAATCACAAGCCTTACCAATAAGAAATACAAAATTGTAGTGCATTTAATAAATTATTATCGTATATGTTTGTTATATGTACTGAAACTGACCCCAATCATGAAAACAATATCATCACCCATATCGATGACATTCGTGGATTCGGGTAATGCACACGTTACCGCTAGCAGAAGTAGAGTCGAGTTGGTTAACAACAATTTGCTGCAGAACTTGTACGTTGAATTGGCCACCAGGCAGCGATTTGGATAGATGCAGAGCACACTGAACAGAAACGCTGTAAATTAGTTTTGGCCAAGATTCAGAACTGTTCTATACACCACACATACACCATAAATGCTCGATTGTAAAACAAGCCGAGGCGTGGCGGTTGCTTTTTCTGGCGCAGCACCGATTGAAACTCAGCTAAGAAACCGCGCAGCAGGCGCAGATATGACTGAAAATCGCCGTTGGCCATCGGATAACGGTGTATAACGATAACGACCCACTGGCTGTGAACTCTGGCTGTAGCTCTGGTAGCTCGTCCAACGCGCATTGGCCTTATATATGTGCCAATTGATTGGCCATGCAGGATTCCAATTACAATATTTACGATTCAGCTGTAACGTTTAGCAATCTAGACCTATGATTATCATTAGTAAATCGCTAGCAGCTGCTAACATGTGCCGCAAATTGCAATCGGCGCTGTTTGTTAGAAATATAATCATAGGGAAATACTTGTAGGAGTAAGGAATGAACGAGAACTAGATCTCAAAGGCTGCAGGTAAGTGTGGCATTTACAATTACTCTTTTTTTTTTTTTTTTTTTTAGTTTAGCAATTTAATTTAATATTGATCAACCTACTGAAAGGTTATAAAATATTATTTTGAAGATTGAATACATAATAACGGGGAATTTAAATTAATAACATAAACAAATAATTGGTTTTAACATATAACAATATTACGTAACATCAAATGTAAGATTAAATATAACATTTATTGCACATTAACGAAAAATATTAACGCCCAACAGTCCAGAGGTCGCTGGTGTGGAGGCGCTTTAAGCGTCTACGGGTTGTATTCGACCCTAGTGACGAAGCCAATGGGTTAACATGGTTATGTAACCGGTCATTGTAACGACTTGTATGTCGGTTTATTTGACTAAAAACTGTCGGTACACAGAAGTCGTTGTGCAGCGTCAAATTGCAGTATGGGCATAGGTCGAAACTTCAAAATGCCATAACTTCGTCAAAACTCCACTGATTTTAAAAAGCAAGGGCTTTTTGATCATAGTTTTGCCCCTAAATCAATCGTACATTTAAGGTTAAAAACGAAATTTGAGGTCGGAAGACAAGTAAAAATTATAGCCCGAAAATCGATATATCGGTGTATGGGCATAGGTCGAAACTTCAAAATGCCATAACTTCGTCAAAACTCCACTGATTTTAAAAAGCAAGGGCTTTTTGATCATAGTTTTGCCCCTAAATCAATCGTACATTTAAAGTTGAAAACGAAATTTGAGGTCGGAAGACAAGTAAAAAATATAGCCCGAAAATCGATATATCGGTGTATGGGCATAGGTCGAAACTTCAAAATGCCATAACTTCGTCAAAACTCCACTGATTTTAAAAAGCAAGGGCTTTTTGATCATAGTTTTGCCCCTAAATCAATCGTACATTTAAAGTTGAAAACGAAATTTGAGGTCGGAAGACAAGTAAAAAATATAGCCCGAAAATCGATATATCGGTGTATGGGCATAGGTCGAAACTTCAAAATGCCATAACTTCGTCAAAACTCCACTGATTTTAAAAAGCAAGGGCTTTTTGATCATAGTTTTGCCCCTAAATCAATCGTACATTTAAAGTTGAAAACGAAATTTGAGGTCGGAAGACAAGTAAAAAATATAGCCCGAAAATCGATATATCGGTGTATGGGCATAGGTCGAAACTTCAAAATGCCATAACTTCGTCAAAACTCCACTGATTTTAAAAAGCAAGGGCTTTTTGATCATAGTTTTGCCCCTAAATCAATCGTACATTTAAAGTTGAAAACGAAATTTGAGGTCGGAAGACAAGTAAAAAATATAGCCCGAAAATCGATATATCGGTTTATGGGCATAGGTCGAAACTTCAAAATGCTATAACTTCGTCAAAACTCCACTGATTTTAAAAAGCAAGGGCTTTTTGATCATAGTTTTGCCCCTAAATCAATCGTACATTTAAAGTTGAAAACGAAATTTGAGGTCGGAAGACAAGTAAAAAATATAGCCCGAAAATCGATATATCGGTGTATGGGCATAGGTCGAAACTTCAAAATGCCATAACTTCGTCAAAACTCCACTGATTTTATAAAGCAAGGGCTTTTTGATCATAGTTTTGCCCCTAAATCAATCGTACATTTAAAGTTGAAAACGAAATTTGAGGTCGGAAGACAAGTAAAAAATATAGCCCGAAAATCGATATATCGGTGTATGGGCATAGGTCGAAACTTCAAAATGCCATAACTTCGTCAAAACTCCACTGATTTTAAAAAGCAAGGGCTTTTTGATCATAGTTTTGCCCCTAAATCAATCGTACATTTAAAGTTGAAAACGAAATTTGAGGTCGGAAGACAAGTAAAAAATATAGCCCGAAAATCGATATATCGGTGTATGGGCATAGGTCGAAACTTCAAAATGCCATAACTTCGTCAAAACTCCACTGATTTTAAAAAGCAAGGGCTTTTTGATCATAGTTTTGCCCCTAAATCAATCGTACATTTAAAGTTGAAAATGAAATTTGAGGTCGGAAGACAAGTAAAAATTATAGCCTGGAAATCGATGTATCGATATATGTACTGACCATTTGTCGGTCAGTATGAACCAGCTGATCTAAAACACTACAATTGCTAGATATACCTTCACATATTATTCAACAGTAAATATTTTATCAAGATAGGTTCAAAAATACCCAAGTTGCAACCAGAAAACATATTCACATATTGATTTGATAATGAGCAAGTATTTTCTAGAGAATATGAGGTGCATAATAAATATACCCTTAAAATACAATATATTCTAAAGTTGAATTTGTATGCTTCAAGTATTAAACACACAATGACAATCTGAATTTTAAATTAAGTTTGAAGACAACACTCAAACAGGACCGATTCTCTTTGGGGAACAGAGTGTAATAATGATAAGTTGCAGCTATCGATTGATTACTCACTAACTGGCTAGTAATATATGTGTAAGTACATGTATTTAAGGTTACATTTATTATTATATATTTAATTGTAAGCAGTTAGTATAGGAGTAATTTATTTATGATATATCATATATTATACGTATATTTGTGCCATTCGTGGCGTGCAATGAACCCGCTGAATGAATAGATTTGCTGGATCGTCATTTTTGCGTGACTCAATTCACCCATTAGATCATCAGCATCATTAACTGACAATGAAAAAATGCCAACGAAATTCATGCTAAATTTTTATTTATTCACAATTTTTGAAGCGTATAGCAAAACATTATCATCTAGTACATACTCTGTGGGCAAAAGACCAAAAAGAGTTCAATCAACCTACCGGTCTTACGAGCGTGTAAACTCATAAATTTGTTGACTTCCGGTGCGACTATCGAGCTTCTTCTTTGAGATTGTATAAACAACAAATTGGTTTACTGTTTGCATTATATTAGAGTAACATCTTAATTTGTTAAGCTTGACTCCTGAATGGGAGGAAAAACCAGCTTGGTGCTAATTTAAATATGCTCTTTCAGGCAACGTGCAGATTGTCGCGTGCTGTGTTTTAAATACAGGTTCTTCAACAACTTGCAGGCGTCTAACGGCGCTTAGATACCCAACAAAACAGCCATTATATATGCTGTTCACGTGCTGATGATGCCAAGGTGTTGCCACTCAAATTCAGCCTTGCTGAATTAGCCATAAATGACGCCTCGTAACACGAGGCGCAATCGATGGCTGTTGACTTCTCAGCACCGTGGGGCCTAATAGATTGTTTTTATTTAATACTGAACAAGCAAAACAATATAATGGCTGCATAATGGTGCAAACATTAGTCCAAATTGATATCAATTTGAACAACAATATATGCACAAGTGCAAAGCACATCGTTAGCCTTGCGGCAACAACAACAGTAAAAATTGTTGCAGCTTTGTTTTGCGTTTTGCGGCTACCCGCAGAGTCAAAGCCGTCGCATTGAACTCTTCACTGAGCTGCAAGCGAGATTCAAGCACACACACACACGCGGACACACACGCACACACACACAAACGCACAGACAGACTGGCAAAGAAAAAATAAATACCACCACATAGGTGGATATACTAGCCATGCATCTGTTTCGATGGCCAATAACAGTATAGACCAGTTCCGAGTTGGCAAAGCGCCGTTTGATGCTCTAATTTATACAGCATACTGATGAGTTGACCGCTCTGCCAGCGAATTGTTCTCAGTTTCTCAGTTCTCAGTTATCCAAAGGCGTCTTCTCGGCAATGCCACCACAAAAAAAAAGTGGCAACAACAACAAACGGTTATTTCGAGATCGAGAAGTTTAGCAACGGCCTCGGCTTCGGCTTCGGCTTCAGCTGCCACTTGACCAGATCTCTCGCAATACACACAAATGGAAATATTTGTAGCGGTTAGCGTTTAATTGAAATGCATTTGGCTTGTTTGCTGTCAATCACGCGACATTCGAACAGGCAAAAGGCCACAGGTAACAGGAAACAGGCAACAGCAGGGAACCCACCACCATATTCCCAGCTCAGCCCAATGATGGTTGGTAATGGAATTGTTGTTTTCGGTTGCATTGCAGCGATGACCTTCGGCAACTCTGGCTCCTGCTACTTTCATATGCCACATGCCATTACTAGACCAATGCTCATCCCGTATCCGTTGTGGTCACATCTGAGGCTAGTTGGGTTTTATGGTCGCTTTTTATGCTGCTTTTTACGGAGTGCCATGGGGGCTACCTCATACGATTTTTATTGCACATTTTTCAGCAATTTTTATAGTGTTCATATAATTAACTGAGATAACTGCATTAAATGCTTCTGGTTTTTTTTTTATATCGATTATTTGTATTCTATTTATTATATCGATAAATTGTAATCGAAATAGCTTATTACACTTTTGAAGATAATAAAAAAAATGCAGGTGCTCGAGAATTATGATAATTACTTTCTAGAGTTTGCTTCGCAGCAGGAGGACCTGTCTGTCATCGCTATAAACTATTTATGTAATACACTTAAGATACTATACAAAATTTCTTTAGCCCAATTCAATTTCTTTTTTTAATGACACTTAAAAATGTATATAATGAAACTTTCAAATCATAATATATATAATTAATTAGATAACCGATTTAGATGTCTAGATGAGCTCATTCTAGCAACTCCCCCATAACATAATTGTCGTGTACTTGCCGCCTTGTACCGTTATATGGACCCCATGCTGATCATTGCAGTGCGCAAAGTATAAAGCGGATTTTCATGTTTATTGCAGCGGCACATGGGGCAATTGATAATAAGTACGCGACCGCAAAACGAACATGCAACCAAAAAAAAAAAAAAATTCTTAGAGTCAAAAAAATAATACCGAGCTAATGCAAACATTTTTCAAGCGTTATTTATGAATACAACTACAGTTACAGCAAGATGCGAGTTGTAAGTTGCAAGTTGCCAGTTTGTTTAGGCAGGCCAACAAGCCGCAATAAGACCAATAATAATAAAAGCAACAACAGCAACAAGTGAATCAATAACAAGGCTGGCTGGCTGGCTAGCTGCCTGGCTGGGATGCAGGGAGCAGATATGAACTGGTTTACGCCGCGACGACATCCACGGATCAGACAGGCACCGCGGCTAGCCGAGACGTGTGTCCAAAAGTTTGCATAAGTTAGCCGGGACTGGGACCGAGTCTGGACGGGCCTGGCCTGGACCAGAGCTGCTGGTTTTTTTTACTTTATTTTTACCCATTACCCATGTACCCATTTCAAATTTGTAAAATTTGGTTTGGGTAGCATAAAATTGTGCAATTGCTTGCAGTTGATGACAACTCCGATTCAAATAGATATCTCTATTTATACATCAGATCTTTTAATAAGATAATCATTGATTGTATTGAACTAATGTTATTAATACATTATTATATGTAACAAAAATTACATGAATAAGGTTAGGTACAGGGCATCTTCTGGCCGTTCACTCTTGGCCAAAAGGAGCTTACTTGTTTTATCTTCTTATTTCACAGTTCAAGATTTATGGTAGATGTTGGCAGCCAATATGCGAGGGGTAATTGTGTGTGTTGTAGTAGGCATGTGATGCCGCAAGAACCCAGCTCTGATGCGCAAACACAAAAATTTATGCCGAATCGATCGATAAGCCAGTTGTTGCAGTTAAAGCCAACCGGGAGGCAACTGCGTTTCGATTAAGTAGATCCAAATCGGGCGTCCGTTACAAATACGTGTGTGTAGACGGACACAATAAGAAATGCAAATGCAGTTGGAGGCATCGGTCGTAATAAAACCCAAAAACCGTCAATGCTCTTACTAGGTCATAAAAATCGAAGACGCCTTTAGAACCGAGTTGGGATCAGAAATGGTCGCATTATAACTGCATCGGGAAGATAGTCGCTATAATAACAAACTTTCTAAATGGCACAAAAAAAAGGCAACAACAAAGAAGAAATAAGAAAAAATAAACAAACTGTAAATGCAGCCGTTAATAGTTATAGTATGACTTTATAGCGGTGTCGCCAACTAAAGCATAATTATTGCCTGGCCCCAGCTCGGAATGGGAATGGAAACTGAAACACAGATGCGGACTGCGAGCTGCAAGTTGCGAGACGTGCGTTGCAAGATCCAAGATTTGAGGCATTTGAGACTTGCAGTCAAAGGATTTTTTTTATTTCTCTACTTAACTGTATTTAATTAAAACCAGTTTGTGTAATTGTTTTTGATTAGTCGTTGCAAGTGGCACGCTGAACGCCTTATATGCCATAACTCGCTTATGTCAAACAGATTGTGCGTGTAATTTGAACAGGGTACTTTGAAAACTCATAACTCATGATTGGATATGAGTACTGGTACCAAGTTGGGCCTCTAATCTTGGAAAAAATGCACAAAAGCTTTCACTTGTTCTAGTTAATTTCAAAGACACTCAACTGTGACTAAAATGAGTAAATTGTAAAAAATTATGCTGAACAAATGACAAATGATGCTCCGGCTTTAAGTCAAGCTATCGCTTATCAAATTGGAACAAAGACAACTGGCGGCGGTATTTTTCTCTTTGTAGCTCTAGCACAATAAGCTGTAAATTTGCGACTAGCGAGAACTTGCTTCTCTCTCCTTCCCACTCTCTCTATCTCTCTCCACATCTCGCAGATCCGTTAGTCGCCAAAACACGCGATGGCAATGTTATTACATTTATACCCAGCCAAATCGATCGGGATTGCGGCAATATCATCATTGTCATCTCCATGATGAGGTGTATTCGGATTCCACGCACACTCTGCGTATGCTTGATTTGACGCTTCTACAGACACCAAGTTAATTAGTGCGCTTAAAGAGATCACATTCGCACACAATTAACTTTGCTTATACAATTTGTCAAAACAACAAACTTATACTTTCGAGATATAAGAGCGTAAAGTGAGCACCAACAAATAAAAAATAAAAAATCAAAACTTAAGCCAGCCAACCAATTGAAAAAAGAAGCAAAAAGAAAAACTCGTTTAAGAGCTGCGCGTAGCCGCAAAGTTTTCGCCGACTTCCTCAGCAGCGGCTAGGCAGCGCCTCAGTGGGAGCCGCAGTCGCTTCGTTGACGGCGACCTTGATAGACGTGCCAGCGGCTGCTATCTTGGTAACATCTCGAAAGAAAACTGCCAAGGAAAAAACAACAAAAAAAGTCACTTCACGCAGCTTTCTTTGCAGCGTATCAAATCAAATCATAACTTCGAATGGTGGCTGCAAAAAAAATGTTATTGTTTTTGGCGTGTTTGTGTTTGGCACGAAAGTGTTTCAAAAATCTTCAAACAAATATGTGAAAAATATGTGTGAATACCAAGTGCAGTCAATAAAACAACCTACATAGGCACACCAGCTGCTTAAAAGTGTGAGTGTGTGTGCAATTCGTGGGTGCAACTAGAAAAAGAAAACCCAAAACCAAAACAAAAAAGTCACAAACAACAAGCGAAATAAAAATAAATGCAAAAAGTCCAACACCTCAGCTGGTTCTACCGTTAACAGTAATTGTTCAGCATTTTCTGCAACTCTCGAGGTGTTAATTTATTCATTGGCCGGAACCCCAACAAGTTGTGAGTAAAATTTGCATTTCCATTGCCCCCAAAAAAAAGAACAGTTTTCATTGGATTGCAGAAGATTGAATGCCCACACAAACATACGATAAGTTTCATGTATTTCAGACCACACATACATGTTAAATGACAGTTAATTTTATTTCTAGCACAACTCAATGAATACGTAGTCAGATTTTTTTACAATTTTTTTACAAATGATTTTCATCAGTTTGAATATCTTATAGCCAAATGTTTTTATTGAATCAGGAAATTACATGCAAATTTAAGCTCTTACGTGCTACGTCTTACGTCTATTTTATAGCTATTTGATACTTTTTCTATCATTTTAAAGAGTGGTCAAAAAAAAGGTTAAGGTATTTCCGTTTCCATTTTTTTGTTTAATTTTTTTTTTTTTTTTTTTGTGGGCTGCCCTTGCTGTGCATTTGAACGAAATTAAGCTTATCAGACCATTGAGTTTAGGTCACTGGGCAGGCACTATGAATAGATCAAAATCTTTTGAGGTGAAAGTAATTTGCCGAAAAAGTGCCAAGACACGAAACAAAAACATACCCAAAGCCCAAACTCAAGCCGAGAGCAACAGCAATGGTCAATTCACTGACCAGTCGAGTGGAGCTAGAGCTGGAGCTGAAATTGTAGCTGGCGTTCAGTGCACTGTCGTAATTTAGTTTTAAAAACAATTTGAAAAACCGTTGGCCAGCCCTATGAAACGCTGTCTTAAGAGCAATAGCAATAGCAAAAAGCATAAGCAGAAGCATAAGTACACATTAAAGCACATTAAGGCGGCGAGCAAATGATGCGCTCCTCTGGCTACACAATGGACCAGCGGCGCCGCAAAAAATGTTGAATAAATTTCAAATTTGTTACTATGTTTGCTCTCAGAAGGGGAGCTGAATCTCTAGAGCTGTAGACCTGTAGAGCTGTATAGCTGTAGAGCTATAGAGCTCGAGCTACTACTGCTAGCGTGTGTGTTCTAAGTGTTAAAAGTACGCCGAGTGTGACGTCGACTGCTGCATTCGGAAGTGTAGCGAATGCAGTCTATATAGTCAGACAATGGCCCATAGCAATAGCAAAAACACAAACAACAACATCAGCAGCATGCAGCTGTATCTGAGCTGCATCTGCGTGATTCTGGCCAGGTTACAATGCGTTGTGGTACATACATGTATGTATACATATATGCAATAAACATAAATTTATGCGCAGACTTAGAACAATGTGCGCATATACTAGCTATCGCCATATCGTGTTGCCTAATAATTAATGAGCGAGCATGCAGCTACGTACGTATGTGCATATATATGTATATATATATATATACATATAAACATTGCTGCTGCTCACAGACAATTTATGCAGCTCCATGCTGCTGTCAGTCTATCAGGCGCGCAAAGTTCAATTACCTGTTAATTGAGTTTAGACGAATACAAAAAAGTCAAGACCCAGCAAAGTCAGCAAAACAATTCCCAGCAAACTGTAGCAGCAGCATTAGCATCATCAAAATCACATCAGTCAACTTTTTTTTGCCTCATCTTGCAGCTGCAGCTAAAACAAAATGTACAAAAATAAATACGAATATCGAAATCAGGTCATTGTTGTCATTAAATTGTTTCAAAATGTACGAGATTGGGCCATAACAGATAGATAAACACACACACAAATCAAATCGTCGACAAATACTTATTGTTAATCTTAAATGCCAGTTAACTGTACAATCAGTTTGGTGAATGCTTAACGTACGCTTGTGTTGACTACTCAATCAAAATCAAAAGACTGTGGCAACGAACTTTTTTCTTTTTTGGCTTGGAAAAAAATTTTACTTTCAAATTAGGCCGCAAACTGTTGCTTTTATCGCTTTCTTCTTCTCATTCTCGCGCTGGACATAATGATTGTTTCCACTTAGCTGTTGTTGTTATTCTTTTGAATAGCGACCAAAACTATAAAGCTTAAGTGTAACTAACAGTTATGAGTCCCCAATATGATTCTATGTTTCTGTTGTTTGCGTGAAATATTTATGCAAATTATGGTCAAACAGCTAAAGTGCAACTGTTTACCGGTAAATACCATGTGTGTATTTAGCTGTGAGTAGCTGTGGATGTAGATTAAGCAGAGCTTTACTGCAAGCTTACACTGTAACGGTACCAACCCCGTCCACATACCCACATACTCACACACGCAGCATGTTCCCAGGCGACGCACTTGCTATACCACTTCAACAACCAACCACCCAAGCACCGCAGCAACATTCGCCGCTGGTGCTGCATTATTCTAGTTGGAGCTTGGTGTAACCTAGTGTGTTTATAAATATACATTTGCTGGCAGAACGAGTTTTAATTGCAACATTTGTTTAAATGTTGTCCGTTAGTTGCCGCTGCCAAACGACAACTGCAACTAGAAGCATACGGCAACGAAACCACCACCAACAACATCAACTACAACAACAACTACTTTGATGCCGCTCCATTTACAAAAATGGACTCCAGCAATTTTTGCCTCATTATCGCCGCTTAAAGAATGTCACCTAAAGCTGCTTCTGTATTCGTATGCGTCTTTTTTTGTTTTTGTTTGTGTTTCTGTTTGTGCAGACAATCGCAGTCAGTGGGGAAATCTTTGCGTATTTGTTTCAATACCCTTCACTTATATAGTTTGAGAAAAATGGGTATTATGATGATGTGCAAATGTAAATTATGTAAATAGCAGAAGAAATCATTTTCAACACCTATATTTATGCTTCATCAGCATCAGCAGCCGAGTCGATTTAAAATTAGCAGATTTGTGAGAGCCAGAGACCTGAACTTTGAATGGAAATTTGCGTATTTCATAATGTTGATAACTAATTCAGGAAAAATATTGGTAAATATTATTTTGCTATTTCGGAAAACTAATAGCTAAAGGTCTCACACTTAATTCTTGATTACTTCTGTTGTTGTACTAGAATGATAAGATGTAACATATTTATGAACAAATAAATGTGCAGAGATGAAGAATATTTATATATACAGGGTATCTCTCAAAAGTGCACTCTTGCATACTGTTTTCCTCTTTTTCGCGACTGCTGCTTATTTTCGAGTTGTTGCGTTTTGGATTTGTTTTAATTAATGGCGCGTTTTCTCTTGCCAGTAGAAAATCGGTACAACTTACTTATGGCTAAAATGTTTTTGCTTTGTTTGTTCGCCTAAACAGAGATTTAACAGCAATATCGAGACAAGCAACATCAACGATAAGACGAAGAAGCAGAAGAGCAGTCGTTGCAGCGACGTTCCATGCATTAGCAATGTGGCGCTTGCTAAGATGTGGCACACCAACGTTGGCTATTCCTTATCCCTGCTGCTACAGCTGTTGCTGGTCGGGTGCTGCTGCTGGAGTGGCAAGACGTCACCTCCATCATCGACGCCCACTGCAGACGCCCAGGTCATTGGCGCCACCTCATTGGCAGCCACCCGGGCCGCTGTTTTTGCTGCCACAGAGAACAAAATGCGACGCAGCGACAGCAACAATCAGAGAAGTCAACTAGAGGATTTAATGCCAGCAAATTTACTGTTAGAGGATCTGCAGCAGTCTAACGGACAGCTAATCAATCTGACAAGGCATCACAATGGCGATATCTTCTACACAAGCGGTGAGTATCCAATACAGCCTAATCCACAACAAAATCCAAAAGCTTAAGCTGTGTGGCATGTTTACCTGTTGCGATGACAGTAGCATTAAGTGCTCGCATGGCCATCTTATTAGCCACAAACTCAGGCTAAGTCAGAGTCGCCGGCCAAGCCAGTTTTTGTAGCCTTGTGGCGTTCTATTTTCATGGGCTTACATCAATCAGCGATATTGCTTATTTGACTTTACAGTTTCTCTTTCTGTTTGCGTTTAGGTCTTGGCGGAGCTTGCAATGCGGACACCTGCATTGGCCTCTCCAGCGGCACGGCGGCGATGGTGCGTCCGGGCGGGGACTCCAACGGTAAAGACTGCTCGGATGATATGGAAATTGTTGTTTGTCAGTCTCGCACTTAACGCTCATTTATAATAATTACTTAGCAGGGGATGGACTGGGTCAGGCCTCGGCCTCAGCCTCGCTGGAGTTACTCACGCGTCGCATGAAGCTGCAACAAAGAGCCAAAGAGCAGGGTCAATCCGTGGGCGTGGCTCAAGAGGATGAGGGCTGCAGCTGCCGCTGTTTGCCATATTTGCGCGCCTATCGCGAAGATTTGGGCATATGTGTGGATGATATTCACGGTAAGTTGTATGTAGTAAGTAGTAAGTGGTAAGTGGTAAGTAGTGAATAGCTGCAGTCGACCGCGGAAGCCTTTGCCTACAGTGTCCCGGAATAATTAGTCAGCTTGCGATTCGGTGCAAATTGTGTTTGCTCCATTTCCACATGGCATCTTAGCTCTGGGAACTTTTCCCACATGTGAGAGCCTCTCTGCCATTGTTTTAGCCATGTCTCAGGTGGATCCTATACAAATTCACAATGGTTGCTCAACTATTTTTTTTTTTTGTATTGCGAAAAAGAAATGCTGTAATAATAACAAAGTTGTGCAGGGCTGGAGCTCAAATTGCAGAATGAAAACGAAATGTGACGCAAATTATGCGACAACAAAAGATACAACATAGATAAAACCCTCAATTTTGCAAGCCGAAACTTTTATGCTCTGCTAAGGCGAGAAATTGCCACATTGTTAAAATAATGTTAGAAATGTGCTTTTAATTTTGTATATAAAAATGCTTACACAATTTCATCCAGCAAAAATTAAGCAATGGTGGTAAATACTCTATATATAATATATATAATCTTTTGTACCTTATGGTTTCTTACCATGTAACAAAGTACTGGGATATTCGGTTAGGGTATGTATGAATAAAAGCATAGCAACAAACCGTTGTCTTTATAACTTCGGGTAGTATGGCAAAAATGTACTATTATTGAACAAATCATTTGGGTTGCCAGCACTTTTATGAATGGAAAAATGTCTTAAGCCAACTTTCGCTGACAGCTGGTAACAACAGTAACAACAACAATAAAAAAAAAACAGCAACAACAATAATAACAATCACAATACAAATTAAAATCCAGCAGACACAATCGAAACTGAAAGTAAGAGCGATTCGAAAAACAAAAATAGTAATAGTAATAATAGCAGCACACAAAGGGAGTTTTTGATAAATTGATAAGGGCGTCGATCGAATGTCGAATATTTATGTTATCACAGTTGCAACACAAACACCACTTTAGCAAATGGCTATAACTATTTCTAGTTTTTGTTGTTTTGAACATCAGACTTTCTCATTGGGGGCAACGCGTGTTGTTTTTTTGGTTTTTGTTTTTGCGTCTTACAGAATGCTCTCTCTCACCATTTGTCAGCGGCTCATCGTCGGAGAAAATTCCGTTTGTGTTTTTGCCACTGCGCGGCCAAATCATTTACCCCAGCAGAGAAATCAGTTTTCCCAGTAAGTAACTACCCCTCCCATCATTAGCATAAGCGGAGATATATCTTACATATGTTTTGCGCAGATATACACACGCCAGTGTGTGCGGTTACAGGTGCCCAGTTTCTGGGCTCCAACGGCTGGTCGGATCTGCGTAACCCCATTGACACCGACTATCCGTTTCGCATGTTCCGCGACGAGGGTCGCAGCTTTTTGCAGTGGCTCGGCGAGGCTGAGCTGCGCCAGAAGATGCAGGGTCGTCTCATTGTTGTGCACCTTGTCTGTCGCGACATGACAGTCGCCCTTAATGCCAGTCAGAAGGGTGAGTCCCAATAGAAGCATTCAAATGCTGTGCACCATAATTGACAATATCATTTGAAAAGATCACCTGATGCCGCCTAAGAATGTACACTCCCCTTGCGTTGCCTTCCGTGTCAATGGCAGCCCCGTAAAGTACTCACACAGTAAGTCTAACTTCTAACTGATATGCTCTTTGCAAACAAATAATATTATGATTAATAATATTATTAATATTATTTCTTAGCACGCAAGAGTATTAAACACAACTTCTGCCCGGCGGACACTAACACCATTCTATCATTCTTTCCAGATGTGCCGGAAGTATATTTTCAGCCGGCCAATTCGACAACTCTCGCCTCCATTTCAGATGGGATGAGTATGCGGGAATATGTGGTGATTGGCATCTGCAGTCTGTTGCTAGGTCTCATTTATGTGGCATCCGTGTTTCTCTATCTGTACATGAAGAAGCGCAAAAATCGTGGTCGTCACAACTCGCGTCATTCACTGGACAATGTGGGCAATGAGATCAACTATCCAAAGAACGATCAGGTCACCTATGGAGCGCCCTTTAGTCGTGTGGGCAGCATCTACTCGGCAAACAGCTTGGGGGGCTTGGGTGGTGGAAATGAGGCTGCGACACGGGCGAGCATGGCCAGTTTAAAGGATGATCTGGGCATTGTAAAGAACAATCCGCTGCTGCAGCATTTTCCGCAGTTGGGCGAACGGGAACACAACTCCGGATTTGCCAGCGATATATCCAACTCGAATTCAGAATGCGAGATGGAGGAGAAGATCAAGGTGAGTGTTTGTTCCTATACATACAGGATTTGTTAGACAGCATAATTTGACTTTACATCAACAGACATCCGTTTCGGTTCTGGTGCATCCACAGCTGAGCATGGCCAACAAGTCACCCAAGCCGGGTCACAGCGTCACAGAGAGCAACTCCTTGGACACCGATGATTTTCCACAGGACGACATCTGCCTGCCGGCCGAGAATGTCTCTGTCATTGAGGATCTGATGAGCGAGGAGAAACTAGAGAATCTGCGTGCCATGGTTAACAGCAATGTGCGCAAGAAGCTCTATTTTAATCCGGCTTATTTTGAGCCTCATCTGCTGGCGGTAAGTCTAAAATAAATAAATCTTTAAATGTACAAAAAAAACAGCCAGTTCGAGTATTAATTTGTATGTATAAGTATTAAATTAATATTTAATCCATTTGGTTATTATAGATTAACTAACATTAAATAAATTGAATGTTTTCATTCTTTTACCAATACTTAGGAGCCGCCGCAAGCTGCCATTGAGTTTCTGCAAAAGATACGTGAGGTCATTGCCATTGCCAAGTATAAAATGGCCTCCAAGCGCTATCAGCCATCGCTGAACATAATACACGAGGAGGCCAGCTTGGAGTCCAACTCCTCCAAGTACCATGTGCCGCTGCAGCAGAATCTGCAGGCCAAGAGTCTGGGCGACAAGCGCAACAGCATCGAACAGTGGCTCCAAAGCGTGCCCAACTCGGATCCCAGTCAAAAGACAACGGCATCCAAAAAGACAAATAACTCTCCAACTAAAGGATCGCTGCGAAGGGAAATCTTAGCGCCAAGAGAACGTCCGCCACCTCCGCCGCAGCAAAGGTCGAGCCACGAACAGGAAAAAAAGCAGGAAACGCAGGAGGAACAGCAGCGGACTGGCAAATCCAGTCCGGAGTCTATGGTCGTCAAGCCCAGATCTCCTTCCTACGACAGCTACTCGGCCTACTCTGCCAATGTTTATGGGTTTGCGGAGACTGGTGGGGAGATCTACAATAATCCCAAGTTTATGTTGGCCGACTCACCTGCCGGCTCCATGCGCAGCTCCTCCAGTCGCTGCAAGTCTGTGCACAAGCGCGGCGACGTACTGGATCAGTTTGCAGCTGCTAACTCCACGCCCACCTCCCTCAACTCCTTCGATCGGCAGCATTATAATATGCTGCGAAATATGAAGCCAACGGAGATTATCTATGACTCTCTGAAACGCGAGTATGCAGCTCATATACCCACGCCAGACTACGACAGCACAATTGAAAAGAAGATAAAGGAGATCTACAGCAGCACCCAGAGCAGTATTCCTTCTGTGCCCACACCGGACTACAGTTCACTGAGCCGCAAGTCACTCAAACAGTTTCAGCCCGATTCACCCATCTATAGACGCAAATCTCCACAGTATCTGATTGTGGATTACGAGACGGATAGCTTGGAGCGTTTGGAGCCCACTAAGCGCAAGAGTTCGCATTCATCCAGTTCGCCCTCGTCGGATGTGAGCTCACAGCTGAGTCCCAGTCTGAGCACAGCTCTACCTTTGGAGGAGGAGATGGAGATCAGTCACACCGTCTATGATCGCTTGAATGGATTTCGCAAGGAGGGTGATCTGAAGAAGCGTCTAGCTGGAAAGCATGGTCAGGGACAGAGCCAGGCGCAGCGTCACAAGGAGGTCGCTGCGCGGATCAAATACGATACTCCGTTCCGCGGCAGCATGACCATCGAAGTGGAGCACGAGCCACCCTCCGATATGGAGCGCACCGATAGCGATCAATTCGAGCCGGACACTCTCGACCGCAAGCCCAAGAAGCAGAGCTTCTGTGACATCAATGCCTGGGATATTCATGGCCGCCAGAGCAGCTGCGAGCAATATGATTCTGATTACAATCAGATGAATTCGTTGCCTGATCTCAGTCGTCAGCCGTGCGCCTCGGAGCAGAGTCACCACGGCAGTAGACCACGCACAGCATCATTTATTCTACGCTCCAGCAATTCCTTTCGGAATCTGCGCGAAATCTATGAATCCCCGCTAGCTGTCCAAGATAACTTTAAGAGTGAACCGCAGCAGCGCCAGCTCACCAAGGAGGAGGAGGGACGCATGCTAACGCTGGAGGCAAAGCATTCGCGTCGTCAGCGTGGACTGCAAGGATCCCCGACGCTTTCCATGATAGAGCAGGGCAGACCCAGTAGTGCCAGTGCAGTCAACAAAACTACCATTACCATATCCTCACCGAAGCCTGCAGACAAGCAGCAGCTTAAAACTGGAGAAGGCCATGGGGCCTATGGTCAGAGAAAGCCTTCCTCGCCACAACGCCCCAAAGCAAATCAACACTTCTGTGCTCCACTGGTGCATAACAAACGTCCGCTGCCACCTCCGCCTCCCTCTCCAGCCTCAGTCGCGAACCACGATGAGGATGCCTACAGTCTTCATAGTGAGATTACCGAGCTTACGGGCGTCTCGGATACCATAGATAACTCCTGCAATAATACCATGTCCAGCGTTATTTCAACTCTCACAGAGCAGTCGAAGCACATAAGGGAGCAGAAGACGACGCAACTGGATGCTGACTACGATGCACTCTATGGCAAGAAGATTAACAGTCTGCGAAATGATTACAGCTTGAATAAGTATCTCAATCGGCGCAAGTCGCAGAAGCATGAGCGAGACAACAACAATGAGAATGAGCCGGAGCATGAGCTGAAGGTGGTCGCAGATCTGGAGCACAGCAGCAACAACAACAACAGTAGTAGCAACAACAACAATAACAATGCAAAGAATCTTAAGGATGTGGATCTCAATCAGTTTGATGCGATCTCAATAAGTTCTCGCTCAAATCGGAGCAGCGGCCATCTCTCGGAGCGCACCAAGGAGATGTATCGCAATGCAGGTGTTCCCGTTGGGATTGCCTATCCGCAGCGTGCTGCGAACAGTGGGAATCAAACAGGCAACGCCACTCAAGTCAATGTCCAAACCGTCTATCGCTGTGAGATAGAGCCGGCACAGCTGACGGCTGGCATGCAGATCGCAATTGGGCTGAAGGATCGGGCCAAGAAGGCCAAGGATCTGAAGAATGCGTGGCGAAAGTTTGTCACGATGGCCGCCAATAAGTTCAGTCCCAGCCAGAGTCCGGCACCCACCTATGGCTCCAAGACCCCAGCGGGTTTCCTGGAGGACGATGGTATTGCTTCCATCATTGAGGATGCGGCCGCACCGCCTGGCACTGCGGCACAGCCGGGTAACCAGAATTACTACGAGCAACGCTTTGGCCAGCTGGACAGTGGGTATATGAGCACCGACTCCACGGAGCTGTACAAGCGCAACGTCTACGATCGGTACAACTTCAAGATGATGAGCGGACGCGGACCAATCATACGTGTGGACACCATCGAGGACAATGAGGAGGAGAACGGGAACTCGAGTCGCATGGAGCTAGACGCCTCTCGCTTTGAGGATCTCGAGCACATGGTATCGCCGGGCAGCAGAGCAGCGGTCAATGCTGGCGAAGATTTGAGTGATGCCGAGTCGGATAAGACGCTAACGCGCTCCCAAACCAATGAGCTAAATGGCGTGCGCGGGAGTAGCACCACCATGTCCTCGTACTCATCGGAGGATGAGCAGAGACGGGGACACAGCACCTGCTGTGGCTCATCCGATGAGGAGACGAACGCGGAGGATATGTGGGAGTCGGGTGCGGAGAGCATCGAAACACACTCGGTGCTCTATAAGATGATACGCAAAAGTTAGTTAGTATTAAGGGTTGTGCAATATTTAAAACCAGACGACGAAAGACTTTCAATTAGCTTAGGTGCCTTCGGGTGCAAACCTGAAGCAACCAGGTGCAATAACATTACTTTTCTTGCCAAACCATAAGGTGCAATTTTTACTTAATCATAAGCGTAACCCATAAGTCTATATTTATATATATACTTAATAAGTGAGGGGAAATTGCATCTGGTATAGCAATAGCTACCTAATTAGGCGGCACATCAGTGCAGTTTTCCCCTTACAACACAATGAATACTCCATACTCCATAGATAAAACAGCTTTTAGTTTATATATATAAATAAATCTAGCTTACATCGTATCACTTAGTTTTCAGATGCGAATTGTGATAAATATTAGCAGTCCTTGGGCCGGAAATGTGCAATCAATTATGTTTTAGTCTCAGTATAAGTTACGTTTATCATAGTTATATAGTTATTAGTAATACATAAGTTAATTTTAATGTATAATTAATTCCAAGTTTTAATAAAGAATGTATATATTTTCCATAAAAATCAAGTTCAAAAAAAGGTGGGAGCAAATGTAAGACATATGTATGTAGAAATTAACACAAAATCCAATATTTATTAATTGCTTTCCTAAGAAATACACAACTGGTTTTATTAATGAGACTGAAAATTATACTGAACGGAGTAAAATGTTTCTGCTTGAAAATCTGTTTATATTTCACTTTATCAATTATTATTATTTCGTTAGCTGAAAAGTTAAAGATCTTAAAATTAAATGAATTCATCAAATTAAAATGCCAATCAATTTTTTAACTTGAATTTGAATTTGTATGTAACAGGTAGATGGAAGCATCTCTAACCTTAGAAAGTATATATATATTCTTAGTCAGGATCAACAGCTGGTAGATATAGCCATGGCCGTCCAATTAATTAATTTTATTTGCAGTTCATTCATATTATATTTATTTAACTTAATATTATCGTTGTTCACAAAGTCGGTCCCCAAGAGATGACTTCTAATGCAATTTCTTTCAGACTCTGGGCATCGATGGCATGACTACCCAGCGTATTTATAATATTTTGTACATTCGGCGACTTCTGTAATACGAATTATATGTTTAATTATCCAAGTAAAGCAAAATTTAGTCAAGTCTTACCATCGACTTATCTAAGAGCGGTTTGAATTCATCGCTGCGAATTGCTTCGTAGAATTTGGGAAAGACGCGGCTGCCTTTGCGCTTCTCATTGATCAGTGCGACGAAACGATCCCGCGGCAGATGAGTCAGCAGCTCCCGAGTGAAACTAATAAAGCTGTCTAAATTGGGAGACGGATCGACTTCATGAGGGGTTGGAGGCAGCAGCATTACGATCATGCCCTCGCTTATATTATTATCAGCCGGCACATCTATAAACTCATATCCATAGCTTTTGTATGTGTGTGCGATTAGTTGTTGCCTGAGTCGGACATCGATTCGGATCCGCGATCTGATATTCGTATCGTTCAGATGCACAAAGTTTATAATCTCAATTACTTCGGGCAGCGACTCGGCGCGGTGTTGAAGCTGTTTAAATTCGGAACTGCTCAGAAATGCGATTGCCTTGCGGAAACCAGAATCAACAATCATATGCTCTGCGATCAGCTCGTCGATTGTGACGCTTGGTATTAGATGGATGAATTCGCGCAGATCTTGCAACAGCTCCGGCGAGTATGTGACCTGAGGAGCTGCCAGCGTCCTCATCCTTCTGCTTGCCACCAGCGAACCACAGCACAATGCAAAACAAATTGCAAGCAATATTTTCGACATTTCTACAATTTACACAAATGCACTCAAACTCGTCTGACTGGCGACTGAGTTGAAATAAATTATGCTGAGTGTCTGCGACTCTCTGCGAGTCCAACGCGAAAATGTAAACATCTGGAATCAATTCGTCTCTGTTGCTTATCAGTTTCAGAAGTTGAGAGAACGCTGACCAAACACATTTGTTTTGCTTGGATTGGACTTTTGTAGCAGAAGAGAGAAAACAGAACAATAAACTGATAAATTTAGACTATACCTGTGTCGTTTCTTATCCGATCCGATGTATTTATATAAAAATATAACATGAATGATTGTTAAATTGCAATTATTAAATATATTATTCTTACTATATTTTACAAATATAATTTTATATAATTGATTTTTAACAGATTTAAAATAAACTTGTATTAAAATCAGCTCAAATTGTTAATCCATAGTACAAACTTGTTAAATGTTATAGCGTAAGAGATTGTCAAGACTCTCGAACAATATTCTGAAATATTTAATTACATGCGATATATTTTCGGATTGACTTTCGATTGCTGGCGATTTCCACTTTCTATTGCAGCGTTTTGGGCGCTTGCGGAAAAAATCGACATATGCTAAATACTAAAGCATACTTTTATATGCCTTGGATTAATATGATGGAAATGCGACGCTTGATTTTGGGGCCCAACGGCCGTTGGGGATTGCGACTGTTCGTTGTGTGATCAGTTGGTCTTTGGTTACTTCGGACTGCAGTCGTCTGCCGCGGAAGCATTTAGTGAGTTGCGGTGTTAGATAAATAAGTGACCGCCATTTTGTTGTGCTTGCCTTAAGAGGGTTTTTTTTTTTCAAAATTGACTAACTAAATTTTCGAAAATATTACGTTTTTAACTAAAAACTGTGATTCATAGTATGCAAATTAAGTGATTTATCTTAAAACATCGATGAGTGTTGGCGTGGAGAGATTTAAATGAATGACAGTTGAAGTGAATCATGCTTGTAATGCAGAGATAATGAATATGAGCAAAACCGCAGTTGCAAAGATCAGCAGTTACGACCCACACAGCAATAAATAATGAAATGAAAAAACAATAACAAGGAGGGTTGATATAAAAAACACGTTTTAAAACGTCAATCGCCAAGGTTAAAAAAAACTGCAGAAAACGGCGCCCCCAGCTAAATGCAAAAATAATAATAATAAAAAAAAAACTCCTTTGTTTAATGACGTTTGCCAAATAATTAAGAAATTAATGACAAATGATTAGAAGAGAATGCGTTTTTTTATATTCTATATAAAAACAGTGCTGGAATTCGTGACATCATCAGCAAAAGTTTTCTAAAATCTACAATACACTTCAATATTTGGCTTGGTTAGTGGGCAGACACGACCACTTGTTGCTGCCTTAAAAGGCTGGAAGCCTCTGGCTTCAGATTCAGATAGAAAAAAACACGAATTTCATTAATTTAATTTAAAGAACTTTGCCCACATTTACATATGCATGTGTGTGTGTGTAGTATCTGTGCAGTGCCTGCAGTCATATTTTAGAATCGATTATCGTTTAGCTATCATTTGCATGAACTTAAGGCACAAACATGTGTACATAGAATTTCCGTTAGGGTCAATTATGAGTACATACGTAACCATATTTGCATATGTTTATTGCTCTATTAGCTTCACAATCAAATAATATGTTCCTTAGGCAATACCTGGTGGTCAGTTCGTTCCCCCCGTTTCCCCTCACACATTTTCTACAAATGCTTGAGCTTGCTGCCTCTTCATACTGACTGTTTATTTGCATTTGTCTTTCGCCTTTTGGCTCCGCCCCGATAAGTTTTATTTCACTTTTTTCTGCTCAAAACACACAAAGACGTAGGCAGTCGGTCAGATAGATTGTGGAGAGGGATTATTATTCATATGCTTTTGTCTATCTATAAGCGAGAAGCCTCCTTTGTTTGTCATCGAGACCTCAACTGATTGGCTGTTCTGTTCGTGTAGTAATTTGTATGCTGTATTTGATTGAAACACTCCATATAATTAATTGGGAGCTGACGAGAGAGAGAATTTGCCTAACTCATCGAGAATCTTTCTCTCTGCCTCTCTTTCTGCCAGCGTGTGCTTAATTTAATTATTTCAAATTATTGAATGTGCGGGGCACTGACTCGGTTATTTGTACTACTCGCCCCATTACCCCAACTCACCCCTTGGGCTGCTTTAGCCTACACGTTCTCTTTTGTTATTGTGTTAGAAAATGTTTTTGTTGTTGCTCTTCATGTAGGCCAGCCAATTGTTTATGAAGTGCACATGCCCCTAGTATATAGGCAATGTATCCACTTTAGTAAAACATGTATATATGTAACTGAGTGTATCTGTATCTGTATCTGCTTCTGTATGTGTATTGTGCTCCCTCATATAAACATTTGTGCTTTTTCTTGTGTTGAAATGATATTCGGCGGATGCCACAAAAAGTCAGTTTGGCATGAAGTCATGCTTAGCCGGCGCAGCCTCAGAGCCATCCACATCCATCTTAATTATGACGTTTTTTATGATGACACTTTCGGAGATGCTAAAAAAACAAACAAAAATTAAATGAGTGGCAACTGTACTTGAGTAATTTGTTTTGTTTATTAACATGAGATGTAGTTAAATGCGTGCTTGATCAAGTTAAGTAGCAAGATCTGGAAGACATATTGTTTATAATTTCACTGGAATTTTTCTTATTCTTCTACATTTTTAATACTAAAAGTAAACAACAAATCTTGCAATTGCCGTCAGTGCATTAAAATGACTATAAATTAAGTAAACAAAGAACGCAGTTGCCAATAAACTTGTTCAACAATAACAAATTGGATCGCTTTGCCATCGCATGTGTGTATATAGTGTGGGTTTATAGTACATACGTATATCGCCCCATTTCCAGCTCCCAGCTCAAATATCTAGCGATCACGATGCCCGAAATTTCTGTCACGCCTCTCAGACAACTCGTCACGTATTCGAAACCCAAACCAAAAAATGCTGACAAACATTAAGTTTTTATGCGATCCGTGCAATAAACTTGTCATGGAACTGAGCTGGGGCAAAGTTGCGCAAAACTTCCTCGAAGTATAGTAATTATTTTTGATTTTTTTTTTTTGTTTATTCCGGCATTGCTTGCAGAGATCTGCAAAGAAAACTCGATGAACGAGTTTGGCAAGCTGTTCCATATGCAATTCCCGTTTCCACTCAAGCTGCGGATATTGCACTTTAAACGCTGAGCTAAGATTGGAATGTGAATTCGAAAAAAAAACTTGCAAGCCCAGCACTTTTCCTTTCTATATCTTAACTTTTTTATAAACTAACCAATTACTTCATTCTACTGTTTGTATGTCAAACAATGAATTCGTTTGTCAACTGACAGCTTTAATAGGCTTTGTAAACACAAGTTAAAGTAAATACTGGTAATGTTTCTGTTGATAAGTAAATACACACACAAAGATCGAGTCAACAAAATTCTGTATATCTTCAGCCAATTAACAAAGGTGATGCTGCAAATTATGCTTATCCATTATCGGAGGGGTCAACGTTTACAATAAATAATTTGTAAAACCTATCAAATGACGGCAGCTACTTATTAGTTATTCGCTGATTACTTATTGATACGCAAAGTATTTCCCATTTAATTCCCAGCGGACATTCACGTTTCTGATGGTATTTAAATTATACATAAGATTAAAACACAGCAGCTGAGTGATATTCAAATTAGCCCAAGTCGTTGGCGTGATTAGCCGATTTCTCACACATTTCAAGTATCAAAACAGACAGGCTATATATTCGTATATATATATATATATATACATATATTGTCGATCGGAGCCAGACTCTGAGAATGCGCACAAAAGAAGCCGCCTTGAAATTTACGAATGCCGCCAAATGAATCTCCCAAGAAAAGCCCCAGGCCCCAAAAATCGCAGAACATTTAAAGCGTAAAGCGTAACAAATTAATTGCTAATTGATATTGATATGTCGATTAATTTATGATTATTCTTTATGATCGTTAAATCTGATAGCAAACCCTAAAAGCTGACCAAGTCAGCTGCGAAACTGGAGGCTATCCGAAGGTTAAAACAGACACTTGGCCACTCCCACACCACACCACACCACATCACTTCAGCTGAAGCACCACTTGTATGTGACTCAATTGTTATAATTTAATAACTAATTACATGGGGTCGTGTACCACAAAAACCACTTAAGAGCGCTTTCTTTAATTACCATAGCGCAGATTGGACAACCCAATTGTACATTTATGTATATACATTTATATATATATGTATATATGAATGTATATGTTCTCTTGTATATGAATTTGTGTACATACCAATTAGGGAAACCTGTAAGGCAGCTTTCAGCAGAGAGACTGCCCAGCTGTCCGACTGCCATCTGCTGATTTTGACCAAAACGGTCAACGCATCAACACTTGGCCCAAAGCGACTGCCACAGTGCTTGTGAAAATCAACGTACCGTGAAGCGTTTGTCAATTGTCTATGAGTGTGGATCAGAAGGCGTAACTTTGGTTCGTTTCAAGGTCCCAGTCCCTCATCTCTCTAGTACCAAACTAAGCAAATATTATGCTGGACAAAACCAAAACGCTGCTTCAAATTACGTCTTAAACTGAATGCGGGCTTCTTCATTGTGATGGCATTCTTTGCGCTTTTCAAACACAATTGTTGTGCATGGCTCTTGTATATATTCATTGTACATACTTTAATCTCAAGTTCAGTATGTAGTTGTATAAACATACATATATAATTTGCTTCTTTTTTTCCTTAGCCTTATCAACTACTTTTTCTTGAGTTAAGTTTTTTCATATCTAAAATGCGAATGAGACCATAACTTTGTGAATATCGCTTCAAATTTCTCAGTATTAGCTTCCGTTCCTTGGCTTCAATTTTCGCACATCTAACATGGATGAAAACATAAGACCCAACCGATTTTCAAGAGTAATGTTTTGACCTCTATTTTAATACTGCAATTAAATTTAATAAAACGTTTTTATGTGCAAATTATACTCGAAAAGTGTATATTTGAGCATCTGTTATAAGTTACCACAGCCATAGCTTCAAATAAAAAGTTGAATTTTTTTCGTTTTTAACCTTAAATGTACGATTGATTTAGGGGCAAAACTATGATCAAAAAGCCCTTGCTTTTTAAAATCAGTGGAGTTTTGACGAAGTTATGGCATTTTGAAGTTTCGACCTATGCCCATACACCGATATATCGATTTTCGGGCTATAATTTTTACTTGTCTTCCGACCTCAAATTTCGTTTTCAACTTTAAATGTACGATTGATTTAGGGGCAAAACTATGATCAAAAAGCCCTTGCTTTTTAAAATCAGTGGAGTTTTGACGAAGTTATGGCATTTTGAAGTTTCGACCTACGCCCATACACCGATATATCGATTTTCGGGCTATAATTTTTACTTGTCTTCCGACCTCAAATTTCGTTTTCAACTTTAAATGTACGATTGATTTAGGGGCAAAACTATGATCAAAAAGCCCTTGCTTTTTAAAATCAGTGGAGTTTTGACGAAGTTATGGCATTTTGAAGTTTCGGCCTATGCCCATACACCGATATATCGATTTTCGGGCTATAATTTTTACTTGTCTTCCGACCTCAAATTTCGTTTTCAACTTTAAATGTACGATTGATTTAGGGGCAAAACTATGATCAAAAAGCCCTTGCTTTTTAAAATCAGTGGAGTTTTGACGAAGTTATGGCATTTTGAAGTTTCGACCTACGCCCATACACCGATATATCGATTTTCGGGCTATAATTTTTACTTGTCTTCCGACCTCAAATTTCGTTTTCAACTTTAAATGTACGATTGATTTAGGGGCAAAACTATGATCAAAAAGCCCTTGCTTTTTAAAATCAGTGGAGTTTTGACGAAGTTATGGCATTTTGAAGTTTCGGCCTATGCCCATACACCGATATATCGATTTTCGGGCTATAATTTTTACTTGTCTTCCGACCTCAAATTTCGTTTTCAACTTTAAATGTACGATTGATTTAGGGGCAAAACTATGATCAAAAAGCCCTTGCTTTTTAAAATCAGTGGAGTTTTGACGAAGTTATGGCATTTTGAAGTTTCGACCTATGCCCATACACCGATATATCGATTTTCGGGCTATAATTTTTACTTGTCTTCCGACCTCAAATTTCGTTTTCAACTTTAAATGTACGATTGATTTAGGGGCAAAACTATGATCAAAAAGCCCTTGCTTTTTAAAATCAGTGGAGTTTTGACGAAGTTATGGCATTTTGAAGTTTCGACCTATGCCCATACACCGATATATCGATTTTCGGGCTATATTTTTTACTTGTCTTCCGACCTCAAATTTCGTTTTCAACTTTAAATGTACGATTGATTTAGGGGCAAAACTATGATCAAAAAGCCCTTGCTTTTTAAAATCAGTGGAGTTTTGACGAAGTTATGGCATTTTGAAGTTTCGACCTATGCCCATACACCGATATATCGATTTTCGGGCTATAATTTTTACTTGTCTTCCGACCTCAAATTTCGTTTTCAACTTTAAATGTACGATTGATTTAGGGGCAAAACTATGATCAAAAAGCCCTTGCTTTTTAAAATCAGTGGAGTTTTGACGAAGTTATGGCATTTTGAAGTTTCGACCTATGCCCATACACCGATATATCGATTTTCGGGCTATATTTTTTACTTGTCTTCCGACCTCAAATTTCGTTTTCAACTTTAAATGTACGATTGATTTAGGGGCAAAACTATGATCAAAAAGCCCTTGCTTTTTAAAATCAGTGGAGTTTTGACGAAGTTATGGCATTTTGAAGTTTCGACCTATGCCCATACTGCAATTTGACGCTGCACAACGACTTCTGTGTACAGACAGTTTTTAGTCAAATAAACCGACATACAAGTCGTTACAATGACCGGTTACATAACCATGTTAACCCATTGGCTTCGTCACTAGGGTCGAATACAACCCGTAGACGCTTATAGCGCCTCCACACCAGCGACCTCCGGACTGTTGGGCGTTAATATTTTTCGTTAATGTGCAATAAATGTTATATTTAATCTTACATTTGATGTTACGTAATATTGTAATATGTTAAAACCAATTATTTGTTTATGTTATTAATTTAAATTCCCCGTTATTATGTATTCAATCTTCAAAACAATATTTTATAACCTTTCAGTAGGTTGATCAATATTAAATTAAATTGCTAAATAAAAAAAAAAAAAAAAGGAGTTGCCATATGCTTTAAGCATATTGTTCATTTATTTAGCATAATCTTTATACACAAATACACACATAAATACACACTTGTAAATGTACATACATATATATATAAACAGGTCAGGCAAAGGGGTCAGATTTACATACAAATTCCACATCTGCCATAAGTCTGCTTGGGTTTTTGATCGTTCAACTTTATCCTTTTAATCTTATGGCTTAACTTGTCTATTTAACAGTTAACTAATCGTCCGCACAATTAACAAACAAGATGGATTTTAACGGATGCGGCTTTAGTGATCCGCAGGCGCAGCTGAGCGCAGCGCTTGCCAAGCGCAACATACGTGAGTTCCAGGAGGCGCTCGAGATGGGTGCACAGCCCAATCTGCAGGACGAGCGACACACGAGCATCTACGAGAAGGCGCTGTCAACCGCAGGCTGTGCGGACTTTGTGGAGGCCTGCTTGGCGCATCGCTGCAATGTGAATCACGTGAGTAGCACTGACTGATCTGTCCAGTTGGAGTTGGTATTTTACTTAACGCTGTCCCTGCAGATAAATCCGAAGCATGACAAGGCTGCTATTAGCTACGCTGCCGACTCCAGGGATCCCAGCAATCTGGCGGTGCTACTGCGTCGCCCTGGTGTCCAGGTGGATCGCAAATATGGGCACCTGACGCCACTCATCTCGCTGGCCAAAAATCTGACTGCAGATAACGTGGATCAGGTGCGTGCCTGCATGCAGCTACTGTTGGACTACGGTGCCTCGCCCAATTCCATCGATCAGGGAGAGCGGACGCCGCTGCATCATGTGCTGCAAAGCAACAAGATAAAGGCCGCCAAGCAGGAGCTAGTGTTGCTTTTCCTGGCGCATCCAAATCTGGACATCGATAGCTATCGCAACGGGCAGGTGCGACAGCTGCTCCAACAGCAATATCCAGAGCTGCAGCTGCCACCGCAGCGGGAGTGCAGTGCGGACGGGGAGATCGATTGCGATCGTCTGTTGCGCCAGTTACGCGATGGCGATGAATCCCAGTTCGTGCAGCTGTTCGCTGAACACCAGCTAAACATGAGCGACAAGGATAACCAGCGCAATGCCAAACAGGAGCAGTATCTGCCACTGCTGCTGGAGTCTATCAAGCGCGGTAAGCATCGTGCTTTTGATGAAATCCTGAGTTCAGGTATCAACATCAACAGGAGCACCCCCAGCGAGCCAACTGTTCCCGCCGAATTGGCCATCATTTGGGGCAATTGGCGTGCACTGGAGAAGCTGCTGAAGCATCCGGAGCTGAAGCTGGCTCCACGCTCTTCGCTACTGAATACAGTGATCAGCAGATTGGAGGAGCCGCCGCTGGATGACTTCTGTGATCATCAACGCTGCTTTGAGCTGCTGCTCGGCAGCGAAATAATAGACATCAATGAGGTGGATGCCAGTGGCCAGGTGCCGCTCTACTATGCCGTCAAGTATCGCAATACGAAAGCGGTGCAGACGCTCCTACACCATGGAGCTTACATTGGTACCCGTAGCCAGTTCGATGAGCTGGCCATACAGGATATGTCGCCAGAACTGCTCGAACAGCACTTTGACTCCTGCATCACGACCAATGCACAGAAAGCCGGAGTCCAGAGTTTTGAGATCATAATCAACTACATGAATTTAATGCGTCAGCAGCGACCAGGACAACAATCTGGCAAGATGCGTGCATCCCAGCAGTTGCACGATGAAATGACTCCGATTGCTTACATGGCCAAGACGAAGGAATTGCGGTATCTGTTGCAGCATCCACTGATCTCCAGCTTTTTGTTCTTGAAATGGCATCGCCTCTCTGTAATTTTCTACATTAACTTCCTGCTTTACACACTTTTCACCGCCTCCATCATCAGCCATACGCTGCTCAAGTTCCACGAGAGCGAGCACACGGCTCTCACGGCTCTAACGGGACTCTTCACTTGGATTGGCATTGTCTATCTGATCATAAGGGAGTGTATACAGTTCTGTATGGCACCACTCTCCCACTTCTGGTCACTCACGAATCTCATGGAGGTGGCACTCATCTTGTTGTCCATATTAACTCGGATTGAGTCCAGCTATGATAAGGAGACACAACGTGTATTGGCCGTGTTTACCATACTGCTAGTAGCCTTGGAGTTCTGCCTGCTCGTTGGCTCCCTGCCGGTACTTTCAATATCGACGCACATGCTCATGCTGCGCGCCGTCTCCAGCAGCTTCATCAAGAGCTTTGGCCTCTATTCGATCTTTGTGCTCACCTTCAGCTTGTGCTTCTACATACTCTTTGGTAAGCCACAGGATCAGCAGCAGCAGGAAGTAAACAGCACAACAACCAAAGAGGAAGGAGAAGGTGGAGATGACTTCAATAGCTTCTCAGTGCCCATTGAGGCTTTGATCAAGACGATTGTGATGCTGACGGGCGAGTTCGATGCCGGCGACATTAAGTTCGATAGCTTCTCCACCTACTTCATCTTTCTGCTCTTTGTCTTCTTCATGACCATTGTGCTCTTCAATCTGCTCAACGGTCTGGCTGTGTCCGATACGCAGGTAAGCTTTGACTTCCATATACAAAATATCTTAAGTTATTTCTGAAAAGTAGATTATCAAAATTTATATCGTACATTTAGAATGATTTTCTTTTAATTATTGTTCTTCCAACTTCTACCTAAAATGATGTAATAATCTTTTTTCCTGTAGGCTATCAAAGCTCAAGCGGAGCTGAATGGTGCCATCTGCCGCACCAATACACTGCTGCGTTACGAGCAGGTCCTTACGGGTCGAAATGGACGCACTGGATTTATTGTGAACAGCGAGCCATTCCGCACCATTTGCCAGCGCCTGATGAACATCTATCCGAACTACATGTCTGTGCCACAGATATCCATATTGCCCAATGATGGCAACAAAGTGCTTATACCGATGTCGGATGCCTTCGAATTGAAAGACTTAAGCAATGGCAAGAACAAGGCCAGCTTTCAGCCACTGGCTACAAATGCAGCACTGGAGCAGCAGAAGAAGCTGCTCGATCCACCTTTAAAACTGCTGCCCTGCTGCTGCTCCGTACTCACCGGCAAGTGCTCCAAGATCGACAATCGAACTGTCAAGCTAGCACTATCCGTTCTCGATCAGAAGTCCAATGTGGAGCAGAAGCGTCAACGCGAACAAATCACCGAAAGACGATTGGAGAATATCGAACAGAAACTGGAACACTTGCTGAAGCTGCTACAAGAGCGCGACTAACTAAAATGTGTAGTAGAGAAGTACCAGTATTTATATATTTAGTTAGATCTATGCATTTATTCCTAGCTATTTGTAGCGAGCCCTGCTTCCCATGATCGAGGCTGATCAACATTATTATTATTATTTTGTAGTCAGAAATTGTTTTATTAACATACGAATATATAAATATAATTAAGTTTTAACAAAAAACCCTTAAGAGTTATTAACTGAATGGAAATAATCACTATTATAATAGGTACGATCTTTTCAATATACTATATACAATTGAAACTAAAACTGAAAACAATTTGTTCTGCTATTTGTTCTTGTTAGTCCTGTTTTAGTTGTTGTTGTTGTTGTTTGCTTTCATTATCCATTCTTCGCCAAATGTTCAACAATTTCTCTGGTTCTCAATTTATATACACATACATACAAACATATACATATATATGTGTGTATATATGAATATATATATATATATATGTATACTGGTCGCTGCTATCCAAAAATGTTTGCAATACATAATTTCAATGTTCAGTTTAAAATTGGTTTTTGACATCAGTTAATAAATTTTGACTTTGATAAGTATACGTATAAGTATTTAGTATAAGTATAATGGTTATATAATATTTAGACAGTAAATATTGTATAAACGAATATCATTACTGTACCATTTGTACCCGAGTAAATATTTTTTATTGCAAATGTTAGATTTATGTTTTCTTATTTGTTTCGATTTGTTTCTTTTTCTGTTTGATTTGATATGATTCGGTTCAATATGACACAATATATATGTATATATATATATATATATATATTATATATTATATATATATATAATCATCAATGATTTTTAACTGGGAGCTCTGCCAATTGTAGGCCATCTAATACATAAGTTTATATATAATTAGATTGGCTATGAGCGTGTCGGATCAAATCAAATCAATTTCATGGCCTAACAAGTTGCTGAGAGTCTTAGAAAATGCCTAACGGCTAACAAGTCCAATCAAATCAAACGAGCGATGATCAAAATGAATGTTATACGAAATTGCGATAATAATGTGCTAATAATGAAGTTTCCAAAAGAGAGATCGAAATGAACAAACATTTTTTGTTGATTGTGCCATTGATTTGTCTTTGATCCGTTGCAATTTGAGCGCAGCTATGAATATAATAATATAATTTGAAGCTATGCATCTATTAAGGTAAATATTTGATTATAGTTTAGGACGACGACTAAAAACGCATTTCTAATATCAAAAAACTGTGTTCGCTTTACAATTTTTGTAACTGCAAATCAAAATAATTGACATTGTTTTCAGAGCATGTTAAACAATTTGTATGCTTTGCCCATTTCTTCTTATTTATAATAATTATAATTATTTTTTTGTCGGTTTCATTTTATTGTTATTATTTTTTTTTATATTTTTTATTTATGTTTGATATATGAAACGTTAACTTTATTGAACCTCAACGCGTAAATTGTCAACAAATAAAATCGTGTATTCTGTAAGGCATACCTAATCAAACCAGCTGTACTGTACTTAACTGTACTAACTATACATATTTATTTAGGTATTTAATGTATATATATTTTATGCATTTGCATTTGTATTTGTATTTGTATTTGTTATTAGACCCGGTTCGGTCCGCTGCACTGCGGTGCTGTGAGCTATATTAAATGCATAGGACTGTATTATTATATTTGTTCTTGTTCTGTTGCATTTTGGTACATCGTTCGATTTTTGTTTATTAATATTATTATTATTTTATTTTTGTATTTTATTTTTTTGGTACTAGTAGGAAATTTGCCAGGGTCTGTAGTTAAGCGATCGTATGTTAGTTGGGGTGGACTTTTTTTTTGTAGGGGTTCTTTAGTTAATTTGTTGTTATTTGTTGGGTTTTCAAGCTATGGCCCCTGGCACAGGTTGCGTTTATAATTAATATATGCCTCATTCGATTTATTGTCGTTATATTTTATGACTAAATAAAATGTTGTGTTATTTTAATATAGACGTGATAATAATGCCATCGTTATGCATCTTTTCTAATCAAATAATTTTGACAATTCTTTTGCAAGCGATTATTATTAAAGACATAATTAAAATTAAAGCTTCTTTAAATTTCCATTACTTTGTTTCATTTTCGCTTTTGCTCCATTGATGCTTTCATTTGCTTTGATATTGCTATCCGTTCATTATGTACAAATCGAATATGAGTTCTATTGTAAATCCTACATTATAGTACAATATATATAGTATATGTAAGTATGCATGTATAATAATCCTTGCAAATGTTTTATGCCTATGTACCAATTATAAATATCACTTAATTGACGAGTGTTTGGTTTCTGTCTGCTGTATTCAATATTCATTTGTTTTTCGCTTATTTTTCACTTACTTGTATTACATTGTATTCATTTAGCAAATTGTTAACAATTCTAATTAAAAGTTATGATCTTAAGATGATCCTTGTTCTTCTTGTTGTTGTTTTTTGTTGTTGTGTAAAAATTGCAGTTAAAATCACAAGTGTGTACATTTTGTTGTTTTTATTAGTTTTTGTTTTTTGTTTTTTTGTTTTTTGTTTTTGGATAAAAAGAATTAGTTGGTACCATAATTTCAATCTACTATCATCAATCGCCATCTGATTGTCTGTTGTTAAGTTAGAAAGTTGAGTCGAAGTGTGTAAAGTGTAAAAATGTGTGCGTTGCACGGACTGCTGCGGAGGAAGGGGTGTTTTTTTGTTAGTTAAATCGGTTAAGTTGTTCGATGTTAAAACTTAATATATGATTGCATGCAATTAAGTTAACACAATCAATTTCTCACAGAATTATTTCAAATAAGTTTCTTAGAAACTTGGCCAGATCCTAAAATAGAATACAAATATAATAAGTATATTTTAATATCATATAAGTAAGTAAGTATAAGTATATATGTATATCAATGTTTGTGGAAGCTTGTATAGAAGAGCATTGATGCAATTTTGATTTCATATTAGTTTGACTAAATAAAAACATTGTATGCCTATGGTAAGTATTCGATTTAGCAATAAGTTCGTATAATAAAAGTTCTCACTGGTACACAATGCACATTGCTTAGGTAGGACTGCGGTTCAACTGTCTGTTTGTTGGTACGTAAGTAGGTATTATAGAATAATTATTAAGTGATAAGTGTTCCTGTTCACATATATATATAAATATATATATATATATATGTATGTATGTATTTCCTATGTATTGTGTGTGTAAGTATGTAGTATAAATAAATACCCGATTGGGCCTTAGCTATTAAATGAGTTAAATTGATATCAATTGCTTATTTTGTTTTTACTTGGAATGTTTAAATCACTTGACATTTTTTGTTTGGCTTTAATTGTTGAGTTTTTTTTCATCTTAAGCTTGAATCTTGATTTGAGAAATGATGAGAGTAGGAGCAAGTATTGAAATCTACTGTTTAATACTTCTCTTTTGTACTTAATGCACTTGTTCTGTACGGCTATATAATATATATAATCTAGCATGTAAATGTAATAGTATTTTCGTAATTAAATATATCGAACGTAAAACAAAATTGGGAACACTTCTTTCTCATAAATATTTCATTTAATTTGCTCTAACTAATTTAATATATATATATATATTTTGGATGTTGTATGAATAGGTATGTATGTATATAATTAGCTTTCTTTAGTTTAAAATACTTCCTTTGGCATATGTACAAAATATATAGTTGTCCATATATATTGCATTGAAGAAAACAAACTCTATCATTAACTCTACGTCGCGATTGTTAGTTACAATTATGTAATGCATGTATATTTCTATGTTTGTAAGTATGTATCGTATTGTATTGTATTGTATTGTATAATTTAAAACAACCTTCAAAATATCTTCAAAATCGTTCGATATAGCTCTACTTGACTGACTGACTGATTGACTGACTGACTTAACGTAAAACCAGTTAGTTAGTATCTATTTATACATTACTATATCGTATATATAAATCAATTTAATATTAATTTTATTGTTATTGTTAAAGTTACTGTTAATGTTAATGTTACTGTTACTTTTAATGTTAATGTTAGTGTATTCATTCCTTTTGTTTTGATTTGATTTGAGTATTACAACGTGTACGTACTGTACGATTTAATGCACGTTTTGTTAACACAGAGTTTATATTGATTTCGTAAACTAAATTAAACTAAACTAAACTAGGACTAACACTAAGACTAGTCTAGACTTAGCTGGACGCACAGCGCACTGTTGCCAAGACACATATTTCATTATATGTGTGTACATATGTGTATATAGAATGATATAAACATTGGATAGTTCCGTTTAAGTATCGTATAAAGCGACTAGTAATTATGTATATATATATAATTAATCGACTATAATAACAAAGGGGAACCGATCGCCCCATGCCTAGGTCTAAGCAATAACAAGTACTCGTAAAAATGCACATGATAATTGCTCTCAGACTGGAGATTGTCAACTTGGACGCTGCTTGGCGGCACCAGTTGACTGGCTAGCAGATGAGGTGCTGCTGCTGCTGCTCCTGTTGCTGCATCTACTCGTAGTGCTGCTGCTGCTACTACTAGTTGAGTGCTGCTCCTCATCTGTTCCCATATTGACTGAAGGTCATCTCTGCTGGTCACCGATTGCAGCAGCAGCAGCGGCAGAAGTGGCGTCTGGCAGCGATTGCGGCTGCTCTTCAATTGGGACTATGTCATTTGTATTATCAAGATTAGACTCCTCGGGATTGTAGTCGTAGAACACTTGCGATGTATCGCCCTGCACATTAACATCGATGGGCGCATCCACATCGATGGTCGTCGGTGCATAGGCAGCATTTGGAAAGCCGCTGTCAGTGCTGAAATCGCCTCTTGGCGGCTCCTTTGGGCTATCGACCATTATCTGCACCGTGGGCAAGAGACAGCTGTCCATGGCGATTTCAGTAGAGCCCGAACATATGCGTATTTGAGGTGGCCTCGGCTTATCCAGGCCATTGCCGTTTGGCGAGCTGTGACCGGGCGAGGATTGACTAGACTCGTCCTCCTCCTTGTATTCCTCGCTCTCGCGATGCACTAGGACATGCACCAGAGTCGCATTGTCCGGTCGCAGGCCGAGTGCATGTACATGCGGATGCGTTTGCTGATCCGGTGATGGCTTCGTCACAATCACCTCCGGTGCCGGGCCCTCCGCTGCAAGCGTGTAAAAGAGGCAAACATTTTAGTGAATTTGGTCGATGGGAGATGGTTAAATACGATTTACACATACAGACAAAAGCGTTCTTGTTAACTCTTAAAGCGCTTTGTGCTGACAAACCTCTTTCTAGGGGCGGTTTTTTGCGAATAAAACTAGAGGCGCGCTTACGCGTTGGAGTTGCTGCCACCTGTTGTTGGTGTTGCGCTTGCTTGTCATTTTCAACGTTGGTGGCGCTAGCAGAGACGGAGGCAGAGGCGGAGGTGGAGGTTGAGGTTGTTGTGTTGGTGTTCATTGCAGCTGTTAGTGGGTGAAATGCACGCATTAGTGTCAAACGATCGTGATTAGCTCAAAATTACGAAGGTTGTGTGACAGAGGGTAAAGATCATAGGTTATAGAGAGGGGGAAGAAAGTAGTCAGTAAATAGCAGTCAATTAGTAGTAAGTAAACAGTAAATAGTCTCTTGTAAGTAGTCAGTAAACAGTCAATAACTATAAATGAATTAAGTAGTAAATTGTAGATAGTAAGTAATAAAAAAGTAAGTAGTAAGTAGTAGTTTGTGTTAAGTTCGTCAGTAAGTAGCAAATTAAAAGTAAGTACTGAGTAAATAAGTGGCAAGTAATAAGTAAGTTTTCAATAAATCCTCACAAAGTCAAGTAATCAGTTAAATAGTAGGTAAATGTTAGTAGTCGAAGTAGGTATTAGTAAATAGTTGTATAGTATTAGTAAAGAGTAGGTACACAAAGAGTATGTCATGAAGTAAACGATTAATAATAAATTGCGTGTGTCTGTACATCGATGATTTTTGATTGGCAAAAGCAACGTTTGATGTGCGATTATTGTATCACAATGATAAGAACTGAGTTAGAGATCGAGAGGTTGTGAACGATATACATATATATATACATACAGATATATATATATATATTGCGAGTGAGAGAGAGAGAGAGAGTTAAAAGCCACATGAGATTAATGATATATGTACGCATACATACATATATTTATATATACTTGGTACTTGTTGGATGTAGGTGAGTATAGAATATAATAATAGATAATTGTTGGTGCGGTCTATGGTGGTGTTGGCTATGTACAAGAGTATATACATAAGCACATACATATTGATATTGATTGATAGTGAGATATATTGATTGATTGATTGATTGATTGAGTGGATTGAGGCTGTGATTTAGGCACTTGTCAATAATTACTTTTTCTATGTACTGAAGGTGAGGTTAAGCTGTCATCGACAGCATCCTGATGACGCAAAAAGAAATTATAAAAGCTTCGGCGACGACTTGCTCTAGGCGCTTCCACAAATATGCTACCGCTAATGATAGTAATAGAAATAATAATAATCGAAAAAACATATACATAAATTTTTATTGATGTTCATTCGTAATAGAAACTGTAGAATGTTAGATAATTGAGACAGATAATAGATACAGATACTTTTTGTTGTCAATTTTCTGTACGGTTAATATTAGCTCTGCAATTTTTTGACGAAATTACGGATTCAAGTTGTCATAGAACTGTACAAAAAAGCTGCAATTTAATAAAGCTGTACATTGTTATAATACAGGTATGTAAGTGTAAGTAAGTACGATTATTGATTAAATGATATATAGGAGTTCCCCGAGATTTGCTTATTTTTCCTTTTTTTTTTTTATTTTGGCAGCGATATTCAAAGAGCTGTACTTTTAAGATCGCTGTTCAGATAGATATCGAATTTCGGGGCTAGGTGTATTTTTTAGGCATAGGATAGAGTTGTATGGTAATGCTACGGAAACTATAAAAGATATAATGATAATCGTGATAGATCGCAAAGGGCAGGCAGCGGCTAAGCAACTTAGAAGATAATCAACTAAAATTACGCATTCGGTGATCAACGAGTTTTTGTTTCATAGAGAGTAAATCAATAGTTTGAATTTTTTTTTTGTTTTTGGATTAGAGCACTACTTACAAATGATAATTTCATAATCTCATTTTACTGAATACGTTTTTAAGAACTGCAAATAGGTTGTAGTTGTTGCTTAGAGTAGAGTTATAATAGAGCATTTGTAGCAAATGAGACTTTTATATTTGTATAATACTGATTTTGCTATTGGTTTGGATTTGCTTTGCTGAATGAGGAGCGATATAGATGTTGAAATTAGTTATAAGTCGACTTGTACGAATATATTGGGTAGTTATAAATATAAATATATTATAAATATATATATATTGAGTAAATATGAGTGATCTGGTGGCGGCGAGTTGTTGAAGAGAACTTAAAACAAAGTTGAGAGATTGCTATTTGTAACTGTAACTGTAGTAATTGTTGTTGTTTGATTGTTTAGCTAACTGGTATGAGCATTGCCTTTACCTAAGTAATTCAAGCCACTAGGCTGGGAGCCACTTCTTAAAACGGCTGTGACCATATCTGCGAGCAAGGACTCATAGTTTAAGGAGATACAAGAGGATATGCTAAAAATAGGGCTCAAGTTTCATATATTGTGGAACACAAAATACGTTAGATTTTTATCAATGTTGCTGTTTTTGCTGTTTTGCTGTTGCTGTTCATGATTGTGAAAGCCTTTCGTCTAAAAATTGCATTTCGAATCACGTATATGATATATATATATATATTTATATTTATACATATAGATATATATATGTGTGTCTGCATGTGTGTTTTTTTGTGTGTGTACGTGGGTCTGAGTGTAAAGCACAAGATTAACTACCGTTTGCCCATTTCATCGCTCTGCTGCTTGATATCCCTGACCACATCATCGGCGCCAGAGACAAGCATTAGCGGAAGATTTAACCAGGGCCCGGCCAGCTCGCTCAAATCGGAGGCATCGGAGGCGCGTGAGGACTTGCGCGAGGAGGCGCGACTGGAGCAGGCAGTGCCTCGACGGCTCACCTGCGACAGACAGTACACATTGAATCAAATGGAAACTTGCTGTTTGCCCCAATTATATTACTCACCTGCAGATGGAAGAAATTGAGTGCGGAGAGTTTTGATTGCCAGCCGCCGGGACTGGAGTGTTGCGTTGCACTGTCGCCGGAATTGGAGCGTTCCTTTTCCTGCTTGCGCCTGTGAAACAACAATGAAATCATTTTAATATATTCAATTTAATTTTGATTGAGCTAAAATGTTTTTGATAGGGTTTTGCTGTTGTTAGTACCGCAGATAGTCCTTCCAACCGGTCTGTATGGTCTTGGCCGCCTTTTCCTGGCGCTTCCAGATCCGCGTCGACGAAACAATTTCCAATTCTTTGCGCGTTGGAAACTGTTTCTTGAACTTGACATCCATTTGTTCCTGCAACTGTTTGAAGTTATCGGTCTCCTCGACATGACCTAGCACGTGCTTAACTAGCGCGTGCAAAATGTCAAGACAGTGTATTTTATTGCCCTTAGAGATGGGCAGATTAAATGACACTAACGCGACATTATTAGGCTTCGAGATGCCCAATGGTGGATCGAGAGAGGCAATAAAATCGGACAGTTGCGAGAAGTGTATAAACTGGGTGGCATGTGGATCATATCTGCAACGAAATCAATTAAACACCAAGTTACACCATTCACATCGTTAAATTCAATTCTCGTTCTTTATCAGGGCTTTCCCTACGAAGAACCTACTTGGACCAACGTATGTAAAACATTTCCAAATCATCTTCAACAATGCCAATCTCCTCTTCCTGGTGCGCCTGATTAAAGTTCTCCAGGATGATGGCAATGTACATGTTAATCACAATCATATAACTGATTATAATGAAGCTCGTAAAGTAGGTGATCGCCAGCAGCGGATGGCCGCAATCGCCGTTCGCCTGCCGATTGAAGAACGGATCACAATCTGGCGGTTGTATCATCAGCGATTCCAGCACATCGTTCCAGCCCGCCGATGTCATCAGACGAAACAGCAGCTGCATGCTGCGCCCAAACGTCTGAAAGTTGACCATGTCATCAAGTGCGCCCTGCAGCTTCACATGACCAAAGAGCGACATGCCCAGTATGGCATAGATGAACGTAATCAGACCGAGCAGCGCACCAATGTTAAATAGCGCTGGCAGCGAGACGACCAAGGCAAAAAGCAGCTTGCGTATGCCCTTGGCTGCTTTGATGAGCCGCAGGATGCGTCCAATGCGAAAGACACGGACCACACGCAGCAGCGTCGGACTTATGGGCAAATCGATCATTATGTCCTCCATAAGTATGCCAAAGATGGAGGCGAGTACCAGCAGGAAGTCAAAGACATTCCAAGGTACCGTGAAGTAATGATAGCGCAGTCCCACAATCTTTACAATGGCCTCTGTGAAAATAAATCATGTTAGTCAATATACCCCCAATACATAAGATGGAACAGCATAGCACATTCTCAGCAAGCCGAAAATTAAATACCCTTGCAGATCGGAGTTCAACTGGTTTGTGTCTAGGAAGTTTGGTATATAACTAAACAGACAGGCGGACAAGGATTCATTTACTTATTTATTTGTATTGATCAAGGATCGCATTTATATTTTATGGGACCGCAAATATATCAGTTATAATACTTTCTGCATGGGTATCAAAAGATCGACATAATTCCAACAGTTACTTACCGAGTCCAAAGACAGTGGTGAAAAATGCATTGCTTACTTCCAGTATAAAAAATACGGCATGCGGCTGATCGTAGTGCTCAATGCCCATGGTAAGCATATTTAGAAAAATCAGTACAAAGATCGCAATTTCGAATCTGCATTGTATGATCGATGGCGATTCGTATACATGGTGGAGTTAATGGCAGACACAAACACCAAAGTATATGAAATTATAAACGGATATTGGTTAAGTAACGAATAAGGAAACTAACTTCGTGCGTGCCGAAGTGCAGATGCTGCTCAAAACTATGACTACAAATTTATTAATATATCTATAATATATATATATATATGAATGTATTTTGAGTATATTTGAGTAGCATACACCAAAACTAAGGCTAGTTGATATACATGCTTAAAATATATTTAGTTTATTTTAGTTACATAAATATTAATCCACCCCATTTATCTATACTTAATCTGTAGCTAATTAGTTTCGTTATAGATCATGCCCACACTTGGGAAGTGCGTAGTATATCAAATTAGATAATAGGAATTGATATGCATTAGGAAATTTAGATATGTATATTCATATTGGGTGCTCTAAAACATCTAAGAACATCGGATTGGAAAAGTTTGGAAATAGCATTGCTGATGGCGTTTGTGCGACTTCTTTCGGTTGTTAAAGAAGTTGCCAACAAATCAGCCTTAGAAACATCATCAAATGCGGAGAATGTGAAGTGTTCAAATGAATTTTATCACCAAATCAAAAATTTTATAATAGTAGTGGTAGTAGTAGTAGTAGTAGTAGTAGTATTAGAGATGTCTGTGTGCCTAACCAGAGAGTATTATAATAGTATTATAATAGTATGTTAAAGGACTAACAGTAAGTAAGTACATAATTAAAACTATAGATAATTATACATAGAAGTAATTAAGCAATTTGCTGATTTTGCAGAAGCGTTTCGTTTGTTTACCTTCTCGAATTGGATAAATCATAAAACATAGCTAAAAAATGATTTATAGGTCGCTTAATAACTTTCTGTGGTTTCTTTCGTCCCAATTTTTTCATAGCGGTGTAATAATGTTTTTGAGATTCGGTGAGAAACATTTCCAACACTCCTCCTTCATACTATAAAAGTGATGAGAATAGAATGAACATTTATTTATATATACAAATACATACAATACATTTAAATAGATGGATAATAGGAGGAAAATAAATCAGAACATATAGCACACAATACACACTATGTTTATGTAACATCGATAACAAAATAACAGCAACACAATTTGGTATCGGGGAAATTGCCCTGTACAGTTCTTGGTGAGGTGTCCAATGGGGTTGTTGGGATTAGGTAGTTAGGAGTTGCGTTATATACAAATACGTATTGTGAAATTGAACCTGTATGAAATGGTGTGTTGGCTTAGGCCAAATTTCTTACCTTCTTCTTGAGCATATTGAAATTATCAATGATAACTCCAATGAATAGATTGAGTGTAAAGAACGATCCGCACACAATAAATATAACAAAATAAATATACGCATATAAATTGGCCTCCCGCTGCGGCTGGAGATCAACGCCTCGGGCATCCACAGCATCCGCCATCACCTCCATCCAGCCCTCAAAGGTGGCCACTTGGAGCAGTGCCAGATAGCCCATGCCCACATGATCGAAGGTGATCTTCGAATTGATCCACGTGTAATTCTGCTCAATGCAATCCCATTTATCGTTTACTTCCTGTAAGATTCAAAAAATTTATATTAATTCTAGTCGAAATTGAGAGATTTGTAATTGAGAAGCAATTTTGTATTTTATTTTTTTTTTATGTTTTTCTTGGCATACTTACAGTAATTGGCAGCAACTCGCCCAATTCATTGATGCATTTGAAAAATTTGCCACCAAAGAATTGCACACCCATTATTGAGAAAATCAACCAAAAAACTAAACAAACCAAAAGCACATTGAAAATTGATGGTATTGCATACATGAGAGCATTTACTACAATCCGCATTCCTTGCCACCTGGAATAGAAATGTAACATGAAATGCTAATAGTTACGGGATTGGGCATTTTCAAAATAACTACAAAACGATTGGCCGATTATTATTTGGATTGTGGATTGTGCGAATATTGATTTCGTTTCTCGTCTGCTATAATTACTACGCGTAATACTTTATATACATATATATTTATATATATATATATATATATATAAATATATATATCTATAAATTGATGTGTATGTACAATATAATTGAAGATAACTGCTTATTTACAAAGATTAAATGGATAGGTAAGAAGTAAGTAACTATATATATATAGAGTACTATGTACACAAGTTGAGGACATGGCGATGCAATATGGACCACAAATAGATTTCTATTCGAAATTCATAAAGAAGACGAGATTGTATTAAACACTGCACAGCTCTGGCAACGCAAATGCCAATTCGTTGTTTATAATCTTCTTTTTTTTTTTGTTGTTTTCCGTTTAATGTTTGTTAAAGAAATAAGATAAATGCATGTAAGAAAGTTGAGACCTACGTAGATAGGGATTACTTCGTTAGTTGAATTAGACACTGCAGTAGTTTAGCATTAGACAGAAATCTCACGGAGCAAGCAGTAGTAGTAGTAGTAGTAGTAGTAGTAGTTGGTGCACCCTAATATACAAATCCAGGTCGGCTAACTTACCTAGAGATGGCTCTCAGCGGACGCAATGCTCGCAGGGTGCGCAATGAGCGCAGGACCTTCAGATTCTCATTCTCCTCAATAAGCAGCGAGAAAACAGAGACCTAATCGAGCGGGATATACAAATAAAACATTTATTTATCTACATCTATGTATAAACAACATGGTAGTACTTACAAACACTATGATAAAATCGAGTATGGTCCAGAAGCTGGTGAAATACTTGGAGAAGCCCAACGCCAGCCATTTGAGTACCATTTCAACGACAAAGATCAGGCAGAAGGAAAAGTTGGTCCAGTAGAGCACACGCTTGAGCGTCTTATTGCTATCCAAATAGATATCCTCGAAGCAGAGCGTAATACTCGACGCAAAGATCAGCACTAGCACAAACCACTCAAAGGCTGGAGTATCGACAACCGCCAAGACAGCCGTCCTTACGCGCGTCCAGTGCTTGGCACTCGGCGTGTCCATGCAGGACATGAACCAAGGACATCGAAAATAGAAACTGAAATACGGCAAATGTTATTCTCTGTGTTTTAGCAAATGAGAAAAACTGATAGTTTCGACTTTGATAGAATATTTATATATATATATATACATGTATATATATATTTTATTTTTCTTTAATTACTTACTGCTCATAGCACTTCTGTGGGAAGCAATCGTCCGGCACTTTTGGCGGCTTTGCCTCGCCGTAGCTCGGAAAAGTCATGGGATCATTGTAGGCGCCCTGCGAGTTACGTCTCCCACCGACAGTGAGATCGTCTACGTAGGAAACGAGACAATGCCATGGTTTTTCGGTCAGTCGTGAAAACGCCGACGGCTTTGTTGTTGCACTTGTTGCTGTTGCCGTTGGATTGGCTGTCGGGTCAGTCTTGTCGCTGGCGCGATCATGATGGCCATTGGACAGGGACCGTTTGCCGGCATGCCCCAAAGCCAGGGCCGAGCTATTATCGGCGCCGCCCGAACTGTGCGATTCGGTGCGTGCCGATTGAAAGGAAGCGGCTTTGTCTAGTGTCGATTGTGGATGCTCGGCGCGGCGCTTGGCCGTCGCCGCGCCCACAGCCGTTGGGTGCATTGTCTGTTGGGTGGTCTGTATGCTGGTGGCATGATAATGCTGCTGGTGCTCCGTTAGGGCAGCCAGCGGCGGTGTTGCCTTTAGCGATGAAATTTGTGCCAGTGTTGGTGGCTCAATGCTCGATTTGAGGGATGTCGGCGGTGTGGCCGGCACACCCATTACCATTGGATGGTGGCCAGCATCGCGGCACAGCTGCTTCTGGATGAGCAGATTCTCATACGAATTGGTGCTCTTCAATGAGAGGCTGTCCATGCGCAGCTTATCATTGTTGAGAAACTTGCGCGGCATCTTCTCCGACTCGATGCGTAGCGTCGATATAGGCTTATCCTCCTCAGGCAGCTCCTCGACGCGCTCGATCAGCGAGAGTCGCTTGAAGCGATCGAATTGCACGCTGAACGGATCCGGTTTGCGACGCAGAAACGGAGATTGGTTGCCACTAGTGGCACTGGTGGTCGCTGCAACGGCAAGCGCTTCCATAGCGGCGAAGGGTGCGTGGATTTGATCACAGATTTTGCGGATTTCATTCGATATGCTAAAGTCCTCGTCGATCTTGCGTTGCTTTTCCAAACTGCGACGCTTCAGCTTGACGGACTGACGCTGGGCGGCAGCGCTGACGGATTGCGAGCGGCGTGGCACACTGGACAGATCGTAGCTGTCGTAGGGATTCAGTGGATGCACAACCTCGTCGGCCGTGGAGCGCTCCGAGGCGCCCGTAATGATCGCAATGTGATCCATTATGGCCTTGGTCGCCTCATCGGCAGCGGGTGAGGGTTCTGAAAGCGTTGAGATTTTGCGCTCCAGTGAGCTAGTTGACCGTTTAATCTCCTCCAGCTCCTTTTCGAAACTCTGTATAATATTGTCAAATTCGGAGTGCTCCATCAGTGGCTCGCTCTCCTGCTGGCCATTGCCATGGCTGGAGTGGCTGCCACTGTGCCGCGAATCGAGCGTTTGCATTATGGAATTGGAAATGTAGCTGAGATTCGATTTGATGCTGCTCGTCGTTGGCTTCTTCTCCCTGCGCGGCATGCCCAGCAGCTCCTCGTCCTCCTGCAGAAACTGAAACAGCTCTTTCTGATCGCAATTGAGCAGCTCCTCGCGCAGATTCGCCTGCTGTGACAGCAGATCATCCTGCTCCAAGGATATGGAGTTCAAAGAAAGCCCACTCGAATGTCGCCGCATGGCACTCTCCTCGGACTTCAGGCTGCGCGAGGGGAGAAGCGAACGCTGCGATTGCCCGCTCGACTGCGACAGGCGATCCAGGGATTTGCGATAGCTGGGCGAGCGTGTTAACAAAGACTTTTGGTACTTGAGATATGCCTCGTCGGTGTCCTGCAGCGAATCGCCTCGCGCAAAGGAGCCACTGCGCTGATCGGGCGCATAGGCATACGGATCCGTATCCGTCGAGTTGTACTGGCCCAGCAAGCGCAGTTCAATCGACTCCGTATAGGTGGCCTCATCCCGTGAATCATTCTGCTGGGTGCCCACGCCAGACGAGATCTGATGCTGCAATCGGCTGCTGCGCTCTGTCGGCCCCAAAGGCGACAGATTGTTCTCACAGCCATTGTTCTCTATGCTCGAGGCAGTCAGCATGGCGCACTCATATGTGGGCGGCAGACAGTCGGACGACGGCTGTTGCTGCTGCAGCTGCTGCTGCTGTTGCTCGGAGGCCGGCTCTGACGACTCATCGTACTCCAGGCCATCGACTATGGTGTGGAGGCCATCGCTGAGCGGAATTTGGAAGCCGAAATCGGAACCGGAAACAGGGCGATTCATAGATTCCTGTGGATGATTATATTAAGTTGAGTTGTTGGTTGTGTTAAATTAAGTTAAGCACTCACCTGATAGCTTAATCTATGGAACTTTGTTTCCGCCAGCAAGTTAGGCTTATCCAATTCCCTGGCCGCCACACTGGTCGCATGCGCCTGCTGGGCCTCGAGCACAATTTGCTGAAATTTTTCCGCATATTTGCGCTCCTTTCGATCCTTGCGCTCCTGCCGCTTCTTCCGTATCAAATCACGCACCCTTTCTATGCTGCGTGCCAGCTTTGACTCCTCGCCCACCTCCTACATAAAAAAAGAGTCCAAGTTAGCAAAACAATTGCAAATGTTTGTTACTGAAAAATAACTAAAGACTTTGCTACTATTAATTAATTTTTTGTTTTTTGTTTTGGGTTTTTTAAAGATTACACACATATTTAATCGGTTATCCAATGCAATACACAATCTAACAGCAAAAAGCTAAACATTTAGGAACACAAAATGTTGCAATAATTTACAGATATAGTGTTAATAATTGGTATGCAGCCTATGGGGAATTATGTACAAAGGGCTTTTTAAATTTTCATTTAGATTAGGTTTTTTTTTTGTAAACAAAAATAATAATGCAAACAATTAGTTTAAATATTTTTAAAGGTTGAGTTTGGAAAAATTACCTTTTTCTTGAATATCTGTTTAACGGTTTTTTATGTGTATTTAAAAATTTGTATTTGTCGGGGTTATATTTAGTTGTTTTTTTTTTTTTTTTGGTATTTTTAAGTGTATTTTGTTGTTGTGTGTTTTTAAGTAGTTAAAAGTTTCAACGCATTGTGCAAGGTTGACGAACAGAAGTTTTTAGTTAATTCAAGTAGATATAGTGCAAACAGATAGATTATCATATAAATATCAAGACTTAGACACTGAGACTTAAACAGGGTTGTAAGAAATGCATTAAAGACATACATATAAATAAATACCACAATGAAAATACGAAATTTCGACAGCGCCGAAATTAAGCAACTGGCACAAAACGATCTTTAAAGATCTGCGCACAGTATTTAAAAAGAAATTAATTAGTTAACAATTACAACAATAGTTTAAATGTTGTTTTTTTTTTTTTTTTTGGTTTAGTGTATGAGAATTTAGGCAGATAATTTAAAAAATTGTGTGTACTTTGTGTATGTTACACCTTTTTGTAAAAAGAGTGCTTTACATTTGTTTTGTGTATAATTCAATTGTTTTCAATTCTTATGCTGATGTGTTTGTTGTGTGTGTGTTCAATATTTAACGGTAGATATATATAGAGAGACACGCGTTTACACCCAACAACACGCATACAAGTGCAATGCAAATTCGTCTAAACACCATATAAAGTATATGCTAAATTGTATAAATATGTTGTTCGTAAACAATTTATGATTTGGATTTTTATGACAAGCTATGCTTGTCCTCAAGGACATTGAAGATTTAGCTTGGCTTTGTTTAAGTGGTTTAACATTGATTCTTGCACACACATACACATTTACGGATAGACATTGATACATTCACATAACGATTGTGATCAAAATATTTCCAACTGGAAAACGCATCGGACTTGCCTCTTTCTTTGACTTGAGCTCCTCGGAATTGAAACTGTTGAGCAACAGGGCCAAGAACAAGTTTAAAACCATGAAATTTCCCATTACCAAGGTGGGCAGAAATATGGCAAAGCATGTCGATGCGCCTTGCTGCAAAATGAATTAATAAACATTATAGAGTATTTGCTAATTATGTGTATTATAAACAAATTATTAATTACCTCTTCTTCGGCACGCATGCAATCCCAGAGGGGTTCAATCCACTCGCCACACAATATGCGAAAAATCATCATGAATGAGTGAAAGAAATCATTGAAATTCCATCTGCACAAAGAAATTATCATCAATCAGAAATAAATTGATTATATTTCGGAGGTTGCTTGCCTTGGCACTGGATCTGGATCGAACTTTTCGGGCGTGTAGTCCTTAGAGAACAATTGCATGCCGATCACAGCGAATATGTAAATGACTATGACGAGGATCAACGTGAGGTTGCCGAGCGCACCAATTGTCGATATTATGATGCTCAACAGCACCTTCATCGTCGTCCAAGACTGTGCCAGCTTCAAAACACGCAACTACAAATGGCAAGCGAGAGAAATGAGAAATCTGATATCAATAATAAAGTCAAGGACTGACCAAGCGCAGACCGCGCAAGACGCTAAGGCCATCGACAAGCTCAAAGATGATATCCAGCAGGCTGGCAGTGACAATAATCAGATCAAATATGTTCCAGCCGCACAGAAAGAAGTCCTTGGACAGCGCCATCAGTTTGACAATGCACTCGAACGTGAAAATGGACGTAAAGACCTGAAATGAGCAAATTAAATATAATTTTATAATAATTATTAGCTTTTAATGAAGCTTGTCATCCACCTTGTTGCCCACATCGAGCGCATTGCGAAAGCTCTCGCTCATGCCGTGATGCTCCATGGCCAGAAACGCAGTGTTCAGCACAATGCACAGCGTTATGGCCAGCTCGAAGAGCGGATCGCGCACCACCTTATAAAGACAGTTCTGGAACTGCAGCCAGCTCTCATAATCCGCACAGCAGTGCACGCAGCGATCGCAATTACGATCGGGCAGATCATCTGCGAATAGAAACATATATATATATATATATACAGTACAGATTTATTATTTAGTTGTGTTTACCAATGACGACGACCTCTGAGGAGAACTCCTGATGCAGCGCATACACATTGTGGTTCTTGATGCGCGCTATATTCCCATTGCATTTGATGAGGCGCACTTCGCGCGGCGACAATGCCAGCTCCACGGTTGAGACATGGCCCATTTCATTGCCGGTGTCCTGTTCCTCGTGATCATCGACAACGCCCGAATCATCTTGCGAAGACTCACGATTGACGCCGGCACTTGAATTGGAGCTCGTCTGACGGCTGCTCGTTATGAGCTGACCCTTGTAGTCCGAGGGATACAGCATATTGGGATTCTTCACACTACCTTCCTTGAAGCTGATGCGTGTCTTTTGCTGCTGCTCCTGCTCCTGCTCCTGCGTCTGCTGTTGCTGTTGCGACGTAGCCGCCGCCGCTGCAGTTTCGGATTTGATCTGCTTTTGCTGCTGTTGCTGCTCCATTTGCTTCTGCGCCTGCAGGGCCAGCGCCGAGGGACGATCTGTGTTGCTGTGTCGCGGACTTGGATTTGGGCTGGGCGTGCCCGATGGGGATTTAGCGTTCTCGTGATCGTTGCCATTGCTACCATTGGTGCTGGTGTTGTCCTTGCCGCCTTTTGTCTTTTTTCGACGCGTCTTCTTCTTGCTGTAGGAGGCGAGGAGCACACCCTTCCGCGAATCGATCTTCTTCTTGTTGTTCTTATTCAGCATTTTCACGTTCAACACGGACGGATCAAAGCTGAACGTGGAATCATCCCGATGATCCAACAGATCCTTTTTACGCTCCTAGAACAAGACGTATTGCAGTTAAAAACTAGAACTGCGATAAAGTTATTATTGAGTGGTGCTCGCCTCATTTGTTATTTCCGCCTCCTCCTCGTAGCTGAGCGCAACGACAGCCAACATCAGGTTTATTAAGTAGAATGAGCCAAAAAACACAACCACAGTAAAAAATGAAACACTCATTGGACCACAAGTAGCGAGCACCTATCAAAAGAAATCAGATTATTATAACTTATGAATGGAGATATTTAATTGAGTTTAGGCGCACCATATTGTATACGTTCTCCCAGTAGTCGAGCGTAATCAATTGGAATGTTGTCAGCATGGACCACATGAAGTTGTCGAAGTTCGTGTAGCCATGATTGGGATTCTCGCCAACGCAGATGCACACAAAACCGAACGGACAATGGCGTGCACCAGTCAAATTGCCACACAGCATGGGCATCTCATCCTCGTCATACAGCCAGTTGTCCGTATCGTTGACCCAACTGCAACATGCGAAAGTTGTACAAGAATACATATCTATATTTTCTTGCTGCTTACATTTGCCAATCCAGATGCGATATGTTGGTCCAATCGGCGGGCACATTCCGCACGCACTTGTTGCGCAGCTCGCCCATGTACACCTGCAGCGCAAACAGGGCAAAGACCATCAGGCAGAAGATGGTCAGGGTCATGACCTCGGCCAGTTGGCGAAACGAGTGCAGCAATGCATTGATAATCGTCTTCAGGCCGGGCATAATGGAAACGGTCTTTAGTGCGCGCAGCACTCGAAATGTGCGCAAGCCGGCCAAATTGCCGACCTCCATGCCAATTGTCGCATATCCACTGGTTATCACCACGAAGTCCAGCCAATTCCACGGATTACGCAGATACGTGTACTTGTTGAGCAAAAAGCCTTTGGCAATGATTTTGATAACCATTTCGATTGAGTAAATGGCCAGGAAGATATATCTGAAATATAAATAAATACATACATATACTTATGGATAAAAATATGAATATAATTTGAGCCTTACTCAGCTTCCTCCACGGTTTCGGTCATGGCTAGGAAAATGCAGTTGAATAGAATTGTTGCCATGACGCAGTAATCGAAGAATTGATTCGTTGCAATATAGACGCAAACGCGTCGCCATGGACTCCATGGATGGAAGAGGAAGAGGCTCTGGGTGCCCGTGAAGCGATGTATGTAATTCTTACGGAATCGCTTCGACACCACACAGAAAGTCTGCAAAATATGAGTTGTCAAATGTTTTTAGCTATTTTGATTCTAATTTCGGCGCCGATTTAGGGTTGATTTCAGTGTAATCGTTGACTTAACAGAATTGCAACAGGTTAACATGAGCATTGACAACTTAACAGCTACAGTTGCTCTTAACAGCATTGTTCCACACTTTGCAGAATTGCTCCGCGCTTAACATAGCTACTCGATGCCAAATGGCCGACCTATCGATACTTTGGAAATGTCAAAACTGGCCACGCGAAGCTGCCAGCTAAACTTCCGTTTGCCCATCGTTCTTTCGTTCTCTGACCGTCTTCGATACCAGAAGAAAAATGAGAGCTAAGGTAAAAATACATTCCCACTTTACCAAATCAAGTGCAAAATGATAGAAAATTGTGTTAAATAATTAATAAGCAATGGATATTAATACGAGTGTTTTTTTGTGTTATTATAGTGGCGTAAGAAGCGTATGCGTAGGTTGAAGCGTAAGCGCAGGAAGATGCGTGCAAGGTCCAAGTAATCGCATCGCCATTGCCCATATTCGTGGTAAGTACTCCGCCAGCGGAGCCCCAGCAGCAAGCGACACCTATCGATCGATATTAAAACTGCGCTTTTTTCTCTTTCTTGCTGCCTTCAGGAACCCCTATTGACGTACAAAAATTGAATGCCGACTGGGCAACTCGAAGCCCGAAAGTAATTGCAAAATGAGTTTCGAAACCAGAAAATAAACGTGCTCTACAACAAATACACTTTGATATTTCCATTTGAGAATACTTAAATAAATTACTGGTTTACAATTGTTCCACAAAAAAAAAACATAAACCTGTGTTAAATTGAAAAAAACGGAGAGTAAAAAAAAGGAAAAAGGCGAAAAAGAATATTCAAGCGTGTTTTTTCTCAACATAACCACACTCGCACATGAGTGTGACTTGTGCACGGCTGCTTGTATGAGCAGAATCGGAGTTGCCGCAACTGCAAACGGAAGTATTAGTGTGCCCAGGCCACTATGTGTATTTGATTTGATTTATTCAGAAAGATTGCCAAAACTTCAGCGGAAATAATCGTGGTGTTAAGTGGGGACCCACCTTCCCTACCCGCCTCCAGAAACTGGAACCCTTTTTGAGTCGCGAAATAGAATAAGAAGAAAACAACTGCAGTGAGTATCTATCGATGCGTGAGGTGGTCATCTAATTAGGCAAATTGGCAATCTGTTGGGAGTCGGACACATCGATTTGCTAGCAGAGACTAAGACCATCCCCAAGTGAATGGTGGTTCATTAGCACTGATTTCTGAAATGCACCCACCTTCGTTAAGCTTGACAAAGGATAAATGACAGCCTGTCCAGACCGCTCAAGCCCATCCCGCCCACAAGGTCGTTTGTTACACATAAATGTCGTTCAGCCGAGTAAGCAGAAATTTTAATGTAACAAGCACAAATTACAATTGGGTGGCAGTTTTGGCCATTTCCCACCCCTCCCCACCGTCACTCTTTATGTGCTGTGTGTGTGTGTGCTTTGTAAATTTGCATGTGCTTTTGCGGTCCACTATGCATGTGTATTGGTGTGCTTGTGTGTGTTTGAGTTAAACACGAGAGCTTAAGAAAAAGCGAGTGTATTTTAAGTGGGCAAAATGAAAAATTGTGTTAGCTCTTGTAACGATGTAGAAATGGAAATTTCAGTTCTACATTTAGTGAACATTTTGGCAAACATGCGGCAGTCTTATCTCGAGTCTGTGGCAACATGCTGCTGCTATCGTTGTAGTTGTGGTTGTCGCCACAGATGTTTGCACTTCTGGGCCGGCTTAAAGTGTGTGCCATTAAATGCCATTAAGCACTTTGATTTTCCGTTGCCAGAGTTTGCTTTGCCCACATTTGTCACATGCACACACACACATGCAGGCAATCACACACGTACACACAAATTGTATGTTTAATGGCGTTGCCATGCATGCGTGCGTGCAAATGTCTGGCAACATTTCGTTACATTTACGCCAGCCCTGATACTATGGCGTGGCTTGTCCATTTGAATGCATGTTTGCCGTTGGCAACTCAACCCAACTCAAACTCTGACCGAAAGTTAACTGAAAATATTTCGCCACGGCATATAAGCGTATGAGTATTATGAGTGTGAGTATGTTCTGTATATATGTATGGTTATTCTGGCCGCCAAGTCTTGAGTAAACTTGCATGTTCGTCTATAATTTGTCCAGTGCTGGCTGCTGCAGCAGCAGAAGCAGCGCCACCCAACGCCAATGGGTGGCAGCAGTTTATTTAAGGCGACCGTCGTTACACGTAAATACTCTTGTCACATTGCTTTGCCTTTTCGGTCCTTTCACAACGGCAAACGCTGCATGACCCATTTCCCTGCCGCAATGTATTTAATTTGTCCGTACGTTTGTGTGTGTGTATATGTAAGTGTGTACATGTACAGTTATACTAGTTGTATTTGTGTTTGTATTTAGTGTCGCTTTTTTTGTGGCTCTTTGCTAAATTTGCTCTCACTTTTCGCTGATATCCGTGCCGCATTTGGCCTGTCAAGTGGTGGGCAAAGAGAGCTGTTCTAACTTTTCGCATTTCCATTAACCTCAGCTTTGGCATCAAAAGTGCATTCATTTTCATTAAGTCGTTGCATTTGCACTTGCGACAACAGCAACAACAACAACAGTCGACGTCAGCGTGAGCAGCGCGTTCCATTTCCGCCTGTGCCACTTGCTGCACACTCTGAATGGGTTTGGTTTTCGGAGTGGGGAGTGAGGAGAGTGGGGCGCGTTTTAAACTGGCACACATAAAACACCCTCTGTGACTTATTAATTAAAGCGAATGGAAATGGAAAAATGGCAATGGGCCAAATGCAGCATTTTGCTGTTGTTATTGTTGCTGTTGTTGTTGTTTGTTTGTTTGTTTGCTTTTGTCGCTTAAGCTGTGCAATTGAGTTGCCACGCTAATATGCATATGAATAACAGATGGGTGGATATTTTTTGGGGTGGTTGCATTGCTTACCTCTTCGTATATAAAGGTGTCAATCTCCTCAAGCGGCTTGCCGTACATGTCCTCCGGAAAAGGCTCAAATTTACGGGGCAAGACGTCGCCATCCTCCACGGAGGCCTTGGTGCGCGGATGAAAGCCATATTCGCGCACCAACTGAATATGCCGATTCTCGTGTTTGACCTGCGACTTTTGCGTGTAGGCAACGACTTGGTGTTTGGCAACTGAAAGCGACGGACAAAAGGATAATGCTAAAGGTTAACAAACATGTCCATCACAGGGTTAAAATTAATCGCTTAACTTAAATGTATTGCTGACCTAAATTTGTACTTCTTTCGGCTATTTATAGCAACAATTAGAGACGATGTAAACTAATTTTAAATTGAAATTATAGATCGCTGTCACAGATGTCCACAAATAGTTATTTGAGTAAGCAAGATTGAATTTATTAATCCTTTTCACAGATGTCCACACATAACTCGCCACATGTACAAATGCTACAGGCATTGGGAGGTGGCCTTGCTGGGGGAGCTACGCGTTTCTTGACGCATCCGTTTGATGTGCTGAAGATACGGTTTCAATTGCAGGTGGAACCGTTGAAAAAGAAATCAATCGATTCCAAATATAGTGGCATGCTGCACGCCTTCTCCATCATATATCGCGAGGAGGGGCTGCGCGGCATTTGGAAGGGTCACCTATCCGCCCAGACAATGAGCGTCACCTATGCTGTGGTCCAGTTCTGGTCGTATGAGCAGCTGCGCCATGCCGCCTCCCAAAACTCCTTCTTCCAGAGGCATCCCAATTTTAGCTACTTCATGTGCGGCGGAATGGCCGGCTGCATTGGCACCTTGGCGGCTCAGCCGTTCGATGTGGTGCGCACCCGAGTGGTGGCCGCCGATCCGGGCAGCCATGCGGGGAAGCTGAAGGTGTTGTCGGGCGTGAAGAGCGTCTTTCAGCGTGAGGGTATACGTGGCGTCTCGAGCGGGCTGATGCTGACCCTGCTACAGGTATATCCGCTGGTGGGGTGCAATTTTGTTATCTACAAGTTTTTCAATCATATGGAAGGCAAGCTGATCGGCCAATACCACCACGATCCGCATCCGCAGCATATGATACCCGGCGCCCTGCTCTTCTTCAATGCCGCCCTCTCCGGCGTTCTCTCGAAGATGATCGTCTACCCGTTGGACCTAATCAAAAAGCGCTCGATGCTGAGTCACTTTGAGGCTGACCGCAAAACATTCGGCGTCAATCCCAGTTGCAACACGATAATGTTCTGCATTCGGAACACGATTAAGAGGGAGGGCGTTAGGGGTTTCTACAAGGGAATGGTGCCCACGCTGTACAAGTCTGGCGCCATGTCCGCCTTTTTCTTTACGATTTACGATTACTTCAATCACTATGTCACCATACCCCTTCATGAGAGGGAAGTGGAGCGCGAAAAGAACCGATCGAAATAAGTTTTATTATTTCACTTTGATGAATTTAATTGTATTTAACAGACAAACGGAATTTAAAACAGACACGAACCAGTTATAATTAAAGAAATCAAAGAAAGGAATTTATCGGAAACGCATTTCTCATAAATTTAAGCAAACATCTTTTCAGTTTTTATTTTTTTTTGAAATCAGTAAATATATCTTATATATCACGGGTTATGCCAAAGTGAAGGTTTCGAAAGGTTGGCTTACGATTGCCAGAAACGTAAGCTCTTTCGCTTTTCATTAATTTTCTGTCAAGGTCAAAGTTTTAAGCCGAAAGTATAATTAATTAACTATAATTATGGATGTCAGCAACTCCAATTTGTCGAACTCCAAATTGATAACAGTTTCAGCTTTTCTGGATCACAAAACTAGTTTTACACTTGCCGCATAATTTCTATGCGGCAACAAAATGCCAATCTAAATTTAGCTTTTGATTTCTTTGAAATGTTTTTTATGGTTTGAAATGTAAAAGTGATTATCGCATAATATCGCATCATCGACGATATCTTGATTCGCTCTTGACCGTTATTGCGTCATTGCCTCATTGTGATGAGGCAGATTCAACTCTTACGACATCTTCGCTGGCCACTCTCCGCTGGCCACTTTCACCCCAAACAGGCTGACATAACACGTGCACAACGAATTGTGATCGTATAAGAAAAACCACAATTTGCTCTTACAAATTATTACCCTATATACTTTATTTTGTACACATGGACGACACATGACATTGGGAAAATTAGCGAATCCCTTGGAGGAGTGGGCGATTATATAAATACGAAATATACATGTGAAGATGCAGTTGGATGCAGTTGGCGATGATGCTGCGAGTTGCAGCTGTGCTTTGAATGAGGCTGCCAACTGTTGGATGTTGAATGCGAACGAATCATAACTTATATTATATCCAAATGGGCCATGAACATGAACGTAGACTAGATGGCCAATGGCCAAGTTGCTGGCTAGTGATCCTAAGACCAGCCGGAACTAGCGGGAGCTGAGTATTGGTAGCCGCCACCACCGCCGCCGCCGGAACCATGGGAGCCACCGCTAACAGCAATGGCCAAACCGGCATCATCATGTCCACCGCCGCCGCCGCTGCTGTAGCCACCACCGCCGCCGCTGCTGTAGCCACCACCGCCGCCGCTGTAGCCACCACCGCCGCTGCTGTAGCCACCGCCGCCGCTGCTGTAGCCGCCACCACTGCTGTAGCTGCTGCTGCTGCTGTAGCTGGAGTAGTCGGAGCCGCCACCACCGCCCGTCCAGCCGCTCGCAGGTGCAGAATAGCTGCTGTAGCCACCACTGCCGGATCCGTGCGAGGCCGACGAGCTTACCACAGCGGCCAAATGACCATCATCATGACCACCACCGCCGCCGCCGCCGCTGTAACCACCTCCTCCACCACCGCCGCTGTAGCCACCATAGCCGCTGCCGCCGGAGCCAGCTGCAATGGCTGCAATGTGAGCCACACCGGAGTCATGTCCACCTCCGCCGCCGCCGCCGCTGTAACCACCATGTCCACCGCCGCCGCTGTAGCCACCATGCCCGGAAGAATCTGAGGCTGCAATGGCTGCAATGTGGGCCAGACCAGAGCCATGTCCACCGCCGCCGCCGCCGCCGCCGTATCCACCATGTCCACCACCGCCGCTGTAGCCACCATGTCCGGATGAATCTGAGCTAGCTGCAATGGCTGCAATTTGAGCCAGACCATCGTCATGTCCGCCGCCGCCGCCGTATCCACCATGTCCACCACCGCCGCTGTAGCCACCATGCCCGGAAGAATCTGAGGCTGCAATGGCTGCAATGTGAGCCAGACCAGCATCATGTCCACCGCCGCCGCCGCCGTATCCACCATGTCCACCACCGCCGCTATAACCACCGTGCGAGGAGGAATCTGAGGCTGCAATGGCCGCAATTTGAGCCAGACCACCGCCGCCACCACCGTGGCCATGTCCACCGCCATGTCCGCCGCCATGTCCACCGCCATGTCCGCCACCGGCTGATGCAGCAATCACTGCAACCTGGGCTTCATCGTGACCATGTCCGCCAGCGCTGTAGCCGCCTCCATAGCCGCCACCACCACCGCCGCCGCCACCTCCATGGTGGTCCTCGGTAATGATGGCAAAGGTGCTCACATGACCACCGCCGCCACCTCCGTGGCCATGTCCACCGCCATGTCCGCCGCCATGTCCACCGCCATGTCCGCCGCCATGTCCGTCACCGGCTGATGCGGCAATCACTGCAACCTGGGCTTCATCGTGACCATGTCCGCCAGCGCTGTAGCCGCCTCCATGGCCGCCACCGCCACCACCTCCATGACCGCCATGTACTTCATAGATGTCACCGCCGCCACCGCTTCCGCCGCCGCCATGACCACCATAGTCGCCACCACCACCGCTTTCGGGCAAGTGTATGCGAATGTGTACGTGCTCCCGGCCAAAGGTGGGCTTGCCCCAGATCGGGGCGCTGGCGAGCAGTAAAATGCTCAGCTACACAAAAGGAGAAGAGAGCCGTTAGTCACTGGAAGCACTGCACCACTGCATCAACCACAAGCACTCACTGTTAAATACGCCGCCATATCGCTTCGGATTTGAACTGGAACTCAGCTGTTTAGGGTTCGATACAGGCACTGATCCGTCGTCTGCTGGGACAACGACAAACTGTAAATGATTCGGCAAACTGCGCCACGGCGCGTTTTATACACGAAACCAAATGCGCACCACCGCCATTGAGCCACCGAATTGAGCTTGGCCTCTCGTTATGTAAGTGGTGCGCCGTCGTCTCACAGCAAGTGCAAGAGATTATCATCCAAAGAGCGACGCTTTTGGGAGTCTGCAGCAGCCACAGACAACGACGACGACGACGATGGCGACGTCAACGAAGACAGCAGCCCATTGAAGGCCGCCTTGTTTCGCTTTTCGCTTTCGTTACATTTCGTTTTCATTTTCGTTATGATCATACTCTTTGCACTTTGAGCATATTGCTTATAACACATTAAATGTGACATGTGAGAAATAATTCTATATTTTAAATCAAACTTTTTTCTACGAAACTTTAATATACATACATAAATTGTAGTTACAGTTTACAGATAGCTAAATCTCATCATAAAAATCTCTAATCTAACTAACTAATCGCTAATTATCGATATCGATATCGATTGCGCAGTAATCGAAGAAAACGGATGAGTTTTGTGTAAATTGAAGCACACCTGAATATTCAACTTTGCATTATGATAATAAATTTCTGTGCAATACCATCCCAATCAATCCCAAGTCAAGCATATTATATTCTTGAAGTTGTACAACTCTGGTTAGGGTATTTAATCTTCGCTATATTAGCGTCTTATTTTGCTTGTTTTCGTTTTCAGTCGGAGAGTGTTGACCTTTCACACGCGACGCGACTGTCGAGCGCCCTTTTGCAAAACTTGTCGGAGATCGAGATCGAAATAGTTGCAGCTCTTCCGCTCTTTTGGTTTGCTGGCGGTGTTGGTGGTGGTGGTGGTGGTGGTGGTGATGTTGGCTTTGACTGTGCTCCACTTTCATCGTTCAGAGAAAATCTGGTTGTTGCTGGGCTCGAAGTATAAAATTTGAAATTTCCAATTTTTAAATCGAAAATCAAATTAATATGCATTTTGACCAGTTTGCCTAGGGCCGCATCCCCCAGCCCCCCACACTAGCCTACCGTTACCGTTATTTACTGTTGTTAGTTGCTGCTGACGTTAACCGTTATTTTGATTGTGTTTACGTTTATGCTTATGGTAATATTGCTGCTGATATGAACTTCCTATTGGCAATTCCTTATGCCACTTAATCATTGTTATTGTTGTTGTTGTTGTTGTTGTTGTTACTCTTGATGTGGATGTTATTGTTGTTGTTGCTGCGAGCCTTATACAATAACAGTATCGACAGCAGCATCGTCAACGACTGCTGCTGCTGCTGCTGTTGCTGCCACTTGCATAACGGCACAACCCGCTTGTTGTATTGGAATGATGGTATTGCTGTGGGCATACTGGCCAAACCCTTTTGCTTACGGGTTTTTGAATTTCGGGTTTTTGGCTTACTCGTTGTTAACCCATTAACATCGTTATACAAAGTGTCTGCTCAAAATTAATTAAGCTGTCAACATTCAGCATTTTCTGTGTTGCAAATCTAAATTACTTCAAATTTGCTACTTTTTAATTGTTTTTCAACTGACAGCCAAAATCCAAGTGGCATTTTTGTATGTCAGCATGTTAAAATATTGAGTCAATTTATATACATATATATACATATTTTTAATGATCCCACAGTTCCTCAAGCTATTAACTCAATATATCATCTGATGAATCTTAATGGGTATTGCATTTTATAAATATGGCTCATATATTAATTATGTTTTTGCAATTATTTATTGCCAACTGTTCGATTAGTGCAATTTTAGCAAATTTATTATACATAAAGAGATAAGAGAGTGTGAAATGATAATGAAACTGTTAATTTTTCGGTTTTTTGCTAAATTTATTGCCACATTGAAGGCAAATTTTTCATGTGTCTTTTCAAAATTATTTATATATATATATTGGATTGTCATATTTTACTTGTATCATCAACCAAACGACTTTTGAAATATTTAGCTATTTAACAACTAATTGGTTGTCGTTGGGTTAAGACTTGCCACAGACTGCCGCAACTACTGCTGTTGCAGTGGCAACAACATCATGACAAAAAAAAAAGCAAAAAAAAAATATCACATCACGCTCTGATGCAGCGTTGGCGAAATTGCTGCGAGTGAGTTTTTGTTGATTTGTCCGCTCATCTGGTCGCATTCTTACATCAGACATCCAAGAGGAGGTCATGGCCAGCGCCCGCATCCATCTTTGGCCACTGTATCTCTATATAGACGTACATATATGTATAAATAAATGCATGCACTTGTTAGCTGTATTTGTAATTGGTCCCGTCCATTGTTATGCTTTCGCTTCTGATTAGCTGTAGGGCTCTCATCAGCTCACTCACTCCTCCCCCATCCACAGTGTTGGGCGTCAATTTTCATTAACTGTTAACGATTTTTCATTACGCAGTTGGGGGGGCGGATGGCATGTAACAATGCAGATTAGTTGTTCAACATTCCATTGTTACTATTGGCTGGTTTTGGGTGTTGTGCAAGTGTAACTGAACAGATTCCAACCTCTTGCCAAATTAATTAATATACATCAGTTTTTGGCTCACCCATAAATGTTAACAAAAGACCTATAAAATACCACGACAACATTCAAATCAAATGAAAATCATCACTAAACCACTGCTTATATAAAGACTACTTCAACAGCAGCAGCAGCAGCAAGAGCAACATCAGCAACATCAACAACAACAACAATAGAAACAGCAGCAATGAGGGCAGCTGTTACAAATATAATAAGAGTGGAAAGTTTTAAATGCTACACCGTTGCCTCAGATACCCTGACATAACTTCGATATATGTATATTGAAATTTATTATGCATGTTAAGTTACATCAATGAATATACCAAAAATATTGATATACTTGAACACATTTCAAAAGAGAGACACGAATCAAATGCGACAAATACAATTCAATATACTTCTATAACATTTGTTCCAGATCAGATTTAGAACGTTAAACGTTTCAATATATCGGAAAAATATCCACTTACAAATAAGTAAGTAGTAGAGTAAGTACATATAAGTATGTACATAAAGATTAATCGATAAAATGGCATAAGTAATCCAAAAAATATATATATATTTCTACCATCTTAAGTCTGTTTCATCAATCGGAATTATTTAGGAATTTAAATGGAACATGGTAAAATAAAAAAAATAAGGCCAATTTTCTTCATGATTGCTGTGAAGCAATACAAAGCAAACAATAATACAAAATGTGTTAGCATTATAATAAATTATTCAGTGAATGAATAAAATATATATCTGCGTATGTGGGTGAGAGGTACTTCCACGACATGAATTGTGAATGTAATTGAGCACACAGACAAAATATAACAAAGCGTTTATTTGATGCGTTACAAAGACGATTTGAGAGTTGAAATGCCTGAAATTGGAGGAGTACAGCTGGTAACGATGATTAGGTAAAAACAGATACAAAATGAATTTCAAATACAATACGCTGCATAAGCAAGTAAATCTTGTGCCTTTTACAAGTCATTAACTATCAGTGAAAATCAAGTTCGTATGTAACACTTGATGAAGATTAACGGGCACTGCCAGCAAAGAGAGTGGGAGAAAAACCAGGCAGTTAGTCTGGCTGCAGAGGGCTACAATGTTGCTGATGATGATGATGATGAAGATGGGCAACCGGTTGACGGTCGCACATTAACATTAAATGCAACCGACGCACCATCTTCCCTGTATTGCATAATATGCCCCAGCAGCGACATCATGTTCAACTCCAGCTAAGTTCAGGGGAAACCTGCTTGCAGCATCTTTGGCAGATGCGCCAACAAGTTAATGCGGAAGCAACATGATTCTCAAAGCGCCACAGCAGCCAGCAGCAGCAGCAGCAGCAAATGGGAAAAAGGAAATTGCACACAGACACACATACACAGAGCCTCACATATTTGCTGTCAAAAAGGAGAGAGATAAAACAAAAAAAAAAGAAAGAAAACAAACTTGGATTTTCCGAAAGCACGCCAGAAACCAGTCGGAGTTGAACTCATATTAAAGTTGTCTGCAGCTGCGCAGACCTTTGTTCACAAGTTCAATGGTGACTGGGAACTGTGACTATGACTACAAACATATAACTAAAATTGTGCATCGCTGTGCAGGTGTGTGTCGGTGTGTGTTTGTGTGTGGCATAATTGTTGGGGAGTGCAGCGGCACTTTCTTTCTGTTGGGCCGCTTCCTGGCCAAAGGCAAATTGAATTTGCCGCCAAGAAAAAACAGCAAAAGAGTTAAATAAAAATGCAGTCAAAAAGTGAAATGAAATTAAAATAGAATGCAGTCCAAGGTAAAACTGAAGCCGAAACTGAAAAGGAAAACAAAAAAAAGAGACAAAAAATAAAAAAACACACATATACACACACACACACACACAGTTTGCTCTACATATTTAATTAGTTTCCGTTTCCGTTCATATTTATAATCCGTTGTCGCAGTCGCGTTGTCTTTTGGCCCACGCGCTGCGCTTTGGGCCTTGTGCATTGTTTCGAGTCACAACTGCACCGAGCTCTCTGTGCAGCGTTAAGGCCAACAATTGGCCCAACTGGCAATTGTATCCAACCCATCCCCCCGCTACCCCTCCACGCTCTTGCCCCCATGCGCCTTGTGCCATATGCCACAAGCCCTGCATATTGCGTTTGCTCGAACAGTTGCGTAACTTATGGCCAGTGATTAGAAAAGGCAGAGATGGAGACTGAGATATATGCTGAGAAGGCAGCTCGCTCCCAAAGCGATTGCGTTTTTAGTTAATCATTTATTTAAACAGCCTCCAGTCCTGCTGTTCCTTAAGTGTACACGTTTCTTTATCTGTGTTTGCTTGCGTGTGTGTGTGTGTGTATGTTTGGGGGTGTGTGCGGCATATTTGATACCAGTTCGAGTCAAATTTTATTGAGCTGCACACACAAATGAGCAATGGCTATTTAATTATGCTGATGATCCAAGCAGCTCGAGCAACACGCGCCAAAGCCAAAGCCGGCGCCGGAGCCAGAGCCAGAGCCAGAGCCGTAGCCCAAACAGAAGTCGCAAGAACACGCATACGCAACACCAAAGCTAACCATAAATACTCGCTCACATCATGCAGATGCCTCCCATGTCCCATCTGACATTTGGCATGTTCTCTGCCCAACACCAATCCCCCGCCCAGCTTTTAGCCTTGCGTGTTGCTATACTCTGTGCCCGACGTGAAATGGGGCATATTTATGTTTAGTCATGACAGATAAAGTGTTGAGATTTGTTTGCCACGCCCATGTTTACTATAAACATGCAAATCACGAAAACAATTGAATCCACAATGGAATTAGTTTTCAATTCAATTGGCTTTAATCAATTTATACTTTAGATAAGATTTAGATTTAGATTATATTAGATTAAGTCTAACTAAATAACAAATTTGAGATTTACTGAGATTTGTAATAAAATAAGTGATTACAAATTGTATTTTCAATCGTCAAATCGCCAAGATCAATATATAAAAGCTGTTTGTGAATTGCACAACATATTTTGTGTGTTAACTGATGACTTCTGAAGTATTCTAATGGAAATTAATGAAATCTTATTCGCACATATTTGCAACTGTATTAGTACGCTTTTTGGGAGAACATTCTAATTAATAGCGGTAATTTAACACATAGCCATTAATCGCTTGTGCGGCGTATTCTGAGAAGGTTAGTGTTAAGTGAAATGCTTAAATTTTGATGAATGCAAATTAACGTTGGCTCAAATAAAGCGATTGCTTGGTATCAAGTTGGTGTGAAAGAATGAGCTCGCTTAATGAGGGATTTTGGGGGGTTGATTTTTTATTTTTATTTTTTGTGTAGCACTGTGTAACAGTGTAACGCAAAGTCGTTTGAAATTTGGTGGCAATATTCTTGGCTGGTTTGCCTTTGGGCCACTTGCTGGGTGTCAGAGGCACGCTCTCAGCTTTGGCTTATTTCGTATGTATGGCCCAGAAACAGCGCAGATTTGATGGCACCCCAATCCCAATCGCAATGCCTGCCCCTGCTTTCACTCGCACGCCCATTCCGACACTGACACCCACCACCCTCAGCACACCCACGCCAAGCAAGCAATCTACTCCATCCTCGATATTTATGGGTTTTTTGGCCGGTCAAAAACTTTGGTGTCCTTTAGCCATAGATTGCATAGCTTAGCACCTATATACACTCACCTTTATCATCATTCTGCGCTGCTAGCGTTTGATCATCACTCATCTTGACTGATTGTCCTCTTATATCTCCTTGTTGCTTTTGTTGCTCTTGCTGTTGATGTTGTTCTTGTTGCTGTTGTTGTTGTCGTTGATGTTATTGTTGCTCGTGTTGGCTCTTATCGCAGCTGCATGGCTTGCTTGCTTTCCCTTTGCTGCGTCTCTATCTTTCTCTCTCTCTTTCTGTCTCTCTCTCTCTGTATCTATCCTACTGTATTGGTCTGTCTCTTTTACACAAACTTTTGGCTACTCTTTGTTGTACTCGGCTCACACATTGGGATCGTCGCATTTATCGTTAATATTGTCGCCTTTGTTAACATTTCGCATTGCTCTCGCATTTGTTGTGCTCATCACGTTCGGCACTGGCATGATGCTGCCGTTTTTATCCCGTTGGTTCTAAAGCTATGCAAATCTGACGAGTAAGACAGTTTCCAATAATGGGGCATCGCCTCTTTTCTTTCACTGCCTCGGCACCACCACCAAGCTCACAAATCGCTTTTGTTCGCTTGCTTTTTACTGCTTTGTTGCGTTGCGTTGATTATTGTTGCCTCCTCACATTTTGTGCTTTGTGTTTGGGTCTTCTGCAAAATTGGGGGAAAAAAAGACAGCTTATTAGTTTTGTGCTCAGTTACGTATATAAATAAGTTGGGAAAATTGTAAGGAGAATGGATGCATAACAAAACGGACGAAAATTAATTTATTCTCAATACATTCTTTTTAGAATGTTTCGAGAACGTTTAGCAAGTGAAGTTTCTCGATTCAATTTATTTTCATTCTTTGCTTGAAATAGTGTAAGAAATGTTCAACTTTGCAAAGACAATAAATAAATAATAAATTATTGCCTTTCCACACTGAACACTATAAAACATTATTGAGAACATTGATTATTATCTCATTTTCGCAAATCATTAATTAATATTATTAATAGCTTTCTTAGAAGCTGTTCGCAATCGCATTTTAATAGTGCATTTTCAGAAGCCATTAAAATTATTGATTAAATCTACATTCATTAATTAATTGCAGTGCTTCAAGTTTCTCGCCAATTAAAATTAACACATAAACTCGAGTGCAGACTCTTAAGAATATAATTCCAATTGATTTTATTGAGTAAACTAGTTGTTAACTGGTCTGTGGTTAATTATATTGAATGTGAGGCAGCTGCAGGTTGTCGTCTGTCACCAATTTACCGGCGCATGATTTAGGCAGTCATTAAGCGGAAATTGGCAGACGCTAATGCAGCGCTTAAGACACCTACACTTAAATGTGGCTTATTTTGCGGCTTGTACGTAATGCGAGCGCATTAAGTTTACGTAACGTATACGTAATATGCGTAACGGAAAAGATAAACATACGACAAACCGGAAAATGTGCACACACTTTAAGACTTAAAGCTTAACAAAGATAAAGTTAATTAACATTAACACACAGACACACATACGCGCACACACACACACACAAATACATACAAGCAGAGACACACAAACAAACAAGCAAAAGTAAGTTACAAGAATTGATAAATGGCACAGAGCAAAGAGCAAAGGAAGAGCTAGCGATGGAGGCGACGCTTGGATGCTGTTCAGTTTGCCGAGCTTTTGTGTGTTGTGTTTCTTGGTATTTGTATTGGTGTTGTAGTTGTGGTTGTTGTTATTTTTGTTGTTGTTGTTGTTGTTGGTAGGTTGTGGCAGGCAGGTAGGCCTGCTTCCTGTTGTGTTTTACAAACTTCTTGACACCGCTGACGCTGGCGAAATGGAAAACGTTAGATGAAGTGCCATAAAATATTCAATATCAAGTTTGCCACTGCGCGCCTCTCGCATAGTGCAAGGCAGGCAGGCAGGCAGGCAGCCAGTCAGGCAGCCAGCTGCCGTGTCGGAAGCCACACACAGTGATTGAGCAGGGGCAGGCGTAGGGGGTGGGTGAAGCGCGGGGCATGGCCGAGTCCATATTCTTGATGAGCAACAATGCAGTCATAAAGGCGGGCCGGCCTTAGAGAGACGTGTATGTGTGTGTGTGCTTTGTTATTTGCTATAAGAGAAACGGGCAAAAGGTAGCCGAAAGTAGCCGAAATCAGTAAGCAAGAGAAATCCAGCTTGCGCTAAGCACACAAATCGTCAAAATATTTTTATTACAGCAATGAGAGCAGAAGGACATTAATAAAGCGTATTTTTATTATAAATTTGTTGTTGCATTACATTTTTTTTTACTTTCTTGGGCGTGACCTCAGGGAGTTGGGCAGTTGGGTGGCTTTAAAGCGTAGCGGAAGCTGCTGACTGCGCCTTGAGCTATGCTACACGTTTTATTTGTATTTTTATTTTTTACTTTCTTCATTTTCTTTCGACTGGCACACGAACGTTGGCTTGGTCGCTGCTCTAGTTAAGTGCACAACATCAAGCGCTAATTTATGGGCCAAAAACCAACGCCGCAAGCCACAAACCGCAATGGGCAAAACGACCACAAAACCCCTTACCCGACACAACCCTCCCAATCCCAACACACCATACCAAACCACGTATAACATTCAAGCTGTCGTGCACACACTAATGAATACACACGCACACACACATACACACATACACACATGCAAGTACAAAGCGCAACGGATTGAAATGTTCGATGATTTACCTTTATAAATTGCTAATTGCTTTTTATTGTAGTTACTGCGGCTGCAGCTGCTATTGCTGCTGCTGTTGCTGCTGCGGCTGCTGCTGCTGCTGTTACTGTTACTATTTTCTTTATGTAATCGTAACGCACAGGATATGCACACACATACAAACACACACGCGCGTGAATCTAAGCTTGTGTGTGTGTGTGTGTGTGTGTATTTACATTTCAATTTGGCCAATGCACGAGTTTCTATTTATATACGCATTCGCCTGCTTTCGATTGTTGCAATTGCAATTCATTTTATTTGTTTCATTTTCTTTGTCGCTTCCTTCTTTTACTTAGCAGTTAAACTGCGGCGACTTTAATTGGCCACAGCTGGGCACACTTTTGTTATTATTGCTATTATTATTATTATTACTTTTATTACTGTTGCTTTTGTTGCTGCTGTTGTGTTGTTCTTGTTAGTGTTGTTATTCTATTATGTATGTGTGTATATATTTAAGATTAATTACATTTTATTTTAGTCGCAATCGCCGTCTCGCGACTCTATGCAACAACGTTGGCAAAATGGAAGCAGCAGCGGTGGAGCAGGACCAGGTAAGAGCAAAAAAAAAGCGCTGGCACGCACATTGTTTGACACACATACACACACGCACACACACACGCGAAACAAACGGGCGAAAGCGACGACAACGACAGCAACGACGACGACGACAACGACGACGACGACGACAGCGGTGCACGCACACACCTTAAGCTGAGAAGTGTTATTACAATTTACTGTTGATTTCTTTTTGCTTTTGTGCGAGGAAAGCGTGCTCGCGGAAACGAGAGAGCACGAGCACAGGCGTCACAGTTGCCAATGTGTGTGTTGTGTGTGGGTATGTGCTAGTTGTATTGGTATTGGACATGTGCGAAAGCGTGCGAAAGAGCGCGAAAATGTAGGTTAGTTTCCGTTTTATCCTGCTTTACAACAACAACAACAACAATATGCACATTTCACTCTATTTTTGGGCGCAGAACACTTTTTCGCTGCTTGCACTTGTAAATCTCTGTTTCTCAGACTACGAAAACGTGTGCGTGTGTGTGTTTGTGTGTGGCTCTGTTTCTCAGTCTCAGTGTCTGTCTCTGTGTGTGTGTGTGTGAGTGTGTCAGTGAGCTGTCTTTTCTTTTTTTTGTGTTTTTGTTGTTTTTTTTTGGTTTTTTTTTTATTATTGTATTTGTTTTTTTGTATTTGTGTCTTGTTCTACGGACGCGTGCATTTGCATGGCGACTGCTCGGTTCTAAGGTTCGTTGGTGACTGACTCTGAGCTAACGGGTTTTCCTTTCCGTTTGACGTAATCTGCAAAACAGTCGAGTAGTCGAGCAGTCGAGCTATCGAGCAGCAGCGCACACACAATCCCTAAATTTCCCCCTATTGCGCACATGCCAGGACAACTCTCTCTCTCTCGCTCTCTCGTTTAGGTTCTCTCGCTCATGCTGTGGCGTGGCGTGGCGTGGCGTTTACCATGTGCGTGTCGCAACGCAGCGACCCACAGTATGTTTTGGACAAAATGTCAAAAGCAACGACCGCAGGCCAATACAAGTCGTGGCAAGGACTCTCAACACTCAGCTCTCGACTAACTCTCGGCGTCGATTTGGCACAGTTTCTCCTGCCGGCATAAACAAATGCGCTGCTGGGCATGACAAATTTCCCACTATTATTTGGACAGTGCTGTCGCTGCTGCTGCTGTTGCTGCTGCTTCTGCTGCACCGCAGGCCGCAGGCCGCTGTCTAAAAATGTCAAAATTATTAAGCCCAAATATGGGCCAACTGGCTAACAATAGAATTGAAGCTGTGCTGCCTTTCGCTGCACTTTTCCCATCCAAATCCAAGTTTACTGCCTGCCGTATACGTAATTTCAGCAACTAACAGTTTCAGCTGCGCTTACCACATGGCGTATGCGTCATATCATTGTGTTCACTGCATACGGCCACGACCTTCAACATTTAGGATCACAGCTATGCACCATCAACTAAGTAAAGTTATTAAATAATTATTTTTGAAATTATCATAAATAAATGTTGTATATTTAGTATATGTGTTGAACCGAGTCCGATACTGACACGCTATCAGGACAAGCGCGATTTACTCTTTACTCGAGTTTTGTATGCTCAAGTTCAGCTCGCAAAAGTGATAAGAACGGTTAGTAACTATATGTTACAAAAAATGGGTAGTTTTAAAAGTAATTGTCAATATAAACTAAATAATTATACAAATAATAAAGTATATTCAAAATTAATGAAGCCAAAAATAAAGCTGCTTAATATTAAGAACTTTATACGGATAAAATGAAACAAAATGATAAAATTTGAACATGAATTATGAACTAAAAGTGTGTTTTATATTTATAGTAACTAATGGCAATCGTATAGTTTATATTTAAATTAAAACTTTATTATTATCTAAATGCAATTAGATGCAAACTATGGGAGTCAAGCAATGCCCTTTGAGGCATTACTTTTCAATAAATATAAGATAAATCTAGATATAAGTCACAAGTATAATTTAAGAGTAAACCCATATAGAGTCCAAAAGCTTAACCAAGTCAGTATAGGTTTATCAATTGGGTATACTTAACAAACCGCCCACCCAGACCCATAAACATTGGCCATATAGGAGATCAAGTCGAATCTCGCGCTCAGTGCACGCCAAGAGCTCGCGAAGCTCAGAGCTCTGGAGACACAGTGAAATAATAAAAAATAAATAAAAATACAACGCACTTGGGATTTAGGCGATAAGCTCTCAACTTATCGGCATTAGCAGCACAGAACGGAAGCCAAGTTGACGCAATTCCCAGTTCTTAACCATGCTGATGCGTTCTGTGCTCGTCGTGCTGCTCCTCCTGGCTGCAACGGTGTGCTGTGTGCCGACCTCTGCACCTAGTTCGAATCACTCTGCCAGCTATGAGGAGGCGACGCTGCGTATTCTTGATGTGGCCACGCAGCGGATGCGCACCATTTGGAATATGCGCAAGAGTATCTTCCTGCAGCTCACATCGAAGGGCAAATCGCCGTTGGGAGGCCAGGCGCCCAGCAAGCATGAGGTCGAACTGGAGACTTACAGGCTCGTCTATGAGCTGGCTGCGAATTTGAGCGTGGTGCCCGTGGAGCAACTGCGTGATCCGGCATTGCGTCGGCGAGTCCAGCGACTGGCCAAGCTGCAGTTGCAGGGACTGCGACCCGAGGCCTATGAGCAGGCCAAGGATCTGCTGCGCGACATGCAGAATTACATAAGCGGATCACTTGTGTGCACCAGCGACGACTGCTCCGCCCGCCGGCCGCTGGCCATGTATCCGCAAATCTACTACCGGAATATGCGCAGCAAGCGCTACGAGGAACTCAAGCTCAATTGGTACAGCTGGCGCAGCGCCATCAACGAGAAAGACCATGCCAAGAACACTTTCATCGACTATGTTCGCCTGCTGCGTATCGCAGCCACCTACAATGGCCATGTGACGCCCTCGCGCACCTGGTATCTCAACTACGACACCGAGAAGTTCCAGGCGGAGATGGAGGAGGGTAAATATTTATAGAGAGAGATTGAAATATATAACTTTATCTATATTTACTATCTAAATCTTGTATCCCTATGTATCCTCTATCTTTATCACTTAGTTATCGTGGAGATAATGCCGTTATATCGGGAGATGCACGCCTTTTTGAGGCACTCGGCCATTCTGACGTATCCCAAGGCGAATTTTAAGGATGATGGCGCCATATCGGCACCCGTAATGGATCAGATGCTGTCGCAGGCATGGTATCCGCATCAGATCTTTCAGACACCGTATCCCAAGGATCAGCTGCCCTCGGTGCATCATCGATTGGAGGAGGTGCTGGTCACGCCCGTTAAAATCAACAAGAAGGCCGCCGAGTTCTTTGAGTCGCTGGGCTTGAATCACATGTCCGAGTAAGTGCCTGCCCCAAGCGGAAATACCACTTTCTTTTATTATTCCTCTTAAAATTCCCAGCAACTTTTACGAGCGCTATTCGCGCCGCATGAACGACGACGAGGGCGGTGCGGACTGCAAGTCGCAGGTGTATTACTTTCCACCGGACGTGGCACTGCGTTACTGCCCTAAACTGGACTATAAGAAAATGATGCAGATACACGGCATCATGGCGGAGCTGCAGTACAACATCTACAAGCGGGAGCTGCCTTTCGGCCTAGACACGGAGCCCTGTCCGGGTTTTGGCGCGGCACTCGGCGAAACAGCTGTCCTGGCCTCCGGCACACCGCGTCATCTGCACCGGCTGAAAATCCTGATCAATGATAGCCTTACGGAGCCGCAGTTGCTCAATCGACTTTTCCGCATGGGAGTCCACACACTGCTGGCTGTGCCGCAGTACTTCATCAATGACAAGTTCCTCGTGGACGTCATGGACGGACGCATCGGTGTGCAGGACTACAACTGCGCCTACTGGCGCCTGCAGGATAAGTATGCCGGAGTCCAGCCGCCCATCTGGCGCTCTGCCAAAGACTTTGACGTCGATTATAAATTCTACCGCGGCATGCAACCAGAGAGGTCCAATACCAGGTTGACTAATATCTATAATATCCGGCATTATCTATAAATTTCTACCTAATCATTATTTTTTTTTTTAGAAAATTCATTTCGGAAATTTTAGGATTTCAATTTTATCGGTCCTTCTGCCTCGCCAGTGGCCAATATAAGCCTGGTAATCCCAGCTATCCGCTCCACAACTGCGATTTTCACGACAGCAAGGAGGCGGGCACGCTGCTCCGGTAACATTACCCCTTCCACGACCCCATTAGAACCTTAATCCTTATCAAACTATTCCGCCAGTGATATGATGAAATTGGGCGCCACGAAACATTGGCGCGATGTTATGCAGATAGCAACGGGCGAGCGGAAACTGAGCGGACGTGGCATCTTGGAGTACTTTGCGCCGCTCTTCACCTGGCTAAAGGAGCGCAACATGCAGCTGGACATCGATCCCGGCTGGGATGCAGATGACCGTAAGTGGAACTGGCTTAACTCTAATAAAACTATGATTTCAATGGAATATATCTCTTAATCCTCTTTCTATGCCTAGTGTGTCGCAAGGAATAGCAGCATGGCTAAAAAATAACTATTATAATATACTTATGTACAACCACATTAATAGTAATACTATTACTATAACTACTATAATATATACTTATATACAACCTAATAAACTTTATACTTTTCAATTATAATTAAATCTGCCATATAAGAGTTGCATCTGCTATATCTGCAAGCTATATCAAGCAAGCTTATTATGAGGTGGAAAGTTGTATAAATGATATTTAACTGTTAAGCTTCTTACCTCTAAAATAAATACAAGCTGCTAGCGACATATGTGTGTAGGTAAATCGAATCGGAAATACTATCCTATCACGTCGCTCATATTTATATATTAGTGAAATCCGATCAAATTACTTAAGTAATGCTGACAAGTACATACAAAAGAATCGTTTATTTGTTGTTTATATACAAAGGCACTTTGGTAAAACGACAGAAACTTACACGACTAATTTATGTTTACGTTAAATACATATAGATTGATATAAGTAAACAGTTATGATATATATGCTTGATGCGATGTTGTTGTGAATAACGAACGGCGCTCGCTTGTTGCACAAGTCTGCAAATAGTATGGTAGAATAGTTATATGTTTACAGTTATCTATGCATATAGGCGAGTTGTATAAATATTGTCAGAGGCGATAGTTTTTGTTTGCTTGATTCGAGAACTGATCGAGATCATAGATGCAATTTGCAATTGATGGTTTACGATGGATGATTGTGATATGTACGTATAAGTAATTGGTAAACTGCGGGGCAACCACACTGGTCTTTCACATGGTCGTCTCCGAGTCGGGTGGCGTGTGATAGTTGAGATTGTAGGCGGGCGGCCCGTTGTTGAGAAAAGCCATCGAGCGTATGCTCTCCCGTGAGGCGGTGCGCTTTGAGAACGACATATGACCATGCGACTGGGCACTGACATAGCTGGGCGCCGGTTCCGGCACAGGTGGTGGCAGATATTGCTGCGGCTGCTGCTGATGTTGCTGGATGGGATGCTGCTGGTAGAGCGGCGGTGTGCAGGGCGGCTGCGGCGGACTTGCGCTGGCACCGCTCAAGCCCGCAAACACATTCTCCGTGGTGTTGTACGCAGTGGAGAGCGGTCGCGAGCCATGGAAATTGGAGTAGCTGGAACGCACCGAGGGCGGCCGATTGTTGTAGAGCTCATCGCTTGCATGGCCCACATCATTCAGCTGTGTGGTGGAGTGCTGATAGCTGGGATTGTAATGACCTCCACCTCCACCGCCGCCAGCAGCAGTTTGCAGACCCACAGGCGGCGCTGGCGGTGGCGGCGGCAGCGGCGGAGATGCTTGTTCCTCCATATTGCCAGCGGCGAACAGCATGCCCTGTCCGTTGGTATTGTAGTAGATGGGATCCAGCGGAATGTTCTTGCGATAGCTGTGATAATAATGACTGTTGCTCTTGCCCAGGCTGCCCAGCTGCCCGGCCACATTGTTGCTGTTGTTGACAATGTCATCGTTAAGCGATTGCAGATTGGTTGCGGTAAGTGGACGCTTCTCCGGGCGATGAAATGAGCCCAACTGCGGCTGTTGATACTGTTGCTGGTGGAGTTGTTGTTGCTGCTGCTGCTGCTGCTGTTTTTGTTGCTGATGATGCAGTTGCAGCTGTTGCTGCTGATCCAGCAGCTTTGTAACCGGATTCTGGTGATATTTGCGCCGCGAGCTGCGTGTACTGCTGCGCACATAGCTTCCGCTGCTGCTGTCAGCAGTGTGTCCACTTCCACCGCCGTGCTTGGAGCGCAGCGTGTTACTGGAGCCGTGATGGGAACGTCGAGTGCTGCTGCCGCCGCCGCTGGATTGCCGCCCGTGGGAGCCACGTGCCATCACCGAGCGCCGCTTGACGCGACGCGGCGTCATCGGTTTAGGACTCAGCTCGCCGCCGTCCTGGTCGTGTGGATCGTGGTCGCCGTAGCCCAGCATGACATCGCCACGGTGCCGAATGGTGTCGCTGCTGGCGCCAAACTCGATGGAATAGAGCGACTGGCGATGCTTGGACTGCTTGTTAATGTGCTTCACTGCAGAGATTACAGAACAGAGAGCGTGTCAATAAAGAGTGGATAAGTCGAGCAGAAAGCTAGCTAAAATGAGAACAAAACCAAACAGGTGGCAGCAGTTACCTGGGCGTTGGGTTAGAGATTTGGTGTGTGATACAATACATTTTTGGAAGGCGGTTAAATGCAAAACAGGATTAGCTACAAAAAGACGTTGTTGGTTAGCAGAGAGAGAGATAGAGAGAGAGAGAGAGAGATACACACAGAGCCAAGTTTTGCTACATGAAACCAGTTAACCAGATTTAGGACGATAAGGCAATACGACGCAAGTTAAAGGCCAAACATTTGTGTAAATGAACATTTATTGGGAAACGCTTGTTGGGTTTTATTTTCTTAATTCTTTTTTTTTTTAGTTTTTTGTTGCTAAAATTGGCACGCAATCAGCTCGTATGTAAATACATATATGTATCTAGGTATATATTTACTCTAGCTAAGTAGTACTCTAGATCGTTTCTGCCTGTGTGTGTGTGTGTGTGCTCGCACGTAACTAATTACTAATTAGCGAATTTGTTGTTGTAAAGCTTAACTCTAGACTTAACAATTGATATATATTTATTAGTATATATATATATATATATATATATATAACGAATCTCGTAACGTTTTTGATAACTACGCGTTTATTTATTTATGGTATGCTATTTAGATATTTTCTTTCTCGTTTATCAAAAAAACAACAAAAGGCAACTATATTCAGTTAGTAGTTCCTTGGAGAAGCTATGGCAGCAGTTGCTCCTTCGCCTTCTTCTACTCCTCCTCCTCCAGTTTGAAAAGGCATTTTGGTTGCATTGGCGTATTTCTTTTTTTGAATCGTTTTGACCTTGAAACGTTTTCAGCATTTTGTTTGCAGTTTCTACAATTTTGAATTCGATTTTCTTTGATTTTTTTCGATAAAGTTTTGTGACATTTTTATGTGTGTTTGTGTTTTTTTCTTTTCTTTCTTTTATCGTTATGTAGTATCACAGTTTAACATAAAATTATGAAGGCATTGGACTTTCCGCTTCGCGTAACGCTTCTTTCTCTCCTATTTTGCCACTCCTCATTTTGTTTTTCGTTTGTTTTTTCGTTTCTTTTGTAACATTTTTCTATCACATTTCATGTTTTTAAATAAGCCATTATGGAAAGTCTCACATGTGTGTATATATGTGTGTGTGTGTGTGTGTGTTGTATATATGTAAATGTAAATGTATGTGTCTGTGTGCGTGTGTGTCACATTATTTATAATTTTGTTAATGGCTTTCAAGGCATCCGAATTAAAGCTTTATCTTAAATCTAGTTTTCACATCAAGAGCAAACTAACAGAATACAGAGAAATTATTTATTTCTCTTACCACTTTCAGTTATTTCTGGTTTTCATAAGAAACTATGAAAAATATTGCAAATTTTCAATTCAAAAATGTTAAACCCGTGGCGGATATTTAAAAATAATCGAATGAACAAGTCATTTTTTTTTTCTTTTTTTTTTTTTTGTAAATTTGCAATATTTTTTTGTTTTATTTCTGTCAAATGTTCTTGCCACATTTGTTAATTGTTTCCTTGGTAACTGGAATTCCTACTAGTAAAATTAAGTAGTTTCTTTCGTGTGTTTCAGTTTTGAGCTTTAAATGTTACGCTTGGAATGGGGAACAGTTATTTCTGCTCACCGTCACCTTGAGACACGTTCTCGATTTTACACGCTCAAAGTGTTCCCATCGCGTTTTCCTAATTAACATCTCGTTAACCGCAACGGAGATGCATTTAACATTTAATAAAAAAAATATATAAAAAGCAAACAAACTCTGTTAGCCACAACAAAAACGACAACACATACTAAAGTGTGAAATACGATACGTTATACGTTAGTATGGACAACACAAGGGACACAAGCGGCAAATCGCCCAGCACCTGCAGGAGAAATTTACATACACATACATATATATATATATATATATATATATACATATATATATAGAGAGAGAGTGAGAGAGAGAAGAGAGAGAGTGTGAGATATATAGAGACACTTTACAATATATAGTATGTATATTAGAGGAGCTGGACATACTTGAGTCAGGGAGAGCGAGTGTGGGATAGAGAGACTGGAAGAGCTTCAGCTTCGGCAGCATCTGTCTGGCAATAAATAAGATCGAAGAGAGAGGGGAAGCGAGAGAGAGGGGGAAAGAGGGACAACAGCAGCTGCCTCTCTATAAGTCTATTAGATTTTGGTCAATAATTAGAGAGGATTGCAGTGATGAGGATCTGAGCTTAGGCCTGTGCGCCCACAATCGAGTTACAGAAGGAGCGTGGACGAGCCTTGCGTCCACTGCGTCGACTGACATGCGGCGCCGACTGTTGCTCGTCCAGCTGATCGTCGCTGTGCGTACGGACCATGTAGCCGGGCGGAGTGTCGCGTATCTGATCGCAAAAATTGGCCTGCGCCGGATGGGGACGTGGACGACGCTGACTGCGTCGCACCATCGGCGAGCCGGGCACATGCTGCGTGGGCATCGCGTATTTCTCGGCAATTTCCGGCGAGAGATCTGGATAGGGCGCCTGTCCCAGTCGGGGCTGGAATATATGTGGACGGGGCGCCGGCGGCGGCGGTGGCGATAACGCCAGCGTCTCCTGCTCCGCCATGCAGCTGTGTATGGGCACAGTGGGCATTGGAATTTGAGTGGGGCGTGGCAGTTGCTTATAACCGCGCAGCGGCTTGGGCGAATAGCCCGAAATCAATGGAAGTGCCTGTGGCGATGGCTCGTAGGCATAGCGATTGTTGTTGTTGGGACTAGAGTGGATTTGATCTTGGTAGGAATTGAAGGCAATGTGCGGTATCGGTGACCCCACATTGTTGTTCTCACCGCCCACAAAGAGGCTGTTCGGCGTGGGACTCTGGAATGGCACATAGGTGACGCCGGTATCGCCGTTGGGCGATAGATTCTGCAGCGAGAAGCAGTCCTCATCCTCCTCGAGATTGCGCGAAAGGCGCGCCAAAGCCACCTGAGTGTACTTAATATCCGGCACAGATTTGGGAGTCTTGGGCTTATGATGGATGCGGGCAAAATGACCGCTGGCGGCACTGCTGGTGTCGCCACCATGGAAAATGCTATAGTTGCTGTTGCTCAACGATGTCGCCAGCTGCGGATTCGAGTTCTGCAGCGAGGCATACGAAAGCGAAGGCGTAGACAGCTGAGCGCTTTGTGGCGACAGAGATGTGGACATGGGACTGACAGAGTTTAGGGCATGTGATTTGGACTGATAGAGACGTTTGCCCTTCTGGCTGTGGCTGCTCTCAATGTGGTTGGATGGTTGCGTTTGCTGCTGCTGCTGCTTGCGACTCAGCGACTTGAGCCGGCTTAGGCTGCTGCTGCTGCTGCTGTTGCAATTGGCCTGCTGCTGATCGATGGCGGCGCTTTTGCCACTTGTGTGGGTTAAATGTGGTTGTTGGTATGCGTTATGGTTATTTGCTGTGTCTGGCTGAGGCTGTGGCTGATGAACATTATTAAGTGTATTATTGTAGCTGTTGCAATTGCTGTTGTTGTTGTTGTGGCTGTTGTAGTTGCTGTTGCTCGGTTTGTGTCGGTGTTGATGATGATAGAATTGCAGTGAGTTTTGTTGTTGCTGCTGCTGATGATGCTGCTGCTGCAGTTGCAGTTGCTTATTAGATTGCATTGTGGCGCTTGCGGATGTTGTTGGTATACTTGTATAGCTCACGTACATTGGATGGACGACGGTGTGCTGTGGACTCTTCGCGTCGCCGTTCATGAAATCGACTGTAAACCAGAAATTGATTAAGATGCTTTAACATTATAAAATAGTACATATCATAATAACAATATTATATTATTATCAGCGATTAAAACGATCATTATAAGCATTTACACAATACAATATCTTTCTTTCATTTTGTTTCTTGATTGTTGTTGTTGTTATGACATAAATAATAACATGGATTACGTTGACGAGCATATATATGTATGTTGTATATGTAATGATATGTGATATATGTATGTGGCATTTGGTTGAACACAGTGTTTTATAAACATTTCTTTCGCATTCCGATGGCAAGATGGTGGACATAACAAAGCATCAAAAATCATATTACATGACACATTTTTTTTCATTTTAACAATAAATAATATAAATTAAAAATAAAAATAAATACATAAACAAGACATTCGTTGCGTTCACAAACATTCGGCACAATTTTGTTGTTCTTACTGATTTTAACTTAGGAAACGAATTGAGAATTATTCCAATAAAAATATGTACAAAGAGATGTTAAGGTTGAGTTTACAAATTATAAGAATTATACAAACTATATGTGTTAAATAGCAAATACCCGTTAGTGTTTGGTGATTAGATACATATTTTATTATATACACACATATCTATGTATATATGTGAGTGCTATATATATTTAGAGTGTATTCGAGTAACTTACATCTGTCGTCCTCATCGAGAAATATACAGCTGATCAGAATCGCACCAAGTATTCCCAGCAGCTACATTTGTACAATTTGTACATGCAATAGTAGAGTAAGAGTGAGGCACACAATTTATAACAATTCGGAGCACTTAAAATTGATTAATATGCTCACCGCCAGCGCGCACTGTACGCCCGAGTGGATGACCTCAACGAGCGTATAGTCCAATAGGCAATCCTCCACACTTTCCGGACGCAGTGGCCGATATGGATCGTCTGAGGTTATGTTATAGGTGGGCTTACAGCCATAACCGTTTGCCTCGAACCACGACACGCTGCCAGTACCCATGTTAAGCAAATCGCTATCCTGTTGGGTAATTAAAGTATTAAAATAATATATTGAAATATATAATAAGTAATAAAACCCTTTTCCAATTCGAAAATCAAAATTGACCTAATTAAAATGAAGTACATGATTTTCGAACAATCTGTATTTAAATGTGTTTAAACATAAATTTCTGAACATTTTCAATTTTCAGGAAGTTGTAAATTGTGTACTTGGACCTAGGTGACCCCAATTACGCTGCTTACCCTATCCAGACTGCCGACATTCAAATAGAAGCATATCAGAAACGCATTCCAGCCAATCCAAACGAAGTTCCATAGTAAATACTGACCAAACAAAGAAAATTTGGGTTATCGTTCGAGCGTTATCGCGACGGATGGTGTTGTAGTGGGGGATATTTTTTTTTGGTACTTACTGTTATGATGTATTTGATTCTAAAATGATATGCGCCATAGAATCCAAATATTATAAACAGTATTTGAAAGAAGTTGACCAATATGGGCGCCCACATGTATCCGAGAAAGTCGAATACCTGGCGTTCGATAATCGTTATCTATATAGCATTGAAATCAAACAGATATCACGCATTGTTTGCATGCATGTATATAAAACAGGTAAATAAATACAAAAGAGATTAGTGTCTGTAAATAGGGTCACAACAGCTCTCACACAATACTCACCATTTGCAGGAAGCATGTTGACAGCAGAAAGTGTCGCCGTGTACACGAGCACGAGCCCATCACAACATAATTATTCCATTCAGAAAATTGTGCCAAAGATTATATGTGTGTGCGTCTGTCTGTGTGTGTGTGTACTGCAGCGCAAAAAGCTGCATTGGTTTATTTCTTCACTCTAGTTTCGTACTTTCTTTATCTCTTTCTCTCTCTTTTTTTCAAATTGATCGCATTGCGTTTTAGAGGCTTTCTTTATGTATGCGCTTTATCTGGTGTTTCGCTTATCCTACTCGTTTTTCTATTGGCATTTCCGGGGATGCGTTCTCGCGTTGTGTGTCTGTTTCGGTATCAGCTTCAACTTCAACCTGCTCTGCCACTTGTTCTCTTTCGCCCCTTAGAATCGTATGTTAAAAGGGAGACGAAGAAATGTAATGCAATGCAGCTGCAGCGAGGACTTCACTTGAGCTGTTGGGCTGGCGTTGCTCGTAGCAAAACCTGATCTGTGTGAACTAAAAGTAAATAAAAAGAAATTAAAACGAAATGAGCAGCAGCGCAGCTACTGAGAGAAACTTCGCTCTCACACACACGCACACACTGTCAGCATAGTAGCTACGTTTGTATGTGTGCATTTGTAGCTATGTAAACAAGTATTACGTGCACTCGAACTTAACGCGAACTATTCGACTACTCTCTTCCTTTCTCTCTCTTTGTGTGCATGTGTGTGTATATGAATTGTTTTAAACAATTCTTGAGATCTCAAGTGCCGTGCCCAGAGGTCAAGTGATTAATTAATTAATAAAGATGAGTAAACTGCACTAACACAACACTAATAGCATTTGCTGTATACGTATGTATGTATGTGTGTATTTTTAAATTGTACTTTTGCATACTAATTCAATTGTGAGTCCGTTAATCAAATTAATGCCTATGACAATATACAATACTTATTTAGATATCAACCACAACGGCATGACGCGTTCCTTTTCTGGCTTATGACTCAATATCCATGGATTTCCGGGTGAACCACTATCATCACACACACACATACATACACATATGCATACTTATTTCTATGATCGCTGAATCAGTTATGTTGCACTGCATTTACTTTCATATGTTTGGAGTTTGCAATTTACATTGGTTCATTTACATAATATTTCACTGCTGTTACTTTATCAATAAATTAACACCCTTTCTTACGTAGCAAGTGCGCGGAGCTTCTGTACGCGGTGCACGCAACAACTACTACTACAAGTGGAGTACAGTGTGACCGCATGCGATATGCTCGAAAATACCTCTTTATTGTACTTGCCTGCAGTGACCAGTAACGAGTATATTTAAGTAGCTTATCACAGCATAAGTCGGATCGCAGTTCTTGTAATTTCACAATTTTGTGCAAATATGAATTGCACATAATGATGGATTATGTTTTTCTTAATATTTAATTATTTTTAGTTACTAGCAGAGCATAGGGACAAGCAATTGGTTTATTTTGAAACTAGTTCTAGTTGCATATAAAGTATCGATACTTGTTTGGCGCATCACAAAAACAATTGCTGCGAGAACAACAACAATCCACGTGAAAAGGACAAATTTCCGGCTTTTTTGGTCAATTATCTCCGCATGTCAGCTCTAAAAAACCAGGAATATGACTGCACCGCCAAGTGCCGTCGTCGCCAGCACGGCAATTCCATTACTGCGGCGCTCACAAAACGCTCCATAGATGATCAACACTTGGCGGCTTTCGTAGCAAAATCGTGTGCCAATTTTAGCAATATCCATGATTATCTGGGTCGCTCCGCCGTCCACATGAGCGCATCTGTAGGCCGCTATAAAATACTCGAATGGCTCTTGAATTACGGCGCCCACGTCAACGAGCGCGACTACGAATCCGGCAGCAGTCCGTTGCACCGGGCTCTGTATTACGGCTGCATCGATTGCGCCGTGCTGTTGTTGCGCTATAGCGCCAGCCTGGAGCTGCTGGACGAGGACACCCGCTGTCCGCTGCAGGCCATTTGCAGGAAGTGTGACCAAGATCCCAGTGCTGACTCGCAGTGAGTAACAAATGATAAGAAATCAAATACAGTCGATATTTCCAATAGTGTACTTTTTATGCAATATTGTTTTATAATGAGTTAATCCTTGTTAATACTTACTCCTTACTCCTACAGAAATGAGACACTCGTTTGGGGCTCGAACAAGAACTACAATCTGGGCATTGGCAATGAACAGAATACGAATGCACCGCAGGCGGTGGATTTCTTTCGCAAATCGAATATTTGGATTGAGCACGTTGCGCTGGGCGCCTATCACAGTCTCTTCTGCGACAAGAAGGGCCACCTGTATGCCGTGGGACATGGCAAGGGCGGTCGACTCGGCATCGGTGTGGAGAACAGTCTGCCGGCACCGCAGCGCGTGAAGGTGCCACTGAAGCAATCCGATGAACGCATCATCTGCATCAGTGTGTCCCGGCAGCATTCGCTGGTGCTCACCAATCGCTCGCTCGTCTTTGCCTGCGGCGTCAACGACAATCAGCAGCTGGGCGTGCGGGATGCGGGCGAGCAGCTAACCACGTTCAAGGAAGTGGTCTCGTTGCGCGACAAGGGCGCCACTGGCCTTCTGCGTGTGATTGCCTGCGATCAGCACTCCATTGCCTACAGCTCCAAGTGCATTTATGTGTGGGGCGCCAATCAGGGACAGTTTGGCATCAGCGCCAATACCAAGACAATTGTGTCGCCCACACAGGCAAGCTAAATTTTTAATCGATAACTTTCCAGCTCAATTAAATTCGCCACTTGTTGCAGATGAAGCTGGCGGAGCGCACACTCATCCGCTTTGTGGAGTCCAGCAATGCAGCCACCGTTGTCTATACCGAAGAGAAGCTCATACTGCTCTTCTACGCGGACAGACCGCGAACTATAAAGACGCCCAAGTGAGTTGGGCATAGATCTGTGTATGTGTGTATTCCCTAATCAATTCACCTGTCGTGCAGCTATGAGGATCTCAAGAGCATTGCAGTGATGGGCGGCAATCTGAAGAACTCCGCAAAAGGCTCGGCAGCTGCTCTCAAACTAATGATGCTAACCGAAACGAACGTCGTATTTCTCTGGTACGAGAACACGCAGCAGTTCTACAGGCAAGCGCACAATTGGTACTGCTAGATGTTGTCACTTATTATTCCCATCTGCTGCAGATGCAACTTTGCGCCCATACGCTTGCCGGAGATCAAGCGCATCCTCTACAAATGCAACCAGGTGCTGGTGCTCTCCACGGATGGCTGCGTCTATCGCGGCAAGTGCAATCAGCTGGCGTTGCCTGCTGGAGGTGCGCAGGATAAGCCCAAGGTCACCGTGGACATCTGGCAGAACAACGATCAGAATCGCACGGAAATCTCGCGGGAGCATTACGTGCGCATCGATCTGCAGCGTGTGCCCAATATTGATCGAGCCGTGGACATCGTTTGCGATGAGAGCTTCGCTTCGTTTGCCGTGCTCCAGGAGTCGCACATGAAGTACTTTCGTAAGCCAACATTGCCGCGCAAAGAGCACAGTTTTAAAAAACTCTACCACGACACCAGCGACTCGGACGCCGTGCACGACATAATCTTCCATGTGGATAGCGAGATCTTTGCGGCGCACAAGTTTATCATCTTTAATCGGGCAGCCGGACTGCGCGAACTTGTGCGCCTTTATCTAGACAAGGATATCTATCTGAACTTTGAGAATTTGACGGGAAAAATGTTTGAGCTGGTTCTCAAGCACATCTACACAAACTACTGGCCCACAGAAGATGGTAAGTAGCGACTGAGTTGTACCTTCTATCTGTTCTCTAATCTTGTTCCCTCAGATATCGATTGCATGCAGCAAAGTCTGGGTCCCAAGAATCCCCAAAAGCGCAGTCGTGTCTGTGAAATGTTTCACACACATCTGCAAAAGTTTCAGCTGCTCGAGCTGGCCAAATACGTGCAAAAGTTAGTTCCCATTGGCATATTATCTAAACTTGATATATTTAAACATTCAATATTGCAGCTATATCACCGAACAACAGTTGCCACTGCCTGGAAGACAGCGATTTAACCGACTTCATCGCTCGGACTTTCCTGAACTCTACGATGTGCGCATCGTTTGCGAGGATGGTGCAGTGCTGGAGGCGCACAAATGCATTTTGGTGTCGCGCCTGGAATACTTTGAGATGATGTTCATGCACTCCTGGGCCGAGCGCACCTCCGTCACCTTTGACGGTGTGCCAGCTGAGTATATGGAGCCAGTGCTCGATTATCTGTATAGCCTGGATTCAGAGGCATTTTGCAAGCAAAACTATACGGAAACGTTCCTGTATAATATGATTTCGCTTTGCGATCAATACTTTATTGAGTCGCTGCAGAACCTATGTGAATCCTTAATACTGGACAAGATTAGCATACGCAAGTGCGGCGAGATGCTCGACTTTGCTGTGATGTACAACTGCAAGCTGTTGCAGCAGGGCTGCCTGGATTTCATCTGCCAGAATCTGGCGCGTGTGCTCAGCTATCGCAGCATCGAACAGTGCGAGGCGGGGACCTTGAAGCACCTTAATGAGCATTATAGAAAGATGTTCCAATCGGTGTTTGATTACCGACAAATAACGCCCTTCTCCGAGGCCATTGAGGATGAGCTGTTGCTCAGCTTTGTCGACGGCTGCGAAGTCGATTTGGATTATCGCATGGATGCGGTTGGTTAATTTAATCTAATTATATATTATATATTTTATATGTGTAACTAAACTCTTCTTTCCTTGTAGGATGCCAAGCTGAAGGAGGCTGCCAAGCACAAGCAAAAGGAGCTGCACAATAAGCAGGATGCGCGGCATTATGAGCAGCAGGCAATATCGAGCATGATGCGTTCGATAAGCATTAGTGAAGCATCAGTTGATCCAGCCACTACTGCTCAGGCCAGTTCGCCAAGTGAGGCTAAGAACTGGTCCCGAGTCGTCGATAAAAAGCAGCAGAAGTGCAAGTTGGCCGAGACGGCATTAAAAGTTAACAATCAGCTCAAACAGGAGGAGAAGCCATCTCCAGAGCTGACCGGGCTGTCGCCACGCTCTTTTACAGAGCGTACTCCCTTTAAGGAGACAACGCCACCACTGCCACCAACCAGTCCCACCGAGTCCAGCACGTCACTAAGCAAAAGCTACAATTTAGATTTAAGCACTCTTGTGCCGCAGTCACAGAAGCTCTCGCAAAAGCAGCGCAAACGTCTCTCCTCCGAGTCGCAGAGTTGGCGCGCCAATAGCTCCGCAGCGTCGGAGCTGCCCAGCACGCCCGTGGTGGTGCCCAATGCTTGGGGCGTGACAGTCCACAGCTCGCCCACAACATTTGCGGAGCCATTTAGCTCACCGCCTGCCACCGGCAGCATCTCGGATCCCACCTCTTTTGCCAACATGATGCGTGGACAGACGCAGGCACAGGCGACGACAGCCGCTGGCGCCGATCAGGCCAACAGTTTCTCCAAGATCCTGGCCGATGAGCGGCGTCAACGCGAGAGCTACGAGCGGATGCGTAACAAGTCGCTGGTGCACACCCAAATCGAGGAGACGGCCATTGCGGAGCTGCGCGAATTCTACAACGTGGACAACATTGACGACGAGACAATCACCATTGAGCGCAAGTCGAGGCCCAGCAACATGAATTTTAGCACCTGGCTAAAGCATTGAGATTATTTGAAACCAATTCTTGCAATTATATTTATTTATGTCCGTCTGCCTCTGTGCGTGTGTGTGTGTGTGTATCTGTGTGTGAGTGTGTGTAAGTGTTTGTAACTTATATCAATATTTAAATAAGGACGTGGCGTCGCCAGGCGCTTAGAAATCCCATCAGATGTAAAACTCGGAGCCACCTGCAAAGGTGCATTAAGTATTCAAAATTCATGACTACAAATAAAATATTGATCGGACGGCACAAACAGCGAGATTAACATCATTGCGGAGTCTAATAAATATATATAATATATATATAGTCAGAGTTGTCCGTTTACACAAATTAAGCTGCTATATGAAAAACAGTTGTTTCTGAAAATATCTTGATCAAATTCATAGAGGCTTGACAACATTGGACTAGCATATCAAATATACATATATATAAACGATTGAAGAAAATTAGAGTTTTGCATGGAGAAAAGATATCTTTCAAGATATTTTACTAACAGATGAAATTATTTACTGCATTTTATAGCTGCCATAGGATTAAAAGTTTTTAGATTTATGTCTGCAAGAATATTTAAAATAAACAATTTTTTTTTCATTGCTAAACCTTAAAAATCAGTCAGTTGTCTTCAGCCAAGACATCACATGAGGCACATTAATAGCCTATTATTCGAAACCAGAACCACAGATGGAGTAACAATTTTTATTATAATGCATATACGTATTGATATTTACAAGCTTGGCGGCACACGCATAGCAAATGAGGCAACAAAACACATGACGAATAAATAGAAATCGAAAACTTAATTAGATAAGCAAACCCAAAACCTGATTGATTGACGTGAATGATAGGACTTAAGATGGATACAAATATATAGTATGAGAATGAGCATGAGAATGGCCAACTCAAAAGCACTCCTTACGAAAGGCGAATCCATACTGATCGCACTTGACGCGCAGCGTCTTGGCCAGCTGCGGTGGTCCACAATAGAAGACGGTCACCTTGCCCTTCTGCTGTGCCTGCAGCTGCTTGAAGACCTTGTCCCAGTTTGGTCTACCCGCATTGGTGCGGGTCTTGAGGCCAGTGATTAGATCACGTTTGCCCTGTTGGAAACAATGGACATATGCAGTGGATGCTTAACTAGTCAGTGGATGCTTTCATTACCTTCTCGTGCAGCAGATCCAGCGCCAATTGGAGACCCACTGCCTTCATATCGTTTCGCTGCAGTGCGCTTGTAATGTACATGTGCATGTCCAGAAAACTGCATAAAGAGGAAAGAGAATCCATTAGTTGGGTTCATATATTTTTTGTACTTGAGCTTACCGCTCCATGGCACCGCCAAGTTCCGCTTGCTCGATCTCGAGCTGTGAGAGCAGATTGACAAACCACTCAAAGGAGCGCTGATCACGATTGATCCAGAAGAAGTCCACCTTGCGCAGATTCATCACAGACTTGGGTATCTCGCTGGCCCACTCGAACTGGCAGCGCGGGCAGCTGTGCCTGGCCTTCCAATACCGATGCATGATCGACTGCAATATGGAGGCAAAGGGCGTAACACCAATGCCCGTGCCAATGAGCACCGCATGCTGGGCGCCAAAGATGTGGCTCGATGGTGCACCATATGGACCATCGATGAAGATCTGTGCAAAGAAATTCCATTAGTCTGGACTGTTAGTTGGGATTGGAATGGAGAACTGTGTTTGTGTGCTTGGTGTAACCCTGACCTCCATAACTCCCGCATCGAGTGTGACCTTGCTACTGCTATTAGTTGTGGAGCTGCCACCGCTACCGCCGCCGCCCGTGCCCCGATTTGTTAGGGATGTGGACAACGTGCGCAGAAATGTGGGACGACGCAATCGTGACTTTCTGCTGCCCGTGCCCGTGTGTGTATTATCCTTGTAGAGCAATGGATTAGGAGTGGGATTTGGATTACTCTTAGACTTCAACTTAGGTTAAGTTAAGGTTAGTTGATTAGTTTCTATGTGCCATACCTCCAGCGGCTTATCTTCTGTGGTCAGACTGATACGTGTCAGCTGCAGCCGATCTGCACCACTCTCCGCGCGTGCCAGACGCCCCTGCTCCACGGCGCTAACCTCATAGGCACCACCATTGCTCTCCGATCCCGCTGCCCCCGTCGCCATCGTCGTCGTCAGCAGCTGCGACTCGCTCAGCTCCAAGCTGGGCGTTTTGAAGGCAATAATGGTTGGCTTGTTGCGCATATAGCGGAAACTCTGCGCCAGCGACTTGTTCTGCGGACTCAGATAGGCCAAGCCGACGCTGCTGTTCCGAGCACGACGCATCCGCTTCTCGTCAAAGGCGCGTTCCGACTCCGAGCGACCCAAAGCGCGCAGACTGCAAAGCAAACAGAGAATGAATAAAATATACATCAATTTATATATACATCTATAGCTGCTGATCAATAATATATATATATATGTCTGCTCCTTAATTCACACAGAAATACTTACGCCTTGAGGCGACTGCGCTTCTTGCTCTTCATGCTGATGTCCGGCAGCGAGATGCTCTTCTCCAGCGGCCTCAGTGTGGCTCTAAGCCTTAAGATGTCACGCTCGTTGTCCGCCACAAAGGCGCCATTGGCCATGCCCGTGGGCTGGCGGCTGAGCTTGCTCTTCGGCTCGACGGCCTCCTTGCGGGAGAAGGTGCGCTGCAGCGTTTTCTTAATGCTGCGAATGCGATTCACGCCCGTCGTCGAGGTGGGCGCATCCGCTGTGGCAGCTGCCACCAGTTTGCGATGATGTCGCGGAGGTCGTTCCGGTGGCGTCTGTTCGCTGCGGCTGGTCATGTTGCGTGCCAGGAAGTCTGTTTGCGGCGTCGTCTCGACCGTTGGCGAGAGGCGGGTCATCTCGGCCAGCGCTGGATTGCGTGCCTCATTCAACAGCATAAAACTGGGCGTTGGAATGGCGTGCATGTGCTGATTCACGTCGCCCTTGTGCAGCTTCTGCTGCTCACGCTCAAAGTAGCGATAGAGGCGATTCGTCCATTCGCCCACGGTGCGTATGTGCAGCCACATGTAATCCTCCTGCTCGGGTGCCGAGCTGATGGTGAATGGATGCCACTCGTAGTTGGCTATCGCTGGTATGTTCACAAAAACATAGTCGCCGGGTCGAAAGTTAAAGTTAAAGGGTCGCTTGATCACCAGATGGATGACCTTGGAGGGCAGCAGCAGGCCGGAGCTAATATACGTCTTGCCATGCTCACCGCGCATCCAAACGAAGCGCAGCACACGCTCCACAATGTACACCAGGCCCGGCAGCATGAACCACTTCCAGAAGTTGGGCCCGTGGAACAGTGTGAGTATCCAGAAGGGCACATAGAGCAGATGCGTCCAGTAGAAGACCTCGAAGCTGCCCTTGCGCCGCACAAACGGTTGCGAGCAGATAAACATCACCATCAAAATGGTAAGAAGAGCAACTCCCGTGGGATTCGCACAGCCCGGTATCAGTCCAAATAAGCCCGGCCGATCCGTCAGCAGCCACTCGCCAATGGTGAAGTGTCCCGCATTGATCTTCGGATCGTTGATCACAATTATCGAAAAGTTAAAAAGATGCATGACCGTGTGAACCAAACTCAATACGGAAATGGTGATGCCTGTCAGCTTGTGCAGATAGACATGATGATCCAGCGGCAGAAAGGAGGACAAGCCCCGAGAGCGTAAATAAGTCAGTGAGTGACGAAGCATCAACACTAAGACCCAAGCACAATTGAAGTTCAGACATTGTCCTGAAATCAAAACGAAGGAAGAAGAAGTTTTAACAAGATTTTGGCTGGTTTTTTCACTTATCTGCTGAGTCATCTTTAAGTACTCACCGCAGGCTCTGGCAATAATGACGAAGCCATTGCTGGCACGGTATTGTATGGCACGGGAGATGAACAGGCACAGATTGACGGCAATGTAGAAGAACAGATATGTGACAAAGACCTGGTTGTTCTTCATGTAGGCCAGCGTCAGCTGGTGAGGTATAGTGTTCCACAGTCTCGACTTTTTGCCTGCCGCTGGCTCCTCCGAAATGGGCACCAGCCAGCGATCAATGCTGTGTAAGTGAAACTATTAATGGCATCCCAATAATAAAAATCTTTTCACGTTCACCTACGTAATGCTTAGATTCTCGAGCAGACCGCCGTGCTTGTGCAGCTGATTCTTGAGGGCTTCATAGGTGATCTCGCCACTGTTGTGCGGATCGGCATCCTCGAACATTGCGCTGGTTAGATCCTCAATCTGATCCTCGGAGAACTCCATGCCGTTCTCCTTAATGCAATGATGTATCACATCGTGCAGCTCCTTGTGCTGTATAAGACCATCCCCTGTGGAATAGGCATTAAATTAGTAAAGGATATTCTGGAGGGACTAGGACGCACCATCAATATCGTAGACCTTGAACAGGAAACGTATCTTGTCATCAGCCGATTGTCCCGAGAACTGATGTATGGCATCGATGAACTCCTGCAGCGATATTGAGCCCGAATTATCCTTGTCGAATATTTGAAATACACGCTCCGTAAAGAAGGGCTGCCAAGTGAGAAGGAAATTACTGAATGTATTTATTATGTAAGCAGTTGAATTAATTAGATGTCCTACATTCTTGGAGGTCACAATTTTTTGGAACTCCTCGCGTCGTATCTCCTGCTCGTTGCCAACAGTGTTGCGGAATAGCTGCTCCAAGCGAGCCAGCGAACTCTTGTCAAAACCCGTGCGAGGTCTACGATTTACAAGAAAGATTTTGCTCTATGATTTGAATTTTGTTATAAATTTAAAAGGATCTGGAATTCAATATAAGAACTCTAACTCTTATAAGCTCTAACGTCTCCTATAATCAGTTACAATATCAGCAAAAACCCATATATATATAGCATATAGGGAGAAGCTAAAACTTACCTGGAATTGGTTAGATGCGATATAAATTCCATGACCTGATTCGTTGAGATTAGATTGGTGCCATCGATGTCAATTAAACGATAAAGCTTATCTAAAATCTGCGAATAGCTTGAAATATAATTTAACAACCCCTTAGAAATAAGGATTAGTTACTTACGCCTCGCGTATGCCAGATATCGCGGAAATTCTTAAAGCTCACTTGGCTCTTCTCGCCACAGATGACATAGGCCACCGATTCGATTTGCTCGGCAAAGTCCATTTGGCGATCGTCGCTGCGAAAAAAAAAGAAAAGACCAAGAGCCAAGAGTATTAACATTACGATTGCCATTACCGGTAACAAGCACCACAATGCACCACCAGTCAAGGTAAGCACTGCTCCAGCTCCAGCTATAGCTACAGCTTCAGCTACAGCTACAGTTGCAGCTGCAGCTCCAGCTGCAGCTCCAGCCTCCCGCGCCCGACACGCTATATTTGTATTTGAATGACTTCATTACGACAGGCGGCCAGTGACAGTCGCTGCCAGAGTGTCGGGCCAGCGGGCAGAGGGGCATGCAGACTATGTTAGCTGTTGTATATGTTAACATACAACACAGATAGCATCACCATTTGGCGATGGCATCGCCGTTGGCGTGCAAAGTGCAGCGCTGGCATTCGCTGCTTGGTAGCCGCACAACTGGCGCAGCTGGAATGCCGCAGAGCCTGGAACAGGGCACTGCTAACTGGGTGTGCGTGCCTGTGCTGTGTGTATGTGCTCGGTGTGTGCTGTGTGTGTGTGTGTGAAACTGGGAGAGAGTGCGAACTTGGGATCGGTTTGGAGAATGAGACAGCTTTTTTACTGGCAGCGGGCTAATTGTTTTGGCACCGCTTTAAAAAGGCAAATGAAGAGACGGCAAAAAAAACCAGAGCAAAAAAATCTGAAGCTTCATAAATGTACGTATAAATACAGTGGCCACTCGTTATAAGCAATCCATTTTATATAAATAATTAATCAGGAAACGAAAACAATAAGTTCTAAAGTGTTTTTTTATATATTCAAGGAAGTTAAGATTATTAAAAAAAATATGTTTAAAATATGTGTATATTTTTCGAGTCAAATACATTTAAAAACTACTTATTGCGGTTTTTCAGTGACCACTGAAGTGAATGTAGTAAAAAAATGTTTACAAACAGCAATTAAACAAAAACTTGGTTCTTACAAATAAGAATTTAAGATTTCAAACGTATAATCCTTTGATACGATTTCATTTTCACTGAGTACCTATTTTCGAGTGTCTACTGTACATACAATGTCTATGCTTTACTTACGTGAGTCGCCCCTTAAGATGTTCGATCCAGCGATCTTGCAACAAGTATCCATTTCTCTCAAGATCGAAGAGCTGAAAAAGTTTCTGCTGAAATTCCTGTAATTAAATGAACAAGTTTTAAAGAAATACAATTTATATGTGCGCCAATTAATTTATTACTACACTGATCAGTACAACCAGTGTTTATTTTAACATTTGTTTACAGTACGCTAAACACAACTGGAAGATTTATGCGCAGCAGTGGGAAGAGAGAACAACAACAACAATAACAACATCAACAATAACAACATTATCAAAGCTGATTGATTACCATTTGGTGTTGGCCAATCTGTAGCTTATTATTTAATTTATTTTTTTCTCGCATTAATTAAACGCGTTTTAATATCTTAATGACATTCAATCTCACGATATTTGTCTGTACATAGAAGCATCTCTTCTTTGTTATTCGCCTCTTTTTCTTTATTGTTTGCTCGACCAGCTAGCAGATGGGATCGGACGAGATAGGTGCTGCCCAGCCCGATGAAAAATGTGCATATTTAACGGATGAGCATGTAAGCTTGGGTCAGCGACTGGTTGGACAGCTTTCTTGGTGCCCGTAAAAGCAAAAAAAACAAAACAAAAATTCAAAACTCAACGCAAAAGCGATCGAGAGAGTGAAAGAGAGGGAGAGCACCCCAAAAACAACAAACAGTATAAATCAAAAAACCAAAAATAAAAAATAAAAAAAAAACCAGTTTATTATTTTGGCGTCAGGTAAAGGACCACAAAATATGTAGCACAAGGTCAAGCCATACATACATACATATATACTGTATATAGGTTGCAGGCAGTGGAGAGTTTCGTTCCCGATGCCACTCTCCACTTAAGTTCATTTGTTATATGGTATATTGTGGTAATTAATGCAGCTGCTGCATTGTAATCTTCTCCTACCTCGTCTAGAAATAGCTTGCGAAATGCCTCACGTGTGTGTTTCCCCTCACCGAAGCGGGCACTGCATTCAGATATCAATAGCCAGCGCTGTTTCTCCCGTCGCGCCTCCAGCTCCATCGAGCTGCAGTTTTTATCTAAATTAAGCTTGTATCGCTCCATGTACAAATTCGATTGCGGCGGCTCATATGGCACTTCCTGCTTGCCGTAACCAACGTCACTTGGTTCAGCTATCAGAATGCTCGGTGAGGTGGCGGCCGTGCTCAGCGTCTGTTGCGACTCCAGCTGCACAAAGGATTCATTATCGAGATCAAGCACAGCCGCTGGTGGCATCTGGTCGATAATTGGCGCTTCCTCCGTGGCATAGTTGCGTGCACCGTGCAAACGCTCCAGATATTGAACGGCCTGATGGAGCACTTGACTGACGCCGCTCGGCTCCGATTGGACGACGCTGATGCTGGGGCTGCTGCTGCTTCTGCTGCTACTGCTGGGCAACTCGTCGGAGAAGGAAACCTTTTTGGGTGAGCGCGAGGGTGTTACGGGTATTTCCAGTGATTTGTTGGATGACACAGAGCCGCGATGATTGTCTGGCGCATGCGAATCGTTATCCATTTTGATTTTTGGCGCCAAGCACTCACAGACTGACAGACATAGAGACAGACACAATTATTGACTCATTTTCACAACTGTTGCACTTTATCGACTTATCGATAAGCAATTTAGAGTTTTACCGTTGGCTTTTCGAGAATGCAACGAACAGAACAGAACAGAACGTTAACCGTTAACAGCAGGGCACAAAGAGGAACGACACGGCGAACAAGCGAACAAGCGAACGGCGAACAAGCGAACAGCGAACGGCGAACAGCGGACAGCGAACTAAGGCAACACCAATCGGACGCAGCAACGAGCAGCAACTGAAAGCGAAAGCCCGCAACACGAGTCACAGCCCCCAATGCGACGCGACGTGCGGCGGCCCTCGGCTCGGCTTCGCACTGTTGTTGCTGCTGTTGCTGTTGTTGTGGGGATCTGGCTTGGAACGCGTTTTGGTTGAGTTTTCGACGTGCTAAAATCGCTTTAATTTCGAAGATTTTGAATTAGTAGCCAGAATGGAATCTTAAAGGCTGTCATAAATAAATGAACACAACTACACCAACGGCCATATCATTTTCAGCCATACATATTTCGATCTGTGGGCAGATCTGAGCTGCTTCTGATTCAGCAAGTCTGACTGCTCGATAGATATTCTAATTTGTGCGATTCATGCGCCGCTTTGTGTATTTTATTTGATAAGGTGCAGGTAATTCGAGACTGTCTGTTGTTGTTCTTATTATTGTACTCTTCAGGTGCAGAGCAGCGTTTTCCGTGCGTCTTCAATTTTTTAATTTCAATGGCCGTGTTGTGTAATAATTAAACTTGTATTTGTGCCGAACGTGTCTCTTTCCGAATTCTGCTCTGACTGCATTTGTGACACATTTTCACGAAATGCTTGGATCTCTATCAAATTGTACTTTATTTTTTTTTTTGCTACTGCTCTTTGTTTGACTCTTGTCTATGTGGTACAAATGTGTTGTACACACATAGGTCTTATGCAGGGCCAATGCCAGCGGGTCGAGACGTTAGCCAGGAAATGACTGGCTGGCTGACCGTTGCTGTTGCCTATGTTTTCGGTCTTATCAAACGCACATAGCTCACTTGAAGCCAATCAATCCGCTGACAGCTAACATTAAAATAGTGTTAAATAGTTCATTTGCCCAGGCTTGCTCCAAACTCAAACTCAATCAAGGCCAACACATCAGATCATGCACCTTTATATCAGTTACCATTCACAGCTATTTATTTATATATATATATTTTTGTTGTTTTTAATAATAGTTCAGCATCGTTTTTTTTAAGTCTGTATCGAGTCATTGAACTTGAATCTCGATTGCAGTGCCTTGAATATAACGTGAAGTAGCAGCCAAAAATACAGTCTAAGTTTCACTTTTAGCCAAAGGGCAAACCGAAAATTGATCGATTTGTGGAGCAATTTGTTGCTGGCTATACCCAGCTATTGTTTTTTGTTATATAGGGTATATAGGCATTTGCACGTGAGTCAATTCAACACATAATAAGTACACACAGACGTTGTGTAATGAGAAGCAGAAAACATCTTTATCCGAAACCGTAATTAGTATTGTATAATATTGAAAGCCGTAAAAAATGATTACTTAGTTTGCATGCACATGTTGATCTTTTTGAGGAACAGGGAAAATAATAGGAAGCTGATATCATCAAAAATCTCTTTGTGACACTGTTATCAATTGGAATGTAAATTAAATTTATACAGATAACGGTGTGATTTTACACCTGTTAGCTTGTTTAGATTGTTGATAACTGAATCAGATTTTTAATCAAGACTTGGTTAAATTCAACAATGAAGAGACTTCGCTTGCAAGAAATTAAACACATTTTTTGGCTTTAATTGCTTAATGCAAATTTAATTCCGAAATTTTGGAATTTAACAGTTTAAATATTCCTTCAGGATTTAGTAGCGTATCTAAACAATTTACATTTTTCTGACTTTTTCTGACTTCAATTTATGTGGGGTATTGCGTAGTTAAGCTGTTCACGTTAATAATGTTTATTATTTATTTAGCCTAATAATTATAAGGTGCCTCAACACAAACAGTGGCCAATATGATATGTTGATTAATGTGAGCCATTGGCCTTTGCCTCGCTCACTGGTCGCCACAATCTGCGAATTGTACTAGTACACGTATGTCTATATGTATATATATTAGTATGTACATGTATGTGTGTGTTGTAGCTACCGCTTACTTTTTGTGGCCGCCACAAAATGGCGACGTTCGAATTGAGCATGGGCCCAGATTCAAATTCAAGATCGTGTCAGCAGTTAAGCCTGCCCCGAACACCAGTTGCTGTTTGGCGTTTAATAATCCGCTTGCTGAATGTGTAAGCCTCTCTATCTAAAGCTTTTAATCAGCAGCTGCATCCTCTCTCTCTGTTATGCTCTATATTTCCTCACTCTCTCCCCCTTTGCCAGCTTATGCGTTTCACGCATTTATGGCCATTGTTGTTAATTGCTGAAATTGGCATTCCCGCGCACAGCGGGCGCTGCACTGCAGCAAGTCACATTGCCGGCCCCCAGGGGAGCTGTGTCCCAAAGCTGAAGAGCTGCGGCCACTGATACTGCTGCACTGTTGCACTGCTGCACAGCTGCGGCAGACGGCAGGCATCAGGCATCAGGCGGCGTAGGCAGTCTTTAATTGAGCTCCGGCGCTGACGCTGCAATTGACACCGCAGCGACCAATTATAGAGCACCTGGAATTGTTTTGCCAGCTACACACACACACACATACACACACACACATAGGATTATACAGTGTAAGCTCCCTTGAGCGGACACCCAAGGTTTCACTTTATTATTTTTGCTGCCTGAGAAAAATGTTGAAGCAATCAAAAAGATAACTTTTATGAATTCCCAACAGCTTCGTCTAAATCTGTGGAGCTCTCTTCCCACTTCTAAGTATTTCTAATAAATTATATGATTTTAGTATATTTGTATGATAATTGGTCAACTGTTCAGGACTATTATTAGCCAAGAAAGCTGTTGCATTAGTTGTGTTTTTACTGTATATATGTATACATGCATTTTTATTTAAGGTATCTCGGTATCTCGGTATCTACCGGGTGGTCCAGAGTCTTGACACAGATAGCACTCGACTCTAACTGCTGTGGCATGCAGATTGATTTGCTTGCCAAGTAAAGAAACGATTTTCCAAATGGCCAGAGCTGAGTGTGCTGAGTGCGCAGTGTCATCAATTTAAATTAAGTTCGAGACTTTATCATCGCCACATGCCTGGCACTGGCAGACTTGCCACAATCGTTGCCGTCATCATTATCCAAAACATGTCATTAGACGGCGGCGACAACGACGACGATGACGATGACGACGAAGACGGCGACGACGGTGACGACGACGACGACTGCTTTCCAGAATCCTGTTCTGACACTGCTATCAACCAACATTCGCATTCCGAGCGAGCAGCGACGTCGACTGCGACGCTGCGTGCGGCGCAGCGGAAATTGGCTCAAAGGCGCTTAGCCGCGCAGCAACGACGGCAACAAGACTCAGACTCTGCGCAGACGCAGACGCGCTAACATCGCCTTCAACGTTGTCGTTGTCGTTGTCGTTGTCGTTGTCATCATCCAAGTTGTAGTTGTTGTTGTCGTTGTCGCCTAATAAAGCAGCCGCGCGGATTGCAACGCTAATTAAAATAATTGAAATTTCTCACGGGAAACGGCTGGCAACTCAGCCGGCAAGTGTCGCGATAGCGCGCAGGGCATCCACATGACCACATCCCGAACCGAACTGAACCAAATCGAACCGAACCGAACCGATCCAATTCGATGCGATTCGAGTCGAACCGTTCGTTCATCTCACACATCCCATTCGCCTTCATTCGCTAACCATATCCGTTGCGAGTGCGGCTAATTGCAAATTGATCTCAACGCAATGCAGTGCAATGCAGCAGCTAATGCAACAACATGGACATGTCCAACAATCGAATTGACAGCCGGGCTAGTCAGGCCGAGCCAACATTAGTTGATGGACATTAACATGGATCATAGCGTCGGCGGCGACGGCGACGGTGACGGTGACGGCATCTCCGCATCTCAGCATTAAGCAAGTTGGCATAAATGCATAAATTTCATTAGCTGCCATCGGCGGGTATAAATTTTGATACATAGACAGTTCTTGACCAAAGCGCACTTGGTGCTCTCGGAGTCTCGGAGTCTTGGAGTCTTGGAGTCTTGGAGTCTTGGAGTCTCTGAGTATTGGTGTTGGCACTTAAATTAAATGTCAGCTTTAGTTGGCTGCGTAAATAATTCAATATTTTGTAGGTGCTGCTAAAGTGATGCCATGCTTAAAAGCTGGCCCAAAAAAATAGAAAAAAGAAAAAGCCAAGACAGGAAATGTGGCCAACAAAATGTGCGGCTGCAACATGGACGCAGATCTAAGCAACAGATAACGTACCCAAAAAAACTAACAGACATTTGTATATGTGTGTTTGGTCATTCAGAGATTTACTTCGGGCGCATTTATTCACGATATTCACGCACTCGTAAAGTTGTCGAAAATGATTTGCAGATCAAGATTTGTGCGCACAATTTATGTGATAACAAAACTCCAAAAGCTGTGCCAAATCAACAACAACAACAACAACACACGACGACGACAACAACAACTGCTTTAAGACCCACTTCTAGGCCCAATTAGTGAGGCGCTTCCATTTGAAATGCAAACAATTATTAGTGCCTCCATGTAGCGCTAATAATGACGCCTTTAAATGTGCAATAACAATTTTTGAGGCGCGCAAAAACTGCATACTCTAGATCTATATATACTACAGATCTATATATATATATATATATATATATATCCAATGTGTGCGTGTGTGGATGTGGTTGTGTGCGCGTGCAAGTGCCGCCCATTGGCTAGCTGGTTAACCAGCTTCAGCCTCAGCTTCAGCCTCAGCGTCAGCTTCAGCTTCAGCTTCAACTTCAGCAGCTGCACAAAAAGTCGCCTCAATGAGCTACGTGAACTGTTTACAGATTCTGCCTGTTTAGTGGCAGGCGTGTGGATCAGACTTCGCCCAGCTACAGAGCCTGCTGTAGGAGTATCCAATGTATGTAATTATATATTGAACAACAAAAAGGTTTTTTCTTTGCACTTACAGAAGACCAAATACCCTTGCAGCCAATTAAGTTAACGAATGGAGAGCAGTCTGATTCTTGGCTTATGGTTGTGATCAGAGCAATGCAAAATATTTATTGATATTGAATATATTCCCAATAAATATTTTCCCCACTGTCTAAATTAAGATGAAGTTTGTGCTTGTTGGTCACCTTTCGTTATGTTTAATAAAAAGCTATAAATAAATTGTAAAACGATTTGCATATTTATTTTGTGTACAAAAACAAAAAACTGGTTCTTAAAAGAAATGTATTTTGTGTACGATCTTATCTAATTTGTTATGAGTTTATTATTGAAAAAAGAAAGAAATGTCTACTGGTAAATCGACTAAGATTCTCGTTCTGATCAGCAACTATTTTTGTCAATCTGCTATATACATTTGCAAACTTGCTTATGTACTTTCAACCAATTAATGGGTTTAGGGTATAAAAAGATAATTGGCTCGCTGTAGTGGTTGCCATATTATTCATACGCACTGTTGACAACAGCCACAAATTCCAGGCCGTGTAGCTATGCGCACTCGTGCTTAGATTATGGCTGCAACAGAAAAGACTCAAACTATAATTAAATAGAATATTTGAGGACAGAGCTAAACGACTGCCGAAACTGCAAAGGAGAAAAGATAATGCTGATATAAATGCAAAGACTTACCGATTTGCATTCTAAGAGGCCAGCAGCCGATCCCAGACCCTCCACATCATTTTATATCATTAATAAAGCAGTTATTGTTCACCTGCTGGACGATGCAGCAGCCTACGATTGTTAGCCAGCTGAATTGGCTTTCAGCTGCGTAGGCGGCAACTGCTTGAAGCTTGAAGCTGCTTTCCTGCTCCTTTGGGTTTCTTAACTTTTCGGACATATCGGAGCTCTCCCAACCAAGGCAAAGTTTATCTTATGCCTGAAAAATAGTTATTCAGTGGAGATGCCGCAAAGGGTTGAACAAAGTGGCACAAAGTGCCAATCATGGCCCAAGTTGGTCGGTTACAAGGGGGTTTTCTTCCATTCTGGCGACAACCGTCTCATCCTATCTCAACCCAACCCAACTCACTCCCGCAGCTGACATTCAGCCCCTTTCAGAATGTGGCACACACATTTCTTTCAGTGTGTTGCTTCCCTCTTGGCCCTTTATATCAAATAGTGACACAACTTTTATTAATAAAGATAATTGCTTTGTTGGAAGCACAAGTTGTGGCATTTTAGAAAGTTTCTTTAAACTTCTAGAATTCATAACTTTGTCAGAACTGATCCGGTTTAGCTCCGGCTAGCGTTATATAATTTGCTCATATTTTTGCCTTTAGATTAATACTAGATTTAGATATGTAAACATTTTCGTTCGATCTATCGATCCAAACTGTTACAAATTATACACTCCATTTTAGTAGGGAAACACGATTTTCAGCAGACATTCAAGTACCAATTCCAACCAAGTAATTCACTGTAAAATGATTCATCATAATTAAATTATATATAATTTAGTCTAATTGGAACTCTTAACTTGTTTCATATGGTAAATTTATTCTGTTTTTAAATTTGATTTATTTATTAATTACACAAAAACGTGATTTTTAATAATTTACAATCCTTGGCACATTTCTTGGATCCGCCTTCTTTTGAACGTTATTCGAATCATTAATCATTTTGGAGCAGTTGTCGCTGCTGATTAAAAATTGGGCGCACAGCGCGATACTTTGGCCAAATTAAGCCCTTGGGAACGGTGGCAGTTGCCACCATGGAAATCGAACGAATTGAAATGCATGGACATGTGCAGGGGACCGCCCAGACGACAGCTCAAACAAAGTGAGTGTCAGTTGGAGTCAGGTGCAGTCATAAAGCTTCGGGACCATGATCGGTGGCTGGCACAGAGGCCTGACACTGACACCTCGATCAGTCAGCTGAGTGGCAATTGGCAACTGGTAACTGGTAACTGATAAACTGGCAAACGGAAATTTTGGGATTGGGTATGGGGCAGTAGGTGGATTTATGGGCTGCCCAACGTCAGCTTAATGAGTTTCTAGCATTAATAAAAAAAAAGGCAGCCAAGGAGCGAGGGGCCGGAGGCATAGGCATCGAGTAGGAGTTGCAGTTGCTACAGTTTCCACACACACACACACACATACACACGCACACACACACACACACAGACGCACACGCAGAAAGACGAATAAAAAAATGCAATTGGATTAGATTAGACGTGGCCCAGCTGTCGTGACAGGTTGGAACTGAGCGGCGGGCACGAAGCGAGCGAATGAGAATTTATGGCCAATGCCGTGCAAGCCAGAGGCTGGTTCAGCCTGGTTGGAATTGTTGTTGCCTGGTCAACCTGGTGCGTGCATTGGACGCAATATTTTATAATGACTTCATTACAACAACGGCCAAAGCGACAACAGCAACAACAACATTAGCTTGGGGCAAAACTCTCACAAAAATTGCAATAAAAAAAATGCTGAGTTTATTTTGATTTTCTTTTGGCCAAATTTGGCTGCTTTGATTCGTCGCATAATTGCCAATTACCGTTACCAAATGGTTGTGGGCGCGTTGGCTGAGCCTGCTGGGAATACGACTATATATCTCGCATATAATTGCCAAATGATATTGGTGGCTGTGGCACGCAAACCCTGCGGGTTGTCCCCCTAAACAACATTTAAAAATATTCTGCATTGTTTTCTTGAGTTTTACAGTCTGTTTTGGAACTTGTGAATATAAATATTTATACATGCGCAACTCATTTGTTGTATACATATTTAATTCAGCATCAAGATTATATTGGAAACATTGGATATATGTGGATGCTGGCATAATCTCTTTCAACAGTAATTAGTTTGCATCCGTTTGTTTCAAACTGAATAATACTAGAAATAAGTTCTCATTATCATTATTATTTTTAACAACATTTTCTTGTTTTCAGTTTGTAGATCGTAAGTTGGAATTAAAGTTCTTAATTTAGGAATTAACTTCTTTAATAGAGATTTATTGTATCTTGTACCAATCTTTGAAGGTAGATAACTTCCTCTAGGATCGGGTATAAATTGTACTCATTATTAGGAAACAAATACTAATCTGTTTTTTAGTCAGTTTCAAATCACTAACCGCTTAATCAAGAAGGCACTTTTCGATCCGTTAGTTGACGGCAGAGTATTACGCAATTGGTTACGTATGACGTACGAGTTTGTGGTCGACAGTTATGAGAAAGGATTACTTGCCCAGCTGGGCGTGAAGTGTCTCGAGTCTCGATGTGTTTGGTGTGTGTGAGTGTGTGTGTGTGTGTGTGTGCTTTGCCAGCATCCTAATCTTAAGCCACGAATCCAAGGCCTGCGGGGGCAGTTGCACGCATTGGTTGTGGCTTGTGGCATAGCTTTTGGCTTTTGGCTATGGGCATGTCAGCCATTTATTGATTGCTTTAATAGGCGCAGCCGTTCACTTTGCACGCCTCACTCAGCCTTAGCCTCAGCCCAAGTGAATGTGCCCCAAACATATATACACACACACACACACACACACACACTCACAGCAGTTTCCTGCACGCACATTTGCATTTTATTTAAATGCTATGTGTATGCTAAAATTAGCGTCTAATTGGAGTTTACACGCCGCATTTTTTATGCGCAAATAAATTGTGGCAATAGAGCCTGTAGGCATGCCACAATCCCCGCCCTCCCCCTAATCTCCTCTGTTGTGTTGTTGGCTACCCCTTTGGCAGGTTTGAGCAGTTTGTAGTTTGCCATTTGCCGAATTTGTCAGCGTTTGTCAAAAACGAGTCTGGCATTTTGTGATTGCGATTACGCGACTTAAACACACAAAATAAAAAGCAAAAATCGAAACTAAAATCAAATACAACAACAACAACAACAAGTGTGCGCTCTCAGCCATTCACTACGCATTCACACACACACACAGACACACATGCTGGCACACACACTCGCACACACAGCAGCTTCAATTTAGCTGCCTCACTCACTCGCTTCGGGGGCCAACTTTGCGTATGCGTGATTTTATTTTGATTCTCGTTTATGGTATTTTTTTTCCAATTTTATAATTGTACATTACAACCACAACAACATTGATCACACAACACACACATACACACACACGCACAGCGGCATACACACGCACAGGTGTCAGTTGACAGAGTGGGCGTGTTTATTAGAGGCAGTTGCTGTCGCAAAAACCGCTTCAAAATGGCGTCCATATAAAAGCCAAATGCTGCAGCGAAATTAACGACAAGTTGCGCGTTTTTGCGAGCCGATGAAAAACGCTTACGAATGCTGCACACAAATAAAATTGTGCGAAGATGGATACTGATAGATACTCTTAGTTAATGTAGTAGTTCACAAAAGTGCTGGCATACAACTGCAAAACCAATTGAGATCGATTTATATGGAAATAGTTACAAAAAATCTATTCAACTGGATCTCAAAGATCTCGTTTTTGCTGCGGAAAATGTGGTAAACATTGAAGAAAGTCGATTCTTATATATTTTTGTGAATTGTGTTTGTAAATATAAGAAAATGATGTAAAAAAAAGCCGAAACTCTGCTCAAAGGCCAAAGTGAATACTTTTATTTTTTTGTACAGTTTTCTAGCTTTAAGGCAAACTATTTTCTGTCCTTCAGCTTTATTCAAACATAATTAGCGGAATAATTATGAAATTTCTGTTATAAGCTATTTTTAAAACATGATTTTCAGTCCACAGCTTAAACATGGCAGCATCCAATACTCATCTCGATGACTGTGTCATTTCCAAATCCCATCCATCAATGATTGCAATTATTAATTCCAATTGATATCGGATTTTATAGAATTTTTCAGCTTATTGCCTCTCCACTCTAAAAATATTGCCATAGTAAAAAAGACAACAGGTTTATTATCCCCAAGCACAACTCTTTCCATAACTATATATAAAATTTCTGTAATAATATCCTACTTAAGTGGCATTCATAAAAAATACTATAATTATGGAATTTTTCTCTTTGATGCTTCTCAACGTTAAAATAATCTTCTAACTGTATCTGTGAGTGAGTTGAACAAGTGCTTAGATTTTATGGGATTTGGGATCGGGTTTTCAGTTGGTGGAGAATGCTGCCAACAGCTGGTGATAATCCCCTAGCTCAAGTTCTCCACTGCTCAGGTGCGTCGTCAGCATTTGGGATTCTGTTAGATCTCTTGTTGAACATGTGCTTATGGCCGCCTCTGCCCGACTCTGGTCTACTTGGTGGCTTTGGCTGCCACTGGTGGTATCGTATTACCTGCACTGACAAGCGCCTGGCTACCAGACCGAAATCGGATACAGCATTTGCTGCTGGCGCTCTTGTAGAGCAGCTGCTCCACTCTATTACATTGTGGTACAAACTGCTCCAGTTGCACTCGAGTTTTGCGGCAGCCCACTTGCATTTTTCTGCCTCATTTATTTTTTTCAATTAATTTCACATTTGCATTTTCATATTTATTCCGTTGATGCTTTTTGCCGCCTGTCACTCGCAGCTATGTAACGTCATCTCCAACATGACAGGCGTTGCTAATCCCCACCTACCCGAGTCTGGGCATCAAGGAGGAGCAGCTGCAGCTAAGTACCAGCCACTAGCTACCTGCTCCAATCTGCACTCTTCAGTCGATTGCTGTCCCTCGTTGCAGCGCAAAATTATTAACGCCATTAACGGCAATAGAAATATTTGTGTTTGCCACACAGCCAAATGCATGGCCGCCCCGCGGGCCTCTTAAACAAGTTGCAGTTACCTCTCGACCAACGAGAAAAAAACAAGTAATAAAAGAACATTCCAGTTGGCGGTAAACGACTGTGCAATACTCTGTTAGCAGCGAAAAAAAACAGCACAGTTCTGATCGAAAAGTGTCGAATTTATTATGAGATTATGCCTCTAAAATGGTGGCTAGTATATATCAAGTATATCAAGTATTTAAGTATATATCTAGCTTATATAGATAATAAAAAATGAATACTCGTTTCCCTTTTGTGGATGCCAGAGTATAATTACAAGTCATGGCAACAAGTGAATGCGGCAACTGCGACTGTGCCCCACAAATGTGACTAATGGTATTTTTTAAATGCAGACTCAGCCAGACAGCATCCGTATCAGGGGATGGACGGGGTGGTAAGCAGAAGTGGGGTGGAGGTGGGGCAGTGGGCAACTTCTCCTTTGCAATTCTATAATGCTTTATAGGCAACAATTTTTAACGCCTTACCCAGGCTGGGGCACAGGCTGGGGCACAGGCAGATCCCCTTTTGCCTAGCGACTCCGGCTACAGGTCCAACTTCGATGTGCGTGCTGCGTTTCTGCAGCGTCATTAATTTTGCCATGAATTGACAAAAACATCATAAACTACTTGTTGAACAGAAAATCCACTTCAGGCGACAGCGCTGCCCACGCGCCAACCGCTGGCGACGACGTCGACGCAGACGACGATGCGATTGCCGCCCGGCAGGCTCATGTTAACTCTGCTAGAAACCCACTTGCCCACCCTACCCTCTCCAACCCCACAGACTGCATCTGGTTCTGGGCGCGGCGGCCTCATAAATATGTCTAGCATTTTTCCCGTTGCAATCGCACAAGATCACTTGACCTACAGGGCGCAAACGTTGCGCAAATTGATGACCATCACCAGATCAGGGTATAGAGTACCCAGCATCCAACCGTATGGAGTCATGTCAACTGCCCATGTGTCTGTCTGGTTAGTAAATTCTCGACTTTATCTGCATATCAATTACAAGCAACATGTTCGCAACAAAAAAAAAAATCCAGGCTCATTCATATTAAATGCGAGCATCCTGTTCTCAATTACAATCTCAAAGGGAGATTTATTTGCCAAGTTTAAAGTGTAATGCTACCAAAACCAGTAGAACAAAATAAAGATTTACATTTTATATATTTATATGCAAGCAAAATGGGATCAGGGAAAAAAGTAGATGAATCCAATATGTATATTAAGGATAGTAAAAATTTAAATAGAAGATTCATTTTAGTTTTGCTGTACCGAATAAATGGAGCGTTTTTAATTGAGCTTCAATTTTAGATTAATATTGTTTGTTCTACTGAATATATACTGAATTTTGATCCAACTTTATTTTATTATTCATATTGATGACTGCTTTAATGGGCAGTTGCAGAAAAGTTGCCTGCAAAAAGAGTTTTAAATATATTTTGAGTGTTTTTTGAAATGCAGTTTGACAATTTGACTGACAATTGAGAAAACTTTGTTTTTTCCAGTAATCTGCAATTTATTGAGAATATTTAAGGGAATATAAATCTACATTTAAGTCATGATAGGCTATAGATAAGTAATAGAAAGTAATCACGTAGCTAAGTAAGTTCATTCTATGAGAGGAACTCAAGACTCAGTAGAGTCTATTTTTTAATATACATAGATTATTTATTTGTATTATTTTCAATAATTAATTAATAATTAACCTCCATTGACACCTGATGCACTTTACTTAAAAGCCTGCACTTTAGTCAAATTCCTTGCTTGCAATCTGGCTCTTAAGAAGTTGACCCAAACGAATCAGTTAAATTGACCCACGCTGCCAATTAAGTTAATGGCCGTGTAAGAGATTTTAAGCAGCAAACATTTACAAACAGGCGACAGCAATTGGATGTTTAATGAATTGGCCAGGCCAGAAGCAGACGCGGGGAAGTATCTTTTGGCTTCCTTGCTCCGTTGCACCGTTGCTCCGCTCTCTGGCTGTCTACTCCAAAACGAGTAGCAAAGTTGCTGCCAAAGGTAAATCGAAGCTTGAGATTAATAGCGATAAGCTATTGATTAGCAATGCAGCCACTGCCATTAAAAGAGAGGAAGAGAGTGGGAGAGTGGGAGAATAGGAGAGTGGCAGAGTGGTGGAGTGGGAGAGTGGGAGAGTGGAACGAGGCAGCAAACAGTTAAGTAAAAAATTGTAGAAGATCCACTCTAGATGTTATCACCTAACAGCCAAGGGGACAGGTGCTGGGAACGCGAATTTGCTGGTTAGGTGTTACATGCATGCTATCTGAAGATAATTTAAGCGAATCTCTTGCCGGATGCCCGTTGGGGTCTGATGTCTTGGCACTGGGTTTGGGATTGTGTTTGAGGCAGTATACAAAAAATCTAGCTTTCTGGCTGGATTGGAAAATTAAGCGCACGCTGGCAATTTGCATAAAAGCAGTTTAATGTTTAAATGTTTTATTGAATCGACGCTCGATTACAACCAGAGTGAAATCAGGGGGGAATGGGGGAATGGGAAAATGGGGTCCAGCTGCCGTTTCTCATTTGCAATGCAAATGCAGCCAGAAGAAATCTGAGCGAGGGAGATGGGAGCAGGAGGAGATATTCTGGTATCTGCAACGGATCGGGAAGCGGCTCCAATTTGACTAAACTATCTGAACGCATATGAGAGGCCTATTTGTTGCGGCTGTGTGGCAAGAACGGGTTTTTTAATTATAAGAAATATATGACAAACCAAAAAAAATACAAAGTAAGAACTGCTCCAGTTGTGCGTGAGAGACTAACAGATACCCTGTACACATTCATAGTGACTTTATGTACCACAGTGTTTATTATTTATGTTTCAAAGTGTTTTCAGGAGTGATTTCAATATTTGAATATTTAAATTCAGAAAACTATTCTCGGCGAGCTCGAAAGTGATATGAACACCCTTTGAAATCATAAATATTTTCAGCTGTCTGTTTGTCACAACTTAATGATACCCTATCGAATAAATTTGTATATTAATAGGGTATATAAAAATAATCTCTGTCGATAGCTTATCAAGTGGCATACGTGGCTAAAATGAGGCCTGAAAAAGCGTTTGTTGTTGCAGAGATGAGAGGCCAACGGTATGTGAGCCAAATGAGCCCGGGCAAAACGAGTGACAGTCGGCACGTTGCACGTTTCGCGTTGCAGGTTGCACGTTGCACGTTCGCTGATCAGTTGTCAATCAAATGCGACGCAGATGCTTCACACTCGACAAGGAGACCTGCAGATTTTCGAGCACTGTGTGACTATCATCATTAGTCGCTGCCAGCTGCCTGGCCTGGCCTAGCCTGGCCTGGACATACAGACACGTTTGATACGCGCCGATGTGCCCCAACTGAGGATAGCTACTCTAATTGCAGAATGGCAGCTGCTGCCGCTCCAATCGATCTGGATATGGGGCTATTCTATAGCTACTACCATGCAGTGACTCCAAGTGGCGACTGTCAGCATTGGGTAAAGTGACGCCTGATCTTGAACTGGTTAACCAACCACGCGGTGGGTCCAGACTGTCAATACGTTCTCCAACTATACATATATATATATATATATATGTATATATAGATATATGCAAGGCGTCCCCTTTCCAATTCTCGACAACTCTTTTGGGCCCTGCTGTGCATATCGATCATATGATCTTTGGGCCATAGCCACATGCAGTGTCATTACTCGTTGTGAATTTGTTTCTTGACTTTTGGCAGCCGGCAGCATTCGGTGTCAGTGTGTCCAATTGCCGCAGGAAATCATAAATTAAAACCGATTGTCTGACAAGGCTCGTACAGTCGAACTTCTCCAGCTCGAACCAACAAGCTGTCACAAAGAATCAAGCACATTAACAATCTGTGCATATGTCGCAGTCGACTGGCTCCGATTACTATATCCACGCACCTGCTAGACTCCAAATCAAAGAACAATTATTTTTATTTCAATAACTTTTGGTGCTGTCAAGAAACTCTCAATTATACAAAGCTGTTTTGTCATAGATTAAGTTGAAATAAAACTTAAATGGAAAGAGCGTTTATAATAAATTTAATAATTATTATAATGATCATTAATAATCATATATATTTATTCAAGAACGAATCGAAAAATGATTTATTGTGTGAACAACGCTTTGGCATATCAAAATAAATACTTTATCCAAATTCGGATTAATTTCATTTTATACAAAACACCAAAAAATTCGATTTCGGAATTAAGCATAGCAAATTTTTTTGGGTTGAGTTATGCAAACGAAATTGCGGAGAATTCGAACGCAATTACGACTCAATTTGGATTGAGTTTGTTTGAGAAGTTTGATTTAGAGAAGTTCGACTGTACTCAATCCATATTGGCCACTGACGCGCTTTTCAGCTGCATCTGGCATTTATGGCATTTATGGCAGGCAAAAGCCGTTCACATTTGGCCAGAACCAGCAAACGGAGTCTAGAGTGTTCCACAGTCCCACAGTGGAGTGTCGTCATGTACCTAGGCCCAATGCCGGATCGGATAACATGACTGGCTACATGAGCGCTACAATTAGTACAACATGCAACTACGCTGGTAACTGGAGTCTGTCTCCCTTTCCTCCAACTCCTCCTCCTGCTCCCTCTCTCTTTTTTTTTTGCTGCGTGGCAGATGGCTTTCAGATAGCGCCCCAAAACGGGCATCTCTAACAAATGGCCGCTAGTTAATGTTTAGCAATGGAACCCAAAAGTGGCGTGCAGCGTAAAAATGAGACAACGTGTTCTGTTTCGCCGGGCTCCGTCTTCAACGCCAACTCCAACTCCAACTCGAGCTCCAACTTCAACTCAATCTCAGACGACACGCTCATAATTCATAAGCAAACCATTTCCCATTCCCCATTGCGATTGCATGCGTTTGCTGCACTGCAGCTGGGAGCTAATAACTGGAGATGCATATATGCACGCACCTGGCACCTGGCACCTGGCCGCCAACCTGGCAACTGGCAACTGTAGATCGGCTACTTTTTATGCGGCATCTCAGCAACTCTTGCATATGCCATCAACACCCATCGCCAAATGGCGTTCGTGTGTGGCCATTGACACACGAGGCGCTGCCGCACAGCTGGATGTGCCGACTCCAATCCACCCTCCCCTCCACTCCCCACACTCTTTGGTGCATCGCCTGGGAATGGCGGCCTCTAGTTTCCTCGAATATTGATTAACAAATAAATCATCAAACTCTGAAAATTCTATAAATTTCGTATTTACAAATATTCTTGGAGACTTTGCTGCCTGCGAGTTGTATAAATAAATAAATATATTGAGCAGTAATTGAGAAAAGACAAAATAAATCAGCTAAAACTATAAACGCATTTTAGACAGCTTGAACTATTTTGATCCAATTCCCATATTCCATTTTTATTTGGCCAAAAGCTTCGCAGGCATAAATGACGATTGATGGAGGATCTATGGGCTCAGAAGGAGAGAGTTGCACAAAGACCAGGCACAGGCATAATCGGTGGCATGTAGAAATAAAGAACGGGAAGATGAAGGAAAGACGTTTGTCTTAGGCAAATATTCAAACTTCGAACCAAAATTCAGTCCACAAGAGTATTAAATCTTCGGCGTGCCCAAATAACCTATTCTTAAGTTTGTTAATGTTTGCTAATATGATAGAAGATATTTCTTTTCTTGGGTTCTTATCATTTCCTCTTAGTTTCCGTCGCAAACCTACTGAATCCATTCCCTTTCTCTGTCTTGTACTCTTTCTTTTCTTTAACAAGCTGCCATTGATTAAATACTCTTCTATCTTAAAGATCTTATGTCCTTGTGCATTTCCTAGATCATTACAATCTATAGACATATAAAAGGCGAGCAGAGTTGATTCGTTGACGCAGTTGATTTATTGCTTTTCGTATTAGATATAGCTAGATATAGCTAGACATCGTCGCCTGATTCACACAAACACACACTTTACAACTTAAGAACTAATAGCAGAGTTGTAGTTAATATGTATATATAATTTGTTGTTTTTCTTCTTCTTCTTCTTCATCTTTTTCTTCTTCTTGTTGTTGTTGTCCTTAAGCTCTAGGATTATTAGATCCAAATGGGTCGCTGCTATGAACGTATGTTGCCCAGCAGCGGCGTGCTCTCGGCAGCCTTTGAGGTAATCACGGTATGGCGCGACCCAGAACCAGTTCCAGATCCAGACCCCATTCTAGATCCAGTGGGCGCCTGTGGGCGTGGCGGCCTATTGCTTGGACCGGGCAGCTCCTCGGCCTCGTCGATGCGCGACTGGCGCGCCATCCGCTTCTGCTGGCTCAGCTCGTGCAGGTAGAGCGCACTAAGGCACATATCGGCGACGGTGACGCCAATCGGATTCTTGGCGAGACGCGGCTCGACACTGTACAGACTATAGAGCAGTGTGTCCGCTGGCCCCTCAATTCGACCCTCAGCCTTGCTGAGGCGCAGTCGCCGCATGCTGTCCGCCGGTCCCATGCTGGTGGACATGCGCCGAAAGCTGGTGCTGCTCATCGGCTCGCCCAGATTCTGTTGCAGCATGTGCCGGAAATCGCTGCCGACGCCGGCAGCAACGGAAGCAGCGGTATCTGGCAAATCTCCACGACTCGCTGCCATCGACTGGGAGAGCTGCAGCTGCGCGGGACTCAGTTCGGCGGCGAGCACCGAATTGGCAATGGAGCAATACTCCTCGCCAATATTGCCGAATGAGATCAGGCTGTGCGTGAGCGGATTGTCGCGTGCAGCCGCCTGTGGCGCGGTCTTCGCCTTGACCAGCTCATCGATGGCATGCTCCCGTATGCCCTTGATGAACTGTGAAGCCTCCTTTGGCATTTGCCACTCGGGATTGTTAAGCGTGAAACGCACCAGCGACATTTCCGTCTTGCCGCCAGCCATGCTCTGCTGCATGTGCTGATATCCTGGCTGGTGCTGCTGCTGCGGCTGCTGCTCGTGTGGTATCAGGCCTGCCACATCCATGAAGCCACTATTGTTGATCTGCCAGTCCGGATTGCCATGTTTGCGCACATCCATTTGGGCAAAGGAGCACACATTGCCCACGCCACGCACAGATACTGAAATAAAAGAAATTTTCAATTAATATTTTTCCTTCTAAGTTAATTAATTAATTATGATGAAAATTTAAATTAAAACTAAGGAAATTAATGTATTTATAATTTAACTTAACTTTAGAGTTATAATGAAAGTGATTACGTCCAAATAAATACTACAAAATAGTTATAGATTCCTAAACGTACCTGTGAAGCTGCGGAAGAACTTGACAATCTCCATGGCCTTGGGCCGGAAGAGAAAGATGAGCACAAAGGGTGTGACAAAGGGGCTAAAGATCTCGCTGAGCAAATAGCCCGCCTTGAATTGGAAGAAGTTGCCGAACTCGTTGCGGACATGGGCGGTGTGCGCCTGTTGCTTCCACTCCGTGGGCAGATAGTGGACATGGGCAAGAATGGCGGTCATCAGTTGCTCGGGACACCAGATGAGGTTCTCGTCGGGGATGAAGGTGCGACAGATGACGCCGATAACGGTCAGCACAGCGATGATGGTCAGCACGTGCTCCACTTGGAAGACATACTCGTCATAGATGCCAAATGCCAGGATTAGGAGCAGCACACCACCACTGACGAACAGGAAATTGCGGGCAATGACCGCCGCTAGCGGTGAGGAGAAGGAACTCAGATAACGATCCGCATACTCGTAGGCACGATTCAGTCGGGCATCCAGCTCGTGATCGAGCTCATTGAAGTGGCGCAAATAGAGACGTCCATAGTTGGACCAGGTGCGCAGCCCCAAGGCACTTGGCTCCTTGCGCAAAATGTTCGCATAGGAGAAACTAAAGTAGATCAGCTGCCACAGGAAGATGACTGGTGCCAGCAGCAGATTCACCAGTGCCACGCCCAATATCAGCTTGGACAGGCGCTGAGCCAGTTCTGTTTGATTGCTGCGCACAGCGAACTCGTCGCGCAGCTGCCAATTGTTCTGGAACGGTGAACCCGGTCCCCGAAAGAGTATGAAATCTATGTTGAACAACATGCCACGACTGAGGGAGACGACCTCACCAATCAGGGGCAGATGGAAGCGTACTGGGAGCAGCTGTTTGTTCATGAGCGCCACGAGGTAGTTCTTGAAACGGAGCACCCGATGATAGATATCCAGTTCGGTGAGCAGCTCCTTGTCAATGCACATATGCTGCTCCGCCTGCACCTTCCTCGTCCGCTGCTGGACATCGTGCCAGGTGATGTTGTCCAGATCGTAGTCCTCGATGCGCAACGCCTGATTGTAGAAGCGCCTAATGTCCGCGTACTGTGTGATGTGATAGACCATCTTCAGCAGACGTATGCCCAAATAGATGGCCGCCATGAAGATGATCAGATAGGTGAAGAAGCCGAAATTTGTGATGCATTCGGCCCGAGGGATAATCACATCGCTGAGCGTTGTTTTCGTTCGATTCGAATTAGGCTCCGGCGGCGCATTGCCAAAGAGGACGTCGTGCCGGATGCAGTGCGTCACAAAGGTGAACAGCCACACAACAAAACCAAATTCGAGCACCTGAAACACCTCGTCCAAAACGATGACACGAAATCCATGCTTCTGCTGATAGTTGTACATGCGGGAGAAGAACGAATCCAGATCTTCGATATGATTCCAGCGATGCGATTCCTTGCCCATCTCCGGCACAATGTGGATCATTATGTCCCGAGGCGTGTCCTCGTTCTCGTGCTCTAGCACCAAATGCTCCTCGTCATGGTCAACTACATCATCACTTAAATGCGCAGCAGCTGTAAATAATTTTGCGTCGCCCGATTTTGTTATTGTTGTTTTCGCTGCTGTTGTTGTAGTTGTAGTTGTTGTTGTTGCTGGTGTTGTTGGTGCTTGTGCGTCGCGAAATGGATTCGCTGTCTCCTCGGCGAGGGAGCGATAGTTGATATTTGGGCTTGCCATGACGCAGCAGGCCCCAAGGTCAAGTGTTTGCTTATTTTTATATCACTTTGCTGTGCCCCAAGTATATCGAGTATAGAGTTATTAATGAATATTTCGTCTTCTTTGTTGTTTAAGTTGGCTACTGTTAGAATAACGCGTTTCATATAGAAATGTGCTAAACGACACCTAATCACCGTTAATTGGTCACTCTGGGCTCTCAACAGCTGTACACTCGTCGCTCGTAAAAACACCTGATGCAAGCGAGCATCGCTCAAGTGTTGCATACTTTTGAGCACAATAAATAATAATCGAATTCTTGAAGCGCTTGAGAGTATGCAACATTATCTAGTATTTCGTTATATGTGGAGCCGCTTCGTTCAATGTGGAGCAAATATGTATGTAAGCAGTGGCATGCCATCCTGCTCGTTTAGCACTGTTAGCTATTTCAGAAATTGGCAGCTTATCGATAGTCGACCACCACCAGTTTGTACAAAAATGCGAAAATAAGTACTCGAAAGACGTACAGTCATTTTAACTCTCGGTTATTAATTGCTCGTGTTTTGTGTCATTAAATATAGACAATTTGGTGAAATTTATCACCCAAACTATTTGGTAGCTGTTAAGATTGTGTTTTCAAAACGACAGAGCCAAAGCGTCAAACGAGGGAAGCGAGTGAGGGTAAGTTGCAAAGCGACGCGCGATGGATAGAGAAAAAAAGGAAAGAAAAAAACAATCAACCATAAAGAACTTGCGACAAAGAAATTGCAATAACACAATTTTCGCATTACATTTACAGTGCGTGTGTGTGTGTCTGTGTGCGTAATATTTTGCCAATATTCGTCGAATGTGAATTTTGTATATTGGCTTTTTCACTGCGCTCGTTCCAAGTTTCTTCGCAGGCACATTGCCAATTGCAGCCCTTGTGTTGTCTGTTCCCAGTGTTTCTAGATTCTTGTTGGCTTTCCCATTCACACACACATACGCACATACATTTACAACCACCATGCCAAAAAGTGCTTGGAACAAAAATTCAAAAGCGTCGGTTTTGCTTCGTATTTTTGGTTCCCTTACATGCCCTCTCGCTTGCACTCACGTGTCGCAGCCAACCTGGCGCGCACCGGCTTCTTTCCGCGTTCAGTAATTACTGTTGTTTTTGTTGTCTCTTGGCTTTTTCACTCTGTTTTGGTTTCTTCTTTCCCCCGCGCCTTTTAGCCGCCCTACAACGGCCGCTGTACAGCTAGCGCGTGTGCCGGCACACACACTCACACATTCACACATACAACAACAATACGCACATGAACGCAGTGATATGTGAAAAACTTTATTATAGTGTAATTTAGTTTTGTTGTTGTCGTCTTTGTTGAACAAAAAAATCCAGATAAAATCAAAACAAAATGTTTACTCGAAATAGTAACTCCCACGCTTGGCTAAGCCACAACACAGAGTTCAACGTGCTCCGACAAATATGGCAAAAACGACTAACAACAGCCTAACCTATATTTTATGCATACTATTTGCCGTTATTTGTGCAGCATCAATAGAAGTGTTGTCAACTACCGCACCGAAGCGAATGAAATGAGAAGTGGAAAAGCAATAAACTTCAATTCCCAACACTTGACTTGCTTTGAACCCATTGAAAATATTCCTCTTATGCACCTGCATTTTTACAGTACATAGAAATCTTGATGGGCAGTAATTACAGTTCTAACTGTATACTGTATATAGCTATTATCATAAAATCAACAAAATTAGTTTCCAGCAGATTCTATCATATTTTTTCACAAATAATTACAGTTTACCAAAGTGATTCTAATTAACAAATACTTGTAAACTAGCAAACTTCGTTTTCTTTAAATAGATCGTCTTATATTTATATATGAATTTGTTAAAGCATTATTTAAAAGCACAGTTAAAGTTAAATTTAAAAATTTTATTTTTGTTGTCTGAGAACTTGTTGGCCTTAACATTTTTTAGTTAATAAAAAAGCCCATTGTAATCGCCAGCGAAACCACATTTTGCCAAGTATGAAGAATTTCTCACACAGAGCAGACAAGACGAATGAGTTTGACACCTTTTTGAAGACGCTTCGTTGCCATTTTGGCTGATTGGAATTAGGCTTTAAGCCGCCAACCAGCCAGGCAACAGCAGAGCTGGTAACAAACTCTTCAAAAAAATGGACTTTTGCTTTTGTTCCTGCGAATTCCAGTTTAGCGCTCACTTTTATTTACCAAGTTTGGTGTTGGAGAGGGGCGGGGCTTTTGGGGATGCTAATACTTCGACATTGCTAATTTGTATAGCGTGTTTAGTTGTTGCTTTTTGGCATGTGGATGTGTATGTGTCAGTTTTGCGTGTGTGTGTGTTTGTGTTCCTTTTGCATATTTTGGCAATGAGGCAATCTACGCCAAGTGCACGAAACGCTGAGATTGCTCTCTGTTTTATGTTCGATATCTTTAAATCTCTATTTGTGGCTCTCTCTTTCATTCTCTCGCGTTCTGTCTATAGTCCGCTTGTTTGTGTTTGTGTGTCGCGTTCATTGACATTGAGCCGAATCTTTTTGTTGCTGTTTTCTTGCTAATCAAATTGTATTTTATTATCCGAATACATTTTTTTAGTTTGCATGAGAATAATGTTCTTCATTTGTAATTTTCTTCTATTATCGAGATTTTCACTGTAGCTACTCGTTCGTCTTGCTAACATATATAAATTGAAAACATGCCGAATAAGTATTTGTTGTCGAATATGTCGAATAAAAACACGTTTCAAATCCGTTGACCAAAAAATATGTAAAGCAACACAAAGTTGATTTGTTTTTTGATTAAATTGAATTTGTCTTATGGGGGTGTTTGTTTTCGGCCTATTTACTCATAACATACAGACAGCCCACAACTCAAATGACAAGCCTTTTATTCTTTCACTTGCTATTTGTTGGTTTTTAGTTGACTTTATACAAAAGTTTGGCTTATTTATTCATGGTGTTTGTGCAGGCCATATCATGGAATATTCATGCACTTTTTCCAACTGCTGCAAATGCAATCAGCTTAACTCATTTTGTATTTCTGTTGTTTTTGTTTTGTGTTTCCTTTTTTTTTTTTGTTTTACCATTTGGCAAACTAGTAGCAACAACATTACACTCAGCTCCCTCACTGCCTAAATGCCTAGTTTCGTTTCCTGATTTCCCCAAAGACCCAAAAAGTGCACACTGAATCTGACTGTGGCTCACATATGTGTGTATCAACTTATGCATAACTATGTGAAAACTTAAATATATAAGCATAACAATTTTGAAAATATCATATGTTGCCCGCATTTTCAAGTCTTGAATACTGAATGTATCTCAAATGCGGGTGAATTGTTGTGGCAAACAGTCTGACTAGTTGTGCATAAGGAAAGCTCATCTGTGGAGATTGATTTGCTAATGTGACGTCACGACAACTCTTAACAATCGTTAATTTCTCGTTTTGTTTGCCACTTATTATCGTCATTCCTCTTCATGCTTAGCTCTGCACGCCCTGCCACCCCCTGCAAAACATGTTTCGTTAAAGTATTTTGATAGCTTTTGTCTTATTGAATGGCACCAAGCAAGCAGTATTTATGCTTTTGGTGTTGGTGTTGTTGTTGTTGTTATATGCTAATGCTCAAATGCTGGAAACACGTTTCCAGTGGACAGACGAAGCCTTGAGCTGCCTTGCAGTGTTTCTTGTTTTCCCATGATACTCGTATTGTTGCAAACCTCTATGGAAATATATGTTTGCGTTTATTAAACAACAATCATCGTCATCTTCATCTTCTTCACTTTTTCACTTGCAATGACTCGACACACAAACAAACTTGTGTGCGAAATCTTTTTATAAGCAATGGCAATTACACTCGCCCAAAAATATATGTACATATTCCTGTAATTAATTGCAGCTTTTCTTGCGGCCTTTTATGCTGGGAATGTAAAAGATAGTTTACATAACAAAAACCATTTGAAGCCACAATTCATTCACGACCATTCCCGGGAGATGTTAGTTTATCTATTCAATTTGTAAACCCGGCGTGCTGAGTGAAAGTATAAAATAGGCAAATATTCTGAAAAGCCTCTAGGCATGAGCAGAATTTGCAAGTCTGATTTGTCAGCTTGTAAATTGCGACCTATAAATTCTTTTGTGCCCTCTTTTTGAGTTAAGAGCTCTTCATTGAAGCAAAAAAGTTGAAGACGCGGAAGGGAATGGCGAATTAATCAATCTATATGAATTTATCAATAGATATATCTATAGATATTTCTAGTCTGAAGTTATTTACTGAAGAGAACTTTGATTACATTGAGGTTTTTATATCTGCTCTGCTTCTTCATCACTCGATTTCATCTTCTAAATTTATCTTTGATAAGTATTTACCTATTAATAATAATAATAAAGTCATTGTGTAAATTATAATAAATATATGTTATAGTAAAAAGTAATAAAACTGTTGGGCTTAAATTATTTCCAATCGTTATTGATTTTTAATTAAATAATAATCAATTTTATTATATAAATAACTAAGAGAAAACAGAATTCTTAATTAATTTAACTCAAAAAATGTTTTAGCATTTTATTTTAGCTAATTGTTCATTTATTTTTAATCAGCTTATTATGCAGAAAACCAGCGAGATGCGGTTGGCGCCGAATGTATCTAAATTAGATATAAATTTATAGCTGATTTCCAATGCTTGTGAATTGCTTTTTGCTCTAATGCGGTTAGAAGTGGAGGAGTTGTTGGTGGTGGTGGCTGGGGGATGGGGTATGGGGAATGGGGGTAACTAGTTTTCAATCGAAGCCTCTTAATAATTCAAATCGAATGCTTAACGGAGCACAGCCAAAGCGGACAAACACAGACAAGACACTGGACGAAAGTTTTACTGTACCTCAACTACGGGCGGGGGCAGCACACGCCATAAGGACATTAGTTATTAGCGCAGGGACCTCACCGTAGGCAGGGTGGATGGTCGGGGGGTTGTAGGGGTGGTTAGACACGCGATGACCAAACTGGTCGCCACCATTGTGGGTTCGCTGAGCATGCTAAAATGTCCATAAGAGCCTTAAAGTGCGACAGACATAGACATCGAGAGAGAAAAAAAGCGAGAGAGAGAGAGAGAGGGAGAATCAGACTAGAGAGGGGCTATCTGCTTCCCTCCTAAAAGTTGGACGATGAGAATTGTCAATTGTGGGCATTTCCGCCCACCGCACCTCCCCTCGTCGCGGTCGCAGTCTCTGTCGTATTGTTGTTGCGTGGCGGCCCCTTTGAACATGGCGTCCATTAGCTGTTTTTCCGCTAAATTATAGAGTGGCTGGTGAACGCATATGCCCCGCTACAGCCGCAGCAACAGCTATGGACAGCGTCCAATTAAGTTAGCAGGGGGCACACATGATGGGGAGAAGAGTGGAGGGGGCTGACACGGCAGCGGTAAAAAAAAGTTTGCTCCAGCTTTTGTCCTGCATAAAATAACAGCATGCTCTGAGCGAGCACATAACCGTTTCCTGCTCAGTCCCATTGCCCGTTGTTGTTCCTTTTACACGTCTCGTCTTCTGCCAATTGCCGCTGGCTCGTACATGGTTTTGGCCAGCATAAGCACACACACCTGTGCGTGTGTATCTGAGCGTGTGTGTGTGTGCGGGCACATGAAAAAATGTTGACAACTTCCCACCCTGCTCTTATGTTCACTTATTTCTCTTTTTATACCCTGTACTCATTAAAATTGTTATAATAGGCATTACCAAGGGAGACATAATTGGCCCCACATTCTGAATTCAGATCTCGGGAAGTAAATTTATTCGACAGCTGAAGTTTAGAGAGAAGAGGCCAAAATGTGATTTTATTTGTTTCGATAACTCACACAGGCAACAACATATCGATTTATATCGATGGGTGATATATAAGATCTTATGAAATTAGTTGGCTTTATTTGAATTTTGGTGGGGTGCAGAGAAACTCAGAGTTGGACACTCTCTACTAAAACACTTTTTTATGTTTAATGTGTAGTGTGTGTATTGGTGTGGGTGTGTGTGAGTATGAGGGGTTGTGGGCGTTGTCTTGCTTGGCTTGGTTAGGCGCGTGTGCGATGTCAAAAGCTATTTGAACAGGATGTCGATGCGTGAGTCTTTGTGTGCGTGTGGATTCGTGTGTGTGTGTGTATGCGACAATCAAATGATTTTCACATAATTGCTACCTGTCATTTATGTCACATACAGGCCACTTGCTTAGCTCTATCACTTCCAATACTTCCACTCCCCCCAGTAAGCCCTCCCTAACCGTGGGAAATATTTGATTAAGAAGCTGCGGTTGCTTCAATCAATATGCTAGTGCTAAGGGGGAAGGGTGGGGTTGGTGCAACTGCTGCCGCTACTCTGTGACTTTTCTTTGCGTCAAAGCAATTAACCCTTTTTGAAAGTATCGGGGCCAACGGCTGTTGAAACTCCCAGTGCTTAATTAAAAAAACGGCCACTCCCGCTGGCAAATGTCCTTTAGATTGTTTGTTGCAAGCGGTGCATCAAAAGGCACTTCAAAGTTGTTACTTCAATATCACCCAAGTGGGCCGCAAATTGCCCTAATTACATGAATAATGCACAAAGTCGCGTCCTTATGACAATTTTCGTAAGGTATATGTCTTTATTCATATATATGATATATCATAATGACTGCTGATGACCACGTCAGCCTCCTTCTCTGTAATGATACTTGCCACCCACCACAATTGCAATTTGTTGCATTTCCCAAGCAATTATCCTCAAATTAAACCTCCCATTTGTGGCCCCACTCCGATATTCAATACTTAAACGTTTGCTGTCTTGGACAGCGCATTTTAAAAATGCATAATGTGAAAATATCAGCTGAAGAGTCACATAGATCTAAAATTCAAAGAGCTGCAGTTGTTCCCATACCCTCTGAAAAACACATCATGCTAGTTCAGTTATTAGTTTATATTGCGGGGGGCACTTTGGTTTCATTAGGCGGCCCCAAAGCCAATTACTATATAAGAGCCAATATGTAATTTGTCTATATACGCCACATACACATATGTGTATACATATATATATATATATATATATAATATCATAGGGTTGTCCTTATTCAACACCCTCACATACATATGTGTAGATCTATCAATCATAGATATAGCAATGCACTTTTGACCAACTGCTGTCCTGTACACACCTTCGTCTATATATATAACTGATATATCTGGTATGCTTTCTCGCTTTTGGCGTATTTGTCTGTCTGTCTTACTTATCTGTTAGTACAGGGTCGGTTAGTTTCTAGTTTCTAGCTAGCTGGTGTTGTTATGGCCAGAGCAGTCAGGGACAATTAGTGGCGTTGCCTAGCATCGGGAATCCATAACTGGACGGTACAATATTTCCCCTTTTTTTATTTAGGTATTGTCACTTGAACATTTGTACGATTTCTATTGGTCAACGATTTCCGTTTCCGTAGCTATCCATATCCGATCTTTGGTTCTGATTGGTCAGCAGCCTTTTTGGTCGGTGCCGAAGATTTATATAAATAGCTCGATTTGTGGAAATTATTTTCATTAGTTTTCCAACGGCACTTGCAACAGGACAGCACCTGCTGCTACGTCTCTCAACTGGTTCTCATCCACCGCACTCTGAAAAGGTTCTAAATTCTTATCACCAGACATTATGTAACTTGTGTGGAAAAAAATCGTAGTTTGTGATGAAATGGATGTGAATACACAAATTGGCTGTAAATTTGTTCAATAATTATTGTGAAATTCGGAAACTGTGATATTGTCTGAAGGGAAAAAGGTAATTTACAAAAGATACATTACTGAAAAACTTTGGAATATTTCCTTAAATTATCATGTGCTACAATCAAAATCGTTGAAATCTCTTTTGCTTAATTACGAATCCTGAAAGTTGTAAGTCTGCTTATTCCTTATCTTGGAATCCATCTGAGAGTATATCAATATTACTTAGTTGAAAATAAAATATTATAGTAAAAGATTACATAGTTATCTCGACAAAAATTTATCATTATTCAGTATAAATTCTCAATATGTCAGCTTCGACTAAGACGATAGACTTTCGGATACTTTGTGAGTGTATATATAGACATATATACCATTCAATATCTTTTATATATTCTAAGCTCAACTGTACAAATACTAATTAGAATTGTGATAATGATTATTATCTAGTTGTCCATATGTGTGTTGAAAGTAGAAGCAGACATATCTGGCCTCATATTTTTAATCAGATCTCGGAAACTAGATTAGTTCGATAGCTGAAGTTCAGGCAAAATATATTAAGTGAATTTATTTCTTTCGAAAACACAACTGTACATATACTTTGATAAGCTAATGAAGCCTTTTATAGCTTACAGCTAGAACAAATAATATTTGAGCTTGAGGCACTACTCGAGTGAGCAGCAGCAGTAAGTGTTGTGAGCTGGGTTTACGGTCTGGGCACAGAGCCTGCAGCAGTTAGCCAACTATACATACAAGACCTGTTCAGATAAGAGCGGCTGGTAACCCTTTGGTAGGCAATCCGTGCTGCCCACATGCCAGCACTTGTAATGCCATTGGATATGGAAAGGTACAAGAAATGTACGTATGACTGTAATTGCTGTTTGACTTATTTGTGGAGAGCTTAGTGCCTCAACTTCGGGCAAAGCCCATTTAAGACACAGCTGCTGTTTACCTTTGTATCGGACATAATTTTGACAACTTAACAGCTCGGACAATTGATGTTTTGACATCTGAGCCGAGAGTTGTGCGCACTTCAGCTAGCAAAGGAAAACAAGACCGAAAGCCGAAAATAAAAAGCGACAACAAACAAATCACAAAGACTGTGGGAATGTGGGCGGCATTGAACAAAGCCTCTCAATTGTTGTTGCACTCGCCAAGCGCACAGATTTTGAGTCAGCTAAATAAACGCTACATATATATACATATATATGTATATGTATATATATAGTTGTGCATAGGGCAGTTGATTTGGCAGCATCTCATATATTATGAAATGGAAAATTGTTATATTTTGTTAATGCATTTTGCTTGTGCTCGCTCTGTTGTCTAAATTGCATTAAATTGTGCATGCATAATACAGACACTGCTTTATAGGTTATGTATGTATATTATGTACGTGAAATATGTATATCATATAGAGAACATTGTCTGAGCGTTGGCAGTCTGGCATTTCCGCTTGAACAGCTTTGCGTTGGGCATAGGGCGTTGCAGCTAAATATTATATATACTCATATAACTAGCTATTTAAATATATAGATTGTTACAATAGATGCATCAAGACACAGTTTCTAAAGTGCCTTGACGTACGCCTTTTGTCAAAACGGTGGCAGCTGCACGATTCCGAAACACCAACACAGTCTAAAAAAACAGTCAAACAGTCAGTCAGACAGTCGGCAAATCATTCCAACTTCAATGAATTCGATATGAGGCAAATTGAATTGTTGTTTAATTGCGCTTGGCAAACTCAAATTCCAACCCACAATGCGTTGCCGCTGCCATTTGGCACATTGTCTTTTTATAAATCAACAACGCCGAGAGTATATCAACTGATTCTTCGGGTTTGTCACAGCAGTGCTAAGGCTGCCGCGTGACTTGCAAATTGCCAAAATGCAGTGTTCTTAAACAATAAACCGAATTCGAGAATCTTCTTTTGAAATGTCAAATCTGGCATTCTTAGATCCATTTTTAGTGTTGACAAACACAACCGTAAGGTTATCAAATTTATCGAAAATACATGCCTGCATTTCATTTTGACATTTGTAGTAGACATGGTAAATGATTTGCAAATGTTTGTTCATTGCAAGAAAGTTTCTCGTACAGTTTGTTTCTCCGCTGAGCTCTACAAAAAAAAAAAAAACGAAAAAACCGGAAAAATAAATATCAAATATATTTTTTTCTGAAATAAAAAATTATTTCTGAAGTGCGTTTTCAGAAATTGTAAAATAGACAATTTTTATTCAAGAGCGAACTTTTTTTCGCATACAGTAAAATAAATATTGAAATATTCAAGAGCAAAAAAAAAGTGCAACCCGTAAAATAAATATTGAAATATTTCAAATTTATATAAAAAGGCAATTTGAATTCAAGAGCAAGAGCAAGAACAAGAGCAAAAGGAAGTGCATGCACACGTTACGTAAGTGGGAGAGATGTCTGTATAAATGCGTTCAGGTCACGTACACTTTACAATATATTCATGTGCCGTCACAGACACATTTACATTTACATATTGATGGGCAAGTATGCTGGAGAGTAAATTGTAGTTGCTCTGTATAATACACTCAAAATAGAGCATCAACCTCTCGGTTACAACGCAAGCGGTATTTGTACGTTGAACTTTTGAGACTTGTTGATTTTTTCAAACGTCCGTCGGTTCAGTTGATTTTGAACTGGCGCACTCGGCGTATGTGTAATCTCTGGTGCAAACATATTCCAGTTTCAAGAGTTGACTGATTAAAACGCGTGTCTGCCTTATGCTCTTGCCATTTGCAGAGAGAATGAAAATGAAGCGCGAAAGCAATGACAGCGATGGACCACAGGACCAGAAGCGCAACAGACGGAACGAGGACATGGTCCGTATACTGATACCAAGCAGTGTAAGTATGCCCACAAAATAATCATCCTGCCGACGGCGGCTTTATAGATAAAATCAAACTGAGAATCGCACCGAGAGAAATGATTTATAAATATACCAAATTCTTGCAATTTAAAACATTAATCTAATTTGACCAACCCAAAAATGTTTTTATTTTTTTTTAATTTTTATATTGATTAACAATATTTCAAAAAAGTATAAATGCAAACCAAGGTTTCCGAACTCGTCTCTTTCGAGGTTTATTCAAATTCTTATTATATGCATTAAAAAAATATATATATGCATAGGAAACAAACTACATATTTTTTAGGTTTGCATGCAATATTTTTATTTTTTTTTTGAGTGTACGCAAATTGCCGCTAAATCGCAGAGCAAAGCATAATGTGTTTTTTGTTTGGATTGATGTCATTGCAGATTGCTGGCGCTGTCATCGGCAAGGGAGGCCAACACATACAGAAGATGCGCACTCAGGTACTATAAAACCAGAATAACTATTAATTATTTTAAACACTCGACAACAATCATCAAAAAAAAGAAAGATTATCAAAAACATTTGAAGCGTCTAGTATTATTTATTAACCATTTATTTCTGTGCTCGCTTGCGCCAAGGCAAATAGCAACCGAAAAGCAAACTCCAAACTTCTGTCTTTATTTTGTGTGTGTCGCTCCTATTCACTGACTCTTTCATACACTCTCTCATTGGCTTGGTGTATATAACATATATATCTCCAATGCTAAGCCAAATTCAAGTCTCTTATGCCGGTCTGGACCCGCAATTGCAGCTCCCGTCTCTTATTCTCAGATCCCCTTCAGCGTGTTATTACCACCAAGCAATTAATGATCTGTTTAATAACAAGCTCTCAACCTAAACGACACGCTTCTAACTAACTCTCACTCTCTACCTCTCTGTGTCTCGTTCTCTCTCTCTCTCTCTCTCTATTTTTTCTCTCGGCTAACAGACACTTGCCTCTATATCTCTTTCTCGCGATCTGAACGTCTCTCGCCTCTGACTCAGTCTCAAAGTTTTGAAACCAAATATAATATTTAGGCGCTTTATTTACCAACAATGAACAAGAAAATTGCCACTTTTTTTGTTGTATAATATAAAAAAAAACCAACAATTTACACGCTTTTAACCTTTTTAACTAAATGAACAATTTTCTCTCTCTCTCTCTCTTCTTCCACTTCTTACGTACGACCCACATGTAACCAAAAAAAAAAAAAAAAAAAACCGATACGAAACGAAACGAAAAAACCAAATATATCGAATCTTATAAACCGACCAAAATAATCAACCAAATCGATAAATCGATTGACCGACCAATCGACCACCTGACCGCCCGCACCACTTGGTCTGGTCTACTCTGTGTCTGTCCCGCACACAATGGCGTCTCCTCCCCCCTGCCGGGTCTGGGCCTGGGTCTCGCTTCGTCACCTGCCACTGCTCTGAAATCTGAATCTGAATCTGAATCTTTGAAACTGGCCCGATGAAACCACTACTAAATATGAATCGAAATGTGTCGATATCGCAAACGATTCTTTAATCTTACATCTAAATACCAAAATCAAAAACCGATGTCGAACGATGCACCACCAAAATCAAACAATCGCCCGGCCCGTCTGAACGCCCGCCCTCGTGTCGCAAAAAATATGCCATATATATGTATTTATAAAATGCATAAAACCTGTATAATTCTCAACATATATATGTATATATATTTATATATATATATTTATATATAATGAATTGTATATAATAATTCCATGCTGGGCCCATCATCGTGTCCCTCCCATTGTTGTGCGTTGCTGTGTGTGCGTGCGTGTGGTTTTGTGTGTGTCTCTCTCTATCTCTCTCGCTCTCTCTCTTCTCCCTGCTCAAAAAACAACAACTGCAACAACAACAATGCAAAACAAAATAAAATATATATATACATATATATAAAAATATATGTTCTACAAAAAAAAAAAAAAAAAAAACTTACATACGGCCATCCAATCAACCAAACGATATCGATAATCGTCCATGCGCCCAACTGAACAAATCGTACGCCCGCCCGCCCGACCGACCGCCCGCCCGCTCAATCGCCCGCCCGATCCGCCCGTCTGTTGTCCACAACCATCAAATGTGTAACGCGCAGTATAAAGCCACTGTGTCTGTGGACGATTCCCAAGGCCCCGAACGGTAAACCACATCAAAATCTAAAACTATACCAAATATTTCATCTTGTTTAAGCTTACCAAATATCTCTTCTTACAGTGAAACAAAGCATTAGCCTTAGTAGCATATAGCCTTAGTGTTAGGTCAGTTAGTTAACCTTATCATTTATATATTCATTTTTCTATAATTCTTAGAAATACATTTATGTATATTCCTTTCAAAATCAACAAGAACACACACTTGTACCTGCTGGCTCTCAATCGCTCGCTCTTTCTCTCTCTCTGTCTCTCTCTCTCTCTATCTTTCTTTCTCTATTTCTTTCTCTCGCTATGTATTTGTTGTTTTTGTATGTGCTAGAGTCCTTACCGAATGTGTTTGTTTGAAGGTGTGACGTCTTATACATGTCCTGTGCATATATATATTTAACGAAATCCATTACCTACTCTCCCAGACAGCGTCTCTTTCGTCTTCGATCTATATTTATTCTACAAATATATATTAATATTTGCTACTAACCGTTGCACCGCCAAAAACCAAACAAAAAACCAATGCACGGCATTAACATCATTCGTACATACTAAAATCATAAAATAAAAACCAGCACTCGCTCAAGCTCCATTCCCAAAAGGAAAAACTAACCCCAAACAGCCCGAAAAGAACCCAACAAATTCCGTAGGAATACTTAGATATCTTATTTTGCCCTTATATACTCTCCTCCTGCCCGCTCGCCCAGCAAGCGTCTTGTGTGTCCTTCAACGTGTGTGGTATGTGGGTTACAACAAGTATATCAACAACGAGTCCATGTCGTTTATCTCAGAATATCTCGTAAATCTCTCTGCATAAGTTGTCTTATCTATCTATATATATAAATATATATATAATGTAATGTCTAGTTCTTATATATATATATTTTAAAATTCAGGTCTAGCGCTTAAGTTAAACTTATAATTATGTCCTTTTTTATGTATTATTAATATATTTCTGTGCATACATTTCTCCCCTCCTCTCTCTCTCTTTCTGTTCCTTTGTCGCTTTATCGTTCGAAAATCTTAATGCACACCAACAGCACCATACAAATATCGGCGGATATCGAATCCACGCTCGAGATCATCACCGAAATGCTGAAATATTTTGAAGAGGTGAGTGTAACATATGCACCATATATATTGCTTATCTAATTTGTATGCCTTTCTTTGCAGCGCGATGATGAATTCGATGTGCGCTTGTTAATCCATCAGAGCCTGGCCGGTTGTGTCATTGGCAAGGGTGGCCAAAAGATCAAAGAGATACGGGATGTGAGTACAATTTTAATCAACAATCCATATCCAAGTAATTATGGGGCAGGCGGGAAACATGTCCTGCACTAGCTAGCCATGCGTATCGGCCAATTGTTATGCAGTTAATTGCCAAAGAGTACTACGGGTTTAATGACTAATTACAGTCAGTTTGGCTGCGTATTCGATTGCTGCTTCAGCAGACACGTTAAGTGGCTACTCACTCGGGACATAACTCCACAATTCGCAGCCAGAGGCAGGCAATCGATAGCCACTACTAGTCATATTATCTATGTGAGTGTGCAGTTACTGTTAGTTGTCAACAGCAGCAGCTCTCGGTTGACTACACACACAAACACACACTTGAGAGCACAGGATATGCGTCTGGCTAAAGCGACATTTTTGTGTCAGAACTCTCTCATAACGCAATTGTCGCCATCAACGCCACATTCAATTGCAGGCTGCCAGGCAACGTTTGGTGTGTCTGAATGTGTCAAGCGATTCTCAGTTGCACAATTGTAGCACACACATATACGTACATATTTACATAAGTATAGATATATATACAAGCAGCGCTTGGTCGTCAGGTGAAGAAATCAATTAGAAGTTTTGCTTCATTTTTCTCTACAATTTTCTTGAAATGTTTTTACCAGGTTCTCTCATTAATTGATAATGAGTAGTTGCTGTCAAGTGGCTGCATTTTAATTGGAATATCTTAGCTTTGCCTTCACCCTCTGCCAGCCCCCCGGCAGTGTATGTGCATGGTGTGCGTGTGTATGTGTGTGCACACAGTTACCTATACACTTACATTCAAACATACTTGTATATTATTTCATTTCCGACCATCCCATTCGTTCCTTTTTCTGTCTCACAAAAGGTGCGCGTGAATTTATTATTGCATACTTTTGAGCGCACGCAAGAAATGTCTGCCCCCGTGTTTCCTCGTGCATATTCGTAGCTATACCCTGTAAAGTACATTACTTTTTAGCCTGGCAATGTGATGAATGCAAAACGTTCTCTTTGATACTTATTTTATGCCCATCTAAATTTCAGAAACTACACTTTATGTTTTCTTATTTCGAAAATATTACGACAAACGAATATATTATATATTTCTTTAACTTTAAATTTTTTTAAATTCTGATTTAATACATTTCTCTTCAAATAGTCGTATTTATTAAACATAAAATATCCACATGCAAGTGGCAAGCATTTAGAGGGTAACCCTTCTTTTTGCATCTCGTTGTTTGTGTGCTCCGTGGAGGTCATCAAGTCCAGGACAACAAAAGGACACTTTCAGCTTTAGCGTACTGTGTCTTGGTCCCTTTGGAGTAACTGAAAACGTTATGTTTACTTATTTATTTTCATTCACATTCCATTATGACTCCTTTTGCATTTCTTAGCCATGCATTTGCTGCAAAATGTTTGTAGTTGTCGTTCTCACCCGCCTCGCAGCATCCTTCAGCCACATCCTGGTGGCATCCTTGCAGCTGCCGTCGCCCATAGTTAAATGTCTGTGTCTCTGTGTCTGTTGTCAGCACAGATGATCATCACCAGTGAAGGAGCAACAGCAACAGAGGCAGCAGCAGGCATTGTCTCACAGCCACAGCATGTGTTTTATTTCTGTTTGTCGGCATATGAATATATATTGTGTCCCTTGGAATGAGTAGTCTTGTCTCGTCCCTATTTCATTGTCTTCAGCCCAACTGGCCCGGCAAGCAGCTGTTTTCATTTCTTTCAAAAGGTATTTGCGTCTTACCTCTCTTGCGCTGCTTATCCTTCTGTCTTACCTTATTTCGCTTGCTTCACGTTTCTTTTTTTTCCTTTTAGTATTTGTGGCTGCCTGTTTGCGTGTTTCTGGTGCTCATTTTGACTTTATGTTTTTGGCTTTCGAAGCCGGTTATTCAGTTTTTCGTGTTATTCGTATGCCCTTGCCAAAAAGGTTATAACAAAATTTGCCTTGAAGCGTAAAAGGATACGAGCTCATCTAATATCGCATATGTAGTTTGGACATTGTTGCCACCCAGTTTTTCACTAAGCCTTTTATTAGCCTGCTTTAATATAGCAATAAAGATCTTTATGAAATTCTGGCTGAAGAAATTAGCTAATTTGATTTTTGAAGATAAAAGGTCAGAATCTTAACATGATTTTCAACTGCAAATTGTACTTGGCTAGATTCCAGTTCAGCTTTTATGAAGTTATGATATTGGAAAATTGGAACCTATTTCATTAGTTTCTTAGAATTTTTATACTCGTTAAGTGTGAGCAGCATTTGCCAAAGCAATTGCGAGTTTTCTTGGAACTCATATCTAAATTTTTACGCGTCCTGCTTCGCTGCCTGTCACATTTTTGGTTAAGCGCCAAATTTGTCACTTCCAGCCGTCGCATTTGCTTCAAAATATAATATGTATGTGTGCCTAAAAATACATGCATATATATCCAAAGGAATGTATCCATTTTGTAGTAGTCGGGGAACGGCGGTCTCATCATGTCTCCTCAAGCTGTTGCCCATTAAATGTTGTCCTGTGCCACATCTGATGAGTTTTGCTGCGGCGTCGGCGTCGACGACTGTGGCATCTGCCAGCCGCTAATAATGAGCAGCAGCTGCTGCTGCTCATCTGATCCATCCACTAAATCCTAATGCCTATATACCCACAGCGAGCATTGAGCATTCGGAATTGAGCAGCGTGCCAATGGCTTTTGTTCGCCTCTCCCCTCGTCCTCGTTCCGGAGGCGGCTGTTTGCCTGCGGCTTACAATTGTTGCTGCGCTTAGGACTCGTTTGTTGTTCTTGTTGCTGTGCTGCCAGCACTTAATGAATGTCTAACAGGTGTTACAAGCAGACACACACACACACACACACACAGAGACAGACAGACAGACATTAAATACGCACATATCGGCAGCTGAGACTTACACAACAACTTCTTAAGCATTGGCATCTGCTCCTTGGCATTTACTTCCAAGCTGCTGTTCTACTTCTTGTTAGGGGCGTGCAGAGCATATTATAATTTTCAATTCTTAATAATAAAAAAGGAAATATCTTCAATAACCGATGCAACATATGCCTAGCTGACTGTTCAGCGTTTGCTAAAAGTTAATTGACATTTGTCAAAAATATATCGGTTGGAAAATCTCTTCCATCGAAACCAATTTTACACATTAATAGTTTTTCATCAAAAATTTATAGTTTACAAGGAAACCTGATTATTTTCTTCCTTTTTTGTTTTTTTCCTATGAAACTTGATCAACGCTGTGTCTCTTTGATCAATTGATTAACATGTTTATGAAACTGCTTTTGCGACACACACATAACGGCTGTCGCTGACAGTTTCCTTGCTCATCCTCCGTCTGCTCCTCTTGCTCCTCTTGTTCCTTTTGCTCTAGTTGTCGCGCTTTGCCTCTCACCCAATATCCGGTTTGAATTTCACTTCTCGCTTGTTTGTGGCATCAACTTGAATGTTGTTACGCTGCTTCCGCTTTGTTTCAAGTGCTGCCTGCCAGCCAGCCAGCAAGCCCAGCCTGACAGTTCATTTCTGCTGCTGTGTTGCTGTGGGGCCAAAAGTTTTATAATTGCATATGCTCTTTGATTTTAAGGATGCTCACAGACTGTGTGTGTGTGTGTGTGTGTGTGTGTGAGTGACTGTGTGAAAAAAGAACGAGTAAAAACTCAATTACAGGCAATCTGGCTTGCATTAAAAGCGTATTATTTGTGCCACAGGCCGTAGCACAAGTGATGCTGCAATCTACTGCCGCTGCTTTCAGGATATGAGAGCAGCACTTCAAGGAACACCAACAGCACCAGCAGCAGCTGCCGCCTTTGCATAGTTTTGCATATTGTGCGTGAGTGTGTGTGTGTATGGCGAAAAAGCCGCTTAGAATTCTTGCGTAGCAAAGTCAACAACATAAAGAGGAATCAAAGTAGCTAAAGAACCAGATGCAAGACGGAGTGTATCAAAATTAATAATTTGATGGCAGCAATGATTACGTTTCATTTGAAATGGCCACATCTATATCGCTGTGTGAGTGTGTATGTGTGTGCCTATTTAACTGCTGCAAAGGTCCTGCGCATGCGCTGACACACACAGCACACACACGGGGACAGTAAAAAAAAAAAACAAAATGTGAGCAAAAGAAGCTGAATAATACACCGGTTTCCTTCGGCAGCTGCGCCTCAACAACAACAACAGCAGTAGCAGCAGCCTCTGTTGCTGTGTTATCCTCAATGCCTGACTGCCTGCCTGCCTGCCTGCGTATCCTTTTGAGCCGTCCGACTGACTGACGGACTGCCTATAACCAACAACAACAACAACACCAACACATATAACTAGCAGGCAAGGCGCGCACATGCTGACTGCTGCTGCTGCCCTCTGCTCTGCTTTCCTCTCTCTCTGCTCTCAATTGTTGTTGTTTTTTTTTTTTTTTTTTGTATTCTCTCTCTGCTCTCCTCGCTGCTGTCGGCTGGCTGCGTCTTCTCCTTACATGGCAACTGGCATTCGTTGAACCCAATTAGTTCGACATTGGCGCTGGTCGTGAACGGTTATACGTGCTCCGCTTCTGCGCCAGAGTTACTACTGCTTTCAGGCGCATAAACAATTTTAAAACCAAACAGTTATTCAAGTGACACGAAACTATATGTATACATATATATATATATATATATAATCTGTATATATATGTATACATTAGATAAACAAAAAGTGAAAAGGTATAAACAAGAAGAAAAAACACACCAGCAATTTACTGAAATGCTAAAAACATTAATATATAGTGTAATTTGTGCTGTGTGTGTGTGTGTGTGTTGCTTGTTCTAGCATGACTTTACACACACACACACACTCATACGTATAGGTATATTCGCACATATACATAAGTTCTTTTTGCTGCTTCTGCTGTTCGCATTAACAGTTTTGTATTTTATTTGTGCGACCACCAAAAAGAATGCTACACTTTTGTATACAGATATGTAAATGTATGTGTGTCACACTCTCGCGCGCACACCCTCACACACACACACACACTCGCACATACACACACGAAGTGCTGAGAGTCTTGTGTTTGTTGTTGTGCTTTAAATTAAATAATAAATTCAATGAGTGTCCAGTCCACTCGCTGCCTTTTGATGTTTTATATTGTGACATAAAAGCTGAATCCCCCCCCCTCCCCCGCACAACTCACGCAACAGAGACAAGCTATAACTGTTTATGTGTGTGTGACTCAACTTTTTTGCGCCCGCCATTCATAAGGCAAGGCACAACGTGGGGCGCCCCGAGCACTTCAGCTACAGCAGCTAACATTTTATATTTTTGGTGTGTCGCCATTGTTGTCTGGGGGTCGCACGCAACGAGTTGTGTGTCGCCAAGGGAGAGTGTGTTAGGTTGTGGAGGGAGGGGGAAGTGGGAGCAGCGTTGCTCGAGTGTTAGCAGCATGACGCAGCCTTTGGTCATTTCAAACACAAACACACACACACACACATACAAATACAGACGCAGACACAGTTAAGCGGAGGGTAGCACGCAATTTGCTTGTGGCTGAGCATTTTAGGCTGTTGGAAATGATGCAATCATCAGACCAGTCATTCAGTCAGTCAGCTAGCCTAGCTGGCTGTGGCAGGAATGTCGCAGGACACACACACACAGAGCTGTGCGACGAAGGGACACTCGAGGGGGTAATTTTGTGCAGGAAGTAAACGGAAGCAGGCTCCAATGCACGTAGGCAGCAAAATCTGAGTGTTTGTGTCTCCTCTCCCCTCACTTGAGGCATGCATTCCTAAGTGGCTATCGAATTTCACATTTACACTTCCGCTGCAGACGATGACAACGCATTTAGAATGAAGACGACGACGGGGCCCAACTTCCGGTACAGGACTCTGCTTTATATGCACAATTGGGAGCAGCAACAGCAGCAGCTGCCCAAAAAACTGTGCCGCCGGGCAGGTAGCTAAACAGTGCCGAGAAGAGAAGTGCCTGCATCCTGCCAGTGGCAGTGTTTTCAATGCACAGCTGCGCTGTTTGAATAGGATCATCATCATCATTATAATAATCTTCATGATGATGAAAAGGTTGCTGTCGAGTCTCTTTTGATAGGGTCGTGTTATAAGCCGTCGCTTACTGTGCGTTTGGACGGGTCAGTGTCATGGCCAAAACTGATGGGAGAAAGGATAAAGCAGCAGCTGCTTTTGACTAACCACCGACGGCCTCTCTCAGCCAGCCAGCCAGCCAGCCTGCCTGCCATTTTAGCCGCTTGAGTAACCATGACAGTTAACTGTGGCCCTTGTGGCCTTTGAAGTGTGTTTTGTGATTCCCAGAAATGTAATAAACAACAAGTGAACTGCAAAGGAATTCAACCCAAAATAATCGCATATTAATCGCTAGGAAATTATAACGCTTCGCTTTGAGGAGTAATTATAATATTCTCGGAAGCAGCTGAAAAATTAATAATTAAAAAATGAAATCCTAAAAACATTTATGTAGAAAAGAATTTTGTAGCAAAGGTTAACTAATGAAAACAAATGTTTTGGTAAATTTAAATTGCACTTTGTGGCATAACTTCAGATATTTCGTATTATCTATATATACTATTAATTAGAGGGGGAAATTTGGTGTTTCTTAAAGATTTATTTAAGTTTTTCAATTGGAATTTCAAATTTATTTTGTTTGACTTAAATATTTAATCAATAAATCTCTAAATTTCTTTGCAGCGCATTGGCTGTCGGTTCTTGAAGGTCTTCTCAAATGTGGCGCCGCAGAGCACAGATCGCGTGGTGCAGACGGTTGGCAAGCAGACGCAGGTCATCGATGCTGTGCGCGAGGTGATTACGCTGACCAGGGACACGCCCATCAAGGGGCCCATACATAACTATGATCCGATGAACTTCGATCGAGTCTATGCGGATGAGTATGGCGGTTATGGCACCGGCACCGGCAGCACGCGTCCCAGCCAGCGTGGCAACAGCCGCGGCAATGGCGGCGGCGGCGGCAGCGGAGGAGGAAACGGCGGCGGTGGTGCTGGTGGTGGCGGTGGTAATGGTGGAGGTAATGGAGGTGGTGGATTTGGAGGCGGCGGCAATGGTGGTCGTGGCAATGATCGCTTTGGTGGTGGCGGTCGCGGAGGTGGCGGCGGCGCAGGTGGTGGTGCCACCGGTCTCGGTGGCATGGGCGGACCACGCGACAATCCCTTCATCAATCCGTGGGCCAATGGCGGTGGTGGTGACGGAGACGGCTTCGGCGTTGGCAATAATGGCGGCGGTTTCGGTGGCAGCAACTTTGGCGGCGGTGGCCCATTCGGAGGCGGCAACTTTGGCAATAATGGCTTCGGCGGTGGCCCTAACGATTTTGGAGGCGGTAACCAGCTTGGCGGTGGCGGCGGCACCAGCAATCTGCCCAGTCTGGGCAACTTTGGCCAGAGCCAAGGCAGCAACAGCGGCGGTGCTGGCTTCGGAGCCGGCAACAACAGTTTGGGCAATGGTCTGGGCGCTGGATTTGGTGCCGGCAACAATAGCCTGGGTAACGGTCTCGGCTCAGTAAACAATGGCGGCGTTGGTGGACTAGGTGCTAACAATGGTTCCGGCGGATTCAATGCTGGTGGCGGCAACAGCGGTTCAAATAATAGCACGAATGCCTCGTCCAACATACCCCAGGGACATGATCCCAACAACAGCACACAAGTCACCATTCCCAAGGATGTGAGTAGAAGCTGATTAGCAGATTACAAGATGATTATTCATTTGGTATTCCTCTTTTTCTGTTCCAATTTTGTAGCTGGCTGGCGCCATCATCGGCAAAGGCGGCGGCCGCATTCGTCGTATACGAAACGAGTCGAGTGCGTATATAACCATTGATGAGCCCCTGCCCGGTTCGAATGACCGAATCATCACCATCTCGGGCACACCCAAGCAAATACAAATGGCCCAGTATCTGCTGCAACAGAGGTTGGTGTCGCAAACAGACTAAAAGTATGCACAAATCTCCTTTCATATGACTTACAAAAACAAAAAAAAAACCATCCCTCATCAAACTAAACACACAACTTAACCACAAAAGTGCTAATCGTTTAACGTATCTGTCGCATGTCAAAATAAACTCTTCTTCAAATCATCATCAATCAACCAATCAATCAATCAATGCCTAAAACTAACTATCGGTTTAAATGCATTCCGTATGGAAGACTAGTGATTTTGTTGTTTGGTCTTTGTTAATAACAATAAATCCCTTGTCTCCTAATGGCGCGCATTGTGCTCTTCATTATTTCTTAACGGTGGTGCCACTAACAACAATGCTAACAACAGCTCGACAACATTGGAAATACTCTTGTACTAAACGTGTCTCGGTTCATTCAACACACAGTCCCCACTCTCATTCTCCTGGCCCCCTCCCCTCCATCATCGCGTTTATCCAACCTTTTTAGTTTACTCCCATATTATAATACAGTCGCTTGCTTGGAAATTCGAATTGAGAACTTGTGCATCTAAAAATCATAAAAATTCAAATAATACCAAAATTTATCTTATTTCTTAAAACACATAAATTTTAATTTTTGATATTGCGAGCGACTTCTGTATTTTGTTTTTATTTTTGATTTATGCCTTTGACGACTCTGTGCCTGTGCTGCTCATTGTTAGACAACAAAATTAATTATGCCTGTGCATAAACGCTTTTTCCACTTGCCCTCTACTTGCAGTGTGCACGAGAATGGCAGACGAAACATTTGAGTGGGCAGCAATGACAACAACAGCAATCGCCACCACAAATAGATGGAGAAGCTGGAGGAGCAGAAGAGGAGCCATCGATGTGCTAAGCTGCCTTCGCGTTTAACTTTAAAATTTACTAAACAAGAAAACAAAAAGAAACAACTAAAAAGCAAATGCAACTGATTACGAGTCCCCCAATACATAGAACGTAATAATATAATATTTCTTGTGTAAGTTTAAGTGAATTCTATCTTTAAAAATGCCCCAGCTACATGAATACATATATTAAAAGTGTGACCCTTTTTCACCCCCTTCCCCCACCAGCCTGTCAAAAAACTACATATATATTTATATGAATAAGGAGCATGAACAAATAAAGTATAAATAAACACGGAATTCATCGCGTTTCCGGTCTGGTCCGAACTATGTGAGATGATTCGGCCAGGCGGCCTAGCTGGGGCCACCGGACGGGTCGCAGGTTGCGGATAGCGAACGGCCAACTCCGTGCCCCATCATGTGGGCGCGGGGTAGGTTAGCTGCTAATAAGCAGCCCCGGACAGACAGCGGATAAGGCGGCTGTCTGCCAGCCGCCTTATTGACCAGGCGCTTGTGGGACCGCCTGCTAAAGTATAGTCCCACACAAGCACACCTACACCCACACCCCCACCTACACCCACACACCCCCCTACACCCATACACCCCCACCACAGACCACTTAATCCCCAATCCTGTTCCACATCTCACTCCGGGCCGGACTAAGGTGTTATTCGAACCGTGCCGAGAGTCGGCCAGGCTGAAGGCCCGGATTAACAAATAGTTCAGTCGCGAACGGTGAACTCAGGCAAGTGGCGACCGCCTGTTTTAATTAGCCTTACCCGGGCACGGCGGATCTCTGCCCGGGCGGACTTTCATATTTCTCCGCAACTCGTGGGAATCCAAATGAATATCAGAAACTTTGAAACAAACAACCAAAAAAGAAATCGAAACCAAAGGCCAATTACTTATGAAGACCGCATCAAGCCTAGACAATTAAATGGAATGATGAATATGTCCCCAATTAACAACGATTTCCCAGGGCAACCTCCGAAAACGCAAAAATGGGGCTCAATGCCGCAATTTCCGCAGCAGCAGCGCCAGTTGAACAACCAGCCCATGTTCCTTGGAGATCAGGGTCGAGGCATGCAAACACCATTGCTTCAAACCCCGAATAGTTGCTTGCCGATGCCGATTGGAGAACCGCTCTTCAATCGTGGTGGATTGGAAGCAGCACCAGCAACACAGTCGGGTGGAGAGGTGTTCAATGGCAGTGCGGATAGAGCATCGGGATTGCAATTGAATCGCAGTTCGCATAAGGGACCGGGCTTTCAAGTCGATCGCAGCTCGAATAGAGGACCGGGCTTTAACTTGAATCCCAGCCCGAATAAAGGTCGGGGATTCCCGTTAAATAACAACAGCCCGGAGAGAGGTCGAGGATTACAGGTGAATAACAGCCTGGAGAGAATGCCGAGCCTCCAGTCAGGGCCGCCGAATCGCAGCCCGAATAGAGAACCGGGCTTTCGCTTGAATCCCATCCCGAATAGAGGTCGGGTATTCCCGTTGAATAACAACAGCCCGGAGAGAGGTCGAGGATTACAGGTGAATAACAGCCTGGAGAGAATGCAGAGCCTCCAGCCAGGGCCGCATAATCGCAGCCCGAATAGAGGACCGGGTTTTCTCTTGAACCACAGCCCGAATAGAGGTCGGGGATTCCTGTTGAATAACAACAGCCCTGAGAGAGGTGGAGGTTTCCAGGTGAATAACAGCCTGGAGAGAATGCACACCCTCCAGCCAGGGCCGCCGAATCGCAGCCCGATTAGAGGATCGGGTTTTCACATGAATCACAGCCCGAATAGAGGTGGAGGATTCCAGGTGAATAATAGCCTGGAAAGAATGCCGAATCGCAGCCCGAATATAGGACCGGGCTTTCAGTTCAATCGTAGCCCGGAAAGAGGTCGTGAATTCCAGTTGAATCTCAGCCTCGAGAGAACGCCGGGTCAACAACTGCAAGGGCCACCGAGTCGCAGCACTGAACGATCGCTTGACTTCTATCGGAGGCAACGCAGTCGCAGTCCGGAGAGAGGGTCTCCAGGTCGTCGTAGCCGAAGCCGTAGCCCACTGAATGCATCCCGACAGAATAACCTGGGACGAGACTCACCACCGTACAGGCCAACTCCAACTCCTGGCATTGGCTCATGGCGTCTGTGCGGCTCACGCATGAAGTGGTACACACGCTATAGAAAGAAGGGCTTTACTCATGACGAAGCCCTCACCATGGCCAAAGAGCCAACACAACCAGCTGCTCGTTACACACTAGCACTAGAAGCACCGAGGGGCGAGCCGATGCCATCTACGTATAATGATGATGAATTTTTCGCAAACAATGAACGCTCAGCGCCCATGAGTGAAGGTGAAAGAATCGGCGATCCAAAGGACCTGACGGTATGCCTTGTGCCAATGGGATATCCGAATGAAAGCCTCACCCATCAAGAGAAATTGGATCTTGAGGAGGCCATTCTCCAGGAGGTGATAATGGCGGGCCCACAAGCTGGCGCTCCTTTGCGCTTCTCCAACATCCGTTTCAAGCCGGGTTTCTTGAAGGTGGACTGCGCCAACCAGGACGCCGCAGACTGGCTACTGCGATCCGGGTCATGCCTTTACTCATATAATGGTCGACCCGTTGAGGCGAGGTTGGGCAATGTTAAAGTTCCTGGGCAGAAGATTTTTATTAGCGTTTACTTGCCACGCAGCGCTGACAAATCGGACGATTTTCTGCTCAGCTTGCTAAAGTCTCAGAATCAATATAACACCAATCTGTGGAAGCTGGCTTCCCGCAAAGATCAGGGCACCGGCACCCTGCTAGTCCTTGGCATTGATAAGGAAAGTGCCGCCGACATAGCTGCTAACGGTCACTCAATCTTTTACCGCTATGGCACAGTTCCTGTGCGGGGCTTAAAGAATCGTAGCAGTAAGCCATTGCCAAGGTCTCCGAGACCTATAGTCAATCGAGCGCTAAGGAATCCAGCCAGGGTCAAGCCATTGTCTCCAACCATCGAACTCGAACGTGGCCCAAGAAATACCCCCAGTACCAAGCCATCAACTGCAATCTCTAACCGTGGCTCAAAACATTCCCCAAGTGCCAAGCCTTCAACTCCAATCTCTAAACGTGGCTCAAAACATTCCCTAAGTGACAAGCCTTCAACTGCAATCGCATCCCATAGCCCAAAAAAAACTCCCAATGCAAAGCTATTCATTCCCAAGAAGGAAGAAAAACCAATGCTCAGCCCCGGACTAAAGGTGGAAAATCCACAAATCTTGGCCATCATTGACCTGTCTACCGACGATGTAGGCGATGCATTGCCCGAACCCTGAAGCTTTTTATTATATTTCAATTGGGTGGATGAATTGCGAGGAATCGGTACCTCTTTCGAATCATTTACTAATAACCGCATTTAATTTCATCCGATACCTGCTATCTAATAAATTCCTTTCAGAACTCCGATGAAATAATTCTTTTTAATTATATGAATACAAAATTATGGTAGTTAATGGATGGTTTTCGAAAAGTAGCTAAATTGAATGTATTTAGGGCTCCTTAACGGTGAGAGAGGGTAAGAATGATTAAGGTAAGTATTTCTGGATTAATCCTTATTAAATGGAGTTTTTTTTTTAGTATTTATGAAGAGATGTTTGAATTAGATGTATTCTATAAAGTACATTGAACACTTTAAAAATTAATTGGTTTATGCAAACTCGACAATTAGATGTATTCTATAAAGTACTTTATGGACGATTTATAAAAGCAATAAAAAACATTGAGCACTAAAAATTAATTGGTTTATGCAAACTCGACAATTTACCAATTTAAAAGCGTACTTTTTGGCGGCAAATAAAATCAGATGTGAAACCGATTGAAACAAGCACAAAAAATGAAGCCTACGTTTAGGGTGCTAAAATTACTAGGGCAAATGCTTTTTTGGACTATTGTTCAGTTGACGAAATTCTGAAAATATAAGCAAATCGATAGACTGGAATGTGTGTATCTTGAAATCCTCTTTATGAAAACTAGAATTAAATTGCATATTTTCAAGGAGCACAGCGCGCTAGGATCGCAATTACCACCCTCTTGTTCATTTACATTATCTTCGTCTTAAATTACAGGTGATTGTAATATAAAAAAATTTGGACGCTTTGTAGTACATACATACATATATATATATATATATATATATATGCCAAATATATATATATATTTTGGTTCTTATGCTTTATAAAATCAACTGCTGATGGAAAATGGAATGCCGAGCTCTGTAAAAATCTTATCGTCCTAAAACTAATTTTCGAAAATAAATAATTGATTGATTTATGCGGATGCCACAGGGACAAGCTTGTCTGAATAATTATTTGGGATTTAAATACTTATATTTTTGTTGGTTAATATTCAATCCGACTTTAACTGAAAACACATTTTGGTTTAGGGATAGCTATTTATTTTATTTGTGTATATATTTTGTTGTACATATCGATGTGTATATTAATTATCATATATAATAATGTATGATAAAATATAATTATACAGTTGTCATATTCAAATATTAATACAATTTCATGAAATTCGACAAGTAGTCCTTAACAATCAATGTAACAGTCCTCAAAATACTATGGACTAGAAACTAGCAATAACATACAAACATACTTACGTATGAAAGTATTAATTTTCTAACTTAAGTTGTTATAGCATGTTATAAAATAATTTATTAACAATAAATACTTCATATTTTTTTCATATTTTTTGCTTATCCACTATTTACACTTTGACCATATCGAGGGTATTTGGAGAAAAATAAGTTGAGAGTTGAGACAATATTTGGTATTTCTATCAGATATGAGAAAGTATCAAACGTGAGAGTAGTGTATAAAGCTGGATTTGGAGAAGGTATTCAAATACTGTTATCTATTGAGGGCGATAGATTAAGTTTTGAAAGCAAGTCGATTAAATGATATATGTTTGTGGATTAGAGCTTCAGTTGTTTATTTTAAATTTATTCGCTCCTGATTACAGCTCGAAGATCGCGACGATTTTCGATTTATCGATTCCAAATACGCTCCTGGGGTCCAACCTTCTGCATTGGTTTCTGTTTAGAAAGTATACAAATTGTTAGGGTCAAATTGTTTGCTCATTCGAATGATATTAGAACCAAAAAAGCATGCAGTGGAGTTGGTGGGGGGTAAAGTGAAAGATTTACCTAAGACACGGACATACCACCAGCCGGCACAGCCCACTTTCAGTAGCTCGATGGCTTCGCCTTCACGCATCGAAACTTCCGAGTGTCCCATAGCCGTATAATCAGACAGGGCAATGAATTTACTGCCCTGTATACCAAAAATATATACAATAGGTTATTATTGCGTGGCGGTTAGCATTATTGCTATATACATAACTTAATCAGGCATTTTAAATACTATATTTAAGTTTGTGTTAGTCATCAATCAACAAAATCAAGCTTCAAGCGGTTCTTAATATAGCTTTGCAATTTATAAGCAATTTACAAATTATTCTAAATTATAATCAATTTAAATTTATAAATGTTTGTGTGAGTGATAGCATTTTTTTTTTAACCATAAGAGTGACTTATTTTATTATTGAACACAACATGATCTATATTTATTGCCTACTCGATAAGGATATATGCTTTTACTAATATTAAATTTTATATATTCCATTTTGTAATTGTAAATGTAGGACTTTGATTATTGAGTTGAAGCACTGGTACAAGTTAATAATGAAAGTGTACTGATAATATCACCCCAACAATATCTATATAATAGACATATCGCTGACAATCAAATGAATTGGATACTTAACATGTGATGTTACTATTGTTACTATACTTTTTTTTTAGTAGTACGTACTTATGAACTAATCACAGTTTTGCAGATGTTACGTTTAACTCGCTGACAAAACGATTAGAGACGCATACGATAACAAGCAACATTTGACAAATACGGTATTTAGCGTGCATACTAGACTAGTAGTAAAGGGACCGTACCTATAGACTATATTATTATAGCTACGATCAGTGATCAACGGAAACATAAAATTTGGAGTTTGATTTGCTGCTGCGCGCTAAGCTGGACGTTGTGGACGTTGAGGTAGACGATGCACCATTGATATTGTATGATGCCCACTGAGCCAGTAGATTCAGGAAACGCTGATTGTCGAGATGTACAAATAAGAAACGCATATATGTACATTTAAAACATACACAATGTATGTGCATAGTAATTTCGAATATACAATAATATTAATAAGTTATGTTTGCATTGAGTACATTATTATTATGATTATGATATGTGGTGTGTTTGGCCATGAAAGTAAATTATGCAAATGAAATAAAAACTTGAAATAATTGCAATTTGGCTTAACGAATGAACAAGTCCAAAATGAAACAAATGTTACCAATTCTCTTCAATTTAGATTCAATTTAAACTGAACATATTTTTAATAGTTAAATGTTCATTTGTTTGGATAGACAGAGGAGAAGATTAGATAGGTTGATTGAAATAAACAGCGGAATCTTAATTCAATCCACTTGAACCTTAATTATTGAAAATATGTATTTATTTATATATATATAAATATATCCACCAATAATCGCATGTTACTCTTGCTATGAAGCTTTAATTACCGGTGTGCTATTATCCTCGTTCAATGACAACTCATCCTCGCTATTCGAATAGTCGGAGCTCCAACCGCATCCTTCTGGATGATCCCTGTCCACAATGCCGCTGCTGGAGTTGCCACAGGCAACAGTTGCAGCTGCAGGTCCGTTCTCCTCGCTGCTGCAGTTCGAGTTGCGGTTTGATGACTCGGAGGATGCGTCACAGTTGATTGTACGATTCGGTGTGCCAAGTATTATGTTGGGCGTGTCCCACGATGTCGTCTGCTTCAGGCCGCGATGGTTCAAACCATACTGCTTGATTTTCTCGCCCTTCAACTCTTCGAGCTGATTGAGTAATACTCGTTTTATCTCCGATACCCATTTATGCTTGACTTCCAATGTGGGCGCCTGAATTGTGTGCACCTCCTGGCGTCCCTGTAGCCATACCTCGAAACGTTTTGTGTCGCCTCGAACGGATTCAGTTAGACCAATCTGTGACATCTGTGTAAAAGCAGTTAGTTAATGATTCTATATACTTAATAAATATATGCGATATACACACCTTAACGTGATGCTTGAATTGATAGGTACTTTTGTTGTGACCCGCTTTGGAGGTTTGCTTGCAGAACAGCAGCGATTTCTGGTAGAGAAATATGTGTCGCTGCTGTGGCTTGATGCGCAGCCGTATATCCTTCTTGGACTCGGTCCACACCTGAAATGAGTCCTGCAGCAGCAGTTCGCCCTGTTGCGCCAGATCGGTCTGTGTATAAATGCCGAGTATTAATATCGAATGCGAAAATACAATTTGTATATCGATTGCTTACTGGAAAACCGGTTATTGCCACCTGATGCATGGAATCATTGACACATTTGAGCACAATTAACATGCAATCGAGAGCCTTCTGGAGTTCCTTGGTGCAACTACCGCTGTCACTGAAGCGCAGCAGGTCCTTCAACAACAATTGATATTTGGTTATCCGCTGCACGGGCTTCAACAGATACGCAGCTAATGGTAGCTTGTGACCCAATCTCTTTTGGCACTCCTGCAGAAATAGATGCGTGTCCACAAGAGTCTCACGCAATCGGTCGGAACGCGGTATATTCTGACAATAGAACGAGTACAGACGATAGAAGGTGTCGCGCTGAAATAGGCATTGAGATAAATTAGAACGAGTAGAAGATACAGTTTGATTAGATTCGGTTCCTTACCCTCTGCACAAAACAGAGCGCCACTAGCTCTGTGGTTGAAATGCAGTTCTCCAAATCCTTGAGAAAGACCTCATTGTGAAAAGTGTAGAGCTCGTGCAGATTACCAAAAAGTATCTCCTCCTTGCCCTGCAAGCTAGCGGGCACCAAATGCATCAGCTCATCCGATTGCATTTGATCAAAATAGCCCTGGAAATGAACAAAAAGAATATTGTATGAAATGGATGTACACAGAATTGATTTCAGTTCATGTTACATTCGATGTTTCGTGTTGGCTGAATGCGTTTATTTTTCTGCTTATAAATTGTCCGAATTTCTGTTCGACATAATCTTCAACGCTTGAATAACCCTGTTTGAGAACAAACTCCTTAAGGATGCGCTCGTATTTCGATGTCTTGAACTTGGTGTTTCCCAGTTTGGGCAGTTTGGACTCGTCCTTAAAGTCCCCCTTGAAACTCTCATTGAAAAACTGATGACAGAAGTTGAGTATCTCATCGTAAGTGGCATTTGAATCCGTTTTTGCTGTTGTCAAAGCCACATCTGTTCCTGTTCGCCGTGTTCTCCTCTCATTCCGAAGTTCCGGCAGGACATTGAGACTTGAACGACAGGAGCTGCACATATGTGTGTCGAAAGTAGGCATTTGTTTAGGCTCTTTTAGGGACTTGGGTGTCGACAGCGTCTTGGAGTTGTTTAGCGAACCTAAAGAGCTTTGCGCCCTTGCCAGCGAGGATGACACGGACATATAGCTCTTTGGCTCACTGTCCTCGAGGTAAGACAGTATATCCATATAGTTCTTGCGTTGCAAATATTCCTTAAATTCGGTATCGTTTTCAATCTCTGAATAGCTATTTGATTCGAGATAATCTTTGACCAATCGATACTCCAGAGACTCGTCACAACTGGATAGTTCGATGAGCTCCTTGAATATGGTGCGCCTTTGATCCTTTAAGCGCTGCAAACTGTTGCTAACGGTTGTTGGATAGTTCTCCAGCTCTCGGTCTGTCTCCGAGGATGCCTCTCGCTCCTCGCACTCTTGCAGGGTATTAATTATCTTAATGGTCGACTTGCCATTCAGTATATTGTGCGTGGCAAAGTTGCACAAGTTTGTGCCAAATACGTAGTTGCCACTGAAATCCGTGCTAAACGCCGAACGCAAATCAGTGGGACGATAGTTAATGCCGCCGCCCGATGAATGGGAGTCGAATAGTGAACCTTGAAACGATAAAGGCGATTCTCGCGGCTCATCGGGATTGAAACGCTTAATCAGTGAATCGCCGAGTTTGTGATTAAATCTTCCGACAATATTACATGCCGTATTCTGCACGCGTCGCAACCGGAATGAGCTTTGTGCACCCGGTGTCTTTGGTTTTGATGCTTTGCGCAGATCGTAGCCCCCGTAGCGCATATCGATATCGGTTAATGGATTTATTTTCAACTTTAGATACAAAAATTTGTGGAGTTTTGCTGTTCCGCTGCGCACAAGAGTCGATCGGTAAATGATTGCTTGTAGCCCCAAGCTACCAGTTAGCTGGCGGCTTAGAATTGGTTACAAATTATTGGTAGCATCATCTTGGCAAGCGGCGCTCACAGCCTAATGGGCTTAATGCACTAATTACAAGCGGGGGCATTCAAGCTCATCAAGCAAAAGAACCAAAAGAAACTGTATTGGTTTCAGTTCGTTGGCCACTGGGCAGCTTCTATAGTCTTGGATTTCATGCTTCATGGTTTTTTGAACAGCTTTTTACTTATACTCGATTCTTTATGCTCTTTCATTATGGTTTCGCACATTCATTCACGATATGTCGATCTGTATCTGTTTGTTTCTGTTTACCCAAGTACGACTTACCTTTAGAATCGAACTCATTTCGTTCACATATATTCGCTCGGTCTCCAACAGTTCTGACAGTACGTGTCCTTGCTTCAATTTTCGCGCCTCAGCATCCTGTAAATTTATGAAGCGAAAATAAAAATGAGCATATTAGTAGGCTTATTTTTTGAGCAGCTCTGTGGCTTATACAGTTTTATTAACCATATTCATTCATACAACAACAACAAAAAACGAGTTTATATGCTCTAGTAGAGATGACTCGTCTTGAAGATAACACAAAATCAGCTGTTAATTAATGCTAATTTTCATAAACACATGTTCTCAATCACGAAACTAAAATCGCGTGCCTGCAATTGTTTCTTTAGTTGCTATCGGAAATCGAATTATATGAGCATTTATCGATAAAGCGATACCTGCGTTTGGTAAGCGAGTAATTGCATTGCAAATTTAGATCAAAATATATTTATAATATAAAAAATTTAAATATGCCAGGCAACATTGTAAAAATGAGTCCTTTGAACCATAATCAAGCTGATCGCAGTGCACAGACTCTGTCAATATAATAAACAATTTTACCTGTTGATTTTGCATTTGTTCGCCATTGTCTGGACTCGAGCCGGTGTCGCCATTTAATGAAACGCCGGAGTCAATGACACCGTCCATGGATCTGGGTCGCAGATCATGTATACCAGTCTGCAATAAAAAGATGTATATAAGCGATTAATACAACGCCGATTAGGGTTCAAAACTATGTCTAAAAGTAACACACAAAAAACAAAGAGACCTACTAATACTATTAGAGAGAGAGAGAGAGAGAGAACATTATTGACATAGATCTTTGCCAGTCAGCGATTATATTTGAAAAGTCAGCAGGTTTCGACATCTAAGTTAAAGTTGCTACTGCTGACTTTTCTAGCTAGACAGCGTTTATTCAAATGTGGAAAACGGTTCTTTTTTAGTTGTGATCAGCCACTTGTTGGTGGGTTAGTTTGGTCCGTTTGCTGTTACCACTTTCGCTAGCCGTTGGCTCTGTTTTGACCGTTAAGCGGTTTGTTGGTCTGTTGGTCGGTCGGTCAATTCGTTCGACTTTCCATGCGTCTACTATGCTTTTGTGGGTTCATACACTGAACGAAATTCAAATTGATTTGAATTTTTCATAAATCTATCACATGAATTTCATAAATCCTAAACAATTACCAAACCACAATCCACAAAATAATTAATTTCATTTATTTGTTGTTCTTTATATTATTTACTTTCGAAAAAATTCAGAAAATACGAGTATTAAATTCAAATTATGTTTTATCCAGGTGATTATGAATTTGATTTCATATTCTTGAATAAATTTTAATTTCCAAAATGATCTTAAAAATGGAATATATATTTTTTGGTTTTTCTTTTTTTAAATTCCTCTAAAGACTTTTGTTGTGTGTACACAAAACAAGGGCTCGTGATTTTCTTAAAAGCCAAATGTGTTGGCCAACTTTAAGTCTAATTAACTAGTTAACGCCAAGTTCTGTGCAGTGGGCGATTTTCCACATTTTACCTTAACTTTAACTTACGAATAAGCTGTTTCTTCTTGGCTGCCCGACAGAATGTGTATATTAGATAATTGCTGATGAGTCTTAGCGCTTTCTAAATCAGCCAGCAAGCAACACAGTCTTCCCCAATTGGCCAAGTTAGCTGGCTCACAGTCTGTTTGTGCTTTTAATTGGTGTAACAACAGCGACTTTAGTCGCATTTCGCTTTGCCAGAATTAACTCATTGTTTTTAACAAGGTCTACTTGCAAGTTATTCACTTTTCTGGTTTGCGTTTTTCCCCCATTTTCAATTTCAATTTTGTTTACTTTCTAGGCTTCGCAAACAAACCAAAACAACCAAAGTGGAGCATTAGGGAAAATAATAAACAGAACTTTGTTTTCAATTCCAACAAGAAATAATAATTAAGAAATTATTTTTTTTAGGTTATAACATTTTCAATATGCTGCAGGGTTCAATAATGGCACACTCACAGCAACAAAATTGAACTTTTCATTTTCTGAGTGTAAGCTTTACAGTTTGCGACCTTTGCATAAAAATAATTATAATGAGTTGCAATAAATAGTGCGTAAGCTCGTAAACCATTGCGATTGTCAACGAAAACTATATTATAACATTAATAATTAACGTTGTTTGTTTGGAGAAAAATAAAACTTTGACTTTTATTTTTACCTCTGCTAGTAAATAATGCAAGCAAAAATAGTAACAATAGACTGCGTCGAGTAAAGCTCCAACTCTGTGCCAATTAGCGATGTGTAAGACTAATTTACACTGGAAAGCGCACAAAGTGTGGAGAATTTCAGCTTGGAGATTAGCTGGTTAACTTTGATGGCCGGGACAGAGTTGACACAAATTCAGTTTGTTCAAATCGAGGCCAATAAGCAGTAGTAAACAAAATTTGACTCTTACCGTTAGATCCAATTTTGGTATTTGATGAGTGGAAAGATGCAGATCGAGATGAAGATTGGATCAGTCCAGTTTGATGACTACTTAGGAACCCAAAATCAAAAGTGAAGAATACTTTGATTCTTGAGTTCTGTCAACTTGCGAGTAGCCAACAAATAACACACACATCCAAATCAAAACGAGCGTTGTCGGATTGGTAATACCTCAAAGGTAGACAATAGCGAAAGTGAAAGGTGTTAACGGTAGATGCGTGCCACCACACACGAAACGAATACGAAGTTGAAGGTTTTTTTTTATATATCATTTTTTTCTTTCTTATTTTGTAGGAGTGCGAAAGTGAGAGTCCCCTTGGATGACTTACGTTTTTAACTATGCACACACAGTTGAACTTCCTTGAACTGACAACAATTGAGCAGCAATTGCGTCAAGAGATACAAAGCAAAAGATAACTCGCATTCCATATAACTATAACTCGTGGTGAAGCTATCTAGTTTTTTAACCATAACTCGATGTTATTTATGGCTTATACATAAAAATGTTAATTATTTCAAATGTGTGAATTCAGCTTATAATTGGTATGTTTATTCTCTTCTTTTGTTATAATTACTGTTAATTTGAATATTGATTATTACAATTATAATCATTGATTATTATTTTTTAATTTTCCTAAAAGTCAAAGTTTAAAATGTCAAGGAACCTGTTAGTTTGAGCTAGTGAAATTTGACTGCATTATAGCCATTTATAATACATATATCAGGGGGGCGGTTGACTAAAGAGTTAAGGCAAACGTGAACTGTCATTAAAGGCCGCCTTTAGTACCATTAATTTGAGTGGACAGACGATTTGTTGCCAATTTTTTAATTGCTAAGTAGCAACAAACAACGGCTCATCATTATGACACTTACTAAACTCAGCCAAGTCTGTTGTTGACGAAGTGCCCGCTTTATATTAAAAACACATAATAAAAATATAAAAACACAAACATGAAATGGAATGAGTCAAAAAACTTCACAGCACACTTGACAGCCAGTCGATAATAAAAATAAAAACATATATGAACAAATGTAAAGTGTGTCTACATAATTTGGTTATGAAACCGCACCGCGAAATGAAAACCACAACGAGCCAAAAAATACAAAAAAAATCAAACGCCAAGGTGTTTGCCTATAGCTGTTGTTGATGCCACATTTTTGGATTTGCTTTTGTTTTATTTATTAATGATACGAAGCTTCCTGCCACACTCCAGCTGCACGCTACCTTCACCTTTGGCTGAGTCTTCGGATGTGCGACTTTCAGTTAGATAATACTTATGTACTTGCATGCCTATATGGATACATGTATATATGTATATATCTGTGTGTATATAGGTAGCAGCATATGTATTTATATTTGCTGCTCATCCGTTGCCGACTCAATAAATAATTATCATAGATATTTTGTTGGCTTTGCAAAAGATGAGCGGCGCCCTAATTATACGTTTGATTTGGAGTTTTAGTGCTTCATGTCATTGGAGCACAAGATATATATGTGGATTTCGACTGCACTTCCTGATGTGAGCAGATTGCACATATTTGAGTTCAGTTCGTGTAACAATCGTAAACATAATCCGGACATTTGAACGTTTGATACCCAAAAGTTTCTTCAGCCATAACTTTGTCAAAACTTAAAAGATTTTCAAATGCAAGCATGACAATTTTTGATCATGGTTTAACTTCTAGATTAATAATAATAATTATAAATAATAAATTCATGTCAAATGCTATACCAAAAAATCAACATTTCGGTTGATCAAAGCTTTCCATCCAGCAATGCATTCTTAATCATGGTTTGAACCCTAGATTAATACTGGATTTCAAATTGAAAATGCGAGTTTAGTTCCAAACTCCTGATAAAATGCTATTATACAAATAAAATGTTAATAAAGCAAAATTGGTAAGAGTAATAATATATTGAGCAACGCCCAACACATTTAGTGTAAAGGTTCTAAGCCGGTTTCGACCAAAACTCAATTAAAACTCTACAATGAGGAACTAAAATCCCGACTAGTTGTGGAAGTAATTTCCACAAGATATGCAGGAAGTGTACATGTGCAGATATGAAAACAAGGGCAACAGCGCAAGCCGGCTTCCGCCTAATTAGCAGATGTATAATTATTAGGTCTGGAATGCAGTTAAGCGCGGGAAGTGTTTAGTGTTTGCCTTTCATCCTACCTTTCGCAGCAACTTGTTGTCTCGGTGGTGCATGTCGGGGCGTCTCCCCTGACTGTGATTCAAGTTGATGCCGCTGAAGTTGCCCTCAAAGTAGGAGCAATCGTCATCATCGCAGCTGGAGATGCTGCAGCAGCAGCCGGCGCCAACATCTGCTTCAATATCATAGCACGCATTGTTCCAGAAGACGCCACCGATGGCATTGCAGCAATCGTTACTCGACAGACAATTTTGACTGCTTCCATTCGAAGGTATTCCCAAGCACGAACAGCAATCCTGTTCCGATTCGCAGAGTGAGCTGTTATCCCGACTGGAGCCACCGCAGCCTGAGGATGATGTTGAGCCGCTTGAGGATGGTGCTGGCAGAGCTCTCGTTCTGGACAAGGCATTCCGACTGCCGACCACCTCCCCATTATCATCCCCATTGCTGCTGACAAATATCTTGACACTGTTGTTATTGTGCCTATTCATGGGCCGTGGGAGGGATGGAAGCATTAGTGAATCTGTCTCCATGTAGTCATCGTTGGGATCAATGCACGATTCGCGCACCCAACTGTCGTCTATGCTTATTGTCGTCGTGGAAATCCTTCGATCGATAGTGCCATGCTTTAGGCTATTGAGTTTCCGTTCCTTTTCGATGTTGCATTGCTTTGCGGCAGCGGCGGCAGTTAGAAGCTCATTTGTTGTGGCCTTTGTCACTTTCTTCTTGGCAAAGTTCTGAACATCATTGGGATCGACATGGGCTTTGGCTGGGGCATTGCCAGAGGATCTATCGTATTGCTTGTGCTTCTCGGTTGGATGTGTTTCCAGCTGCACACAACTAATGCACTTTTCATCGCGAAGATTCGATTGTTTTGTCTGCAGCTCTTTGGTGTCATTGGAGGAGGAAACTCCTGAGTCGGAGCAGCAGCTCTCGATGGAGAATCGCTTCATCCGGTCACCCTGCTTCATAATCGGACTTTGTTGCTGTAGTTTGTAGCTGGAGCTCGAGCCACTTTTACTATCCTGTATAGCGATCCTTGAGTTCTCACCTCTCTCTAGCTGGTTGACAATATGTAGTGGCTGTCGCTTCTTGCGTATGTGGACACGTTCCAGTTTGGTCCGCTGCTGTCCGAGAAGGCGTGGCGATTGCTGCTCCACCAAAGGCGCCACTTTACCCGCACTATTATTATCCACTCCGACCTTTTGGAACATCCATCGAGGTGCTGCAGCATCCTGCTGCTGCTGCTGCTGCTGAAAGAGCTGCTTCACTCGACGTTGCAGTTGGGCATTTGTCTCGCTGTATGGTGCTGGTTGTGGTGCTGATGCTGATGCTGACGCCGATGATGGGACTACCAGTGGTTTTGGTATTCGCGACCTTACAGGCATTCGATGTGAAGAAGAAGTTAATTTGCGTTGTGGCTCCGGTTCGTGTAGACACTCAGAGCATTCGCTGGCTTCCGATTTTCTTTCAATGCGGGCTATACGATCGGCACGGGATCGGACTCCAGCTGCGGCGCCAGTCCTCGCCATATCACGGCGTATATCCCGGTAGTTCCAGCTCTGTGATTTCTCGCAATCGGGTGTCACAGTGTTCGTTTCGGTCGCGTCCGAATTGGAGTTGGAATCGGAGCAGGAACAACAGTCCAGCTCATCTGTACGAGGAGATGGCTGCTTGGCCAGAAGTAGCCAAGACTCTACAGTGGGCAAGGGCAGGGGCAGGGGGAGAACAGGCACTGGCATCGGTTTGGGTGCACGATTCGGCGCCTGTGGCGCCTGCCGACGATAGCCGACAAAGCGGGCGGGATTATTTAAATGTGCTGTGGCTGGTGGCGGCGGGGGATCATTCGATTTGTGCATCATTGCCTGTTTGCACTTGTGCACATAGTTCACCTTGAGCAGCTCCATGGGCAGCAGCTCACTCGACGACATACGTGAATCGATGGTGCTATCCATGCTGGGCGATTCAATAGTCGACGACTTACGGTTTACTGAAGACGGCAATTTGCCAATCGGCATTTTCTCGAAAAAGTTTTCAATTGTTTTCACAGTTTTGATTTTTCAACGACATATTTTATTTATCAAGCACAAATATTTGTGTCAAACAAAACAAGAGATTTAATAATTGCAACAGATTGGATTTTCACATTTCACAAGTCACACTTCACAGTCCAGAGTCACTGTAGCGAACCGGGTTTTTGCTCTATTCTGATGCAAATTTATGTATTGGTCCAAATGTGAGGTCAGTCTATTGTCATGATCACTGCCTGTGTGCAGCGCAAAGAAAAGAGGCAAGCCACAATCATATGGTGCTTGCCTTTCATCGACTTTTGATGCCTCGCTTCATAATTATGCAAATCAAATACGGCTGCTTCACGACTTTGAAATTGAATTAATTCGACACGACTCGATGCGATCCGATTTATCATGCGCAACGTTGTTGCGTCTTGGAAAGTTCGACTTAAACTGATGCTTGAACTTCGCTCGATCGAAGAACACCATGCCTGGTTTGAACTGGCCGGCTTGCAACATGTTGCGTGCGGTTGTAGCCGCACCATGCCGCTTAGTCGAGTTGTAACACACACACACGCACACACACACACAACTCGGACAATGACCACAACTTAAAACAAGAAATAATTATATTTAATGTGTGGATTACATGCAAATACTTATTTGGCAAACTTGCCAGGCCATCTGCTGCAAGAAGCGGATTTCTTGAGAAACGAGTCAATGCAATAAATAATTAAATGATTCCTATCTGATTTTCATCTTACTTCTTAAAGAAGAACGTGCATAATTCTCGCTGAAACTGTCTGCATGGAAACATATATTATTTACAGTTGTATAGTTAAATTATAATTACGTTTAAATATACGTATGGCCATATAGGAAAAGAGCATCCTTTATTTATTATTAACTATTCTTAAATTGACTTCAGTTGTCTGGATCTATAACTCAAAGGGAATTATATAAGGTTGATTAAATAAGTACGTTTGCATGTTGTATGTTGTTTGTTGCTTGCAGCAATTGAAAGTCATAATATTGTATATCCATGTTATGTTCACATTAAACATGATAGGATACATATATATGTCTACATATATATAATATGTGGTAGATGGTTATACAAAGTGGTTATAGATATGATATGCCGAATATGATGGCAAACTTGCTACCAAATGAACAGCTTAATTTGTATGTTCGTGCTTAGCCGTTTATGGCTCAGAGCATACAATAAATAGTTGGCTAACACACACACACACACACTCGCAGTTGTTGTTGTTTGTGTTAACTTATTGGGCGTCACCGGCATTGGAAAATATCGCTGGTGAAATTACGTGAAACGGAAGCTAAGCGCCCACAAAAGGATTACGCATGAGTAGGAGCTGCCGGTAGAAATCCAAATATTACCACTAGGCAGATGCAGACATGGCAGTTAGGTGGCCGGCCCAAAAGCGTCAAAGCATGGCCAAAACCGGTGGAAGTTCAATTGAAAGTGAAACGCGATTGTAAATCGGTGCAGCAAGAAATTTTTTGACTTTTCATTCATTAAAATAAACAAAAATAATGAAAAGAAAGAAAAGAAAATACAAAAAAACAAAACCCAGCAAGGTAAAAGTGCTCCAGATAAGAGATAATCACTGTGGAATACCCTGTAATTCAGATAATACATTAAATATTTGTTTAGATAGATGCAATTAATCTGCTTCCAAATTATCTAAACAAGATTTATTCACTTATCAATATATAAAGCGATACTCAGTTTTAGATAATTCGCTCAAAAATTAAGTGAAGTAATTAAATTTTAGTTATTTTTTTGGAAATTTAGTTTTTATCTGTATTTCTTTACAAGATTTATCTATTTGGCATAAGTTCAAAATAAAATGTTACTCAGTTAAGGGAATTTCTGAACAGAGAAGTTTTGTGGGTCCAAAAAGATCAAGTTGTGGAATTTAGATCGTATCAACTCTGTCGAGTCGAAAACATTTTCTACGACGTTTTACAAAAATTAACACTAGCTTTTTTTACACATTTTTCATCCATTTAAAATTGGTTACAGGGTATTAAAACACAGCACAGGCGAACAAGAGAAATGATCTCATAACAAATAAGTATTGTATGTGAAGAAAATGTAATTCCATTAAGAGTGGAGCTGCGCAGCTCCCAGCTGCTCTCGCATCGTAAATTAAATTTATGATTTCAACGCAGCAGGCAATCATGGGCCCAAAACAGATGCGATTTGGCCCTCTCAGCCAGTTGACAAATAGCATGCCCAGTGAAAAGGAAAGCCCAAAACGAAAACCAGCCTCAGTTTAAAAGTGAAACACATGGAAAAAAAAACAACTAATGCGGCGTTGCAGCTCTGAGCATAGACTTAATCTAAAACTGAAGCGTAACGAATTAATGTATTTATATATGCAAGTTGTAGTTATTAGCCAGCTCAGACAAATATGCATTCTGCTAGATATGCAATAAATATATAATAAATATTTATATATTTACGTATTAACACGAATTTTGGCACACAATCCTCTTAAAACCGACACTCAAAATTTCTATTTAGTTAAAATTTCTTAAGTGATCTGCTTACGATTTTTTTTCACTTTTTCCTAATTAACTTGATAATAATTTGTTATTTTAAAGTGTATGTAGTAAAATTTCAGTATCTTTCACATTAAATTATAAACCTAAAGTAGATCAGCAACATATGCTATGCTTATGGAAGATTATTTAATCGCATGATCACATTTATCTATACTTATAAGAGAACATATAATCACACGCCAATAAATAATATCATATATAAATATTTAATTTACTGCTGAATTTATCTCTTTTCATAATGAGAACTAACCAAAAAAAAAAAAAAACAAGTTTTCACATAGAATGCGAATTCAGTTGCGGGAAATAAGTAGCACTATAAAAAAGCATAAGGATAGATAATAAATCGAAATTGCCTTTGTCAATGAGATACGTTATAATACCCCTTCGCAAGGCTACCCAAAAACTGACAATCAGTGAATATTCGCCTTGATCGACAGTTAGTTAAACAAGTGCCATTCAACTACTGTCGTTGACATTGGTGTTGCCAAATTGGGTTTCTTTTTTTGTATTGTGGCCATCGTTCTTTTGTTTATTGTTGTTGACAGCGATTGTTTCCATAATTGTTGGATGTCATCACTTGGTCAATGAGCAAAACACTTAAATATTTACTTTATTTATACGGACTAAATGGGAATTAAGATAAAGTACGCGTATTTTTTTGTTATGTTCTGGCTGGTTTTTTCACTCAAACTCAGTTTCTTAGCCTCAAAGTGCCCTCAATCCAGTGGTAAACTGGAAAAAAAAGGCAATTGAAACTGTGCCAACTGTTTTGACCAAAATATTATTGCTACTAAGCAAATATGAAAAAAATTGATGAAACCAAAGTTGGTCAGCAGAAAAACCAGCTTTAAGTATAATAGAAAAGCAATCCATACACAAAAGTCTCTTTTGCGCAACAAACACAAAAAGACAACCACAAAAGATTGCGCAAAAAAAAACTATACAAATTAATGTGGCAAAAGTAAACAATAATAAAAATATGTGTAGAAAATGAGACGTATTTTATTAGCAGAAATTCCCAAAAAGAATCAATTAATCCATTTTATAAAGTAACTAACGAATATGAAAAAAAAGTAATACAAAATCTGAAAACTGAACACAATTTATTCAATTTTTATTGTAATTTTTTTATGTAGTTTTAAATAATTGTAAAATGATTTATATCGTTTTTAAATGTTTGTGAAAGAAAGTGAATTTATCGAGCAAAGAACTGTTGTCAAAGTCACAGTCTGATTCGTATATATTTAAGATCTTAGAAAGTGGAAGAGAGTTGACCCTAGTTGCCCCCTCTCAATGCGGAAACGATCGAAATTCAAAATTGGACTTTTAAGCTGATTTTCCCTTTGATAATGTACTTTCTGGCTTAAATGCTTACATGCTACGTGCTGTGTATTTCTGTATTTGTAGTTGTGCTTCAGTATTACCACATAAAATTTCTCATTTGAAATCAATTAAAGTTTCTTTATGTTTTTCAAACAACTTTCAAGTCTTTGTCTGCGTTTTGCTGTTTCTATTAATTTCCGCATTGTCTGCACAATAAATGCTTCAGCCAAATGAGATTTGCTATCATCCAAAATGATTGTTATTATCAATGTAATTATGTTTGCATTTAGTAATTTAATGAGATACAAATTACGAAATGAAACTGATAAAAGCAAACTAATCTAGGCGTATATTTCGATTAATTTCCAGAATTCCAGACGTCCTTTAAAAATCGGACTAATTTTATTTGAATAAGGGAACGCTAAGATTTCTGTAACCAAAATAAATGGTTCCCTGAGACAACAGTTTAAAATCGTTTTGGCCAAATTGCTTAATTTGCATGCCCAAACAAACAAACAAACAGTTTACGAATGTAATTTTGTAGTAAGTCAATTGGCAATTGGGTTTCCAAACGAATAAATTCTATTCAGTTCAATCGGAGCAGGAGAATAAGATAGTTGGTCAGTAAGTAAAAATGTTGCTTTTCGACCAGAGTTGGTCGCTCATTTTGAACATAATCAGTAAGTCTATTTCAAAGTTGAATTTATTCTGCCTCTAATTTCTTCTTCTGATCAGTTAGTGAATATTTACGAGGCAGCACAATTTGTGTCCTTTGGCATGATGACTACGAATTCCAACCACAGAGCGCTGCTCAGGATTATTCCAGTTTCTTGAGTATTCAAATTGCCACACTCTCCGAGAGTTTCAAGGACAATGTGGTCGATGCTGCTGCCAGGGGACAACAGCTGAAGGAGCTCGACTTAAGCTACGATGATTTAATGCTTAAGCTCACCGTATCCATTGAGACGTCGCACTGCGAGGTTGGATATATTTCCAACAGTTCCAAAGCAAAACATTTCACTTTTCCCTGTATTTGACAGAGTTTTCTTGTCTTTGGTGAACATATACCACGCTTCGTGGCTACCTTCACACAGGCATCGATGTACTCCATCTGGCGCTCCTTGTACAATAAATTTGTGTTCGCTTTTGTGGCGGATGAATTGGGCGAAACCATCTGGAAAGATTACTTTTTTCAAGGTAATTCATTTGACAAGTGAAGTTTCTGGGAAACTCTTTAATCTTAGAGTTTTCAGATCAACCCAACATACTTTTTGTGGTGCGAAGCTATGCGAATGCAACGAGTTTTGATCTGAAAACCAACAAATATGTGGGTCCAAGATCGGAGCAGCCGGAACAATTGCTGTTGCTGGATCGATATGATGCAGTGGGAAAGCGATTTCAACATAATAACCAACTATTTCCTGATAAATTGAAAGATTTGCAGGGAAGGGAACTCATAATAGCTGGGTTTGATTATAAGCCTTATACGATCATCAAGCATGTAAGTAGATCGTTTGTCAAAATTCCGACGAGGAATGTAATTGGAAGACTGATTGAACTGTGCTAGAACCGGTTCAGAATTCTAGATTAGAACATGAAAATTGATTTTGGCATTGGACTTGAGTGAACTCTACAATCGAGCTTCTTCATAAATGACAATTCCAAATGAGAGCATGGAAATTGATACTGGTTTTGGGCTAGATTTCTAGTTGTTACTTTGAAGCTATTCTCAATGAAGGGTGCTAGCACCACTACTAAAGGATCCTCCTTTCTGCCTGCAGCGCGGCGAAATCAATGCTCGAGATGTTGCACTTCCACCGGACTCGGAGTTAGCTAATGTGTATATCGATGGTACCGAAGCGCGTGTCGTACTCAACTTTTGTGAGCAATTCAATTGTACGGTGCAGATTGATACGTGTAAGTGCAGCACTACCTAGTTATGAGGGCTCTGCACCGGAACAGGTACGAAATAGGTTGCAAGACACTTGAACTTAAGCCTAGTCGTCACTAACTGGTGCAGAGCTCTAAATGAAATCGAATCAAGTCAGAAACTGATCATAAATCTTGTGTTCAGCTGATGCCGACGATTGGGGGACCATCTACACAAACATGTCTGGGGACGGAGCTATGGGCATGGTTATGAATCATAAGGCAGACATTTGCATTGGTGCCATGTATTCCTGGTACGAAGATTACACCTACTTGGATCTGTCCATGTATCTAGTGCGTTCGGGCATTACTTGCCTGGTGCCGGCACCATTGCGTCTGGCCAGCTGGTATTTGCCGCTACAACCATTTCAGTTCAGCTTGTGGGCCGCCGTACTCATTTGTCTGAGCATCGAAACATTGGGCTTAGTCCTGGCCCATAGGAGCGAACGGAAGCTATTTGTTACAGCGGAAGCCAACAGTGGCTGGTGGATCAGCTCGAAGTTTGCATTGGTCACCACGTTTAAGCTATTCATATCGCAGGCGGGCAATAGCAATGCTCGATCTGTAACGATGAGGGTGCTGCTCTTCGCCTGCTTCCTCAACGATATCATCATAACGAGCATCTATGGTGGTGGACTGGCCAGCATATTGACCATTCCCAGCCTGGGCGAGGCGGCGGACACAATGGAACGGATGCGCACCCAACAGCTCCAGTGGGCAGCGAACTCTGAGGCATGGGTACTTTCACTACGTGGCTCTGATGATGTAAGTACACTTGGACAAAATTATTGTTCGCAATTCAAGTACTTCTCGCTTATATCGAAAGATATAATTCTTAAGATGATATCATGATTTATCTTAGCCCCTTATAAATGAACTGCTGGGTAACTATCACACCTACAGCGATGAGCAATTGCTGGACTTGGCGAATCGGGTGCGAATGGGATTCACCGTGGAGCGTTTGCCCTTTGGTAAGCCATAAATTGGAACTACTTAATTAGTACTCCAACTTAACTGAAGTTCTTTGTAGGCCACTTTGCCATTGCGGAATACGTAACTGAAGAGGCCATTGATCGGATGGTTATAATGCAGGAGGATCTCTATTATCAGTATACGGTTGCGTTTGTGCCACGTTGTTGGCCACTCCTGGAGCGTTTCAATGATTTAATTTATCGCTGGCACTCGTCGGGCTTTGACAAATATTGGGAGGATCGTGTTGTGGCCGACAATCTCAATGTTAAGATACAACAGCATGTGGAGAGCACGATGTCTGGAGCCGCTCAAGACGATGTCAATATTGAGCCCGTCACTCTCGGCATGTCCAATTTTGCGGGCATATTGCTCGTTTGGGTTTTAGGTGTCACAGCAGCCTTACTTGTGTTTATGGCCGAATTACTAGCAGCCAAATTCAACTTGCAGAACTCACGTATCTTCACGTCAAGCTCAAGCACATTTTGAGCATCTAAATAATGTAATCGTAATCGTAATCATAATCAAGTATTGTCAAATCGCTTATACGCAATATGTTGCAATCAACAGATTTCACTTTGTAGTAGCTGGCACTATACAAATCTTAAGGCACTGAGGCTGATCTGCGACAAGTGTCGAGCGTCGCAATGGAATTTTCTGGTCTCACTCATTTTATGGTAGTTTCACTGAGGGCCAAAGCAAAACGATCTTCAGAGACGCTTTGCCGACCCAGCTACGTAGCCAAGTAGCCAAGTTTGCGACCTGCGGAAGTGCCGTGAAAGTTCTCAGACGACTCGTCGGTGATTTATGCTCTCAACAAAAGACACACAAAAAAAAAGGTTTTTTTTATTACATTGTCCGTTAATGGCATCAACAAAAATGTGTGAGAGTACCTGAACGTAACTACAAACTGACTAGATACAGATTATTGCCGCAGTGTATCTGAAAGATACTAAGCAAGTTGTCAGTGCAATGAACTACTAGCATATTTTCATATATATTTTAATTAGCTTTTGTACATGTAGATTTAAATTTGATCTAAATTTAATTGGCCTCAAAATCAGATAGAAATTGAGGAAATAAACCAAGCTAAAATATGCACTAGAAACACAGTTTAAAAATAATTTGTTAATGCAAGAAATAAGCAAAGCAACCGCTTGCCACAAATCGATTTAATTAAATTATTTTATTTATTTACTGAAGTTAGAATAACTAATACTTTTAATTATGTACAATAATATATAAAGTATAATCAATTAAGTATTGAATTTTACAACATTAAAAACATTAAACATTAAAAAATCTGTCTTTTAAATAAACTAAGCCGTGCGTGTGGACATTAACATTCCGACAAAAGTGTGGCGACATTTTAATAGTATTTGTTTGCTTTCGGTGCACTGAACTGCTGGCATCTTTGTGCAGCCTTAACTTGGCCGGCAGCCTGCCTGTTTGTAAGATGGCCAGCAGCATAGTCCATGGCTGTGCAATTTTTTTTTGGTAATACCCCTATGTCTGGCGGCATGTTTTGACCATGGTCATTTCCATATCATTGCAGCGCACACAAATTGACGACGAGCAGCGTGGAAATTCTCGGCAGCTGGGGCGGGGCGGGACGGGGCAAGGCGTGTGCACGATTCATTCAAATTGAGTGGCTAATTGGCTGACGCATTTTTGCTTTTAGCCTTTGGTCGACTTGATCTTGATTGACATGCACAATATGCAGCAGTTTATTTTGTTGGCCTGTTGTTATTTTTTAGAAATTTGTCGAAAATGTCTTTCTTGAGTTTGGATTTGCAACACAGTTTGCAGTGAAAGTAAAAAATAAAAAAAAAAACACACAAATGCCTCAATAATCCATTAAAAAACCGAAAGTAATAAATAAATCGCAGATGCGTACTTTATTAATTATCCAACGATCAACGAGCAACAGTCACCGACTGACTCAAATGCGATTAGACAGACTTTATTAGGATTCATGATTCGTTGACTAACTTTTAATTTGTAATTCTTTAAAAAGCCGCTGCGGCTCCCAAAGTTGATTCAGTACTACTTCAAATTGCTGCACATTCAAAAATGTTCAAATTCGGCTGCTTTTTTGTTGCTTTGATTCTCTTTGCGGCAGTCGCTGCTTGGAACGTAGATGAAATAATAAAACAATTGGGTTGGTGAATATGTCGAGCCCAAAATATCGAACAAAATAAAAGTGATCCATTGGCATCCATTTGCTTTATAGCCGTGTGCAAGCAACCTCCACTTTATGGGAATTGTCTCGCTCGCACTCGCATGTGGCACTACAATCCAAAACATGTCAGATGTGAGGTTTTTATATATTCAACCTGCGGAGGCAACCAAAACCGATTCTACACCAAGGCCGAGTGCAACAAATACTGCCGAAATGTGAAAAAATAAACTTTATATATATATATATTTATATATATATATATATATATTTATATATATGTATTTTTTACAGTAACTTGTCAACTTTCATAACTAGTTGTTTGAGGTAATACATGTATTATCTATAAGTATATCGACTCATCAAAAGAAATAAATAAAGTGGTGAGAGAATGAGGCAAGTGTGGTAAATGGGTTAGGATAGAGCCCTCATAGCCCTGAGGTACTCGTAGTACAGTGCCCTCCCTTGCATGCAAATGCATTTTTTTTTTCAACAATAATTAGTTGTAAGAAAAGTGCAATACCTATTGAGCGGGCACATTGTGAGACTGCGGACAGGCAGTACACTCGAAAAAAAAATATATGCTCTATTTAGAAAATTGTATTTTTGATTCTATCCCTGAAGGCGAATCTCGACTCGATCGAAACCTACGAAAATAAACCAGAAAAAAATCATATGTAAATCGAAATACATTTGTTGAAAGTAAAACTGCTTGCCACTTAATGGCAATTCAACAAATAAATATATCTCTCTTACTTTCTAAAAATATTTTATATTTTATGGAAATTTAAAAAAGTTTCTTTCTAAAATTGAGCAGATTCTTTCGTCGACTACTATTTGTTATGCTCCGCATATTTGTAACAATACTTCTGCTCCATAGAAAGCAAAGCTTAAATACAAAATACAAAATACAAAATACAAATTAACAAATTGGAAATTTTAAAGCATTTCTTTCCAAAGTTAAACAGATTCTTCGACTATAGCTTGTTATGCTTCCTATGTGATTATAATTCTTTTATTCTAAACAAAACTATTTTCAAATATGTAGCATTTATAAATATATAAAAAGGATAAGTTTTAGCAGAGCTGCTGAAAGTATTGAAAGTAGTTTTGAAGTCATCTATTTTTTTGGGTGTAGTGAAAAGTGTCTCGCTCTGAAGCTATATTTGAAAGCCCGCAGATGCGTGCTGCAAGTTCGAAATGTCTCTGTTGTTTCTGTTGTTGTTGTTGCTTAGGTTGTTGTTTTGGTTGTTGTTTTGGTTGCTGGTGGCTTCTGCACTTAGTCAACCTTACGTGCGTTGCTTTGACAATGCCGAATATTCAGCCAACAATGAAAATATTTCACTTTGCACAACAGTTGCGACGACGTCGAGAGACATTCAATTGGCATCGTCTCATAATTTTTTAATAACGCGCATACTTAAATATGTATATATAAACATATATGAAAGTGAAAGAGTGCATAGCTTAAGCACGGGCCTAATAAAATGACGATTAATTATTTAATTATGGAAAAAGCGACCGACGATTGCACAGAAAGAGATATTGCAACTGAATACTGAATACTGAATACTGAGTATCAATTCAGTGAGTGGAGCCCATCTCTGTGCGCCTGCCTCATCAGCGTCCCATTTTTGGACAAACTTAACACCATCAAGACAGCTTTAATGCATCTGTCAATTTGTTGTACACGTATGCGTTGCATTATTGCATTGGATTTAAGCGGCTCAAAAAATAAAAACAATTAGAAACTGAATGCACGTAAATACTTTCGATTGTTTCGCCACACAGACTTGGAGACGGACTCCCAGTTGCTCAATTGCCACCTGTGGCAAGAGAAATCGCTGCAGATGCAAAAACTGAGAAGCATATACACACACTGAGGAGATATAGCAACATCAAATAGCTTTTGTGGCTGCAAAGAACAGGTCGCTGTTGCAAATGCAAAAAATGACTATAACATATTTTCAATGCAAGCTAAAAACAAGCAGCAGAGTAGTGACAGTGAAGAGATTAGGAGACAATAGCTCATCAGACAGGCATCAATCATGCGGGGCGCAACTGCAGAAGAACGCAGTCTGCAACAAAAAACTACAATTTAGCAGCACGCAAAAAGTTGCAACGATCTGTGTATTCAACCTACTCTCATTTTAAATACTAAAAAAAAGCGTTTCTTGTTTTTGGTTGTGGAGCAAAATGTGGCACAAATTACACAAATAATGTGAAAGGACAAAAAAAGCATACATATTCAAAGTGATATTTACGAAACTTGTCTCTTTTGGCAAGACCCCTCAATTGAATCCTAGATGTGGATAACACTCTAGGGCACCTAATGGCTATTCGAATCCAGGCATTGAAAATCTAAACAAAACTGAGCTTAGATGAAATCAGTGGCAAACGGGAAAACTGCTTGAACAGTTAAGTGCAATTGGAACGGTGTACTTGACGCAGATTATGCACTTATGGAAATTGCTGGATTTTTCTTTCAAATGCGGAATTGCAAATCTGTATTTTCCTGCTGTGCTGTGCTGCCCAGCGGAAATGTTTACTATGCAATTCTAACCTTTTGTGCAGCTCGTCGCAAGCGCAGTTATTATTATAGAATGGCCTGAAGCGTTGCTCTGTTCCCACTTTCCTCTTGCGGATCATTCTCTCTTCCGACGATAAGCATGGCTAATTGGACACAACAGGCACTCGTTGAGTTCAGTAGAGTATTAGTACTTTGAAAATACATAAGTATGTTGCAACAGCAGCATAACTGTCTGCAACTCAACAAGACAACAGATTAATCAAGAAAGAAAGCACTTCCTCTGAATATATTCAGTAAAATCTAGAGAATTTTTATCTAAATTCCAGTTCGAAAATAACCATATTTGTACTTCCAAAAGGATTACAATAAAATTCCAAATAATCTGAAACATAAGTCTGTTTCAGCATTCAAGTTTTTCAATCAATCCTGAGATCATGGGAAATAACACTATATCAATAATCGATTAACACCGCTCCTAAAAGCGAGGGCTTTTTGATCATAGTTTTGCCCCTAAATCAATCGTGCATTTAAAGTTGAAAACGAAATTTGAAGTCGGAAGACAAGTAAAAATTATAGCCCGAAAATCGATAAATCGATATATGGGCATAGGTCGAAACTTCAAAATGCCATAACTTCGTCAAAACTCAACTGATTTTAAAAAGCAAGGGCTTTTTGATCATAGTTTAGCCCCTAAATCAATCGTACATTAAAAGTTAAAAATGAAATTTGAGGTCGGAAGACAAATAAAAATTATAGCCCGAAAATCGATAAATCGATATATGGGCATAGGTCGAAACTTCAAAATGCCATAACTTCGTCAAAACTCAACTGATTTTAAAAAGCAAGGGCTTTTTGATCATAGTTTTGCCCATAGATCAATCGTGCATTTAAAGTTGAAAACGAAATTTGAAGTCGGAAGACAAGTAAAAATTATAGCCCGAAAATCGATAAATCGATATATGGGCATAGGTCGAAACTTCAAAATGCCATAACTTCGTCAAAACTCAACTGATTTTAAAAAGCAAGGGCTTTTTGATCATAGTTTAGCCCCTAAATCAATCGTACATTAAAAGTTAAAAATGAAATTTGAGGTCGGAAGACAAGTAAAAATTATAGCCCGAAAATCGATAAATCGATATATGGGCATAGGTCGAAACTTCAAAATGCCATAACTTCGTCAAAACTCAACTGATTTTAAAAAACAAGGGCTTTTTGATCATATTTTTGCCCCTAAATCAATCGTACATTTAAAGTTGAAAACGAAATTTTAGGTCGGAAAACAAGTAAAAATAATAGCCTGAAAATCGATATATCGGTGCATGGGCATAGGTCGAAACTTCAAAATGCCATAACTTCGTCAAAACTCAACTGATTTTAAAAAGCGAGGGCTTTTTGATCATAGTTTTGCCCCTAAATCAATCGTACATTTAAAGTTAAAAATGAAATTTGAGGTCGGAAGACAAGTAAAAATTATAGCCCGAAAATCGATAAATCGATATATGGGCATAGGTCGAAACTTCAAAATGCCATAACTTCGTCAAAACTCAACTGATTTTAAAAAGCGAGGGCTTTTTAATCATAGTTTTGCCCCTAGATCAATCGCACATTTAAAGTTGAAAACGAAATTTGAGGTCGGAAGACAAGTAAAAATTATAGCCTGAAAATCGATGTATTGGTATATGGGCATAGATCGAAACTTCAAAATGCCATGCAATATTTTTTGTGGTCTCATTTTAAATAAATGTTGTTCATTTTACTATTATGTTTTTTCTGCCTAAATGTTAATGTGATAGGCATTTACATTCACACTTCGGCTAACAAAAACTTGGCTAATAAGCCGACTCCTCCTCTTTTTAGAGTCACAAAACAAGGAGGAGGTGAAACACTCGGTTAATGGTTTAAATGTAAATGCTTCTGGTCAGTCAGTCAGTCAGTCTGTCAGTCAGTCAGTCAGTCTGTCAGTCAGTCAGCCATTAAAGCGAACCTAATGGCAAAAATGCCATTGAGCATTCAACTCAATTATGTGCTGTCTGCATAGAAAAAGTTTTGTTTTTTTTTTTTTTGCCACAGAGATGGCGCACAGAAGGTAATTATGAAATAATTTTGGAATTTGGCTGCTGAGGCTGCTTGCCGGTCAAACATGCAGCTTTTGATGGAGCAGTTTGGATACAAGTCAGTTAGTTGTAAGTAGTTAGCGCAGCTTGCCCCCAAGCTATGGGTCGGTAATCTACGATTTATGCAGCTAGCTGCCAGCCAGCAGCAAAAGTGAAACTTGAAACTTTATGCCCGCCATTTGTCTTATCATCGCAGAGCTGAGGCTTTGTTTATGTGTGTCGTCTTTGGGGCACCTTTTGTTGGTTGCCTCGGCTCTGGTTTATGGCATCGGGCGCAACAGTTGCCCTTAGCCACATGCCTCCATCATTTGTACAGATCAAAAACAGAAACCAACAAAAAAAAAACGAGTAGCATCGTGTGAATTTTGCACAATGAACTTGAAATTTGTCCAACAAAACTGAAGAGGGCGAGACTTTGATGAGTATTCGACGAGGCGACACCCTGTATCTTGATTAAGCACAACAACAAGTGCTTCAAGTCTTATTTAAATTATTTTTCGATGTGCACAACTAAATTAAAAATTAATTGAAAAATAAAAGTTTACATATATCTAAACATTGATCAGTTCTACTATACCCCTTTTGTTTATAATTCCCCATGCATACCCCCCCGTAAACAAAAAGAAATCAGAAAAGAGACATGTCATTGTTTAAATAGGAATCTTTGGCTTTTCGCGCGCATTTGAAATGCAAATGAAAAACGCCTCGCATACTCAGTGGTTCAGTGGTTAATAAGCCCCTGCTCCACCACCACCACATTGCAACTTCTCACACTGTTTATTTGCCCGAAGTGCTTAAAAAGTGCATACACAAGTTGTCCACAGTCAGAAATAATATGTATCAAAATTTAAATTGTTAAAATTAGCATAAATTAGTTGCACACATTCATTACAATAAATAATAAAAAATAATTTAAAGATTTTTCTTTTTTGTTTTGTTGAAAATCGGTTCAGTTTTGATGGGAGAACATTTATTTTTCTCTGATCTTCAATCAGTCAATCGGATTTGGCTTATTAGAAAGATGGTCAAAAACAATAGTTTATTCTCACTTACCTTAATTTGCTTGCGACGCAACAAGTGAGGCGCCCCGCCTGGCGGTTGCAGTGGCACCGCCGGCTCTGGGGTGACCTGCTGCACGGGACGCGGTGGTTTCAATGCCAACTTCTTGAGACTCGCAATGCGCTTGTCACACATCAAAGACACATCATCAATGCGCTGCAGTACCTGGAATGAAAAAGTGCAGCGAAATTAAAAATAAATTAACATGCCAGCAATTTCCATTTCTTTCTTTCCACAAGAAGGTTTGTGGAAAATACTAGGTGTGTTTCGCTTTTCTAGTTTTCAAACAGAATTACATTTCGAAAGCAGCGTGATCCACATGATCAGAAATCAAAGAATCACTCGATTCAGTGACTACCATTGACTATCAACCTTAAGCTGTCTTTTGTTGCTTCATACAAATGCACATTTATGTTTTGGAAACTGTTTCGCTCATAAAGAGCAGATTCTTCAAAGAGTCTCCAGTCTTCATTGTTCGCATTAGAAACATAAAACACAATGCGTCAAGTTCTTAGTGTGGCATGTGGCATGCATGTGTAAGGAGAAAGTGTCAAGATGTGAAACTAGGCAATAAGATGAAATAAAATAAGAAAAAACTGTACGTTTTTAGGGTGACAACATTCTTGCCAACTGTATTTAATGCAATGGACCCAAATTGTGTGTAGTTAGTGGTAATTAGGTCCCCCTTTTGCACACAGTTTCAAAATAAAAAGCAAAACCTCAGCATTAGTTGTAAAATGACAATGTGTTTAATTACTATGTAGGAGAATTTAGTGGTATTCTCACGTGTTTTCTCCGTGGCAAAAAAAAACAAAAACAAAAACAAAAAAGAAAACAGACACATAAGAAAACTGAAGTTCGCCAAGTTTGAGACATTTTGCAGCAGCTGCAGCAGTTGAATTCACAATTGAAATTGTGCCCCACCGAAAGTGCAACAACTCTTGAACCACAAGCCACAAAACTAGCAGGTAACGTAATTAATACCTTTATTCTTTACATCTAGAAATTATCACAATATACACATAACTTTTAATGTATGTGTATAATATTAAATGTTCATAGATTGTTTCTATTTAACAGCCAATAATTAATTGAACAAAATTCAATTAAATATGGCTAACTTTATGTACATATAATCTCAAAATCGAATAGAAAATGTGGCTTGGTCCCACACCCAAAATTCACTGCCGTCAGTTTTTAAAATAATATGTTGAAATAAACATAAAGGTAGGCAATTTCCTATGCAATCGATAAACATACAGCAATTGCATCATTTAAAAGTGCGCCCAGAGGACAAACACTGGCATTTGGCAATGTCTTGGCATTTGACATTTGACATTTTACATAATGGTCGAAAGCAATAAATACAATTGCCACTTTCACTTTTGCTTCCGTCGGGGTCGTCGTCGGAGTCGCTCATTGTCAACTATGCATTGATGCATCTTCGAAGTGCATCTTCGGCGTGCATCTTCAGCGGGCAGGACCAGTTAAGTGAGTTTTCTGCGAAAGTCCAACGAGCATTGAACATCGTTTGGTTTTCGGTTTATTTGCTCAAATAATAAATTTGCAGCTGCTGATGCGCTAACCAAATTACAAGCAAATATTTTGTAATGTACTAAAATGTTATTTATATGCCCTGTGCTTTCATAAATCAGTTAGGGGTTTTTACTCGTTCAGAGTTGTCGAGTTTATACAAAAGCAATATAAACTCTAGCAAATATACACTATACAAATTCAACTAACAAATCCCTCAAAAATATATGGAATGTTGCCAAATTTGTTAAATAAAATTATCGAGAAATTTTATTTCAATGTCAATTATATAAGAATTTTTAGTGAGTATTGAGAGGATTTTGAGAGCTTCTTGATTACCTTCTTGAAACTTATCTAAAATCGAATAATTTTCCATTCATCTTAAGTTAGCTTATCTTACTTATCGAAAGCCAACATGAATATTCAACGCAAAAACTTATTATTACTCAAAGGAGCAAGTGTCATAAGACCAGTTATCTGAATAGCTACCATTGACCTTTGCAGGAGGCAACTCTTGACACCCACGATATCAACGGGCAGTCAATGAACTCAAGTCAAATACAGTATCTACACATAAACATACTTGTTTCTTTTCTCATTTTGCAATAACTCACAAATGATTTGGCTGATTATGGTGTACTGTTTGGGAAAATGCCAAACTGTACGCAGAAGCAGCGCAATGTGAGTCTGTTGTTAGCCATGATGCAACTTCATTTGGAGCCATCAGCACCAGCCAGTGATCTAATAGTTTACGTACGAAGTAAGGCAATCTCTTTATCCACAGCTGGCAAACGCAATCGCAGTCGCAAGGATATCCAGTTCTTTAACTGGTCAAACGTGCCGAGAGACTGGAATGAAAGCGGTCCAGCGCACAACTCTGAATTGTGTCAGAATCATTATGCTATGCGCCAGAGAAATGTAAACGCTGTCAGAATATTCCAGCGGCAACAGACTCTAAACGGGTCTTGCTGACCCATTTCGTGCATGACCGCGACATATTTATACAGATTGCTTCAAAATACATAAATAACTAACTAAAAACATGCTGGATGTGACCTAACTCAAAGTCAGGTTATGATGAAAATAGGTCACCTTTGATGCCATTTTGGCTGTGGATAGCAATTAATAATTGTGGTTGGTTTTTTTACGTATCCCAAATTGCATTAATGCAGCTACAAAATGTTCGCCAATAAAACTGGGACTTTAGTTTAATTAGCAGTTTTTATTCTAGGGAAAAAATAAAACTGGTTTAATCCTTTTCTAAAATCTTGTTACTAACACAGTAATTTACTAGTTTAAACTAAAGAATAGAACAATAAATAAAAAATAAAGTATATGAATTAAATCAATTTAAAGGAAGCACATTTTCAGAGTTGTATTCTTCGATATTTACCGCAAAACCTACCATCGAACTTGACTTGCTCGATGTTGCAGCTGTGCTTTGTTCGGAATACAATGCCTATCAAACATGTTTGAATACAGTTGAGCGTAAACTTTAATGTTTGAATTGCAGACTCAATTATAAACAAGACTTAAAACAACAATTAAAAAAAGCTTCCAATTAAATGGAGTATCAGTTCCTCAGATAAAGTATGCATTTAAGTATGTGTCTCACATCGAATTAAATGTACTGTTCTACAATGGAAAGAAAAAAGTTGTCTACAACCTGAAGAAATTGAATACATTATAAATTGTATGCGCACCTCTAGGATCTGATGCACTACCTATAAACATATATACAATGCAAATTACTTTACTTTATATATTAACACAACGTGCCCAGTTTTCGTCAAAGAGAGTTGGCTTTATTGGCTAACAAGCGTCAAACCCTGCCTTATAGATATATTTTCAGCTTTGTCTACACTCGAACATGTTCTAACCTCCCACTTGATTGTTAGGTGTCTTTTGCGGAAAAGGAAAAACCATCATAAATATTCAGTTAGAGGGAAATTAAATTAATTAATAGGATATCTCTTATGTAGCTACGCCCACTAAAATACATATCTGTTACTCTGTGCGCCCACTTTATGATCACTTTGGTTGTTAAGCCGGCGACACAAACCGGTTGATTGATAACACTTCAGAGACATTAAATACACATTATGTTAGAGAATGCCCCATTCCCATTCCCATTCCAAACGCTGTTATCTAACTGTACTCATCAGATCAACTGCAGCAAGAACCTGTCTTTCACTCAGTTGAGTTTCCCAATCACATTGCAAAGCATAGCATAACAATTGCAAGCGTAAATACAGTTGACGTCGATCTATGCCTATCTATGGCTCAGTAGTCGTTGCACTCATGTATTACAACATGATATTATTTAATCGACGAAGAGTGAAGCGCAATGACGCCATCCCTATTGCATCACATTTTATTCGCAAAGAAATGTGACCTGATTGTTGTTTAATAGTTACGGATAACTTGTTTACAAACGTGGCCAAAACATATACATATTTCTTATACAGAATTTATCTACATGACAAACACAAAATTGAATTTTGGCCAAGTCTTAAAGTCTTAAGAGGAATTTCATATCATATTTTCCATATCAATAATTTTCATATCATAATATATATACTATATATAAATAATAGCCACCTCACCTGAGATACAAGTGCTTTGGTTTCCGGTGTTGTGCTTTCCAAAAAGATTTTCTTGAATTCACTTGGACTAGATAATTTAAAATCGGAGGCAGATGCAATAAATGCCTGTATTTCGTGCAGACTCTGTTCGGCCAAGTCTGCAGATCCCGAACACTTCTCGATTTGCTGTGAGGCCAACAGCTCCACGCCATTGGCACACCATTGATTAGCCTGTGGAGGGTAAGGATGGGTATGTAAGTATAGGATGTCATCTAAATTCGACGCAACTAGTTACCTTTTCAACTCTCTCCATAAGTTCACTGTTCTTTGCCAGTATTTCGAGGCGTTTGCTGAGACGCATCCTAATAATGTCGCAGACACGCTGCAGTTCATCGCATTTGGGCTGCACAATCTCCCAAGGATAGACGCCGCGGGAGCCAACTAGCTGCTGTCCAGCATGGATAGCTTCTGTGGCACGATCCAAATCGATTTTGATTAGTTGACAAAATTCTTCCGTTTCCAGCACGAGTGTTGCGACCCTATCGACACTTTCCCCAATCTCCGTCATGTCCGCAACAGTCTTAAGATGCCCATCGAATGTGTTCTGCGAATAAAAGTCAATAATTATCATAGCCTTACGAATTTAACTTTGCCTCTTTTGAGTATCACCTGCAATTCCCGAAAGTCATGCTCGAACATGCGAAGAAGCAGGCACTGCTCCAATCGGTTACGATGTGTGCGCCAGAATTCGTCGAATCGTCGCTCCGTTTCCTCCAGTTGGATCAGCAGTCTACGATAATCGCGACAATCGTCATAATGTTGGGGTTGTTTAAACTTATATTGTTGGTGATAAATAATTTGTTGACGATGTATTTGCTGCCCTGCACTGGATCTGCACATCGATATTTTATGGTCGTTAACATTTACACACAATTATTTTATATATTTTTGTAAGAAATTTGATCATTTTGAAAATGTTTTGGAAACATTTGCGTATGTCAAAAGCGAGAGCGCGACAGGAAAGATAAAAGACAAGAGACGGCAACAGCTTAATGAGTGAGATGAGCGACATTTCCATGATCTTAAAAGTTACATCCGTTTTTTTTTTGGATTTGGTAAATAAAACAGTGTGTGTGTGTGTGTGTGTGGGTGTGTGTGTGTGCGTGTGTGCATAGCGGAGAAGTGTTTGTGAACAGTGTAGCTCGACAGTTTGTTTCAATATCAAATCAATCAAGGGAAATGGTTTAAAGTGTATATTCTTTGCATATTTAAGGCACACATATATGTATATAGTATATAGCTCGAAAGTCCTAATTGCAATATACCAACAAATACCAACGTCTACATGCATTTTATAATTGTGTCGCATTTTATTTGAACAACATTAAGCAAAATCTTCCTTTTTAACTGGACGGCGTGTTTAATAATTTTGTTTTCATGCATTACAAAAAGAAAACGTTATAAAAGCTGTATTAACCTTTGACCTTTAAGCGTATAAGTAGCTAAAGTTTAACTTTGTGTGAAACCTCAAACTATATTTAAAAATCCATATTAATTACATGTATTTGAATTTAAGATTTGAAAAGCCAATTAAGATAGTTGAACTATTTACTACAATTTAATTTTTTTTATTTAATTAATTTAAATATCGAACATTGGGAAGTATTTGATGTAATTAAACAAAAACTAAAAAAATAAAATCTCTGCTTTAAACTTTAGATATATTTTCTATATTTCAATCAAATTTTGGACCTATTTATTGGGCAAGTAGCCAAACTATTAAACAATGTACAAATCTGTAAATAAATTGCGCTATAAAAAAAGTCTATTAAGAAATAACTTTAAGTAGAAAATAATGTACGGCTTGCTTAAAAACTAATTGGCGAAACAAAAACATATGACAATAACACAATGGTTGACTGATAAGAAAAGTGAAACGTTATGATTTACGTACACTTAAGAGGAAATGAAACTAATGTGTTTTCAAAACGTTTTCTTTAAATAAATGTTAATAAGTACATAACCAGTGCAGAGCTATAAGAAACCAAAACAAATGTCAAGTTAGTAAGGAAATATTAGTTAAGTTAATATAAGAACGCGAAATTTAGTTAAGAGAGACAGAGAGAGATTAAAAAGATCGAGCAGAACACGCCAGGGCAATTTAAGAACACCAACTCTATATAGTAGATAGATATACCTTTCAATTGCGCTAACGTTGCCGGTGCGTTCAGAGAACTCTTTGAGTTCCTCATTTGATTTGATTCTGTCTAGCAGCGTCTCGCCGTGCTTGGCAGCAGCCAAAATTTCCTCCTAAAATTGTAGATCACATTAGTGTTAAGGTCTAAGAAATAACATATGGGAGTGTAACCTTCAGTCGTGCATAGTCCACACCCTGATCCTCTAAAAGCTTTCTTGTTGCCTCGACGGAATTGGGAAACTCGGTATCATGAATTGCCTGTATAAATACATCCAGTTCTGCAGAGACCTGATGAGTCAAACTGGAAAACTTCTCAAGCGACTGAAAGATAGGAATCCCCGTTATTAGAGAGCACATAAAGATGATTAAGGTACTTACGATTCTTTGTTGTATCCACTCGTGATGCGAATATATTAATGAGCCGCCCATATCAGGTGTCAACTGACTGATATCGACAAACTCATGTAAATCGCTGAGCGCTGAGCAAACAATAAGCCGAAAGCGATATTCATCCTTGGAAGAAAATTTTGAGCTCACCTCGGATATCGCCTTTTGAAAGAGGCCCGATGGGCGCAGTACATAGACTACATGTATAATACCAGGAAAATAAATCTACAACAGTAAAATGGTATTTATTAATATTGTTCATTGATTAAAACACAGAGATTATTAGATCACTTACCGATATTCGCTGCAAAGCCGTCTTTACAGATGTCCATCGATCCTTGCGACGATCAATGATTAAATGGAAGCCAAGATCAGCATCCTGGAGCCTGGAGTACAAATTATTCATTTTAGTAAATATTTTAAATTTAAACAATTCTCTACTTACGATGGCACGGAGCTAAGGTACAAAATGAGTTTCTGGTAGTCAGATTCTTCGATTGAATTAAAATTATTGTTATCCGGGAAAATTATCAGTGGGCATCCTTCCTGCGAACGCCCGCCTGTGATGATGGCATGCTGCGGATGCAGCAGATCGGCCACATCGGCTATATTGAGCACTCCCTCGCCACTCATGGTGGCAGCCGCTTGGGCGGGACTTATATGTTCCAGCAGCGAGTTAATCTGCTCTGAGGGTCTATGCGCATTTAGAGCCTCTGAGGCATAAGAGATGCCCTGCGAGTTGACAGAAGTGGTTGAATTACTGCTGATCGTTGAGGTGGTGTGCTGCAAGTGGCCTGTGCTGCGATTTGTGTGAGCCGGTGAATTGGTTAGCGACTGAAAGATAGCCGTCTGGATGGAAGTGCCACTGCTCACAGAGATCTGGGAATCGATCATATGCTGACTGATTAGCTGCTGCTGTCGCTGCTGTGTCTGCGAGGCACTCATCACAATTGCCTGAGATTCGGCCAAAGCGTTTTCCACGTCATTGTCTAGTAAAGCAAAATATTCAACAAAAACATGAGCATAACTATAAAACTATATTACAAACATTTTAGAATATATATAAAGTGGATATGTGTGTTAGTCAGAATGTTTTTAGTGCACTTTAGGTGTGAGTTGGTTTCACTCTTTTTCTTTTTCGAATTCAACAATAGAGAGTAGAAGTGCAGTAGAAGCATACACAGATGTGGGTTAGAACCTCGCTTCGATTATGGTTGCGGTGTTTGTATTTTGAAATATAGATTAAATTAATAATGATGAAACGTATCCCCTCCCTGCGATCTATATTTACACTTTAAATTACTGCATATTAATAACAACCTTAGGTCAAGTTAAGACATAACAAAAACAAAGAGAACAGAAGAGTGTAGAACGTTCTTATCATGAACATATCACATACCCACAGGCAAAGTTTGCAGGTTGCCCATTATATCTGTTTATCTAGTGTAGATAACTATGTTAACGTTTTCCGTTCAAAGAAACACTGATTACGGCACGCTCGATGTAAAAATTTCACATGCGTTCTTGTCTGATTTTCCTTTTTTGCCATATGGAGGCAAACACAGCTGAAGGTATTGTTTCAACAAATAACTACATATAGACATATGTTCCACAAGTGAGTAACACTATTAGTGTGCTGCTTTTTCCTTAGTATGATTTGCCGTGCCAAAAGTCACATAGTGCCACAGCAACATAAAAAAATATATGAATAAATAAATAAATTCTAGTAACTGAAAAGTAGCGTATGTTATTGCCACTGCGATAAACGACGAGACTCTGGTAGTGATTTCAGCATGGTTGGCCTCTACAAAACATCAGCTGCTGCCAAGCGGAGAGAAGCGAGAGAGAGAGAAAAAGAGAGAGGGAGATGAAGAGTGGTGGAGTGGAAGAGTTGTAGAGAGAGAACTTGCGTAAGAGAAAAGTAGCTAGCACTTGAGAAACTAAGTGCCATGAAGGTGATTGCTCGAGATCGCCAGAATACGATTTAATTTCAAACGAATTCAGAAAAAAATACAAAGAGCACCAAGTGCTCAAGTTTTTTAGCCGGTCGTTTCTTTCTGCCGCTTTCTTCTAATCGAGCTGAAGTGTGTCTGTGCAACGGCTGCACACACAAGATACGTTTGCAACACATAAATAAACACCTAATTGGAGCAGCGCGAAAAAAGAGTCAGTCAATGAAACACTTCAGATCTCTCACATTCGTACAGATGCACGCAGATACGGAAAATACCCAATGGGACTTTATGGAATGTGCTTCCAAATTGTAGTTGGCATACCAAGTTTTGTTTTATTTTGGATAAAGCTTTTAGTTTTAACATTTATTTTCCTTAATTAATATGATTTTTTGTATATTGAAGCTGTCTCTCTGGTATTATTGGGGAAATTACAAGGAAGAGAAGTATTTCTAAATATAATTGACGTAATCGTGGGTATCTAAACGGTTCTATGCGTGTTTACTCTCCATACAAATGTAAAGCGTGTAACGTCTGTCGATCTAGTGGATAGCTTAATAAAAATCTGCAGAGATGTAGTTGCACAGTGCTCTTTGTTCAACTTCTGTGCACTTCCCGCTACTGCAATTAATTCCAAGTTAATGTTCTAACAGCTGTAATTAGCTACCACCGTCATTACTACCGTTTAGTATGATGATTTTTTTCAATGTTCTATTCTGCTAGTCGTGAGTGTCGGAGATGTCTCCCATCCATATCAGCTATTTAATACAATTCCATTCATACATTACATTTGACAGTGATAGGGATTGTTGCTAAGCGATAGTTGTTATACATTAAGAAGTACATTATCTAGTAGAAAGTATGCATAATGAGAAATGCTTTCAAATACAACAACCAATAATTATTGTTGTTGTTCAAATGTGTTTGCTAAAATTAAGTATGACGTGATTTGTTTAGTAAACTTTTACTTTTTGTCGCCACAAACTCACTGGCTGACCTCACGACACCACTATTTGGCTCCAATCGGGTAAACTCGGAAATATTTGTATTTTATTTTCTGTGGCAAATTGCGGTGCACTTTTTTACAACCTTATTTTTAGCGCGACATTCATGTGTTTGTGACAACACATACATGCACACAGGTGTATGTATTTAGGTGCACAGGTGTGTGTACCTTTGGAGCATGAAGTATAGAATTTTTTAAAAAACTCATAGTTCTATAATATACCATGTGGATTTATATACAGGCTGCGCAAAAAGAATAAATCACATTTATATTTGCTCTAATGTGATTGTGTGTCAGAGAGAATATTTGTATATGTACGAGGCATTAATGTATTTATGCCTAGTACAAAATTAATTACGTAACTCCCATTTAGAGCGCTGCTAATCTTTTTTCAAAATCGTATGTATGTAAATATGTGTATTAAATGTGCCTAAAAGCACTTTGACCTTGAGTAAAGTATATTTTCCAGATGATCACTGTCATGCACACCTTTTAATTATCTTGAATAATAATATTTTCTTTCGAAAACAATACATGTTTTTTTTTTGTAAGTCACGGATATCAGTAAGTGGGCACTTTTGATAGAAAAAGCACTTGCGACTATAATGGTGATTTTTATATTTCCCTTAAAAGGTACAGCTATAAATAGATTAGATAAAAAAAGTTTGATAATGATCAATTGTGAATTGTGGATATATATTCATATTTCTATATACTCCGAGATTAAGTAAAAATTGCAAATAAAACCAAAGAGCTCAAATTTGTCAAAATAATGATAATACACACACACACACATACATTTAAAGTTTGTTAACAATGTTCACACGTAATTGCACACACCGCACTTAAAAAGGGACTGAAGAACGCTCAACAGCAATTAGCTCAGTTTTCAGCAACCCGGTTGGATTCGAAATGCTTCTTTGAAGTATTTGTATGTGGCTGATGACCATTAATCAGGTGAGCAATAAGTTTCTTCTGAATCATGCACGAATACATGATTTCAAACGTATTTCTTATAATTAAGTTAAAAATTTACAACGCCCGTATAATTTGTATTGCATACATAGGCACTGGCACACATAATTATTTACTCACTCACACACGCACAAATATTGTGCATCCCTGTTGTTGTAAGGACGTACTTCACTTTATTAATTTTTTACGAATGTCAAAAATGTCAAATTTTGCTAAACAAAGCCAAACGAACGTAAATTTAGTACTTTGAATAATTGCACAAGAGAATAATTACAACTGTGCTCGCTTTATTAACTCGCATCATTTCAATGGCAACTTGAATCAATCACAGCTGATAAATACCGAAAATATATACAAACGCATCTGTACAGATGTATATGTATGTATTGGCATAGGCTATGTAGAATTAGCTGCAATTTTAACTAACATAACAGCAAACGAACATCACGATTCAAACAATTATCTACACATGCGCGTCAATATCAATTAATATTAAATTATGCACATACATAACTGAACATCAATGATATTTATTATATATTATATATATTTCAACTGTGCACCGGGTATACTTCACACACAAGAAGAAGAGCGAGACTATTGTAAATAACATAGCAGTGCGAACTGCTTAACATATCTTGAGTCTGTTATTAGCAGGGGTTCACTCATTGATTCGTGAACTTAACACAACAAATCGAAAGATCAATTAAAATATGCATTTATATACACATTAGGAATAACTAAAATTTGAAAACCAGCAGAATTAATGGGTATTAGATAAGCTAATTGTGCGAATAAATACCAGCCGATCGAATTAAGATTTTAGCAGCGATCCATTGGTTCCATAAAAAGTATCGATACTGATAGGAACTAATTTGATAACTGTTACTTTCAGAATCGATATCTTTAAAAGAACGAATGGGAATATTTCAAAACTTAAATTTAAATAAAATATGTTTTAAATCATTAAACAGAGGAAAAAACTAAAAGCGAAGGCTGTCAATATACATATCATTTGAATGGTATGCATAATTACCTGCGTGGGCTAAGCGCAAAGCAACAGGCAACAACAAATGAGACTTGTGGACACCGGTGATTAGCACTAAGCGTCGTGTACCCTAAATAGAATTGAAAACCCCTTGCAGCGTTGCACCAATTTAAATGGGGGTAAAGCTTGCAACGTTTATGTATTTACATAGCCCCACATGTGTAAGTGTGTGTGTATAAGTGCGAACGTATTTCATAAAAGCGGCCATTAAAGTGCAGCTAAATGAAAAGTGCAATATGCATTTCGCATTTTGTTCTCAAAACGTATTCAATTACTTCCGAATGAATATGTAAATACCTACATAAGTTTGTGCCTATTTGCGCTTTTGAGCTTTCTCTATATTCTTACGATTTCAATAAATTGTTCATATTTTCAGAAATTAATAAATTGTGGCTATAAAATCTACAATCGATGTGTACTTTTCCAAAAATATTTTTAAAATCTTTTGAAAATAACTAACAATAACATTTACCGTTTGTTCAATAAAAATACACATAATGTATATCCCTGCTGCAAGGGCACAAGAATTGCATTTAGAATTTATAAAGTTATATTATGCACCCCATCTATGCCAAATCTACAGTTGCACAGGAAACATATCATTAAATATGCCCATGATTATAAATGTAACAAGGGAGAGACAGTTTAGTCGTGACACTGAAGGAGAAGTTAAATGCCATAGCTGTTGTCGTACATGGAAAATCAATACACGGCAAATGCAAGGGTTGGGTGGGGTGGAATAAAGGCGAACTGTAACCTTGATGCTTGCCAGAGCAGTAAGTAACTGAACTTTGCATAAATATTGACTATTATTGTTATTAACCTCTAGCTGCATTAATTTCAATCATTAATTAATTTTGGCTTAACTTACCAGACATCTCGGATATGTCTAGACAACTTGAGCGACTTTTAGTCTTTTTCAGTAAACGCTGCAAGGGCGGCTGCCGTTGGGGACTACTCGAGGGCCCATTGTTGATATCTGCGGAGGCGCTGCTCCAATCCGTATCGATGGCCTTGGAAGCACTACGTTTAAAATGCTCCAAAAAGTGATCGATTTGCTTTTCTATGGAACTGGACGGCGAACTTTCCATGTTCACTTACACATTTTTGCAACTTTTTCAGAAGCACCCAAGAAAACCACTAATGTGTATATGTATGTTTGTATATATGTATTTTGTTTTGTGAAGCCGTCGCACTTGAAAAGTCCTTCCGTGCACAAATATAGCTTCTTGAAAGACGCACTTAAGAAAACTAAATTAACATTCGGTAGTTTAAACTTTGGCAAATGTACGTTGGTATGAATTTCGTTTAAAAAATAAATCTTGAATATTTTCACATTTATTCAATTTGTTTAGCCACAATAAATCACTTTTTAATCTCTACACTTTTTATGTTGGCGCTTTGGTTGAACTTTTTTCAAGTACTAAATACTCTGTGACTTGATTTTTTTCTTTCGTTTTTTTATGACTCAACCTTAACCGTTCTTCCGCATTGCTTAGCAAAGACTGAGAGCACGGGTGGGCTTTTGGAGGATATTTGTGGCTCGACCCTCCTCCGATTGTCAATGAGAACTTGACGATGACGCCGTAACGACTGAGAGAGCCGGCTAAATTTGTTGTTTTATATGCATACATAGACTCTTGTTCTTTGACTGACGCGGGAAAGCTTTGGTTAGCACGTGTTGTTTGTAAATTCAGTTTTCTGACATGCGCAGTTGTTGAAAAACTTGCAGTTTTGATAAATTATGCGATAAACAGCTGTCCTTAGTCGAGTTCTGTTTTGTTATTGTGAGGAGAGTCTTTTTCAAACATAATAATCGAAGTCTTACCTAATATTATTTCCATATTTTTGTGAATACTAAGTTCATTTCCAAGATCAATGTTTTTTGATTCCCGTTTAAGTTCCAGTTGAATACTGAATACTTGATTCACTATGCTTGATCGAAATTAATGTAGAAATACTATCCCAAGTTTTCCGATGCCATAACTTTGTCAAAACTTAACCGATGTTTAAAAGCAAAACTTTTGTGATCATAGATCACTTATTAATACTGAATTTTAATTTGGAATCAAGATTTTGAGTATTTACTCAAAGTTTCACAAAAAAATAAAAAAAAGAATTACAAAAACTTTTGCATAACGAACTTTTGTATTATTTGTACGATAATCGCGTCAAAATAAGTTCGATACATTGTAAGTTAAGGTATCGAAGAACCGATTTGAGTAGTTCGATAAGACGATTCTAATGAACGATACTCTGAACTGGGCCAGCACAACTCTACAATCAATCCATAAACAAAAAAAATCTTGTGTATAAACTAAGAACGGATGCGGAAGTAAATAATATAATAAATGCGTAAAAATTTACATTTGGCAATTGTCAATTGTTAACTTCCACCGGAGCATGGGATATTAGGGTCCTGTATTACTTGTGTAAGTTGATTGCTATGACACATTTGCAACACGCATATTTGTGTGTATGTATGAAGATGATGAGAGTATATAATGTATACACATATATATGTAATTGAACATATGTGCATACGCAAGTGTACTTTTTTATGAACACCCATACTTTCTTTTACACACACATGTGTGTGCGTGTATGCAACTGTGGAACTCCTCAAATTCCAAATATGTCAAGAAAACAAAGAATAAGAATGTTTGTGAGAATATTTGTGTATGTTAAATTTAAAAATCTCAAAATGTTGCTTGCAGTATAGAAAGAAAGAAAAAACCAACAACGCATTTAATCAATGTTCTCCAACGGGCTGCCCTGCAACCTGTCATTTCCAAGCTGCCTAAGTGTCCCAAAAGATGGCAACGAGGAGCTCTTGCCATCCAATATGGGGACAAGAGAACCAGTTATTCTCAATGTTTATGATATGGTAAGTATTGAAAATCGTTCAATTACAATTCAATTGAAGTTAATTGATTTCTCATTTGTAGTATTGGATTAATGAATATACAACTTCAATTGGTTTGGGCGTATTCCATTCCGGCGTAGAAGCATTTGGCACTGAGTTCGCATATGGCGGACATCCTTTCCCATTTACGGGCGTCTTTGAAATCAGTCCACGTGACCACGACGAGCTGGGCGAACAGTTTCAATTCCGGCAGAGCATACAAATTGGCTGCACGGATTTTACATATGAGGAAGTGCGTCGCCTTGTCGAGGAGTTGGGCAATCAATTTCGCGGCGATCGTTATCATCTTATGAACAATAATTGTAACCACTTTTCGGGCAATTTGACACAGGTACGTCTCCGAAATTCTCATCTGTGTATCTTGTATTAATTGTGTTTTAATTAATCACAGATACTTTGCGGCCAAGAAATACCCAGCTGGGTGAATCGTCTAGCACATTTCAGCTCCTGTGTACCCTTTTTACAAAGATGCCTACCAAAGTATGTTTGTCTACGATCAGTCAGATATATATTTATATTTATATTTACATTTGTTCATTTTTAGGGAGTGGCTCACACCGAATGCCTTGCAGCAAAGTATAACTACAATCCAAGAGCGCGAAGACTCGGACAACAGTCCCCTTTGAGACGTTACCTGATATAAAATATTCGTTACATGCAGATTTCCAAATCGAGCGTAACTCATCCCTGCTGTCATCAAGACCAACAACAACAACATAAACAAAAACAACAACAATATTTGTTAAGTTCAAATCGAGAGGAGAATGCCGGGTAATCGACACTCATTTTTCATTAAAGCCAAGAAAAGAAGAAAAATTTCCAGTAGATTGCAAAAGAAAACAAAATAATGTTAATAGGTTTATATATATTAGGCTACATTTAAAAGCGAATAAATTATTGGCTATTGTAACATGTAATTTGACTATGCAGATATTAAGATAATTATTAAGTGGCCGATATTGTGTAATTTGATTAGAAATGAACGGCAGAAGGGCAGCATCATTTATAGAATTTTCAATTAAATAGTATGTATCAAACATCGAGAAATCATTTGTAGGCAATTTGCTAAACAAAAAAAAAACGTATTAACAAGCAAGCAAGCAAGCATATTAAACATTTAAATATATATTATAATTAATGATATCAAACGTTGTCATCATCAGATAATTTGTAAACATTTAAAAACAAAAAGAAGAAAAACAATTGATTTGTACAATGTCATATGCCGCATGTCTATCAAAACACCAAAACATGATCTGTTATCAAATAAATATGTACTTGACATTCTGATATTTACACATACATTAAAAAACTATTATATTTAAAAAATTTTTTAAAGAAAATATATTTTAATTCAATAATAACACTATATACGTAGTTATTAATAGAGTGAAGACAAACACACACACAGAAAACTACAAATATAAGTACATACATGCATATATATACATACATATATTTACAGACAAAAATAGTGCCAAAAACAAAATGCTGCGAATTCTAACAATTTTTACTGTTTGCTAATTGTTGCTACTTGCCGGCCACAACGTCCAGAAATTTGACATGCATATATCTGGTATAGAGTCCATCATGAACAGGATTACATATACATTAAAATAATGATAAATACATTGTGACAACTATTTACAAAAATGTTGGCTACAAAAAATCAGCACATTTATATATATATATATATATTCTTTACATTTACTTTGAGTATCCTTAAACTAGGCTGGAAACATTATTGTATAAGCCCACAGCGGCGATCTCATCCACATCTAGATCGACATCATCGTGTGGCAGCGGATTTCGAAAGATCATCGGATGCGCTCTTATAGAGCCGACATTTGGTAACACATTCCCGTGCAGATGTTGCGGCTGATTGCCATTGGCCAAATTCGAATTCCGGCTTGTATACTCTGCTGGCAATAGCTCCTGGGTATGATGATGATGATGATGATTTGGCTGCAGATGGAGCGTCGGCGGTGCACTGGGAGATTGGGATTCCCGTTGTCTACCATAGCCTCGCATATATCTAGCACTAGCCAAATCTGCTGAGTAAATGTTTTGAACTCTTGGCGGTTCTCTCGATCGATTTGGCAGATCGTGGAAGTATGCATCTTTTGGTATGTGCCTCAGCTGTTGGGGATTCGTTCGCATGTGGCTTGTGTAGAGAGCTGAGGGATTCTGCAGAGGCAGTCGAGGTGTGTCTTCAATGCCCCGCAACCCATAATTCAAGTTGTGCAAATCGGAGCTCAAGGCCAGTTCATTCTCAGAGTTTTGATTGCAATCAATTTGACCCTGCAATTGTGCCACCATATCCTTGACTTGACCCGTACTGGGTTTCTTTAGGTATTTGATTTCGCCGTTTTTAATTTCCACCTTGCCCGCTGCCTCATTGGTGCTTTGTCTCATCTGCAATCCAACGGGTGAGATTTGAGGCATAGCCATGGGATTTGTGTAAAATAGTGCGGGATGTGCTGCAATGTTATCCTCCAGGCAGAGTGGCTGCCGTTTCATTAGATTGGACATGGATTTGGGACAACTTGGATACAACTGAAGCGCATCGGTGCTGCGCGATGGCGATGGTGTCTCATGGATCTGTTCCTTATACATCAACTTATCGCCACACAATCTGTATGCATTTTGGTTGACCGCAACGTCGTCATGATTGTGATCCGCAAAGGCGGCATCCTTGCGCAGTGCTTTAATCACTGTATTCAGCATATTTTCACCCCGGCCAATGCAGTGATGATAATACTTTTGGGCATCCGGCGGAGTCGTTCCGAATTCCCAACTATTGGAGTTCTGTGAGGGATTTGATGTTTCACTCGAGTTGGGATAGCGTCGTTGACCATTCGCATAGCCATCATAATTGGGACTCTCTTTGTTTTCTTGATTCTCTGGACTGTGCATGGACGGATTACTTTGCTCCGGCGATAAAGAGCAAAGCTGTAGTTTGTTCTCCTGCTCATTATCTCGCTCCATGATTAGAGTAGTCTTCTCCAACAGATCTCCCAGTCGCTCTGATACTTTCAGAAAATCAAGCTTGAGTTCATCCAGCTTCGTTTGCTTTGAATCTTCTTGAGCTGCTGAAAGGGGTTTTGCCATCTCGACATCGTCTACTCCACCAGCACTGGAATTGGAATGCGTGTCCTCATTTGAATCGCTCTCAGCTGTCGCATCTTTTGAGTGGCCATGATAAACAACATCCACGACGGTTTGATTCTCTTCGAGAATGTCCACACTCTTCGAGTTGGGCATTTGATTGCTCTCGAAATTGCTCTCCAGCAGATCCAAGCTGCGGCATCGAGACAACGTTCTCTCAATCCTGGTACACTTGGTCTGATTGTCGAATGTGGAGCGCAGGGGTTCGCCGCGTCGTAGATATTCGTTGAGATATTGCCGCTTGCTCTCGCAGCGCATCCGATCCTCGATCATGGTGCGAGTGAGTTGCTCGATTTGATCATTGGTCTTTATGGCCAGCGCCTGAACCTTGTGTCCCAATCGTTCCTTGGTCTTGTGCACATATTTCTTCAAGCTCTTGCGATTGCAATTCAATTTGTTCTCAATGTGCCGGAAGAAGGGTCCGCAGTAGCAGGTGTTGCCCACACTCACAGGACCCTTATGAATGTGCCCAGCGAGGTCAAGGAAATATTGCTCGCCCTGCTTCAGCGGCTCTTTGGGTAAGGTCTCTAGCTTGGGCGATGGAAAGCTGCGCGGATCGGGAAAATAATGACAGCCATAGGGTGACCAATTGATAGCCTTATCCACACTATCCCTGTCCTTATCCTTATCCTTGTCGAGTGCTTTATCCGTCTTCTCATTCTCCTTTGGCTTTTCTCTCCGATTACGTATGCGCTTTGGCGTGCTGAGTATTTCATTTATTTCCCGATAATTCTTGCGGACTGCAATACTCTGTGGCGTGTCTCCCTGGGCATTCTTCACGCTCAAACGCGCATCTGCCTCGAGCAGAATCCGGGTCAGCTTGCGCCTGCCCATGGCGCAGGTGATGTGCAAAGCGGTGTCTCCATTCAGGTTGGTTTTGTTGGGGTCACACAGGGCCGATAACAGAATACGGGTAACGCCCGCATGGCCGTAGCGACAAGCCGTGTGCAGCGCCGTATCCCCGTACTAAATATAAATTGTAAGATTAAAACAAATAACAGTAGGGATTAAGAATCCTTACCTTATTTTGAACATCCGGATCGGCGCCGGCCATCAGCAATTCCCGTGAGCTTTGATTGTGACCATTTTGGGCAGCCAAATGCAGAGCTGAGAGTCCCTCATTATTAATGATGCTCAGCGTGCTGTTGTGCAAGGCTTCAATTGTGTTCGTCACCCGCGTCTTCAGTCGGCTCTTCTCTTTGCCTTGACCAGGCTGTGCTTTCGCGGATGTGGGCGGGGCACAGAGCAATTTGACACAGCGACTCAATCCACGACTGGCGGCCTCATGCAATGGGGTATTCCCCTGACTGGACTCCCTGGCCAAGCGATCTGTGGCACTGCTGGAAAGCAGAACTTGAACTCTCTTATCATCTCCGGCGGCAACAGCCTCATGCAAAGCCGTCCAATTTCTGCAGTCATGCTGAAAAAATACAATTCCAATTAGAATATTGACTTAAACTTTGCGGTATATTTGAACCTACCCCGGAAATGGCATTCGGCAAGGCTTCCTGCTTTAGGGTGTGATCCATGCTGCATTGTCTAAAGATTAATTACAATTAATTAATTTAAGTCGTCTTTAAAAAAGTTAATTAATTTTATTAAACCAATAATTAAACGGTTACAATATTTATTACTCAGTAAAATACTTTGTACTCTGTAAGTACACACACATACACTCACACACACACTCACGCACGCACGCACACATACAACAAGTAGCCATATAAATACCACGCACATATGTATTTACATTAGGCAAATTCGCAAGTTTCTCTTCCAATCTTTTCACATATTCATACACATTTTCATGGCGAATTTAAAAATTCTTTTAAAATTATTGCCAACATTCAAGAATACTCTGAAAGTTTTTCGCTAATGGAGCTCAGTCTGCTTTGCAGCGAATTAACACAAATTTTCACGACTTACACCTTAAATCGCTTTTTAATTTCAATCCGTTATACGTTACACTTATACCTGTTGACCGATTTGTTATTTTAGTGGTTTACATTTGGTTTAAAAATCGATTTGTGTGTTACATTTGCTTACATTTTTGTGTACGCCAAGAGTTAATTTGGCTTTAAGCCAGGCCTAAAGGAAAATAGAAGAGAAAATTGAGGCGAATTGCAAAATTGGCAACAGGTTTAGTTTATGGTTGTCGCCCCTTTCCACTTATCGAAAAAGTCATCGGTGGCCATCGACATCATTTCTGACAACAGCTGTACTGTTCAATTGCGACATGATCGTCATTCGCCGTTTGTTTTTTTGAATTTAGCGCCAATTACTGCAACTTTTCTATAAACAAGTTGGTGGGCAGTAGTAAATTTAAATTTTTAGTTGGAGGATTTGATAAACATTTATTTTATATGTATTTAACATATTGGTGCAAATAATAAATAAATAAATATTAATAATAACATTGCAGCAAATGTTAACGCATTTGGGGTGCCCACTGCAGTACATGTACCAATCGATGTACATCGAGTTGATAGAAATCGACCTATCGATGCTTGTCATCCATGCTCTCACATCGCTAGGCTTGTTTCAATTTTTGTCGTCTCATCACAAAATATTTGCAATCCTCGCGTCGGCAACTTAATAAAACAAAAAATGGCATTAGCAGAAATTTGTAAAATTTCCAATGCTTCGTACATGAAGCCAGCTGCGTGGACCTCAAGTGAAGTCGAGAACGAACTGAACGCCTTCAGCAGCAACATTGCAAATCCCTACACATTAGCAGCGCCTCCATTTGAGAATGTAAGTGAATCAAATATAAATATTTGTATGACTACAAAATATTAATATATTTAAACGACGCACTGCAGCCCCTGGATAATCTAAACAGGATTCAAGCAAATGCCGCCAAGACCGGTGTTAAAATTAACTTTGATCATGGCACAACAACTCTCGGTTTCAAGTACCAAGGTGGCGTCATTTTGGCAGTGGATTCGCGTGCCACTGGTGGCCAGTATATTGGCTCGCAGACCATGAAGAAGATTGTCGAAATCAATCAGTTCCTGCTGGGCACATTGGCCGGCGGCGCTGCTGACTGCGTCTACTGGGATCGCGTCCTGGCCAAGGAATGCCGCCTGCACGAGCTACGTAACAAGGAACGCATCTCGGTGGCGGCCGCCAGCAAGATTATGGCCAACATTGCCCACGAGTACAAGGGCATGGGCCTGAGCATGGGCATGATGCTGGCGGGCTACGATAAGCGCGGCCCGGGTCTCTACTATGTGGACTCTGAGGGATCTCGCACACCCGGCAATGTCTTCTCCGTGGGCAGCGGTTCCATTTTCGCCTTCGGTGTGCTCGATTCAGGCTATCATTGGGATTTGAAGGACACGGAGGCACAGGAATTGGGTCGTCGGGCTATTTACCATGCCACATTCCGCGATGCTTATTCTGGTGGCATTATTCGTGTCTATCACATGACCCCGAATGGTTGGATCAAAATTTCCGACACAGATTGCATGGAACTGCATTACAAGTACAAGGAGGAAAAGGAGTCCAAGAAATAATTGCACAGCAAATATAATTATGTGAAGGAAATAATAATTTGTAATCAAGATAACTAAATAATTGAATATTTCGTTTTATTTCACTATTTTTATTTCCCAATTGAGAATTCATCTACGGTTTCTCCGCATCTCTCTGTGCTTTAATGCTCTCCAAAGTCTCCTTATGGCGCTCTTCGGCGCGCTTCTGTTTGAAAGATCGCTTGGCATTTGTTTTGATTTTTTTGGGCCTCCGCTGCATTTTCTCGATTTCATGCTTGATATCCAGATCCTTTGGCACATGCAGCAGACGAATCATCCGACTGCGTATCATGAAATGATCAAAGGCATGTTGCTCTCCATTTCTATCTATGAAGACGGCATTCGTAAGTTCGCATGTCATGTTTCCATCGGCGGAGTCAATTATTCCCGCCACGGATGTCTCATTGTGCAGATCGATGAGTACAGCGCGTCCTTGCAGTATCCATGGCAAACTGTTTAATGTGTTTGTTACCAAATACCTTTCACGTGCGCTTAATTTTTGCATTATTGTGATCAAATAGCATAATTTACCAAACTGAACAGTCAATAAATATGTAAACAAATCTTGGCAGCTTTTAATTTGTTATTTAAAATACCAACACGATGGTATTTTCTAAGTCAAAGTAACTTTAAATTACTCATTAGGACCGGCTTCACGATAAAATACCCACCATAAGTATTTCAAGTATTTTTTTGATTATTTGCATTTTCATGTTAAATTTAATTTGTTGTCCTTATACAAACAAATAAATCTGAGGTACACAATGCACTTAAAAACTATATGATTTTTAGATAAAAATTGAATTAAATTTAGATTGCTGTGCCACGCTCCAGATTTTGTTTGATCTCTGCCGTATGTTCGCCGTAGAAGCGATCCAATTTCTTGTTGAATTTCGAGTTGCGTTCGTTGATGAAATCAACATCTGCATCGTCGTTATAAATGCGCCGCCTGGAATACTTCTTCCTGCGGTCGATTTGCTGTTCCAGATCCTTAACCATGTTATTAATGGCGCTCGTTGTATCCTTTGTCCTTGAGTGCAGCGTCGTATTGGGGCCGCCATAGAAAGCGTCTCCCAACTCAGCCTTCTGTTTCTCATACTTGGCCATATCGCGAGCGGGCATGCTCTTCACCAGCCGATTGTATTGCCTTGCCGTCTGCGCTTCGTACGTGGAGAAGCCCAAGTCGGGATTATCCTTGCGCATCTTCTTCTTTTCGATTCGTTCCGCATCTATTGCTGAGACCTCCAGCAACTTGAGGCGTTCGTAATCCTTGCCAGCAGATTGGGCCTCCTCGCGTGCCTTGTCATCGGCTAGCAGCCATTCTGCTTGGCGTTTGCGTGCCTCCCAATTGCTGGGCAGCTTTTTGCGTGCGTCTTCCGCGACGACTTCCTGATGGTTCTGCGTGCGCGCCTCCTGGCGTCGTTTGTGTAGTTCGAGTAAGCGTGCCTTACGCTCGGCCATTTTGTCTGTAGTCGGTTTGCTCTTTTCCATTACGGATGCACAAGTATTTATAATTATTTATTTTCTTGCTACTGCGAAGTTTCCTTTCCTTGTTCTTCTTTGTGTGAAATTTTTAGTCTGAGTCGACAAGTTGGCAGCCTGTCAGCTGTTATTAAAAATACCAAAAAAAATGAGATGTATTTTTATGTATTTTTATCATGTGTTTGACATTTTTTAGCGCCACATTTAACACAACACGTGCAGTGCTTTTTGTTTATACTTATCGCTGGAGCGCTTCATTTTAATATCATAGGTTTATTAAACAAATCAGCATCATGAAGTTTTCTTACAAAGTGAGTTAAGTACTAGTAGTAAACAGACTGATTACTTATATTTGCGATTGCAGTTTTCGAATTTGTTGGGCACAATTTATCGCAATGGAAACTTGATCTTCTCGCCGGATGGCAATTCAGTAATCAGTCCAGTGGGTAACCGCATAACCGTATACGATCTGAAGAAGTAAGATTGGAAATCCTGCTTAGCAACATATTTAATCCCATTTATAATATCTTGTTATGTTTGGCAGCAACAAATCGCGTACTTTGTCTTTGGAGTCTCGCTACAAATACAACAACATCGATTTGTCTCCGGATGGCAGTTTGTTGATTGCTGTCAATGAGCAGGGCGATGCACACTTGATAAGCATGGTCTCCTGCACAGTGATACATCGTCACAAATTCCAAAACGGTGTGCAGTGCATTAAATTCAGTCCGGATGGCAGCTATTTTGCGGTGGCCAAAGAGAATATTGTGCTCGTATTTGCTGCTCCGGGTGAAATAACTGGAGAATATAATCCATTTGTGTTGAAGCGCAGTTTCCTCGGTGGTTACGATGAGATCACGTGGCTGGACTGGTCCACAGACTCGAAGTTTCTTGCCATCGGCTGTCGCGATAGCTCCACCAAAGTGTGCGGCATGCAACGCACAAGAAATTTCCGCACATATAATCTAAGCGGGCACACTGATGCAATAGTCTCGTGTTTCTTTGAAGCGAATAGCTTGGACATCAACACTGTGAGCAAGAATGGACAACTATGCCTCTGGGAGTGCAGTATGGAGCCTTCGGATTTAATAGTGGACAACACTGGGCCGCCAGTCCATAAGCGCAAGGTTCCCAAAATCGAATCGGAGAGCGAATCCGAAGATGATGTCGAAAATAATGTGGAGAAACAGTCAGTAAAAAAAGAATTTGACACTGTCGGCGAGGATCAAAACGAACTGAAAGACGAAGGCATTAAAAAGTCACATCCATTCTTCTACAAGAAGCTGGGCAGGCACTACTTAGCCAATGAGCCGCGCAAGGAGAACCGGGATGCTTTGTTAACGGCAGCCAACTATAATCGTAGCACTAAAATCTTGGTGGTGGCCTTCAGCACTGGCGCCTTCTATCTGTACGAACTGCCCGATGTGAATATGATTCATTCGTTGAGCATCTCCGATTATCCTATCTCTGCGGCAGTCTTTAACTGCACTGGGGACTGGGTAGCGTTGGCCTCGAAGGAGATTGGCCAACTACTCGTATGGGAGTGGCAGAGCGAGCAGTATATAATGAAGCAACAGGGACATAGTAGTGAAATGTCCTGTATTGCATACTCGCCGGATGGCCAGTATATCGCCACCGGCGGAGAGGATTCCAAGGTGAAACTGTGGAATACTCAAAGTAGCTTCTGTTTTGTCACGTTCAGTGAGCACACGAGTGGCGTGACCGGAGTGCAGTTCAGTCGGAATAAAAAGTTCCTAGTTAGCAGCTCGCTGGATGGCACTGTACGTGCCTTTGATATCATCAGGTATGTGCTGCACTCCCTCAATGACTACAACTTGTATTTAATGGAAATCTCTGCCTCAGGTATCGCAATTTTCGAACATTTACATCGCCAACTCCAGCACAGTTTGCATGCGTCGGTTTGGACTATTCCGGCGAGCTGGTTGTCGCTGGTGGCCAGGATATCTTTGAGATCTACTTGTGGTCCATCAAAACGGGCAAACTGCTGGAGGTGATTAGTGGTCACGTGGGCCCCGTAACTTCGGTGGCCTTTTCCCCAGTTGGCACCTCATCGACCCTCATTTCCGGCTCGTGGGATAAAACGGTGAAGATTTGGAATTGCTTGGAGAACAACAGTGAGCACGAGACAATTGATGCGCTCTCCGATGTGACCTGCGTGGCATTTAGTCCCAGTGGTGAAGAGGTGAATGCTTCCATATACTTTAATGTCCCTTAATCACAACGTGCTTCCTTCAGGTCGCCGTTGCCACGCTTGTGGGCAACATATCTATCTTTGATGTCAAATTTGCCACACAAGTGGTCACAATTGAGGGACGCAATGATTTAGGCGGCGGACGCTTGGAAACGGATGTTATTACGGCAAAAAAAAATGCACAATCAAAGTAAGTGTGGCAGTTAAGCTTTGTGATTGAATCTTAAACAATCCTCTGTTTTTAGTTACTTCTCGACAATCGAATATTCAGCGGATGGGGAATGTCTTTTGGCTGCTGGCAAGTCCGCCAACATTTGTATATATCATGTGCGTGAGGCTATCCTGCTCAAGAAATTCCAAATAACCCAGAATCACAGTTTGGATGGCCTACATGTGAGTGGAATAAATGCCGCAAAAAGTAAAAATAAAGAGAAGTAATTCTTATAAATACTTTCTCGCTCCCAGGAGTTCATTAGTCGCAAACATCTGAGCGAGTTTGGCAACATGGCTTTGGTGGAGCAGCGGGAAGAACTCGAGGGCGGCAATGTGGCAATCCGTTTGCCAGGCGTACGCAGGGGCGATATGTCCTCGCGCCGCTTTCAGCCGGAGGTGAGAGTATTCACCGTACGCTTCTCACCGACGGGTCAAGCATTTGCCGCCGCAGGAACCGAGGGTCTATGCATATATGCTCTAGATAAGGGTAAGACCAATTAGCTGCATTTATTAGTATTCAGTCAAATTTATTTAAATAATTTATTTGATTTATCTAGGTGTAGTTTTCGATCCATTCGACTTGACGCTTGAAGTGACACCGAAGGCGGCACACGAGGCACTCAAAACAGGGGATTTCACAAAGGCGCTCATCATGTCCTTGAAACTAAATGAGCCCAATTTGGTTACCTTAGTCTTGGAGCGCGTGCCCTACAGGGATAGTAAGTAGTTAAGTCGTAAATAATCCGAATATTGGTAGGCAAAAAGGTGGCTTACGGCGACCTTGCAAACGGAGTCAGCCTTAGAACCATTTTTATTCATTTTTTGTTTATTTTTTTTTTTTTAAATCAATAGCAATTTCTGCCACTGCTCGCATGTCCAAAAATAGATGAATGTTGAATTTTTCACCCTTGCATTCAAGGCGCTTATTACCCAACTCCACATGGATCGAATGTGTAAATTTTTATGCTCTTTTTGTTGCTGTTAACAAAAAAAAAACAAAAACAAAAACAAAAGTTTCAAGGTTCTTTCTGCATTAATGTGGGCAACAAAGCGTTTTTGCACGCGAATCAAGTTGTGTTACCCTTGCAGCGGGTATTATGATTCTGCTGCAAAGTGTGTAGCGCATTTTAATGCTTGCAAAGATTTATCAAAATCACACTAATATATCCTACATAACCCCCATAGGAATAATCTGTCTGTTTATTCAAATAATAGCTAAACTGCCTCCAAGTAGTCAATCCGTTCAGCAAGGGTATGCGAATATCAGCCAGCCTAAGATAGTTTCCACTTGTGGTTTTTTGTTGTTGCATTGTTAATAACCCCTTTTGTGTCACACATGCACACATATGTAAATTAATTGCCATTGCGTTTACCGCACGTGTCTGCATATATATACTCAATCCAATGTGTTGTTCGACCTTTTTTCCCCATTTACAGTTGAGCTACTTTGCGCGGATCTGTCGCCCGACTTTGCCCAGCGCTTGCTGCAACAACTGGCCCGCCTGCTGCAGTCCTCGCCCCACATTGAGTTCTATTTGCAGTGGTGCTGTTGCCTCCTAACCACTCATGGCAATCGTGATGGGGTCTTTCAGCATACGGCGTTGCTTGGCTTACACGAAAGTCTGTCGCATAAATATGAAATGCTAAACAAAATGTAAGCTTTGAATTTTAAATGCCATACAATAGAATGCTTATTTTGTACATTTTCAGATGTGACTTCAACAAATATACATTACGCGTGCTTCTGGAGAGATCAGACAAGTTGCAAGACTTGAAAAAATCCGAAGACAATGCACAGAATGAGGATAGTGATAGTGAAATGTTGTTGATTAGTCGCCAAGAGGATGAAGCCTTAGAAGCCGACTTTAGTGAACAAAGCGAAGAGGATACGGACGAGGATATCGAGGAGGTCGACGATGCTGCATAGTGTTGCATAAAATAGTTTTGTTATTAACCTAGACACTACGATTACACCCATTAAATGTAATTATGAATTAAATTGTTGCATTAGTCGATTGTTTTCGTTTTTTTGGGTTAGAATCAATTTTATTTACTTCAGTTTTTTTTACATGCTTTATTGTGTACAGTTTTGATTTTAGGTAGTTTGAGAAAGCTTTGAGGATAAAGTTTTGTAGAGCAATTAGTAATTAGGATCGATTCCTTGTAAAAAAAACCTGTGAAATATATAGAACTTACCCAATAGAAATGTATGTACACATATATGAATTTGTTGGTTGTCTACAGTAAATCAATTTTCTAAGTGTAATATACTTAATTATGTATTATTTACTATTTACAGCATCTCTTGTTATACAAAATATAATCATCTCCTCATCTTTTGTTTTGTATTTTACTTATTAAGTATACGTATTTCTAGCATTTTTGTTAAGTGTGCGATATTTGAACTACTTGGTAAATGTATAAAATATAAATATATATATATATATATATATAAAGCCACAGCTCTAAAGTTCGCATCGTTTATTAAATCGCTAAATAGATTATTTGTCTCATTATTTGGTGTGTGTAAAAATTCCTAAATAGCACTTGTTTCTACTTATTTACATTTCAAATATGTATATATATATATATGTATGTTAGTTTTGATCCTTTGAGGGGTTTTCTTCTTGTTTTTTTGTAAATTGTATTATCATTTTAAAGCACCAATTAATTTGTATGGCGGTTTTGCTTAAGCCTATGAAAAAAAAAGAGCTTGATTTGAATTGTAATTTTAAATAAAATAGCAAAGGCTAACAATATCTTTTGGGATAGTGTTCTTAGCAAATAGTGTTTTCATTAATTAACAAATAAATATAATTATTTAATTCAGCTTTGTGCACAATGTCTATAAACATGAATAATTTGAACATTCGTTTTGTTTTTTTTTTTTTTTTTAAATTCTTTCATCGAGTCGTGCAGATAATTTTGATTCGGTTTTATCCATTTGATTGCCAGCTAAGTTACTTTTCTTCCTTTCTAATCTGTATGTTTTCGTGTTTTGAGGTACTCATGATCATAACAACCGAAAAAGTACATGTTGTATGAGTATAAAAATTATAAATAAATGGAGTAGTAAGTATTTAGATGAGCAAGTGTCAATTTTGTGGGGCAAAGTTGTTACTTTTGTTCATTAATAACTGGATAACTGTTGAAGTATTATGTGTTTCAGTGATATGCTTAAAGCCGTAGATTAATTAGATAGTTAAATATGCTCCATATTGTGGTGTAAAACCGTGTTGTGTATTTTGAATTGAATTCCAGTTTCGTTGTGAGTTTGAATTCCATTTTATTTTGTTTTTTTTTAACGGAGTCCAGAAATGTGTATTCTGGAGCTCCCCAAATCCTAGGACGACTTCATCAGCAATATGGGCCAATACAGCAGTACAAACACAAAGAACAAGATCGGAAACACCGCCCGTGAAACTTTATCAATCTCACGCCACATAATCTTCTCCACGCCCGTATCCGTGTCCGTCCATGCAACGGACAACAGGCTTTGGCGACGCGCAGGCTTTGGGGGTCCTCCGTTGCCCTGCAGCGAGGTCTGTGGCATAAAGCAAATAATTGGCTTATTCATACAGGTTACAACGGGTAACTGCAATTTACAAGCTGCACTTAACTTAAGAAAAAAAATATGTGTACACAAAAAAAATATTCAATGAATATATTTGACTGATGAATAAAATTCTCTAAATAATGTCCTAAATAAATCTCAAATTTTAGGAATGGAAGTCAAGAATGATTTGGACTTATTTAAGAATATTTAAGCACTTACTTAAGACAAATTTGTAAATAAAGGACTAAAGGACTAAATGACTTCATTCCAGCCTATACTTGAAATTTGACAGGCCTTTTCGCCGAGTGCATATGGTAAGTGTTACGCCCGCTCGTCAATCAGCTTCGATTCAATAATTTAGGTGCTTAGGGACAAATTGAGGCCCGTTTAAAATGCACAACTTACCTGTCCGGGCGTGGTTGGCGTTTGTGTGGCCTTCCGGGACCGTACCGCACCGCTTTCCCAACTGGCGACCGTTGCACATTGACCCTTTTCCATATTGCTAATGCGCTGCACATAGAATGATATAGAAAATGTGTGTGTGGGTATATTATTTATAACCGAACTGGGTGCTTACCATCGGCAGTACCTTTGGTATACGATTCACTTGGTACTGGTACTGCACGTCCAATACTTTGACGACAACAAATTCGGCCAAGGCAGCGAATACAGACACCATGCAACCGGCCATCCATAGGTCAAGAGCCTAAATAACCGATATATATAGATATATATACATACTGTTAGTTACCATATTGAATTTATGGGTGGAGATTAGATAATTGCCTTCACATACGCAACGGGAGGTATATCCGCCCGTAGCCCCGTAAACATGGTCACAAGCGTTAGCATGCAGGTGACTAGTAGTGTAACGCGTCCTGGTATCGCATCTAGGCCAAGCCAGAAACTGAACCAGGACAGCATTACGACCAGGGAGGAGGGTGCAAAGGTCTGTATTAGATGATGTCCGATTTGTCGCTCGAAACGAAAGTAGACGGTTAGACGTGAGAAATTGCCCACTTTCTCGGGCATATAGCCATCGCTCTCCTCCAGCTCCAGTGGCTGTCCGAGATTGTACTGCAGCAGTTTCAGTTCCGGATTGAGCGTTACACCAGAATCGGACCAGCGTAGCTTTACCTTCTGATTATTGGACGAAACTTGAAATGGCAAATGGAAAATAAGGCTTAATGATGAAGAATTTTGGTATAACATCAAGTCACAACTCACAACTCTCAATGTAAATGGGACACACTTGTATGTCCATGGGATACAGTTGGAACTCCATCTGGCAGGCAATTATTGCATGCATGCGGGCCGCATACCGTACGGTTTTATTCTTATAGAGCGTCACCGATGTGAACTTGTGCGTCAGGGTAGCTATTTCTATAATGACAAGAGAGACATCGAAAAGACGTTGCAGAGATGCGGAATAAAGTAGTTTCGATTAGAACTATAGAATTGGCACTCAGTTTTTTTTGTTTTGCATTTTTTTTTTTTTTTTTTCGGATATTTGCGGCTACTGAAATGGACGGGGTATGCGAGTGTACGGATATATATATATATATAATATTTGCGTGTGCTTCTTGGAAGTACAGTACGACTACAAGCAAAATGAACTCGAGTGTTTTTCAGAATGCATCATGTGCCTGATATGAGCTGCATTTCAATTTGTTGATTTTTTTTGTTTGTTAAGAATACGAAAATTGAGTTCACTTCGAGATGTCGAGTGTTTTATTCGATCTGAAGAATTGCTGTAATAGAAGGTACTATGAATGTTTTCCAAATGCATCGTGAGTATTCGTTTATTATTTAGCAATTGAGTCAGATGCAGCCAACTTAACGATCAATTCAAAACTATATACAAAAAAGTGAAGAAAATATATATGGATATGATATATAGCTAACAAAACTATGAAATAAATAAGCACAACAAACAAATCAATAAAAAAATTCCGCTGATTACCGCTAACGGGTTGATTACCAAACCAAACAAATAACCAATAATATGGCAGTATCGTGATTGCATTAGTATTATTATCCTTAATTTAGACGGAGCCACAACAAACACGAAATGACTAAAAAAAAACATTGTTCGAATTTTTTGAAACTATTTACGAATCGATTTTTGGTCTAGCTGACCTTGCCCAGATCTTATCGCACCCAATGCAACTGCAAATTTTCAACAATGGTAGTTTGCAATTTGGCTTTTCCATCAACTGGGTGTTTTAACAGGTTCCAGTTGACCCTGGAATTGAAATGGGATTTGGTCAGCGTGCGATTTAATAGCCAGAATGTGGAATCGGAGCCCATTTCCGAATACCGTTTTTAGAAACTTTATGGGTGATTTATCAGCTGCACGCAAGGCCAGATAATTATAGTATAGCAAGCGTTGACTGTGTTGAAAAGATACAAATAATATATATGGACAATACAAATTTAATTTTGTTTTTTTTTAAGTTGGCTGCATCGAAAGATTCACAAAACAAGATAAGACACTTTTTTTCAAATTATATAACACATGGATTCGGATAATTATATAGGGTCTGCCTGGATGGGTGTTTCACATAGACATAAGATACCACAATGGAAATGATACGTTAATGAAATATTATACAACAAACTTGCTTAATTCGAGTTATCTGAATTATGTTGGGGTGAGATTTGACATTAATGATGCTCATGAATGTTGAGGATCGTACAACCTTGCAGAGGGTTTTACAGAGATTGTGTAGTAACATATAAAAAATGAAGTCTGCAAGGGTATTTTGGTGTTCGGCTTGCCGAATACAGCTTATTTATAGCATGAGATTTTTGTGAATTTTGTATATAGTTTGAGATTTGATTTGACACCACAAAATTGTCAACACAAAAACACATTTTCTAGATTTGGTATTATGTATACTTAAAGTTTTGTTTAGATGAAAGTTTTTCGATTCTCTTTCATCCTTATAGCGTAGTAGGGAAACCGAGGAAACATATGGACTTCCAAATCCTAGTAGAAGTTTGCGTTGTTGTTAGTATTTTTTTTGTAGTTTTTGTATTTGGAAATGTTAAAAGCAATGAAAATTAAAAGTAAAAAAAAAACAATATTATTATACACCAAATATACACCAAAGGCGCAGATAATAGTAAAGATACTATTTGGAGTGCATTAAAGAGACCTACCAGAGTGATCTCGAATTATCTGAGAAATTATATATATATATTTTGTTTTTGTTTTTGTGAGTTCGTGAAAGGTCCTACAAAACACAAGTACCCTACTTATTGAAAAGGACGCTCTTTTGCGAACATGCATGTCTGTCAGAAAGTTTAGAATACTTACCGGCAATCTTTGAATTTAGAAAATAGGGATCCGGTTGCCAGAGATTGTCGAAGAATTCGGGAAGTAAGGTAACATAATCGTCACCCTCCTCGAATATATCATCCGAGATCTCCAGGCGCGATTCCATCCATCGTTGGTGTATAAACATGTCTACTCTGAAAATGCATATGTAATGACTGGCTAACATTATGATTATTCCCATTATGACAGCGGACGAGGCGGCGAGGTACTTCGATCACTTACCTAAAGTCCATATCCTCTACATTAATTGAGTTAATATCTACAACAAAAATGCTAAAGTCTACTATCACCGGGGAACCCTTCTTTGAGGGCGGTCGCATTTCTGAAAAAACAAAAACCACCGAGTAAATCATATATTTATTTGTAGAACTAGATACATTCATGGTAAGTTATTCCATTTTTAGTGTACTCCTCACATTAAAGAGGTGCTAACTGTATTCTTATGTAAGCCCATTCTTATAATGTGTAAACCATATCGTGCGCCATTTCCCTGACGTGTTCGTACAGTATACTATTTTTATAGTACATATAGAGGTAAATGTGTTCCAGTCAACCAATTTCGGGAACTCAAGTTCATGGACATCGTTAGCCATGTTGCACAACAGTGAAAATCGATATTGAGGTGTTGTGGGTGCAGGTTAAAGCTTAATAACAAATAATGGTGTGAATATTGTACGTACATACGTGAATAAATGTATTTGCATGCAATTCACAAGGGTAGCTTATAATGTCTAACAGGAGTGGTAGCTGAACAAGAGATCTTGAATATCTCAAAATTATTATTTATTTATTATTATTTAGTCAGTCGCAATAGTTTTCATATTCTGTCTTTTTCCTTTTATCGAACGGATCTGTCTTTATTATTTATTTTAACAATTAAATAAATATAAATAAATTTATAATAAATAAATTAAGTATAGTTCTACCGGTAATTTGCAATAATGTAAATAAAAGTCCTTCTTAATCGAGTGTGGCCACAAATTGCATAATCGTTGTTTGATTTGTCGAAATCAAGTAATGAAAAAATGGCATAAAGTGAGCTCAAAAAGTGTAAAGCACAAATAAAACTAAAAAACGAAAGGCAAAAATTAAAAAAATGATTGCCTATTTATTTGGTGCTGCTGCAAAGACAGACTTTAAATATTATAATATCGACTTAAGATGTAAAAAATAAAGCTGTGTTGGGTTATGGCTTTGTACAGGGCATTATCAAGTCTCTCATTCTCGGCTAATGCACTCTTTCGCTTTGCTGACGTCACGATCATATATGTATGTGTACACACAATATACAATATATATACTTTATGTGCATACATATGTACATAAGTAGTAATTACAGAAGTTAAGAAGTGTACCGTTAGGTCGGAAGACAAAAAATGGAGCTCTGCAGGCAAAAGTCCCTGAAATTGGCTGTGTCACGATAAACGCCACACGCAATGCTTCAGCAATTGAAAAAAACTAGGCTTTAAGAGACCACAGACACTGAATAGTGGATACCCTCACTTTTGATAAATTATTAAGCTTAAAACTAAACTTCAAAAGCTGAAACTAACTATAAATATATAGATGTACAAAATTCAATCAAAAAAAGTGGGATTTTCAAGACTTGTTAATGTGAACACAATTTCCAAAAGAAAAACACCTTAGCAAGTTTCAAGAAGATGTGAAAATAGTGATTACCATCCGAATTATCTATATAATTAATCATTATGCTATTAACTTAAATGTCTACTCATCATAAGACGTAGTTATAATACCCAATGATAGAGTAAATAAAAATCCGTGCAGTAAATAAAGGCAAGCCGTGGAAAAGGCTGTAATTTTATATTACTGAGTCACCGTCTGTTAAATTCGCTATATCACAGAAACTGAATTTTAAAGTAGGAGCTGGGTGCAGAGAGAAGAAGAGAGAAGAGAAATAAAACTTACCCTTGACATAATTAGGCGGAAGAACCACTCGCGGCTTCGCTGTGTAGTTGTAGTTCATGTGGGCGTCCGTGGCCTCACTAATCCTGCAAGTGGCCAAAAATACAAGAACGGATATAATGCAAATACTCGAGCAAACTATAGATGCACATATCTATATCTATATATGCACATACATATTTATTATAAATTACATGCATGTCTGTGCATAGGTATTGCCTCTTTTTTTTTGGACACGGAGTTGAGGCCCAGTTTTGTTTGTTGGCCCTCAGGGGCAACATGCAACTATTGTAAACTTTGTCAATTTAAGTCTGAACGGCAAATTAACTGACTTCGTGTCTGGGGCTGTCTGGCTGTGCATATATATGCATATTTTCTGTGTTTACCTGACAATACCAGCTATGGCCATAGCTATAGCTTAAAGTTGACTAATATTCGTGCTCGAACCACATTTGCTGTGATTCGATTGACCTTGGTTGGCTTTGTCAAATGACTTACCAATTCTCGGAAATACCGTGTTAGGGTTCTTATTGGATAAAGTGGCAACAAAATGCTACATATGCAATTTTCGATCTATGACGCATGTATACATGAATGAGTCGTGTTTTCATTGATTGTAATAGAGCATGGGAAACATTTACCAAAATAATGTACTTTATATATCAAATTTTGTTGTCATTATACTCTAATATCGAAGGCAGAAGAGTATATTGGTCTGCTGTCTGTAAAGAGTCGAAGTTGGAGTGAAATCGATAAGATATATCACTTTTAAAAGCAAGACTCAGCAAATGTGGAAAACATGTTGCTATGGACAACCGTCAAAGATCGGCATATGTATTGTCCAATCATGCCTCCCTCAAATGTTACCTAGCATCCCTATATTGGCTAAAAAGGTACATTATTAATTAATCATTTGTCGAGACACGAGCGATCAATTTGAAACCACTCTCATCCTGCAAAAACTTTGTTGGCCACCTGTTATCAGCTGGTATTTCAGCTGGCCGCCGTCTGTTAAGAGCGACCGAACGTTTTCACTTGCTTTCCGTATGATTTCTGCGAGATTAGAAGGAGTATGGTGAAAATGTAAGTTGAACTCACCACATCAATAAGAAAGGCAATCCAAGCGATATGAATACTTTTATGTTGTATTTGCCCAGCATGATGTTGACGACGAAACAGAAAATGAAACCAAAGCTCAAATCATCTCACTTTACATCGACGTGGGAATTTCATAGTTCGCTTTATGAAATCTGCAACACGATACGATACCGACACCGATATTAAACTCAAAATTCAAATTCATACACGGCTTAAGTATGCTACACTCCGTGTGTAGAATGCATTTGTTGGACAGATTGACGGGCACTAGAAGTTTGTCAAATTATTTAATGTGATTAGGATAAGCTCGCGATATATCTTTGTGTGTAGTTGTGTGTGTGTGTGTGTGTGTGTGTGTGTGTGTGTGTGTGTGTTTGCAACAACAACAATATAATTAATGATGTGTGTGCACAGCTGGCTAGCGGGATCCACTTTGACTCGGTGCACTAGCTCAGCTTACTTCCAAATATCGAATAAATAAACCGCCAACCAGTCTCGGCAGCAACTGCTACTACTACGACATTAGAACATATGTCCATATGTAAATACAAAGTTAAATACGAGTAGGGTATGCACATCCACATACATGTGCCACTGTATGTGGATACACTCAGCAAAAAATATATACGACCCAGAATTTAGAAAAGTGTCTTAAACGTCTTAGAGAACAATTATGGTTTCATTCACAAACAATTTGATAACTTACAAAAAATAAATAATAAATAAGCAAGTAAGAATCGAACTATTTTCTTGCCATAAGTCGTATGTATCTATATGTTTGTACGCGTTGCTGTGTAGCTTGGTAAATATTAAAATACAATTTCCTGTTTCATAAGCGAAATATTTACGATTTATTAATTAAATACATCTCCGAAAATTGTGATAATCACGATATTGGGGAAAACGACTCCGCTGTCGATATTGATTATAAATATATATTTTTTGGGGTTGGATTTGCAGCCCCCCGTCTATTGCATACTTCAGCACAATGTCCATATGCCCTCTTTACCATTTCCAATGGATTCAGGCTACAAAAAGAAATCTCAAAGATTTCTAGTTGATAGTTTTCCCTGAGTGCATGTAAATAAATATGTTTGTCTGTGTGGACAGTCGCCGAGTCTGTGTAAGGCACTTATCTCATGATTTCTGCTGTCGGATATATAGGTTCGCATATGTTCTCGGATTGTCGCGATTATCTGGCCAACTGTGTGGGAGGCAGGCGTTGTTGTTGTTCTTGTTCTTGTTCTTCTTTCTGTAGATTGTACTACGAGTAAAATGATAGCCACTGAGATGTGCAAGCTTTGCCTTCCAAGCGGTCAAGTCAGTCACATACATACATATGTTTATACATGCATATTTATATATACATATATATTTGTATGTATGTATATACGTGAGTGTAATTGCGGCACACTTCGCGCCTTCGGTCAATGTAAGACAATTGAATCGCGTGCCGATTTCACTTAAGAAGCGCGCGCTTTAAATATTATCGTTACAATTTGGACAGTACGCAAAAGTAAGCTACTTACACACATGCACATACCACATACCACATACCCATACCACATACGACATACGACTTATATCATAGAAGAACATACCCCTTGCATCTGTAATGTTAACCACAATGACACGACACTATTTAGATTAAGCCTTACTTATGGTTCCTATATAAATCCAAAGCAGCCTACTGTCCAAAGCATCAGATATAAATCTGTAGTTAAACAGCATCAGATATGATTATATAGTTACTTTACCACATCTGATACTTTTAATATATAGTTATGATCATATACGATGCTTTGAAATAGTAAAATAAATTAGTTATAATCAAATCGGATGCTTTGGAAGCTGTAAAACCATCATTCTTTTTTGTAACTGAATAAAAGAAGGATTCACACAATTATATAGGAATGTTAACAATTCTGATTGAGTTCGAAAGCAGAATTACGTCAATTATTAATATTCGTTTTTTCATTTCAGATATATTTATTGAAAACTGTTACTAAAATTTTAGTTTGATTTTTCAATTTGCCCTTTAGCAGATTACTTTTTCCAAATCCAAGCAGATCAAATATCCAAGTGTTAAAATTATGTATTGAGATAAGTTTTCCATTCAATTGACATCAATTGGAATTATCAACAATCACCTACATATATCACAATTGTTGACACATTCAACAAACTACTTATGATAGGTAAATTCAGCTAGAATGTATGTATTATATAGTATATAGGAACTGATAGTGACATTGACATTGGCACTGGCAATGCGAATGGAAATGGAACTGACATTTCTCGCCATTCAAAATTAAAAATTCCACTTCAATGAGTGGACCGACCGCAAGATGAAGTATATCCGGCTAAGCCCAAGTAGAATCATTTGCGACTGTCACACACATTTTAGATGTAGATCTGAAGCGTATATATATATGTTGTATATACACAGGTCAACTTAGATCAAGATATGCGTTTTTTTTTGTTGTTGTTTTTTTTTTTGCAATGCTTTCATCACACTTTTTAATTATTAAAATATTTCATGATTTGTTTGAAGCCATATAATCGCTTGTGCTTATGTGTAAAAGTTTGCTTGTAGTTTTATGTTCACTAATTAAATCAGAAAATCCATTTATATTCATTATGCCTGCTCTTAGTTTTAATATCATATCGTAAGTAACTGTATTATTCGCTTAGATTTATATAAATTTATTTTTATTGAAGGCATCAAATGACACGCAATATTTTTATTTATTTTTTGTTTGCAATTTAATTAATTTGGTTTTAGAACAGCTCTTAAGCATTTTAATTGCGGCTGTTTTTATTTGTTTTTTTTTTATTTTTATATTTTACAAGTTGTTACTTTTCCGCGAGCGACATTTTTCCGTTGCACAAAACATTTTCAATCACAAACACAAATACTAGAATTTATTTGGCTTAATCAATGATGCCCCCATAATTAGCCTTATTTGCTTGTTAGAACTATTGTTACGACATTTGAATTTTGTGTTTTGAATAATAACCGAAACCGAACCGCATTCACCAAATCATTCAAGTGCAAAATGTGTTAACACGATAGAGCTATATATATAAATATATATATATATATATATATATATTTAGCTGGCCATTGGTAGAATAATGTAGCGAGAATTACCGCGTTGATGGCCGACGCGCGCGTTCGAATCCTTTCGGCTTCGCTCAGGAACTAAACGGAACTGAAAATGCGCGAATTTCTTTGCCTTCTGCTGTCTTGCCACTTTAATAAAAAAAAAAAGTACATGTATAAGCAAACGGCGGTCCCACCAACAAAAGCGACGCCGGCGCTGACGCTGGCTGCCCGTTTGAGCCGTGGCATGGGAAGGGAGGAAGTGGGGAAGGGAGAAGGTGGGGGGACGGTGCAGAACAACTGTGACGGTTTCCATTTACAAGGAGTTCTGTGTGAGTAAGCGTGCTGGGGAAAGCGTGCGAGCTGGAGCTTGGTTCCAAATTGGTGTTAGGTTCCGTTAGGCGCCATGCAAATGTTTTGGCCATGTGGATTTTTAATCATTTGGAATAGTACGTTAGTTCTTGGTGGTAATAGAACCAACAGCGACAGTAATTACCATATAAGTATTGAGTAGTAAATGATGCTAAATTACATCTAGTATTTTTAACTATTTGTGTAAATAATTACTAGCTGGCTAAATATAATATTTAGGCATATTGCCAAGCTAATTTATTTTAATAATCATAATTTGTTCTAGCTAACTAATTTTCGAGGGGTTTCCTTATGGTATTTATAGTATACATTGATTTACTTCATTCAAAGTTAAGTAATATTTTCAGGAATAATTACTTTTCTAGACTTTCTGCTTCATTTAATCTGTATTTATTTCTATATCTTTATATAAATATAAATTCACGGTTTTATTCAAAACGTATACTAAATATTAACAGAATATTCATGAAAAAAACCCATAACTTCAATAATAAGGTCTCGTTGAAGGTCATCAACATGTCGAAAATTGTTAGCCTTATAGTATCTCAGCATTTGCTAAATGCCTGTACACAAATACCTATGCAAACCATTTAGACATGAGACACACGTACACAATTTGTCTGTTTGATTGACTAAATGACTGGCGTTGTTAGGCTTCCCAATAAAATCTATGCAGTTCGACGTTGAAATTGCCACAAAATAGCCAAAAACCAAACAAGTGCGACGGCAGAAGTCACACAAATACTACGTCAATGCCCTCGAATACAAGCATATCGTGGCTATACTTTTAAAATATAATATTAATAGTCCTTAGTCAGCAAGTTAGTTGGATAGTTATAGCAGTTGGACATTCCAGCGCCGACAACACCCAATTAGTATAGAACTAACTAGCGGGGCTACATTTATTCATGTCTCGTGGGAAAGTCGAATTGGTGGTTTCAGGACTCTAATGTGATAAAATGAGTGCGTTGATATATTTTATTTAAGTGCTATAGTGTAAATATTATGCATTCGAACTTCCTGCTCACAAATGCAGACATATTTAGTATATTTAAATTGTACTTGTAGTACACAGTCAAAGAGGGATATAATGAAGTTCTGTAAACGTATTTAGGAGGCAAAAGAAAGCAAGTCCAAAGCAAATCACGATCAGAATAAAGAGCAGAGTTGATCTAGCCATGTCCATCTATTGGCCTGACTATTTTTGTCGGCATAAGTGTACGCTTGATTCAGCGGCCAAACTACGACCAAAACGCCTTTGCTTTTTAAAATAAGCTGAGTTTTGACGAAGTTATGGCATTTTGAAGTTTCGACCTATGCCCATACACCGATGTATCGATTTTCGGGCTATAATTTTTACTTGTCTTCCGACCTCAAATTTCGTTTTCAACTTTAAATGTACGATTGATTTAGGGGCAAAACTATGATCAAAAAGCCTTCGCTTTTGAAGATACGTTGAGTTTTGACGAAGTTATGGCATTTTGAAGTTTCGACCTATGCCCATACACCGATATATCGATTTTCGGGCTATAATTTTTACTTGTCTTCCGACCTCAAATTTCGTTTTCAACTTTAAATGTACGATTGATTTAGGGGCAAAACTATGATCAAAAAGCCTTTGCTTTTGAAGATACGTTGAGTTTTGACGAAGTTATGGCATTTTGAAGTTTCGACCTATGCCCATACACCGATATATCGATTTTCGGGCTATAATTTTTACTTGTCTTCCGACCTCAAATTTCGTTTTTAACTTTAAATGTGCGATTGATTTAGGGGCAAAACTATGATCAAAAAGCCTTCGCTTTTGAAGATACGTTGAGTTTTGACGAAGTTATGGCATTTTGAAGTTTCGACCTATGCCCATACACCGATGTATCGATTTTCGGGCTATAATTTTTACTTGTCTTCCGACCTCAAATTTCGTTTTCAACTTTAAATGTACGATTGATTTAGGGGCAAAACTATGATCAAAAAGCCTTCGCTTTTGAAGATACGTTGAGTTTTGACGAAGTTATGGCATTCTGAAGTTTCGACCTATGCAAATACACCGATACATCGATTTTCGGGCTATAATTTTTACTTGTCTTCCGACCTCAAATTTCGTTTTCAACTTTAAATGTACGATTGATTTAGGGGCAAAACTATGATCAAAAAGCCTTCGCTTTTGAAGATACGTTGAGTTTTGACGAAGTTATGGCATTCTGAAGTTTCGACCTATGCAAATACACCGATACATCGATTTTCGGGCTATAATTTTTACTTGTCTTCCGACCTCAAATTTCGTTTTCAACTTTAAATGTACGATTGATTTAGGGGCAAAACTATGATCAAAAAGCCTTCGCTTTTGAAGATACGTTGAGTTTTGACGAAGTTATGGCATTCTGAAGTTTCGACCTATGCAAATACACCGATATATCGATTTTCGGGCTATAATTTTTACTTGTCTTCCGACCTCAAATTTCGTTTTCAACTTTAAATGTACGATTGATTTAGGGGCAAAACTATGATCAAAAAGCCTTCGCTTTTGAAGATACGTTGAGTTTTGACGAAGTTATGGCATTCTGAAGTTTCGACCTATGCAAATACACCGATATATCGATTTTCGGGCTATAATTTTTACTTGTCTTCCGACCTCAAAATTCGTTTTCAACTTTAAATGTACGATTGATTTAGGGGCAAAACTATGATCAAAAAGCCTTCGCTTTTGAAGATACGTTGAGTTTTGACGAAGTTATGGCATTTTGAAGCTTCGACCTATGCCCATATATCGATCTATCGATTTTCGGGCTATAATTTTTACTTGTCTTCCGACCTCAAATTTCGTTTTCAACTTTAAATGTACGATTGATTAAGGGGCAAAACTATGATCAAAAAGCCTTCGCTTTTGAAGATACGTTGAGTTTTGACGAAGTTATGGCATTTTGAAGTTTCGACCTATGCCCATACACCGATGTATCGATTTTCGGGCTATAATTTTTACTTGTCTTCCGACCTCAAATTTCGTTTTCAACTTTAAATGTACGATTGATTTAGGGGCAAAACTATGATCAAAAAGCCTTCGCTTTTGAAGATACGTTGAGTTTTGACGAAGTTATGGCATTCTGAAGTTTCGACCTATGCAAATACACCGATACATCGATTTTCGGGCTATAATTTTTACTTGTCTTCCGACCTCAAATTTCGTTTTCAACTTTAAATGTACGATTGATTTAGGGGCAAAACTATGATCAAAAAGCCTTCGCTTTTGAAGATACGTTGAGTTTTGACGAAGTTATGGCATTCTGAAGTTTCGACCTATGCAAATACACCGATATATCGATTTTCGGGCTATAATTTTTACTTGTCTTCCGACCTCAAATTTCGTTTTCAACTTTAAATGTACGATTGATTTAGGGGCAAAACTATGATCAAAAAGCCTTCGCTTTTGAAGATACGTTGAGTTTTGACGAAGTTATGGCATTTTGAAGTTTCGACCTATGCCCATACACCGATGTATCGATTTTCGGGCTATAATTTTTACTTGTCTTCCGACCTCAAATTTCGTTTTCAACTTTAAATGTACGATTGATTTAGGGGCAAAACTATGATCAAAAAGCCTTCGCTTTTGAAGATACGTTGAGTTTTGACGAAGTTATGGCATTTTGAAGTTTCGACCTATGCCCATACACCGATATATCGATTTTCGGGCTATAATTTTTACTTGTCTTCCGACCTCAAATTTCGTTTTCAACTTTAAATGTACGATTGATTTAGGGGCAAAACTATGATCAAAAAGCCTTTGCTTTTGAAGATACGTTGAGTTTTGACGAAGTTATGGCATTTTGAAGTTTCGACCTATGCCCATACACCGATATATCGATTTTCGGGCTATAATTTTTACTTGTCTTCCGACCTCAAATTTCGTTTTCAACTTTAAATGTACGATTGATTTAGGGGCAAAACTATGATCAAAAAGCCTTCGCTTTTGAAGATACGTTGAGTTTTGACGAAGTTATGGCATTCTGAAGTTTCGACCTATGCAAATACACCGATACATCGATTTTCGGGCTATAATTTTTACTTGTCTTCCGACCTCAAATTTCGTTTTCAACTTTAAATGTACGATTGATTTAGGGGCAAAACTATGATCAAAAAGCCTTCGCTTTTGAAGATACGTTGAGTTTTGACGAAGTTATGGCATTTTGAAGTTTCGACCTATGCCAATACACCGATATATCGATTTTCGGGCTATAATTTTTACTTGTCTTCCGACCTCAAATTTCGTTTTCAACTTTAAATGTACGATTGATTTAGGGGCAAAACTATGATCAAAAAGCCTTCGCTTTTGAAGATACGTTGAGTTTTGACGAAGTTATGGCATTTTGAAGTTTCGACCTATGCCCATACACCGATGTATCGATTTTCGGGCTATAATTTTTACTTGTCTTCCGACCTCAAATTTCGTTTTCAACTTTAAATGTACGATTGATTTAGGGGCAAAACTATGATCAAAAAGCCTTCGCTTTTGAAGATACGTTGAGTTTTGACGAAGTTATGGCATTTTGAAGTTTCGACCTATGCCCATACACCGATATATCGATTTTCGGGCTATAATTTTTACTTGTCTTCCGACCTCAAATTTCGTTTTCAACTTTAAATGTACGATTGATTTAGGGGCAAAACTATGATCAAAAAGCCTTTGCTTTTGAAGATACGTTGAGTTTTGACGAAGTTATGGCATTTTGAAGTTTCGACCTATGCCCATACACCGATATATCGATTTTCGGGCTATAATTTTTACTTGTCTTCCGACCTCAAATTTCGTTTTTAACTTTAAATGTGCGATTGATTTAGGGGCAAAACTATGATCAAAAAGCCTTCGCTTTTGAAGATACGTTGAGTTTTGACGAAGTTATGGCATTCTGAAGTTTCGACCTATGCAAATACACCGATACATCGATTTTCGGGCTATAATTTTTACTTGTCTTCCGACCTCAAATTTCGTTTTCAACTTTAAATGTACGATTGATTTAGGGGCAAAACTATGATCAAAAAGCCTTCGCTTTTGAAGATACGTTGAGTTTTGACGAAGTTATGGCATTTTGAAGCTTCGACCTATGCCAATACACCGATGTATCGATTTTCGGGCTATAATTTTTACTTGTCTTCCGACCTCAAATTTCGTTTTCAACTTTAAATGTACGATTGATTTAGGGGCAAAACTATGATCAAAAAGCCTTCGCTTTTGAAGATACGTTGAGTTTTGACGAAGTTATGGCATTCTGAAGTTTCGACCTATGCAAATACACCGATACATCGATTTTCGGGCTATAATTTTTACTTGTCTTCCGACCTCAAATTTCGTTTTCAACTTTAAATGTACGATTGATTTAGGGGCAAAACTATGATCAAAAAGCCTTCGCTTTTGAAGATACGTTGAGTTTTGACGAAGTTATGGCATTCTGAAGTTTCGACCTATGCAAATACACCGATATATCGATTTTCGGGCTATAATTTTTACTTGTCTTCCGACCTCAAAATTCGTTTTCAACTTTAAATGTACGATTGATTTAGGGGCAAAACTATGATCAAAAAGCCTTCGCTTTTGAAGATACGTTGAGTTTTGACGAAGTTATGGCATTTTGAAGCTTCGACCTATGCCCATATATCGATCTATCGATTTTCGGGCTATAATTTTTACTTGTCTTCCGACCTCAAATTTCGTTTTCAACTTTAAATGTACGATTGATTAAGGGGCAAAACTATGATCAAAAAGCCTTCGCTTTTGAAGATACGTTGAGTTTTGACGAAGTTATGGCATTTTGAAGTTTCGACCTATGCCCATACACCGATATATCGATTTTCGGGCTATAATTTTTACTTGTCTTCCGACCTCAAAATTCGTTTTCAACTTTAAATGTACGATTGATTTAGGGGCAAAACTATGATCAAAAAGCCTTCGCTTTTGAAGATACGTTGAGTTTTGACGAAGTTATGGCATTTTGAAGCTTCGACCTATGCCCATATATCGATCTATCGATTTTCGGGCTATAATTTTTACTTGTCTTCCGACCTCAAATTTCGTTTTCAACTTTAAATGTACGATTGATTAAGGGGCAAAACTATGATCAAAAAGCCTTCGCTTTTGAAGATACGTTGAGTTTTGACGAAGTTATGGCATTTTGAAGTTTCGACCTATGCCCATACACCGATATATCGATTTTCGGGCTATAATTTTTACTTGTCTTCCGACCTCAAATTTCGTTTTCAACTTTAAATGCACGATTGATTTAGTGGCAAAACTATGATCAAAAAGCCTTCGCTTTTTAAAGTAAGTTGAGTTTTGACGAAGTTATGGCATTTTGAAGTTTCGACCTATGCCCAAATGGTCTGAGCTTAAGTAAAAATTCTAGCCTGAAAATCGGCTTATGGGTAAATGGTCTTTACTCTATAGTTAAGGGTATCTTTTAGTTGAGCTATATTCCCACTACTTACAGAAGTGTGAGTTATTATTGAATACAATTGCACAATTAACGTTTTATGTTTACTGAATCATATATATTTAGGCAAATGTATTTAAAAAGCTTACTCCTGATCCGATCCCCCATGAGCGTGATTTGTTTGTTTGTTATATGATTTATATGATCTTATCTGTTGTCCATTTGATACTCTGTTAACAGCATAATAGTTAAGAAAAGATTTTAGATTTGTATTAAATATGTATATTTGTGTACGCGCATACATATTGCGTATTTATACGATTTACGGCTAGTGTTTTCTCAACTATGACCACATCCTAAAACTAAACGTTCCCAGCGCTAAGGCCCCTAAACGATAGTCGAGCCCTGCTGATTGGTTCGCTGATTGATTTTCACATGTGTCTGTCGCTTCTTCTCCTCCTTGAAGGCATCCGAGTTTGCCTTCTTCTCAATGCGACGCTCGCTGCGATAATCCTTGAGCAGACGTTTGCGTTCGCGCTTCTCCTCTGGAGTTTCATCCTTGGGGCGCAGGGAGAGAACACTGAGCGTGGATACCATAGATTTGGCACACAGCGATTTGGGACCCGTTGCATTTACCGTATTGTCGTCCAGGTTGGCTAATGCTTTGGCCGTCAGCTGTCCATCGACGCCGTTACGGAGCACATTCGTGGGAAGACCCGTTTTGGGATCGATGTGGACTCGACGTGGACGCGGCTTCTCATCGATCAGCTTGGGATGGTTGTAAATGTTTGAATAGGTCGAGAGTATGGATTCGCAGTCCCATTTCTTATCCTTCACGTCGTTTACCTCGTAGTCGACGAGCTCCTCCGTCGGATCCTGTTCACCATCGACGACATCACAGTACTTTTTGATGCGTTCGCGATCCCATTCCTTGCTGTAGCTAATGTCGTCATTTTTCTTTTTGAACTCCTGGAAACATTGCATTACAACGGGATGCTTCTGATGCCATTGTCCTTCGATATCTTCTAGGGCAAGATCCCCAAGCTCGGGATCATCATAGCTGGCATAGAATTGCTCAAAACGATCATCGAGCAGGGAGAGCTGTTCGTTTCTACGGATTACACTCGATGACATTGAGTATTCTGTGAAGCGCGATTTGGTTTCTTCGTCGTCGAAACGACTCTTACGCATCAGTGGCCCAAGACGATCCATAAGCTCATCTTCGTTCTCATCTTCGTTCAAAAGATCAGAGTCAAAGTCCATATCATCAGCTTCGTCCTCCTCATCGTCTTCGTCCTCGTCGTCTTCGCCATCTTCATCATCATCGCCGCCCATCGCTTGCATTACGAAATCGTCATCCAGGTCTTCGTTATCCTCGAAATCGCTATCGAGTGCTGCCACAACGTCTGGATCCCAATCGGGACGTGGACCGGGCTGAGGAGCCGCTTTGTTCAGCATGCCTTCGGACTCTTCGAACTCGCTGGCAAATACGGAGCTAGGCAGCATGAGCAGATTATGCTGTTTCGATTCCTCTGCGTTTGCTTTCTTTGCCTGGTTGGGATTCTCCATATACTCCCAGACGACATCGTTCTCCCGCTTCTTCAGATGCTGCATGTAGTCATAGTCGTCATCGAAGTGGATGCCAAACTTCTTCAGCTCCTCCTGACGTTTGGCTGGGTCTGCTGGTGTCGCAGCCGGCTTAGCTTGCGACTGCCTAGCACTGGCCTCCAGGAGCACCCGCTGTGGAGCAGTTTCATCTGTCACCAGCGGATCGTGCTGACTGCGATGCACCAAGTGGAAGGTGACAGCTTTTTTGCGGTCAATATATGGTTTTTTTCCTTTTACCTACAATTGAAATATACTCAATGAATGTCTAGTTTTTATTTGGGATGCACATCTTACCATTTTTATGCTGCTGCTGCCGTTGTTTTCCCTTCAAAACTGGTAAGCGATTTTTGTAGAAATTGCGTTCCAAAACACATGTGCATTAGAGGTGAACTATATACCTGCTACTCACATCGATATGCACTTAAGAGTGTCGATATTGTTCATAGCATATCGATATTTTTGCTGTGCATTTGAGTTGAATCGATGCCGGTCACATAATTTCGGTAATAGAACGGCACATAGCGGATAGGAACCGGGAACTTCAAATTGAGGTTATTACTACACCACATAAGTAATTAGCTTTACCCTTATTGTAATCCTTAATAATAATTGCTACCATAATCGTTGCTTATAGATCGATACGAGTCGTGACGACAATCGCGAGTGCAAGTGTTGGGCGTTTGTTCTTTACTCATTGCTCATCGCTAAGTGGAAGTTGTTGCATCCCTGGTGTAAACTAAACATTGTTGTTATTGCCTTGCATTAATTAATGTAAAATGGAAGAAAATGAGAGCACGTCAGAAGCCACAAATAATGTTGCAAACGGTAAGTTGAATGTTTAATAATTAGCATCCCACTAAAATCAATATGATTTAACTCTTCAGGTGATGATGACGCGACATACCCGCATAAATTGGAGCTGCTCCAAGCGGAGATGCGCAAAATGCAAAACGAGTTTAATACGCAGCGAGCAAAAATGAAGGAGCTCTACATGCAGAAGGAGACGGAGCGCAAGATGCTGCAGGACGAAATGGATGAGCTAAGAACACACCTTATGGTGGCTGACCTCAAGTCGCAAAACGAACTGCAGATGATGGATATGAAGGCACAAGAGGAAATATCATCACTGCAGCAACTAGTGCAGGACACAATCGATGAATCGACGGTATACAAGGCCGAATTGGAGCGCATCAAAGTGGATCAGATGCGTCAACAACAACAACAACAGCAGCTACAACTGCAATTGCAGCAAGCGGCTCCACAGGTCGAGCAATATGGCGGCCTGGCGCCACATGTCATGAGTCAGGTGAAGAAAACTCTGGTATCCGTACGGAAACTGGGCAGTGATTCCCTGAACAACAGCCTTCAACAGGAGGCTGCCGAAGTCAGCAATGCGCGCAGTGCAAACAAAAGCAACAGCAAGCAATTTGTAAGTAGATAAACATGGATTCTAAGGCAATGCTTTAATAATACTTACTCGAGCAGGCCACAGAAGATGATGACATGTTGAGCTCAATTGTGGAGCAACTGCAGGAGGAAATGAAAGCGCTCAAGGAGAAGTTGCGCCAACAGGACGAACAGCTACAGGCCAAATCGCTTAAAAAGGAGGGCGAGGAGGCGGCGGGATCAAGTAGGAATGATGCCATGCACAAGTCAACGTCAACAGATTTACTGGCAGCCAATAATTGTAGTGCTTGCAAGGCAAGCGAACAGCTCACGGATGAGCTGAGTGCACAAGTGAAACAACAGCAGAAGCAGCTGGATGTGGTCCACAAGCAACTTGTTGAATCCCGCGAACAATTGAGCAAAGAGGCAGCGTTGCGGCATGATTTGGAGAGTCAGTGGCAAGCGAAGCGTGAGGCACACAAGAGCGAAGTACAAAACCTGCGCGAGCAATACAAAAACAACGAGCAACAACTTCTAAATATGCAACAAAAGTTTCTCGAGACCAAGGAGGATGTCCTGCGCCAATTGCAACGCGTCACCGATGACCGTGAGCGAGTCAATCAGCAGCTGGATACGCTACAGGCGGACAATGATTTTCTATCGGGCCGCTTTCTCGCCACCTCCGAAGAGATTGAGAACCAATACATCAATCTACCCAATACGGTTGTCGAGCTACAGGAACTAATGCTGCGCCAGCAGAGCGAATTAATCCAGGCCCGTGTGAGCAGCGAGTACGAGAAACAAAAGTGTGTCACATCTCTGGATGAGATTCAATTACTGGGCGCTCAGCTGGAAGAGAGCAACACTGAGAGACGCGCCTACAAGCGCAAAGTGCAATTAGATATTAAGTCGCTGCAGTAAGTCGAAGACTAGTTCAAAACCAAAATGGGGACTTAAATACATTTATTAATATTATCCACAGGGATCGCGTCACGGAGCATCTGGTTGCCGTGCAGTCGCATGAGTCAGCCAAAACACTCTTGGAACGCAAGGAGGCTGAGCTTAACAAGCAGCTCTCCGAGTGTCGTGTTGAGATTATAGAACTACAGGAAGGCAACGTAAGTTATACTATTATCTAATATACCAAATGACTCACAGCAACAAGCTCATTTTTATGCAGGAAAAATTGTCGAAAATAAATTCAGATTTTAAGTCTAAGGTGAAGACGCTTCAGGAGGAGTTGTCCACAATGGAAACGGTGCAAAAAGATTTTGTCAAATTATCACAAACGCTTCAGGTATAAACAGAATCAACAAAAAAAATATTTATTATAATTTAAAAAAAAAACAACTAATACTTATTTTCATTTGGGGTATTTAAGATGTCCCTGGAGGAGCTGCGGCATGCCGACACTGAGGTACGCTGGCAGGACGACGATGATGTGAACAATTGTCCCACATGTAATGCGGGCTTCACTGTGATGGTGAGGAAGATCCATTGCCGCCACTGTGGCCACATTTACTGCGATAAGTGTCTAACGAAAACGGTGCCATCGGGGCCACGTAAGCGTGTCGCCCGCGTCTGTGATATATGTCACACATTGCTCACGCCAAACACCGCTCCCTACTTTAGTCATGAGCCACAGCCACAGCAACAGCAGCAACATCAACAGCAACATCAGCAGCAAACCAACTAATTGTGCATTCGCTTTTGCTTTTGGCAATTAATTATTGTTTATTTACTGTGTACTATAATTATTCGATTTGTTTATCTGGTGATCTTTTTTTGGTTTTTTTTGTTTTTCGTGGAATTTTGAGTTCCACATTGTAGTTTCGTGGAACCACATTGAACCGAGTCATATCCAGTCACTGCTCAGTCCTCTAGCTATAAACGTCTGCTCCTTCTTAGCTTATTTTTTGTTGGTAGTTAAGTTTTCCATTATTGAATTAGCAGTCAAAATATAAAAATAAAAAACCCTATGTACACGCGATGCTTGTGCTGCTCATCTTACATTGAATTACGTAAACCAATTCCGCCTGCAATGTTGAAAAGAATATTATTGTAATTGTAATTGTAATTGTATATTTCGAATTACACACAACAAGAAAACAGGACTTCATGCAACAAATAAATGTGTTTTATTTCCAAAAAAAAAAGAAACAGAGCAAACAATTTGGCAATTTTTGTGTCATCATGGGGCTTGCGAGTATCTATATATATATATGTAGATAAATTTGTGTACATGTTTACTCCTAATATTTGTATAATATTATTTTAAAAAAATAATAATAACAGTGTGGGCATGCCCGCTAAATTCTGTATGTACAACTTCACTTCAACTAAGAATAAGTCAACTGTATAATTGTATATAGTACTAATTATCTAATACTGCAATCTCCGCATTCAACCAGACATTAACTGTAAAAGGGTTTTGGTGTATTTAGACCACAAAAATACACAACAACAAGCACACGGAAGTTTGGGCGGGGCTGGGGGAATCACATTTTCATTTATGGGGCGATTACAGTTGGCACACAACGTGATTCATTTCCTGTAACGATAAGATGTTCAATAATATCAGTTTCCATTTGTAAAGCCAATCGCTGCTGGTCTTAACGCTCACCTCACCAAATAAATCGACCGACAACGACGCTCACTAAAGCGATCGCCGACACGCCCAAAACGCTGATTAGCCTTCTGCTTGGAGCTGTAATTTAAAAATACTTTAATAAACCGTTCAAGCTTAAAATGAGCTAAAGAAAGCCAAGTTTTCGAACTTGAAATCAAAAAAGCTCAACTAAAATTATTTTAAACTAATTTCTTAATAGCTCAAATGAAAATATAAAATATTAATGCGTTAATAATATTAACCAATGCCCCAAGCATAAACATTGAAGTTAAATTTGAAATATGTTTTTTTCTTGCCCATTTTTAAAAGTTGAAAAGAAAGAAAAAAAATAAAAATTTAGAGTTAACGTTTTTGGCATGATTTTGTTAAATTACGTGTGCAGATGAGTGAAAACTTAACTTATGAAAATTCAAATTGTTACAGACAAACGAATAATTGAAGAGACACTTACGTATAAAAGTTTTGACATTAGCAAAGATGCAACACTCGTTCGATTTGAAACAGATACTGATGTAGATGCAGGGCGAGGCGAGGCGAAGACGTAGACATATAAGGCAAAGTCGAAGACGGATGAAAAGCGATTTATAGTACAAATATATTGAGAGATGTGTGTTGTTCTTGTTGTTGTTGTGGTTGGCGTAGCTGAAAGTCAATCTTGAATTGGATCTGTTCCCCTGGTGCTGGGATGGGTGATTGAATTTGGTTTCTTGTTCATTATGTGCTTGTTGCAGTTGCATCGCTGATTGTTGCCGTTACAGAGAGAGGTTATAGACAGCAGAGAGGCGACAGTTGAAAGTAATTAACTTAAGCTATCGATTGATGGATAGATTTAGTGGGTAACATGGATACGCGCTTTATAGTGGGTTTCGGGTTCTTACAAATAAATACATATTATCAACTATTTGAGAGCATCTCTGTGAACTTCGGTTTAACACTAATGTACATTATAATGCATATAATGACTTCAAATATTTCGAGAGCGTTGTTGATGTTTTTTTGTTGCTTTGTCGTGATGTATGATTTGTGTTGTTTTATGTTGTGATTTTTTCTAGGGGCTGCTCTATTTCTCGTTTTCACCTGCAGCGCCCTTTCCGTTGATGGAGATCTCGCGTCCATATTTCGCCAGCCACTCGATTATGACGCCATTGCTCCAGCCAAAGCCCGTCTGTACGCCGTACTCCCCACCGCCACCGTGTCCGCCAAACTTTTCCGCATCGTACTGAAAACATATAATGAATTCTCCTTAAGCAACGGCAGACTCTCTATTAATTTATGTATATCACTTACCTTTTCAAACATGGCCAGCGTCTCGCGATATGCCTCAAAGTTGGATTTGACCCAACGATGACCCCAGCTCTTGGAGATATTTTTGGCTTCTGGCGTACCCAGATTATCCAGACCCTCGACAATAATATACTGCAAGGGCGCCCACACATTGGGGAAGTCCCATTGCTCACCAGTCTGGTAGATGGTGTTTGGCACGCCGCCTGGAAATTTGTCCAATTTGTTCTGCTCAATGTACTTTAGCACGGACTCTGAGATCTTCTTGGAATCCGTAATATTATATGCCTTGGTCCACAATGGTGACAGGTTGCTGGCCACAAAGTAATTCCTTGGCTTATTGTTGATCAAATCATAATCGAGCCAGCAGCCAACTTCCTCGTTCCACAATACAGCCTGGATTGCCTGTGGAATTATGGAGTTTGTGAATAAAATAGTAGTAGATTAGTAGTGTGGAATAGTAGTAGTAGTAGTTGCAGTTTATATGTAGTAAAAGAGTAGCAGTAGTAGAAATCGGAATAGAGTAGTAGTAGTAAATTGTAGTAAAATAGTAGTAATAGTACAGTAATGGTAGTAGATATAGTAGCAAACAATAGTAGGTTAATAAAATAGTATTAAAATGGAAAAAAGTAGTGGAATAGTAGTAGAGTTGTAGTAGTCGATAAGTAATAGTAAAGATTTGATTGATGCAGTAGTAAAAAAGAATAAAGTAGTAGTAGTCAACTTTAGCAAAATAGTAGTAGTAGTAGCAATTAATAGTAGATTAATAAAATAGTAGTAAGATGGAAGTATAGTGTTATTTTTGGTTACCATTTACCTCTAGAATCTTTTTGGCCTTTGTCTCATACTCGGTCATCTTCTCAATGTTGCCCGCCTTGGAGTGGAACTCGGCAATCGTCTTGGCGTTCTGATACAGAATTGCGTTCAGTTCGACGGGGACAATGGAGCGTGTCATGATTTGTGTAAGGTTGCCAATATTGGTGCCCTCATCGTTGATAAACCAGCGGGAGCTGAAATCCATGCCTGATTCGGCAGCTGCCTTCAGTTCGCTGTAGTGATTCTCCTTGGCCTCGGGTGTTGCAAAGCTGTTGGATGTCTCCACATCCTCACTATAGGATTCGGGACGTGGCCCAGTTGTGGTATCTCGGTACCCTGCCAGATTGTGTCCCTTTGCCTGGACGCTGTGGTTGTTCATGAAATACTCAAACTCGTGCTCGAGCGTCTCCAGCGCATTAATGGCGAACAGCTCATCCTTGGTGAAGTCGACATATGACTTCACCATTGCCGTTAGCAGTGGTGGCTGTGAGCGTCCTCCGTAGTAGACACGACCGCCATTGGGAATGAAACCGATCCTCTTCACAATGGACAATAGATTCTCAATCATGCCACGGGCGGTGTCCCTCATATCGCTGTAGAGCAGACCACGAACGATCCAGTACGAGTCCCAGTAATAAAACTCAATAAAGCGACCGCCTGGCACAATAACGGGATTGGGCACGGGTATAATGGAGTAATATTCGGGATTCTTGTGCACATCGTCTTTCATTTTACGCCCCAGCTCCTTCCAGATGCTGTTCAAATCCACACCCCATTGTTTCAGATCGGGATCGCGGATGAGATCCAGAAAACTGGGATGCTCAGTCCAATCCGGTGGCGTCCACACATCCAACTCGGTGCCCTTATCCCCAAAGTGAGACTAAAAGCAATAATTCAATTAGCAACACATTATTCAAAATGTTCAAATTATTTTCGCACATCAACAAATTCGCGAATTTCATCTTTGCTGGGATTGTTATTTTTGGACGCCATCATCGCCTCGAAATCCTCCATGGTTTTCTCAGGCGCGAATTTTAGTTTCATGTCCACAAAGGTCTTGGAGTCCGGAAACAGCTTCGCCATTTGTACAGTATGCAGCAGGGGTCCATAGCAATAGATTTGGCTGCAATAAATAGAAGAAATGCGAAAGTTGAGTTTTAGCTAGTTAAATATTGCAAGATATACCAATAAATATACATATAAAGTTTGTCACATTAAAGCTAAAACAACACTTTATTTGTCCTTTTATAACTTATCGAATTTTGAGGTACATATGTATGTGCTCTATTTATTATTATTTCTTTAACTGGCTGATAAGCAATATCTTACTTTGCAAATATGAGTAGATGGGAAATTTCATTAAGTACTTTAAAGTACGGATGACTTTAATCGAAATCAAGAATTATTTTAGTATACCCTTGCAGAAAAAAATTATGATTCTGCAACAAAAGTCATAATAACTTAATAACACCATCTTCTTACGTCATTAATTAGTGCAAAATAAATGTTGATATTAACTTCGCAATAGCAGAACACTGAGCTGCTTTTAACCGACATTAATTGAACACCTGTCTGATTGAATCTGCTCTCGGAATATATTATAAGCACAGAAGTATAATATTCAAAAAAGGCACGACCAACGATGCTAACGCGTCACGTTTATTGGGCTCGATCGCATTGGCTGTTGCAAGTTAGAAAACTTATTTTGTTTAGTTGAACGTACGATTTGATTGTAAATTAAGCGAACAAAAGTTGATAATTTTTGTATTAATAATAGTCGACCGGTTGTACGAGGCAATAAAACCAGTTAATACAATGGGTAAAAGTGCGCCGATGAATATATATATGTACTACTTTTTTTATACTTGGGGTTGCCTGTACATATGTATGTATTTAATAAGTAATATAAATTTTACTGCGTTCTGCGAATAAAGTATGACATTATTGAAAGTCATTTTTGGGTTATTCTGAATTGAGAAAGTATCATAAACAAATTGGTATACTTCACTTGGAGAAATTTGTAAATATATATACCCGCATGGTATTTTTACTTAGTTTTGTAGTCTTTTAGTTAACAGTTCTTTTTTAAGAGTTATTCATGATCTCGAAAGTTTTCTTTTATAGACTATCACCACTAAGCAGACAATATTATCAATTGTGTTACAAAAACAAACACAGGATTTTTGAATATTTACAAAATATTCCCACATGATATTATTTTAACGATTTTCCATAGCCATTTCCAAACTTACCATGAGGGAAAATCATAGGTTTCTTCGATTGCGTCGGTTTTAGCAATCACATTAGCACTATCCGAGATATATTCGTTTAGATTTTTTGATCTAACTTGCGGAAGAGCTGCCAAGCAGCAGAAGCCGAGGATTATTAATAAATTGAGACCATTTAACTTGCTCATTGTTCTAAGGAACTGTGATGTATTTGATTAACTTTATATTTATATTTTGTGTGTCTATTTTTAGTACAATTGGTTAATTAAACGCTTAGCCGCGCTCACTTGCTTAATAAGAATAATACGCGACTACAAATACATACAAATACAGTATATAATTATATAAGTACGACTAAGTAGCGCAATAACTTAAACACTGGCTGGGGCTGTTTAAGCAAAATGTTACTTATAATTATAATTTTCTGAACACTTTTCGCGTATTTTTTATGCGGGATTTTCAGGTAGACAGGCTTAATCCGCTGAGTGCTGTAACTGTAACTGTAACTGCAACTGTATCACACACACGAAGTCTCGCTCTCACAGCTACACTTTCCGTCAACGAGACTGACACAACCAGCGCCCTGTCAACGCAAGAATACTTCTAACTGTTTCAACCGTTTTCATTTTATAAAATAAATGGCCGAACACCAACGACGAAGCGACGACGACGACAACGACTACGCTGGCGTTATTATTGCCGATCAAGAGCAAGTGATCAGTGATCGGCACACGGCACAGGCACAGGCAAAAGGCACGAGTACGAACGAAATACGAAATACGAGGCACGAGGCACGAGAATGAGGTGGGCGTGGGGCGTTTGTGTTGTTCTATTTTTAAATCAGTCTGTAGTCGCTGTTCTGACAATTACTGCTGCTAAGCCGAAGCCGACGCCGAAGCCGAAACCGAACCGAGTGTCAACGGTGGTTTTTAATATATCCGTTAGTTCTTGTTGTTGCTCTCTTTGTTGTTGCTATCGCTTTTCTTTGCATTTATTTAAGTTGACTTGGCTTAACTATGCGCCCGGCACGTGTGGTGTATTTCTTAAGCAAAATACAATTGAATTTGAAACTATTTTTTAATCGTTAGTCTGCCCATTAAATACCATTATTCTCCCATTCGGTATATTCTCTTGGTATTGACTAACTAAATAATAATCTACCTAAATAGCATCTTAGGTATTTATTTGCATATAATTTTATTCACTTTAATTGAATAAATAATTAATTCAATTAAGCAGCGTTTTTTGTATTATGCTTTAATTGCAAATGTGAGTGAAAATCACCACATTTTCTTTTTACACGAGATGCAGTCATATTTCCATAAACATTTATTATGGGCGTTACCATCAACTGATAAATGCAGCTGCAATAAAGATTTCTTGTTTAAATTTCAAAAGTCAATAAATCGGATTCAAATAACGCTTGAAAGTAATTCTCGCAAATCGATATTTACTAAATTATATTTATTATTTTTATTTGTTATTCACATAAATGGCTCGCATGTTAATGAATGGAGAACCCGCCTTTGTTTTTCACCACACACAAGTCGCCTTTATTATTATTCACAAAACGAACTTTCGAAATTAGTCACTATTGCCAGGCAGTACTGTAGCCTGCAAACCGTAGGCAGTTTAGTCAGTTTATGCATGTGCACAAGATATGACATGAGGACTCATTAACTTTTGGCATGATAATGAAAAGTTACCCAACGAATTGGGCAGATTGAGGCATACTTCAAATGTAAATTAAAACACCCACCACACACACACACACACACACACCACACACAAACAAATCCAAATAATTACCAGCCTAGTGTTCCATTTACGATTAGTGTCAGACTGATTCGAGCCTAAGAAGGGTAAATCCCAAAAGCAAGTCTACAAATAATTTCAGCATTTGCATATCGTATATGTACTAGATATCACTTCTAAATTTGTTCTATCCAACTTAATGAGTGCATCGGGTCTATTTATTTATATCTCCAATGGCAGCTATTAAAGCTCACAAGTTGGGGAAAATACACAAACTAGGTAAACTACTCTAAAGGTTTTACTTACTATTTGTATGTCTACTAATTTTAAATATTTATTAATACTGCTGCGTTTCAATTGCGGTTTTTAGCTATGCAAAATAATAGTTTGGAATTACGTCGCAACACTTTCAGATTTGCACTGATATTTATATATTGCACAACGCATATCTGTGAGTCCCAACGACTACAATGAGTCTTAATTGAACTCGTGTGCTGACTACGGTTTAGTCTGTGAACCCGAAATAAGATTCCCCAACGTCATCATATCACCGTATAGAAGATTGCCATCTGCGCCTCAGTTAATCACAAGTGCTGAGAACTAAATTTGCATGCTATATATATTATATCTGTGTCGTGTGATTTATCGCATTTAGTTAATATTCACTTGACTAGAATTGTACATATATATATATATATGTATGTATGTATGTATATAAATAAAATACAAAATATTTACTCTCATTTTGGCATATTGTTTTAACTTATGTGCAACTAGCTAACTACGTCATTTTGATGCCAGTCTAAAGCTATTGTATAACTATCTCTCTCTCTCCCTCTCTCTCTCTCGCTGTCGCTCTTTCTCTGGCATGTATTGTTTCGGCATCCAGAAACAAAATAGATCTAATTTCACCAGATAAAATGGACCTGCTAAGCATGGCAGTTGTGCAACTTAATATCAGGTTTATTTGTGACGACAGCAAAACGGAACAGAATTAAACGTTTAATGAACAAAATAAATTAGAGGCAAAATAAAAACAAATGAAAACATGCCACAATTGTTGTCGAAACGTGATTTCATTAGTGAAACATTAACATTAGATGCTGATTCTAATACCTGAATTAGCGCATGCTTTGACATTTAATAGGTAGTCAGACTTGTCTGGACTATACTTATGTTATATAGTTATAGGCTACGCGACAATGATTCAGTTTAGATGCATATATGTATCACGCACAGTAAATTGTCTGGCTAATTGGCAATCGGCATGTGAAAGTGGCATTTATCTAATTAACACTATACTCAAATATATATTTAAGGCTAACCTTTCTCGGCAATAAGGAAGACTTCCTTTTCATGCTCAACTCATAAATAAATAATTATAATTAAGCTCTTATTCATACACGATTTTATGATAAGTAAATGAAACACCCAAAAATAAGTGAGGTCGTTTCCAATGTTATGACTCCATAACTTGCTGTACAAATATTGGAACGGGTGTAATGGACTTTTCAATAATTACGGCGGCAAGCGATGACAAATAGACGCCAGTTGTTCGACGTGTTTGGAATAGTTATCTCAAATAGCCTATTTATACACACACACACACACAAAACACATTCACACATTCACACATACCATACATAATTTTAATATTGTTTCCGATTCCGCCTAAATGTAGCAAAATACCAATTCCGGTTCAAGTTGTGGATAATTCATATTAATTACAGAGCGATTAAACTTTTGATATAATCTGAAATCATTGAAAATGAGTAGAAGGCAGGCAGAAACAATCTCCGACCCGATTATGTATATATATTCTTGATCAGGATCACTACAAGAGATAGAGACTTCAAATTTGGAACATAAGCTCTCGTATACTCAATATCTTTGTAATGTGATTTAGGTATCTCCTATTGAGCTCTCTCGACTAGCACATTCCTACTTGATTCAAGCAATAATAATGTGAATAAATTATAAAATGTTCATTTCCCAAGCAAATTAATCATTCCTTTGCGGCCCTAGTTTAAATAAATCCGAATACTTATAGGTTTAATGCATTTGTAGCGAAGTTACTTTTACTTTTACTACGAGATTAAACTCAGGTTTTATAGCAAGAGGTTTTACGAGTACACTGAGAAGACAATCAATTATATATTATATACATTTAGTATATAATTATATGTATGTACGAGAATTGAAAGGCTTAATGGAAGAAATGATTGATTGTAGTACGAAGCCCTTTTATACGCGATAGAATTGGAGAAAACTAATTTACTATATAAAGTAATAAACTGAATAAATATTAGAGTTTTAGCTAACCAATAACTAACAACTAAATAAACAATAATCGTCATTGCAGCTAAAAGTGCTAAACGTTTTATTGGTTTTGCTGACGTCTTTGTTCGTTTGGCCAATAACTCAACTCACAACTATAAACAAACAGAAATCTGGCAACAATCAGCCAGAAAACTCGTTTCATTAAATGGTCCAATTAGGCACGTTTTCATTAATTGCAGTCAGCAGCCAGCAGCATGCAAAAAACCAAGATTCAGATTCAAGGACAACGATTATAAAACTATTGTGATTTGTTATTAAACGGCCAAAATTATTTAATTATCGTAGGTTTAATAACCCCAAACAAAATGAATCAAATGCGGGGTAAGAGTGTCAAGAAATGCAGCTAAGAATAAAAGAAAAACATAAATAAATAATATAAAAAAGAAACGGGAAATCATGTTAAGGTTAAATCGGTTATAAGTGTTTCTTGGACAGCGTCCTGCACTTGACATTGAATTTAATCTTTGATTGCCAATTTACTTGGTCAAGAACTCGTGGCGACCAAGTGGGAAGAACTTGACTTAATCCCCTTTAGTCATAGCCGATGATACCAAAGTACTAAAAAGAACAACAAACAAATGAAAAAGCCAACTGCCAATGAAATCGAAGCTACACTGCAAAAAAGCTGGCATAGATATAATCGGATATATGAAAGAAACGTGAGAGCAAAAACAATAGTCAAAACAACGAGATACTATAACCCAAATCAATGTATTTAAACTATTAACTATACATTTTATGAACAATTAAAAACACAATGCACATTTGTGGGCGAATATGCATCGGAATTTGGCAATGTCGAGTCAACAGTCGGAAAGGTCTTGACTGTATATACATATATATATATATATATAATGGCATTTATACAAAGCTTGCGTTTTTCTTACAAGCATTAAACGACCCTCGCATTTTGAAATTCTTTTCTCAATCATAATTGTGGTCAATAATTGGAGTTGCAAACTGGACACCCTGTATGGAGCGTTCGAAATTGTTAATAACTGTAAACAAGAACTTGGAAAAAAAAGAGTGCTAAACACAAAAAAAAAAAAACAACTACGCTTGGAAAATTATAGTTTAATTGTGTTGATTATTTGCGGTATCTGTTGTTCGACTGCGGCAAAGCGTTAATTGCAATTATTAAATTTGAAATTCGCTTTTAGATACACGATTATATATGCATAATGAGCGTAGAGCTTTGGTCTCTGCATGCTTTGAAGCTTTTTATTGTTTTCCAGTGTTTGCACACAGAAATTATGAGCACTTCTGATTCAAGTTGGATTTTTCATCATTTTCCGCACTGATTTTCAGCACGATTGCAAAGCCAATTTTTTCTCTCAATATATGCCGTGTGATTGCTGTCCATATTCATATTGTAGTTGGAATTTATTTCGTGATTACTGTTGTATAATTTTTCTTTGCTTTTGGTTCTTATCTGATTGCGGACCGCGACGCGATGTTTTGCGATGTTTTGCGTTTGACAGCAGTTTCACTACTGCGGCAGCTAACGCAATTCGAAGTTTCATTTAAATAAGATTTGCACTAAAACCAATCCCAGTCAGCCTCCCAATTCCAGTTGTTTGCCCTTATACTAACTCGCATTACTCTATTAAAAAAAAAAACAGTTTTGCACATTTGTCAATTAGTCAAATATATAAATTACGGTTTTTTTTCGAGGTGCCAGAACTTGCAGCTGTAACTTATGCCCATTATATCTGATGAGAAATGAGCGATTTATGTCAGCCAGTAATTTAAACTGGATTTTCGCACACTCGAATAAAATATGAGATACAAAAACTGAGCTCATAAAGAACTTAATTTTGGAAACTATAAAAGTCTATATGCGAGAGTTAAGATTATGAATTACAAATATAAATAATGTATAATTATTATTTTATATTTAGATTTACTGCTCGAGAGTATTATAATTATATATTAAGAATGTTCAAGTAGAACAAAGTAGAATAAAAAGGTAATAATTTAGAACAACGTTTTTCGCCGAGTGTAGTTCCCATGTGCCTAAGTCGTGGCCTATAATATTAATTGCTCTATTCCATAGCTTTTGACGCATAATAAAGTTTAAGTATTTCTAAGGTACGATATTTTTGAATGACCTTATCTCCGGCAATAAATTCCGGTTTAAACTGAAAGTGATTTAGCACTGTGATTAATTACACCATCCGAAGAGAGCAAATATATAGCAATATGTAGATTCACCGCAGTGCTACAAATATTTCAAAGTGATAATACTGTCAGCCTCAAGGTCTCGAAACTCTTTAGTTTTGTGCCGTAGTCGGTGCAAAACAAGCTAGCATTATCAGTCGAAATCGGTTTTATGGTCTTTATTGCGAGCGAGTGTTTTCAGTTAAATCAGCAAAAGTTTATTGCATTCACAGCGATTAGATAATTTCTTAGCCTAGCAGATCTGTCACTAACCTATTTCCGAACTCTTTGTGATTGGACCTGCTGCCATTGACTATCCCCTCTGCTGCACTTGCAACATTTCGTTTGACCAAGGCCCAAAATTCGCATCGAATGTGGCCCAATTGGAATAGGAATCGGATTTTGGGCGGGCTCATTTATGGAGCATCGCTTACGAGATGAGACTGATCAGACTGATGGACTCACTGAAAGTGAGTCGTTTTCTAGCTTAAGTTCCCAGCCTATTTTGATAAGAGCATCGTTAACTGATAGTGAACAAATTAGTGCTTTGAAAGCTTTTCATTTTTATTTTTTATTCTTAGTTGCGGCAAGCTCTAAAAAAAAAGTTTTGTTTGAAGGAGGATTATCATTTCTAAATCTATTTGTTTTATTAGAAACATTTTAAAATCAACATTTTTACCAGGTTTTGATTGAGTGCCATATGTGCATAAGTACATACATAGATATAAACATATATATATATATATATACTGTATATATGAATGTCTAAGATGTTCGATTGAGAGGTCTCAATCAGAATCCGTTCGACAAACATCAAAATTAACATATCGCTAGTCAAGCCCCCGTCTATACGAGCGGTCGACCAGCAAGATAAGGTGCGAACCTGCAATTAAGTATAGCTAGAAATACTAAATACTACAAAAGCAAAGAACAAACAAACAGTAGCCAGGTGATCAAATTGCTAGCAACCTGTTGCGCTGAGGTTTGAGTTTGAGTTCTAATTCAGATTACGTATACGCAGCGGACACACCGCCAAAGTGTCAGCCAATCACAGAACAGAAGAACACAAACTGGAAAATGCTACAAGTGTTTGTGAGAGCAGGTCGTGATTAAAAGTGGTTATGGCACACCTGCTGAGTAGCACATGGAAAGTATATGCATAGGTGTGAATATAGTTAGCTTATATATCAAATTTCTACGTATTGATATATTATAATAATAATTACTTTTCTCTTGAATATATATATATAACAACTTTATTTACATACTAGCCACACTTTAGATTATAATTTTGTTTCGTTAGATAAAGGTTTAAATTATTTAAAATGCATTTTAATTTAATACTTTTGCAAGCTGCTTCTGATGTAGCCAAATAATTTGAAAATATTCATAATATTTTGAAAAGACAATATCAATTCAATCAAAGAATTTGCTTAGATTGTATTTAAAGACAATATTTATAATTTTCTGCATGAGTTCGATTTTAATTTCCACAATTAATGATTTCAAATTGTAACAGACTACAGCGCATTTATATCAATCAGCTTTTGTTAAGCTGCATGCTAAATGTTGCACGCCTCTTAAAAGTAGGCAACAAGTTTTTTGCCTTAGTCAAACTGAATTTTGTTTTGTTTCAAATACTCTCAAAATGCGGAAAAAAATGATGTTATTTGAGGGTGGCTGAAACAATTGCTGAGCTAATAAGACAAAGTGGGCTGAAAGTGGGAAGCAATGTAGTTTCCAAAAATTGGTGCTGAGTCTGGGTTCTCCTCGTCGTCTGCTTAGATTTCGTGAAGATTGAACAGAATGTTTGGGCACGGCGGAGCAGCTTGGCTGTTCAATATCTTCAGTCTGAAAATGAAATCGGAAAAGTGATGGGCAATGAAAAATATACAACAAAAATTAAAGCACTTACCAAATTATTTGTGAACTGTGCTCGAAGATTTTCCCACTTTGCCTTGCAGTCGGCTTGCCAATCGACTCAAAGGCGTCTTTGAGCAGCTAGCAGCTTGCCATACAAATTTGTTCGGCCAGATGTTGCCAGACATGTTCGAAAGCTAAATCAAGAATTGCTTTCTGAACTGGCAGGTTGAAAATTGTGCTTTTCTTTGAATATTTTAATCAGTTAAAGTGCAACCATATACAAATATAGAGAGTCTTAGCCAAATTCCAATGCAGTTGCTGATATGGCTGCAACAGTTATTGTGATAAGGGCTTCGACATGTTAACAGTTTACGTAAATATGGTCGAATTCTGTTGCTAATTAATGACATGCACATTCAAGGCTTGAATCGCATCGCATTGTATAGATAATTAAATGTGATAAATTGTGAGAAACTGTCCTGTAAAGCGTTCCCATTGTATTGTCAACAAATTGACCAAAAATAAAATAAATTCAATTAAGTTAAATCGACAAACTGGTCAGCTGTTGAGCAAAACATTGCCAAAATCACGCACCTGGCCAACAGTTTCCGTTGCCGTTCGAAGTGGTTTTAGAATTGCTTTCAAAATATATCAATTGGCTTGTCAATTTATTGGCAGATTCCGCTTACAGATGGTGAGTGCTGAGACTATTGTCTAAAAAGTTCATTGGCACGAAAGTATGTACGATAATATATAGTCAGTTCTATATAGTATGTACGATATATTTGTAGTATGTAAATTTGGACTGCATAACCCTTGCCAATTTTAATGCCAATGCCAAAATACTACAAATTTGGAATGCAGACAGAAATATCAACTGCAATATTTTTGTTTCCTTTTGAAATGGTATAAAAAAACTCAAATGTGCCAAAATAACTTTGACAAATTTACTTTTAACCTCAATTTGGTAAAGTCTTTTTCAAATTTGTTCAGGGTGAAAAGTGAAGACTTTTTTTCAATCACAATTATGCAACTAAATTGTGCAATTGCAAATGCAATTGCAATTTCGTACCAAATCCGATAGTGAATACCAATAAATGAAACAATAAAACTTATCTGTTGGAAATCATTTAACAGTTGGCAACACCTCGAAATTAAAAATGGATCTGTTGAACTTTATTGGTATTTATTGTTTTGAACACTGTTGCTGTCGCAACTTGACATTTGTTTGTTAGCAAACTTGGACTTTCGTTATTTAAACACGCGTTGTGCTTGTTTTGCTCTTATCGCGAGAACGCAAAGCAATTTCTGTGCGATTTTTGTTGCATGTGCGAACAAAGCGCTGGCGATGTGCTGCAAAAACGCTGCAAAACTGACAAAAGGTCGGTTTAAGCACACTGGCCGTGTTGTCGAATAATTTGTTTATTTAATGCCAAGCGATGAAATGTGTACTTCATTTCTAGATGCAACAGTGTACCCAAAAACCATTCTAATTTGTTCGACTAAATGTTGCCAGATAAGTTCGTTTAGCAGCTTAGCGCCAACAATGTCTGGCAAGAGCATTGCCACGTCGCTTCGGCAGAGCAACTGGCAGGTGTAGAATAATTGCAGCCGCAATTGTCGAATATTCGACCATATTGCCAGTGTGTGCCAGCTCAGTGTCATCAAAAGCTGAGAGCAGAGAGACAAAACTACGCAAGTAGCCGGTAATCGGCGGTCCTCTTTATGTATTTACTCTCTCTTCAAGTCTCTTTCTCTCCCCCTTCATATTCAAATAGCCTCTGCTGATGCAATTTGCAGCCACTCTTGGAATTTGGTGTGTTGATGCGAAAGTGTCGCATTTGTACGTCCATATGACATTTTTCGTTAAACACTCTGCTAAATTCAATATACCGTTTATATACATATGTATTCAGGTGTGATAAAGATTTGAGTTGGACCTGTTTCAAGGTGCCCTTTCCAACTGTTGCTGCCGGCTTGTGTTTATTAACTGACAATAAGTGAAAATTTGCAAAATATATTAGTTAATTAAAACACGCTTAAAGCTGGTCCACGTAAATTTCAATGAAAAGACGATGACTTTCAGGGGTAAGGGGTATTATCGCTGAAATACTACAAATGCAATGAATCGAAAGATTAAATAAAGAAATTGGTTTAGCGGTAATAAAAATCATTCGATTTCCTGATTGGAAATTTGTAAAGCGATAATAGAGGAAAGACAAAATAAATTCCAAGATTCAATTCTCAATCTGATTTGATTTGATATTGATACTGGCCAAATATGGGCACCCCTCTTAACCATAATGGGTATAGGGTATTGCAACTACAAGGTCGCCAAGATATGGAAGCATTTATGGGCCTTGTACTGCAACACGTGTTAAACTGCATAATAATTTATTGTTATATACAATTACGATTGTTTGCAGTTCAAGCAATTCTACTATAGTTAGTCACGTCTGAAAAACTGATGTGCCTGCTAAAGTTTATTTCGTTCTCGATTTTAGTAAATAACTCAGAAGCTGAACTGAAAATTTTACCATTTAGTTTTGTCATTAAAAGGTAGCTTAATAATTTGATAAATATTCATATTTGGAGACTTTGTGAGTATTTTAATTTGTAAGAGAAGCATTACGTATCAGAAATTGCAGCAATACATAAATCGTTCCAGCCGCCGTCAAGTCAGACTGTGAACTGATTTCTAATAATATACTGTCTGTGGGACACTTGAGGAATCAAGATAAACAAACTGGCAACTAGAACAACATTGTCGTGAGCGCGAGAGAGAGATAAATATTTGGATGGCCACGAGACAACATCGCAAACATTGAAAATAATGCGAAAAACAAAGAGTATTTATAACTCAACTGCGAAAACACACTTGCTTACACACACACACACACATATATATGTATATATATCTATTTCACATTAATACATACTTTACGCATAGCGGCTGTAAAGCTTTTCGGGGTTGAAAAGTGAAAGCACCTCCTAACACTAACAGACAGACTAGACTGACTGTCTGACTTTTTGTCTGTCTTTTTTCTTGATTTGAAAAACACAAATTATGCAACTAAGTTGTGCAAATGCAAATGCAAATGCAATTTCCCACCATATTCGATAATGAGAAGAAGAAAATAAAACAGTAAAACTTACCCGTTGGAATTCATTTTATATGTTTTAATTAGTTGGATTCCTCTCGAAATTGAAATTGTATTTGTTAAATTTTATCTTTGTTGAATTTTATCGCCACGCGTCAAAAATTTGTTGTTATCGTATTGATTGCTTTGGCCACTGTTGAGATGTGTTTGTTTGTTAACTTAAACTGTAATCACAATAAAACGTGTTTGTTGTTTATTTTGCTTTTATCACAGGGAAGAAAATGATTTCTGAGCAATTTTTATCGTCTGTGCGAACGAAGCGCGTGCGACCACTTGGAAAAAGGCTGCAACACTGACTAACGACGATCGCAAAGTTGCCCTCATGTAAATAAATAGTTTTGCCGCTCTCGTGACTCGCATGTACACACACTCACAAGCCTTTTCTGCATATCTAAGTTTGCACGCTTTTGGGGCAGCGCCAGCTGTTGCCGAGCCAAAGAGCGAAGAGAGCGATGGAGAGCGAAAAACGGAAAGAGCGCGACGAATGTTGATGGCTGTTATGATAAAAAGCAATAATGAACTTTGTAGCCAAGCTGTGATTCTCGACTTGGACATGCCCTTTAGACAATATTTAATTTACTTAAAGTGTATATGACAAATTGCGTATGATTGCCCAAATGGAAAGGTAAATAGTAATACTTATATACGAAAACAGGCACACATGAGTGTTAACACAAGCAGAGAGGAGAGAGTGTACACGCGTCATACGTGACAAAACTCCGCATGTTGCCGGTAGTCGGCGGTACTCTTCACCTATCTATACTCTCTCCTCTCGTTACCTTTGCCCTCGCAAACACAAGGAATGACGTTTGTGGCATCTGCTGATAAAATTTGCAGCCACACTTGGAATTTGGCGTGTAGATGGCAGAGTGTCGCATTTGTTCGTCCAAACAAAATGTTTAGCCATATGACAATTTTTGTTAAACGCTCTGATAAATACAATACATATTTCATATATGTATGTATATATAAACATACATATGTATTCAGTTGTGATAAACATTTGGGTTGGATCGGTTTCAAGGTGCCCTTGCCCGCTGTTGCTGGCGGTTTGTATGTATTGACAGACGGTCATTGCGAACCGGTTCCAAAACTCATGCTTTTTTCTCAACAATAAGTGAAAATTGCAAACAATATTAGTTAATTAAAGCACGCTTGAATACCGAATGGAATGACAATGACCTTCAGACATGATATTTAAGGGAATGATCAAGCGATGTATAATCGCTGAATTAATCCAAATGTGTGCCGCTAAACGTGACGCAATGAGTCAAAAGATTAAATGATAAAATTGGTATATCAGTAAAGATGCACAGAAAAGTGAGTTGCCAAATTCTCACAATCTTTCGTTTTCCCTCGCCGAAATTGCGAGATAAAAACAAGTTTCTGCTGCGTGCAAAGTACATTTGTGGGTGTAGTGGAGATGTTGATATGTGTGCGCTCGTGTGTGTATGTGTGAGAGAGGGGCTCGTCTTCGTATGTTGTATATACTTACACATTTATATGTATGTATGTATTTAGCTTGCTTATAAATATCATGCAGTATAAGAAATATATGTTATTGAATTTAAAAAAAGACTGAATATAATATTAAAAATATACAAAAACAACAAACAAACAAAAAATATGTATATTTAACTCAGTATATTTAAATTCAAGCACATTTGGAATCGAATTGTAATATTTTCCATGTGTAAAGTAATTTAAGTAAAGGTTTTTTCTTGCATTTATTGTGATAATGGTTGAATTTGCTTCACTTTAATCTCAATTCAGTATAAAGCACAATAGTACTGAGCGTTAAGCAACTACTCAGGCAGCAAATGGGGTGGAGGTATTGGGGGTTGGGGCTTCGGCTGTTGGGCCACCGGTTTGCGTCAGTGAGAGAGAAGAAGAAGCCGAACTAAATTAACGTAAATTGTGTGCGCTCATTCAAATATGGCGCAATTTGATGATAAAATGTGCAAATCCATAACGGAAATCTTCATTAAATAGTATACATTTATTTAGTTTGCTATTTACTATTCCACACAGAACACAGAAAGTAAATTCAAGTGGTCCGCATTCAATTGGTCCCAAGGTACTGCATTCCTTGAGTTGTTTTTATATGGACCATAATAACACTTACGATACTTTGCATATAGGAGTAATCAATGGTATTGGGAATAAATATGATGCAAATAAAACCAGATTCAATCAATTTTTAGCGCCATAAGCACTATGATGAAAACAATAAAATTTAATCAACTTGTTTACTCTTGTGCAAAAGTTTTAATTGGCTAGTAGAAGTATTTTTGTGTAGTATTTTATGGGGCTCGTTTCCCGATTTCTTAACTTGAATGCTAACTAAATGCGTTGCACATTTAAATCGTAGATCACAATTAAGATGAGCCCAATTAAATAACCTGAATATGCATTGAGTTAGCTTTGCAATAAAATTCACCGACTTTACTTTTGTAGATAATTATTTTAATATTAAAAACAAAAAGAAACACAACTTCAACGCATGCGCACAGCAAGGAACGAACTGAGACTAGATGAGAAACAGAAAAGTTGATAAACATGAAAGACAAGGAGAAAGAGTGATTTAGTCTAGGGTGGCCAGTTTTTGTTATTTATCATTTTCTTTATTATATGTAACTACCCGTCATTATATATAATATTCAAAATTATTTCACTTAAAACATCTGTTTGAATTGAAAACAAATCACATAAAATGCTTGCTGTTCTAAGCTGATCTACAAATTTGTGGCAGATGGTCTAAAAATGTAAACAAATTTGATTGATCAGCCTAAAGTTATGCTTCACAATGCTAACATTGTCTTATTGCAAATGCTTCAATAAATACAAGTATGACTTGCCACCGAATATTTTATTTGAACTAATTTTATATCAAAATTCTCGATCATTCGCCTTTTTTTCCCCCACTCGGATAATTTTCTATCCTCTTTTGAGCCCGCGAACTCTCAGTCTCTTTTTTTGGGAAGTTAGAACCTGGGGCTACCACTCTTTCGACGCTATGGGCAGCCCCAACTATCGATATAATCGGACCCGCCGCAATAAAATTCTCGCCATGTCAGTTTGAATCAGAATCTCAGTCAGCAAACAAAGTCGAGTTTAAATAAAAAAATAAGCAATCATGCCAATAGGTGAGTCGTAAGTGCTACTTTATAGTTGTTGTTGTTTTTACTTGTTTTTTTTCCATAAATAATATAATGGATAACATATTTAAATGTGGGATACACGTATAGTGTGTAGTCAACACGATGAGACGACGCTTAGAACCGAACTTTATTTATATAAAATTCTTAAACCTAAATATATAGAAAATATTATGCAGGCGCTTGTAAGGCGACCGCATTGGTCTCTTATCGAGAGCGGCCAGTTGTAAGGCGACTGCCGTCTCACTCCATCGACATCTCCTCTAGCGCTGCATGAGCCAGCTATCAGCAGCTGAGAGCGTCACATGTTCATACTGTAACAGAATGTAATAATGTAAATGATGGATGCATTTATACATCGGCCTTTTATGGGATCAACAAAATATGTATTTATGTATCTCTTATTGTTTTTTTTTTGTATTTATTAGAAATCAATACCCCCGATAAATTGGAATATCAGTTCTTCCCGGCCTGCGGTGGTGTATTCACCTTCAAGGTGCGCTCACGGAAGGATGCCCATATTGTACTCACTTCATCCCCTCAGGGAACTCCTCCCATTTTCGAAATCTTCCTGGGTGGATGGGAGAATAGCAAGTCCGTCATACGCAAGGATGGCCAAAAGCCAGATGTGGTCGAGGTGCCAACACCTGGCATTCTGAATGCTGGCGAGTTCCGTGGCTTCTGGGTGCGTTGGTATGACAATGTTATCACCGTGGGCCATGAGGGCGATGCAGCTGCCTTCCTCTCTTACGAGGCTGGCTTCCTGTTCCCCGTTAACTTTGTGGGCATCTGCACAGGCTGGGGTGCCGCTGGCACCTGGCTGCTAGATGGTAAGCAGTCATAACTATTCATTTATTTAAATACATAAATAATAAACTTAAATCTTTATCTTTGCAGTGGTCCCAGTTGGTGGGTGGGGCTCGTTTCCCGATTTCTTAACTTGAATGCTAACTAAATGCATTGCACATTTAAATCTTAGAGCACAATTAAGATGAGCCCAATTAAATAACCTGAATATGCATTGAGTTAGCTTTGCAATAAAATTCACCGACTTTACTTTTGTAGATAATTATTTTAATATTAAAAACAAAAAGAAACACAACTTCAACGCATGCACAAAGCAAGGAACGAACGGAGACTAGATGAGAAACAGAAAAGTTGATAAACATGAAAGACAAGGAGGAAGAGTGCCTTAGTCTAGGGTGGCCAGTTTTTGTTATTTATCATTTTCTTTATTATATGTAACTACCCGTCATTATATATAATATTCAAAATTATTTCACTTAAAACATCTGTTTGAATTGAAAACAAAACCACATAAAATGCTTGCTGTTCTAAGCTGATCTAAAAATTTGTGGTAGATGGTCTAAAAATGTAAACAAATTTGATTGATCAGCCTAAAGTTATGCTTCACAATGCTAATGCTTAAATAAATACAAATATGACTTGCCACCCAATATTTTATTTGAATTAATTTTATATCAACATTATTCAAATTTTATGTTATATTTCTAAGAATAGTAATTTATGAAGCCATTTAATTAAATTTTTCTAAATAGGTAGCTGTCTGCTTTCATTTATAAACATATTCCAGAAGCAGCTTCAAGCTGACGGTGTCAAGCCATTCATTCCATGACGTTATCTTTCGAGTCCGTTTTGATTTTTTGCATGACACATATTATAAGAAGCACGTCATCTGACGGCATCAGTTTATTTAAAACGGTTGCGATTCAAAAGCAAGAAAAGCTAAGCATATGCAAAAGCTTTTTATCTATTTTATGAGTATGTTAACCATTCATATGCATGATTTATATCTGCACAGCTTGTGACTAATACAATCTACACTAACTTCAAGCAATTTAATTTTCTCAACAGAAATGTAACAGATTTCAGAATTAATATTCATCTGTTTGTTTGTCTGTGTTCATGTGTGTTATGCAGCCTAGTCACCCACTTTTAGGGCTATGCTAATGAATCATTTTACAGATCAGACATGATTTATTTAAATGTAAATAAACACCACATGATAACAATTAAATTAAAAATGCACAGAAGGTTAAAATAAAGGTCAAACTGTAAAACAAGTTTAAATAGTTAGAGTAACTAAATTAGCAAGTTGACCAAGTTCTGAAATCATTTACATAGTTGTAAAATAAGATGACATAGCTGCTTTTTCTATTAAAATCAAGTCACCAATATATTTAGGATAATTTTAAAGTGTAGTATCAATAAAGAATCAACTTTTGCTTAAATTATTTTTAGATATAACTCATGAACAAAAAACAAAATAATATCGAAACTAATGATTACACTGTATTACAAACTGTATAACAAAAGCACAGTATCTTCTGCAGTTACACTAAAAAAACTAGTAGCTCTAACTACGAAATTTCAGAGGTTTCCAAATGAGCGTTTGTATGTAATTAGGTACAGTCTGCTGACAGACTAGCATCCAATAAACGACGAGGATCCCCACCGCCCTCCCTCCGTTGAGCGATCCAAGACACATTCGTATTGTTACTGTTACTGTACTCCGCCAAGCTGAAAAGCTCTCGAGTGCGACAACTCTCGCAGAGCTTTTTCGCATGTTATTTCTCTCTCGCAGCGAAGCAGGTGTTTACCTCGCAAGTGAAATTTCTCGTCACGTCAGTTTGAATCAGAATCTCAGTCAGCAAACAACGTCGAGTTTAAATAAAAAATAAGCAATCATGCCAATCGGTGAGTCGTGAGTGCTACTTTATAGTTGTTGTTGTTTTTACTTGTGTGTTTTCCATATATAATATAGTGGATAAAATAAATGGAATAATAGATTGACCTCAAATTAGAGTGGCACCTTTTATTGCCAAGCCCAAATTTGCCGGCAGCGACAACTCTCTCCCTCTTCCTCTTCCCTTTGTAATTGGGTTAGATTTTATTGGCCGGCATCCAAGAAAAGTATAAAAGTAAATTGTGGTCAGAATATTCGATATTCTTCATAGTTTTCTATACTTTGGCTATATATTTTGTTTTATTGAAACTGTTCAATATTAAAACAAAAAATAACTGTAAAGTTACCGTTAACACATAAGTGTTGAGCATTGTGAAAACAGATCACGGAGTCAAATGACAATAAATATGCACGAGGTGTTTTTTAGTGCAAATAAATTACAGAATACGATCGCTAATTGCAGCTGAAAACACAAAACTATTGATTTGTATGGAGTACCTCAGAAATGAAAACTTTCGCCTTGTAAATATTTACTCTAATTAGTAAACACACCTAATGAAATGTAATGGCTAAAAAAACACCACAGCTGAGTCATTAAATAAAAAAAGAAAACACGCAAGCATCAAATAGAATTTCTAATCTCCTCTTTGAACTTTGACAATAATCAATAAGAAGCAATGCTTGACCTCGGAGTGTATTAGAATGATGTCATTCTCGACAACAGTCGCTGTGAAATTTTAGCAAACATTTTCCATTCGACAAACGGAAAGATACATCTGTTGTTTGTTATAGCTACTTTTAATTTGAGATGAACATAAGTTTGTGTGTCGACAGCTTTTAGATACAAGTATGTAGATTTATATAAATATACATATGCATATATCTAATATCTCACAGAGAACACGCTGAGAATATATTCTGCTTTGCATGTTAAATGAGTGTTCTTGAAAATAGACACAAACATACCCAGACATACACATACCTACACGTATCTATGTTTGGGTTAGTTAATAAAGCTTAGCTCAATGTGGAGCTGGGCTCCACGTAGCACTGTACGTGTGAAATGAGTAAGCGTTTGGGGTCTAGAAAATACTTTGTCTGCCGGCGTCAATTTAAATGACATCATGCGATCCAAATGCGTTGTTTTGCTACATAAAACCAAACCCAATAGCAAATATTTTGGGAATGTCTCAGTTGGCAATGCGAAGGGAGACTAGCAGATACCCTGTGCCTTTGCAAAATAAAAAATAAATAAAAGTTAAATAAATAATAAGAATTGGAAAATAATAATAATAATTTATAATAGTTATTAAATATATTGAATGTATAATGAATGCATTTATACATCGACCTTTTATGGGATCAACAAAATATATATTTATGTATGTCTTATTGTTTTTTTCTGTATTTTTTAGAAATCAATACCCCCGATAAATTGGAATATCAGTTCTTCCCGGCCAGCGGTGGTGTCTTCACCTTCAAGGTGCGCTCAGCGAAGGATGCCCATATTGCGCTCACTTCAGAACCTCAGGGAACTCCTCCCATTTTCGAAATCTTCCTGGGTGGATGGGATAATAGCAAGTCCGTCATACGCAAGGATGGCCAAAAGCCAGATGTGGTCGAGGTGCCAACACCTGGCATTCTGAATGCCGGCGAGTTCCGTGGCTTCTGGGTGCGTTGGTATGACAATGTTATCACCGTGGGCCATGAGGGCGATGCAGCTGCCTTCCTCTCCTACGATGCTGGTTTCCTGTTCCCCGTTAACTTTGTGGGCATCTGCACGGGCTGGGGTGCCGCTGGCACCTGGCTGCTAGATGGTAAGCAGTCATAACTATTCATATATTTAAATACATAAATAATTAACTCAAATCTTTATCTATTCACAGATGCGGCACCATCGGCGCCACCAGCGATGGGCTTCTCGGCGCCCACATCTTGCAGTGGTCCCGGTTGCTGGGTGGCTGCCGCCAATGGCGAGGTGCCACCAAATGCCATGCAGGGCGGCTTCGATAGCAGCGAGCAGCTGTATATTGCCCGTGCTCGGCATGAGGGTGATCTGATTCCCGGCAAGCTGCATCCGTCGCACGGTGTCACCTACATTGCCTGGGGTGGCGGTGAACACGGTCACAATGAATACGAAGTCCTCTGCGCCGGTGGCGGTCAGTGGGTGCCGGTCGATGCTGGCAACATTCCACCCAATGCTGTGCCCGCTGGTGAGACATCCGAGGGCGAACCTTTGTTCATTGGCCGTGCCACCCACGATGGCACCGTGACAGTGGGCAAGGTTCAGCCATCCCACGGCTGTGTCTATATCCCCTATGCCGGCGAGGAGCTGGCCTACAAGGAGTTCGAGATCTATGTCTCCAACTAAGTACTGCATCGCAGATCCAGTCCCATACGTATTTAATAGTCAAAACTATGCATCGTAGATGCCTTGAGACGCACGCACTGAAATTATTTGAAATATTATGCAAAATAACCGTTAATTCAAATGCTTGGCATGTGAATATATTTTATATATATTTATATTTATTGTCAAATCCATTATTTTCATATTGTTGATGATGAATCTCGTAATTGAAAAGCAGTCAATACTGCATTCTTTTTTTGTATTGTAACTTTGGCTTAATTAATCTGAAATGTTAATAAACTTTAAGTTTAAGGAGATCGCAAATTGCATTATTACTTATTTGTGTTGGCACCTTGTATATACATATACATATGCCATGGCACATATCACTCGAAAGATAAGTTCTTGTCACGTAGTGCTGGGTTAAAACTATTTATTGGTCCGTTGATTGGTCAAAACTGTTTCAGTCATTCCAATTTTGGAAACAGGATTTGAGTTGAAAATTCATATCAAAATTGTAAGCATAATTTCTATAGACTTTTCCAGAATCTTAACGTATTTTTCATGTGTACTTGAATAAAGCCAAGTGGGAAACCAGCTAATAACAAGCGACAAAGAAGCATCATGCAGGGATGGGCGTGGCCGGAAAATATGCATGCCAATCTTTGAAGAAGCTTACCAGCTGGCACTACCCCTAAAAGGTAGATGATCTTCGGTAATAAATTATGAAAACATAAATAATTCAAGGAGGTATTTATTTGCTAATTCAATTTATTTTAAATCTTTTAGATTTTGTTGACCAGTGTTAAAAATGTTTAAATATCTTTTTGTAATAAATTATAAGTGCGTTGCGCAAATGTTGTTATAAAAGTGCCATATACTTGGCAGGGGGTTGTTTGGTTGGATGGTATGATTAGAATTCCGTTAAAAGTAGAACTAAGTGGGTATCAGCTCTATCTATGCCTATTTATGTATAATTTATAAATATTGAATGTGTTATTAATCAACGAGAGCATTTGTATTTAAATTATGACGGTTTATTTTGTTTATGAATCAGATGCAATATGTGAGGGCATTGGTATATGTTTATGGCTTTATCAAGGCAGCTTATAGTACATCACTGCTGATAAGTGGCAGTAAGAAAGACCCGAACTATAAAAGCAGCAGAAACAATGAATCCAAAACCAAAGTAAGAAGCATGAAGCTATCATTCGCATGCCTCGCATTATCATTGATTTGCCTGGGTCTCCCCGGGCAGGTCGCCAGTGGGAGTAAGTACACAAAAGCTATAAGATAAGATATATCCATAAGATAATACGGTGTAACGATTAGTCACTAAACTTTTACGCAATTTCATCAAGAGATAATCAACTGCTACTGGGGCACCTGGGCCAACTATCGTCCGGGCGACGGTAAATTCGAACCCTCCAACATTGATCCATCCTTGTGCACCCACCTTAGTTATACCTTCTTTGGTATCGGCGATTCGGGTGAGTTCAAGTCCCTGGACACCTGGCTGGATATGGATGACGGATTGGGTAAGTAACCACAGCAAGCAATCAGTTATATAAGTAATCCAAAATACTTTTTCGCAGGCTTTATTAGTAAAACGATTGCACTGAAGCAGCGGAATCCCAATCTCAAAGTGTTGGCTGTTGTGGGTGGTTGGAATGAGGGCTCCGCCAAATACTCGGCCATGGCGGCTGATCCAGGAAAGCGTGCCACATTTATTTCCACCTCATTAGCCTTCATTCAACAACATGGCTTCGATGGGCTTGACTTGGACTGGGAATATCCTGCGCAGCGCGGAGGCGCTGCCGCAGATAAAGCCAACTTTGTGACGCTCTTGAGGGAAATTAAGCAGGCGTGAGTAATACTCTGATAAATTATTGAGAAGTGTACAAAATTTGCTCAAAATTAAGCTAGAGGAGAGAACGAAATTCTTGTTTCAAGAACGTTTATAAATAATGTGTTTTAGGTTTGATCCTTATGGCTTGGAGTTGGGCATTGCTGTGGGAGCTTCGGAAGCCACTGCCCAACAATCGTACGATATTCCTGCAATTTCGCAGCATTTGACATTCATTAATGTGATGACCTATGACTTCCATATGGCATTCGATGGCTATCTGGGCTTCAATGCCCCATTGCCTGAGGTGGAAGCGTCCATCGATTATTGGCTGCGGCAAGGTGCATGATTTGAATACTCAATTTTGAACATATACTCATGATTTTCCACTTAGGCGCACCGTCTGAGAAACTCATTCTTGGTATTGGATTCTATGGTCACAGCTACCAGATGGCGGATAGTTCACAGAATTATCCGGGCGCCGCTTGCATTGATTCTGGTGCGGCTGGTCCCTATACCCGTGAAAATGGATTCATGGGCTACCATGAAATATGTCAAAATAACTGGCAGACTGTATTTGATGGCCAAAGCCAATCGCCCTATGCCTTCCAAGGTAATCAATGGATTGGCTATGACAACGTCCAGAGTATTGAGCTCAAGATGAATCTTGTGCAGTCGAGGAATTTGGGAGGTGCTATGACATGGTCCATTGAGACCGATGACTTCCGTGGGCTCTGCGGTGAAACTTATCCCCTGTTGAAGACAATGAATCGTGGCGTGGGTGGAAATGTGGGCGGTGGTGGCGGCTCAGGAGGAGGTGGCGGCGGAAGTGTGACTCCAGCACCAACTCCAACTCCAGGAGGCGGTGGTGGTAATGGTGGCGGTGGCTCCAATGGAAATTGCTCCGCGGATGGTTACTTCCGGAACGAAAGCGACTGTAGTAGATATTACCAGTGTGTGGGGGGCATCCGCTACGATTTCCAATGCGGTGCAGGACTCTTTTTCGATATTAACACTAATGTGTGTAACTATCCCTCGGAAGTCCATTGTCCCTACTAAAATTTTCATAAATAAAACAAAAATCGTGTAAACATTAAAAACTGCTGATTATATTATTATTATATCTATTCATATTTACACATAACATTTATATTTTAATTAGTAATTGCTGATGCGAAATGCTTTACTTCTTAAATGTTTTAACGGCTTCACTGGTTGTCAGATCTTAACATAACTGCGCAACATAAACGCAATAATGAGAATTGTGTAAAATAACAGCGCTGCTTAACAGCAAACGGCAGCGGCGCCAAAAAATAAATACCGGCTTTAATGCGGGCGCAAAAGTTGTTGCTGCTTTTAAAGCGTTTTTCTATCTTGCAAAAACGGCGTTTGTGTGAAAAAAGGAATCAAATGAATATTAATGAAGTCGAACTATTTTAACTATTTACACAGTGTGTATTAGCTACTGATACTGCAGATAAAGAATGTCGAAATTATCGAAACAGCGGTTCCCACTGGGAGACAAACAACTGGCGGAATTGACAAATGAATCGGCAGAAATTCGCATGCTCGCATTTGACCAAGTGGAGACAAGTGTCATACACTGGCTACTTTATAAGGATGAAATCAGCTTTAAGCCGAAGCTGCTGCTAGGGCAATTGATACGCTGCTTCGGTTTCACTCCATTGGCAGCCAATTATTCAGGTATGCAATAATAGAGGAGTCCAATTTAAATTCATACCTCCTCGAGCACCACTTTTTGGCGGCCTATGGGAAGCCGCGGCAAAATCAGCAAAGCATCTTCTATTAAAAAAATGTTACAACGGTTAATTTAACATATGGAGAGTTGGAAACCGTCATAGTTGAGATAGACGCGATACTCAATTCCCGTCGTTTAACGCCTCTATCAGATGATCCAAATGCCCATGGCAATGGCCCATGGGTAGAATCGTTCGAGTTTATCATGGAAAAGACAATTTCTACTTGCAGCACAAATTAATTACTCAAATGTGCCTATCACTTACATAATATTTACACACATACATCAAAAGCATTGTATAGTTTTCGAGAGATTACAACTGACATTAGAAATACATATAAATCTTTGCACGCAGAGCAAGCGAAATGCTCACAAAATAAAACAATTAATATTCGAAAGAGAGCAAGAGAGGCAGAGCTGCGCTCTAAGACTAGTATAAATATGCATAGAAATTGTGGCACACGTTCAGTTAGCGACGTTCGCTCTGCTTTGACAGACATTTCGACGGACTGAGTAATGTTTGTTTTCATCGAAGACTGGCCTTTTTTTTATCATAACTAATTTAAAATAATATTTTAAAAATGCATTATTTCGTTATAGCTTCAAGTCAGGATTCGAAAATCGGATGGCAGCTTGACCAACATGGTGAATGGGAGTAAGTACACAAAAGCTGTAAAATAAGATATATCCATAAGATAATACGGTGTAACGATTAGTCACTAAACTTTTACGCAATTTCATCCAGAGATAATCAACTGCTACTGGGGCACCTGGGCCAACTATCGTCCGGGCGACGGTAAATTCGAACCCTCCAACATTGATCCATCCTTGTGCACCCACCTTAGTTATACCTTCTTTGGTATCGGCGATTCGGGTGAGTTCAAGTCCCTGGACACCTGGCTGGATATGGATGACGGATTGGGTAAGTAACCACAGCAAGCAATCAGTTATATAAGTAATCCAAAATACTTTTTCGCAGGCTTTATTAGTAAAACGATTGCACTGAAGCAGCGGAATCCCAATCTCAAAGTGTTGGCTGTTGTGGGTGGTTGGAATGAGGGCTCCGCCAAATACTCGGCCATGGCGGCTGATCCAGGAAAGCGTGCCACATTTATTTCCACCTCATTAGCCTTCATTAAAAAACATGGCTTCGATGGCTTGGATCTGGACTGGGAGTACCCCTGTCAACGCGGCGGCAGATCGGTGGATCGTTCCAACTTTGTCACCCTGCTGCGCGAACTCAAGAAAGCGTATGTATCTATTCTAATAATCGTTTCTCTAATATCGATAAGAGTCAATAACCGATAACAATTTTAACAGCTGTACAACATCACAGCAATATCGGCAAACATTACTCACATTAATTTATGTTAATTTTGTTTTGCAGTTTTGCTGCTTATGGTTATGAGCTGGGCATTGCTGTCGGTGCTGGAGAGCAGACAGCTGCCACCTCCTACGACATAGCCAACATTGCCAAACATGTCAACTTTATTAACGTGATGACATATGACTTTGCCATGGCCTCGGACAGAGACACTGGCTTCAATGCCCCACTACAGGCCGTCGAGAATGTCATCAACTATTGGCTGAGCAACGGTAGATCTTAATCCAAACTATTTCCGATTGATTCTGGCAATCAGTTTCGTAGGTGCACCCGCTGATAAACTGGTGCTTGGCGTGGCCAGTTATGGACGCTCCTTCCAACTATCGAATCCGTTCATGACTTGGGCTGGTGCTCCAAGCCGTGGTGCTGGCAGTGCAGGCATATTCACCGGCGAAGCTGGCTTTTTGGGTTACAATGAGATATGCAAGATGAAATGGGATACTTTCTTCGATGAGGACAATGCAGTTCCCTATGCTTACTCCGGTGATCAATGGGTCGGCTATGACAATGTGCTCAGTGTGCAAAAGAAAATGGATTTCGCCCTTAGGAAGAACTTGGCCGGTGCCATGATGTGGACCATTGATACCGATGATTTCCGCGGCAAATACGGCGAGTCCTATCCACTCCTGAGGACCATCAACAGAAAGTTACGTTAGTAAATTTCAAGGAAATATATTTTTGTGTATTTATAATGAATATTTGTTTGGTTGGATGGTATGATTAGAATTCCGTTAAAAGTAGAACTAAGTGGGTATCAGCTCTATCTATGCCTATTTATGTATAATTTATAAATATTGAATGTGTTATTCATCAACGAGAGCATTTGTATTTAAATTATGACGGTTTATTTAGTTTATGAATCAGATGCAATATGTGAGGGCATTGGTATATGTTTATGGCTTTATCAAGGCAGCTTATAGTACATCACTGCTGATAAGTGGCAGTAAGAAAGACCTGAACTATAAAAGCTGCACACATAATGAATCCAAAACCAAAGTAAGAAGCATGAAGCTATCATTCGCATGCCTCGCATTATCATTGATTTGCCTGGGTCTCCCCGGGCAGGTCGCCAGTGGGAGTAAGTACACAAAAGCTATAAGATAAGATACTGTGGCTCACAGTTCAAAGAAAGCATTGTCAAAGAAAAAAAGTAATTGCCAGGCAAAAGTAATCCAAAATACTTTTTGGAAGCAGCGGAATCCCAATCTCAAAGTATTGGCTGTTGTGGGTGGTTGGAGAGAGGGCACCGCCAAATACTCGGCCATGGCAGCTGATCCAGGAAAGCGTGCCACATTTATTTCCACCTCATTAGCCTTCATTTAACAACATGGCTTCGATGGGCTGGACTTGGACTGGGATCAGTGTGTGGGGGGCATCCGCTACGATTTGCAATGCGGTGCAGGACTCTACTTCGATTTTAACACTAACGTCTGTAACTATCCCTCGGAAGTCCATTGTCCCTATTAAAATTTTCATAAATAAAACAAAAATCGTGTAAACATTAAAAACTGCTGATTATATTATTATTATATCTATTCATATTTACACATAACATTTATATTTTAATTAGTAATTGCTGATGCGAAATGCTTTACTTCTTAAATGTTTTAACGGCTTCACTGGTTGTCAGATCTTAACATAACTGCGCAACATAAACGCAATAATGAGAATTGTGTAAAATAACAGCGCTGTGTAACAGCAAACGGCAGCGGCGCCAAAAAATAAATACCGGCTTCAATGCGGGCGCAAAAGTTGTTGCTGCTTTTAAAGCGTTTTTCTGTCTTGCAAAAACGGCGTTTGTGTGAAAAAAGGAATCAAATGAATATTAATGAAGTCGAACTATTTTAACTATTTACACAGTGTGTATTAGCTACTGATACTGCAGATAAAGAATGTCGAAATTATCGAAACGGCGGTTCCCACTGGGAAACAAACAACTGGCGGAATTGACAAATGAATCGGCAGAAATTCGCATGCTCGCATTTGACCAAGTGGAGACAAGTGTCATACACTGGCTACTTTATAAGGATGAAATCAGCTTTAAGCCGAAGCTGCTGCTAGGGCAATTGTTACGCTGGTTCGGTTTCACTCCATTGGCAGCCCCCGATCGCATCCTCGCCCTGATGCTCGAGCTAATACGCTCCATCCACGGCATTCTATTCCTTGAAAAGATGTACCAAAAACAGTTGGAAAAAGAGCTCTTAAAAATACGTGTGCAGTGTTTAGCAATGCCTGCAAAACTGCCGGCAAAACGTTGCATGGATCTGCTGGGCGATTTATTTGGCGAGATTGATCACTCCAATTGTGCATCTTCTAGTTCTGGTGAGTAAAAAATTATTAATTATTATAATTCTAATTATAATATATTTGCATGTATTAAGTAGTGGTGAAATAATATTTCAAAATAATGTTGGAATTGTATTTAAACAGAATTCTGCTACACATATTTTTTAGGATGTGAATTAATATTAATATCTTTCATTCCTTAATTTCCAGATGAAGCGCAGAGCTCCGATGTAAAATTTTCGATTGAATCCTTCAAGCTGCGGGCTGAAAACTATGAAGTGGCTTGGTCGTGCGCCAACGAAGACGATCGCATTGCAATGGCCGCCATTGTCGATGCGTTGTCTATTGATAACGATGAGCAATTGCAGCAGGGATTGCTTAACCTACAAATGAAAATAAGCGACTATCCCGTCGAGTATCTGCTACAGCCGCCGCACATTTTCCTCCGCCTGCTGGACTTGCAGAATCTGAGGAAATCGAGCGAAACCCAGTTCCGCATTCACCGTGTACTGCTTGCGATCGTAAAGCAGATGCAGTACGGCATCAGCGCACGCAGCAAGATTTGCAACTATGCCAAAGTGGAGTTGAATTCGACATTACAATTGCGCATTTCGAGTGCATTGTGTCTGCTGCTGAATGGCTACTCGCTTAAAGGGCCGGAGCAGTGCATTCAGAATTGGCATCCGATCGAAACGATTGTGGAGGTGATTGATACGTTTCGTCAGCTCGGTGTTCCCATGGATGACTTAAATGTGCTGCGACTGAGCGGTTGTGCACACGAATTTATAAACTATTGCAATTCCATAGATGTGTCCGATGTGGGTGAGACGGACAACATTTGTAAAGAGATTATGATACCGCGACTGGTATCCATCATATTTAATAGATCACTGCTGGACGTGGCAATTAATCGTGTGGCTGGGCAAGAATTGCTGAAACCATTGATGCAGGACAACACCTACATGATGTGTGTGGCACAAAACGTGGACGGGATGATCAAACTGCAAGACCGTGTGGACAAAGCGGATCCGCCTGAACCCAAAGATCAGGCTGTCGCTCAAATGCTGCAAAGGCTCAAGGGTGCCTATAAATTGGCAATTGGTCAGCTACTAACCGAAACCAAACTCCCAGCGGAGGAGTTGTTAAAGAATCATCGTGAAATTTGTTTGGTACTCGTGCGATTGGGCAGCAAGTCGCTGGTGCAAAAGCTCTGCGAGGCAATTGTTCAATGCACCAGTTTGTTTCTCACCCAGCCAGAGTTGCGCCTTCATGCCGAAATGCTGCTGCTGACACTTCTCGATCTGCCAGTTAATGAGGAATTGCGCAACTTGGCGTTGTACCTGCTAAGACAGCCCGTCATCGAACACTATCAGGCGTACATAAACAATACGAACTATATGCCAGACTGCAGCAATATACAGCTGATCCACGAGAGCATTCTGGGTGTGCCGATGAGCACGTATGTCTTGCGCGAACTACTCGTCGAAGGATGGCGTTCGACGCTGGGGCCGGATCTGAAACTGTGGTGCATTGATTACCTAGACATGCTGCTGAGTATCCTTGAACCAATAACTGAGGAAGTTCTCAGTGTCCACAATATGTTGGCACCTGTGATACCGCTGATCGTTTATCGGGCCATGAATCGGCCGCAACTTCGAAAGCTGTGGACGCTATTCGGATCGGTTACCTCGGATAAGATAATGTGGCGCGGCTATCTCTGTTTTCTCTTTCATCCGGATGAAGAGATCCGCAGGCGTGTCTTAGTTCGCCTCGCCTCCAATCTCAACCACTTGAACAGCGAGATGAAGCTTGGGCTAAGTATCACTTATAAAGCTGCGTTAATGCTTAAACCAGATCTGTGTATTATTAAACCTCCCATTGAGTACGTGAACGTATTCAATGGTCGCACAGATCAGCCATCCACTAAGTGTATGGATGCGTTGCTGAGACTGGTGGAGATGCCTGATCTCAGCCGATCCGTTTACAAAAAGACGCTCCTTCAGATAAATAAACTGATGCACAATTGGCTGACTGCTGCCGCCTTCTCGGGCCACAAAGGGTCCATCTTCTGGAGAGACCTTGATGACCATGAGTTGCTGCTTCCGTCAGTGAGTATTCTGCAACGTGCGCTCTTTCGCTGCGAGCAAACTCGGCTCGAGTTTGCCGACGAGTCGCCGATGCTGATCTATTTGTTGCACTGCCTTTTTCTGCCGCACAAATCGAAACAGATGCTTGCCGAGGTGAGCGCCTGCATATTCCTGTTGCTCTTCCCCAAGCACATTAAGGCCAAAGAGTGCCGCATCCAGCTGCTAGTGGATCTCTCGGCATTGGCGGTGCCGTTCACTTATGAGCTGAACGAGAGCGTACCGCCCACAATTGCCGGAGAAGGACTTCGGATGCACGATCTTGTGCTGGCCAATCACTTTGGGGGCGATGCGGAGGTTGATGCACAATATTGGCGTCTCTTTCTGGCCATTTGCGTCTGCGGCAGTACGGATAATCTGACATTGTCTGCGATGCAGGAATTGGATATTGCTGAGTCGCTAAAGCTGAAACCATCCGATCTGGTCTTGGTGCAAGCCACCCAAGTGCAACGACAGTTGCAACACCTGCTGACCGATGAGGCGATTAGCTGCACCAACCACCAAACGCTGCAACACCTGGTTGTCAGTCTTCAGTTATTTCTGATCCATCTGCGCGGCAATATTAAGCGAGATCAATGCAGCCAACTGTGGACGCTGCTGCACAAGCATCTGCGTCCTATGCCGATCAATGAGGCGGATCGCAAGTTGTATGCCGCCATGTTGGAACTCTGCCTCAACTGTTTGCGTCATCGTTTGCCCCAGGTGCAGCAGTGTTTGAGCGATGCCCTCGAAGCCCATCCGGATCACAGTTTCATTGTGATACTGCACGATAGCAACGTTTCTATGAATCTGCTGCATCTGGTCACCGAATGTGTGGTGATGCTCATTTCATCGCCATGCCACCAGGCCTGTTGCACAAACAACAATTGGCACACCAAACTCTTCAAGGAGCTGAGTATTTTGGCACGCACCAATTTTGAGCAACGTAATCTGGAGCGTGTTCGCTGTCTGCTTAGAGTTCTGCGGCAGCTCAGCGATCAGCAATTGCACTTAGATGAAACTCAACTACAGGTGAGCATTGAATATTGATAAGAGAAGCTCTCTGATGTTGTGCAAATGTATGTAATAGGATGAAGGAAGTATCTAGGACAACATAGAGAATGTAATTCCATGATCAGCATCAAAAGCAGATTCTGACGGCTGATCTCAGAGACAATAAGAGGTAGCTATTTGAAGTTTGGGATCTTAATTCTCGTTTCAATAAGAATTATAAAGATATATCCTTCCATATTATATATATATATATATATATATATATATAAAAGAAAACATATCTTCAGTTTGAAAAATAGGCATCAGGCGTAAACATTTGCTATAATTTCCTAATCTAAGAAAGTAGATAACTCGTATAGCTCATACTCCTTTTCTCTCTATCTTTCTCTCTCTCTATCTACCTCTCTCTGTCTCCTTATAGTCGTATTATCATCACTTTGTGCAGTTATCTAGCAATCTGAGAACGAACACACACACTGGAGCTCAGTGGCAAAGGGACTGTCTGCAGGTCATTTGTCAGCTACAGGCAAAATCCAAGTTGATCTGTATTGGCACTGGACCCAAGGTGCTGCTCCATCTGATTGAACTACAAGGGCATTGCGATGGGGTCGTACGCGGTCTGGCCTGGGTGACGTTGGCCAATTTCTGCCAGAGCAGCGGAGACAAGTTGTGTTGCACTCTGACTAAATTGCATAAGTTTCTGCCTGGCGGGTTGGCCGCCCGTTGCCTGCGCAAGCTACTGGACGATATGGAGGTGATGCTGGTGCGTGAGCTGGCCGGACGTTTATTTGAGCTACTTATGCCGCACATTGGCGCCGATAACAGCCAGAGCCTGTTGGAGCAAATGTCATTCCTTAATGAGTCACAACTGGCAGTTGAGGCACTGCATTTTACACCGAAAATCAGCTCCAATGACGATAGATCTAAGGCAAAGCATTCCTCCGATATCATCGGCTGCCATGTGAGCATATGCGTCCGTCTGATCCTCCTGAAGCCCAGCTGGTGTCTCACTCTCTGCGAGCACGGCTTCGTCAAAGCCCTCAGCAGTGTTTTACAAAGACCATTGACAAAGGAAATGTACACATCCTACATGGAACTTTGCGCGGGGCAAATCTGCAGGCTCTTTGCCCTATGCTATCAGCACAATGCCCAATTTATACAGCCCACGATCCATCAGGACATACAGATCTATAACTACTGCAAATTGGTAGACATTTGTCTGACGAGCCAGTCGTCGATACCGGAAAATCATCACATTGAACTGCTTAAGCTGCTAATGGTTTTCTTAAAGGATAAATACGCATGTATAAAACTATTTACCATGATGCCCCAGCCACCCGTTATGTTGCTTCATCTGATCTTTCGTGGCCTAAGTAGCGATCATGTCAAGGGAACTGTCCAGTATTATACACTGGCAGCGGTATTGTTGCTGGTGAATAAGGAGCTGAATCCAAATAAGGCCTTGAATGCACTAAGCCTGTTTGCTGAATATGAAGGCGAAACTAATGAGGAGGAGAAGGAGGAGGACATGGACACCAGCGACTTAATGCCGCCGGCACTGCAAAAGAAAACCAAACCGAAACAAGGAAACAAACCAAAGCCAAAATTAAGCGCAACCATTCAGCTTTATGAGCGTTTGGACAGTCTCTTCGATGTGTACTATCCGGCGGGCAAAGACAGCCTCCTGCAGCCAGCAACAGAAACATGTAATGTACGGGTGTGTGATGTGCTCGGCTTGCTGCTCAAGCTATCGCCACAAGCGTCTGACATGGCAGACTCGGCTGACAACATGCTGGTGCAGCGCGTTATCCAACTGCTCGAGGAGTTCCTCTTTGATGACGAGGTGTCCAATGACATCGACTTTAAGATGCGGGTGGGTGTCGTCAACGCTCGTTCCATTGGGTTGAATCTGAGTGCGCTGCTCACCATGCTGCTTACGTGGCACTCGGCATCACATGCCCACATCGTGGATGCGTCTGTGGCTACACGTATGGTGCGTGTCCTGCAACAGTTGTGGCCCTGGCTCTTGAAGTCGTTGGAACTGATGAACACGGCCGTGCGTTTGACAATGGTGCTCACCGAGGACTCGCAGGAAATGTGCAAACGGAGCGCGCTGGTTTCGTCCAATTACTTCACGTCGCAGCTACATCTGATGGTGCGGATCGCTGGCACTAGCACGTATCCAATTAAAATGTGCCATTTGGCGGTGCGTGCGTTGATGAACTGCTGCGCCTGTGTCGAGGGTCGTCAGTGTCTGAGCAACTTACATATCCTGGACATGTTCGATACGATTCTGCCGGCAAACGGCAGTTGCAAAGTGATGAATCATTTCGAGATTTACTGGCTGATGTTTTGGGAGACCTTCTCCCGTTACGAGCAAGGCTCGAAGATCTGTCATTTCGCATTGCTCCTCAATACAGCTCGTCACTCCCTGCCGATGAGCAACGAGCGGACTTACTGCCTCCGCATTATGCGCAACATGTGCTTTTCTAATGGCAACCAGATGAAGTTACGGTACAATGACGAATTCGTGGGACTATTGCAGGAGATTATCTCACAACCGGTGCAGGATGGCAGTGGAAATGGAGATGAAACACAGCTAAAATCCTACATGGAACACCATCTGGGTGCCGTTTGTCTGTGGAAGTTATTTGGCTCCAGCGCCAAATGGAGGGCAAAATTGCGAGTCAGCAAAGTGTACAAAATATTAACCACGCTCTTGGAGCATTTGATAGAGATGCAAAAGGATCATGAGGATTTCAAAAACATTCCTTATGCCAACGCCCTGAAAAATGTGCTGAACAATATGCTTAATTCGTTTCGACCCGAGTACACATAAGCATTTACCGAGAAACCTGTAATAAGGAAATCCCTTACAGAAAAACATGCATTCATATTTTTGCACCGATATTACCCATTTTTGACGTAATCCCCTGAACTTGACCAGATCTCCACACCCGCCCTACTACAAGTTCTCTCAATGTGTGCCGAAGGTTAAGAGAGTCTGATTGAATTTTATGGAACAAGGTCTCTCAACGAAAAGGCGAATGTGCGATATGAGATTGTGTTCCTTATACTAATACCAGCAAAGAAACAGTTGTGCTCTTGGCTGCATTTAGCTCTCTGTTTACGTTTCTAGCGAACTTGTCGAATCAGCTGTTTTAGGCGTGACAATTTCTAGCTATTTATTATGTATTTTGGATAACACATATCTTATCACATTGTCACACAAGAAAGAAGAATTAACAAAAAATAGCTTTAAAGAAATATAAATTTGTTAGAAATGGTCCAAAACGGTTATCAAATACATAGCTTAAGGCGAAGGCAATCATTCTGTCAAGTTTGGTTTTGATAACATTAATATAAGGTGACTGGAATAAATCTCATACACAAAAATATATATACATACTGACATACTCGAAATGTTCTCTTTATTTAAGATATTTAGGTTGCCTGGTCGCACAAATTAATTACTCAAATGTGCCTATCACTTACATAATATTTACACACATACATCAAAAGCATTGTATAGTTTTCGAGAGATTACAACTGACATTAGAAATACATATAAATCTTTGTACGCAGAGAGGAGAGCAAGCGAAATGCTCACAAAATAAAACAACAAATATTCGAAAGAGAGCAAGAGAGGCAGAGCTGCGCTCTAAGACTAGTATAAATATGCATAGAAATTGTGGCACACGTTCAGTTAGCGACGATCGCTCTGCTTTGACAGACATTTCGAGGGACTGAATAATGGCCTCTTCCGGCAAGTATTGTTTTGCTATAGATCGCGGCGGCACCTTTACCGATGTTCTCTGCATCTGTCCGGGCGGTCGAGTGCGCACCATGAAGCTTCTCTCCGAAGATCCTGATCGCTACAGTGACGCACCCCGTGAAGGCATACGGCGCATACTGAAAGAGGTATAAATTTATAGAGCCACAGCTAATGGAATAAATTAATCAGACCAGGGATTAATCACAGGAAACTGGCGCTGATCTGACCGCAGCGGGTCTGGTGGATACCTCAAGGATTGGCTGGGTTCGCATGGGCACCACTGTGGCGACTAATGCTCTGCTCGAGCGAAAGGGTGATCCAGTTGTCCTAGTTGTTAACACCGGTTTCCGTGATCTTCTCTACATTGGCAACCAGGCCAGGCCAAAGATATTTGACCTCAACATACGCAAACCGGCCAATCTCTACCAGACTGTCGTCGAGGTCAACTGTCGCATTGTGCCCGAACAGCCCGATCGCTGTCAGCTAAGTAAGTTAGCATCAAATTATTTGCCCACCAGTTTACTAACGCATTATCTTTCAGATCAACAGTGGAAAGTGCTGCAGGGCATTACTGGTAGCAATTACTTGGAAGTGGAGCCTGTGGATGAGTCAGCCGTACGGGTGTCCTTAGCTGCCGCTCGCCAAAAAGGCGTCAATTCAGTGGCCGTGGTGCTGGCACACAGTTACGCCTGTCCGGAGCACGAGTTGCGTATTGGAGAGATTGCCATCCAGCTGGGATTCAGTCATGTCACACTCTCCCACAAGGCCATGCCCATGTGCCGGGTGGTGGCCAGAGGGTACACTGCCTGTGCGGAGGCCTATTTAACACCACACGTGGATCGCTACCTAACCAGGTAAATGGATGCTGCTGTATATAAATATATATATATATATATAAAGTATTTGTGTTTGTGAACGTGTTTGCTTGTGTGTGTGTGTGTGTTTTTTTTAATGTGTGTGTGTGTGTGTGCTAACTGTGTGTCTTAATCTCTCTCTCATAAATTTGCTTTATGAGAGTGTTATTTCTGTTTTTATTATTTTGTTGGTGGTCGAACAACAATTCAAAAATCGAAAACAATGAGAAAACAATTAAGATAATGATACTAATGCAAGCCAAAATAAAAAATACGGCTCTGGAAAAACCTAAGTATGCATGTAGACCAATGATAACAACTATAAAAATCTCTAACAGTATAGTCGAGGTCAAAAAAGTAGACATACCTGCTTGCATATAATCACAGTCAAGAAAATAGTCACGAGATATATTTTTCTCGCATATTTTTTTAATTTTTCTACAAACATAAAGCTGTCTCAGCTTCTGCGTATTGATTGTTTTCAGTGAAGACTTGCCTTTTTTTATCAAAACTAATTGAAAATAATCTTTTAATAATCTTTTTTAAAAATGCATTATTTCGTTATAGCTTCAAGTCAGGATTCGAGAATCAGCTGAGTGGCGTTGATGTGCTCTTCATGCAATCGGATGGTGGCTTGACCAACATGGAGAATTTCCGCGGGGCTCGCGCGATACTCTCCGGGCCGGCAGGTGGCGTCGTCGGCTACGCTTTGACGGGCTGTCGCGAAACGGAGTTGCCACTAATTGGCTTTGATATGGGCGGCACTTCGACGGATGTGTCTCGATATGCTGGGAGTTATGAGCACGTGATTGAGAGCACCACCGCTGGTGTGACAATCCAAGCACCACAGTTGGACATCAACACAGTTGCAGCGGGTGGCGGCTCTCAACTCTTCTTCCGCTCTGGCATATTTGTGGTGGGTCCCGAGTCAGCCGGCTCCCATCCTGGTCCCACGTGCTATAAGAAGGGCGGACCTTTAACCGTCACGGATGCCAATCTGATGCTCGGTCGCATTCTGCCACAATACTTTCCAAAGATCTTCGGCCCGACTGAGAACGAACCGCTGGACTATGAGTTGACTAGGAGCAAGTTTGGTAAGCTGCAGTCGGATATCAATGCTCATTTGAAGGCCACCGGTGATTCCCGAGTGTTGACAATAGAGCAAGTGGCTCTCGGTTTCATACGCGTTGCCAACGAATCCATGTGTCGTCCGATACGAGCTCTGACCCAATCCCGTGGCCTGGACACCGCCAATCATGTGCTCTCCTGCTTCGGCGGCGCTGGAGGTCAGCATGCCTGCTCCATAGCCCGGAATCTGGGTATTGCCAAAGTTGTGGTGCATAAATATGCGGGAGTACTATCTGCCTATGGGATGGCGCTTGCTGATGTTGTCCAGGAGGTGCAGGAGCCCAGTGGCATGGAGTTCAATGAAGCGAATGCTGAGCTCTTGAAATCACGTCTAGATGCATTATCAGAACGATGTCGCGCTCAGCTCGCACAGCAAGGATTTCAACGAATTGAGTTGCAACCATTTCTCCATTTGCGTTACGACGCAACAGACGGTGCTTTGATGTGTTCTCCAGCTGCTGTTGGAATTCAATCCGCTTCGGCATTGACTGCTGCTTATGGGGATTTCGAGGTGACTTTCCTGGAACGCTACCGCACCGAGTTTGGTTTTGTGCTGCAGAATCGGCGAATTATTGTGGATGACATACGCATACGAGGACTGGGCAAGAATGAGACACCGCCGGAGCTGCAGGTGGAGCGTGCCGGAGAGCAAACGCCAGCGGCCGAGGGGAATACCCAGGTTCACTTTGATGAGGGCTCCTACGATGCACCAATCTATTTGACCAAGAATTTGCGGGCGGGCCATCAAATCTCTGGGCCAGCTGTGCTCATCGATCAACTGTCCACGATCATCGTGGAGCCCGAGTGCGAGGTGCAGGTGACCAGCTTTGGTGATCTGATTATGAATGTGCAAACCAGTGGCAAGCATGGTATCAATGCCGAATTGGATCCAGTCCATCTGAGTATCTTTAGCCATCGTTTCATGAGCATCGCCGAGCAGATGGGCAGGTAAATCTCTAACTTTAAGCATCAGTCGAGTGGATAATTAACTTTTCTTTTCCAGGGTGCTTCAGCGTACCTCAATTTCGACTAACATAAAGGAACGCCTGGACTTCTCTTGCGCACTATTTGGCCCGGATGGTGGTCTCGTGAGCAATGCTCCACACATTCCAGTGCACCTTGGTGCCATGCAGGAGACGGTGCAGTATCAGTTGCGCGTGAGGGGAGACACATTAAAGAATGGCGATGTCATCTTGGCAAATCATCCACAAGCCGGTGGCTCCCATCTGCCAGATCTAACGGTTATTACACCAGTGTTTTACGAGTAGGGAATTCATCTTTTTCGAATTGCCTGTTTTAAATTCATAGCTCTCTTCCAATTGCAGAGGCCAACTGCGTCCCGTGTTCTTTGTGGCATCGCGGGGACATCATGCGGACATAGGAGGCATCACGCCGGGTTCGATGCCACCGCACTCGACATCTTTGGGCCAGGAGGGCGCCGCCTTCAAGTCGTTCCTCATTGTGGCAAATGGTGTATTCCAGGAGAAGCAGATTGTTCAACGGCTGACAACGCCAACGGACGCTAAAGGAGCTGTCGGTACAAGGAATCTGAGTGACAATCTATCCGATCTAAAAGCACAGATTGCGGCCAATCATAAGGGGATTCACCTGGTGTCGGAACTGATTGATAGCTATGGCTTGGATGTCGTCCAAGCCTACATGACGCATATACAAAAGAATGCCGAGCTTGCCGTGCGCGATATGTTGCGCCAAATCGGGAAGGATACATTGGAGAGGACCGGCTCTACTGTGCTCGAAGCCCAAGAGTTTATGGATGACGGTTCACCCATTACGCTGCGTGTCACCATAGATCCTGATAACGGATCCGCCCTGTGCGATTTCACCGGCTCCGGTCAAGAGGTTTGGGGCAACTGTAACGCTCCACGTGCGATAACCTTATCGGCTCTCATCTACTGCCTGCGTTGCATGGTGGGACACGATGTGCCACTTAACCAAGGTTGTCTGGCGCCCATTCAGGTGGTGATACCCAAGAACTCCATATTGGACCCTTCAGAGGGCGCCGCTGTTGTTGGTGGCAATGTGCAGACCTCACAGCGCATCGTGGACACGGTGCTAAAGGCGTTCCGGGCCTGTGCTGCCTCCCAGGGCTGCATGAACAACATCACCATTGGCGATGATCAGTGGGGCTATTATGAAACCGTTGCCGGTGGTTCAGGTGCTGGTCCGGGTTGGCATGGTGCTGGTGGTGTACACACGCACATGACCAATACTCGTATTACTGATCCGGAAATCCTAGAATTACGCTATCCCATGATATTGAAGCGTTTCTGTCTGCGCACCGATGGCTCTGGTGGGCGTGGCCAATTCCTTGGGGGCGAGGGCGTCGAGCGTGATTTGCTCTTCCGCAAGCCGGTTACATTATCCGTGCTCACCGAACGTCGTACACTGCAGCCATATGGCCTCGCTGGCGGAGAGTCGGGCAAGCGTGGACGTAACCTCATCGTTAAGCATGATGGAAGAGTAATAGCCCTCGGTGGCAAGACCTGTATCGATGTTGAGACGGGGGTGAGTGAAGCCCAGCACATACATAATTAAGCAATGTAATATTATAATATTTGTTAAATCTTACAGGATACATTTGCAATGAAAACACCTGGTGGCGGTGGATATGGACACATCGATGACGCGTCTAAAGTTGATTTATCATCCAATGAAAACACACAGAAGTTTATCGAACGTGGCACAGTTCATGATTATCGGCAAGCACAGGAGTCTGCATAAATGTACATTTAATTAATATTTGTATATTCAATTTTATTAAAATAAAAATCAATTTATTCAAATTTATTAAGCTGCCGCTTATATTTGAAATGCTTCAAAATGAGTTGTTTTTTTGTGTAACCAGAGCATTTAAATAACTCGTCTGGTTCTAGTTTGTAACAGCTGATCGATATCTAAAGCGAATTCATGATGAAGTCTATCGATAGTTGCCGAGCCTTCACCTGTTGCTGAGTTTGAATTTGTTGGACACCTCGTTTCTGTAAAACTATTGATTCTAGTGGTTAAGAAAAATACTATACTGCATTTTTATTATTTATAGGGACTTTGTGCATTTTGACTTAAAGAATTATTACCGGCATTTGTCCACTAAATAAAAATTGCTTGCTGTTATAACAGCTGTTATCGTTCATACAGTTGTTAGTGCAGCAATCGCTGTTAACAGTTCTCTTCTCCGCAATTTTGTAAACAATGTGCACGTGTTGCAGACAAAAATCAAATTAAATTAATAAGTAGTACTTATTAAGTGCTTTTAACGCGTTATTCTCACACAAATAGCAGACTGCAGAGACAACAATATGGCGGCAATAACAGAAAAGTCAAAAGACACAAATACTTTTCGGGTAAGTGGCTGAATGATTTTCTGTGTACATTATACTTTTGCTAATTTATATTTTTTTTGCATTTGCAGTTCAAATCGTTTACAGATCGCGTCAATGAGATTGATTTGCGCCACTTGGCACTCTATCACATAGGCCACAAATACGAACAGCTCGAGGAGGCAGAAAATGAAACCTTCTTTCAACAAACACTGCAAAAATGGAACGTGCTCAATCTAACCGAAGAGTACAACGACTTTAGCAAACGCTGTCGGAAAATTGTAACCTTGCCACAGCTGCTGCACCAAAAGGACTTTGTCATCGATCTGCTGCTCGAGCGCCTGGCCACAGCGACAAATTTGTCCCAGCAACCGTTGCTGGAGCTGCTCTATGTCCTGGCACGCGATCTTCGCGAGGAGTTTTATGCATATTTTCAACGGGTGCTGGATCGTTTGATATGCCTGCTCAATACACAGGATGCCGAGCAACTGGAATGGACACTGATCTGTCTGGCTCATCTGTTCAAAACACTCAAATCGTATTTAAAGCGCAACATTGGCATCGTCTTTAATGCTATTCTCCCACTCTTGGATGAGCATCATTATGCGGAACATGTGACGAACTTTGCCGTGGAATGCTTTGCCTATATAGCTAGAGATGTGCGCGACTTTCCACGTTTCCTTGCCTACGTGCTGCAGACGGTGTTGCGCGAGCAGGTCGCCAGCGTTCATGGCTGCGGACGCCTGCTCTACGAAATTCTGCGTGGTGTCAACGGAAATTTCCACACATGTGCAGGAGATTTGCTCGCACACGTTCTTCAGCTTCTTGGCAATGTGGAAGGTAAGCACAGTGAAGCACAGACAACCCTCCTGTCAGACATTGTGCAGCATTGTCTTGGACTGCTATTAAATTTCGTGAACGCCGATCAAAGTGTTGTCCTTTGGCAGCAACTCTGTGCCGCTGTCTCCAAAGACGATCTTAGTGTGACTGCCACAGTGCAATTGCTGGACTTAATATTGCCTCTAATTGCGCACAAGGATGGCAAATATATTGCGGAATTGTCGCTGCTGGTGCCGACAATATTGAAACTGCTCGATCGGCACACGGGGGAGCCACTACAGCGGCTTAGCACGTTGGTCAGCAGTCTCTTGCAGGCACGACTGACGCAATTGAGTCAACTGGATGCCAGTTGCCTGCTGCAGAAACAGCTCGAAGTTAGCCAGGTGTCGCGCACAGTCTACGCGGATTTCGTCCTTCAAATGCTGGACTATAAGCTCTTTGAGCTCCTCGTGCTGCCACACGTCGTTGCACACTATGAGGAGCATCAGGATGCCGCTGCACTGGAGCTATTAGCGCGCATTGTGCAACACAAACGTCCACTGATCGTAGATGCCACAAGTCTCGCCAATTGGCAGCCATATCCAATGCAACTAAAACAAACTGAGACCTTTGAGCGTTTGGAGCAACAAATACAGCGTATTGATGCGAAGGAGGAGCAACATCTTTTGCTAATAGTGCTGCTGCCTCATCTGCGTGGCTTCAACAAACAGCCACTCGAGCAGAGTCTAAACTTGGCCATACAGCAGCAGTTGGATGAACCTGCTGACTGCCAGCTCTTGCTGCTCCTGCTGCAAACACACGCTTTGCTCAAGTTTAAGTTGCCCAAAAAGCTAAGCGCCCAACTGCACCAGACACTCCTCCCACTCGTCGACAAGGACTTGCATTCCTTAGCCTGCCTGCAGCTAATCCTGCTTAAAGCGTCCAAGAGCGAACTGACCGAGGACATTTTGAATGCTGTTTCCAAGCAGTTGAGTCAGCCAGACCGCCAGTGTCGCCGCATTGCCGCACATTGTTTGGAGCTATTGGGCAGCAATAACAAGCAGCAGTCCAATCCTTATGGTTACTTTGCTGCTGCCTGTGGCATTGTGCCCACCGTGCACAATTACCGTGAGCTGCTGCTGCAACTTCAACAGCTGGAGCCGACAGCAGCGCAGTTCAAACAATACGCTCAGTTGCCCCACTTCAAGGAGCATGCTGTCAGTCTGCTGCTTGGTCTGCTCTACAACAACTTCAAGTTCGTTTGGGCGCCAGTGCAACAGTTACTCTCCGAATATGTTAAGGTCATGACCACCGATGAGTTCTGGCGCCTATTCCATGAGAAACTCTCGCTGACAGTCGCATGCATTTCATCCAAAGAGGAGACGACTCCATTGGCACAGCGCACCTTCAGTTCCCAGGCGCTGACAACTCTGTTGGCCCTCGATGAGGAACAGCAGGAGATGCCGCTGCAGCAGGCGCTTAACTATCGTCAACTGCTCTGGCAGTGCATACCCAAGTTGGGCAACATGGCCGAACTCAAGAATAGGGATCTGGTGAGTCTGTTCATGCTGTTTGTGGAGCACGAGTATCGTGGCCAGCTGGAGAGCACGGAGCACACATGGAATCTAAACGAGATAACGGGTAAGCGTAATCATAAATTTATAAATGTGCAGATTGTGTATTAAATTTAACTGTTTATCTATATTTCAGTCGACATGGACATCGATGTCGACAACGATGGCGACAACAACGAAACAACAACAACGGCAGTGGTGCTGAATCCAAACAAGGAGCGCCAGAAGCGAAAGTCTCGCAATTCACAAGCGAAATTCATTCTGCAAACCTTGCAGCTTAAGTTGGCCTGTTTCGTGAAGCAGCCAAATCCGAAGGCTCTGCATCGGGAAGCGGAGATGCGTGAGTTCTATCTGGAAATGCTTGCCGGTTCGAATGGACAGCTACAGCAGCTGGCACTGGACTGCTTAGTCGCCTACAAGCAGCCCGCAACGCTGGTGCAGCACAAGCAGGAGTTGGCGGGACTCATTGATGATGCCAAGTTCAAGACGATACTCACCGGCTTCGAGTTGTCCACTTTGGGTGCCCAGCAGCGCGAGGAACTCATGCCTTTCATACTTCGTGTGCTCTATGGCCACCTGACCAAAGGTGGGCAGCGTCAACTGAGTGGACAGCAGCGCAAAACGCTCATTCTGCGTTTCCTGGGCCAATTGGAGGAGCAGGAGATTTTCAGTTTTCTTAAAATGGCATTTGGCCGCTTCGAGGAGTACACAGATCAACCGATCGATCTGCTGCCTGCTCATGTGCGGACGCAGTTCCTCCCCACTTCGGTCATCTCTGCACGTCAATTGCAGCGCATTGTGAATCTTCTCGAGCTCATACGCAAGGAGTTTGCAGGCAGACTAAGCGTCGACTTTCAACTATATGTCCTTAAGCTGCTGCTGCTGGCGGGCAGCGTTGCCCAGCAGGTGCTCAATGCCACTGCCCACCACGTGGAGGCTGCCTATAGAAATGTCCGGCATGGAGCACTACAAACGCTGGTTAACTACTTTGGCCAGCTGTTGGACATGTCGGAGTTGTGGCAATCGGCTCAGATGCAGGCTATTTGTGAGGTGTTTGTCTGGCCGGGATTGGAACGATTGTCGCAGGATTCCATACATGCGCCGACGCCACTGCTCAAGCTGCTTCTACTCTGGGGTGGTGAGCCATCCTATCAGTGTTGGCTGCAGCAGCGTCCCACGCCTGAGTCGCCGCCCATTATCCACCGTCTGATGGCTCTGCTAATGAACGACAAGGCAAAGTCTGTGGTGCGTCGTGCTCTGCTCCAGCTGGTGGAACAACTGCTCGAAAGTGCGAGCTCGGAGGAGGCCCACGGCCCAGTTGCACTGGCCATTTTACAGCCCTATATACCGGATGTGCTACAGCTGATGCAGGCCAGCTGGCGTCACAAGCGCGCTGGCAAACAAACGCTGGACAAGCGAGAGTTGAACATCCTGAGCCTTCTCACAGTGCATGTGCAGCAGCCGGACACCTGTGAACTGCTACTGCAGACGCTGCTGCCCATCTTCAACAAACAGGCGGCGAGTGTGGGACCCGAAACAGTACTCCAGTTAATCACAACGCTATCCAATCTTTGTCAGCGTGTGCCCGCTCCACACAGCTATGTGCGCCAGCTGGCTCCGCTCTTCGAGCAGGTTCACGTGCTGCCCGCCCGCAAGTTGCTCTGCGATATGCTCGCTGAGATGGCGAAGCGACTGCACAAGCAGGCCAAGGAGCAGACAAATCTCTCCGCCGCAGCCGCATCTCTCCGGGATTGGGCTCGCTTTGTGCTGCAGCTGAATGCGTGGGACAAGCGCTGGTTGGAACAGCCCGACTACGACAAGCGTCTGCAGGCGCTCACCGAACTGAAACAGCTGCTGGAGCGTAAGGAGGATGACAGTCGTCAATCTGTCATTGATCTGGAATTGGGCTTGCTGGTCACCTACAACTGCTTCTACATGCTGCGTCATGTCTCTGACCTGGGAATGCGTGTCAATATTGGTGAGTTGCTCAAGCTGCTGCTGCCACAGCTCACCCAGCAGCTGCAGCACCTGTCCGATGAGCTTCACTTTTGGCTGGATGAATCTTTGCTGCCGCTACTGCAGCGCTGCCTGCGCGATGAGCGTCACGAGCATGCTCGGAATGAAGCCATCGGCCTGCTCGGAGAACTGGCTCGCCAGTGTCCCGATGCTCATGAGATACTGCGTGATCTGGCACCGCTGTGCGACTCCCACGATGCGGATGTCGATTTCTTTGAGAATATGCTGCACTTGCAGACACAGCGTCATGGACGTGGACTCCAGCGTCTGGTCAATGTTGCTGGTGGTGCCAGCTGGCGGCAGACGTGCCCCGCTCCCCGCACCCTCACACAGTTCCTGATGCCGCTAACCACGCGGTATCTGCTGAGTGAGAAGCATGCCGGGAAGCATACACTGGTGGATGTAGCCATCGAGTCAGTGGGCGTCATGTGTGAGCTGCTGCCCTGGCAGCAATATCATGCTGTGCTCCGGCATTACCTTCAGCGACTCCGACTCGCGCATGGCCAGCAGAAGCAGTGCGTCCGCCTGGTAGTTCGCATCCTGGACGCCTTCCACTTTGATCTGACCAATGCCGATGGCAATCTTCAGGCACAACTCAAGCAGATGATTACAGAAACACAGAAGACGGAGCCAACTGCGACTGAGGACCAAAACGATGAGGATTCTGAGGTTAAGGATATCAAAGAGGAGCTACCCGTAGACAGCACACTCATCGACTTCGAGGAAGAGCAGGCTGAAGATGAGGAACCATTGAAGCAGCAGAAACTTTCTCAAGCACTGGCGCCCAATGCAGCCAAGCGTGTCATGGCCACTATCACCAGCGTTCTGTTGCCCACTCTCAATCGGGCCATCACCGAGAAGACCAACTATGACAACAAGCACAAAGTGAATCGACGTCGCCTGAGCTACGAACGTGAGGAGGAGGAAATCCAACGTGTGCCCATCGCCTTGGCTATGGTGAAATTGCTGCAGAAGCTGCCGCATGAGCTCTTGGAGAACTGCTTGCCAGGTGAGTAGTGTGCTATGCAATATTTATAAGCTGTGAGCTTATCTAACCTCCCCGTCTTCAGGCATCTTCATGAAGGTGTGCACTTTCCTGCGCTCCCCGCTGAAGTCCGTGCGGATGCTAACCCGTGATATACTGAAGAAGATTATGCTCACGCTGGGAGGGAGTTGGTTGGGTATGCTGCTGGAACAGTTGCAATCGCTGCTGACGCGCGGCTTCCAGGTGCATGTGCTGTCGGTGACGTTGCATGGCGTGCTCGATGCACTGCGTGGCCAGTTGCAGCCGGCTCATATCGAATCGTGCCTGCAGAATCTGCTCGAGGTCGCTCTCAACGACATCTTTGGTGACGTGAACGCTGAGAAGGAGGTGGATAAGATTGTTGCGCACACGCCCGAAGCGAAACCCAGTGCCAAGAGCTATTTGACGTTGAATATCGCCGCGCGGCATATACGTGACAATTGTCTGTTGGATCTGTTGCTGCCGTTCAAGGAGCAACTGGCGCGCACTCACTCACGCCGAGTTACCCAGAAGATACAGGAGTGCTTTGCCAAGATTGTGGCCGGCTTGGTTGAGAATACGCGCATAGCTAGGGAGAGTCTGCTGATCTTCATCTATGGCACCATGTCGGAGAGCATTACGGATCTGCTGCCGGGCACACAGAAGCGACAGTTGAGCGCCAAGCAGCAGGCTTTGATGCGTCGCTCGCGTCCCGATTGCCTGCTAATACAGCCGGCGCCAGGTCGTCGCAGCGTCGCTACCGGGAATAGGCTGGTCAAGTCAAATGCGCAGGCGAATGCGCACATCCTCATTGAATTTGGACTGGAGCTGCTGCACTTTGTGCTCAAGCGCAAGAAGCTAACGGATCTCGACTATCAGCCTTTTCTGCATCCCTTGCTGCCACTTTTACGGGATGCCCTGAGCAGCAATCATGCGAGGACAACAACCTATGCTCTTAAGTGCTACACGGCCATTTGGATGGGTGACTATGAGCTAACGGAACTGGACACTGAACAACTCTGTCCGGTGGTCAATCGCATGTTTGAGATCCTCAAGAACTTTTCCACATTTGGAGCGACGCGACAGGAGGAGAATGCACAGTTGGTGAGGGCTAGCTTCAAGGCTGTGGTCGCCCTGCTCCGCAAGTGTGAGGATTATGCCCTGACTGAGGAGCAGATCGAGCAGCTACTGCTGCACATTGAGCAGGAGCTGCAGGAGGGCGAGTGCAGCAGTCAAACAATGTGCTTTACACTCCTCAAAGCACTCGTTGGACGCAAGGTAGACACGCGTTCGTTGCATGATCTGATGAAGCGTCTGGCGGATTTATCTGTAATTTCGCACTCGGATCATGTGCGGGATGAGTCGCGTGGCATCCTCATCACATACATCATGGAGTATCCGCTGCAGAAGCGAGTCGACCAGCTGCTGAAATTCATGTCCGTCCAGTTGGCTTATACGCAACCAGCTGGACGCCAATCTGCCATTCAATTTATGCACTCGCTCATCAACAAGTTCCCGCTGCAATTCCTGGCCAAGCACTCGGAGTTTTTATACCTATCGCTGGGCACGCGTCTGGTCAACGATGAGGACACCGCCTGTCGTCGCAATGTGGCAGCTGCACTGGAAGCGATGCTTGGAAGGCTGAACAAGCTGCAGCGACAGCCTCTCCTCGACCTCACCATGCTCTTCTTCACCTCGCCACAGTCCAGTCAGAAGCCGGGTGTACGTGAGTTGGCCTCTGTACTCCTCTCTCGATTTGTCCAAGCGGAACGTGCGGGATTTGCCGAAAGATTGCACGTGGTGCTGCCCACCCTTGTCACCATCCTAACCCTAGGAGATGCGGATGCTGGTGGCAAATTTGTGCGGGCTCCGGGACGGGAGCCTCTAGAAGTGAATGAGTCAAATCTGCCCAAGAAACGGCGACATAAGGTAAGCCGAAATTGAATTATCAATTCCTGCAAATACATTTATTAAATATTATAAATATATCTTTAATCGCCCATCAGCAATCAAGTAGAGCAGCGGATGAGGATCTGTTGCTGACAGAAGTTGACACCAGAGCACTGGTTGAGCAACAGCAGCGCAACATTGACCACCAACTGATACAGTTGCAGTATTGCCTGCTGAAAATCTTTGAGCATTGCGGCGAGGCAGTGATCAATGACGAGGTGCTGGCATCCACGGTGGATGAGCTGGCATATGGCAGTCAGCGTCTACTTGGCCACGAGCACAATTGGGTTCGCTGCAATGCAGCCAAGATGCTGACACAGATATTGGCGCACTACGATTACGCATATGTTGGTCAGCAGTTGATGGGCATTAAGCGGAAGCAATCAGAGGATGTGAAGCAATTAGAATTTATCTACACACAGCCGGCACAAGACCTTAAAAGTCTGGTGTTAGACTTATGCGCTCAGGTTATTCCCGGTGAGACGGCCCAGGAAATGATTGATGAGATAGTAAAGCTGCTGCTCTTTGTTGCACACATGCTGCGGGATGTGACTTTTAGCATTAAACAGGAGCCGGCGGACGGAGAACAATCCAAACAGCTGACAACTACCAGCAAAATAAATCTCAATTGGCTGGTGCGCAACATACGCATACTGATAAACAAGGAGGTGGCCAAGGCACCACATGACACCACAATTGTAAGTAGCTGCTACACACTCTCTCTCCGTGCTCCTTGTCACTCATCCTTCACTCGCTTTTTGATCCTCAGCGCACTGCTCTGTTTACGCTCATCGAAGGACTTTCCACACTGCTGAGCGTTGATGCAGTCGCACGCTTAACTCCTTCTCTGCTGCAGGCACTCGTGCGCGAGATGTCCGAGGAGGATCAGAACGTCGATCCGGATCTACGTCAGCTCACATTGCGTGTGGGCAGTCGACTACGGAAGCGCATCGGTGCCGAGATCTACGACAAGCTGCGCAACGTTGTCCAGACCAAGTTGATGGTACGACGTGCCGAACGCCGCAAGACTGTTGCCCAGGAGAAGATTCATGATCCGGTGCGTGCGGCCAAGCGCAAGGCTGGCATGCAGGAGCGCAAGAAGGTGGCCAAGCGTCTGAAGACAGCTGTCGTCCGTGGCAAAGCGCCCGACATGAAACAGAAGCTCAAGAAACGCAAGCGCAAAGCGGAAATGGCAGGATTTTAATTAGTTTTGAATAATTCTATATTTATAAGTGTGACACTTTTTGTATAGTACTACATCTACTCTATCAGGTACATAATGTATATCTGAACGTTGCAATTAATAAATTGTTTATTGAAAAAAATGACCATCGATTTATTTATGGGCTTCCAGGGCGCAACAAAAAAGTTTGGTCGAAATTTGCACATATAGTCCTCGGCATGCCTATTTTAATAAAGCAATATGTTCGAGTATGAACATGTGACGCTCTGAGATGCTGATAGCTGGCCCATGCAAGCCAGCCTTGTTCATCGTTGTGCCATTGCCATTTTTGCTGGCGACAATTTGCCGGCAGCTGGCGTCGCGACGGTCGCTGTTATCTATCCGCTTCCTCAGCACGTTTGCCGTTATTTTGAACAGTCTGCAGCTATTAGGCGCCGATGCGGACGCTTCACCAACGCTTACCGTTATTTTCAACCGTCTGCCGCTGTTATGCGCCGATGCAGAAGCTTCACCAACGGTTACCGTTATTTTCAACCGTCTGCCGCTGTTAGGCGCCGATGCGGGCGCCTTACAGGCGGCTGCGTAATATTATATATGTATTTAGGTTTAAGCATTTTGTATAAATAAAGAGCCAGCTCGTCAGAGCAGTCAGTTCGATTCTGAACGTCGTCGACGTGTATCACATATTTACAAATAAAAAGGGCGATGGTCTTTCAAATGGCTTAAATAAAACGACACTAAAAATTACTTTATTTAGAACAGAAAATTGGTCATAGCTCGTTTTCTGACGTGTCCTGTTCAATAATTTATTTTCATCAGGCCTGCCAACTGTTCAGAACTTGTCAAATTGCAATGGCCGAATTCTCAGTGGAGTGAGTGGAAGACAAGCGCACTGTGAACGGCCGTACAGAATATTACCTAAAGTGGAAAGGATATCCACACAGCGAAAACACTTGAGAGCCGTTCGAAAATCTTAATTGCCCTGATCTTATATCAATATTTGAAGAATCACTGAATAACAACAAAAAGGAGACGTCAAAACGATTATCCACATCAACGCCAGACTCAATACGAAGTATTGTCATGGAGGACAAGCCCGAAGGGCGCAAGAAGCTGATCGGCTTCGACCGGGGCCTCGAGCCATCGAAGATACTGGGTGCCACCGACTCAAGGGGCGAACTGATGTTCCTCATGAAATGGAAGGGCAGCAATCGTGCCGATCTAGTGCCAGCCAAAATGGCCAATGTTAAATGCCCCCAAGTCGTTATACAATTCTACGAGGAGCATACCACATGGTGCACTGGCAACGGCAGTGGCAATGGTAACGGCTCAGCTAGCGGCAGCTGCAGCGCGAACGTCGAGAGTGCCGCTGGCAGCGGTGGTACTCCTGGCAGCACTGTCGAGGCCAGTCCCAGTGGCAGCATCAATGATGAGAATATTAAGCCCGACGCAAGTGCCGATTTGTAAATTATGGACACCGTTTAAATCCGTACATACACACAAACTTGCAAGACACACGCACACACACAGACAGACTCACTGACACATACATACTGACAGACGCTGAATGCATGCTCGCATTTAATGACGGAAAAGATAAGAACATATATAATTCTTTATAAGAACATGCTCTGTATTGCGCCAATTGAATATATAAAATACATCAAAAATATATGTACTTCAATATATATGATTCTTTAACTTAAATCAAGAATTTTGTGATGACGAAGTGTTTGGTTTCTTGGATGATTCCCTAATCCTTGAATGCAGTTTGTTAGAGGAAACTCTTGCGATTCTTTTTATTTTTCGGTCTAAAAGTATGCTCAAAACATTATATTAAAATAAATAATACATTTAAATATTCATATATATTTAACTTATATATGTTTATTGTAGTTCAGTTCAGTTTGCTTTCAACGCGATTTCCGCTGTCCGGTCGCAGCAGCCACTTGGCTGCATAGGCGAAAAGCAACAGCACCAGCGTCATCACCTCCATGATAACGAAATGGGATATTGATGATCCGATTTCCAGCCAGGAGCCCGTATTGCGCACGAGAAACAAAAAGTTCAGACCCATGATATCGCAGATGAGCAGCAGGCAAATGAAGATTTGTTGTTCCTGCCGACGCGCGTACTCGCTGTGCGTGTACACAATGGCCAGATTGAGCACCACGGGCAGCAGGAGTTTGAGCAACACAAGCGACATGATTACAAACGGCGCAAAGTGACTGAGGAAACAGCGTGCAACATTTGGGTCGAACGAACTGATCGATGCAATGTTCCCGCTGCCGAAGAGCGAGAAGAATGTGTAAAGTAGAAGGGTAAATGCCAAGCGTACTGATGTTTGCAGTGACTTATGCTGAAGACGACCCGGCTCAAGCAATTCCGCAGTACTCTGCGCCCCCAGGGAAGCTGCCAGCTCCATAGTTAGCAGCTGGATAAACATTGCCTCATACGATGTGCACAATACGGTGTAGAGCGCACCAATATTATAGGTCATCTGCGCCAAACGCACCTCCAACGACGTCTCCTTGCTAAGATGAATGGACACGATGGCGTACACTAAATAGAGCCAACTGAGAAGCTTTAGTGGAAGCGGTACAGCTAACTGGTTGCTATGCAGATAGACACACACTATGGTGTTGATCAATATCAGAGCATTGCACAACTTGGTGTGCCAACTGTAGCTCCACCTCTCACGGCTCAGAAATGTACGGAGCAACAGGAGCAGAATGCCAGCCAGCAGTAAATAGTTATTCTGGTAACCCACCGAGAGCGGCAGTAGAGGGAAACAACTCAGGGTGATTACCAGGAATAGCCATTTGTAGAACTTCAGCGTGTTGGGTTTGAAGTTGCCCCAGCTTCTGTATGCATTAAAGGCAACGAAGCACAGCGAGATCAGACGACGCTCGAAGAAGGTGAAGACGAGCAGCTCCGCGCAAGCAATGAGCAACAGTAGCTGTGCCGGGGCTGGCGGTGCTCCACGAGTAACTGTTGTTTGAGAGTAAGCTCCGATGTCGACAGAGCTATGCTTGCTTTGTCGCATCACCAGCATCCAGACAATCAGCGGCAGCAGCAAATAAAATCCAACAGAAATGGGAACACGTTGCACCACAACAAAGGTAATCAGCAGCACAGCTGCTAAACTGAGGGGAGCTGTCGCTCGGGATTCCTGCCTAGCTCCCTTGTTTGATGTTGTCCGATTATGGGTGAGAAGACGATATAAATACAAAATCCAGCCGAGGAATGTGAACGTGGTGCACATTAGCAGCCAATTGCGATAGTATCCATGATAGTAGTCAATGCCCTGCAAAGCCAATTTCATAATGATGTTCGTGTTGATCAGCGATTCTTTGAATTCATTCAGGTGTAATCCAGCTGCCGTGTTGGCCATATACGCATTGATCTCCAATAATGTGAGTTGCTTGAAACTGTTTAAAAACGGCGCCAATATTCCACGCTTGTGTTGCTCCTGCAGATGCTTATATTGGGCGAGCAACTGCAGCGCATTGCTGTGCGCTGCCAACGCCTCATATTTATCGCCAGCGGTCATGTAGCCCAAAGGCAATATGCCAAAGTTATTCATTGGCGGCGGCAGACCAATTAATGCGGACATTAGCGGCGTTAGCTGTGCCTGTTCCAGTTCGCGCAGAGGCAACTCCAAGCCTTCAACGTTGGCCGTAAACGTGATGCCGGAGTGTGCACTACGAGCGACACCAGCACCCCAGAGCATGAAGGGTGTGTCAGTTTCATAGGCAGCGCCAGCACCATGAGATCCTGCAATAATAAGCCATATATATTTCTATATCGATCAATTGCTTGAGTTGTTAACTCACCCGAGTCTGTCATGCCGTGATCTGAGGTCAGCAGATAGGCAGTTCGGTTATCGGGAAATGTGTCCTCAAATCTCTGATAAATCTTATAGATTTCCTCTTCCGTAAACTTCAAATTCTCCAGGAATAGAGGCGTTCCTGGCTTGTGAACATGCCCAGCTGTATCGAGACCCAGCAGATGTAGGAAGAACACAACCTTCTTGGCGTTGCGCAGCTCCTCCTGCTTTCGGTTCAGCAGCAAGCGAACCCTGTCAAAAACCCACTCATCCTGCTTGTAAGTTTTGTGTTGACCGGAAAAGTCCAGATCGTGATTATAGGCATCGAAATACATGGGCCGGCCGCTATCGGCAAGCTTCTCGAATATGTGGAGGACATCGTGGGCACCCCAGGCGTATGTCTGCTCGCTGCGATTGAATACCGTGTCGAACTCAATGGGATTCTCCTTCCAGCCGCGTGTCACTGCTGACGGATCTTCGTACAGTCCGGCTATCAGTGCTATGTGGCCGGGCCGCGATTCTGTGGGCACGCGGGTGTGCGATATGCCAACAATGCCCTCGCGCATGAATATCTTGCGCAGGTGCGGCACATAGCCGCAATTTTCAGCGAAGAATGACTCAGCCCGCAGTCCATCAGTGACTATCAGCACAAGGCGATCAGCTGGCGGCTCTGCATTCAATGGTGCCTGCGGCTGCAGACCCTCAATGACTGGTGACCGAAAGTATATCACAAATATGGATCCCAACAGCAGTAAATGCAACACCAATGCGTAAACAACCCACATTGTCGCAAATAAACAAAAAAAAAACAATTCTCACATCAGCTGTTGACAAACTCGCCCTGGTATCGAAATTTTTGAGTACTGAGTACTGTTTCTGAAGTTACCGGCAACAGTGTTGGGCAAGGATTTAAATATAAAAAATACCAAAATAAAGTACCAGTTCTGCCGGCTTAAGTGATTCTAATAAAATTCGTAACTTTTATATGTAGTTTATATTTTACAATTTAAATTCATTAAATATATATGTCATAAGAAAGCGCTACAAAAAATATGGAGTTATAGAAGTGTTTGAATCGGAAGTAGAATCGTAGAGAACTTTTTAAACTCTTAATTGCACAGATAAAAGAACTAGCCAAAAGAACAACGAGGAGCAGTTCACAGCTGTTCGTCGGGTAACTTTATTCAATATTCAACCGTTTAATGCAGCAACTGCGGCATTTAGCGATTCGTGGCCTGACCGCAAGGCGATTCAATTGCACACAAGCTAACAGAGACATCTACGATGTGATTGTTATAGGCGGCGGGCATGCAGGCACTGAGGCCTGCGCAGCTGCTGCACGGATGGGCGCTCGCACGTTGTTGCTCACCCATAAGCTGGACACAATCGGTGAGATGTCGTGCAATCCGTCGTTTGGTGGCATCGGTAAGGGACATCTAATGCGCGAAGTGGATGCCCTCGATGGTGTGTGTGCCCGCTGCTGCGATGTGTCTGGCGTGCACTACAAGGTGCTGAATAAGCGACGTGGTCCAGCTGTCTGGGGACCCAGAGCCCAAATCGATCGCCAGCTCTACAAGCGGGCGGTGCAGCGGGAGTTGTTCAACACTGCAAATCTAGAGATCCGAGCGGCAGGCGTCGACAACTTACAAATCGATGTGGATGAGAGCAGTAGTAGTAGCAATACACGATGCAGTGGGGTGCTTCTAGAGAATGGCGAACTAGTACGGAGTCGTGCCGTTGTCCTGACCACGGGCACATTTCTGCGGGCACACATCAACATTGGGTTGGAAGTGCGGGAGGCGGGGCGTATGGGTGATAAGCCAGCCAAGGCGCTCGGCGAGGCACTTAACCGACTAAATTTTCGAATGGGACGCCTAAAAACTGGAACACCGCCTCGGATTGCCAGGAGTAGCATAGACTTCACACAGCTGGAGAAGCACGCGGCTGATGATCCGCCCGTGCCGTTCTCGTTCCTAAATGATAAGGTGTGGCTGCCTGCCTCGGAGCAGATGCCTTGTTACCTGACCTACACAACGCCTCGAGTAGATGAGATTGTGCGAGAGAATATGCACCAAAATCGCCACGTCACGGAGGAGGTAACGGGTCCGCGCTACTGTCCATCAATAGAGTCGAAGGTGTTGCGTTTTGGTGCCAGGGCTCATCAGGTTTGGCTAGAGCCCGAGGGCTTTGATAGCCCTCTGTGTTATCCGCAGGGCATCTCGTGCACCCTCCCCCATGCCCAGCAGGTGGAATTGGTGCGCGCTATCAAGGGATTGGAGAGTGCTGAGGTGGAGCAGCCTGGCTATGGAGTTGAGTACGATTTCATTGATCCTCGCGAGCTGTATCCTACACTGGAGACGAAACGTGTTTCGGGTTTGTTTTTTGCCGGGCAGATAAATGGCACCACCGGCTATGAAGAGGCTGCTGCCCAGGGTATTATAGCTGGTGCAAATGCTGCGGGCAAAACTCGAAGCCTGGATGGCCAACAGCTGAGCATAAGCCGCACAGAGGGCTACATTGGCGTCTTAATCGATGACCTCACCTCACTGGGCACCAACGAACCCTATCGCATGTTCACGAGTCGAGCAGAGTTCCGGCTATCTTTGCGGCCGGATAACGCTGACATGCGGCTCACAGAGAAGGGCTACAAGTTTGGGCTGGTCAGTGAGCAGCGCTATCAGCATTTCCAGCAAACGGAGCAGAAACTCAAAGCCGGCATTACGTCGCTGAAGGGTCTGCAGAAGCACAGCAATTTCTTTCGTCAGGCACTGGGTCTGCCGCAGACCAAGGCCTCCATACAGAAATCTGCCTTCGAAATGCTCGCCGTGCCAGTCGACAATATAACAGTGCATCAGCTGATTGAGCTATGTCCTGGCGAGCTGAGCTGGCTACGTGAGGATAGCGACATTTCTGCCCGACTGAAAATCGAGTCACTCTATTCGTTCTTTGTCGATGAGCAGCAGCGTGATGTGGAGGATGTGCGGCGAGAGGAGCGTCTCTGCATACCCACGGACATTGACTACTTCTCCAAAACACTGAGCCTCTCCAATGAGGAACGCCAGAAACTGACGCTTATACAACCGCAAACAATTGCCGCCGCCAGCCGGATTCAGGGTGTGACGCCATCGTCAATCTTAAGGATACTTAAGTACGTAAAGAAAGAGGATAGCTTACGGATATAACAACATATTTGTTACCTAGATTTGTAGTCACATACATTTCTAAACATAAGTACTGCGAAAAATAAAGATTTGTATTTTCGATTTTGAAAATATTCAAAGGGATTTTCTGTTTGGTTGAAATGAAAAGAAAGAATGTTAGTTTTTAATCTCTTACGTACAGTTTATTCAATAAAATCATAAATGCCTTAAGTAAAGTTGCACAAGATTGTTTATAATTTGTTGCATGTGTCACGCTCGTGTTGCATGCCACATGTACGAGTATGACATAATGTTTGTTGTTATTTATTTGATGTGTTTGTTGCATGTTATTGTTATAATCATACGCTCAACGTCAGTTACGGTTACTGTTTGCTCAAAATATGCTGCTCAATGATCTCTAATTGAATTTGTTTGTTTGTTTGTTTGTTTGTTAGCTTAAAAATTATGTTTTACACTTTGTATTCTGTTTTACACACACAACGAAGATTGAGGGAGAAATACGTTTAATTTATGTATTTTGTTAAGGTTTGTATTTGAAACTATTATGCATTATTTATTAGCATTCGCATTTTGTGGATTAAGTTTACATATATATATGTATGTATGCGCACCAATTAATATCCGTATGTAATATATCCAAGAACTATTACGATTACACTAGCTTACAAAATCCGGAAAATACGTTTGCGATCCAAGCTCTCTGACAGTTGTTTCTTTTATAGCATATCTCGTGTGATTTACAGAAATCGATTAAAACTTTGTTCAAATATTGACGTAAATTTGTATAAATCTTTATATTAAAAAATGGTGTTTTGCCCAAAACTAAATGGAACTTTTACATATCTATATATCCCACTATATTTAAAATAAAAATATATATTCAGTTGTCTTGTTTCAATTTTCCATTTTCGGCAACGAAACAATTATCAGAGATGCTGTAGATTGGAAATGTTGTAAACTAGTGATATTGGTAAAAATATATTAACGTTCAGTTTAACTGATACTTACATACCCACATCTAATTTGTATTTTATTTATAGTTTTTATAAGGAAAGAAAAACATGGAGTTGCATATGTCTGAATTGGCATGGAAATGTGTTCGGAAAATGTTTTGCACGTAATTCTAAAGTCTCATAATCCAGCATGATCGGTACGATAACGATGAGTTCTATTTTTATTTGTAGATATTAGCGTTCAAAATGTTTAGCTTAATTTGTTGAGTTTACTTTTTTCTTGTTTTTTTTTGGTTTTTTTTTTTATAATATCACAGATTGCTCGAGATTTTTATGCATAAAAAATAAATGAAATCTTGATTTTAGGCAATCTCAAACATAAGAACGTTTGGGTGCGATTTGTGATGATAAGTATAAACTGAAAATAGTGAAATCAAGAGAGAACTAGGATTGTGTGGCGTATGGTATTTTAGCTACTTAATATATGTATGCATCAATTAAGTATAAAAATGAATAATAATGACAATGATGAGCTTAGTTACAATACAATTGTTAGGGTATATTTAGGGTTTGTTAGTTAGTTTTCTTTGAATATTTGCTAAATTATTATTTGCGTAGTCTGCATCTGCATCTGCATCGATTTTTATTTCAAATACTATAAAACTTGTATAAAAACTCAAGATAAAAATAGAAACTAGTTTTTAAGGGCCAAAAGTCGCTCACATAAATGTACAAAAAATTTCGACAATTTCGAAAAATAATTTTAAGCCTTTCGCGATTTAGCTAATCCATTCCAGATTATCAATTTTTGTTTCTTTTTATATTTTTGTTTTGTTTTTGATTTGTTTCTTGTTTTACCTAAATTTCAGTTCCGTTTTATCCACCATGTATTTGAGTTCAATTTACATAATACATCATCATCATCTCTTTTCTCTTTTGTTTCGTACTCTCCAAATCACAATTATTAGCAATTTAAGAATAAAATATAACTATTCAGTATGAATGTTTTTTTTTTTTAATGTTTTTTGTTGTTGGTTTCTTTCATTTTGTATATATAAATTTCTTACGAGCTTTGTTTCTTAAGTTTTTTTTTTGTTTTTTTTAATCTAAAATTTACATTTAACCGATTTTTTAATATATGCATGCAACTACACTGAGAGTTCTTTGAATTACATTGTCAAAGTAAGTACATGCCGTAAAATTCTTATTGTTTTAATGCTTTTCTATTTTCAGTAATTTGAGTGTCTCACAATATTTATATTTATATTAATATATATATATATATATTTATATTTATATTTATATTTATACATTTTATGTAATTCTAGTTGACCAATTAGACGAATTTCGAACTGCATACATTCGACTTCAACTTTGGGTAAACGTTAGATTGTAACACCGAGAACGAACAAATATCTGATATCTGCTAAAGGGGATTTACATAGTAGTTATGTTTTGGTTTTGTTTTATTATTATTATTATTTTTGTTTTTTTTGATTTTATTATGTAGTACTTTTTTGATGGCGGCAATTCATATTCCTGTTTTGCTAATTGGCCCTAAAGCTTTAGAAACTCGTCGAGCATCCGCTTGCGCTGCTGATGGAGCGCCCGTTCCGACAGTAGATACATCCCAATATCGCCAAAGTTTTTCATTAGTTAGTTGTTCGTGTTGCTGAAGAGTTGGTGTCATAAGGCTGTTGCCTCCTCAACATTATTGCTGCGACCAAGTTGACCGACCGCAGTTTTGTTGTCCTCTAAAACAAATCGAGAGTTTTCATGAAAATGTAATGATTCTTCAAGATTTTTTTTTTGTGTTATATTTGTAAAAAGTTCTGCTTTTGCAATTAGTCAAAATATACCCAGAAAAATAATAACAAAGTAAAAAAAATTGTAAAAATTATGAATTCCTTCAATAGTTATAAAATCATCAAAGTTATTGAGTTATTTTTCTTAAATATTAACTGATACAATTAAAATACTTTACTTTAAAAATTGTTAAGTTCTCCATTGCCAGTCTGAAAAGAAAATAGGTTCTTTGACGGGACAAAACAAATGAAAAACTAAAATGGAATTATAAACAAAAGGATTTATTTGGACAACTCTATAGCAAACATTTGACAATTAAATAAAGAGAAATAATAATTAGGCAATAAGTGTGTAATAATAATCATAATATTAATAATATGTATATTTGATAAAAACACACGCTAGAATCTGTGTCTCCCTTAGGATGATGAGGCGATACGATGCAATACGTTACAAATTATTGTAGTATATGTGTCTATGTGTCTCTATATATATATGTATATCTTGTTTATAAATAGGCATTTTGGATTAACGGCTAAGTTGAAGGTAGATGTGAACTAGTTTCGATCTCACGCGAATTACTAACTACTTTCCACAATTATAGTTATGTGTATTTGTTTACGAATATGTAATGAAGACACTGCTGTTTCTTTATATTGTCATCGAGCATCATCTGGATGCTTCGGCAATGGATGTGGCACTTGTGGTCACCTCATCAGCTGTAGCAGAAGCAGCGGCAGCAGCAGTGGGAGCTGCTGTTGCAACATTGCCACTGCTGTTGGTGCTGCTGCTGACCACCGGTGGCGAGTTGCTGCCACTTGTGGTCGAGGTTACCGCGCTGCCACCCGTTCCAGATGCGGCTCCGCAAGCCGTATCCGGCAATAGCTTGACTCGTTCCACCTGCTCCGGCTGCTCCTGCTGCTTGTCAGCAGCAGCTAGAATCTTTGAGCAGGGTGATTCTGCTTTGCTATTACCTTGTGCCACACCAGCTCCCGTTGCTGTGCTATTTGAATTGTTGTTGTTGTTGATGCTTATGTTGTTGGCATTGTTGCTGCTGTTGTTGTTGTCCGAGATGGGTGGACTGGCGCTGCGGCGGGATGTGTGCTCCGGGGAGCTGTCTGGGAGTAGAGTTTTCTCCGAAGCATTTGGCGTTGCCGGCTTCTTTTCGAGTGGCACCGGGGGCGTGGCACTCTCCTCCTTGAGGATCGTCTGTTGAATGGCCTCCTTGTTGCTATCTGTGGGTCCATTGGACTCGATGCCATTGAGCTCATGGACAGCAGAGGTGCTGTTGCTGGCACTCGACTGCGCCTGCTGGCTCGAGTTCGAATTGGAACCGGTGAGATCCAGCGTCGTCGGCTCGTGGGTGATCGGTGTCGGTACCGCGTTGCTCTTCTCCAGCAATTGAACTGATTGCTGTTGTTGCTGTTGCTGCTGCTGCTGTTGCTGCTGTTGTTGCTGTTGTTGCTGTTGTTGCTGTTGTTGTGCGGCGGCGGCGACGGCGGCGGCAATGTGATGCCGCATGGCATGTGGACTGCTGGCTGTGCGTGATCCACCATTGGGCGCGGAGCCAAGTGGCGGGGTAATCTTCGGGGATGTGGGATGCGATGCAGCACTTATCGGCTGCTGATGGGCGGCGACTGGCGTTAGGCCGCTAGCTGCAGCAGCTGCATGCATTGCCGCCAAATGGCCATGATGATAGTAGTGGCTCATGGTGGGAATGTGCGAGCTTTGCGTCGGCGTCGTCTGGGCCATGCTGCTGGTGGCAACTGTCAGATTGAGGCTGCTGTGTGGTGACGATGAGCTGACGGCAGCAGTGCTAACGGGACTGGGACCCGCCGACGAGGCGGCAACTGTGTGCGGCGGCATCTGATGCACCGGATGATGTGGCGACAGATGAGCATGACTCAAATTGAGACTGTGCGGATGCGGACCCAAGCCCAACGCAGCAGCGGCGGAGAAGCCGGGATGCGTTAGACCCGCTGCACCAGGATGAGCAGCCAAGCCCATTGCTGCCTGCTGCAGATGATGCGGCAGCGATTGCATGCCCGGCATGCCCAGATTGAGGCCCATCGGGCTCTGGCGTTGAGCATTCGCTGCCGCTGCATGATAGTGTGACATGCCGGCCAGACTGTGGAGTCCACCGGGTGGACCGCGCAGCCCGAGATTGATGTGCGGCATCATGGAGCCGAGAAGGTTGCGATTCAGTGGCGCGTACAACTGATTCGAATAGTGATGCGTCGCATTGAGCAGCTGCTGGCGTTCCCGCTCTCTCGCCTCGCGCTCCTCCTCACGCATCTTGCGCTCGCGTGCCTCCTTCTCCTTTAGCTCCTTCTCGCGCTGCTCCTTTTCGCGCTGTTCGCGTTCCCGCTCGCGCTGCTCCCGCTCCCGCTCACGCTGCTCCTTCTCGCGCTGCTCGCGCAATTCGCGCTCCTTCTCACGCTGCATTTCACGTTCGCGCTCCTCCTCGCGCGCCACTCGCGCCCGATGCTCCTCCTCCAGCTTCATGCGATCGTGCATCGCCGGCGAGATGCCCAACGCTGCCCCCGGCATCATCGAGTACAGATGGGAGTAGGGCGATGCCATCTGTGGATAGAGTGCCGCCGCATGTGGATGTGTATGATGACCGCCAGCGGCACGGAACAACTGATAGCGATGCTCCAAGTATAGCGGATCCGAGTACGGTAATCCTGCCGCCGGATTCAGAAATGCTGTCGAACGAAAGAGAAAGGGAGTGGGAGAGAGAGAGAAACCGATTAGAGTTGAACTATACATAATAATTTATTTTTAAGATTGGATGGTTCACATGGTGTGGTACCAGGTGCTCACCTGCTGGAGGAAGGCCTTGCAGGCTGGCAAAATGTGAGTAGGCCTCGAGGGGGAAGGCACCCGCCGGATGCATTAGCCGCTCATCGGATCTGTACGGCTGGAAGCCACTGCGGGCAAGCAGCTCCGGTTGCAGCGATGGCGCCTGTGGCGTATGACTAAGCCTGGCCATCTTTTCGGGTGGCTGTGGCGAAGGTACCGTTCGTTTCTTATTGCTAACGGTGCGATCCTCGCAAGCGACACCACCGGACGCAACGCGTCCAGCTACCGAGTTGAGGGACACGGGCACGGGTCCGCTGTTGGGCTGCGTCTGGGCAACTGAAGTGGGCACATTGCGCTCCCGGGCCACCTGAACCGCATCGTCCTCCTCCTTAATGTCCGCCTGCTTGGCCAGAGTGCGCAATGCGGCCGCAAATGAGCCACGACCACTGGCCGCCGATGCTGCATTGATGGCACCGGGTGGAACTCCGACACCAACACCAACTCCTGCCAGCTGTTGCTGCACTGCAGCAGCGACGGCCTGTTGATGCGCCTGGTGTTGCTGCTGCTGCTGCTGTTGCTGCTGTTGCTGTTGTTGCTGCTGCTGTTGCTGAGGCGACTGGCCGCCAATGTGGTTGGTGGGCAGGGCGTGATTTAGCAGTCCGCTGCTCGCGGTAGGCGGCGCTGGACTATTGGCAACTGAAGCTGAATTTGACGGCGTCTGCAAATGAAGCGGCACGGGTATGTGTGGAGCAGGGCTGGTGGCCGGTCGCTTCTGTCCAGCCTTCGGCGGCACTGGAATTACAAATCAGGCATGCAAAAGTTTAGTTTCAGTTTTCTGTTTTTGGCAAACAGTTTTTAGTGAACAATTTCGAATTTCTTAGTTTTCTAAGATTCCTCAAGTTGCGTCCTTAAGTCCTGTTCACATATTAACTTAATACTGATATCTATGCTTGAATGCTTGAATAAGAAATTAAAGTTTTTAAATGAACGTTTTTCATTTATTTGATGTGCTGCACTGCTTGTATTTGTATTTGATTCAAGCATGCTTACTTTTATTTGCTTATTCACATTTGAGCATATTCAAGAATGTATTTCAATTTCAATTTTAAATGGGAATATGGATTACAAATTTGCATACATTCAAGTAAAGAACGAACCACTCTTAATCACCAGAGTGTTGCTATAACAAGACACAGAAAGAGAGAGACAGATAGAGAGTGAGAGAGAGAGAGAGCCTAACAGGGGAACAGTTGCGGGCTGAGTGCGGATTTCCTGTGCTAATAACTGATTGATGTCGCTGAGTGGTTTTTGGGGGGCTGGAGAAAATGGGCTACAAAAATTGCGCATACGCCTCGTTGCATTTGTTACGGAACGGCACCGGGAACTTTCGACTATCGCGATACCAAAAATGTAAATGCAAAGACCTGCAGCTTCGGACACGAACACGGAAACAGGCACAGACTATGAATACGGCGCCTGTCCCTGTCCCTATCCCTGTCCCTATCCCTATCCCTATCCCTATAACAATCGTTAACCCTATCCCAATGCAATCCCATCCAAACAATTTTAACTCATGTCCAGTATTCAGTGTCCACGTGGCTTGTGTTCCTTTTGAGGGCTTCTCGGCTCACGGCGCAAATTGCACGCCCAACGAGTTTATCGATTCCTGTTTCTCGTTTCTGCTCGCATTGGGGGGCCAAATTGCTTTCAGATATGACAGCCACGCCCAGTTGCTCCGCCCCTTTCAGGTCAGCTGCAGCAACACAGGTGCTTGCTGATCTACCTCGGCTCTGACTCTGACTCTGACTCGCATTCACTACTCGACGACAACGAAAATCATTTGCTGGTGTTCTTTTGTGTGCAGCAACACGACGGCAACTACGGATTTAAGGCTATCGCCAACATCATCATCATCATCATCATCATCCGGATAATAATCGTCACCAGCTGTATCGCTATTCGATATCGAATTATCATCTGCATTTCAGAGCTACAGTATTTTGAGTATTGATTGCACTTCAGCCTTAAATTATATATTATATTTTAAATTTTAAATGTTTTTAATATTTTTGTTCTCTGCGAATCGTTTTGCTCTAATTGCGATTATTTTTTTTATTTATGTTGTATAATTTTTTATGTGTATTTTATTTCAATGCCTGCATTTCATTTATTTCTTGCTTTAGAGTTGTTTCTTAGAAGTATTCCTTGAAAGGAACTAGCAGCTTAGATTCTCGGGGATTTTTGTGTTTTGACTCGTATTTGTTTAGGGGCACATCCCGTTTGTTTTTCAGTTGAACATGCACAATGCGAGTTTGCACAAAACGTTTTCATTAAATGCACGAAATGCATTCAAGCATTTTTATGGTGCGTGCCTCGCAAAATGCAGCCATGCAGGCGCAAAGGGGGAGGGAGGAGGGGAGGGCGTTGCTGCTGTTGCAGGAGGAGGACAGCGGAGCAACAACGGTGAGTTGCTGCCTAAGCCTGGTAGCTGGATTGGTTGCCAGTTGACGCTGGAGGGGACACAACTGAATGCATATATAGGCAAATTTTAGGGGCTGTGCATGTGCTGCATGTGCTGCATGTGTATTTACCAAACTAAACCGAAATAATGCTCGAAACTGCTGCAGCAACAGCAACAGCAACAACAACCACAACAACAACAACAACAACAATGCGCAACTCTCGATAACAATAAAACGCCAACGACTGCAAAGGCGACTCCCGATTGCCACTCCCTCGATTCCAGGTTCACAACGCCAAACAAAAGGCGCCCTCCGCCAACGTATTTGCCAGTTTGCCTAACCTGCTGCTGGGAAAACTCGAATGCTATCTGAATATTGGGTTGGGCGGGTTTTAAGGGGTCCATGGATGGATGGTCGCCTATAGAGATTCTCTGCCTTGCTCTGCCCTGCTCTGCTCTCGGCGTCCTTGTTTGCCATGAAATGCCTGTATGTTTGCATTGGGTTTTGTTTGTATGCTACCGTTATTGCACCACCAACATAGTGTCCACAACTCCCACCCCCCCCCTGCCACATCCCCCCTCAGCTGTTCACAGCTCGAGTTTTGTTGCTGCATTCAGCGGCGATTTGCAAGCATCAGCGATATTTGCCGAATTTAATCAGGACACCAATACGAGAGTGCAGACCAGACTCGAACTCGAACTCGTTTCATTTTCAGATTCAGATACAGATACAGATTCGACTCTGAACTCTTAAAGGCTGCATTCCAATCATGTTGTGCAAACAGTTTTGTCAGTTAGGTTTCGAGTCCTTTCGATTTTTTTGTCGCAGCCCTTTTGCAGTCCATATAATCACTTTGGAATTCCAAATGTATGAATGGGAATCAAATTCACAATTTTTTGCGACATTTTTGCAATCATTTTTATCTTCAATTGACATTGAATATGAGTTGCTAAAATCGTAAACAAAATACGTTTTTTATCCGAGCTATAATACCAAATGGGTTTCACCGTTTTTGCTTTTATTTTCAAATGCTGCACTTTAAAGGTAGCACAAACTGAATCCACTCAACGCCCAAAAATAATATGCGTAGGGGAAAGGGGAGCGCTGTGAATCATGTGCCTTTAAACTATTCTTGAAATTAAGTTAAAAACTGGTAAAAATGCGTTACAAGCTCAAATTAATTCAATCATTGTAATCAGTTTAGACTTGAGCTTAGTCAGTTTAACAAGTTGAAGTTCAGCTTCTGATTCAGCTTACGAAAATTGATTATTTGATTGCTGCTTTCATTCGCTGATGTGGCTTGTATATTAACTCTTCATCTAAGCTCATCTTTCGCTCAGCTAACTTTTTGACTGTGTCTTTGTCGGTTAGTATGGCCATGTGCAAATGCAATTTGGGCAAAGTCAATTAGATGGCATACATGGCACATACCGCATAAAACAAATCATAACTGGTCATAAATAAAGTTTGAATAAATTAGGCACACTCAATTCTCTGTTCTGTTAATTCGGTTGCTATTTGGTATTGTTGTTGTTGTTGCTGTTGTTGTTGTTATTATTGTCGGTTCGATGCTGCAAAATGTGTTTTTGTTGCTTGGGTAAATTAAAATGTCACCACTCGAAATGGCCAAAATGCAAGCACAGGAGCCAACCAACCAACCAACCATACAACCGAATAACCAACCGACAGGGAGACAGATTGACACACACACGCACACACAACACTTGACCAACACCAGCACTTGCACCATCACCTCCCCCAAAAGCCGCACACATTTAAATAATAGTTACCAGCAGTGAAATTCCTTTGTGCCAGGACACAGGATGGCGTTTGCTGGCAGTCGCCGGTTGCTGGCGATTATTTCACCACAACTAATTACAGTGGCAAACGGCGTTGCAGCATCCACCCCCCCCATCCCCCCTGTTGCTACATCCCAGCCTTTGGGCAGGACATGTTTAGGTCAGCCACAGCACATTCACAAGGATTGCAATCGAGCGGAACATGAATAATTTATTTAATAAATACATTCACAATTAAATCAATTGCGAAATTTGTGGGGGCCAGGACAAGTAGCAAGCAGCATAAGGCATGTTGTATGTATGACTATGAGGCATGTGGCATGTGGCAAATGTCCAAATTTTGGCAACAGCACATTATCGACTGGTCGACCTGGTCGACAATCATATCTAAAATTCAAATGATGCTCTCGGGCCTCCTCCAGCCAGGCCAACCAACCCAAGTATGCTGCACAATAATAATTTGAGGATTCTCGACTAGCCAAATACACTGTAAGCAGACATTAAGTACCCTTAAATGCCCAGCGATAAGTGGGGAATTCACTTATTGCATTTGATGTCTACTTTAAATGGATTTTAACAGATGAAATTAATTCGAAGCTTGCTTTTGGGGAAAGCTAAGTTTGGGTCTTGGAAAATGAGAGCATCAATAAACGTGAAAAATTCATTATATTTAACTTATTCCCTTTATTATCAAAAGAAATGCCAACAATGTAATGCAGAAGAATTTGACATTCTGCATTCTGCTTCAGCTTCTATTAAAAACAGAGAAGTTGTCACAATTTGCCACAACAGGATACCATTTCAAGTAACATGTTTACAGCTCATTTATTCGTATGTATGCAAGCAAGAATGAAACATGTTGCATATATAAAATTCCAAATATATTTAACAAAGCTATTGTCAACTGTAAGATTTGCCCATTTAAGATATGGCTCTGTACAATTGATAAGTCAAGTAACATATGTACTAAATTTATGTAATTGTAATAAGCTCATAAGCTCAAAATTGGAAAACGGGCATGAGTCGGATACAAATATTAAGGTTAAAGTCTCTAAATTAATTATAAATTGAGTTCTATATGTGTATGTGTATGTGTGTGTGTGTGTGTGTGTGTGTCTGTTTGTGTGTGTGTGTGAGCACTTGGTGCATGGCTAACCAACCAAGCAGTGTGCGAAACCGTCAACTTGCTTCAAACTGGCTGCGACTGCGGTTTCATATGTGCAATTATTTGCCGTTACGACAACAGCAGCTGCCGTTATCCTATGTGTATGTGTGTGTGTGTTTGTGAGTGTATGCATTTGTGGCAGGTTGGCAGGCAAACCAAGTTGCGTCTTGGCCCAGGCGCAGGCAACGAGTTTTGGTTAGTTTGCAGCTCATGCATTAATTATTGTTGGGCTGTTGCGGTCAACATGCTCACATGTCCACCCAGCCTCCCAGCTACCCAGCCAGCTAGCCAGCCAGCTTGCAAAGCTTGCCAGCCATCCTGCCTGTGTCGCATAACAACATGGAAGGACACCCGCAGGAGCAAAGGCGCTTGCCCAATAGATGACCAGCCGGTTAAGGTGGGGGGAGCTGAGCGGAACGGTGCCTGGCCACCACAGAAACCCGACACCCGTCTAAATCCTCGCAGCTTGGCGCACCAAATGCAGCCATCAATTTTGCGCCAGCACGAAGAGAAGAGGTTGCAGCGGTGGTAAGAGGGAACGTGCAGCTGCCTTCATTTCACTAACTGAAATTGGCAAAATTTTGCATGCTGCAGCATTAGCAGCATAGACTCGCGCACAATCCACTCACTCACACACACACACACACACACATACACACACACACGTGTTCAATATGTGCGCAAAATTGTTAAGCAAACACAGAACACAATAATAAATATGCATAATAATTTCATACATTAAATCTTTGCTATTGCAGTGTGTTGCACTGCTGCACTGCTGCCATTCTCGCCCCCTTCCCCATGTCCCTACATAATTTAGAGCAATAGTCCTTGCAGTCCCGTTGCCCGTAAAGTATGGGACCAAAGTCCCATTATATATCATTTCCTAAAACATAACAAGGACTCATTTATTGGTCGGTCGGTCAGCGTGCATAAAATAATCAAAATGAATTGCAATTATCATTAAAATTTCAACGAATTATGCAATTAGCTAATCGGCCAAAAGGTGTTTTGATTATAGCCAGCAGCAAGTTGGCTAAAAAGGACCTTAAAACCTTCTAAGTTCTCGTAATTTTCCATTCTACTGATAACTGTTCAACTGCGCTCTACCGATGAAAATCGATTGCCGATTGCAGCCCAAGACACGACTTTGAATAGATTACCTTCATTTTTGATTAAGGTTTGATTATTCTGCAATTGCACATTTGAAATGCCAATTTTGATTTACAATTGTGGCAAATAATTAGCTTGGTTTGAATTGGTACTTTCGGAATAGGATCAGATAGTCAACATCATTCACCACTTCATCAGGTCTCAATTAACTTTCTACAATATATATTTACAGACCCTTGCCCACAATTAAAATGCCACAATGCGAATTTCCCAGGCGATTGACAACAAATGTTCGCTTTTTTTTTACAAAAGGACCAGCAAACTGACCCCCATTTATGGATAGTCCTGCATAAAGGATGTAAGTAGTAATTAAAAGTCGCGTGTGCTATTTGAAATTGTGGTATCGAAATAATTCCATAGAATTAGGTTGGTTTTCGAATATTATTTGGAGTAGACAAGGGCAAGTCTAATGTCTCTGGGTTGGTTTTTAATTAATTGGAAAAGCCAAAAAGACCTCAGTTATTTTGTTGTTGTGTTGCATGTGGCAACAAACTGGCAAACAAATGGCAACAGGACCCAGAAGGATTTAGTGCACGCAAAATGCAAACACGAATAAGTTGCAAGAAAAATGTTTGCAAAAACTTTTGTTTCTCGCATTCGTACACAATTTAAATACTTCCAGTCACATTCTGGCGAGTCTCCTGGCACACAAGGAGCGCCAGGATATAACTCGGTAAACAAGTGCCAGAGCGCACACACACACACACACACGAGGCGTGTGGATGTGGGTGTGTTCTGTCCTGAATGTCCTGTCCTGACACTGCGGGAAATTGCGTTGCACAAGCACGAAATTCCTGCATAGGTGGCGGCTGCTGCTGGTCTCCTTGTTGCTGCCTATGCTATGCTGTACTATCGCATTGCCCACTGCTCGACAATGTCTGCGGTATGTCCACAATGCCGGAATTCCACACTCAAATACCCCGCACGCGCGCCAAGAAATGCACAACTTCATAGCAGCATTCCAAGTGCAAAACGCATAAATGAAATTCCACAGCCAGGACCAAACAAATGAGTTCCACTCGCCATCCCTTTCCCTCTCCCTTTCCCTAGACCACTCCCTCTCCTTGTCTCTTGTTCGCCGACACAAAAGCCAACCCACAAATAGTTGTTGTTGTAGTGCAGCAAAGTGGGTGCCGAGGTTGCCACAGTCTGCAAAGTGCAAACTGGCCCGCAACTTAGCTGTTGAGTGCAAACAACGACTGCCGAGCACTACCAGGACTTCAAAGGACACTACTTGGCTCATTCAAAGTATGAGCAGGCCACTAAAGCTGCTACGGTGGTCGAACAACAACAACAACAACAACTTTCGTGGAACTCAGTTACAAAAATTAGTTTTTCGAATTTCACACATTGCCAACATTCAGAAAAAAACACTTATCAAACTTAATCAGCGCATTATCCAATATAAGCCTGCTAATTGCAAATAAATAAATCATGGCTTATACTCTATCTTGTCTCAATCATATTCCAATCAAGTTTGTTAAGCAAAAATCAAAATAAAGACTGATACTAATCAAGAATATAAGCAAATATATAATGTAAAGGGTCTCAGGAGTAACGTCTTTAACTTTTTGGTTTTCTTTTTTTAAATCACGAGCAAACACAGAAAGAGAAAAGTTCAAGTGCATAAGTGCAACCATATGCAGGATGTATTGAGGAGACTGCCGCCCGCTGTTGTAGGACCTCCAAGAGGGATGAGGGGTTGCTGATGTACATAGGTAAAGATGGTTGCGTGACGATATCTGGGAACTTGTGTGCACAAATGTGCTGGCATGTAAAACGTCTGACGAGCAAAAAGACTTCAATTGGTCTTCAGCAGCAACTTTGGCATTTTGTGTGTGGAACGTATGTATGTGTGTGTGTGTTTGTGTGTTCGTGTGGGTGTGTGTTACACGTTGAGAGTTGCATGTGTTCTTCAATTCGCTCAGGAAAAAGTCGACTGGGAGTCGACTTCGTGGATCCTTGTCTGCTTCTACATAAGTGCATATGCGACTGTGTCTGTATCTGTATCTGCCTATCGTTTCTTGTATCTTTTCATTTCTGCATGTTTATACATATATAAATATACATATATATATATATATATATGTATATGTATTTGCCACATGGAGTGGCAAAGCGATAAGCGAGTTTTCTGTATAACCTCAAACGCCTTCAGTTTAACTTTTATTTTTGTTGTTGCCCTTGCTCTTCCGTATTCTGGGATTGCTTTTGTCTGTTGCCTGTTGTCCTCTGCTATCCTGATCAGCTTAAAGGGATTCAACTCTTTTTTAATGACACACGAGGATGTGTTCTGGCCAGAGAAAGGACTCGCATAGCGTCACCTTTTTAGCTTGGATTAGACCCCGAGCAGAACCAACTGCATCATCCTCAGTTAAGTTGTTATAAGGAATACTTACAGTAGCTGCCATTTGTTAAGCTATCTTTTGAAAGCAATTGCACTGAAAACTCACCTGGAATTATACAAAAAATGATTGGAAAATTGTGATTAGTATGTGCTGATACAACAGGAATAGAAAACAATTTAATCATATATTTAAAAACAGCGTAACTTCTCGATTACCCGATTATAAGATAAAGTTAAAGTATACGCAGCAAAAAAAAAGGAACTCACAAAACTGCATTTACTTTCAACACAATCCCAGTTAAACAGATACAATCAGATACAAATTTAACTGGTTGAGCAAGGATGCTTAAGCAGACTCGCTCATTCCAAAACTAAACTCAATTGTCCAGCTGAAATCTGTTTAATCCCATGAGATATATATATATGGATATTGTTCGTGATGGATTGCCATTAGTGGCCCTGCACGCAATTCACCCTTAATAGGCAAAATGAGCATCAAACTGAAACTCAGACAGAGAGAGAGCCCAAATCCTTATTCATATCCAACGTCTTACGACTAAATTTGTGCTCGACTAATTCCTCAAATCCCTGCAAATGCTTCACAGGATTTGGGGTATCGAATTGGTTTCCTTTTTATGACCACACAAGCTGACAACGCCGCCAGAAGCCGACGAAAGCCGTCAACAGTAGCCAAGCATCAGCATTTGCAGCCTTTTATGCACACATTGTAATGCCTAATTTTCTTGCGAATCCAGAAGCCAGTTTCGCAGGGGTGGCTACTACACTCGGAAAAACATTTGCGCTCAATTTCAGAGAAGAGAAAATGATTGTCTACAATTATATTAATATCTTAATAAGTTAAGTTCTTAGTATTTTTAAGAAATAGATTAATATAAAGAAAAATTAATATGGTTTTTTATTTTTAGGAATATATTTACGAAATAGCAGTTTTTAGAAATGTTTATTCGAAATTGTAGAAAACGTTAATAAAATCCTTAAGATTTATGTTTTTTCAGTGTATAATGGCGAAAGAAAAGAAAAGAAACTTGCATACAAAGGCGACAAACCAACGACAGACGACAGACGAGAGACGAGAACGACAGACGAGCACTTTGTTAATCCCGTATTTATGCGCAATTACGTATTTTTCGCATTAGTCAGCCAAGCAGTCAGCAAAAGACGAAACGAAACGAAACGAATAAGGACTAAGGACTAAGGAGTAAAGAGTATGAAGCCGATGCTGAAGCTGATGCTGATGCTCAGGCTGAGGCTGACGCCGACCGACCCTTGTGGGTTGCCGTCCTTTGAGCCCTCCTGCCAGCTCTCTCGCACCCGTTTATTCTTTGCGCTCTCTCTCTCTCTCTCTCGTTTCGGGCACAGCAATGCCTTCGTATACTGCTTCTTCTCCGTCTCCGTCTCCATCTCGGTCTCTGAGTCCTGACTGCCTTTTCTTTTGGCTTAGCGCAGTCGCCTTTGTTGCCCGCTGCTGCTGCTTCTGCTGCTGCTGCTGCTGCTGCTCTTTATCTTTAGCAGTGAAAGGCGTTTCTGTTTCGCCTCCGCCATTGACTGCCAGCTGCCGTGTGCTCTGCCTCCATCCTTCATCGCCTGCAACTTCTCTGCGTCTTTGTTCTTCAGCTTGCCCCGCCTCCTTCTCAAGCCCTCTTTCCTGCCGTGGCTTGTCTTGTCTTGAGTCATTTACTTTTTACTGCCGCATAATATTGTCCCGATTAGCACAAACACAACGTTTTACCACAAAATCATCATCATTAGTGACGCTAACGCAGCCCCGGACACAGAGACCCGTACCCAGACCCGTAACCAGACCCAAACCCACACCAAGCACACTTCGTCTCTGCGCATCTGAGGCACAGTGGTTGTCAACTGGCAACTGTAATACAGAATTGTTACAGCTTCACAAATATGCGGGAATAGTTGCCCCTTTTTGAAGTGAAAACATTCCGTCATTCTTCAAGTGCTAATAAATTAATATATTTCTCAATTAATATAGCCAAAATAATTTTCATTTCTATTAATTAATTATTATTTGATTTATATAATTAACTAAAATGTGTGGAAATATTTTATGATCAAAGTGATCAGGATTGATGGCAACAAATGTGATTTGTTTATTTGAGGAAAAATGGGTTTGTATTCCACTGTTTTGCAGAGCGCAACAAAGCAGTAACTTGGCACGAATTGGCAAGGACGACAACAGCGTCGCTCAGGCACGAACAAGGATATGAAGACAACGGCAACGACAGTGGCAGAGGCAGAGGCAGAGGCAGAGACAGCGACAGAGGCAGCAGCAGCGGCAGTAAAATAAGCAGCAGGCGTCTATTATGCGAAGGCATCATTTAAGGGGATTATTTTATTTGGGCTCTAAACAATAAAGTGGGTTTATTAAAGGCAGCCGCCATTGCCAACGCCAGACCCACGACCAGAACAAGGACCACAACGACTCTGTCTGCGCTTGTGTGGGTGTGTGTGTATGTCCTGTGGCTGGGACTTTTGTTTGCCCTGGCAAAACGGGACCGCCGTGTACAAAAGATGTTGCGCTATAAAAGTGCAAAAATGTGTTTTTTCGCTCTTAAAAGTGCCCTCCTCAAGCCAAGCAACCGCACATCAGCCCCAAAAGCCCCTCCACCCAACCCTCCCCTCGGAAATTGCCTTACAGCCCCCACGCCGTTGCGCTTTATTATTTGTGCAACTGTTTGTACAGTTGCGTAAAGTGACGCCTTGCAACACAGTTTGCAGCTACTCGAGAGAACTTCATTCTTATCATTTGCGCATTCCCAAGGTGTCCTTTTTGTGTCCTGTTGTTTTTGTGTAACGCAATGTTTTTAAATTAAGTTTTAATACCCGCATTCCGTCCCGCTTTATGCCAACCACTTATTATCCAAGAAAATCCCCGCCCACAGCACACACATACTCGCACACACACACACACACACACACACAATGATCTGCTGAGTTGCTGGCTTGAGTTTTAACAAGGAAATTGACAAAGGACTATGTAGCAACATGCAGAAATATTTGCAGAGGCGCCTCTCATGCAAATCGTATTAGCAGGCATTAGACAAGAAAATCTTATTAGCCAGAATGATGACAGCGCGGCGGCAAATAAGCGCCAGACAAGGACAGCGAAAGCGGGAGAAAGAGAATAAGAGTTAGCAAGAATTTTATTGGGCTATTATTTATAAACGTTTCTTTTTATTGTTTCGGTCATTATTGTTATTTATTGCACAAGTAGGAGACTACACAAGGGCAGCTAGCTTACAAGGATATGCCATAGAATTTTATAGCTAATCCATATATATATAATTTTTGAATGCCTGACTTGACTTGTTTTCACATTTACTAAGGTGATCAAGGATAATCCTGTATCCACATATACATTTAAAAATCCACTCGATTCACCCAATTAAATTCAAGTGGCAAGTAAATGCATGGCAAGTGCTTAACTTTACTGCTAACTTCCACTTTGTAAGCTGATGAAATACTCACAAATTAGTTTGTTTGGCCAAAATCCTTAAAGCACAAATTACACAGACAGATACACACACACACACACACACTCACACACACACACACACACACACACACTCATATACACACTGTCACAGACAGTTGACATTACTTGCGCTAAACTTTTGGTACTGAAAACTTCAACACCAAACTAACCAAAGTTCAAACAGTGCAAACTTTTTGGCCGTCCATCGATGTCGACATATTCTTGCCGAGGTTCGCAGTTCATCTAAAGTCGAATATGCTTGCAGCAGCATACACTCGAAAAAAAAGAGGAAAGGTTAAGTGAAACGAACCCCCAAGTGCAGAAGGCCATGGCCTGAAAGTATGCATGTGTGTATGTGTGAGAATGTGTGTGTGGTGTGTGAGAATGTGTGTGTGGTGTGTGAGAGTGTATGTTTGTGACAAAATCTCCTAGCCACAAAGTATAAAAACTTATATAAAATTCAATTTTTAATACTCTGCCAAAGGGTATTATGATTTTGTTGTAAAGTTTGTAACGCTGTGATAGAGACGTTGCAAATCTGAAAGAGTGTATATAAATATATGTATATATATAGCTATCATAGGAAAGGGTATCTAATGTTCGGCGTGCCAAAGGTAAAGCAATCTTTCCTGCTTGTTTTTGGTTGCTGTTGTTTTTGGCTTTTGCAATCTATTTGGGCCAGCAGAGAACATTTCCATAAGCAAACAGCGATTTTGAAAATGCTATTTTTGCTGTATTAAATTTTGCCGACTTCCCATTGCATGGCTTTGTGTGTGCGTGTGTGTGTGTGTCCTTTCAGCTAGTCGTGCCTCAAGCACACATACAAACATGTTTTGCGGCCTCCACTTGTGGATGGGCGTGGCACAATGCGGCTGGCTTTTGGTGTCAAAGCTGTCGCCCCTTTAATGTCCCGCTCTCTACTTCTCTCCCTCTCTCTATATATCTATCTCTCTCGATTGTTGCTGCGGCGTGAGAGTGTCTGACAAAAAAAGGTGCAGATGTCGCCCCTAAATGCTGCTCCGAACAGTAACGCAAACAGCATGTTAATGACTCTGACCCTTCTAGCCAAGGCAGCAGCAGGAGCAGGAGCAGGAGCAGTCTGCAGAAGGCATCGTTTACTTGGGTCGGCTCGGTCACTTGTCACTTGTCTCTGGTCTCTTGTCGTTTGGGTCGATTGGCAGTTGTGTTTGCTGCTTAAGTAATTGGCATACAAATTTATTCACTCGACGTAGCCAAATCGACAATTTTTGGAAATGCACTCGCAAAAAAGCAGTGTGAGAGAATACTCGACTCAAATCATTTGCAAATGTGAGCAGGATCAACCCATCATTGATCAGGATAAACATCAGAAAAATGCTAGTTTTACGAACTTGAGTTCTTTGACTAGAACTAAAACTTTACTGCTAAAATACTCATTATTTTGTACTTTACAATTTACTCAGAACATATTAAAAATTCAGAAATGAGTGTCCCTTTTTTGAACAGTGTGTTTTCTCGGAGTGCATGAAAGTAGCTCGCTCGCTGCGAACCCGACTAGGACACTTCGACACACAGGCCTCGACCCGACCTCGAACCCAAACCCAGGTCGTGGTTGCCTTCACGTGTGGTAGCTGATGAGGATCGTTAATCGGGGCACGCACAATTGCCATGTCACTTTTGGTCCTTTGCGACACGCACAAACACACACACACACACACGCACACTCAACTCTCTACATTAATTTCCAATCCAAATTCATGTTGCACCACACAACAGAACAGAAAACACACAAATACAAATAAACAGCTGCCGGTTATTCAACCACTTCCACATCCACATCACATCCACATCCACATCCTTGTTCTCAGTCTCAGTCACATTCTCATCCGCATTCCCATTCGTGGCTGCAACATTGTTGCGACAATTCCGAGCTGACATTTTAATTGAATACTCTCAGAGGGGAGCAGACTAGGTAGCTTAAGATGCTATGCGATATACATATATATAAATATATATATATATATATGCATATATATGCATATATGTATATATGTATATACATATGTTGATTTGTATGTTAGACACATTCTAAGCACGCTGAGTGTTTGTGACACTTTGGGATTAGAAGCAGTTTTGTTGCTCTGCAAGTATTCGAGTGCGAACAGTTTATTGTAATCGCTACTCAGGACACAGAAACACAGAACAAACAACTCATTGTTGTTGTTGCTGTTGTTGGTGTTTGTTGGTGTTTGTTGCTCTTGGTGTTGTTGTTCAGCCATTGAAATTTATTTAATGCGATTTGACTGCTTGTTAATTACACTTGTCGCATCCAAACTGAATATGGCTTTAATGTCTCCGGTCAATTGTGTGGAAGAGAAAGAGCAGAACAGAGAGAGAGAGAGAGAGAGAGAGAGAGAGAGACAGTTGCTGCAGTTTCTATTGATACTAGATGTGATTACCCATAGAATACAGCGACAGCCAGAATTGCGCACTTAATTCAACGAATTATGTAATGCTAATTTATACAGAAAGCTAACAAGATAAATTTAAATTGCTATTTAGTGTGGATGAAGTTAAATGTAAAACAGGAAAACATTTAATTTGTACGTAGAGTTAGGAGATAGGAAAATCCCTTTATCAGAACGAAATAGAATAAGTCCACAAAACAGATTTATTTACAATTACTCTTTTTACTGCTATCGGAATTCGATTGTTATCGATATGCGGAAAAGGGATAAAGTAAACGATAAAATGAAATAAACTGTATCTGACTATGCTATACAAGCACCCATACGTAAAATGTGAAGTCTCTGTCTCTAAGCTCTAGCATAAATATACTTTATAGATTCGGAGATGCTTCCTTTTGCCTGTTACATACTTTTGCACAACTTCCTTTTACTCTTTAACAATTTATCTATCGAAAGAATCACATTTTGTTGCATGGTTATTTATTTCCTGTAGATAATATAATCAATCTGAAGTCTTTTATGTGTGTGCTGTAAATAAATCTATGAATACTTACAACGAGCCTAAGCTCTATTTGCACATCCTTGAAAATGTACGAGTTTTGCCAAGCTAGGTAACATACAAAAAAAATGAAAGAACATCAGTAGAAGTTGTCTAAGGGCTGTGTCCATAATAGAAAAGCGGGTTTCTGTTTATTTTTAGCCTGCTCTGTTTGTTGTTTTAAGATTTTCAGTGCTCATGAGGCATGTGGCAGAAAGTTCCTTGAGCAAAGCTGCTTAAATGCTCACAGCACATGCCACATGCTCACAATGTTTGCACAAATTATTATCATTTACATGCGATTTTCACTTCGCTTATTGCCCCAGCTAAGCAAATATTGAACCAAAAAGTCAACAGAAAGGGAGAGAGAGAGAGAGAGAGAGAGAGAGAGAGAGAGAGAGAGAGAGCAACAGGAGAAGCATCTACAAATACAAGGCGCCTGCAATAATTTCTTAAGGAAAATATGTGGCATTTCAGTGGAAGCCGAAATCAATAAACATAAATGCATAGAAACAGTAAGCAGGATACAGGCTTACTGCTAACTTGGCTAAGATCTTAATTAAAGCAACACACATCGAAGTGTAAAAATAATAATCCTCTTTTTTCTTTCTTTTCTAATACCTTCTTTGGATAAATAAGAATACTAAAAAAAAAACACATTTATCTATTTCTTGGGGTGTAAGACAGACTCTAGATGTTTACAGGGTATTTCACAGGCTAAGCGAACTGTTTGTCTCCCCCAAATACAGGTAAGCCTAATCATTTTGACTTTCGACTTTACTACAAGGAGTCGATTGTTAAAATCATTTGCTCAACTGCACAACAAGTTTGTTATTCAACGTTGCTCGTAAAAATCAAATTGATTATTTGACAGACATTTAATGGCCGGCAGGTCCCAAAACGTTTATATTCGATTTAAATGCGAATGGCATAAATAAATTATGCGTTGTCCTAACTAAACATGGACATATTTGCTTGCTATGTGGGTGATTGGTTAGTTTCGGTGGATTTGGGTGTTAAACATTTCATTTAATGTGAATAAAATAACATAAACATTGAAATATATTTATGTAGCTGCTGCTGCTGTTGCTGCTGTTGATGCTGCTGCTCCTGCATATTTGCGCTGACGAGCAAATGAATTACAATTGTTTATTTGACATCCACAAAGAGTGCTGCGGCCTGAGGATTTCAATAGAGATTCTAACCAGTCAGTTGTTGTCAATTTTAAATGACTTTCGCCGTCACAAAGCCGATAATTAAATGTTTAGTTATGCAAATGCAAATGAAATAATTGCGGAATCCAATAGCAAATTTAGAAACATGGCTAAAAAGCCATCGACAATCGTCTGCAGTTAAATGAGCTCATCAAAAAGTCAACCACGGCGAACGATGGCATTTAATATTTTTTTTCTTTTTTTTTTTATAATCTAAGATAATAAGGAATAATTCTGTCGATCTGGCGAAATATGTTTACAAAATTCCATTGGTTTTTCAAAAAGAACGACTCGTTAATTGTCAGTGTTAAGTAAATTTAGCTAATTTCGACCAGTAAAACATTTACTGAGGGGTATATCGAACTATCGAACATAAAACACAGTGTACACAAAAGAATAGAAAACACCGGAAATCGTTGAGAAAACAAACAGTAACAGAAACATAAGAAAAAAACACACAACATGCCGAAGAGTTCTTGCAACAGCTGCCAAGACAAATAGTTCGGTAGCAATAGCTGACTATCTCTCTGTCTGTCTGTCCCTCATCTGACGTTTCACCATCAGCTGTTCTACAAAAACAACAACTAACAAATTAATCAATTCTCGCCACAACCTCCCTCTCTTCCCTCTCATGCAGCAGCGATCGTTTTACGACCCGTGGCATTGGGTTATTTTTATACACTTCCAGAGAGTAATATAATTTCATCTTAACGTTTGTAACGCATTGAAAAGCGATCGCTATGAGCCCTCAGTTAATATAATATTCTTCTCCAGCATCACTAGCCGCACCGATATAGCCAAGTCCGAAAGTTTGTTTCTGTTTTAAAGCTATCTTCATGAAATCATCGGTTGGTTTTTCTAAATTTATGCTCAAATTTAGATGTCCGTTCCGCGAGGGTATGCAAACTTCGAGCTGACTTTCTTTCCACGTATTCGTGCGTGTTGTTCTAAATGCCTTTGTTTGTGTGCCCCTTAAGTGATGCGATCCCATACGTTTCCATTTGTAGAGCCACCCCTCTAAACGCTTAAAAAAAAACAAGAACGCAACACGCAACGACGAAATTGATGCTCCACAGCATGTTGAAAAGTGGGAAAATATATCGGACACATTGGATGGCCCGAAATTGTACCGCATAATAGATCGAATAACAGATCGAACAGCTGAACTGAAAACTGCTCTCGTTGACTGCATTTAATTGCCGCCTGCTGCTGCACGATGTCAAAGTAAATAAATGAAAATTAAAATAAACTTATTGATGGGGCGATAGCTTTTCCGATGCCTAATTTTATAGACTTGACAGGAAATCAACCCCAGGCACCCTCACTCAGAAAAATGCGTGTGGGGAGGCGGGTAGGAGTGGGAGGCGGCATATATGTATTTTTGGATACGCTCTCGGGTTGTGTGAGAGACAATTAGTGCCAAGCATATTTTTGGGTGTCGACTGTTTTTATGGAGGCTGTTGGAAGTTTTATTGCTTGTTTAGACATTTTTTTTTGGGGTGTTTGGGGCAGACGATTGAATAAAACGATTTGTGGAATGCTCCATTTGAAGAGTGTTGTCAGCTCGTTGTCAACACACGACGACAGATCCGACTACGCTGTGTTGTTGATGTTTCCCCGACTTATTTACACATTCTTCAATATGAGTCTCATATTAAAATTAAGGATTGTGCATCAGACATTGAAACTAAAGCAGAACTCAGCGATTGTTTGAGATACTCTGCATATTTGAATATGTATTTAATCTGTTAAGTCGTAGATCGTGATCTCTTCTAGTTTCTGTATTAAGCCAAAACCAATATATATTCTAATCCATTTCATTGAAAACTCATTTCATGTTTAGTTTACTTTTGCATAAAGGTATATTTGCTGCTGGTTTGCTGTTCCAATTGCAATTGCGAAATAGGGGGGGCGTGGCGGGGCAGATTGGGGCGCAACGAGACGACAAACTTTACCAACGACTCACCACAAATCGGTATCGGTGCATGAATGCTGGGTAATCCTCTTGGTAGCCATTCCATCATTTATTATGGGTTATAATCCAAACAAGGTGAGGGCAAACGGTAAAACACACACACACACTCGCAGCTGGCGCAGAGGATGTTCTCCCCTGTATATGTGTGTGTGTGTGTTTTGCCTGACGATGTTGCTGCTGCTGGTGCTGCTGTTGGTGCTGTGTATCGGGTTGCACTACTACTACTGCTACTGCAGCGATATATATGCGTAATTCCTTTTCAAACTGTTTGCTGTGTTTTTACAGTTATTCGCTTGTATTCCTCTTGTTGTTGTTGTTGTTGTCCGCCACTTGTGCTTCGATTTTTCACGAGCTGCGCGGCTATAGCGACGGCGACAGCAACAAATTGAGTTAATCCAAGAAAACGGAATAATAAAACACACACCAAGCGCGTTGAGAGCGAGCGAGCCAGCGAGAGATAGAGAGAGAGAGAGAGAGAGCGCGCGTGTGTACAAAGCGAGCGCTTTATAAATGATGCCGCTGAGCTGCGTGTAAAAGGTTGAGATTTACTTGGCCTCCAGCGTGGCTCGGCAAATGCATTAATGAACGCAACGCAAGTCCTGGCGGCTGCTCTGTTGCTCCACTCCTTCCACACACACACACACACACTCGCACACACAGATTTCGTTCGTTTTCTTTTCTTACGTTTTTCTTATGTATTTTTATTTTTTATTTTCTTAATTTAATATTTACTTTGCACTTTGTTTAACTTTTACTCGAGCGCTTTTCTTTTCATTTTACTTTTCCAATTTAAATTCCTCGCCCAGAAACTTTTGCTTGACTACGCGACGACGTCGATGGTTCGCAGTTATTGTGTGGAGTCAGTGCGAGAGGGAGGGAGGCTGAGGCACGTGGGGAGTTGTGAGTTGGTAGGTTACTTTTTCGGGCTGTTGCGCTGTCGAGAGAGAGTGAGACCGCGACACGCACTCACACACACACACACAAACAGCGAAACGCAAAACTTTGCCGCTTTCTTTATAGCGAAAAAAGGTTAATGGCAAATCTTGAAAACTGCACTCCAGTGGTATGTTGTTGAGGTGGGTGGGGGGGTTGGCTTGTCTGCGGGGCTAGTGCTGTGCAATTTCCTTATTGAAATATTTGCACGCTGTGAGAGGCGCTTAATCAGACGCCAGATTTTTGGGATGCTGTTTTAAAATTCTGCGGGCACCCGTTGCGACGTTGCTCCTTCTGCCCTGTTACTGCTCAAGATGCCGCCATAATTACACTAATTGTGATTGTAATTGTAATTGATTTCGCTTGGCTGCCCTTTACACCTACACACAGACACGCACACACACAGACACACACACGCACACCGACCACAGCACGGCGTAAAACAAAACACGGCACTTATCACACACGCTGGTAATTGAGAATCGCAATTTCAATCGTAATTTTGCAACGGTAAATCGAGTCACAGTCTGAGAGCAGGGCAAGCAACAAACAAACAAACCGACCGACCGACCATACCGACCGACCGACGGTACCAATCAAGCAAGACAAACGCACACGACGCTGACGACGTTTGCGAAAGGACTAAAATGCCTCGCCGTTCAGCTGGCGCGTGAGAGTCGTGTTGAGTCGACAGTTGAGTCGTTTCGTTCTACATGGATAAGACGTCACACTCGCACTCACACTGACACTCGCACTCACACTCGCTCAGTGCGCCATGGGAGAGCGAAACGGTAATGCTTAGAAAACTCATTGCATGTGTGTGCGTTTTTGTGTGTGTGGTGGGCCAATACTTCTCTCACAGCAGGCGGCGTCGGCGTGTGAGCGCTGAGAGTGGCAGTGCCAGAGAGCAAAAGAATAACCGTCTGGTTTGGTTAGAGAACGGCACTCTCTCTCTTTCTCACTCTCTCTTTCTCTCACACACACACTCGCTCTCTCTTCGTGCAATTCATGTGCATTCTGTGGCATAGCCAGCCTTGGATGTGCACTGCGCTGCTCCACCACCAACAGGCAGGCAAACAACAACAACAACGAAGAGCAGCAACCTCTGTTGTCGCCCAGGCTGAATGAATGCAGCGCTGGGGGTTGATTTTCTTGCAGCAAGCACGAGACGGCTGCTTGTCAGTCAGTTAGTTAGTTCGCCCGGTTGGGTCTGCCTGTCTGTCTGTCTGCTGTTGGTCTGTCAGCAATATACTGCAGGGCAGTGAGAGAGCAAGACTCAAAATGGTGGCCACCACCAGCTATACCACAACAATAACAACAATTTCGACATCGCTGAGGTCGTCGTTTGTTGTTGTTGTTCCCCTTTTGTATTTAACACGAAGCACGCGCTCGTAATGTTTTTGTTGTTGTTGTCGTTGCTGCTGCTTTTTTATTGCTATTGCTGTTGATTCAACGAAGCATAGCTGTCGCATGTGACCGACTGAGTAATACTCTGTTGTCATTGCAATACTGTTTAACATCCATATTTTTTTAAATTTTATCGGCTGATTGCGATCTCAGTAATATACTTATATACTAATTCTGAGCTCTTAAATATTTTCTTTTTTGAAATATTATTTAAGCACCTTTAAAGAAGTATTTACTTTTTTAGTTCGGAGTTTATAATTTCTAGTCTGAAATCCGAATACACTCTTTTGTACCTATAAAATTAGAGTACTGTGAGGAAAAATGTGCGGTTCAAGTGCCCAACACCTTCGCTGACGCTGTCGTGACGCTGCCGCCGACGGCGCAGCTGCTGCTGCTGCTAAGGCTGCAGTCAACGTTGACAGCGACTGCAGAGTTTTTGTTACAATGCAAAATTCTGTTGCATACCTTTAAGTGGAAAGGGAGGTCAAGTTGAGTCAATTATTGAGGCAGGCACACAGAAAAACAATACGATAGCAAATGTTGACAAATGAATGTACAATAAAAAGCATAAGTATAAAGATACTATCGAATACAACTAGTAAAAATATCGGCAAATCTTTAAAACTGAACCCAACTGATCGCATAAATAAAAAATTGCATTTAAATTGATAGCATGTCTTTAGTTATTTTTTGAAGTATTGTTATAAGGCTTAAGAACTATGAAACTATTACTATACAAATCTCTTTTTGATCATAGTTTTGCCTCTAAATCAATCGTACATTTAAAGTTGAAAACGAAATTTGAGGTCGGAAGACAAGTAAAAATTATGGCCCGAAAATCGATATATCGGTGTATGGGCATGGGTCGAAACTTCAAAATGCCATAACTTCGTCAAAACTCAACTGATTTTAAAAAGCAAGGGCTTTTTGATCATAGTTTTGCCCCTAAATCAATCGTACATTTAAAGTTAAAAATGAAATTCGAGGTCGGAAGACAAGTAAAAATTATGGCCCGAAAATCGATATATCGGTGTATGGGCATAGGTCGAAACTTCAAAATGCCATAACTTCGTCAAAACTCAACTGATTTTAAAAAGCAAGGGCTTTTTGATCATAGTTTTGCCCCTAAATCAATCGTACATTTAAAGTTAAAAATGAAATTTGAGGTCGGAAGACAAGTAAAAATTATGGCCCGAAAATCGATATATCGGTGTATGGGCATAGGTCGAAACTTCAAAATGCCATAACTTCGTCAAAACTCAACTGATTTTAAAAAGCAAGGGCTTTTTGATCATAGTTTTGCCCCTAAATCAATCGTACATTTAAAGTTAAAAATGAAATTTGAGGTCGGAAGACAAGTAAAAATTATGGCCCGAAAATCGATATATCGGTGTATGGGCATAGGTCGAAACTTCAAAATGCCATAACTTCGTCAAAACTCAACTGATTTTAAAAAGCAAGGGCTTTTTGATCATAGTTTTGCCCCTAAATCAATCGTACATTTAAAGTTAAAAATGAAATTTGAGGTCGGAAGACAAGTAAAAATTATGGCCCGAAAATCGATATATCGGTGTATGGGCATAGGTCGAAACTTCAAAATGCCATAACTTCGTCAAAACTCAACTGATTTTAAAAAGCAAGGGCTTTTTGATCATAGTTTTGCCCCTAAATCAATCGTACATTTAAAGTTAAAAATGAAATTTGAGGTCGGAAGACAAGTAAAAATTATGGCCCGAAAATCGATATATCGGTGTATGGGCATAGGTCGAAACTTCAAAATGCCATAACTTCGTCAAAACTCAACTGATTTTAAAAAGCGAAGGCTTTTTGATCATAGTTTTGCCCCTAAATCAATCGTACATTCAAAGTTGAAAACGAAATTTGAGGTCGGAAGACAAGTAAAAATTATGGCCCGAAAATCGATATATCGGTGTATGGGCATAGGTCGAAACTTTCAAAATGCCATAACTTCGTCAAAACTCAACTGATTTTAAAAAGCAAGGAGGTCGGAAGACAAGTAAAAATTATGGCCCGAAAATCGATATATCGGTGTATGGGCATAGGTCGAAACTTCAAAATGCCATAACTTCGTCAAAACTCAACTGATTTTAAAAAGCAAGGGCTTTTTGATCATAGTTTTGCCCCTAAATCAATCGTACATATAAAGTTAAAAAAGGCTTAAGAATTATGAAACTATTACTATACAAATCTCTCATATACCAATAATAATCAAAATCCAATCTGATCGTATTTGTATGTAAGTAAGTTGTAAGTATTAAAAATAAACTTTTCTAAGCTAAAGTTATGTTTTAATAAACTAGCATTCAGATCGTGATTCAACTAGAAACTTTCCCAATGAAATATGTTTAATCTTAAGTTGGATATAGATCGGATAATCTAGTTCTTATTTGATAAATACAGAGCAATTCCTCAGGAGAGAAACGAGTTGATGAAATAAAATCCACACGCACCCGTATACACACACATATATACACTCACGTACACACACACACACACACACACACAAACACACAGAGCTCTGCGTGCTTCCATAATATTCTCCGTTGAGCATTTGGCTGTTGTTGCATGCAGCTAGAGCATCTGCTGCTACTTCTTCGGTTCTGCGGTTGTTTTTGTTGCTGTTGTGTTGTTGTTATGTTGTTGTTGGTGTTGCTGTTTCAGATCTCTGCACTACGGTTTATGTACACAAAATGCGCTCAGTGCCCACGGCTATGACGAGGCCGATGAGGACGACGAGGATGTTGGACTATGTGTGCACATTGGCACATTTAACAATGGCTTAGCATATATACGACGAGTGTGAGCCTGTCTATCTGTGTGTGCGTGAATATGCGTCTGTATGTTTTTGTGTGTGCGTGTGTGTATGTGTGTGTGTGTGTGTGTGGCATTCAGGCAGTCAGGACCCGCCGCTCAGCGATGCGAGGCCAACTCAGCAGGCGATGCGTGTAAAAAGGATAATTTGTCAATATGTTCGTTCGTTCCGGATTTGCACGGCCTCGCCCGCCGCTCAGCCATCCTCTCAGCCACCTCATCGTCATCAACATCCCAAGACCGATGCCAACACTGTATACCACCTCTCCTCTGCTCTACTCTCATTTCCTTTGCCTTTAGCCCACCACTCGTTGGCCATTCGTGCGTGCCTCTGCCCCGAAGTTGGTCGTTGTTCTTTGTGCCTGCCGCTTATTCAATTGCTCAACGCAATATCCAACAACCTAACAGCAGTCCTACCACCCCATCCCATCCCTACCTGGTTGGTAACCAGCACCGACCCCACCCGCAATGCCCATCGAGAGTTGTTCGCTTGGTTGCTTCCACCATTCCGGTTAGCAATGGTTAATAGGGCTTAGGAGCTCAAATTATTGCCTTGTTCAGTGTGAACCCAAGCCAAATCCGATGAGTCCTGTTCGCCCCGTACTTTTGCCAAATACAGAGCCTGTCTATGTAGTTTGTGTGTGTGTGTGTGTGCTTAGGGCGATAAGAGACGTTCGACAAGCTAGTCTAGCTGCAAATGATTATTATGATCAGTGTGGACAGGGGTCAGAGTGGTTTGAGTGGGTTAATATATGGAAAGGTTGCTCTCCACTGAAAACATAGTTTACATAAATAGAATATAAAGATATATGCTCTTCTAAAGATGGGTCAAAACTATCCACAGTCAAAACTAGAAATGATTCTCTAAAGCTGCATTCAAATTTGGAAACATTATATCAGCTTGAAAGCCATAATACCAAATTGTGTAAATGAATGATATAAGACAGTAATCTCAGTTCTCAGATCAAGTTAAAATCAATTACTGTTCAATCGGTAAACTATGCAATAGATATGCTGAAAACACAACTGAAGCCCGAAACATACTAGTTCTGGAATCTAAAAATGCCAAGCAACAAACCAAAAAACTTCAATTGGCAGACGCGGCAAGCAAAAGCAAAAGCAAGAAAAAAAAACAAACAAAATAGTAGTCATTGCCAAAACCAATAACACAATCAACTGTGCATTGCAGTAGCTCCTGCCCTGACCGCTTATGCACACACAAACACACACACACACACACAGAGACAACCACAAAAGTCCTCGTGCAGCCTCGAGACTTGCTTGTGCCGAGGACAAAACGTTGGCGATGAGATTTTAAAAGCCATTTAGAAAAACACCCTCAGACACAAAACAAATCCACAAAAATACCGACACGGATACCAAGCAGCCAGCACTGCACACACACACACACACAAACTCACACACACACAGTTAGAGACACAGACAGGCAAAGCTTACACAAAAGTGGCGTTAAAAATGATGCGGAAACACGATGTTCGTCAGAACGATGACGAGGACAAGCAGCAGTGTGGAACAACGAGAACGAGAATGGCGACTAGGGCGAGGACGAAGACGAAGACGAGGAACGATAACGACAATGAGCCTGCAAGCAAAAACCGCTGCTAAAACTTCACGCTTAAATATTTTTCACACCACGTCGAGCGACAAGTTTGTGTAATAATCTGAGTGAGCGACGACGGCGAGGATATTTTTTTGTGTGTGAAAAGCTGCAATGCGACGGAAGGATGGAAGGAACGCAACCACATCTTCAAAATGGGCACGACGAGAGCTTAACGGATGTGCGTGGAATGTGCCAACTGAGAGCGAGGCAAGCGTGCAGTGCGGGGCGGGGCGTAGCGGGGCGGGGTGTGGTGAAGGATACGCGGTAAGTAGACGGCAAATGTCTAAATACCCTGCTCCATGTTAAATGCCTGACATTCTGGCTGCGACCACAACGAATGCATCCCGGTTTAGCTGACGAAGCTGACAAGGCTGACGAGCAGCCAGCAAGCGAGCAAAAACCCAATTGAGCGGATTGAGTGCTGATGTTGAGTGTTGATGTTCAGTTTTGTGTTAAGTTGCCAAAACCAAATATATTAGCACGTATATATATATATATATATGTATGTATAGATAAATCCGGCAAGATGACAAATTGAATGGGAATGCGATTATGTTCATGCGGGGAGCACTAAGCACATTGAACACTGAGTGGCTGCAGCTAACGACTCTAAGAGCATTAGCTTTTTAATGTGTGACAATCTCGACAATGTTCGAAATTGAGGAATTGTAAATAAATCAGATTCTGTAGTTTTCAATGGACCATAAATCTTACTATATTTTTTATGATTTTTCAACAATTTGCGAAGCTTTTCATTATTGTTGAAATTTTCGAGTGGTTTCATAATTAAAAATATTTAAGTAAAGATTATTCTTATTATAGTGTAAATGTCCTTAGTCTCTTATAAAGTATATAACTCCAACATACTGTGCAAAATATCGATAAATATCGATTTTTAACCCCGTTTTTTGTAGTACAGAATGTATTGTTTGGCAGATGTCATATCGAAAAGATATCTAATACTTAAAGTTCACAAATCAGTTATCGCTGATATGCCCAGCACTGAAAGTTGAGTTTAGGGTGCGCTGGACAAACTGGAAGAAACCACAAAAAACCGAATCTAAACCGAAACACAATTGTTAGCAAATTAAAAGGAAAACTTTGATCATAGCCGCGGGCAAGGTGGCGACGAAGACGGATGTCGGACGTCCAAGTGGCGGGAACAGGATGAAATCTAAACGCGATCTGGGCAGTTGGAGACGGGGTCGGCAACTCCCGTTTGCCACTGTCCGCAAAATATAACACCGAAACTTGTGCAAGTTTCCGGTCGTGTGTACTATTTTCCCTGCTCATTTCCGGCCAGCTATTTCCACATTTCCACACACACACAAAAGGAACTTTTCCTTGAGCAGTCGAGACATTTTGTTACTGTTGTTGCAGTTGTTGCATTTGTTGTTGTTGTTGTTCTTGGACGCACAAAAGTTGTGGCAAACTTGACGTTCCTGGGGTCAGGTCAGCACAAAAAGGATACAGCTACAGCTACAGCTACGGCTAAAGATACAGATACAGATACAGATGCAGATACATATACATATATATATATGCATACTTATGTAGCTGGCTCTGCTGCTATCTCTCTCTATCTAACTATCTGTCTCTGTCGCCCTGCCTCTCACACACACTCTCTCTCTCTCTCTCTGTCTGTCTGTCTGTCGGAAGTGCAGGGCGTGGAAAGCCGAAAACCCAAAAGCAAACAACAACGAGGCAAGCATATGGAGGGCAGCACAAGCGGTGGACGACTGGAGGTGCCACAACTGCGTTTGCCACTTGGCTGTTGCAACCACACTTCACTCAATTTTTGGGGGCAGCTTGGCCAAGAAAAATACAAAAAAAAACTTTCTGCAATCTCTTCTGGCGCTGACAGACGTTATAACTGCAAGTGGATGGAGGAAAAGGTGGAGCAGAAGAAGGTGGAACAGAATGAGGTGGAGCAGCAGGAAGTGAAGCAGGATGAGCAGTGGGAGGAGCTGATGAACGAGACAGGTGTGTTTTTCTTAAAAAGAAAAGGTTGAACAACAAAAATTTTGCTTGGTTTGCTCTTTTGGTCTTTTCGATGAGTATGTGTGCGTGTGTATGTGTGTGTTGGTGTTGGTGTGTGTGTGTACAGTCAATCAATACGTCAGAGGCGAGACTCATCAAAAATTCCAATCACAAATTGGCGGAGAGCACAGGCCACACCAGAGTCGAGTCGAGTCGAGTTGCTACAGCAGCAGCAGCAGCAGGCAGCAGCACCACCAACGCAACCACAATTCACCTATAGCGTTGCCATTGCCACTGACGTCATAAGCAGGAGCAGGAACGGGAGCGGGAAGGAAGCTAACAACACTCGAGTGACTGTCCAGAGGCAGGCAATAATGGCATTTAAATGCAGGGTCACGTATCAATTTACTTGGTTATTAGTTGCACGAGCCCATCAACTAACCAGCCCAAGCCCAAGTCCAATCCCAAGCCAAAGCCCAAGCCCCAACCACTACATCCACCCACCCAACCCAACCACTCTAGCCTCATACGCCCGATTGTCAATATCTCACACACACAGACACAGTGTGTAACCAAAGAGCTCTCACACATCCTGTTTGGGCCCACCACTTGTCCTGCGACCCGATGCGCAAATCCGAGATGAGCGCTTCTCTCCCTGGCCCGGGAAATGGCTTTGTGCTAAACTGACAGCGACGACGAGCAAAGCCACCGAAAAAGTCCACAAGCCGCTCTCTAAAACCCTGTTTGGGCGACCCCGAGAGCAGATGGCGCCAGCACCCGGTTTGACCCTACCCCTATCCCTACCACCCCACCACCACCCTACCTGCCCAATCCAATCTACACTCTGACCCGCACTTTACGTTTTTTTCAACTTCCACAACTCTGCTGGTCGTCGCCGCTCAAAGATGCCACAAGACGGGGCACAGGCGGGCTACTGTGCAGCCTCAGAAAAACAGGCTGTCAACACACAGTCGGACATGTCAAGCGGAATGGAAAGAGGAGGAAGGAGGAAGGAGCAAGCAGGAGTACAGCAGTGTAGTGGAGAAGCTACCACTCTCGTGCTCTCGCACTGCTCGCTCGTGCTCTGCTCGGGCTTAGGCCTCTCGTTCCTGATGCACTTTCGTGGCTCAAGATGGAACACAATCGCCATCTTACACCTCGGAGCTGCACGAGCCGAACGAACGCCAATCCACACACCGAACGATTCTGGTTGCACTCCATGTCACAAAGAGAGCAACACGCACTTGCCGCGGGATGCAGCGAGGAGCTTGCATCTAAACAGGAAGTGCCAAGAGAGCTTTGCGTGCATTGTCAAAATGCAGCAGCGATGCAAGTGAAGCAAATACACTGCACAAAAAAGCACTTGAATATGCACTTGAAGAAATTTAATTCATATTCGATCGAGTAAATTACTCAAAACACTTTTAATAAATCTGAATACATCTTAATCTATTTGTGATATCCAAAACTTGATATTATAGAAAACTAAATTTGAAGAGCACATACGAATTGAGGACTTCTATATACACTGAAGAAATTTATATATACTTAATACTTAGAAGCAGAGATAAATAGAATATTGATAAAAAATAATGAAATCAAGTCAGCTACTTTTGGGAGTTGCATTTTGCTGAGAGTGCCAGCCTCGATGTGGAGCATTATTGGGGAGCGAGTGTCTGCTCAATTACTCACTACTCACTCTCAACTGCTCGCACATTGAGTGCAGAGTGTGCAACAACTGCAAACAAACACACACACACACACACACACACATACACACGCACAACTACAGAGACATAGAGCGGATTCCCGCAGCCATTAGATGGAACAAATGTACTGCGCTGCCACAACAAATCCCTAAACATGCAGCAACAACACGGAAACATGAGGCAACCAGCAGCCAGCAGGAGCAACCAGCAGCAAGCAGCCAGCAACAACTCGACTTCCGTCGTCAACACCAAAGCCCGAACACAATGTCCCAATGTCCCGACGTTGGCGCAGGCGTCGCTGCTGCTGCTGCTGTTGCTGCTGCATTCTGCATATAGAGCGGAATTTCCGGTCTAACCTCACAGCGCCCAAGCGGAAATACAAGCGGATTAGCTTTTAGATTTATATACTAACAAACACCGATTAGACAGGTGGGCGGTGCGGGGTGCATAAAGTGGTTTTAGGGTACCTGCCCCGTCACGAGAGGCAAAAACGATTGCTCGGCAACAGCAGCAGCAACAGCAGCATGAGTTGTACCGGCATGCCCAGTCCAGCAACTGCTGGCTGGCTGGCTACTCATGACGCAGCTCGTCGTGCATGACTGGGAGAGCTTCGGCATGGCTTTATGGATGCCAGCAGGCATCCATTGCGTTCCATTTTCAGTTGAGTGGGTGGCTGGTTGCCATTGTTGTTCTTGTTTTTGCTGTTGTTGTTGTTGTTGTTGTTGCATTTTAGTGTTTCCTGTTCGAAGTTCAAATGTGAGAATATTTTCATATGGCAAGCGTCGCACACACACACACACATGCACACACCCATATCTATATATATACTACAACGCACTCAGAGTGACTCGCTGGCAATTTCTGACTTTTTGCTTCAATTTGGCACTGCTCCCTTTTCAAATGCCCCAAAACTTTGCGCTATTTTCTAACTAATAGAGTATTTTTGGCCAGCTAGCAATTTAGAGCACACATATTTTTTGGTTGAATATTCTTTTGTGCATTGTTGTCGTTGTTGTTGTTGTTGTTTCCGTTTCAATTGTATTGTGCTATTTTTCACTCCCAACAATTGTAGATTTTCAGACTAAATTAAAATAATAAACCAACTATGCACAAAATCAACGCGAAATGTTGCAACTTTTTATCCATTAATTAGAATTGTTGCATTACATTTTTGGTTTCTGGATTCCATTTGGGTAACAGGTAAGAAAACGATTTTCCATAAATTATAACAAATATTCGACATTGTTTAATAAACACATAAAAAATTGCCAGTTTGCTCGAATAAAATATATATATTTTATCAACATAATTTCGAAAAGCTTTTTTTATTTTCTGTTTGATTTATAAAAATATTATATCGCTTTGAAACCATATAAGGAGAGAGAGAGATTAGTCAGTAAGATTATTATTTTAGGTTTTTTTTTTTATAACTGGAGAAAATGATTAATACCTCTCTAAATTTTAGGGTTTTAAATGTCCAAGTCTAGAGGAAGACATCCAAGTGTCTGCATGCCTAAGTCCCCAACATTTCTGTCATTTAAATTAAATTTAAATATTTTATGTTTTAATCCCAAAAGTAATAAATAATGTGCCACAAATTAGACTTCTCTTTAATAATCAAATAAATAGCTAAAAATACTTAACACGTTTATATTTTCTAGTAGCTGCCACGCCCCTTCTTGATGCATCTGAATCACAACATTTATGGTGTGTGTGTCAGTGTGTTTGTGTGTGTGTGTGTGTTGGCAAGTGTGTGGGAAATGCGAAAAATGAGCACAACAACCACCTTAAAAATTGCAATGAAAGTTGTCGTCAAATTGTCATAAAAATGCGATAACTTTGTTTTGTGTCGTGTTGTTGTTGCTGCTGCTGTTGTTGTTGTTGTTGTTGTTGTTGTTGCTGCTGCTGTTGTTGCCATTTTCTCAACTACGACGAGTATGATAAATTTTTACGATGTTGCCATAACAATAAAGCCCGGGCTTCATCTGCTGCTGCATGTGAAAAGCGCATGGAAAATGGAGAACGTGGAAAAACCTAATAAAAATCCTGACTGGCTGCGAAAACTTTTATGGCAAACTACGCGCCATCGAGGCCAACACCAAAAAAAAAAAAACAAGAAGAAAAATAAGTAAATAAAAGTAGAAAAGCCGTTGGAAAAGCGTGGATACGCCAAAAGAAGGACAGTCGGGGGGTGGAGTGGGCTGCTGGGGGAAACAGCTGCACTGCAAATGTGAAAAGTGCAGAAATAGCTCAGGTGCAGCAGGATAAGCGATGAGGTCGTCAAAGTGAAACTGGGGCCACGGACAATGTGCCCATCTACCCCCTCCCATACCTCCTCGCCAACCACCTGCAGCAACCATCCTGAGCCACACTCAACCACCACCCACCAGCCACCCATGCACCATCCTTGATAGACGTTGACAACATGGAAGGTGGCTTCCATTTGATGTAACTTTTGATTTTCTTTTTGTATCTCATTCCTTCGGCTTTATCTCTCACTCTCGCTCTCGCTCTCATTCTCGCTCGCTGTCTCTTTCTAAATTGCCTTTGGCCTTCCGCTTGCCACGAAAACAAAAAGTTTTTGAAGCCCCACAACAATAAGCGATTAAACGAGTTTTCTTTATGACTTGCCGCTTTTCGATTGACTCTTGTCAGTCAGAAGATTTTTTCGAAAACAAATAGCGAGAGCTCGCTCAACTGAAAAGTGATCAACGCAGAGATACCCTGCAGCTAGATTTGTAACACATACATATCAAACACTAAGCACAAAAAAGCAGTTCGACTTTATTGTAATCAAATAGCATATTGAGAAATACGAAAACAAATATTCAATATTTTTGAATAATTAAAAGAATTTTCAAAGCAGCAATTTATTGAGCCTCATTTCTTAAATATCAGACAAAGATTTCATAATCTTAATAAACCCTTTTAAAAATTGTTCTGACACTTAAATGTAATCTTAGTTCTTACGTGGTAAGCCGATAGGGATGCAACCCTTCAACCCTTTTATTCGCCACATTTTTATTCCATGTACGGAGATATCCACAAAAGTGAAGATACGCTTTCTCAGCCGTATAATCTCGCACTCACACGTGACCCATCGAACTTTGCAAAACGTTACGGATTTAGAAGGGGGGGGGGGGGGGGGGGTGCGGTTCTGTGCGTGTTTGTGTGTGCGTACTGTGTGTGTTTAGTGAGCGTAGGGAGGCACATTGTGAATACAAACATCAAGTGGTTTTTGGGCGTAACGTAAATAAGGAAAGTTGAGTTGAGTTGAGGCTGATCCTGTGGAATAGTCCTTGTTGTCTAACTGCCTGGCTGGCTGACTGCCTGTCGACTTTACGCATCAGTGGGCAGCAACAACATTTGCAAATTCAATTGAATTGATACACGCACCACTTGTTAACCGTTTTGGCATGAACTCACCGCTCACCCACCCACAGACGCATATATATATAAAACTGACTAGTCATTACGGCCTAAACTCCTTTCCTTGTCTCATTCCATCTTGTCTCGTTCCATCGTCTTATTATTGGTTTTACATACCAAAACACACATACACACACACACACACTTACACATACACACGCACCAGTCGTTGCTCAAATTTCATTACATCAAGCCACCAACTCTCTGAGCAACAGATAGAAGCAGCCTCAGCTCCTCCAGCTCCCATCTTCGATGCATTCAGACAAGTTCGCTTTATTGAACACATACCCAAACATAGTTGGGAGAAAGGTGGAAATGAAGCATAGAGAAAGATGGAGAGAAAGAGAGTGGGGCCAGAGAGAGGTAGAGATAGAGCACTAACCACATGATGCGTTTTGTGTTGTTTGAACAATGACTAAAGGGCCTATAAAATCACATAAGGGTTTATAAATCCATTTGCAAAACCAAAATCCAAAAATATCCCAAAGCCAAACAACGTATATGCAACATATATATATATATATATATATATATTTGTATATGGGAAAGGATTCGTCCGGCGGCAGGGTGTGCAAAAGGAGCTGAGTGCATTCGTGCGTGGTTTGATTGATTCGAATTTCACAGACATTGAAATTTCGCCACTTGTCGTTTCGAATTGTTCCCAAAGTATGTGATTTGTCAATTTCCACAACCATTTTACACTGTCAGAAAAAATATACGCTTGACTTTTATTTGAAATCAATAATAGAGATAGCAAGAAAAGTTCCATAAGTTTGTAATTTTTGACTGCTCATTTTTTATCTTCAGCATCTTAGCTGCTGATTAGGGCCATAAATATACCATAAAGAGACTAAAATATTTATTTCCTCTTATCTATAGTACGATTGAGCATAGTTCCTTAAAAAAAATATGTTTCTTTGTTGTGAATGTTAAGCGTTAAAAAAATCTTAAGAGCTCATCGCTCTATCAAGTAAATTGATGATATATTTGATCAATTAAATAAAAGAGAAAACTACTCTATCAAATTTACCGGCTGAAATAAATGAAGCTCATTGCGTTTACAAAGTTAAGGCTTTCAAGTCGAATTGTTGTTAATTAAAAAATCGTGATGCCGTGCGAAAAGCCACTGTAATAAATACCAGTCGACAACAACAACAAAAAACAATAACAACAACAAAAAACAACAACAAAAAACAACAACAACAATAATAGCCGTAGAGCAATGGCAACAATTCAATTAAAATGCCAGAGGCAACATGCAAAGTGCTTGGGTGAAAATTAACCCCTATAAACTCATAATATGCTCAAAATGACGCACTTAAAAACACATTTATCACATCGACAATTACGTCTGTTACGCCAAAAAATTGTTCTCCGTGAGCCACTGAGAGCGGCCGAGAGAGACAGAGAGAGAGTGAGAGCAGAGAGAGGGAGAGAGAGAGAGAGAAAGAGTGAGCGAGAGAGAGAGAGAGATTGAGTGAGGGATGCCTGCCTGACGCGTGCTTGAGAGTGCGTGACGTGGCAACCTTTATGAACGAAGAACGAAGGGGCCAACTCGAGTGTTGCACAAATGAGAAAGAAATGAGAATTAACAAGCAACCACCAGCAATACACGAATACTTTCGTCACACACTGAGCGAAATGTCTACGAACTCCCGAAATAAATGCAATGCAAACAGAATAGTCTTTATATATAGTTCAGTAGTTGAAAACCTTTTTGTTTATGTTAAATTTGTATTTCAATTAAATTTATTACGCTCAGGAAAAAAAATAAATAAAAAATGCAACACTTCAAGTAAAGTTTATAAATTATTTAAAGAAAAACTAAATTAATTGCATAAATAAAAAATAAATATAAATTCACCATAAAAAATCATAAATTCTTTATAATGCGTCTTTATTGGTGCACAGTCATAATTATTCGTATTGTGTTTAGAAAATTTTCACAGTGCATCCACTCGGTTAGCCACAGGAGTGCAATCAAAGTATAAAATGCTTTCGTGTCGTCATTAAAAACTGTTTTTGCTAATTAAGTGCTCAATTGAGCATTCAATTTCACATACACAAACAGAAATACATACACACAAACACAAACACACACACACACACACAGACACACATACACACACCGTTATACAAACAACAAAACAGGGTAAATATAATCAGCGAAGTAGAAGCACACAAAAACCCACCCGAAACAAAAAATGGAGGAAACCAGATTAAGAAGCAGAGACCAAAACCAGCATAAATAACAACAACTGCACCACCTCCCCAACCCACCGCAACCACTCACCGTCGGGGAAAGCAAACGGAATGAAATGAAATGAACGAAAATATAACAAAGTTGGTTATTTGCTCAGTTAATGCAAAATGATTCCCCTGGGGAGCGTGACGGCAATAATATCTCAGAAATAAGTACATATCCAGCGAAACGAAAGCAGGAAACAACAATCGCAACAACAACAACAATCGCAACAACAACAACAATCGCAACAACAACAACAATCGCAACAACAACAAGCACAGCAACAAAACGGAATCGCGGACAAAGCATCAAAAGCAAAGGAGGAGCAGGACGAGAGGACCAGTTGCCAGAATAACAACAAAACACGTTTCCACAATGCGCCTGCGAAAACAGTAAATGAAGGTAACAACAACAACAATAAAAAAAAAGAAAATAAATTTGAAGCAGCAAACGACGCTGGGCAACATGATTCAATAAAAATTACGCTGAAAAGTATGCAAGCGGACTACGTGCAAGCAAAAGCAAACACAAAGTGGAAAAAAAAAGGAAAAGCAGCTCAGCTAGCAAACGAACGAACGAATGACAAAGCAAACGTGCCGAGAGCCCAGGACCCCCCACTAACTAGGCAGCGGACCCCAGGCAGGCCCGTTGAAAAGAAAAAGTACTTAAAAAGCTCGCGAGCAAATATTTATAACAGTAAATCAGTTTGGCGCTAACACAAACCAACACAAACACAGAAACACGCACACACACACAAGTTAGCCAGTCAGCAGGAGAAGAAGAAGATGAGAGTTAGCGGAAGAGAAAGAGTGCAGTCAGAACATGCAGCAGTTAGTAAAGAGCAAGGTGCAAATTGCAATAGAAGCAAAAGCAGCAGCAGCAACTACTGCTGCTGTAGTAGGCAACAATGTTAGTGTGTGTGTGAGTGTGTGTGTGTTGGCTTAGACGACAACTTTGCTAACCCACAAACGCAGTCTGGCCAAACAAAACACCAGAAAATATTTAAAAATGCACATACTAAATAGAACACAAATAAAATACAATAAAATATTTATAAAAAAAAATTTTATCTCAGCCCAAAAAAGTAGGCAACTAAAATCTCAACTCGAAATAGAGTAAAGCCCAAATCAAAAGGATTATATTCCCTAGCATATAATAAAAAGCATCTCAATAGACTTTTGAAATATGGCCATTTTCCAATTCAATGTATTGCCCAATGGAAATACGTATAACGGTTGTATTCCATGCAAATATATAGATATACAAATATGTCTACAAATAAACGGTGGTATGACAACAAATGTATTCTTCCAGTTTGCATAACACATTAAGAAGCCCACAAGTGCAAGCGCCCCTTCGCATATATTACATACATAGGTGTACACACGAATGTATGCATGAAAACACATGCATATATGCATGCACACAAACAAAGCAGAAGTTAGCTTTGATATCGGAGCACGATTCGGCTGCCCGGGCAGCAAACAATTGATTCCGTTTTAATAAAAGCTAGAAGGCAAGTTGCCAAAAAAAAAAATAAATCGAATGACAAAACAATGATCGACTAGAAGATGCCCTCATTTTTGGAAGTTTTATGTGCAATCTGTGCGGAAAATTCTAACTTATACAGAATACGATTCGGTATTTAAGACAGGATTCAAAATTAGCACACATTTAGTTACTTCAGAATATTGAATATAAGTACACAAATACAAATGATGTCGTCAGTTTTATAAATATACATATATATACCACTCAGTTTGCAGCAAAAAACTACAGTTATACATTTGGCAATCGAGTATCGAGTATTGCAAATAATAATAAAACGAAAAATTGGAAACCAAATCAATGGAAGTATGGGGAATGTGTATTGAATAACATGGCATCGACGAATGCAAATGTACTTTGCTTCTAATTTGACAAAAGGAATTTCGAGTGTGTACACACACACATACACACACACACACACACACACACCCACACACCCACACGCACACAAGCACACTTAAGCCCAAAATGCCAATCGGGTGAAGAATGTTCCAAAGGGAAAAAAAACTCAAACAGAAGCACAAATACCAAATAAATATGTTTAGGCCAAATTGCCAAACGAAGCAAAGAAAAAAAAAATATACAAAAAAAAAAAAAAACAACAACACTCAGCCAAGCAAAGCAACTAACCAAAACTGAAGCAACAACAACAAAGGGGAAAAAGACGAGTCAAGCGTAACATATTTATTGACATTGCGGTTGCCAGTTGTTGTCGCTCTTGTTGTTGTTGTTGTTGTTGTTGTTGTTGTTGGTTGTTGGTTGCCTGGTTGTTCGTCCTTCCGGATGCTCTCGAGTAACGCACATTGGATTTCAGTTAGGCAGGCAGGCAGGCAGGCAAGCAGCGGGTTGAAACCACATCGACACCAATGAAAATACGCAGCAGCAAGACCAAAGGACCCAAAGCACCCAAAGGACTCAAAAAGGATGAGTGGCACTTGCAAGTGTGGTGTTTATGTTCCATACATCAAGGGTTTATGGGCTAAACGTTTATGGGGCTGGCAACAACAAGCTTTTAAAGGGTTTTACGCCCACACGCACACGCACACACATATGAGTGTGTACAATACACCCACGCACGCACACACACACACACTAAGAGTCAATGTTGAAGTTTTCTTGTCACTTGAAATTTCACTTCTACCAACGCAATTTATATATCCTTACATACATATATGTATATATATGTTTTTCTTGTTGCCAGTCGACGCACACTTGAGTGACTTCCAAAAGATGCCAACTCCCAGAGCACACACACCCACACCCACACCTACTCACACACACACACACATATGTGCAGCATTACGAGCGTATTACAAAAATGTATTTTATCTTCATCGATTGGCTGAATTTATATCTTTTTTCATGCCACATCAGCGTTTTATGTGATGCAAGTAAGTTGAGGTTATGTATGTGCTGACAGCTACAACTACAAGCATATGTCTCTGCGTGTGCGTGTGTGTGTGTGGTATGTGGTGTGTATGTGTGATCAATCAGCTGTTTGGCAAAGTGAATGATATAATTCATAAATTGGATAAGTAGGTGATTATGTTAACAGGAGTGTATCAAAGTAAGTTGGCTAAGAAGGGATTAAGAAATTAAGAGATTTTAGAACAAAGTGCGATAAAAAAAAAAGAATCCAAATAAATTGGATAAAAAGGGATTAAGAAATCGACAGTTGATATAACAAAGTAGCTTAAAAAAGGACAAAGGCAATCCAGTTCAAGTGTCTCAATTGTGCAAGGAGTAAAGCAATAATAATTAAATATATAAAATATATATTTATAAAGCAATAATAATTAAATATATAAAATATATATTTATAAAGCAATAATAATTAAATAATAATTAATTAATAATTAAAGATCTATACCAATTATATCATATATAAATGTATTATTATGTGTTGGACTACAATTTATATAAATTGTTTGTAGTCTGGCTAGTTCTGGCAAATTATAAGTTACATTTCATGAATTTAATTAATTTATTTCATTTTGTTTTTGACTTAAAAATCAATTACTTTAATTTTGCTTAATTATGCGCTCTCCTGGCTAACTTTGTTGGCCAACAGCAACTGGCAACTGGCAACGGCAACTATTTCATTCATTTGCCATGCACACTGCAATCATCATGTTTGCCAATTATGCAAATGCGTCCCACTGTGCGTGCACTGTGGGGCATAACTTCGTAAATGGTGGCAGCAACACTTGGCATCGTGTTTACCACAATTTACTGCGACTCGAGTTAACACAAACACAGCAAAAACAAAAATAAAAAACGAAGAAAAATGAAATGCTTTAGAAAATAAATGCACATTTTTTGCCACATTTCCGGACTACGTTTCAGACCAACCGACTCGTGCCCCGACCCGCCCCCTCACCCGCCCCGCCCCGCCCCATCCCTCTTGGCGTAAACAGTTTACCATCCTGACCGAGGACGACGACGACGTCGTCGTTGTCCTGACAGCTCCGGCCAAGTTGGGCCACAATAAAGTCGAAGAAACGGGGTCGGAGAGGTCGCTGCCTGCCATAAGCCAAATGTGTCTGTGTGTGTCTATGTGTGTGTGGCTGGGGCAGGACGAAAGTGTGGCAATAAAAAGGATAATGTAACTGTTATTCTACGCAAAACGGAAACGGCTGTGTGGCCAGAGAGGGGGCTTCAACCCCCCTCCCTCAACCAAGCAGTGGCATGGCAAGTGTTTGAAATATTTGTGTGGCAAAGGTGGCAAACGATTGCAAAAGATGTGGGCGCAAAAGTGAAAAGCACAACCAGGCAGGGGGAGTGGCAGAGAGCAGAGAGAGAGAGAGAGAAAGAGAGATGGGAGATGGGGGCAGTGAGTGACTGAACAAGTGCCAACGAGGAAACGACTGTCAGTGGCTTCGGTTGGGGGGTGGGGCGGGGAGGAAAGGGAGTTGCGAGTTGGGAATGGGGCCTCTTTTGATTCGGGTTGACAGCGCTCGGAGAGCAGAGTGAGCGAGCGAGAGAGTGCCAAAGAGCGAAGCCGCAAAATTGTGTACGTACGTATGTGTGTGTGAGTGTGTGTGTGTGTGTGTGTGTGGAAATTTGAGCTTCTTTTGAAATTGAGGCCGGAAATGGCAGGCCCCCCAATCAAGCACTGAAGTAGAGAGCGAGAAACTGAGAGTTAAAAAGAGCGAGCGAGCGAGCGAGTAATAGAGAGAGAGAGAGTGAGAGAGTGCAACAGCAAGTGCGAAAGGGAGAGTCCAAGTGAGAGAGCGAGAGAGAAGTTCAACGCGTCGCTTGTTGTGTTAAACAAAATGTTTGCGGGTGCAATAAGCGTAAATTCAGTGGTTTTATGTTTACTTATTCAGCACGTACCAACTGAGCACCGCACCCACCCCAACCCCAACCCCAACCACCACCCCAACCCCAATAAGCCAGGCTGGCACGAGGACAATTATTTGATCCACACACCACCTACGAAAAGTTGTGCATGTGTTGGAGCGTAGAAGTGGGTAATATACTTTTGCAAATCGATGGCAACTCCTTAAACGATGTGGGTGGCCAGGGTGGCCCAACAATGAGTGACTGGTTTGGTTTTTTTGGTCCCCTTTTCTTCATTTTTTTTTTTTTTTGTTTTGTTGGTTTGGTTGGGGGCGGAAGCGTGTGGCATGTTGAATGCTCTTGAGTGTTTTCGTATGGTTGACAGGATAACACGAAGTAATTCAATTCGAAATACTTTATGCTGTTGCTTTTATTATTTGTGCTTGGCTTGGCTTGTGGCTGCCTCTCGATTTGTTCATCATTCTCGTACTCGTACTCGTTTCTTGTTTCTTGTTTCTCGTTTTGCTTTTTCTTTTCATTTTCCTTCTTTTTGCTGTCTGTCGTTGCTTGTTGTCGGAAGTGGCATTTGTTTGGGGTGGTGGTGGGAGGAGCGGATGAAGCTGGTTTGTGTGTGGGTGGGATTTGTCTGTGTGGGTTGTTGTAGCTTCATAAAAAATGGTGTGCAAAGTTACAGTTCCATTTTGTGTTAGTGTGTGTGTGCGTGTTTGTGTGTGTGTGTTGTGTGTGCGTTGTATGTGTGTGTTTGTGTGTGTGTGCAATTTTCTCTGTTTATTTATTTTTATGATGTTTCCTTTTTGGCATTTTATTGAAGAAGTTTACCGACGCCATTGCTGCTGTTGCATAAATAAGTAAGTGGCATGGACATATGAAACCCCTGCCTCGCCTGCCACACACACACACCCATACACACACACACACACACACACACCAGCGTCTTTTGCAATTCATAAAATAATCAATATTTATTGCAAACGTAGCACATAAAGTTCTCACACCCCCCCCTGCCCCCTACTCCTAGCTCTGCCACATTGCACCACCAATTTGCGGTCTTCGCTTGTTATTCGGCATTTAATCAGTTGATTTCTTATTCAGTTTTCTGCTTCATTCCCAGCATTCAGCATTTGCATTCAGTTTTATTTTCTTTTTCTCGTTTTCAGCTTTGCAAATTGATTGCGAAGCAAACTCGAGAAATGCAATTAGTATAACTTTTTCGAGTGTAAAGGACAGCAGGACAGCAGATGATTTTGATTGGTATTTGCATATAATGTGCACTGAAATTGTTGTCGTTGCTTATTAAAATTCAAAATTCAAAATACAAAATACAAAATATGTGCAACTTTTATGCATTTACCAAATAGAATTTCTGATGGAGTTACTTTTAAAGGCAAGTTTAGCTCGCTATAATAGTGGGACAACATTTTGTGCCAACTTTAGACTCGATAGTATCCCAGAAATCCTAGGGAAGCATGTCATGAAGTCCAAGGCCATAGAAACCCTCATCCCAACAAAGATTCTAGCATTCGTGCAAGAGCTGGGATTGATGGAGGAAGGGGAATAAATAAGATGTTTTCCATACAGTTTCCGATTGGAAAATGGAAAGTGGAACTTATTTTTAGTTTTTATTTATGGAACTTTATACTCGATAGTATCCCAGAAATACGATGTTTTCCATACAGATCGAAACAGTTTCCGATTGGAAATTGTTGCTTCCTTTTTTGTATTTATTTGTACGAAATGAAGATCGCTTTCATATAAAGATTGGCAAGGAGTATATATAAATGCCAACATTAATAGAATATAAGATATCTATTCATATATATATATATAATATAATAATATAAATAACTATATCAATAGAATATAAGATATGTATTTAGGTAGCATAGTTTCCATATAGATATCACTCAGATTGTATATATCTATCACATATACATATCTATATTCATATGCAACTTAAACACATACTCAGTTTACAGACAAAGCAGTGCGATTCCCAACAAATGCATTTGAACTGTTTGACATGAGAAGCAAGAGAACAGGGCTTAAAAAAGCAAACTTGGCAAACATTTGAGCCAAACGCTTAACTTTAAGTCTATTACACAAAGAGGGAGCGGATCGGACGGTTGGCAGCAGGTGCTAACCAAATGGTCAGCTCACAAATGTTAAGTGAAACCAATTGAAGTTTATTGGCGCGAATTGGGTTTCACTTGAACCTCGGCCACCTTGCAGCGCTTAAAACGCGTTTCAAATTACAAAAAAAAAAACGCTTACCTTCTTTTGATTTATCGTATTGCTTTGGCGACGTGGTCTTCTTGCTTGGAATGGGTCTCAGTGCATTGCTCATCAACTGCGGGCAGAACAAAATTGGTTACAAACGGGGTTTTTGCGAAAAGATTAAGCTGCTTGCAACTTACGATGCGATCGGAGCGTTCGCCGCAGGGCAGACGTGCCACTGCGGCCTCCGGACTGTCCTCGGGCGGCGGCGGCTGGGGCACCCAATTGTAGGCCCGCCTAGAGATGGGCACCCCAAAGCGATCATGTTGCGATGCCTGTTGCCTGTTGAGCGTGTTGTGGATGCAGTAATAAAATAAGTACGATTTCAACTTGAACGTGGCCTGGCAAAAAACGCACCTTAAGCTTTCATAGCAGTCCAGGCAGACGACGGCATATTCGCCATTCTCCAGGAGCAGGCCATCGTCGCTCTTCTTATGCTTCACAAAGGGGAACTCGTTCACGGGCAGCGCCCGCACCCGTTTCCTATAAGTCGTTATGCCGCACAGATGACAGTTGTAATCGTGCCAATTGTATTTACGATCCGTCGGACTGAGAATGGGACTCTGAGCTTCATATCTGTAAATGTAATTGATAATAAGTAAAAGATACAATTGAGTATATATATATATTAACTTACTTGCGCCATTGATTCAACATGGAATGATAACAAAATGTGCAGACTAGCGCCGTATTGTTTCGCAGCTGCTCAGCATTTGGCAAAGAGTTGTGTTTCAGCAACAGCGGAAAGTAAGGTCTTGAGCCCTGAAAAAACAAGAACCGGATTTGGATTTGATTAGAGATGATAGACAGGAGTGCAACTATATATATATATCTAGAAGGTACAACTAACGCCTTTGCAAGCGCAAATAATTCAAATTGTATTCTATAAAACTAGTTAATTTTAATATGTATAATAATAAATATAAAATTAGAATAATAAATAATAATAATATAATATTTCATACTAAGATTTAATGCATAATATATGTCTAATGTAATAATACTATAATATTTCAAAATGTATAATATTTGATGCATATGCTTTGACTTGACTTAAGCCTCAATTTGATATTATTTTATTATTCAATTCTGTTTAAATTCCTCTACTCTGAGTAGCATTTAAAATAGACTAACTTTATATTTATAATTTATCAATTATAAACTCATTGTTTTCGACAAAAAATAGAATCTTACAAAAATCTACACTTAAAGCGTGCAAATTCCTAAGATATCAATGTGCTGGTTGTAAAATTCGCTAAAAAACTGCAAATTTTGCATGGGAATACCTCGATTTAAGACAAAAAGATATATAAATAATCTAATCGCATTTTTATGCCAACAATTAAATACATAAATGAAATATTTAAGGTTCAATAAAGTAAAAATTATATTAATTGAATCTATTATGGCATTAATTCAGCAATTTGAATAATTGTAATGTTGACATAAAATCAGAAATGTTCTACTTATAATTCATCATATGTAATATATTCATTAATCTTAATATCATAATTGAATCTTAATAAATCTTAATTCGGAATAGTTGTGTTCCCATTTTATTGACTAATGTGTGTGTTGAAGCTAATTACTCATTACAGGTGAGGTGATATAATCTAATCTATATAAATGTATTGATTAGATAACATTTGTTGGAGTGTAACTTGAGGCTCTAAGCTCTTAATAACTATAATTATTCCGGCTCAAACTAACGGAATTAACGGACTAACACAGTCTTAACGCGATTTGGTTGTTTATCCGATCATGGATCATTAACAAAATTACTGTTCGTGTGAACTAACTTTCTTCTTTTCAAGCTTATAAGATACAATTTGAGTATATCGAGATATTGATTTATTTTCCAGCTTATTAGTAATTGAGAAACTAGGTCGTATCTTAAAAAATGTTCGATATTTAAGGCCTTTTAATTTTGAGGACTAATAAAATAGATGACACACCCAATTCAGTTCGGATTTGCTGTTCTATATGTCTGTTTTCGTACAAGTTAAACATGGGTTTTATAATAACATTCCTCAACTCGTGATGCAACCAAAAACTTAGTTAAGATATTATTTTAAGCTGTTATCACTTTAGTAATACATAATAATTATCTGCAACAGATCAAATATTTATTACATTTAGCCTTACATTGAGTATACATTTGAAAACTGCTATTTTATGATATCGATAACTATTTGTTTAAGTGCTGCTAATTGACGGGTTTCAGCTTCCTTATTACATATTTTCAATGACTAACGAAAAACGCTCAATTTTAGACGCTAATTTGACGAATTTCTTAAGCTATGTGTTGAGAGACAGCTTTAATACCTCTTTGCTGCCATACAGGTTGCGGGCAAGGGTTAAATCCGAATGCAGGCCGCAGAGGAAGCAATAGATAGAGGTGCTGGCAGGCGTTGACGAGGAGACGGATGGCGTTGAGGGCGGAGTACAGGTACTCATCGCACCATGGCGAGATCCATTCGGCGAGCTGGAGTTCATCATCGGCGATGGAATGTTGTATCTGCAAGGCAATAAGTAATGGACATTAGATTTAAGTTGACTAATGAAGGAATCATGTAAAGCAACAAAATGGGACCTTCTGTGCTCCAAGGGCACACGTTCCGCATCCATTGACTCCCACTGGCTGGTTAAGTAGCTAATGCAATCTTTGCAGGCCAGCACACGATTGCTGTTCAGTTCGTTGTTGTTGTTGTTGTTATTGCTGCTGCTGTTGTTGCTGTTGCTGCTGCTGCTGTTGTTGTTGGTGTTATTATTGGTAGTTGTGCTGTTGTTGTTGTTGTTGTTGTTATTATTGTTGTTGCTTAGACCATTGCTGCTGGCATTGGCCTTCAGGCAGGGAAAGTGCATAGCATGCGAGTTCATATGCTCGGCACTGGTGGACAGCCAATCCATTTTATTGGAGGGACAAAGCACTTTGCATATGGAACAGCTGTGAGAAGAAGAAGAAGAAAGATGTTGATTAGTTTTGCGAGTTAGAAGTGTATTCAGACTGTTAATCATATTACGGATACTGGGCATGTCCATTCTCAATGTGTCCTTGGGTCGAACTGGGCGAACTGGGTCTCGAATCGCTGCGTTTAATCTGCTTGAAGTCGCGCGCCGTGTTCGAATTGGAGTTGTTCGAATTCGTTTCATATGGCTGCAAAAATGGAATTTGGATTAGAAATTAGCAGCTTTACAGGGAAGATTGAGCGAACACTGAAAAACGCCAAAACAAAAGAACAACGCACATGGCATGGGCATACAAAAAAAAACCAACTCAATTCGCACTTAACTCAACTTATCTAATCGAAATATATATATTAAATTCTACAATTGATATTCTATATAAGAGGGCAGCACCACCACTCAAATCTAGATACATACACACACACACACACACCGCATTGAACCGGACCGAATCGGTTCGAGGGAAGGCCTCTTTCGATGGAAGCGGCCTCTCAATAATATATGTTATCAGCACAAATGTTTTATGGAAACGCTAAAAAACCAAACCGAACTGGAACTGGTTACCCCAACGCCCAGCCCAGTTGAACAAATTCAATTACAATTTGTGAATGATGAATAATTTTACTACACTTTGACAAAAAAATGGCAACCAGAATATATTTAATGTAAGGAAGCACTTCAAGTTTAAGTAAGAATTCTAATGCTGCGAATTTTCAAAAGTAATATTTCAAAATTTGAATATTATGTATGAAAACTGTATATTTGGTATTTTTCAGTGTAATGATATACAATTTCAAAGTGGTTTTAGGGCGGCATAAATAAACACTTAATTGAAAGTCAACTAATGCTCAACCCCAAACGACGTTGTTCACGTCGTGATCGTGTTAGAATACAACAAGCAATTATAATATTTATAATCAACACGGATTAATTAAAGTTTATAGTTTATAGTTTTTGTTTTTTATTTATTTTTTAAACGGTACGGTACACTCAGCAATTAAACGATATTTACAATAGAGGCCCACTCATCACACGAAGTGTGTGCAAGTAGTAATGACTTGGCATTTGTGTATGTGTGCCAAAGTCCTCCTCGGGCATTCCCCATAATATATATATATATATATATATACATACTACTTACACAATGCTCGTCCATTACGAGTGTTGCTGTATTTATCAAGTGCCATCAGAGCTCAAATTGCTGCCATATAAGGCGAAAACGTTTCGGTTTATTGCTTTACAAGTTGGCCTAACAAATAACTTGTTTAAACGGCTTCCAAAAGCCCCATCGCCATAATAATTACTGTTTATTTTTAAACAGATTAAAACACACACACACACACACTCACTCACTTGAGAAAGCCGTTAACAAGAATTAAGAGATTAGCAATAAAAACCAAAAAAAAAAGAAAAAGAACTTCAAAAATTATCAAATATAATCTTTGACGAGTTGCAAATACGTGAATCTAGCCAGAAGATAATCATTTATTTAGTGTGTGGCAAGTTTAGACAAATATGTTGTTGGTATGCGTACTTGATAACCCATTTGTATTGGCATTATGTTTACCGCTATTTGCCTAAGCTAAATGACATGCAAACGTCAGCGCTGTTTGCGCAATATATTATCGCACTTTAATTATCTGCTATCTGTTAAGAAGCAAATTGAATACGGATACTGACACATCTATATATATATATATGTATATATAGAGATATATATATGATTAAGTACTTCAAATATAATAAGCAAATATGATGGCAAAAGTCGAGTACATCAAGCGCTAAGTTTGTCATTCCAATTCCAATTTCAATGGGGGAACGTATTCATGTGTGAATCTCGTTAGTCGAGTCTCGTCAATTTAAGTAGCTATTTTTCGACTTTTTTACTTTTTTACTTTCTAGTTTTGCAGCTAAGTGGGGCAAAGGTATTCTTTGCACCTGTCTAAAGATAATTTTTGGGGCTCAGCTAAGCAATTATTGGCATGCTCGCAGACAATTTCATTCCCCGGGGCGGCGACAACACGCTAAGCAAACAATTGACGACGACAAATGCAGATAAGGCTAAAAAAAAAAAAAAAAACAACATTTTTATTTATTTAGCATTTGGTAAGAATAGACAATAGTCGAAGCCCTGCCCTGTGTGCATGTTTGCATAAATGCCGTCTGTGTTTTCGGTGGGGGCTGAAGAATAATGTCGTTAAACCGAGTCAAGGTTATAATATCGATATGGCTGTTCCCAGTAAGTACACTTGGAAAAAAAAAAACAATTCATTTTGAATTTCTAACAACACAATCTAGAATATTTTATTAGCACAACTCAAACACTGTGAAATTCCTTCAAAATAACTATTTGAGACGAAATTCACAAGAACTATTAAATTTGAAGATTAAAGAACTGCAATTAATCACTAATAACGAGAATAACAATCAAAAAGAAACCGGAAATCAGTATAAATAATTTACGGCTATCGTTCAAATGCCATTGGCAGTCGTCAAGATACACATCAAGAGCATTTTTTGTGAATACTACCTAAAATCTACATAAACACATTAAACAATGATAAACAAAACACACACACACAGAGAAGAAGAAGAGAAAAGTAACAAAAAAAATAATAAATAAACTACTTCAAAGCGAAACATAAATACAAAAAAAAAACGTGTTTAAACAAAACAAATTGAAATTGCTGCATATCAGCAAGAAAAATAAATAAAATTAAATAATAACCGGTTACAGGCAGATGATGCCTTCCCAGTTTGCCCACTCTCTTTTTTTATGGGTCTTTCGTTTTGGTTCTGCTCTCGTTCTTCTTCTTCCTTTTTCTATTTTAGTGCTTTATTTTATTTCAACAATAATTCGTTTAATTTTGTTGGTGTTGTTTTGACATTGTTTGCATTTGCGCCCCATAATTAAAGCGCACATGGCAAATGGAATGGAAGTGGCACCACCCGCCCCCCCTCTAAATCCCACTCCTGGTTAAGTGTTCTCTCTCTCTATCTCCCTCTTTGTCTCTCTCTCTGTCTCTCTCTTTCTCTGTCTCCCTGCCTCAGTTGTGTACAATCTAATCTTGACATTTGTTGACTCAAATTGGTTAACATGTTGACACCAGACTTTTGCGCTTCAACCCCACAACACGCTGATAAGCGCAAACTAATGAAGCTGCCCCACAACACTCCTCTCCCTCCCCACTGCTCTTATCAGCTCTTTCCGCTATGCAAACACAAATTTATATATATATCTATATATATATATATATATATATATGCATATATTGTATTCGTAATTGATATCGCTGCGACCGACCTTCAGCATGCAAATGAATTACTCAACAATGCCCAATCATCATCATCATCATCATCATTATCAACATCCATTATACTCTGTCCATATTGTCCATTCTGTCTGTTCGTCTGCCCGTCGGGTCGGGTCACCTCTGTGACACGCTCCTGGGTTATCAGTCGAGTGGTCAAAGATGTCAGTAGGTGTTATCGCCTCCAGAGCTGCTCTCATTACCGCGACACGGTCCCCGAGACGCCAAGTTCCATTTATTGTATTCTGCGATTGCGTGTGTTGACGTGTGTATGTGTGTGTGTTTGTGTAATACACCCTATACTTCCTGACATAGCGGGTGTGCTGCACATTTATAAAGCTGTTGAACTTGAGACACAAAAATTCAGAGACAGCACAAATTCGCTTATTGTTTATGTTTAATTCATCAATTTAGCTCAGGAAAATATTTAATTGCATTAAAAAAATAAATAAATAAATGAATTCAATTATTTAAGAAGTTTATCAGCAAACTTCATTTAATATTTTGATAACTTTATAAATGAGAAACCAAACCAGAATTTTGGTATAGACTGGACATATGCCTGGTATAATTCATTCAATACTATCTTAAGTCAGTTTATATAGTGTACATATATAGTATATTCATTCCATAATATGCTAGGGTATAACTTGAGTCGTTTATTGCCATGCAGCGCGTGTTTCCACTTGTTGTTCTACATGATATGTAATCGCTTTTCTTATACGTTGTACACTTAATTCCTGCCTGCAATCGACAGCTAGTAAATTTCCATATACGATACGACAATACACACACACACACACAGGCACGCACGCACACACACACACACACACACACACACACGCACATCTTCTAAATGAGTGGCATGTTGCATATTAAAAACACAACAAATTATTATTGACAACTGTTTGCCTCAAATTTGATATTGTTTTTGTGTGGCAAACAGTGATTAAAGTCGAGCCCAAATGTGGCACTCGATCAGAAGCTATATCCAGCCAGATGGCAGCTGGGGCTCACCTTGAATCGCACATTGCAGGTTGAATCTGAATTCGCAAGCGATTTTTCCGACGGCGAATTTCGACCCACAAACGTAGTTGAGTGATTGACACTGTAGATGGCGCCACTGGACTCCAGAGAGTGCGTTGCACCCGGCTCCGAGCCTGGGGCAGCAACAGCAACAGCAGCAACAGCAACTGGCGTGCCACCCTCCGCCAGACTATGATGCTTCTCGCTGCAGCCGGCACAGATCTGCACCATTCCTAAAAGACAAAAAAAAAAAGATACAAATGAGAATCGATTTCAGTTTGTGTGCAACAATATTTAAGTTGAGTTGCAACTCACCTTGCGGACTGATTGGACTAGCATTCTTGTAGACCTTCATGGTCTTGATGAACGGATAGTAGGGCTCCCGTTCGGTGTTGGGGCAGCAATATACAAGTCTCAGCTGCGATGAGGGCGTGTCCGTGCCACAAGTGTAGCACACAAATGTTGTTCTTTCCGCCGAGGGCGCCGAACGCTTTCTCAACAAATAAGAACGCTGCGTGTCTGGCGTGTGAGCGGCCTGCAAATGAAAAGATACAGAAAGAGAAAGAGAGAGAGAGAGAGAGAGAGAGAGAGAGAGATGTGATTAGTTGAGATCGATCGAGTTCAGGAAAAGTGTTAATCAAATGCTAATCAATGTTCAACAAACTTGTTAAGCAAAGGTTAACAAAAATTACTTATATAAAATAACTAACACTAACTTGTCGAAAATCGAATATATATATGTATATATATATATATATATAAAGAATTTATACAGTTTACCCATTTTGAATAGATAATCGCAAAGACAAATGCTCGAGTGTGAAATACAAATTCGAGCGTCATTTAAAATTAATTAACACAATTATCCGATTTTTAGCAGACAACAGTCAAAATATAATGAATCAAATCTGCTGACTGTTTTCCAAATGTGCTAACAAAGTTCAAATATTAAGTAAAATATTTATGCAGAAATACAACCTAATCAATTATGTTCTGTCAAGCGTAAGTGAGCTTAAATATAATACTCGTTTCGTTGCAGTGGCATAATAAAATTAATTATATTGTTCGCCGCCCAGAATAACAATTGAAATTACACTAGAAATCGATTCGACGTGGGTAGAGAGACATATAGAGACATTGATATAACTGATGATATCGAGAATGTTTATTAATGTGCAAGCATTAATCAATCAGGTTGACGCTCGGTGGCAAAACGTAGTCAACAATAATGGAGGCCGTACTAACTTATTGAGATTATCGTTAACAACTATGTTAGTCACGCTTTGTTTGTTGAGCTGCAAATAATGATTAGATGATTAGAGCCGGCAGCTTAAAAACCCATTTAAATATAATTAGCATACATACATAGATCACAAATGCGTACAAATGCGGCAACATTTGTGTCTATCTCTCAAAGTATTTATGCAAACTTGTCTTCTTGTCTGATTGTCAACGCAAACAGAGGCTCCGAAATTAATTCGCAAATGGCAAAAGCTATTTGATATATTACGTATACGCCCAAGTAGCTCTTCAAATTCCACATGCACATACATATATATATATATATATATATCTATAGCAATCTATACAAAACTACAATGTTCGTTATTTGTTTATTTGTGTCATGTATTTACTCTGCTTATTTGCACGCAAATCCTCCGCCTTGTTCAAATTGTATCTGTGCCAAGCGCGCAGATACATAAGTATCCCATAGATAGATAGACAGACAGACAGACAGACAGACAGTCCGTTGTATCTGAGGCAGCTGTCTGCTATATTTCCAGTCAGATCTGGTTAAAGACAAACACACGCAAAACTCAACGGGCATTCATTTATTTTATTAGGCACTAAGCAATTTAATTGTTTGTTTACTTTTCTTATATTTCACTGTGTGTCAGATTTTTTGACATTGATAGGCGCGCATTTTTATTACACAACGCACGATAAAAACACACAAACACAAACGAAAACACAAACGCAAACAATACAAACACACATTCCATTTGTGGTGTGTACACTGAGAAATTAAGTGTGCTTATTGTGCTTATTTAAAGCAGGCAAATCTAAGATTAAATGATTAAATGATGTTGTGGTTGTAGTCGGATGGTGATGATTTCTTTTATAACTGCAAAACTTCGAAAGGTTTACCGTTTGTTTCTTTTTAATATAGTAAGCCGATCGTGAAGATTTTGACATTACTTGACTGCAGTTAAATATGGACTTTGATTTATATTATTGATTGAGTTGCATGTGTTGCAAGCTACTCGTCAAAATTCTCAGTATTATTTTAACTACAAAAATAAAAACAAACAAATTGGGTATATTTTTTGTGAGTGTATACAGTTTGTATTCCGTGCACCGCTTCCCCCACCACACATCAATCTGGACAGCGCCAAGTCATCCATATTTATTGATCCGACGCCGAGCGGTCAAATGGCGTCGCCAGCGTTGTTGGCTTCTGTTCTCCACTTTTACAGCAAAGCCCCTCACTCTCCACTCCCACTCTCAACCCAGTTTCGTTTTCCCCCCACCCCCGCAGCCAACACACAACACGCTGCCGTCAAGCGGCTGTTATGAGAACGCGTTCGTCATTTTTACACACATACAATTATATATATACAGTTTTTTTTTTCTTTCGTTTTTCATGTTTGCTTGTTTTATTTGTTGTTGTTGTTGTTGTCTTCTCCACCTCCACTTCCACCTCCACCTCCAGGTCGGCTTTACCTCCTACTTCTTCATCGGTTCGCTGGCTGCTCGTTGTTTCGGTTTTTATGTTGTTGATAAGCATTTTCCAAATGGGGGTCATGACCGTTTAATAACTTTATATGAAGAGGCTTTTTTCTCGCTGCTGTCTTCTTCTTCTTGTTTTTTTTGCCTTCCTCTTTTTGTTTGTGCTCATAACTTTTGTTTCGTGCTTGTGTTTGTCTGTTAATTACATGGAAACAGTGAGCGCGAGAGCGAGACAGCAGGCGAGGAGGTCGTGATTATATGCCAAGCGGTCACAGTATACTTAAAAAATAATTGTAACTTTTAAGTGAACCCAGATATTTTCAACAATCTAAAAGTTTATTGGCCAAACTTTTTTTTTTTTGGTTCACTGAAGCCATTAAAAATGTGAAAATGGATATGGGGAAGTTGTGCCAGAAGGAATTCTATTCTATATATATATATATATATATGTTCTTGTTCAGCATCAAATGCTTAATCGATTTAGCCATGGACGTCCATCTCAGAGATTAGCTAAGCTGAAGACTTTAAAGCTTAAAGTTAAATTTATCGATAACTGCACCACTTGTGAGAATATCAATACAAATCGATGTTCGATAGCAATAAAATCCACACTTGTAAAGATATTGACTATCAATTGATACATAATAAGCACAGATATATTAGTGATAAACTGTGAAATTTGCATTAATATCAAAAAAACTAATATCTAATATCTGCAAGCCTACGCTGGATACAGGGTATCTTCGAATCGATTTCTCTGGACCAGCCCATTTGATGCTCATTATGAGAGAACCATTTTTCAATTATATTATAAGGCTGTCGTTTCTCTATGTGTTTATGGGGTTAATCTCCTTAGAGTATATGTATTTCACATCTTTTAGCACAGCATCATCTGCTTAACCAGTTTCTGCGCACACAGGGTATAAGCTAAACAGATTTAAATGAAAGTCAATTTTATTTATTTTCATTTGCACGTAAATTTATACATCTTCTTCTTCTTCTTGTCGGTGGCTGAATTTGATTTGGTTTTTGCTCAACGCTCAATGCTCAACGCTCAACGCTCAATGCTAGAAAAACATGTTCTATGCATTTATTTATTTATTTATGCGATTAATATGCATTGATGCCTGACCACAGTAAATTTATGTATTGCAGACGCTGGCAATTTGGGTCAGCATTGATTGATTGATTGATTGATTGATTGAGTATTGCACATTTATCGCCTTGAGATTAGCGATACATGCCTTGTTGCAACTAATATCTTTCAACTTCCACTCTCAAGCACGCTGAGGAAGTGAAACGATCGATTAAGAATAATATATATATAAATGTATATATGGAAATGATAATTTATTATCCCGTTTATGAAATATATATATATATATATATATCCCATTAGAGGCACATACGATAGCAATCTCAAATACAGATTGCACTATCAGCATTATTGTCATTATCGGTTCACTTTGAGCACACACATCGAGTATATATTATCTGTGTGGTGTGGTGGTAAATTGTTGATAATGTGCTCATTGCAACACATTTTCCTAATCATAGTGTGCCATTACAGTTATAGGAAGTTGCCAATCGATTACGCAATTAAACTGTTTGTTTCCGTTTTTGAATTGAATTGAAATCGCTGGCAAGATTATGAATATTCCTCAACAGTTTGATGTGAATTCGATTAAAATTTGTACAGATTTCCATAATGGGAACTCACATAAATTAAATGAAACCCTTAATTGACTCATAGTTGGAACTAGTTACTGTGTTATGACTATATAGATCTGCTGTTATATATGTTTAAGATATTAAACATTAGTAATTGAGTAATTGGATGGCTTAGCAACCATCAACTGTACTAAATCCGTAGCTATAAATTAATGTATAATAATTACGACAGTAATCACATTAATAATTGATATGTATTTTTCCGTTATTCGTTTACCTTTTCGCTTTGCTGATCTTTTAGTATCAGATATGTCTTTAGTTTCTTGTAATCCTTCCAGCCATTTGTATCCTTTGGCTTAAAATTGACAACCGATGTGTCCGTCGTGGCTGCATTATCTTTATTATTACTGTGGTCGCCCACAACGACAGTCAGATTTTGTGCCATGATTTTTTGTAGGGTATATTTATGTATTGTATATTCACTGTTATGCAACAGGAGGCAGCACTCCCAAGAGCTGCTTTATTATTATTTGTTTGCTGATATTCACGGCATTGCCAATTACTCAATTGATGCAATTTTCACATTTACATTTGAATGAATCACTTTTGTTGTTGTTGTTGTTGTTGTTTATTGTTTTATTCACATTGTTGCGGTTTTTGTTGATGAATTAGCGTTTTCTTTGCCGGCAGAACCCTAATTACAACACGAAACAAATTAAATTAAATTGAAACTGATTTGTGGTTTTTCTTGTGCACTTGGGCGTGGCAGTAAACGATTAAAATGATGATGATTATAATGATGATGATGTTGATCATACACACAACACACACACACACACACACACAAATGGTGCATTTGTATCCGTTTCGAGCCAATGAGAATGAGACTAAGGCCCCCAGCACAAAACTCACGCACGCGATCGGTGATAGACCCCAACAAAATAATAATGATAATGATGATGATGATGATGATGTTTCATTTATTAATCGCATGTGTTGCAGGTAAGTGCGATCATAAAATATGCCAGCTGAATGCCCCCGTTGCATCGTTACATGGCTTAAATAATCGCCTAAACTGTAAACAGAGAGGAATACATCGAAGCAAGAGATATTATCTTCGATTTGATAAAAAAAACCAAAATGAAAATGGAGTCAATTGGCTTGATCACGCTGATGAGCTAAGCAGGTTTCCGCTAATAATCACTATAAAAATATAAACGACTAAATGACTCGGGGCATTAATTATCAATAATGTGATTTGAATCGTGTAAATAGTTCAGCTATAATATGCAAGTGCAAACGAAATTAATCGCTTCGATTCGATTTGACAACATAAATTGGTCGAAAAGCAACAACTCATCTCGACAACTTGAACCCGGTTAATTGACGTTCATAAATAATGAAGGACTTGAAAACATGGCAAAGCAAAGCACACAAGACAAACTATGGGCGGGGCGAGGGCGGATAGACAAGGACAATGCGATACTACGAGACGCTATTTTTATATAGGGGCGGGGGGAGGTGAGAGGCGTGCCAATTATTGTGTGACCCACTTAAGTGACAATGTGCGTGAGACTTGGTCTAAAGTTGGTTGCTATTCTTGTTGTTGTTGTTATTGTTGTTGTTATTATTATTATTACGATAGGCGATATAAATCAACTGTCGCACGCAAATAAATCAAGTTAAATAACCGATAATAAATACAAATATAAAAGGCGACAATGCAACGGCAACGGCAACGGGGGCCAGGAAGATTGAGAAGAAGAAGTGAAAGAAGAATAAGCACCACCGGCAGCGACTGCACACGAAACGGTTATTTTTAGAAACGGTAATACAAACGCAAACGTGTCACGCAAACGCACACACAAAACGAATGACGACAAAGTAAACGGTAGTTGTTGTTATTGTTGTTGCCCATTTATTACTTGGCTTGCGCGCACTTGCTTAAGCGCCTTTACGTACACGACGACATTCATTTAGTTCACACACACAATCACAGACAAACACACACACACACCCACAGGGAGAAACACGCATAGAGGTTAAAGCAATTTCACTCTGCAAAATGGCCGGGCGAAGTCTAATAAGCGTAAGCAGAGCTACTTATTAGAGATGACAGCGTGACAACAACAGACTAAATAATTTATGCACATCGTTATTATTATTATTGTTCAGTTTGAATTAAGTAAAAAGAATAACACTGTTTTAGTAGCTTATAATTGAATTAGTTCATATAAATATTCTATTATTTAATATATTTATTTTATTTTTCACTTTTGTAACAGTTTTCACACATTGCTAAAATAGAATTTGTTGCTGCATCAATTATCAAACACATAAACAAAATAAAGGCTATGTTTTTATTCTTTTTAAACAGACTTTGCGGTTGCCATATCATGCCAATTTGCTGTTGTTTTGGCCTAAACCAGTTTGCGGCAAGGCAATGCCCAAATTACCGGCGAACCGTTGCGATTATTACTGTTGTTATTGTTGTTGATGTTGTTGATGTCACTCCTGGCTGATGTTGGCTGCTGAGGTAGTAGCTGGAGACATTGAACCGCATTGACAGCCGTGACTTTTGTTTGCTTATTTATTAACACACTCAATCGCACTCATGCCCATATAAACATACAAACATGTATGTGTGTCTGTCACAGCTTATGCATGCATGTATGTACGCATGTGTGTCGGTTTATAACTGCTTTCATTTTTAACAGCCACTCGTGCAGTTATCAATTTTGTATTTAATATGCCTACACACACAGACACACACACACACACACTCTCGCACAGTTGACTGAAAGTGTGAGTGCTCATTAAGAGATTGCCGCAATTGGTGCGTGATAACACTTACACAAACAAACACACACACACGCGAAACGTCGACGACGACGAGGAGCTCAATAAACAAACAAATATGATGAACGGGAACTCGAGTTCGAAACGTGCGTCCCAATTGGAATGCCTACGCCTGCGTCCGACAACCGACGACGACTGACTGACTGCGACGTCGCGCTAAAAAGCTGATAGAGCCAGAGCCCTGTTATTGTTATTGTTGTTGCCGGCGCTGCTGCTGCTGCTGCTGCTGCTTCTGCTGCTGTTATTTGTTGTTTTTGTGCTGCGGGCGCAAAGAAAACAAAGCGAAGGCAGCTAAAACAAAAGTGCAAACAAACAACGCAGTCGCAACCGTCGTCGTCGCCGTCGTCGTGGGCCGTAGCAGCAGCACGAGTCGTCACAAAACTCTACGAAAAAAAACCGAAGTTAAACAGAACGAGAACGAGCCACAAATTGGAAGCAGCGAATGGTAAAAAGAAAAACACAAACCACGTCAAAAGAGCGCACAACAACAACAGCAGCAACAATAATAAGTGGAACCAGGGAGTGGTGCAATGTGAACTAGCTCATAGGATTCAAAATTAATGAATGCATGGATAAAAACTATTAAGCTAAAATTGTACATAGATCATTACATATTGCAATATTGAAGGCTGCTCATGAAGCACATTATCCAGCCCTGGAAATTGTGTGACAATTGGAAAAACAATTTGTACACGAGCAACTCTCGCTAACGTCAACAAAAACAATAGGGCAGGCAAGCAAAACAAACATTGAACACAAGAAAGGCAAAAACCAAACAACAGACAGCAGACAAGCGACAAAGAGAGAGAGAGAGAGAGAGACAGAAAGAGAGAGCGGGTCGTCACCTTTAACAGTAGGCGGCATGTAAACACAATGGAGGCGAGGCAAAGGCAAAGGCAAAGACGAAGACGAAGTCGATGACGACAACGGATGTAACGAGTGTGGAGCAAGGAGAGCAGAGGCGAGGGGCCTGGCGAGAAATGTAAAACGTTTTGCACTTGTGGAGGTCGAGCCAAGAATCATGATGATGATGGCATCAGGACATAGTAACTCTCTATGCATGTATATACATAATATGTATATGTTTGTGTGTGTTTGGGCTATTTGTTGATGCGTAGCGTAGACTGCAGTTGCAGTTGCAGTTGGCGCCGGCAGCAGCAATAACAGCAACAATGAAAGCTGGGTAAACGGGGCACAACAATAACAACAGCGACAACAGCAAATATGAGCAAACAAACAAATAAACAAGCACACATAAATTGCACTGTTTGTATTTATTTATTTATTTATTTAGTCGATGGCAACAACAACAGACAAATGCTACAATAAAACGGAATCTGCACAATGCCATGACAACTGAGGAGTGAATGGGAATGGGAATGAGAATGGGGATTGGGGATGAACTGGGATGGCAGCAGTTGTATTCATCTGAGTACTTGGGTACCTGGCAACAGCCAACAGACAGACAGAGGGGCAGATCGCAGGGCGGGGCGGGGTGGTGCAGGAGGGTGCTTAAGAGATGATGAGAAATTGAATTTAAGACGAGGTTCGTTCATCCTGAATGTCAATATGGCAATTTAAAAATGAGATTTGTTTTTCTGTTCGCTGCAAAACAGCCAGAATACTAACAATATTTAATCGTTTAAGCCAAGAGAAGAGCAGGAGCTAAGAGCACAATTGAAGAGGTATTCTTTAAAGTAAATATTTAAATGAATACGGGCAACATGTCGTATGAGTAACAAATGAGATGCGATCTTATTCGTTTACACAAGTACACACGCTACATTCTAGAAGTGCGTGTGTGTGTGTGGGTGTGTGTGTGTGGGTGTGTGTGTGTGGGTGTGTGTGTGTGTGTGTGTAAAACAGCTAGCAACCAAGCCCCTAAGACAACAAACAGCAAGAAGCGTAAATTGTTCAAGGACCAAACACGCAAGCGGGGACAACAACAATAACGTCAACAAAAGCTAAGCAAACAAAATGCGAACGAAGTCAGACACCAAAGCTCTCGAGACAGTGGAGGAGGAGGTGGAGGTGGAGGAGGAGGAGGAGTAAGAGGAGGTGGAGCAAATGAAATGTTAGTTTAAAGCAGACCAAGTGTGAAATAATCACATTAAGTAACATAAGTAGACGGAGGAGACGGACGACGATGACGACAATAAACAAACCCTTGCCCAGTTACCCAATGCTGCCAGACAACTACGATGCCAGAACTCAAGTGCCTCAACTCAGAAGCAGTCGGTTGCCGGGGACAACATGCTCAGCAGCTCTCCCTCTCTCTCTCACACACTCTCTCTCCCTCTCTCTCTCTCTCTCTCTCTCTCTATCCCTTTCAAGTGTCGAGCAGCGAATTTCAAAGGCAGCAGCAGCGACAAGTCAAACGATTCTTATCAAGTGCAGTGCAGAACATGAACAAAGAACAGGACACAGACTATCCTGTGATGGGGGCTTGCCTCAGAGAGTTGCCCCACCTCTCTAGTTGGGGGGGCGTTGTCAAGACTTAAATGCTCAATTAATGACCAACAGTCAGACTATTTGTGCATTATTTCTTGGATTTAAATACACATTTGCATTTGGCATCAAATATTTATAATATTTGCTTATGCTCAATTTCAAGTGGCAGGATTTGAAAGCTGCTTCAAGGATCAGTCGGTTGTCTAATTACTATCAAATCATTTTAGTTGAAATTAAAAATGTCTGCATCAAGTGCTAAATATAGCCGAAATGTATTTAATGTTTTTCCATGTAATTAGTTTGGAAAAATCGAAGGTTAATTATTTTTGACTTTCGCATCTAATATTCTTGACTCTCTGATTGAAGTTTCTTCTAACTATCGATAGTCGATAGTCTATCGATCAAAAGCCCTGATTAAAAAACTGGATTGCCTTCCATTTTCATCTATACCAAAGACCTTGATATGTTCAGTGAAAAAATGGGATCTGCGAAAAGAATGTGTTCAATTTGCATATGACTCATCGCATACCAATCTCTATATATATATATATATATATATAGATTTATATGTAAACATATAACCACATGTATTCATTTAATGTATACAAACACACACACACACATATATATATATATATATATATATTTATTAAGGCACTGAGAGCGGCCTTTTAGACAAATTTAGTGTTGATGACGTTGCCCCTGTTGATGGGGCTGTGGCGCCTCAAGTCTTTGATGACCTAATTGTGTGTGTATGTAAAACCACCCCCTGTTGCTTCCCACACACACTCACATATATACATATTATACATACATAAGTGTATATATATAGAGGTTTTTAACATGTTGCGAATAAAAAGTTGTTATGAATATGTGAGTTGCAAATTGACCTTTAACCTTGTCTGTTTACACCTCATTACTAGAGTTGACCCAACCCAACCAGTCAATCTAGTAATTTGCGGCACATTTGCATTAGGTTGTCGCAGCTGTTGCTACCAATTTTATCTAATCATTTAGTCAGCGAAGGGAATTCAATTTTGTAGACGCACTTTAGTTTCTGTTGGGCCTCTGAACGCGTCGGATGTGCTGCGCACCACTGAGAGCGATCACACAGATTGAACAAATAAATAAATATATATATTTTATACATATATATATATATATAGAGATAATACGATGGATCTTCGCTTGAGCTTAACGGAGAAACTCAAGCTGTCTGCCAAGTAAGTGGAAAGTGCTTGGTTCGTGTTGGCAATCTGTCCATGCGATTATCGGATTAGATTGGTTACTTAAAGTGCTTAGTTAATGTGACGCTGATTATTTATTTATGCGTTGTTGTGCTTAGATAAGATAAAAGATAATCAAATAAGGTGCACTGCAGAAAGATAGCAGCGAAAATGGAAGTTGTCGCTTCTTGCAAAGTAAAACCAATTCTTTTGCACACAATGATTAATTGTGGATTTACGAAAATGATTGTGAATTTTGTACAAAATTGAAGGTCGCAACTAAATTAATTCAAGTACAATTTTACACACTTTAAATTAAATAAAACTTAAACTAAGATTTTTGTTTTAATGGTGTTTCTTCAATATTAACATAAATAGTTATTTATCGCAGATTTTTTGATACTTTTTCTGAAACTAAAGTAAAACGAACATTTTTCAGAACCCTTGGACACAAGGTAGTGCAGTACCGGCTGAGCACGGGGCGTACCAAACAGCTGGACACAAAATGTGGCAAGGTCAAGGGCATGGAGCGCAAGACCTACTACGATGGCGAGTCGTATTACTCATTTGAGGGCATACCCTATGCCCAGCCACCGTTGGGTGAGCTGCGTTTCCGAGCACCGCAACCGGTCCATAATTGGGAGGGTGTCCGGAACTGCACCCATGCCAGATCACAGCCGATGCAGAAGAACGCCATAATGAACATTGTGGAAGGCTCCGAGGACTGTTTGTACCTCAATGTGTATGCCAAGCAGCTGGAGACGCCGCGCAAGCTGCCCGTCTTGGTCTGGATCTATGGCGGTGGCTTCCAATTTGGTGGCGCCACACGTGACATCTACTCACCGGACTATTTCATGAAGCACGATGTGGTGCTGGTCACCCTCAATTATCGTGTGGGTGCACTGGGCTTTTTGAGTCTAAGGGATCGCGATTTGCAGGTGCCGGGCAATGCCGGGCTCAAGGATCAGGTGCTCGCTTTGCGTTGGGTGCACAGCAACATTGCCAGTTTCAATGGCGATGCGGATAACATAACGCTGATGGGTGAAAGTGCTGGTGCCGCATCGTCACACATCCTGATGCTGACGGAACAGACGCAAGGACTCTTCCATCGGGTCGTTCTGCAATCGGGATCGGCGCTCTGCGAGTGGGCAACCCACACAGATCGCAGCTGGGCGCAGCGTTTGGCCAAACGATTGGGCTACAATGCAGTCGGGGGCGATGAGAAGCAACTGTTGCAGTTCCTTCGGAATGTACCCGCCACACAGCTGGCGCAACACGGCAGTGCAATTGTCTCGCAGGAGGAGCAGCGAAATTATCAAATAATCGCCTTTGGACCCGTCATCGAGCCGTATGTGGGTGATGATTGCGTGATGCCGCGTCCCCACCTCGAGCAGTTGGCCAATGCGTGGAGCAATGAGCTGCCCCTCATCATTGGCGGCACCTCGTTCGAGGGACTCTTCAGCTATCAGTCAACGCTGCACGATCGGGAGCACATGTTGAGCGCCTTTGAGGCAATCATTCCGCCAACCGTTCGCGATGCCATCGATACCGATGAGCTGGCCGAGCAACTGCGTCGCCTGAAGCTGGCCTACTTTGATGATGCGGATCGCGACAAAATGGAGCTGTTTGAGTGTTTGCGTCTGCTGAGTGTCAAGCACTTCTGGCACGGCATTCATCGATCCCTGCTCGCCCGCTTGACCTATGCACCGGCCACGCCCACCTACCTCTATCGCTTTGACATGGACTCGCCCCACTTCAATCACTTTCGCATTTTGAACTGTGGACGGCAGGTGCGGGGCGTCTGCCATGCGGATGATATCTCCTACATGTTCTACACGCTGCTCTCGTCCAAATTGGACAAGGCATCTGCCGAATATCGCACCATTGAGCGTCTCATTGGGATGTGGACTTCTTTTGCGACGACGGGTAATCCCAATTGCCAGCAAATTGAGCCCATTAAGTGGGAACCACTGCGTCCGGGTGGTACCGAGCTCTGCCTCAACATTGGGGCGGAACTGGAGTTTAAGCCACTGCCGGAGAGCAAACAGTTTGTCCTTTGGGATAGCTTCTACACCAGAGAGACCTTGTATTGACAAGGAGCAGGATAAATCTGTTGAATGTTGAATCCAATCTTCAAATTGCTGCATTTCATGACCGATTCGATTTTATACTTGCTTCAGCAGAGCAATCGATTATTATCGATTGTCAGCGTGAGCGAGACAGCAAATAAATGTCGAACATAAAATAATAACCAAAAATCAATCATTAAAAAACAGCAAAAGTAACATTTCTCAAAAAAAGTTATCTCTGTAAAATGAAACCTGTTTTTATGTACGCTGACAACTTTCTGCAATTTACATATATCTTTATATATATTTCGATCACATAGATATAGTATATGTAATGCTTTGCTCTAAACATTTGCCACATAATGCCTTCTTTATGAATATCGTGTGTACGTCTAAATATTAAATAATATTAAATATACAAATGCTGTTTCTCATATGTATACCCAAAAGCTATAGTGAAGCTATAGTCGCCAACTTATCTGGATAGATTTAAGAATGAAGAATATAATTTTAAGATGAATTTGACTGGAAGTTTTGAGCCGCGCTGCAGTCACTTTTTGAGCAGTTGAATGCGAGACAAAATTGCAGTTTTGAACTAGGACTCAAACCACGCTCGAAAAACCGCGTAGCATTTTTGAGAACCTTATGGCTCTAGTATTTATATATATATATATAGATATATATATACAACGATGTCAGTCGAGCTGTCTATCGGTTAAAAATACAAAATGGATTTAATTTTTGTCATAAAAATCAATATTTAAATGATTAATTAATTTATGTAGAAATCATTCGCAGTTTTGAACCCACTTAAGTCGTTCACTTCGAGAAAATGATTCATTTATTCATGGAAATAAACATTTATTACATACATATATAGATAACAAACAATGTATGTTTGTTGTTGTATACAAACAATGTTGTTGTATACAAAACAATGTATGTTTGTTGTATGCAGAGAGTACTTTATAATTAATGCCGCTGGCGCAGAGAATTCTTGTTTAATTTTCTGTTGTGATTTACTAAACCGGTTTGATCCGCTTTTTGGCTAGCCGCTTTATTGGCAACGTGCCACACGAAATGCTACAACACCCAGGTCATTGTTGTCATTCTCATAATTCGCTTCTAGTTCGACCATTCACAGAAGAAATACTTAAAAATAAATACTATAAAAATTGCCAACTAACTTATTCATTATAGACAAGCGCAGGGACAGACAAGCCGCAAAAAATTATTATTCTCGATCAAAATCGAAAACATAAAAAAATCAGCGAAAATCACCAAAGAAACGAGCTAATTTAAACATTTGTCAACAAACGAACAAACCAACAAAAATATGTTGTTGCAAATGGTTCATTGTATCTTATAAATATCATCCATGATATGACAAGCATATACCCTGCATGGAGCAGGCAAGCAGGGTATATAAATTTCATACATTTTATATATTTTTAAGTTGAATAATTTTTTAAAATTAATTTGGGTTCTTAAGGGATATAAGGATATAAACAAAGGCCTTGAAAATGCAGCACTTATGACCATAAAAATTGGCTTTGACTATGAGAAACTTGGAAAATGTTTTCCAACGGATTTCAATTTGAGGATCGTGTTTTCTATATTACGGATTAAGGATTATGGATTAAGGAATATGGATTATGGATTATGGATTATTATATTAGTATTATTCTAAAATTATGTCTTATTTGCAGTTGCAATTGGTGTGGCATAACTGAATATAATGAATATCTGGCAAGTCGTGGTTTGGCCATTTCACAGTTTCAACCATTTTGGGGCTGATATTTTATTCATTCACATCGCACTTTGAATGGGGCGAGAGAAAAATGTTGGCGCGCAACCAGATCGATTTAAATTCGTTTAAATTGAATTCGATTTTTTGGTTTTTTTTGTTTTTGTTTTTTTTTTGTTGTTGAGCGAAACGTTTTTAAAGATGAGCATAAATAATTAAATGCTTTTTCGCACTTTTCCGTTGCGCCGTCTGCGTCTGTATGGAATGGAAATTTGCATACGTCATACGCCCCCCCGCCAACCCCGCCCCACACAACCCACACTGAATTGTATGGGGTTGTGTGGCTTTGATTGGTTTGTGGTTTTGTAGTTTTGGCTGGGCGCCAACAAACCAAAAAAAAAAAAAAAAAAAGGAGAAGTAGCAGAAAAATGCTCGTTTGAATTGCGCTGCTTTTACTGGGTTAAATTTAATTAATTTGTCTCGTTGCCAGTTTCATCGTTGATTTTCAATGTTTGATTATTTATTCATTTTACATTTTCACTGAATAGGCAACGGCGCGTCAAAGTTTATGCACCTCTCCAACCCACCCCCCAACCACCCACTCACCCACAACACTCCCACTCTGCCCCCCATCACCTACTCCTCTTCACGAGCCGCTGCATTGCAGCATTTGCAATTTTATTGCATTTATTTATTTATTATTTCATGCGCATTTTGTGTTTGTTTTATGGGTGTGTATGTATGTGTGTTTGTGTGTGTGCGTGTATGTATGTGTGTATGTATGTGTCTATGTATGTGTGTTTGTGAGTGTGTGTTTGCTTCTCTGAAATTTACACAATTCCAATTAATGGCATTTAATTATTTATCCCGCACATTTTACACATTGTGCATTCGCCCAGTTTCAGCAGGCGGCAGCTGTGTGAATTTTGCATTTTTATGGCAAATGTTGTGCAACATTTTCTGTGCTTTGAATATAAATTTCAAATGAAATACAGTTCGAGGATTGGGGGAGTTAGGGAGTGGCAAATAAACCTCTGATAACAATGCAATACATTTTTTTTTTTTGTTGTTGGGGGTGTGTTTGAGTAGAAAGTCGAACAATTTACAATATTTTATAGCAGCTGCACAAATTACATTTATTTATTGTATTTTTTGCAAATATTAATTAAATTTGTAGACTGAGCGTCGTATTTACAGTTATTCATGAATCTATGCAGAGCGTATCATAATTTTATTGTTGTTAAAATGATCAAACAATTATTGCACATTTTATAATTAAATTCTGTTTACATATGCAAATTTAATGATGTTTAAATGTGCCCCCGGCCCAAAAATTTAAGTGAATCATAAACAAAATGCCTGATTAGCTGTGCTAAAAAAAAACAGCAATAAAAAAATAAAATTCTAATTTGCAGCTGCGACTTGTTTCATTTTCGTACAAAGCTGTTTCGGGTTTTTGTTTTCAAATCTTATCAATTATCAATTAATGTCAATGTCGTCGAGCACCAAAAATACATTTCGCAGACAAAAATAACAGCGAAAATAAAACTACAAAAAACAAAAAGAAGAAAAAAAAATCGCGACAAATAATCGCGGAAAGCTATTAAAATTTAATCAGCAAGAAAAGTGACCCTGCGGTCATAATTCCCACCAACAGAGTCATTTGGCAAGTCGCATGTTCCCTCCACAAACCCGGCTGACTCTCTGGCTCCGCTGACTGATTAATCGCCTGTGGATCGACACATCAGGGTTCAGTTTGAGGCGCCATCCCAGAAGTCATCACCATCAGCATCGCCATCTCCATTCGCATTCCCAATTATCATCAACAGAATCATCATCAGCAGCAACAGCAGCAGCAGCAGGCATCATTTACATTCAGCCACAATCCACCATTTACCATTTACCATCCACAATCCACCATCCACACACTCATCTTCGTCGTTGTTGTTGTTTATTTGGATTCGTGTTTGCGTAAATTTACTTTCGCAATTGTTTTTATTTGATTTTATTTTATTTGCTTTGAGTTTCCCCACTTATCCATTCATTTTGCACGGTCTGCCACACTCAGTCCACACAGAAGCACTTCTATGTATGTGCATAATGTATGTACTTCAACTACATATGTGCTTTTCAATTCAAGCATTATTTATACACATATATATATATATACAAATAGGTTGCTAAAAACTTTTACAGCTATAGCGGTACTTAGGTCGAGTGCTCGACTAGAAAATACCCAGCACTCAGATTTAAATATAGATAATAAAAATAGGCAAATTCTGCTATGTAAAAACTGAACCGATAACTGTTAATATATATCCACTATAATATATTGTGCTAGGTTGAGAGCCAGCGAATATAAGTTCCCCTCTTCCAAACACAGATCGAGTTAAATTCATTTTATCGATAGCTGCGCCCGATCGATAAGAATCGATAACGATTTTAAAGATATAGCTTTATAATGTAAGACTCACAAATCCTGGCTTAATATTAAAGAACTGCAAAGCATAGCTTACCTGATGGGCATTCCACTGCTGCATCAGGTCCTCGTGGCAGGGCATGCAGGCCTGGATCATGCCGCGCGGATCCTTGGGACGGGAGCGAGGGGGACGTGGATGCTGCTCGTTGAACAACGGAAAATAGGCAATCGTTTGGCCCATCCGGGCTCCCTCCTTGGGCTTAACGGTGCTCAGCTCGACGAGGCTGCCGCGACGCTGCTCATCGCCGCACACATAGCACACCTCGGTGATGGAGTTCTTGTCGGGCATGGACAGATCGAGGATGCCCACCTCTGTGGTGGGCGTGGCAACAGCGGCGACGGCGGCGGCATTCGAGTTGTTGCTGGAGTTATTGGAGCAGCTGCCCGACGGCACCATTGCCATTGAAGTGGACGTCATAGGTGCTGTTGCCAGATTTGATGCGGATATATTGCGTAGATCCAAAACGGTGGCATTATCATCCTCCAGGCTGGGCGGCAGTGTTGAGCTAATGCTATACGGATTACCCTTGTAGTGGGCATGTGACTCGCCCGAGACGGCGGCCACCTGTTGCAACATGTGGTAGGCAGCCGTCTGTTGCTGCAACTGCTGGTATTGCGCCGGCTGATATTGGGCTGGCGAGTGTGGCGGTGGTGCCGGACCCGGTGGCGGTGGTGCGCCCGGCTGATAGCTATGCGTGCCCAACTTAAACTTGTGCTGCGCAAAACTGGAGCTGGAACTGCGAGCAGGCGGCTCGCTGGGCGGTCGCGAGAGCGGCGACGGCAGCTGCATATCCCGCGACTGGGGTCGACTCAGGTATTTGTGGCTAGTGGGCGTCGCATTCCGTGGATAGTAATCCGGCGAGGCGTTCGTTGAGGTACTGTGGTGCTGGTGGTTCTGCTGCTGCTGCAGCTGCTGCTGCTGTGGGTTTGGTGGCGCATAATGCCGATATGCATCGAGTGGCGGCTCCCCGATGCCATTCTGGCTTAAATGCTCGGCACTCAGGCCCAACATTTGAGCCGCATACTCCGATTGGGTGGCGATGTCTGCCCCGATGTAACCCTTGCCATCCATTCGCTTCATATGATAAATGCGCTGGACGTGCGGCTTCTTCTGTCGCTCATACGAATCCCATTGCTCCAGCAGCGAGCGATAGCACAGGATGCAGGCCATCACATAGATCTGATTGCTGGCCACCATGGGCAGACCTTGCGGCGGCTCGTGCCGCTCCAGAAACGGAAAGTGCGCCTCACCCGGTCGATCGGGATTGGCGCGTATGCGCAACGCTTCATAGCTGCCATGTCCGCCGCACACAAAGCAAACGGATGATGCTGCAGTTTGATGCATCTGTTGGTGGTGTTCGGGTGGTGCCGAGGCGCGTCCCGTTGTTTTGACGGATGGATAGTATTGCTGCATTGCTGACTGATAGCCGCCAAGTGGCGATGGCATCAGCTCCGCGGCAGCCAAGTGCGGATTGTGATTGTGATGACTGTGTTGTGGCAATGCTGCTGCTGGCTCGGATTGCAATGGAACGCTGCCGCCACGGAGTTCATTTTTGATATACGCTTTCGCTTTTTCCATAATATTCAACTAAAAAACCAAAAAAAGAAAAGAAATAAAAGCTCAAATTAGTATTCATATATACATATATATATATAAATTATAATCGGTTCATAATTAATGGATCATATATGCATGTTATTATCTTTATCTTTATTATTATTATAGTGGCACCCATTAATAGAATCAGTTGATAAGTAAACACCTTGAAACGTTTCTACTTATCTCCCGCCCCCCTCATCATAACTAGTAATGCAGCTGAGTCATTTGATATTGGGACTAGCCTTAAAAATGATTTCATAATTCTCGGAGAGGACAGGCAGGTAGGGAAGGGAAGGGAAGGGAAGGGCAAACTTCTGCAGCAGTTGCTAAATGAGAGCCGCATACAATTGCTTAGCATACGATTTCAGATGGATTCATACGATTTCTATTGCCTCGACCTGATCGCACAAATTAGCACCATTCAAATCTGGTTCGCAACCAGATAAGGCATTGTACACAAAACAAAATACTGAGAATATTTTTGTAGCATTGGAGGCAATTTGACCGGAATTGCCATAAGGCAAAGTTAGACTGAATAATTCCAAGTAAACAATGTATTTTTTTCGATTTTTTTTTACTTGACTTAATTATGGCTTTTGGTTTTGCAGCGTGGGCTTTCCCTCCCTTTTCCTATTTCCCCACTCTCTTTGCATTTGCCGTTATCGCGCCACATACGTCATGCTTAAATATATGCACGAATTGTAAATACATATGTTTAAGTATAAATGAATTAAATGCGCAACTAATAAGTAAATAATAAAAAAAAAAACATATATACAGTGGCGGTCAGCTCAAATGGACCAGTGTCAAAGAAAATAAGTAATTGCTTAGGCTATTAATAGGCTACTTTTTTACATAATCCTACCTAGCAGGTAAGAAAACCTAAATTTATTAGGGTCATTTTGGTGGTTAATACATGTACCTACCATCGGTCTTTGGAATTTTTGAAAAATAATGAATAATTTGCTTATGGCAGGCAATTACTTTTTTTCTTTGACACTGGTCCATTTGAGCTGGCCGTCACTGTATATAAATAACAGCAAGAAATAAACAGCAATCAGAAACACACGAAGCGAAAGATTGTCGAATCCCATTTAAAAATACAAATACAAATACAAATACATATATATATATATATATGTGTGTGTGTGTGTGTGTATTTTTTGTATGTATGTATGTTTACAAACAGAAAGCTTCCCGCATTGCGTGGCAAAGATCACGATCGTAGATCATTCGCAATATATGTGGGTTATCAGTGCTCTGATGAAATAGGTTATCGTCGCCGGCAATCGTTCGATTAATGAGCAACAAATTTTCATTATTTAAGCTTCTTGACTTCACTTGACGAGGGGAACAGCCTGCAATCCAATAATCCACTTGACTTAAAGTAAGCCTATTTTTACTTTAACTTTAACTTTTTATCAGCACAATAAACATTTGCATTTAAATTGATTTCCGCAAGTTTATCAATATTTTGACTATAATATTTAGTTAAGATTTTAGAAATCGCTCCATTAGAGAAGTTCTTCACAACTTCTATCTTATATTTCATATAACATTTTTAGTATGAGTGTCAAAAAAACATCTTAAATGATAATTTGCTTTAACTTTACACAGATTAATTCAGTTTCCAAAGTTGTGGATGTAATTAGATGTGATAAATATTCGATATATACAAAGATAAGATGAACATTTACAAAAAACAAACAAGCAGCGTGGTAAGCAGGAAAGAAGGCAACATTGTAACAGCTAATTAAGTATCATTATTTATTTATGTTAGAGCCCAATTTCAAATTCCAAACAGTTTTAAAGTTGTAATGTGTACAACTTTAGCACAGCGTCGATAAAGTTTACAACATAAAAACAACAGCTATAACAAAAGCAACCAAACACGCCCAGGCCCCTCCCCTCCCCCTCCACCACCAACATCGATGTGCATCAAGCTGGCCATGTTTCAATTATATTTTTATTCACTTCTTTTATCGAGTTTTTAGAATTCTGTGCCAAGTTTTTTCCATCTCCGGGGGGTATATGCATAGGTATGGTGTGGCAAACTTTTTTCTAGACATGGCAAAAGTTCAGGCTTGATCGACTACTTGAATACCATTTGAAAAAGGAGCTTGAGCTTTGGGCGGGAAATGGGGAAAACTGACAGTGTTTTGGGAAGCCCACAAAATGTCTTCATTTATATTCTTAGATTGGCAGTTAAAAATCAATATTAAAACTTTAAAATCACGTTTTTTAATTAAAAAAAATTAAAGTACAAATTAAGAAAATTTATATTAATTTAGAAGAAAGAAGTAGATTGAATAAATTTAAAATTTACAGCATATCTGGCTGTTGAGCATTCGTATTTGCTGCATAAATTGACTATAAGCTTTTTTGCAACGTTCTAAGTGTTGTTGTTGTTGTTGTTGTTGTTTTTGGTGCACTTCAACCATTATCCTTGCTGTTGCTTGTTTTTGTAGTCCTGCTGTTTTTCAGCCTGTTTGCTACTGCAGTTGTTTTTCCAACTTTTGCTGCACTTTGAAATATTTTTATGGCTCTCGTGTCCTTGTTGCACACCAAAAACCCTATACGAGCAATGCAGCCGTGCTTTGGGGCGTGGCACACACACACACACATGCACACACACACACATATACATAGAGTAGAAACAAGTGAAATAGAAAACATGCCAGAAATACCCTTTAAAGCGTCGCCTCTTCAAAACTTTAAGGTACGGGCATAACACAATTGCAAGTTTTCAATGTTTAATGTCGTTATTGTTGTTGTTGTTGTTGTTGTTGTTGTTGTTGTTATTGTTGTTGTTGTTCTTCTTCTTATACTTGTTCTTGTTCTTGACATTGTTTTTTTGTTATTCTCGCAACTAGTTGGCAAAGGAGCATCGAGCGGAAGTTGCCTACAAGAACAGCAACAACAGCAACAACAGCAACAAAAACAATAACTAAAAATAGTATCTGAAAGTTTGTAGGACGAGCAAGAAAAGTTACGCTGTTGAAAACTTTTAGCGCGTTTGGATATTTTGTGCTTTTCTTTTCCCATTACTTGTTCTATTTTCTTTTCTCTTTCTCTTGCCTTTTTCTTCGTCTTAATTTTCATTTTTTTTCTTGTTGCTCGCTTGTAAAATGAACTAAGGTGCTTAAACTTTGCCGTCTTCATTGTTCGCTTGCTGTGCCAGTTTTTTTTTTCTGGTGACTTGCTGAAATGGAAAACTAAACGCAATGCCAAAATAAAACTTAATTTCAAAGAACAACAGCTGCAAAGCAATCTTCGACTAGCCGTTATTTAAATACCCTACGCTTCGAAATTAATTTATTTATATTAAATTTTTGTGTGAATTCACAATTAGTTTGTTATTGACATGAATTAAGTTAAAACTTTTTGACGCATTTACAGGGTAGCTCATAGTCGATTGTTTGCAATATTAACTGTGCCATTTTGCAATTTGTTATTGTGTTTCGCCGTTTGAATGTCAGAATTGAATTTAAAAATTTGCATTGGGCCAACACAACAGTCGAGCAACAAACACAAACTGCATATAAATCCTGGCGCAAACAGCAACAAGAAGCAGAAAAAGCGCCTGCGAGCGGACGATGGTCGGATGGGGGGATTGGGACGTGCAGGCATAAAATGGAATTTATTAAATAGCATTCCACGCAATAAACTCGGACCAAATAAATAAAAAAAAAACAAGGAAAAAACAAAGAGGCTGGCAAAAATAACAGCAGCGGCAGCAACAGCAACAGCAAAAACAAAAGCAACAGACGCATAAAGGGGAAGAGTGGCAAGAGATGAAGGCGGCACAAAAACAAAATTCGTGCATGCAATTTTATGGCAGGACGTTGGATGTCGGCTTTGGGCACGCATCCCGTCCGTCGTTTTCCCCCCGCAAGACCCTTTCTCCCCACCCCCCCCCCCCTCCACCAATAATATTAAAAATGAAAAAAAAAACAAGTGTGCACACAAATGACAGCGGAGCCCAACTTGAAAATACCCTTTAAGCTGTTGAAGCTTTTGAGTTTATTCTATGAAAGGTTGATTTTTGAGCAAATGAAATGTGCTTTTAAAGATAATCTTTATTGCAATTATTGGAATAGCCGACAGGGTATATTGAAATGTTCCCGAACAAGATATTACTTTAGAGAAACGGAGAATATGAAATGCTCTTTTGCTATACAGTACATATTTACAGTAATTTCAATGCTAAATCGATAGGCACATACAATAAATATATCTGATTATTAATATTATTTGCTCAATATGTTGTAAAATTCGTGCTTTATGTAAGAGTATTGAAAACAATACGAATTGGTCCACATCACATTTTTTCCATTAACGACTGTCGCAACTGGACCCTTACATCCCCCATCCGTCCCTTCCGTCCCGCGTTCCCACTGACATTTGGACAGCTTATGAAAAAAAGGCTGCAGAGCGCCAGGTTTTTAATGCTTTCAATGGTACCCAAACAGAGAGTGAATTAATAACCGTTGTCGCTTTTAAAGTTCAGCCGAAGCGACCGCAAAGCGGAAAGTAAGAGAACAACGGCAAACAAGACGAGGCCCAGATGAATTGACATTTAATTATTGTGTAAATCATAATTTTGTTGGTTGTTTTTGGTTATTTTTGTTTCTGCTCCTTCTTTTACTTTTTGCTCCCTTTTTCATGTCGATTGTTGTTGTTGTTATGCTGCCTGGCCACGAAACTCATTAAATACCCATTTTAACTGCTGCACATTCGTTTCATTTCATCAAGTTAATAAAACAACTAGGATTTCATGTGCGTGATAAAGTTGTATTTAAGAACAGGCATTGAATTATCCGATAAACGGTTGCTGATAGTATTCAGTTAATGTTTGAGATTAAAAACATACTAAAATCCCTTTATTTGCCATTACAATTCAAAAATAGAGTTTAGGAAATAAACAACAATAAAAGAAGAAGCATTTTGTTCAACTGTTAATGGTATAGACTAATTTGTAATAAGCATATCTACCTGAATGAAGTAAGAATCAAATCCGCAAAATTTATAATAGCTATTTCATTGAAAACTGTGAATCTAATTTCGTAACGCTTTACATATCGAATAGTAAATGAGTTAAATATTGCTTAAGTGGTGCAGCGATTCGTATTAAGTAATCACGTCCGACAATTTGTTGTGTTTTTGAAATGCAATGTGACATTGAATGGGGCATGCTTGGCTGGTGCATAGTATGGATAGTGCAGATGGCACTGGAAAGGGCCAAAGAAGTGTGGAATTTAAATAAATGCAATGTCAAATTGATTTAAATTAATTGAATTTACAATTTGCAGCACGTCGCGAGGGTCGCCCAGCAAACGTGTTGAACTAATGCGCAACGAGGCAAACGATTGATTAAAAATCTCGGTATGTTTGAGTCAAAATGAGTTGATTAATTATCGATCGAACAATAAACAAAAGATGTTTATCTGTGTAACGAAAAATAAATAAAAAGGCTAAATAGGCATCGCTACACTTCAGATACTGACCTCTGTGCGATTGTATAATCCAGATCCAGATTAAATTAAATGCCGATGCTGATGCACACACATACACTTCTACATATATGCATTTGTATGTGTGTGTATATGTATTATATCCAAGTCATGCGTGAAACGAGAGCGCACGAGAATAAGAAAATCAACAAACTCGACACGAAACGCATTTGGGCAAAAGATGCGCGCGAAGCGATTAAAAATGTAGATGTGCCTCCTTATGCGACTGAGCGAGGGGTGAGAGAGGCGAAGACAGCGGCAAAACAACAACAAAAACAACAACAGCTACGATGTCGACAAAGTGACGTCAAAGAACGGCTTAAATTCACTTAAAACACATGAAGGATAGACAGAGAGAGCGAGACAGAAAAGGCACTTGGTGTGGCGATTTAGCTTCTTTTTGTTTCTTTCTCGACTCTTTTTAGTTGATGATGATATTTCGTCGTCTGCTTCTCTAATTTTCGTTCACGTTTAATTTTAGGCTCTTAAAGCTTGAGAGCACAAGTCGACTGCGTCTGCTTCTTAAGTATTTATTTTCAGCTGTTTTTGTTGTCACAGCTAATTAGAACGAGCTGAATCTGTATTGCTGTTGTTATTGTTGCTGTTGCCTTTGTTGTGATTGCAGTTGTAGTAATTGTTGTGCTTGTTGTTGTCGCTGTTATTTCGCTTTGCAATTGTACAATTTAAACATTTTTAGGTATTTATTGTAAACATCCACAGAAATGAGAGCATCGCGTCGCTTCATGGTCACTGCGGTGGTCTCCGCACACACGCACACATTTACGTACACACGGTGAGTGTTCACACACACACACACACACACACTCTGGTCACGATCAAGAGAGGCAAAGGCCCCACGTCAAAGGTCCGCTGGGACAAACACCAGCTGCTTGCTTGTTGGTAATAATAGTAATAATAATCAAGAACTGCAGCCGCGTGCAAATTTCACCAACATTAAACTTGTATTTAGTACACGGCGCTAACGGTGCAGTGGATGCGAGCGAGCGGGCAGAGAGCAACGCTTACGCTTATTCAATTGTTTGCATTGCCTTGCATCCATCCACGTTCGCGACGACGACCACTGACCAGTGTCGCTTGTTGCTGTTGCTTTTGCTATTCCTGCCGCTGCTGCTGCTACTGTTCGGATATTGTCGGCAAAGCACACGCGATATTTTGCATTTAACGCCAACGTCGGTGTTGGTAATATTTTTAGAATTATTTATAAAGCGGGGCTAGTTAATTTATTACAATGTTTCGGCGCAGACGGGGCGATATTTACATTTAGATTTACACGCCGAACTTGTGATGGCAGTCTTATCGATGACACAACTAGTCGTATACCTTCGATGTTTTTCAACCGCCATCGATTGCATTCACGACTATCGCGATACAAATAACCACAAATAAGTACACAGCAAAATCTTGCAAGGAATGTTTCTATTTATTTGATTATATTACAATTATTTATTAATACGCAAATAGTCAAATATTGCAATCATATTTTATAGTTAATAATACTCGATATTAACTCAAAGATATATCATATCGTATAAAATTGTTGGCCTAAACCATAATTGCGGGAATATCCCATGTTTCCATCGATAAGTGACCCATCACTATCAACTATCGATGTAATGACGGTATGTTCTGATGCAGTACTTATCGATATTTAAGTTTTTACAACTATCGCTTTTACTTTGAATGTGAAATATCGTTTTAATAATTATAGTTGAATTGTGCAACTATATGCGGGCACTTTGAACTCTTGTCAAACAATACTTCAGAAGCCCATCCAAAGCTTCAACCATTTCTTTGACAATCAATACAAGCACTAGCCTATTATGAAGATTTTAATTCATTATCCACCAGTAGCATGATTTAATATTTTAAATTTGAAATGATAGTTGCTAATCATGTCATCGATTGACCAATCGATAGTTACCTGTATCTTCCGATGGTATCGAATACAACCAGTGTGCACACAAAGAAAATATGGTGACAAACCGATAGAAGATTAGTATACAATTTGCGCGCCTTCGCTTTGAAAACATGTTCAAAACTGTAGTAGTTGAAATCAGTGAAATCAAACAGATCACAAAAGCCAGAATATTGTATACGAATTGTTGGAAAATGAGGGCAAAGCTAATGGAATTCGTTTGCATAATCGGAGGTGAGTTGGAAATACTTATCAGCACACAAGCAATTTATAAGATTCTTGGCAAAATTTAACAGCTTTGATTCATTGTGTTGGAGCATTTGATAAAATGGGAATTGGGAACCATTCGAACGGAAATACTGTTGATATAATTAATAACATGTCATATGTTAACAGGCCGAAGATTGAAAAAAATCAAGCAAACAGTTTTGGTGGCATTATGAAAGAATTCAGCAATTCCTTGCCACTTCGAGATTCGTTGAGTTCCTTTTCAGAGCGCTATCAACGCAAACGCGACAAACGATATAATTTTGAGTATATTCCAATTGCAACTCAAAGTGAAAGCAATAATAATTCCAATTTCAATGGGAAAAAATCGAGTTGCCTTCTTGGCAAACATTTTTCTCCAAAATTGAGCTTCGTCAAACTGATGCATGCCATTATCGATGTTGCATGTAAGTAATTCGTCTCTGGCTTCAAACATAATGTAAAATTCGTATTTAGGGTCTTTTTCTGGGACATCGCACAAACGTGGCTCCAATTGTGGTGCAAAACCTTTGCATTAGATTTCAAATTTAGCTGAAAATGATTTGTCCTTTTTATGTTATCAAACAAATGATGGGTTGTGGCAGAAATGTATTCGAGATGATTGCATGAGGGATAATTTCATGAAGTTCAAGATCACATATATATTTTATTTATTATGTATACGATATTCCAAATAAATCAAGAAAGCTAAGGCGACACAAATATATAAGAAATGAAGAAGAACATGAACAATAAAAACGCTTCCAAAAACATCCATTTTCAAAAAATTAAATAAAGAAACTTGAAATATTTAATAAAGTTTCGAAATTTATGTTAGAATAATTTGTAATCCCTTTTTTAAAGATCTAGTTACGTCTAATTTTTCTACATTCAATTTAGCAGAGAGAACTTTTAGTAAGAAAAGCAAAAAAAAAATAAACATAAATTTTTTTTTGGTCCTTTATCAACAATATTTATCTAATAATATTTAAATTTGCCCTAAGAGAGGAATTGAGGAAGAAAAAAAGGAGAGAACTCAAATGAAAACTGAAAATAGATAAGAAAATAAATAAATTCGTTTGATTGTATATGGTTTATATATATGTATATAACATTTGTTAACATTTATTATTGACTACGCATTTAGCAGTTTCTTGCAGGTACTTTTAGTACTACTTTTGCTCCTTAAACTTGCGATTATTGTACGCTTGTCCTAAAAGTTACTACACATACATACACATACATATATATATGTATGTGTGAGAGTATATATATATACTACATATTGTATATATATATTATATGGATTCGATATATAACACATCCAAATAAGTATGCTACATGAGAATTGGACTGTGTTTAGGCAAAGTAGTTTTTGTTGTTGTTTGTTGTTGTTTGTTGTTGTTGTTAGTGTTAGTGTTGTAATAAATACTAAGAGTGTTAGGCATTAGGCATTATCTATGTACGTGTATACATATATATATATATAAATACATCTCGAATTTTAATTGCGTAAGATTCTAACATAAAATTTAGGATAAATAAACAATAATAATAATTATTTATATATATATTTTCTCGTAGTATTCGTACTAGGTTTACAGTTATTATATATATATATATATATATTTGCTTATTCATGTAGTTTTAGTTAGTAATAGTAATTTGTTGTTGTCGTATAGGCTAAACACTCTAAAAGAGGCTAAATAGTAAAGTCTTAGATAAAATTAAATAGCACTTGAAAGTCGCAGTATATATATATATATACCTATACATATCGAAATGTATATATCCATAAAAATACTTGAGTAAAGATACGATTATACAGGCTAAGTGTGTGTTTTTTGTTTGTTTGTTTTTGTTTTTTTCTTTTTTGTTTTAGTTTTTAGTTTTTAGTTGTTAGTTTTTGTTTTGTTTGTTTTCAACATGATCAACTTGTTTTTGGTTTGTTCCCTTCGAAATGTTAATATGGTCATATTATGGATGCAGACAGCAAGACGAGATCTCTGGTTAACGATTATGATTGCGTTGCGGATCAAACGATCGGCACACAAACCCATTCCATCAGCCGGAACAGCAGCGAGCACAGCCAATTCTAGGCAGCCGTCGTCACTTTTGGCGCTCCAACTGAAGCGCCTCCAGCTCCAAATCCGACTGCTCCGCCAACTCCAACTCCAGCTCCTGCCGCTGCTCCAGCACCTGCTGCTGATGTCGAAGCGAAGCCATCCAGCTGCTGCTGCTGCTGCTCCTGCTCCTGCTGCTCCTGCTCCAGTTGCTGTTGGTCCGTGGCAAGTGGGCCGTCGATGTTGTTGCTGCTGCTGCTGCAGCTGCTGTGTGCAACGGTTTGGCTGCTGGTGCGCAGTTCCGGTGGCAGATAGATTTTGACTACGCTCGTTATTTTCACACGGCAATTGGGGCAATTGTTGCACCTGCAAATACAAAAAAAAAATCAACTCAATTAGAAAAGCAATAAAAAAAACACTTAAAAAGTTAACACTTAAAAGTTAAACTTAAATCAAGCACAAAAATCCTTTCAATTAACTCCTTTTTTTATTATTTTAATTTTCAAAATAATATTCTTAAATTTTTATTCTTTTCTTTTTATATTGAAGTACACTAAATATTTCTGCAAGTGTATGCTTACCTAGCTGCACACTGGGCACAGGCGATGACGTGACAGCATGGATTGAACACTGTGTTGATCGCACGATCCATGCAGATCTTGCACTGCATCGCCTCAAGGATGCGCGTATCCACGCAGCGCTCAATCGCCGCCTCACGCGCCTCCTTCTCGCGTATGGCCAAATCTATCTTGCCGGCCATGGAACCGCCAACACCACCAGCACCAACAGCACCACCAGCACCAACAGTACCACCAACAGCAGCACCACCAGCACCAACGTCGAGACCGTCAGCAGTCGGATATGCGGGACAGCAGCTGCTGCCGCTGCCGCTGATGCTGCCACCATCGATGGCCGCTGTGGCAGCCACATCGCCGCCACGCTCGTGCAGCTTGCGACGCGCCTGATCGTGCACCTCGCGGCACGTATGCTGTATGTCGAAGACGTATCGCTTCCCAATCTCCGTCGCCGTAAACATCGATGCAATCGTTCCCTTCAAATCACGCGTAAACTGATTCGTCACCACGCAGCGCACCTTGTCGCAGACGTAGAACGCATGTCGCTCCGTGATCGATCGATACAATCCGGCGGCAATTGGCTGCTTGGGCAACTTGATCTCCAGCTCCTTGCGATCGTTGTGATCGTCCACGTACTCCAGCTTGAAGGTGCGCCTCAACGATTTCGCCGACGCAATCGCACTGAACGGGATGCTGCAAAAGGATTTAAAAAAGAGATTAAAAAAATTTTTTAATTTTAATGATTTTGAAAATTTTGGTGGTGGTGCTCACCTTTCTTTTTCCTCCCCACGGACGACGGTGATGCCATGAGCACCGACTGCAATTTCGCAGCGGGTAGCGCTCTCATTGGTTGAGACGCCGCTGAAGATCTCCTCGCCGTAGCCACTCAGCTCCTGGATCTCCTGGAGCAGCCAGTACTTGGCCGATTTGGCGGACATTGGCAGCTTGGCCAATTTGCTGTGCTCGTTGGCAATCTGCCGCAGAAAGTCAACTGGTGGCTCCGTCTCCTTAACACTAGGCAGGATTATGTAATCCTCGTACATGCGCAACGGATTGCTGGCGAGACGCTGATCCAGGCCGGAGTGGCTGCTGCTGCTGTTGCTTGGACTGCTCGATGTGGATGCGGATGTGGAGGCAGAGACGGAAACTGAAGCTGACGGAGATGGTTGCAAGTTGTTGTTGTTGTTGTTATTGTTGCTGGCAAGGGTTGCTGTTGTGGCTGATGTTGCTGCTGCTGTTGTTGCTGCTGTTATTGTTGCTGCTGTTGCTGTTGCTGCTGCGGATAGAGTGCAGCAATCCATGTGCTCCACGGATTTCTGCTTGGAGAGCCTTCGCTTCTTGAAGCTCAACACATGCTCCCGCTCCTTGCGCTGCTGTTCGAGTTTATGTTGCTGCTGCTGCTGCTGCTGGAGCGCCAACTGTTGCTGCTGCGCAAGCTCGCGTCGCATGCGCATTGGGCACTCGGCCCGCAACGATTGCTCATTGAAGCGATGACCATCCGCCTGGCAGAGCAGCGCCGCCAACTTGGCCGCATTGGCCCAATCCTGGGCGCACAGACGCGCCTCCAGCAGATCCCTGCGTGCCTGCATATAGAACAAATTGCGCACACTCTCCTGCAGGATGTTGTGCACCGGCACCCAGAACTTCACACGCAACGCCAGCATCAATTGGATGCTGCTGCTGCTGCTGCCACTGTCGCCATGTAGGCGATTCCTCAGATTGTACCATTGTCGCGTACGCGACTCCTTCTGATTGGGCGTCCACGGCTCCAGGCCAAAGTATTCCATTTCACAGATGATGCCCAGCGCCTTGCACACCTTTAAAGAAATTAAATTAAAAAAATATTGGTTTAAAATTTAAATTAAAAATGTTTTTTTTTAAGAAATTTGCAATAAAATTTGCAATAAAATTTGCTAAAATTTTACGCTCAAAATACAATTTTCACACAGCTTAAACGAAGCTGGCTCTGAAAATCAGTGTCTTTTTGTAATAGTATAAAATCTGACAATAGATGAATACTAATTTTAAGTGGAAAAACAAAAGCCTCGATTAAAAGTTAATGATGGAAAGCTATCATTTTCTCATTACGCTTAATTGCTCAACTTTGGCCGAGTTAATCAGCTGTCGTCGCAGCTAATTTTGGCTTTATCTTTTAGTCCCGCAGAGAAAACAACTTGCGCCCGAATAACAACATAAAAGTATATATATAAAATACATAAATATATATATATATATATATACCGGGTAAACAAGACAAACAACAACAACAACAACAACAACAACAGAGAGCAGAAGAATCTAATCGAAGCTGAAGCTTATCAGCTCAGCTTGTCAGCCGCTGTCAGGAGCATTCGCAGCTGAGCAGCGAGCTGGGAATTGGAAACTGGGAACTGTTAACTGGGGATCTGGGGAACTGGGTGTTGTAGTCGAGAATGTCCTGTTGTCTGTGGATTTGTACTGTTGTCAGTGGGTTTGTCACAAACCCAACAGCATTGCTATGACAGCCACACAACGACAACTGCGACTTCAGAGTGTCTATTTGTGAGTGTGTGTGTGGGAGTGTGTGTGTGTGTGTATGTGTGTGGGAGTGTGCGTGTGTGGGGGTGTGTGTGAGTGGGTTGTCCTGCTATTGGGGTAAGGCCTCGAAATATTTGCTTATGCAACGAGCGTGTGTCATCATTCCGAATGGAACAAATTCAAATGTTTGCTGCACGTCAGCGTTGACAACGACAAACTTCAAGTTATAAACAGAAAAAAACAGAAAAATCAGAAAAATCAGAAAAACAACTTTAGCAGCAGCCAATGATAGACTTGAAGATACCCTACTTTCTACGAAGTTGCAGAAATCGCTGTGATTTGCTTTTATTTATATATTTTTTTGTAAGCAAATTAACTTTTGGTGATTTGATTTTATTGTTTTTATTCTTATTTTTTATTTATTTATTATTATTTATTTTTTATTTATTATTATTTATTTTTTATTTATTATTTTTTATTTATTATTAATATTATTTATTATTTGTTATTTGATTTTATTTATTTATATTTTTTATGCAAATTTATTTTGCATTTTAATTTATTTATTTTTTTAATAAAATTAGTTAAAATTAGTAAAAATCTACCACATTTTGCAGTCAATAATTTGTTAGTGTTAAAAAATATAATATTTAGAAACCATAAAATGATGCAATAAACATTTAAATATTCGTTTAAGTGTAGACAATGAAGTTTGCAGTAAATCAAAGTTTAGTTGCTGTACTTTCAGGCTTACATCCAAAATCGAAATGTTATTCAAATTTGTATATATATATTTTTTAACTCTCCGTTTTTTATTTGGCAAACTGTGAAAAAAAGGGTGCAGAATTTGTCATTAAACATTATAATTTGAAATTTGTTTCCAAACTGTGGCAACTTGTGATGCAAAAACACATAAATATTCATAAGAACTTATTTATAGACCCGATTAAGGGGTAGAACTGAGGACAACTAAATCGACATCTAAACAACAACAAGCACAACAACAAGCACAACAACAAGCAACAAATGACAAGCGACAAACGACAAACGACAAGCGACAAACGAGTACATAAGCAACTGCAAATCAGCATAGTCAACCCGCTGACGATGTTGTCGTTGTCCTTTGGATATATAACTGACATGCCAAGCATCTACACTGCGAGAAAAAATACAAGTAATTGCATAATTTCAATTGGCACATAACCAGCAGCATTTCAAGCACTTTTCGAGCATAAAATAATTATTTTAAGTAGGTTTTTGCAGCAACTCCGAAATTCTTGACTTAGGCAAGTAAATAAAATTGTTTCAAGTGTAAGTCAGGAATTCATCTGTGTGCATCTTAGAATTTTTTTTAGTAAAATCTGATAAAATGTTGCAAAAAATATATATTTATTTTTTTGTAGTGTGGCAACAATCTCTCAGCCGCTCTCTGCTCGCTTGTGGCAGTTGTAGCTTGTAGCTGCTTGGGTCAGGAATGTCAGGGCAAAAAAAAAACGGATTCTAAATGAAATGAAATTTGCACAGCGCACACAAATTCGAAGTGCCCAAAAGCAACAACAACAACAACAAAAGCAACAACAACAACAAAAGCAACAACAACAACAACAATTTTGTATATTCGTTTGCGTCAACACACGCAATGATTCAGCTCCAGCCACACTCCCCGCACACCCCCCTCTTAACTGCTGTGACAAGTGCGACAAGTCCATCCGCTGCTGCTGCTCAGCGAGCACTTTGCATAATGAGGCAACTTCTGGGGCCAAGAGGCATGCCGCCGCCAGGTAGCCAAGGCAACAAGTTGCTCTCCGAAGGAGTCACGCGTCAGCGCCTCGCACATTTTCACTTTCCAATTAGACAGCCGCAGAATTTCAGATGAACCACTCTCGCTCTCTGTATATGTGTGTGTGGGTGGGTGGTGTGCGTGTGTGTGTGGGTGGGTGGTGTGCGTGCGTGTGTGTGTGACTGGAATTAGCCCTGGCCATAAACAACAACTTGGCCAAATGTGCGCTGATGCGAAAGCAACCAACTTGCGGCCGCCGCGCAATAAACATAAATTTATTTTAATTTTATTAAACGTTTCGAATACTAATTAAAGTTGTTCAATTTTAATACGATTACTTATATATATATATATATATAAATGTGTGTGTGTATGTGTGTGTGTGTGTGTGTGCTTTTAGAGCTACTTTTCTTAGACTTGCTGGCAAATTGTGGCTGTTATCCTTGGCAGCTGCTTTGCCATAAATGAAAATTGTTTGACTAAGCTGAAATTAATATTTCTGACATTGAACTTAATTTGTATTAAATTTGGTCTCTTTTTTTTAATACTTTTACTTTGAGTAAGATTAAGAAAATGTACTTAAATTAATTGATACTTTGCAAACAATTAATAAAACTTTGAAATAATTATTAATGCAGCTAAATTAATTTGCATTTTGTGGCAAATATTTATTATGGATTTTATTATTATGGGAAAATGTTAGGCATAAGTAATTTGACTAGTTCTTAAAGAGAGAAAATTGAACTTGAAATTGGTATAAAATTGTTGATGTTGTACATCATTTAATTATAGTTAAGTTAACTAACTAATAAGTAATAATTCTAGCTCAATTGACAAAATTGTTTGATATCGAAAATGTGGTTAAAGTTATAATAACTAACTATTAACTATAATAGAGAAATAATACGAGTACTTAAAGTCAGTTGTGCAAATATCAAAATGTGTTTTTTTTAGTTATATTTAACTATAACTAACTGATAAATTTAATAAGTAAGAATGATAGTTCTTAGAGTGAATCAATGGAGACAATTGATAAGTATTTCATTGTTTCAAAGCAGAGTTTTCCTCTAGTGGCTTCATTAGATATATATAAGAATGGTTTTGCTTGTTCAACTCCCCCCAAACCCTCCCACCCCCCACCTGAAATTGAGCCACACTAACAAGAACAAGAAGTAGAACAAAACTGTGACCCTGAAGGCGATGTGAGCTGTGGTTGCACAGTCTGTCAGTGAGTGCGGCCTGGGAGACACACTTCCACTTCCACTTCCGGCCCCAGAGCAATGGCAAATGATGCCACACAATCGAGATGACAATGGAGAACACACGCAGCAGCAGGTAACGAGAGAGAGACAGAGAGAGAGAGATTACGGTAACTAAACCAGTCAAAGACAAAAGTCTAAAGAAATATTTTTCTGAAAGTATTTTTTTTTTTTAATTATTATTTATGTTGGGTAACTTGATCAAGCTGCTAAATATATATATATATATAAATTTGAGGTCGGACGACAAGTAAAAGTTATAGCCCGAAAATCGATATATCGGTGTATGGGCATAGGTCGAAACTTCAAAATGCCATAACTTCGTCAAAACTCAACGTATCTTCAAAAGCGAGGGCTTTTTGATCATAGTTTTGCCCCTAAATCAATCGAACATTTAAAGTTGAAAACGAAATTTGAAGTCGGAAGACAAGTAAAAATTATAGCCTGAAAATCGGTAAATGGGCATATGGGCATAGGTCGAAACTTCAAAATGCCATAACTTCGTCAAAACTCAACGTATCTTCAAAAGCGAGGGCTTTTTGATCATAGTTTTGCCCCTAAATCAATCGTACATTTAAAGTTTAAAACGAAATTTGAGGTCGGAAGACAAGTAAAAATTATAGCCTGAAAATCGATATATCGGTGTATGGGCATAGGTCGAAACTTCAAAATGCCATAACTTCGTCAAAACTCAACTGATTTTAAAAAGCGAGGGCTTTTTGATCATAGTTTTGCCCCTAAATCAATCGTACATTCAAAGTTGAAAACGAAATTTGAGGTCGGAAGACAAGTTAAAATTATAGCCCGAAAATCGATATATCGGTGTATGGGCATAGGTCGAAAAAAAAAAAAAAAATTATTTTTTTCACTTTTCATTAGAGTATTATTTATGACAGTTTCAAGCAATAAAAAATTGAAATAATCAAAAATAAATTTGAAGATTTCCTACCAATTTTTCCAAGTGTGCGAATTGCGTTTGAGATTCAAGACTCGTCAAGAGTTAGTTGCATGTAAATCGATCTGCTAACTGGATTATGCATAATTAATTACACTTGGCATGTGAAACAGTCTCAGTGCCCCGCAGAAACCTCTGTTACCACAATGCAACTGTCAACGGCATTTATGCCTTAATTAGTTGACGGTTTTGCATCGTTTCGAGTCGTTGTCGCCGCATTCACGAGTGCATTCAAACCGACTCGTTAGTTCGATGACTCGCTAAACTTTGGTAATTGGAAATGTTTGCCAGAATTGCGTTAACTGTAATTGTGTTAATCGATCTGTAACTGATGAAATGACGAGCAAAAATTGGTGATTATTTCAGATGGAATTACATTTGAAGAGCAGCGGCAAGGAATATCCCGCAATTTGAATTGATTCACTCATTTTTCAAATGTGCTCGATTATTTTTTTCTATTGATATCATTGCTGGGGAATCGCAAACACGCTGTATAAGTTGCTGTCATTGGAATATGTATTGTGTTTTAGCGCTTTAGTCACAATAATTATTAATCATTTAACAGAAAATATTATGTATTCTTGAGCGCAAAAACGTGGCAGCTTAGCAACAATGGCAGCGAAATATAACAAAAGTCAACAACAATAATTGCTAAATTCATTCAACACACAACAAAAACGTTGCAGTTAACTGCGACGGCGACGGCGACGTTGACAGCAAAGGTGTCCAAAGTCCACGAATTGTGTATATTTTTGTCGTTTCGTTTCGCTAAAATTAAATAAAAATGCGAATCGTAACAAAAGGCAAATGCGAAACGTGAACTTTTTTTACTTTTATTTTGCGCTCAACAAAAGCCGGCGATCAATGCGAGTGTGTGTGCGAGATAGAGAAAGAGGGAGAGAGAGAGAGGGAGGGAGTGAGAACTGTTAACAGTGACTGCGGGGGGCATTTCAAAGGCGAGTTGAGCTAGGATAACAAAAGCTGCATAATTTGTATACAATTTGTAACAAGACAATTGTGGGCGTATGACGTCAGCGACAGCAGCAGCTGCAGCCGGGATTTGAGCTATCAAATTCGAAAATTGAACAGTGCCCCGAAGGTGACACAAATTGAAATGAAAATATTGCCCCACGGGGCCATCACAGTCACAATTTGGCATTTATTGCATTTCGTAATACAGACATACACACAAACGCTCACACACACATGTGTGTGCATATTTAACTACAAATAAATGTCATAAAATGGGCTGTAATTTTATTGAGTCCGTAAAATCAACAGCAGAAGCAACAGCAGCAGCAGCAACAGCCGCTGTGTTATTAACTTTTTTAACATGCAATCAACAGAGACTACAGCGGCGGCCACATGTTTTAAGAGTTTCAAGAGCCCCCAAAATCTTAAGAGAGCTCGAGTCAAGAGAGTGTTACAACTGTTCGTAAAGGTAAACAAAACGTATCAAGCGAAAAAAACATACACACACAGACACAAATGCTGCTGTGTCTGCGGGGGGTAAGCAAGCAAGATAGCAACACACAGAGAGAGAGAGAGAGAGAAATACAGAGAGTCTCTTACTCTTTGCATCCACAACGCAAACAAAAATTGTAAACTAAAGGGTTTGTAGGTGGGTAGTGAGGTGGGGGGTATGTTACATATGACTCGCATACAGCATGCTGATGCTGCTGCTGAGCAGAAAACCCGACCATTTCATTCGAATTGGACTTTGGACTCGTGCCTCTGAAACGCCGATTGGACTTTAGACTCGCACTCGTCTAGCGAGTGTTAATTTTATTGTTGCTTTTGTTGTTGCTGTTGCTGTTGCAGTTGTTGCTTTTGGCGATCGCTTGCGCTGCTGCCTTTTATGCTGGTTGTTATGTTTTTGTGTGTGCTTGTGTTTTTTTCTTGTATGTTTGTTGTTGTCATAATTGAAACTGTGAAACAAACATATGAACAAGTGCCATGTGATGCTTGAGAAACAGTAAATGAAATGTCCGTCTGCACGTCGTCGCTGTCGCTGCTCTGCTTTTAGCAGCGTGACGTCAGCGTCAGCCGGCTTTGGACTTTGTACTCAAAACTTTGTTTGCTGTTGGTCATTTTCTGTGGAAGTGTGTGAGTGTGTGTGCGCGCAGAAACCCATACTTCAAATGGAAATTCATTTCAAATAGTGAACACATTCAAATTATGCGATCAAAATGCATTTTAATGCACACACGTGCAGTTTTAGCTTTTTGACTTAACAAAGCGAATGTATTTTATATATAGGTGGATCGCAATAACAGTGTGTGCGTGTGTGTATAACTGTATTGCTGCTCATCTTTAGTCAAGTCAAATGCGGATCAGCCGAGTTTCTCTCACGTCTCCGCTAATCGTGCTTGACACGTTGCCGATTCAACATTGTTCAACCAGCGCCTTATAAAATAAATAAATTCACAGCAAAATGGAAAAAAAATATAGTAAGCGGCATAGAGACAGATGGCAGTTGACAGAGACCCCCCATAAATGGTAAGAATTGCTGTTGTTGTTGTTGGGAGCTAGCTGAGCACGAGTTCGCAGAGTGATTTCAGCACTGATCAGGCAAAGACGACGGTGCTAACCAAGGGGGCAGAGTGTGGAGTGCGGAGAGTGGGTTAATAGAAAGGGGGAAGCCGTCACTGCACATTGGCAATGAAAGCGAAGGCGCAAGAGAGATGGAGAAGGAGAGAGAGAGATGGAGAGTGAGGAGGAGAGGGAACGGCGAAACAGGTTCAATGCATTCAAATTGATTAGCGGCAGGGAAACGGGTTCGTTTAACCAATTGAGTTTCAGCTGCTTTTTGCTTTTGCTTGGGCTGCAAAAGTGCAAATGTTCTGGCAATAAATTGCAAAAAAATATATTTCTGTAAGAGGCAATAGATAAATTTTTGCATGTCTGTCACGTGTTGGGGGCATGTGCAACAAATTCTAATTGGTGCACTTATTAAATCCATTTGGTTAATCAAGTCTGTAAAATATATATTATTAACACTTCAATTGATCAAATGATCTTTAATAAGAAATACATAACCATAAATAAATATTTCTTGTCTCTTGTTTTGAAATTAGTTTGAAATTTTATCGTTAATTCTAAATCTTAATACATAAATAAATAAATTACGCATTGATTTGAGTCTTAAGACAAAACTCATCGAATACAGTTAAGTAATTTCACTTTCATTATGCTCGCTTCAGAACCTTACCCTCCCCTCCCCTCCCTTTCCATCTTTGCACACTTGGTCTCATCTGTTGCATTTAAACTTTTTCTAATTCACCACAATCCCCTCACCTTATCGTTTTGGCATTACTCTGTTGCCTTGTATTTGGTGCATTTGCCTTCCCCTTCACTCACACACTTGCTGCTAGGGGGTCTCTTTCGTCAATGTTGAATATAGCTCATGCTTTGTTGTTGCGATTGGCTTCTCCACAGTTCGTTCTCTTCTTGCCTTTGCGTTTGTTCTTTTTGATGTTTGAGTGCGTGCGTGTGTATTGACGTGCGTGCGTGTGTGTTGACGTGCGTGCGTGTATGAGTGCGTGTGTGTGCGCAGCGACCGAGTGACCGTTGGACTTTGTACATTGCACATAAATTGTACTACAAAGTGACACACTGCAGAGAACAAAACAAAAGTGCAGCGAACAAAAGTCAAAAATGCAGATGACAACAGCAGCAACAAAAACAAGGCATTTGAAACGCTGCAGAAGCAGAAGAAGAAGAGGTGGAATTCCACTGCCCTATTGCGATTTATGGCATTATAATTGAAAAGCTGTCAGATTGATGGATCGGAATGGAATGAATGAGCAATCACTGTGTGTGTGGAACAGGTGCGAATGTCACTTCTGTCGATGTCTCCTCTTAACGCTTAATTGAGTTTCACCAAAAGCAGCGCAGCTGTGGTTTCACTCTCTCTGCTGCAATTTTTTGGAGGAGCAAAAGAAATAAAATGCTGTTAGCTGGCGTCAGCGCCTTTTTTGGGCATTTATTTATGGGATGGAAAGGTACCGTTATTAAGCTGCAGCTGTTGTCGCGGCCTCAATTCACAGCATGCGCCCCCCTCCCCCCCACACACATTCCTCCCCTTTACTATGCTGCATATTTTTTAAGCAGGCGTAATGAAAATGTTAAACTCGCCGCTGCTGACTACGTGACTTTAAGCACAGCGCCTGCCGACTGCGACGCGGCGCGGCGTCACCGGAGGCTGCATAAAAAAAGAAAAACCAAAAACAAAGGAGAAAAAAAAAACGACAGCAAAAAAAATGGTTATTCACATAATTTGTTCGTATATGCGTCATTTTCAGTGGCGAAATTGCGGAAAAGTCAACTTCAGGAAAAGAAAAGGAGAACTGAACTGAGAACGCCACTGGAAGTAAGTCGAGTGGCTGCGAGACTGAGAGGCCTGCGTGCGTACATGTGTGTGTGTGTGTGTGAGTGTGTGTGTGTGTAATTTTAAATGTGTTAGTGCAATGCAAAGAACTTTTCAGCAACGATTCGCGTGCTTCACAACAACCCGAGCAATAAAAACACTGCAGCAAACATGAAAACGCATTAAATTATTAGTGCCACATAAGAACCCCTGAGAGTAAAGCAGGAGGTGCGTTAAAGAGCATAGGGTGAAGGGCGGGGGGAGAGGGGGCAGGATGGGTATTTGGTTTGAGGGCAAGTCACTAATTAGCATGTCGCATTCTCAATTGCCAGAACGTGACGCGAGATTGGCCAACATTTTGTTACTGTTGTTGTTGTTGTTGTTGTTGTTGTTCGACACTTTTAACTGTGAACTTTGTCAGCTGGTGAACTTTTGAGCTGAACTTTGTGGCAGCAGCGTCAAGGAGTGGAAAGTGCTTCGTTATCGACAACAATTTTAAATTTAAAATTAATAAAAAAAAGGCAAATTCAAAATAATTCTTGAAATAAAATAAAATAAAATAAAATATTAAATTTATCCACATTTGAACAACATATAATTAATATCGGACTACTTTATCGTATATATATATCTCTTTTGCTCTCTTCTACTTTATAAAATGAATTTGCAAATGTTGCCACAAATGTGGCGACATGTTTGTTGGCTCAAAAATCACATCGCATTTTGGCCATAATAAATTACATTTTTGCCAGCCTAAATGAAATGCGGAAAACTTTGCAAATGTCACAAACAAATGTATGCCAAAATGTTTGCAACAAATAAACGTCTCCATACACATGTATGTGGCATACAAATACAGACACAGGCATACATATGTATTATGTGTAATGCGCATTCGAGCTTTTACATTCTAAACATTTGTGAGCAGAGCAGATGATGATGTCTCTCTGTGTGTGTGTGTGTGTGTGAGCAGTGGAGCGTGTGTGAATATGACCAGAACTGAATAGTATTGTAAATCAGAGGTCAGGGTCTTGAGGCACCGAGTCGTCTTAGCCAAATGAAAATGAAAATGAAATGCGAAGACTTGCGCTCGTTTTGTTGCTACCGCTGCAAGTGAAAAGATGGCCAAAAATGCTGTAAGACGTTGTTGTTGCTTTTTTCCAGTTAGGAGCGTTTGCCAACATTTTTAGTGGATTTTTGTCATAGCCAAAATGCATAATACGATTATATTAAGTTGCACTTTGGCGAAAAGCATGCAAAGTGGGCAAAAAGCAAACAACTGATAGACCACAAAATACCCTGTCTAAGATCGAGAATTGATATTCACATTTATTAAAGTAAAAAAAAGGAAATTTAATAACGAAATGAAAGTAAAATATAATTAAAATGTGCATAAAATCATTTAAGAACTAATTTCAAACAACTTTCGATCATATCCTTATACTAGCATATATCCTTTAGTTGCCCGATTTTACGTGGTATTTTGGTATGCATGTTTGACTCGTACATGGGCAATATTTGGAGCTATTTTGGCCTGATGGCGCGCTTCCAAAATGGTTGTGACACTCGAGAAATTGCAGATAAAAATGCTGGCGGCAAATGCAAATCGTTTTTAGTTCCCAGTGCCACATTCTAATTTGGCAAAGTTGTGCCAAGCACTTATGGCCAAACAAGCAAAACAACATGAAAAGTGGTACAAGCCCATAACCCAAAATGTTGGCGTTTAAAACGCCCCCAAACAGGCCATGCACTAAACAGATAAAGTAGGGGGCATTACACTGCCAAAAAAAAAAGTGCTTCCCATTCTGTTGGCAGCCAAAGGGTTTCAATTGGTTGAAAACTCTTGCAACAAAGGGCTGGCTTCATCAAGTTTCGAGAATAATTTAAAGATTAAAAGATTATTTTTGATAGAGTTCTAAGAGAAACTGAAAACTCAAAAGAAAACTGAAGAACTTGAAGTAAGAGAGAAACAAAAACCGTTAATTATAATTAATTAAAATTAATTAAAATTAATAAAACTTAATAATAATGCACAAATAGGAATTATCCAAATTTCTCACGCTGTAAATAGGTATTGGATATTTATATGGGAATATATCTGTTAGATTGCATTGGAGCAGCTGCTTGTGCTGCTCCTGCTGCTGCTGGTGCTGCTGCTGCTCTTGATGATTTATCCTGCAGTCTCTTGACCATGGCCAACTTGCTTGTTTATCCATAAATTCCACATGCCACAAGCAAACCGCTTTTATTTTGTTTTTGGCCCGGCACCAGGGAAATGTACACAGCCAATGTCTTTCAATTAAGTTATCAAATACAGACACACACACACACACAGATACACAGGCACATCTATAGATACACCAAAACATGCACACACAGACATGGAGTACTTGAGTGCTTCTGTGTGTCGGTTGATTTTGGTCGCCTGTTGCCAGGTGTCGTTGTTGTCTTCTTCTTCTTCGTCTCTCGCTGCCTCTTATTGATTTTCTGTGCCGCCAGGGCAATGTGGCAAGCACCCTTCCGCCATTCCCCCCCACTTTTTAGTCCCATTCATGTTTGCACCTGATCATTTTGGAATTTGATATGCAAACAGCAGCTAAAATTTTGTTGTAATACATCGTTAAAGCCAAATGCCAACTGCCAACTGCAACTGCTTTCAGCGGCTTTTCTTTCGTGGCTTTCGTGCATCGCTCCCATTACACGTATTGTAATTGTGTGCCCCGACCTTGTTCCCATTTTTGCCACTGGCTAGCCCTATATTTCGATACTGGCCCCCGTGTCCATCGTGCTCCTCCTGCTGCTGTTGGCCATTCAAATGACTTGGTCATTGAAGTTAATGACGCCTGAACGGCAGAGTCAACACAATTTGCCGCCCCCTCGGACAAAGCACACGCTAGCCCATGCAGTGGGGCAGGAAGGGGGAGGAGGGGGGTGTGTTGGTTTTGGGGTGTGCTTAGCGTGAGCATATGGCAATTTTCACTTGGCTGCAAAGTGTGGAAATGTGCACAAGTGCCTTTTCCAACACAATTCAGTGAACCATGACGATTACAGATTAGAAGCAGTTTCAGCATATATCTAAAATTATGTAAATTACGGTAAATTATACTATTTTTATTTGTATTGTTAGTTGTTGACTTAATATTCAGGCAGGTTATACTAAAATACAGACTTGATATCTGTCAGCAAAGCTAAGTAGGTTTAAAATAACATCCAAAGTAGTCCACGGAGTAAGATCCAAGCTTGACCAACTCGGAAAACACAATAGGCTTACCCTAAGCTGGGTTCCGGGTCACAGGGACATAGCGGGGAACGAAGAGGCTGACAAACAAGCTAGAATGGGGGCAGAGAGACCCATGATAGGCCCTGAACCGTATTGTGGCGTAGGAAGACACACTATACGGCTACAAATCAGGGACGAAGACAGACGCGGGAACGGAGCTGGGCAGAGACACCAGGACTTCGACAAGCCAGAAGTCTCCTAGGTGGCTATAATCAAAAGCGATTTAAGCAATTGATATCCATGGGGAAGAATAGACTCAGAATACTCACAGGTCTATTGACAGGACACTGTAGACTGAGAAGTCACCTAACCAAATTAGGTATTTACAGCAGCGATGTATGCAGGTTTTGTGGAAATGAGGAGGAATCCTCAACGCACATCCTAGCAGAATGCGTCGCCTTAATCAGGAAAAGATGCAGCATCCTAGGGCAGCATGTCATGAGGCCCAAGGACATAGAAGCCCACAACCTGGCATTCGTGCAGGAGTTGGGATTGATGGAAGAGCTGATGGATTCTTCTACAACTCAAGATAGATGATATAGATGATATATATGATATATGATATATGATAGATGATATAAGATAGATGATAGATGATAGATGGTATATGATATTCTCATTAAGTTTCTGAGTAGCTGTAAATGTTTTGTTTTTAATTGTGTCTGACCTTGTTTATGTTATTTATACAACTTTTCGTTTTGCTTCATTTGAGTGCTGAACTTGTGAAATTTTCCCACAAATGTTGTTGTTTCTCTTCTTTTTTCTCTATTAGCCAGCATGTTGCAAAGTCCACAAGTTTTGTACTTTGCCTTATTGCGTTTGTTTGCGCACAAGTTTACAAATAACGATAATAATATCCAATTTATATATATATATGTATATATAACACTCGTATAAGACTCATGCCCCAGTCTAGCAGAATGAGCAGTTTTTTTTGCTCTATTTTTGTAGTATTATGAAAAATGCAAGTGGGCTTTGCCACTTTCAATGTCACTTTTGCCCCTTTGCATGAACATGCCACAAGGTCTTTTAGAAATCAAATATTTACACATTTAATTAATTCTGGATGCAAGGCGACAAATCCCTTAAAGTGAGCCCCAATTAAATGGGAATTAGTTGCACACACACACACACACAAAATGGGGAAAACAATGGAAAATGTTTTGCACACCGCCGCCAGCCTCTTGATTATTATTCTCAGTGGGCGGGCCCGAGATAATACAAATAATTGGATTGTCGTTTAATTACCATTTGCGATGTGTATGTTGCTGCTGCCGGCTTTGTGGCAAGCAGCAACTAAAAAAGAGACTGTCGCCAAATACCGTTACATTTTCTTGCTTTTCTTACTCGATGGCGCTTTGGGCTACTTAAAGTAATAATGGCTGAAGAATTTGAAATGAAGCAAATCTATTTCAAAATAATATTTTCATCGGCTTTTCATTTGATTAATTTAACTTGCATGAAAATTATTTGATACACTCATAAATCATGAGTCTTATTCTAATATATTGTTGCTATATGATATAGGGATTTCCAAGTATTCAGCTTTAGATGTTTTTAGACGGATATATATCCAGTTTCAGTAAGATCCAAAATCGGCTCACTTATGAACAAGTCTTCCTCAATACGCTGCACTTTTCATGACAAAATCCATTGTTTTTTTTTCTCTCAGTGTAGCATGCATTTAGTGCTTGTGCCGCAAAGCCATTAAACAAGCATAGTTACAATCCTTTTATCCCCCGTGGAATATTCTTTATCTGTGGCATGGAGGGCGCCATCGGTAGTTGTATATTTGCTTTGCTTACTTTTGTATTACCGATTCGCAGCAGTGCTGCACTCTATCAGATTTATACATATATATATACAGATATATATTATATATATATGCATTTTTTTGCGCTAAAAAGAAACGCTGAAAACCACATGAAAAACAATAAAAGCCACAATATAAAGGCGAAACAAAAGCGAAGCGCTGCCATTAGAGACACATCAAAATGGCACTCAGAACAGGAAGGCAGTTGACGGGGTAGGTCGAGGTGGGTGGTGGGTAGGTAGGCCCCCACCCACAGACTAAGACATTTGGGGGCACAAAGGTAAGTTTTGTGGCCAGGTGCTGATGTTTGCTTATTCGACAGCCAGGCAACAATAAAAAGCATTCAATGCATTCAACGCATAGTTGTGGTTGTCGTCTTGCGGTTTTCGGCTTCATTTTCACGCAATTTATTGTTTTCCAAAAGGAGCTTAGCCCAACCACACAGGCCACCCCCTCCCCCCACACACACAGCCAAACCCCCAACCACAAGCTAAAATTCTCAGCGCGAAAATTCCATGGTTTGTACAACATTTTTGCCATTTTTCTTTTTTTAAAGCAGGCGCCATTTTATTGTTTATTATTGTTCTAAGCGATGTTTGCTTGGTGTATAAGGGAAGCGGCTGAGGGGATGGGGGGTTGGGGGTTGGGTTGGTCTACTGTTTCCGTTGCAGCTTTGTTGGTGCTGGTGCTGCAGCTACTGGTGGCGTTGTGCCCCGTCGGGTTTATATGGTTTTGCGGCTTCCTCTATTCGCAACGCCAGCAAAAGCAGTTCAAGGATACTTCAAGAGCGGGAGAGAGAGAGAGAGAGAGAGAGAGAGAGAGAGAGAGAGGCCAACAACAATGGCTAAAAGGGATGTGGATATAGAAGAGTATGTTTCATAAGACTGGGTACTCGTTGCAGCTAGTCCACCTCGGGCTAAATGGCATTATCATTTTACTGCTGGCAACATTGATTCTCTCCCATTGATGCCCCGGTCATATTTCGCGTCTCTGGGCATCATCATAAAAGTATTACCGCCAAGTGGCAGCTGCCATACAGCTACACTGACCGGCAGCCTGTCTGTCCATTATCCATTAACCAGCAAAGCCGCACAGTGGTTGACAGTAAAATCCAAATTTAGCTTCAAATTCCAATTAAAAAGTTTTTGCAAAAACCATTCCAAATAAACAAGAAAACGTGCAAAAAAAAAAAATTTCCAAAATTAATTCTTGTTTCTGGAAAATTGTCTAAACTTTTGGGCATCTTTAGTAGAAAAACTTATTTAATTTCCTTTCTACTTTTTGCACTTAATATTTGAACACTTTTGCACACATTTATGATTAGTGTTGCACCACTGTGCCATAGTTGCGCAGTTAGCGGTAATTGCATTAAGTGTTGGGCTTAAGAGCCATCCCTCACCCCCCCCCGATAGCCCCTAAAAACAAAGCCAAGCAAAGCTGAGGCTGCCTTTGTCGTCCGCCGGACTTCTGTGCACACTTGGACTGCGGAGGAATTGAAGGGCCGTAGAACTGGAGGCCAACGCATTGTCGTCGACATTGTCGCTGGATTAGTGGGGGCTGTTAAGATCGCATTGTTGTGCATACAGTCAGGGCTAATTAGCCATGCCTGCCCAGCCCTGCCCTGCCCCGCCCCGCCCCGCCCATTGTGTCCCTATCGCCTCAGTTGTTTGGCTTTAACAATTAAATCGATACAAAAGCCCGCTCAAGAATCTGACTAAGCCCGTTCTCGAGTCGTGCACGTGACATGACGTGAGCTGACTTCATTACCACACTGAACAGACACCCGTCAATCCGCCAAAACCGAGCAAAAACCAGCCCAAAGCCACTCATCCAACCACCCACCCACTCAGCGTACACTTGGCCAAAACAAATTCGCTGCATTGGAAGAGCTTAAATTGAGTTTACCATTTTCAATTTTATATTTAAATTTTATATTTGTACTGCATTTACTACTAAAAACTAAAAACCAATTGAAATATGATTTTCTAGAATGGTTTCTCCCAGTGTAGGCGCACTCAATGATCCACACACAGTGTGTGTTAGTGTGTGTGTTTGTTTTTTTTTTGGCAGCACGCGAATTTATTTAATTTCCATTTGATTGGAGGCGACTCGAGGCGCTTTCTCGCTGCGATTTTCACAGATACATTTTGGCGTCGCCGGGCGTAAACCTAAAATGTGCCTGCCTTGGCAAGGACACGCACTCGAAACACGCCCTTTCCGCATGGGAGCGGCACATCCAGGGAGTTGTAAGAGGGGGGACAGGTGCACGCACGAACAAGTTACGACTGCGGGCACAGAGAGTCACCAACAAAAAAAAAAAACCAACTAGAGTTGCCAGCCCAGCGAAATTGATGCAAAATTTATTCGATTAATGTTTGTTCTTCTGCTTCTTCTTTTCAATTTGCTCCAATTTGCGTATTTTTATGCAAAACTTGCATTTTGCTAGCTAAGAAGAAGAAGACAAGAGACACAAGTAACACTTTTCGCTGGTATTATTTACATGGATTCATGTCGAGCGGCGTTCAGTTGAGTTGAGTTGGATTACACTACAACCCTGGCGCCACAACAACCGTTGTGGCTGCGTTTGATCCGGTGCCACTAGCAGCACCTACACTTGCAGAAATTGAATTAGAAAAACACTAAAATTGCTAAGCAAACGGAAAATCATTTTCGTTGTTTTTTTCCTTTCTCATAAATAATTTCATAATTTTTGCATTAAATTTGTGAAAAATAAACACTGAAAATAAAACATATATTTTCAATTTTTGCATAAAATATGTATGTATATATGTATATGTAAGCAATATTTTTCCAACTGAGATACAAATTTTGAAATGAAATTCAAATTGCCTTTGGCGATTGCCTTTGCCTTTGCCTTTAAGCTACCCCTTTTTTTTTCTGTGTGTAGCAACTCCCATTTCTCAGCTGGTCGATTTGCATACCGGGCTAACAGCAAATGTGAATTTTGGGGCGCTTCGGATGACCCACAAAGCTCAACCAACAACAACAGCAACACCAAAGGGGCATGCAACAATGCAGTTGATAGACGACCCAACTGCAATGAAAGCGACAGCTCTGCGCAAGCCAAGTGTGGAAGGGGCAAGGATTTGTTGCAACAGCTGCCCCAATTGCTTGGCGTTGTTGCAATTAATTTGGAAATTGGCCAACGCCAATGAGGAAACATGACGCTGGTCAACCCCCCAGCATCTGAGAGAGGAAGAAGACACGCTCTGCTGGCCGCGGCGGCTGCAGATTAAATTGTTTGGAAAATTACAAAGGCAAGGCAAAGGGGCATAGCACAGCACAGGGAATGGGGAATGAGGAATGGGGAATGGGGCAGCTTATTAAATTATATGTGATATAACTTTTGTAATATACAAGTTATTTGCATGGCAAATTCATAAATAACTCTCTATGCAAATGGCAAAGAAATGTTTTTGGTCAGCCTGTTCAAAAATTGCCAGCCAACATTTGCATATATAGATTTGTGCACATGCGTACACTGAGAGAAATGGGCTGTTGACTAACTCTAAAAAATAGTCTTGCTTTGCTTTAAAAGTGTTTATTATTGTACTTTTCAGCGGATCTTTAATATAATCTAATATAATATAATAAAAAGGATAATTTCATTGAATTTGTTGAGTGTATTCATATATATATATATTTGTATTCATATATTCATGGGGGGGCATGCAATGAATTACGCAATGCATGCAACATGCAATGTTTGTTGTTCTCTGATTGCAGCAATCAATGCAAATGTACTCGAACCCAATATTCTGTGACTCCGACTGCGACTGGACTAACTGGATTTAGCGTTCATTGGCCTATCCAGGCTGAGGTGCGCGTGGCAAGCGGGGCAAGCGAGGCATCGCGAAATTGTGAAATATGCCAGAATGCTAATTAAAAGCGCAAAATACACAAGTGAAAACAACAACTGTTGCAGCACAGCACAAACAAATAAAACAAAGAGCAACAACAACAACAGCAACAATAAAAAAAAGTGTTAAAAAACAACAATCCAAATGTTGGCAAATTAATATAAGCATAACAATTTTGATGCCTGCTCAAACTGTAAGTGCAAATTGTTAAACAAAATGGATTTGATTGTTTTTTTTTTCTTTTTTTTATTCAATTTTTTTCTTTTTTTTATATAATTTTTTTTCTTTTTTTTATTGAATTTTTTTTCTTTCTTTCTTTTTTTTGCTTAATACTTTTCTCGCACTTCTGCGCAGTTATTGTTGCAAAACAATGTATAAAATGTATATAAAATAAATACTGCATGCATATGGATAAATATTTATGTGTGTGTGTGTGTGTGTGTGTGCGTGTGTGTGTGTGTGTGTACACATGGGAGCAGTCATCAGCGTGTGTTTAAAATTTATGGCAAAACTTGTTGGGGGTTTTTCTTTGGTCTTTGTGTGTTTTGTTCTTTTTGGAGCATACGTAAAATACAAAAAAAAAACATCGGGGCAAGACCAAAAAATGTTTGTGGTAATCATTAATTATGTTGTTAATAAAGCAATAGACCTTGGACCTGTTCTATTATTAAATGCGTATGCGGAAATTGTGAAAGACACAAAACAACTACATAAATCATTACAAATTTGTTCAACTGGAATGCGCCTCTAATTATTGGAGCACTTATCGACTTGGCAAATTCCGAAAGATTTCTAATCACAAATTTGAGCAAGTATTTAACAACAAACGCAACAACAACAACAACAATTTGAGCTCTTTTAAGTGTGTGCAAATATTAAATATTATAAATACCCGTGTTGTTTACGCAAATTGTTAAAAAACTCACGACGCGAGTTCAAGGCGAAAAGTCAACAATTAATAAGAGGAAAAAGCAAAAGGCAAAAATCAACCAAAGATACAAATAACTAGCAGCTAACAGATATAGAAACAAATGCATGTGTCAAAAGTAACTCGCTAAAAAAGATTCAAAATAAAAATAACCAAAGAACAGCAAAATATACATATATATATATGTATATATATAGATACAAATCTACATGTGTATAGGTGAATCTCGTTTGGCATTTTATATTTTGCGTTTTAAGTTTTTTGTGTCTGGAGCTTGACACAATAACAACAACAACAACAACATCAAGAAGAACATCTATGGAAAGCAGCGGGACAGAGCGAAACGTACGTTCTGTCACAGAACGTAAGCAGGCAAAAAGAAATGTGATAAAAGAGAGACAACGACAACAACAAAAGAATCACGAAGAATGCACCAAAGCAAAGAGCTCGACTGGGAAATACCCTGAGCCAAACTCAACTTCAACACAAGTCCCACAATTCACAGTTATTCAAGCAAACACACTGTGAAATGCGAATACACTCATTGCACGGCTTGAATATGTTTGTGAATACGATTTTGAACTGATCTTGATTAGAATACATATATACACATACTTAATTGGAAAGATATATATATATATATACATTTAAAATTGAGCGTTTAATTTGTTGTGAAAAAGTCGAAGCACTTTTCAGCAATCTTTTCTCTGCTTAGAATACCCTACCACAGGAGTATAAAAAGCGTTTTTTTATTTAATTTTATTTCTATTTTTCATTTATCGATGCCAAAGTTGAGTCGCTTAACAAAAGTTTTTTATTCGCCGGAAATGATAATTTCCTTGTTTTCTGGGCCAAGGCTGCTTGTAAACTTCAGCTTGAATAGAAGCACATAAAAAAGTGTTTAAGTAATTATATTAAAACCATTTCAAACGGTGATAAACGTAAAAAACAAAAAAAATACACACCTACAAATTGTCAAACGCACGAATTGCGTCTTAAAAAATGCGAAAACAACGAAATTATTTACGATTATTTAACATTTACGTTTTGATTGTTTTGATATCTTTTTAGCATTATCATTGCATGCTTCTTCTGTCTCTGTTTCTGTCTCTGTCTCTGTTTCGGTTGCTGTCTCTGTTTCGGTTGCTGTCTCTGTTTCGGTTTCTGTCTCTGTTTCGGTTTCTGTTTCGCGCTGCTGTTCGTTTCTGTTTGGACATTAACAATTTCGTTCACTTTGCTTATCAGAAAAAGTAAAAAAGCAAAAAAAAAAAGAGCGATAAAAAGAAGCAAAACCAAAAAAGATACTAAATACTTATTTGCTTGTTTTCATCTTGTCTTTTTGTTGTTGCGTCTAACGATTTATCAGCTTCGTATTTATCTTTGGCATTTCTTTATTTTTAAGCGCACATAAATACACATGAGCTAGATACATGTGTGTGTATAGAGTAGGTATGGTTCATAGAACTTGTGTGTGTATCCATCCCATCCATCAGATACAATTTGTTGGCAACTAAATTGTTAGCGAACTGCAGCCAAAAGGCGCCTCCTTTGTTAGTCACCCTGCCCTCTGCCCTGCCATTTGCCTCAAACCTATGCAAATTGGCCAGCGGCATCTGCTGGCGCTGCGCTGCACTTGACCCGCTTCGTTCGCCCACTTGAGATGCCTCATCAGTGTTCTGAGTTTCTAAGATGCCGGGCTTTCATTTGTTGTGCCACGCACTTGAGCAGCACCCGTCCATCTCCTAATCCCCGATCTAAGTCTCAACCATATGCCTGGCATCCTTGTGCAGCTCGTTGCTGACAGCACTGTTCGCAAATATAATTACACCCAGCACAAGGAACAAGAGACGTCATCGAGTCGTATACAGTCTGATAAGGGTTTCCGTCAATGTGCTGTGAGCCAGGACAGCTGAAGGACTGCGAGTCCAGGCACAGTGGGCAACTCACTCTCTGTGGGAAACCTCAACAATCCAACACCAAGAACTTTACAAACAAAAACCAAAAAACATTCTTAAACTATTTAAAAATATTATTGCTTTTATTCAGTATATATATATATATATAAACCAGTATTTCAAGTAATCTAGAAGTCAATGAATAACATGACTCTATCCATTCAGTACTTTTGCTGATCGCGATAAGATTTATCGTAAATGGGAATAAAATTTCGACCAAAAACTCCATTTGCGTCACGCATAATAAACGTTAATTTAGCTGATGTTTAAGATAATGGCTAATAAACTGAACAATGCGGCTAGAAATAGTAGCAATTTTGCTTAGCCTTTTAAATTAATCAACATTTAACATTTGAAATGCTTTACTTGGCTACTAAACTCGAACTAAGCAACGACAACAACAAGAGCAACAATAGCAACAACAACAGCAGCAACAACAACAATAGCAACAATAGCAACAACATCTATTGATTAATCATAACTCTCGCGGGTCTCTCGAGTAAGCCTGGCAAATGTGCAACAATGTTGCGACATTGTTTGTGCACTTTGGTTGCAGTTGCAGTTGCAGTTGCAGTACTTGGCATGAGTAGCCTCTCGAAAACGTGATAATTTAATTGCCGCGTACAGTGGTCAATCGATAAGTGTTACGAGTATTAAATGTGTGTCGTAAGTTATAATTCATTGATGTTAACAACTTGAAGTTAATCAGTTGAAGTATATATATATATATATATGTGTGATTATGCTTAAAATGTATTCAAGATGATGAATATATATGAATATTATTTGCACACTCAATTCAAGTATTCTTTAGTCTATGTTGCTAGGTGTAAGTTTTGTGTGTGTATATAATTAACTTTTGGTTGCGCTTTTCAGCAATTGCCACTGTTGCAACAAGTAACAAGTAATTAGCAAAGTCATCAACAGTTCAGTAACTGCAACTTTCGCGAACTGTTGCACGTGGCCCATGGTGCTGAAATGGCAAACAACCTACTAGCCAAACACGGTGGTGCCACCCACTCACCGACTGTGTGGCATCCACTTTAGAATGGCAGCCGTTTGGCATTGCGGCACAAAACGGAAGCTCTGCCAACGGGCCCAGAGACTTTGAATGCATTCGGATTGAATCCAACTCTACAACGAACAGTTTTCCTAATTTGCCTTTGACATGCAACTCTGCTTACGTCACAAATAATAAAATGAGAGAGAGAGAGAGAGAGAGGGAGAGACAGAGACAGAGAGAGAGAGGGAGACAGAGAAAGAAAGAGAGAGGGATTGGGTTTGAGTTAGAATTGTAAATGTAATTCAAATGTAAAACGAGACTGAGCAAAAGTAAATTACAGTTTTTGGGTTCAATACCCACTGGGGGCGATAAGCTGCGACTCGTTTTCCAAATTATGCAATTCTAAAGCCGATGCAGCACACCTACTGTCCCCCCCCCCCCCCTTCGCCGCCTCCTCCCCAATTTCCGTTGCCAAGCTGGCTTGGCGTGCATTATCTGGCGACTGATTATAGTTCATTTTCATAGCACTAATCTCGATCGCGTTTAAGCTGCCTGATAACCCATCAGTCCAGCTTTTCACTATATTTGCGGTTTTTGCCCCCGTCCAACCTTTTGACCCCATCCTTTCTCGCTGACCACACCTGAGTCGCTTAATGGGCTCGGTAAAATTACAGTTGACAAATGTGGCAAATAAATTTATATAAAAATTTGAGAGCAGTTCAAATGAAACTCATTTATTTATTTCACAACATTTCAAGTTGAAACTTTTAAGAAATTGAAATGAATATGATTTTTTCTCAATAAGTTGTAACTTGTCGGAACTTGCTAGAAATGCTATATTTCTATATAAACTATACTCTGTAAAATACTCTCGAGAAATCAACAACTGTCCGAGATAAGATAAACAATTATTGTTCTCAATGATTCTTGTTGCCAATCCAATGTGCATTTTAGCCATGTTTTAAGTCATTTACGAAATCACACACAGTGTGTCAAAAATGTCTTCACCCAAACAACAAAATTCAGACATTAATCCAATTGAATCAAAGGTTTTTTTGGCCAACAGTACACAAACTGGGCTTATGTCATTTTTCCAGGCATTTACCAAAAATCCTTTTTGACAAAAGACGAAAAAAGAAAATGAAAACAGTTTTTCCTTTTTTGAATTTGCAATATTTTCAATTTGTTTCAATACATTTATTTATGTTACAAAGATAGCAAAAGTTAAAAAGGAACTTTTCAGCAATATGCATTTTTTGGGGCTATCAAAACGCTGTCATGACACACTGTAAATTGAAATTGAAAAGTGGTCAACACTTGGAAACGGAAGTTAATTGCCTGTGAGGTGTTTTTTCATTTTTCATTTCAGCTAAAAAAATAATTGAAATCGCTTTAGCATTGAAATTAATTAAAAATCCGACTTGCGTAATTCAATTAACAGGTTTTCAGCTGAACGGGAACGGGATTTATAATCACGAGATTGGGGGAGTTGGTGACATCATCATCGCCATGAGAGACACCTTCAATATTTCATTATCGGCCAGTTACATTGGAAGTATTCGGCATTGATAAGCCAAAGAACCTCAAAGTTCAAATCCATTTGGCGAGTTCCCTCTTCTTTGATGGTGCGTCACACAAATGTGACACATAAATCAAAATCGATGATTAAATATTAATATTAATGCGGATTGCTTATGATAAGCACTTTGACACACACAGACACAGCCGCACCAAATAAATAATGATGAATACATGCCTCACAAGCCACATGAATAATTTAGTCTAATGCGTGAATCTCCCCTCCCCAAAATAATTGTGAGTTTATGCAACACATTTAACATGTACAAATTTAGAATTGTGAATAATTTGAAGAGCAGCTTATCAATCATCAGCAATGGAATAATAATCATATTATATTGTAGAAAAAGTATATGTTTCTTCCACTCATTATAATGATGAAATCATCGAGGCAACTTTGCATCAGGCCTTTCTCTGTCATTCCAATTAAATATATATAATATTAAATTTAAATATATAAATGATTTTTACACTAGAATAATCGAAATATATAATATATTTGGTATTTTATTATTATTATTATTATTAGTTGCATAAATCGAATTAAGATCTTACAAGTATATCAAATATATAGCGCTATCTGACCTTATTTAACCATGTTTTTCTACAAGTTTTGCATGCTCAGTTCACAGATAAGATATCGTCGAGTTCCAAAGTGCACAAAGACAAGAGTTGACAAATACAGGTATATATCTATATCTATATATATATATATATATATATATATATATTTGTTCACTATTGTCACTTTCTGACTTTCGATAAGAAACTTGGCAACTGGGAATTGAGTATTTGCTGTAGTTAATCCGTCAACATATTTACAGTTGTCATTAATACGTATATGTATATAAGTGTGTATATAACACACACACACACACACACACAAGTATATTCGAGTCGTCTTTTGATAAGTTTTGGCTGATTAGATTGCACACAAACAACACAAATACGGCCAAGAGTCTTAATTAGGCTGGCAAACAAGTCGAATTGCCGAAATCGAACCCAAACTGAGCCAATCTCGAAGGGGGTAGTTCTGCTTGGGGGTGGGTCCGACTTTAACGGGCTGTTCCTGTATCTTTGTTATTTACTGCCGCTTGCTGCTGTTGCTGCTGCTGTTACTGTTGCTGTTGCGAAACCGTAACAGAAGCAGCGGCAACTGATTTTCAAGTGTTTGCTTTTTGACCGTCTCAAGCAGGCTATTCAGCCCACTTGGACATTGGAACCGCTTTTTGCCGCACTTTGTCCGATATATCTGTACCGCTACCCATAAAGAAATATATATATATAAAATACGACATGCTAAAGTACACCGCTGAAAAATAAGGAGGCTGGTCGCTTTAAGTTAAGGGGGCAAAAGTTCTGTATTTGCAGATAAAAATTCGTATTTGTTGCACAAATATTTCTGCAAATCAAATAGAAGAAGACATTAACAAATTCGGAGAATGCTTTGGTGAGATTGAGGCCCACAACAGGTTAACTGCGTAAAAGAGTTACGAATAAAGAGCTAACTGTTTACACCAAGTCGACTGGTTCTCAGTAAAGGGTCTAATTAAGATTTATGTACTTGAAAGCAAAGTACTTAAATAATAAACAACAAATAACTGAAAAACTTGCACCCCCAGCAATTGAAGTAGGCATTTTCTCACCTACTTCTTGCAACTGATAACCAAACAGCAACAGATGTAAGTAGTGCCGCTGAGAAGTACTTACTGAGAAGTACATATAGACATGCATATCAAAAGAAGAAGAGTTGGACTCAAAGTACAGCTATGCGGCCTTGTTTTTGCGCACTTTTCAAGCTTTCTTCTTTAAGCGTGATTCTTGCTTGTCGGCTTCTGGGGTGAATCTTCTGTGTCTTCAGCCTCGAATCCGAGCAACGCACTCAGTTGATAAGGAAATACGTCGCTGAAGACGTCAAAAATCTCCTTGGGTCGTGGGGTAGCTGGCAGTTTTGGGGGTACTTAAACTATGCCTCTCAAGGGCGGTTTCGCATTTAAAACGAATTAGTGCAAAATTCAGCACTGATAAGCGTGTCCAAGTGCCAAATCAGTTTTGGGATTAAAATATATTTATGGCTTCAGTTTCACACCAATAATAATGATAAGAAAATGTTTATTGAATCAGTGACAACAATAACAAATGTAATTAGTGCTTATTTTTAAGGCATGGACAGTAAACAATTCTTAGAAAGTTAGTCCAATTTTCGGACTACTTAAATATGTTTAAATTATGTAAGTATTTTAAGAAAAAAAAATTGCGCTTCTCGAAATACATCAATTGCTGTGATTACTTCAAAAGTAAATAAGAGCGGAAATAAGCACATTTTAAGCAGGATGTTGCACATGGAATAATTGAAGAGTTTACTAAAATCCCAAGTTGAAAATATTAAAATTTTCGCAGTTAAGATTAAACATCACGTTGGTTGCCTAAACGTTCAGTTAATTTATCTAAAATTTGGTTTATGGTCAGCCAAAACCACGAAATCCCTGAAAATATTGACAGCAAAAAAAGCAACGAAAATAGGCGAAAACATTTCCATTTATCAGCTGAAATTATTTCTACAGCTCGGTTCAATGCCTGTGTTTGCTGTTGCTATTGTTGTTGTTGATGTTGTTGTTGATCTACAATTCAAATTGTTGTTTCACTTGTTGGTGTTTTTTTTTGTGTTGTTTTGAAGTCGCTTTTTGAGACTTTTGCTCACCTTTTCGAGGCATTCTTGGCCGATGGCTTTGGGATCCAATTTGACAGCTTGTTGAGTGCCATTTGGCAAATCCACAATGCACCACATTTTGAAGGTCCTTTTTGTTGTACGCGACTCCTTCTTGGAAAAAATGTAAAAGTTGTTTTCTGCCTGTTGTTGTTGTTGCTCTCCTTTGCTTTAAGGCAATTGCATTTGTTTCTTTGAGCTTCCGCGTTACGTACGAAGAAATAAACAACAACAAAAAAAGCAAACCAGAAACAACAAATACGAAAACCAATTTTAAAAGTCCGTAAGCGTATTAAAGCGTTTGCTGCGCTGCCGACGTCGCAGTTGCTGTCGCAGCAGAGAGCTACAGGTTGTGTTTGTTTTTGCTTGGCTTTTGGTTTTGTTTTTTTTCTTTCGTTTCTTTTTTTTTTGATTAAAACGTTGCGTGGGGCGGGGGAGTGCAGTTTCAGGTCCCTGGTCCAGCCGTGGTACACAAAACGTTTGCGGTTAAATTTTTAAATGTTGCGCACTTGTTTGAATTTTTTAATTTCAAAGATTTTCACATTTTCACTTTTTAACTTTAGCGTGTCCGATTTATATAGATTTGTGATTTGTTTGTTGTTGTTGCTATTTTTGGTTTAAAACGTTTTTTTTTGGCAAACGCCGTTTCCCGAATGACGTCGATGACGTTTTATCGTGGCAGAGCTGTTTTGTTGATTGCCGTCCGTTCGACACAACGTTCCCGATACAATTGAATTCTAGTTGGGCGACGAAGCCAAGGCAAAGAGTATTTTTCGAGGCAGTCCGACGCTGTTAAAAGTTAACAGTGCCAGAGCACTGTTATGCTCAAGTGAACTGCAAATGCGCACAGCTCCTCTCTTGCATGCCTGCTCTTGTGCTCTCTTAACTGCCGCGCTCACTTCACGATGCTGCTGCTGCTGCTGCTCTCTCGGTCAATGCTTGTTTACTGAAGCGCGGGGTAGTGGCAGCTGTTCATCGTTCGCCGTGTTTCATTCAATTGCCCTGCACAGCTGTTGCTTTTGCTGCTGTTGTACAGCTTCTCTTTTGTTATCAGATTTTCCACTCCATTGCACTCTTTGCACAGCAAGCAGGTAAGCGGTTCAACAGTTGAATCAGCCAGCATTCGGCACCAGTTCTTGCTTGAGCAGCAAATGGATGAATGCATGGCGCGCATGTGCAGCACAGCACAGCAGCTGCTCTTGCCTTGAAAATGCCATTAAAGGATTTCTGTTACTCCGCTTTACACATCTTTGTTTGCTTTCCCGACCTGCACAATCTTAAAAATTTAGTCCGTTCAATTCTTGGCAGAACAATCGAAATGTGACACAATGCGGTGTGATTAGGAATGGATCTTAAATATATTATTTACTTTTTAATTTAAAAAAAAACCATTTCTTGAAAGATAACATTCTCAACAAGGTGTGATTTCGAATAATATTTCAAATATATATAAATATTAAATAAATAATAAATAGATTTCGTAATCTATAAATAAGAAAAAGTCAATTTTATAATTGAATTGCTTATTGATTTTATTCTTCAATTAATTGTTAAGCTGTATTAAAAAGCCATCATTCAAATTGCTCCAGTTGATAAGTAGACCAAATTTCCAGCATTTATTGATTGAGTATGAACAGATTGAATAATAATTAAGAGCTGGCGTAATCTTTAAGAATGTTACAGCTGCAAGCTTGACATACATTTATTTTTCAGCCTGTCTTCTTCAATTCTTTTTACACGTTTCTTTCGCGCTGAAGACCTTCGATTCTTAACACATGTCAGTTGCACGTGTGATTGGTTGGCATGTAAATATTTGTAACGGTAGCCCTGGCATAGTTTTCATTCTTTTCGTTTTAATCGTTTCATTGACCAGAAATTACCTCCAGTTTCTGGGAGGAGCTGCAATTTGTGGGGTCTTCAAAATCAATACGAATCAATAGGAGAGCTTTTTTCGAAAGCTTTGCACAAATATCGCTGGTTGCTGTCTAAATAAAATAAAAGCTTTTGGCTTCCCCAATGGACGTTTGCAGTTTCAAATTGATTCTCAAATATGAATCAAATCTCAGATAATGAAAGCTCCAATGATCTAAATTATAAACATTTATTTCGTTCGTCCGATTATGTCAGATTTTGTATAAATATGAAATATATGAAAGCAAGCAGCCCACAAATACAAGTATATTTTTGAAGTCTAAATAAATCAGCCGACAAGTTTGTCCTATATAAAAGCATTTTTACTTTTAAGTAGAGCAAAGTTCAAAAATTTTTGCTATGACTCAGACGCTGTGGATCGAGGGAACAACAAACCAAAGTACAGCTGCTGCTCAAAATGTTCTACAGTCAAATTGAAAAATCGAGGTAAATGTCCAAAGTTAATTATGTTTCAAGTAGGTGCTTAAAAAAACGTTCACCTTAAGTGTACACACACACACACACACACACACACACACACACACACACTAATGCATGGTAAGATTATTAAAATGCTTATCAATAAACGTGAGTGATTTTTAGCAACGCAAATAACGCTTGCAGACATCAAAGTTGGCGATCTGAATTGCGGATTTGATATACTAACAAATTGATTGGTCTCGCCAGCATTAAGTAATTTTCTAATCTAATGCCAAGGCTATCAAATCAGATGTTTTTTGAAATCAAGGTCTTCAAACCGATTAGTATTTTAATCCTTTTATTGCTTTTGTTCAACTTTGCTTTGATAAGGCAACCAAATTTGGCAAATCTTAAAAATTGTTTACGTTATTTTTTATTTTAATTAAAGCACTTTTTTTTTTTTGTTTTGTGGTTAGACTCGGATGACATTTTGGCTGATGAAATTACTCATGCGACAAGGCAGACAACAAACAAACAGCAACGACCCTGTTAAACCCCGGGACATGATAAGAGGAGAACCGGAGTAAACATTCTACATATAGCCGGGTATATTTATAACCTCCGGACGCGCCATCATAATACAAATAAATATTATAATAATACTGCTCTCAAAATAAAGAACAGTTTCCGTATTTTGCGATACTTTGGGTTAGCAACAATTTTCACCAATGGGCCCAGATTCAGACAGATTTTGTTATATATATATTTATATCAGAAGTGTGATCCACTCTTCTACATATGAATAATATGACAAATGATTAAGAATTGACGTAGTCTCAGCCGACTCACGTGAGGACGGGGTTTTAATCAACAAATCTGTGAATTGATTAAATGCCCCAGAAGCATACTTATATATAAATAAACATGATATTGATAGAGGCCATGAGACATACCAAAAATAGTTATCATATTTTGATAGGCATGCTCAAAGCAAAGGGCATAAATATGGAACTGAATTGAATAACATTCAAATATCGCTTCTGACTTATAGCTAGTTGAATTCTTTTCTTGTGAATTCTTTTTTTGTGAATTCTTTTCTTGTGAATTCTTTTTTTGTGAATCACTTTTAAGGTTCTGATTGATTGACTGACCAATTGATTGATGGCTGCGCATAGCTGGAGCTTCCTTTTCTAGGAACAACCGATCAAAATATGATTTTTTGTATGCAAAGCTATTTTGCATAAAAAGTTTTCAAAACTAAAAAAAGCGTATTATTTTGATATGCACATTTTGAGAAAAAATCATATAGAATTTGTATAATTTCTAGTGAAAGTTAGGTTGACTCCGTTCTACAAGGATAAGGATATTTAGTCTTGGCGTGCCTGTTTTTATCTTTATTCCAAAACTCGTTGGGCAGTTGGAAATCAATACTGTCAAAGAATCGGAAAATTAGTGAAAAACTGTTTTACTTTTTAAGCCAAAAAATAACTTTTCAGTTCCAACTAGATGACATTAAATCCACATGGGTCAACTCAAGCACAGAGGAACAAGATTCCTGATTAAAAATGTACAAATAATAAAGGAAGGGAACCACTGTATATATATAGGTTTATAAATATATATATATATATATATGTATATGTGCAAATGTTTAGTAGACAATATATACAATAATTGAATAATTTATGGATGATTGAAGACGGATGATTAAGTTATCAGTGCTTTGGTGTATATAAATAGGTGCATTGTTTGTTTGCCCCAATCAATATTGAAAGTGGGTCTTCAAATATAGACATGCATCTAAAATACATATATGAATGCAATAACTATAATATATACAAATACAAAATCGTTATTGGCTGCTTATTTAATCGAGATTGATTTATTTGCATAGAAATTTAACGCCTTCTTCGATATCCTTTTGGAGCTGTTTGACGAGTGTTTCGACGGCTTTCTTCTCCTGCTCATCCAGCTCGGGCAGGCCCAGATTCTTTTGTATGCCGCCCGGCCCCAGTAGAATGGGCGTGGCAAAGAAATCGGCCTTGGTAACGTTTGACTGAACATAGGAGCATTCGATGACATTCTCTTCACCATTGATGCCACGCAGCAATGCGTCGACAAATTTAGCGGCAGCAAAGGCCATCGAAAGTGTGGCAGATCCAGCGCCGGCCTTCGCCTCGACCACCTCGTTGCCCGCATCCTGGATGCGTTTCACCAACTTATCCCGTTCGGCGCCAGTGACCGTGTACTTGGGCAAACACTGTGACAAAAGTGGCAAGATTGTGATGCCAGCATGTCCACCAATGACGGGTAGTTGCACCGTCCTCGGATCAATGGACAAGGCTTGGGCAACAAAGGTTCTGGCGCGTACCACATCCAGAGTGGTTACGCCAAACAGTCGGTTCGGATCGAAGACATTGCGTTCCTTGAGGATCTGGGCAACAATGGGTAAGATTGTGTTGATTGGATTCGTGATGAAGGCGATGATCGCTTTTGGACAGACGGAGGCAATGGTTTTGGCCACATTGACGGCAACATCGCCATTGGCTGTCAGCAGATCGGCACGATTCATGCCCGGTTTGCGTGGCAATCCCGCTGGAACGACAACAATGGCAGCATCCTCCAATGCACACTGCAGCTCCGCGTCACCCACAAACGCCTGCACCCGGGTCCGAGTGCAGATGTGCGACAGATCCGCCACAACACCCTTCATCTCCAACAAGTCGTGCAGGGCCAGCGTCGAAATCATCGGATTCATCTTGAGCAGCAGCGAGAGCGGTTGTCCAATGCCACCAGCGGCACCCACAACGGCCACCTTGACAGCCTTCTGGGCGCATTTGCTATACCGTGCGATCTGGCCAATTTTCATGGAATTCATGTCGAAATTTTGAAGATATATTTCGGATTTTAAAACAAAATTTTTCAGGTTAAGAATTTGAATTCACTTAAGGCATATTTCCCATATGACATCAATCACAGCAAGGCATTGTGATCGATTTGAAAAGGTCTTCGATATGAAAACAAGTCTATCGAATGCTCAACTCAAGTTTTTCCCTATAACTCTGATACAGAAATTTTGACCAATATTTGAAATATGATTTTCGACGGATCTTTGTGTCTGGCAATAAAATACTTTTTGGTATAGCTAACTTATCCGATTGCAATCTTTAAGTTATTGGGCTAGGTCAATAAAAATACACTGGAAGGAAAAGGTGGCTATCAACTTGACTTAAGTAAACTATAATTATATCTATCACATTATAAAGTTCCCATAATTCAATGATTCCAAGAAGTGATTAACTTTCCAATTATCTCATTCAGTTTAGTAGAAACTTAGAAATATTTTGCATTACATGGAAAAACTTGAATAATTTCGAAATTCGATGAAATTGTTGTTTGCCTCGTGAGGCATTATTGTCTTGGGGATTTTTCCTTTTTCGCATTTGTAATCTCGCTTGTTAATTTATTTATTTGTCCGGCTTACACATTGTAAACATAGTGGCAAGGTCGCCAAATGCAATTAATTAATTCAGGGTGTTCCCTCGTTAGATCATATACCCAATCAAAAATATTCCTACAGACAGTTACATAATTTAATTGGTTCGTTTAGTTCTCGGAACTATGAGTAAACAATCGCACAAAATGAAACAATATTTTTTGCAAGAAAAACATTTGCAAATTTGTGTATAATAATCGAAAAGTTTGTATGTTGCCCCATCTCGATGCCACTTGCTGTGTTTAGCTTGAGGAACTTGAGTTTGATTTATAAATAAATAAATGAATGAATTATGCGTTGACATTGAATCATGATTATGTGAATCCGTGAATCGGTCTCTCCCAGATTCGATTCCATTATAATCAGTTGGCGGCTATGCAATTGCTTATCAGTGGAATACTAGCAGCAACATGTTTCACCAATTGACTGCGACGACCCCAAACCCATCATGCGACTTAACTCAGTTACATATGTATGCACATAGCACATACATTAATACCCTTGTCGAGGCTATTTCAATTTGTTGTCCACTTCGTAACGGACTCTTGGCGATGATCGCCAATCACTTCCACAATTTAGAAGTTATTTGAATGAAAGTGGGAATATAGCAGCCATTTTGCAGCATCGAATCACTATATCATATAGTTAGATAGATAATCGGTCGAAATATGGAAGACAAGGGTATGTCATCTTCGGTGTGCTTTAGATGGAAGTTATTTACATATATTCGTATGCAATAATTGCTAGTGTTTACTAGATCCGCAACTAGTCAATGAATGAGGAAACTGCGTCAAGATGTCGTTCATAGATTAGAATTGTTATTTTTCCTAGTTTTCCTCAGATTGTTTATTTGATTTCCAATATCCTATGGGACTTAAGCATAATGTGTAGTAGTTTATTATTTACTATTGTTTATTGCTTTGCTGACTATGATTACAATAATATTTATTTACTTTGACAGGCGCGCTTATTTGGCAGCATCTGCTCCTGCTGGTGGATGTCCTTCATGGCAGTCTGTGCCCAGCGTATTCCCAACTCGATGTTGTCTCGCAGCACTGGCAGCATCTTCTCGTAGGCCGCCTGCTCCTCCACATTCATGGGCGGCAATCCCATGTTCTGCTTGATGCCATTTGGGCCCAGTAGCACGGGAGTGGCAAGGAATGGCAGCTCGGCGACATTGGAAGCCACATAGGAGCACTCAAGCACATCGTCCTCGTCCTCCAGGCCACGCAGCAGAGCGTTAACAAAATGTGCGCCCGCATAGGCCATCGATAGCGTTGCCGATCCCTTGCCTGCCTTGGCCCTGACGATCTCAGTGCCTGCCTCCTGTATGCGTTGCCTCAGGCGCTGCATTTCCTCCACCTCTGCCTCGGGAAACTTTGGGTAGCACTGCGATAGCAGCGGGAGTATGGTAATGCCTGCATGTCCCCCAATCACCGGTATGTCCACCAAATCCGGATCCATGCTCATGTACTCCCCAATGAATGTTTTCGAACGCACAACATCCAGAGTTGTGATGCCAAACAAACGATTTGGATCGAAGACGCCGTTGGCCTTGAGGAACTCCGCCGCCAGCGGCACAATGGCGTTAATGGGATTCGTTATGAAAGCCAACAGGGCCTGAGGACATGCGATGCTCACCGCACAGGCGATAGTCATCGCAACGCTGGCATTGGCGGCCATCAGCTCATCACGTGACATGCCCGGCTTGCGGGGTAATCCTGCTGGCACCACAACCACATGGGAACCGTGCAGCGCATCCAACAGATCCTCAGCTCGGTAATGACTCACTTCGGTTGTGCTGCAAATGTGCGCAAGATCTGCAGCAACACCTTTAACCTGCCCCACATCGTGCAGCGCCAGCTGCTCAATCAAAGGATTCTGTTTCAGCAACAGAGATAAAGGTTGCCCAATGCCCCCCACGGCGCCCACCACGGTCACCTTGTAGTTGCGCTCGCCACGCCCAGTCCAATTGCCGCCCCTATGCTGCATGTAGTTCAGTGGCAGCTTCGACAATCTTGCAACGTGTCCCAGCATTTTGATTGGCTCACTCAAATTTGGCAACGTTCAAATAAATACTTTTTAATAAACTTGTAAAAATCCAGACTTCGACAATTTCCAACAACTGAATTAAAATCGAACTGTTACTAAGTCTGCTCTAATTGGTGATAATAAATATAAGAAAAAACTTAATTGCCCGCACGTGAAAGATTTGTAAGCTCATAATCAAAAATGATGTGACACTTGTGGATACCCTGTTAATCACAATAATAACTAAACATTTTGGCATTATTACTGAAATTCGACATTCGCTCAAAATTATTCAAACTATATTTTTCTTTGCAGAAAATCCTTCTTAATGAACAATGATTATAAAGTATTTGTTCGTCGATCATGCGGCTAATGTGGTAGGTAAATCAAAATATATTTTGGTCATTCGCCTTAACTGTAAACGAGAGAGTGAAAGAGTGTGAGAGAGAGAGAGGGAGGGAGAGAGCCCTAATCTCAATAACATTCATCATCGTTCTATATAGAGCCGACCAATGCCCGCGATGCCGACGAACCGAAGCTGAAAGCCGAACACTTAGCCGAAGCACTGCTTCAAGGCATCGTGGGTGTGCGATCTTTGATGGTGTATAAAATGTTAGGCGATGTCAACTTCGACTTCCAGTTGCTGCCGGTTCTGCTATCAATTCGCATAGCAAAACAATACAAACAATAGGAACAAATTATTGACTGTCAACGTCCTCGTCCAGTAATCACAATTATATATTATTTCTTAGTATTTATTAAAACGCAAACAGAATGTTTCACAAAGTGAGTAAACAGAAATTATTCAATTGATTAATATTGTGAGAATGGTTAAAATTATAACGAAAAACAAAATCCAACAAAATGAATAATAAACAAGTATAAATTCAGAACTCAATATCTCTTTTTCAAGTCTTGTGCTTGCATATAAGAAATGTGTATATAGAAATGTGAATAATTTGTAATTATCCTTGATCAGCCGAATGGATTTCAATGCATTTGTAATATATAGAAAAATATGCAAATAGAGTTTGGAAAAACTGAATACTCATGCTTTGAAAAAAGGGCAAATCATTACATGAATTCTTTTATTTCCTTTTTCGGTTTCCTATTCAATCGGAATCAAGATAATTTTCAAAGATCTATAGAAAAATGCAATAATTTTCTTTATATTATATAATTTAGAGGCGATATACTTTCAAGCATAGAATTCTAATCACTTGCCTTTTGTTCATCAAAGTAATCGAAATTCAGAGGATTGATATTGATATAAAAACTGAACGGTGTAATTTTCTCTGGAATATTTCCTAGAATATTATAAATATGACTTAGATATAATATTAAAAATATTTCGCTGCCGTCTTACCATTAAATTGATTATAGCAATTTTCCAAATAATCTTTCCCATTTGGTATGCCAGAGTCTAGGCTTGAACAGACCCAAATCCACCCACAAACTAAAGCCTATTTTCTCTGATTTCTTTTTTCAGAAATTCGCCAAACAAGTGATGAGGATGATGCTAATGGTTCTACTGGTCGCGTGTCTTTCAATCAGCCGTGTCCAAGGCAGACCTTCAGAAACAGTGGCGACAACAGCGAGAAAGCAGCTGCCCGTTGATCCCAGCGATTATCCTGGCAATCTGGCGCCAGAGACCATACTCAAGGTGCAGCAATGCGAAATGGATCAGACAACCATGGAGCTGTGCATGAGATGCGCCAAAGTGACCAAATCCGAGATCATCTATCCCATGTGCTGCAACAATGATGACAATGTCAAGGACTGGTGTCACGCCTACGTCTATTATGGCAACGACGAAGGCTATTAGCTGATTCTCATTGTGGTGGCCTCCAGCTAGGAGCCTTACTTGCTGAAATCTAATTTAAAAACCAATATACTGGGGTACACTGAAAAAAACAAAAACAAAAACAAGCTGTGGGTCTATATTGGCTGTGATATTATTATTTGTATATTTAAACTATTTGTAATTAGAAATAACGGTAAGGCAACGCGAAATTCGAAATTACGCTTTTCGAAATTGAATAAAACTTATTTATTTTATTTTAACGTATTGCGAATATGAAATTAAGCTACGAATCATTAAAGCATATCAAAAAGCCTAGAAATATTCTTGAATGCTATTCAAATAAAAAACACAAGTTCATATTTTGTATGTTTTTTTTTTTATTTTTTTTATTCATTTGGTTATTTTTTATATATATTTTTAGAAAACTTTATAATGATTACAAATGTATTATTTAAAATGAATATTTGAAACGAAAATTGCCAGCGAAAATAATTGCGGAAAATAATCAGTGAATGTATGTATAAATATATGTATATATATATCAATTTCGGTGGCAACACAAACATATACACATATATATATATAAATATGAATGTATATATATAAATATATATATATGTACACATATATATATATATATAGAGAGTAACCCAATTTAGCTTAATGACAATTAATATATTACAGTTCTTGCTGTTGCTCAATATTGATTTTTTTTTTGTGGATTTTTTTGGGTTTTTTTTTTTGGGTTTTTTTTGTCTACTAATTTTGTGTATGGCAGTTGAATGTAGAGCAAATGAGGAAATTGCACAAACCGTTCGAACGGCCGTCGCGACATCATCGAACTTGCACCAGTTGACAACACCACGTGATTTGTAACTGTACGGATATAAATGTATGTAACAAACAATGTTTCAAAAAAGAAACCATCTCTATATATATATATATATATATATATAAATAACGATTTAAAAATCACTAGATCGAACTGCGTATCTTCTCCATGTTGTGGCTGCCCCTCTGCTGCTGCTACTGCTGCGCGGCTGTGGCTGCTTCTGCTTCTGCTGCTTATTTGCTGCTCAATCAAACAATTGTTCAGTCTTTGTTTGATTGCATTATTGGTTTCTGTTTCTGTTTCGTTTTTTGTTTTTTGTTTTGTTTTGTTCTGTTGTTGTTGTTGTTGAGGTGGTTGTTCTTTGTTTTGTGTCTCTGGTTGACTGAAAGCAACATTTAAATATAAAGTCGCGTGAAGAGTTCAACTTACCAGAATTCAAGCACGCTATTTTGAATGTTAAATGAATTTAAATTTGTTTTTTTTTTTTTTTTATGTCTATATGAATTTTTTTCTTTTTTGATTCACTGCTTCTGCAAGGTGGCAGTCAAATGCAGATAGGAACAGTCCGTGTCCTCGCAGCGACCCATCAAATCAAAGGGACAAACGGTGGCATTAATATTCAGCTGGCTGCAAAATACGCACACACACACAGAAATCTCGCTGGTGAAACGCAACAAGGTAATTGGAATCGACGCACCTGTTGTAATTTCGTGGCATCGGCGTACGATATTCGGCAAGCAGGGATTGCCTGATGGGCGGCACGGACAACTCCCGCATAAAGCTAACCATCGATGGTGGCACATTCGGGTGCAGGGTCTGCAAGTAGACTCGAATCAGTTTGTTAGTATGGGGGTTAGCACAGTTAGCACAGTTAAACAACAACAAACAACAACATTGAACAGTTTTTGTAGGCAATAGTTGATTATCATATATAGATATATCTATATATATGTATAGAGAGAGATTGTTAAAAATCCACGCACATCAATTTCCAGCGGTGTATCTGGGCTGACTGCTGCCTCTGCCTCAACTTCGAGGGCAACTCCAGCTGAGCTGATATCACATTCATTTCGCTGCTCGACTTCAGTTCGCATCTCATCATCGGGCGGCGACGGCGGCGTTTGGCTATCACAGTTGCTGCTGCTGCTGTGCAGATCTTGCTCCTGATCCTGCTCGGTAGTCATCTCTGTTTCAGCTATGGCTACCGCTTGAGACTCGGATTTAGGCAGTGTTCTGGCTGGCACTTCACACTCCGGCACATCGACGGGTATATTCTCGTATTTAAGTATTGTATTATATAAACGTATTTCTTTGGTTAGCTGCGTCGACTTTCGTATGATTTCGTCCTTGCCGGGATCGAGTAACCTGCAAATAAGATCAGATGTAGTATGGACTGCAATTGAATTGTGAATTGCCGACGCGTCCTTTGTAGGCACATTCCGGCGATTGCATTGTTTGCCCATTGTTGCCCTTGCGTTGTAGTTCTCCACCACAGCAACTGGCTGTTGCTGTACTTGTTGTTGTTGTTGTTGTAGTACCTGTAGTCAGCGCCCAGTAGTCCATTGCCCAGATTCATGGCGGCGTTGCGTAGCTTGTTGCGCTTTTGCTTGAGCGATATGATGATCTCGTGAGTGGTCTGAACCTCCGGCTGAATGCGCGACAACTTCATCTCCTCCAGTTTGACAGACTGCTTGATCGCCTGCATCTCGGCATAGAGATCCTTCAGCCGTTTTGCATAGCGCAACCGGGCGATCTTTGATCTCTTCGCTTCCTCGACCATATGCAGTGATTTGTCCAGATTCGCAATCATGCTGCAGCTAATCCAAGCAATGAGAGTCATTAATATCTATGCGTATATCAATATCCTATATAAATACCCGATTTTATGAAATGAACTCTCGAATGCCTTCAATCGACTCTCTTTGGAGGGCTGTGCGGCCTTTGCTGCCGCCGTTGAGGTAGTTGGCAGATCAGGATCAGCATTGCTGGTTGCAACAACTGCGCTGTTTTGGGGCCCTGCCCCAACAGTGACCCTTTTGAGCATTTGTTTATTGCACGCTTTCGCGTTGAGGGCAACTTTCTTGTCCACAACTGCCGCCGCTGAAATGTCCTTTTGACTACTACTGACTGCAGCAGCTGCTGAAACATCCTTTTGACTATTACTGACTGCGGCAGCTGTGGACGACTTGACTTCCACTTTCTTCTTCTCCAGCAGCTTCATGCGTTCGATGAGACGCAAGTATTCCCTTTGGGATGCCACTGGCAAATGCCGCACAGCCTAAAAACACATTTATATATATATATATATATCAATTTTGATATTTGCATTTATATAAATGAATTTTTAAATACTTACAACTGGTGTTGATTTGGTCTTTGGTGACATCACAGCAGCTTTTCCGACTTTTATTTCGGGCAATTGGCACTCGCTGGATTTGGACTCCGTTTCCACATTTGGTTTGCTGCTGCTCTCCATGGTGCTCTGATTGGTGGGCACCTTGGAGCGGGCCTGCTTCAGAAAATCGTCGAGTTTCTTCTCAAAGTACTCATTGATGACAGTGCGCCGTAAATTGGGATTAGTGGATGATGACGACGTCGCCGCCGCTGTTTCGCCCAGCAGTATCTCTGAATTGGGCGTATTTGAGCGTGTTGTGCAATTGCTGGCGCTATCGACGACCTGGCTGATTGGACTCGCATTGTCCGCATAGCAGTTGCTCAGCTCCAGTTCGGCATCGCTGCCGGCTGATTCGGATTCGGCCAGCGCAATGACCAATTTGCTTACCTTAATGCTAGCCGGATCGAGGGTGGTGATGAGGCGCGTTGAACTGGTGCCACTTGAATTGGGGCCGTGCAACGGAGCCACTGGCTCCTTGACTAGCAGCGTTGCTGGACGCTTGATGGCTGGCAATGGATCGGGATGTTTGGAAATCTTACGCTTCTTGTTGATCACTTTGTTGGGCTTCACGATCTTGATGATGTTCGCCGTGGAGGCGGGTGTGGCAGTCGCAGTGGATATGGCTGCAGCTTCCACAGCTATTTTTGGCGGTGGCACAGGCAAAGGAGCAGGTACGGGCTGAGGAACAGGCTCAGATTCCATTGCAGGCAATGGGATGAGAGGTGGACTCTCCGGCGATTGCTGAACGTGGTCCTGCTCCTCGAGCACGGGCAAGATAGCTTGAAAGCGACGCACGGCATTTAACAGAATCTCTGGACTCTCTGGCGGCAAATCCTTGGCAATGACCATCTTCTTTTTGGACGCAATGCTGGTGAGCAGATGCCGACGCAGCTCCTCGGCATCATCGGAATCGTGTGCCACGGCTTCCTCCTTAATGGAATTAAGTTTCTTATTGGCGGTCATTGTTATCGTTTCTTTGGCTGCTGGCTTGAGTCTGGCGAGGAGCAGGGCACGCAAAGCGGCCGCCTCACCATCACTGGACTCGGTATTGAAATGAGGCGAGGTCTGTGTTTGCGTCTGTGAGTTGTCCATCGATATGGATTGTATGTCACTCAGTGAATCCTGTTGCGAATGATGCTGATGATGTCGTTCATTCAGATGCAGTGCATCGCGCGCATCCTCATCGTCCTCCAGCTGCACGTGTGGAATGTGAAACGAAGGCGGCTGCGGCGGCAACTCATTCTCTTCATCGTTGTCCAACTGCTCCGATTTATACAGCTCCTCCTCCTCGTCATCGTCATCTATGACAATGGGCATCGAGACGGGCGGCAGGGAGTTGGGCATAAAGCAGCGCCAGCTGCCGCCGCTGTCCGCCATTGAGTTATAGTTGTGTGCCCATTGCGGTGGCTGCCTCAGCTTGCTGCTGTCCTCCTCGCTGTCCGTCTGCGCCAGTTCCATGTCGACGGGCTCCGCAAAGCGTACCGATGGCGACGGCGGTGGGGGACTGCGTTCCGGCGATGCCGCCGGACTAATCTCCATGAGATCATCGATGTCGTCGCACTCGTTGCTTATCGTCGGCTGGTGCACCCGATTGATGAGGTCTGTGGGGGAATAGGCACGTTCGGCATCGCGCTTCTTGCGCGCCATATGCTTCTTCAGTATCGCCGATTTGAGCGCAATCAGACGCAAACTAATCTCGGACAGCCCATCGAGTAGCGACTCCTGTTCCGGCTCCTTCTCCGGCTCGTGCTCCTCCTGTTCCAGCTGGTGCTCCTCCTGCTCCGGCTCCTCGCCAGCGCTGTTGCGATGCTGACTGTAGCCCTCAATTGAATGTGCCGGAGATTGCTCAACCGACTTACTTTGATTTCGACTCAAACTGAGATTCGCATCGGGATCGGGACTTGGCGGCGACTGACGCATGCGATACTGCAATCTCTCGCGCAGACTATGCTTCGGCTTGATGTCATAGTTGCTGGCACGTGCAAGGGCAACGCGCAGCTTATTCCTGCTCAGCCTTAAGCGCTCCTCGTACACATCGTTATCATGCTCCACATTCATGTCATATTCACAGATCTCATCATCCGTCACGCTGTCCAGCGAGTCCAAAAAAGTGGCAGACTGCTGCTTCTGCTTATGATGGTGTTTGTTGCTGCTACTGCTGCTGCTGTTGTTGTTGTTGTTGTGATGACGTCTCTTCCTGCGTGATTGCTGTGGCTGAGTTGCATACGGATTCCTTCGAATGTTTATGGAATTGTTGTGTTTTTTGCTATCCGTGCGTTTCACACGATATTTGCGATACTTTCTGGGTGGCTCAAACTCCTCCGCCTCGGACAGACTGGACACATCCGACAATATGTTGATGGGCGAAAAATGCTGGTACTTTGACGACGTATATCTCTCAGATCCGTACGGTCTGTCATAACCTATAAAAGTTAATGATTGAATGCTTTGTTCAATGTTGTATTTAGTTGTGGACACTAATCAAATACCAGATAAGAAAAGAGAACCCTTCGCTTCCTCCCTGCTTCTCATCAATATATATATACTTGAAGATAAATATAAAATGGAATAAATGCGTCATTCGTCATTCGCCTTGAAGCGAAAATTCTTATCTTGAAGCAACAATTTGTGCCCTTTGAATTTAGAAAAGTTCTACTTAACGAATAACTATTGTAAAATGTGGATATTTTAGAAATTGCTCGTTTTGCTTATCTCGAGAACAAAATTCAAAACTAAATTAATTTAAAACAATGCGAATTGTAAGAACCGCATCAGGTTCCAAAAGCAACTCCCCGATTCACACACACTCATACACTTGCAGCACCCGCTTAATTTGCTACCTCATTAGGCAATGTAGCAACCTACCCCACTGCCCCACATACACATAAAATTAGAACATGTTGCTTCGATATTAATAAATTGCTTACTGTATTGATTGGCCAAATTGGCGGCGAGCATGTCCATTTTCTCGATGTCCTTGCTCTTGTCCTCGAGTTGTTGGATGCGGGCGCGCAGCTTGAACTCCTCATCCTCCGATGAGATGATCATTTCAAAATCATCGACAATTTCGCCCTCCTCGCGATCCTCGGCTTTGTCCACGCCATTTCCATAATTATCGACAATTTCAGCGTTTTGTTGTTGAATTTGTGTGGCTTGCACCGTTTTTAGTTGTTCGTCTCTTGCATAGCTCTGCATTGTGCAGACAACCATTTTTAATAAATTGGCAAATATATATTTATTATTTTCTGAGTTATTATGCACACTTGACACTTCTAATCTTACAGAAAAAAAAACCGAATCGAAGTAAAAATTGCGTGTATCGGAGTGTGTGTATGTGATTTTCTTTATTAAGAAGAAGACGTATGCCTGACAGGGATGTTATTTAACATTGTCAGCATGACACGAACAATCACAGCAGCAATCCTACTAACACTGATAAGTATCGATTTCTAGAATAATCATAATATGTTAACAGAAATTCAAAATCCTTGTAATACAGAGAACTGAATAAAACTGAACCAAATATTATAAGTAACTATTTATAAATTAATTATGAATATACCACAAAAGAGTATTTGATTGAAATTCGTTTAGGGCCATCTACGTTTGTCAGTGTTGCGAAAGGGGCTAATGCGCCCTCTAGATGTCACAGCAAGAACTACAATTTACAGTTCAGTGTCAAACGTAGCGTTTCCGCTCTTTTCTACCCAACTCGCGGAGCAAAATGCAGCAAAAGGTATATGTGCTTGTGAAAATTGTGCGAAATTGTGTTGAACTAACGACAAAAATGTTGCAAATATTTCCATATTTCTAGCGCAGAGAACCCGTGCAGGCCGTGCAAGTCTTCGGACGCAAGGTGTGTGTATAAACCAGACAATATAAATCATTGCACGTGTGCAAAACAGCAGCAGCAGCGGCAAAGATCCAAGCGACGCTCGTCTCTGCTGAGGTTATGTTTGTTTCAAATAACAATAATGAATATTTACAGAAAACCGCCACTGCCGTTGCTTACTGCAAGCGCGGCAGCGGTCTCCTCAAGGTGAACGGACGTCCCTTGGACCAAATTGAGCCCAAAGTGCTGCAATACAAATTGCAGGAGCCACTTTTGTTGCTCGGCAAGGTGAGTGTTCAACAGCCAGTGTTTGCAACGTTTGAATAGACAATAACATGATGATAACATTTATCCCGAACTTGAAGACCAATGAGAATAGAATGGTTTCTGATTGCTTAAAGCGTAAAGCTTAATTTACTTATTTAAATTAAATTTATATTAATTGAATATTTTGATGTTGTCTTTGCAGGAGAAATTCGCCGGTGTTGATATCCGTGTGCGTGTCAGCGGTGGCGGTCATGTTGCTCAGATCTACGCCATCCGTCAGGCAATTTCCAAGGCACTCGTTGCCTTCTATCAGAAATGTAAGTGTTGTGAAATATGCTGATGTGTGAGTGCTGTGGGAGCCCTACAAAGTTTTTGTTTGAAAGAATTTCATCTTTCCTGCAAATGAATAAATGGCGGCCAGAGAAACCATCAATTATGAGCATATACCAACCAAACTGCATGCAGAATGAAAACAAGCACAGATTGGGTGATGCGGCAAAAACATTTAGATCATCTTCATTAAGTAATTAGTTAAGGGCACCTTCTACCAGATTTTTGTTGGAAAATATTTAAGCCATTTCCAATGAGCGACAAATGCAAGGGAAATTAAATGAATGTGGCAATCAAAGCGAGTGATTTGTGCAAATGCAATTACTATTTGAGGCTACAACGACACTTTTACTATCATATGTAAATAATATGCATTTGAAAAGTAATTCGATTTAATTGTATTTTTTTTGTCTCATTGCAGACGTCGATGAGGCCTCCAAGAAGGAGATCAAGGACATTCTGGTCCAATACGACAGAACCCTGCTCGTTGGCGATCCACGTCGCTGTGAGCCAAAGAAGTTTGGTGGTCCAGGTGCCCGTGCTCGTTACCAGAAGTCTTACCGTTAAGCTTTCAAATTGGTTTAGATATTTTGTACAACTTGAAAACTCGTTTGCGGGTTTATCTCTCATTTCAACAGCGAGAGTGAGCATGTGAATAAACGGAAAATTAACTTTAACTGACGCTACAAGCTTTTTCTCTGTTAAGGTGCATGTTTAGTTTAAGGTCTGCCATTATTTTTATCGGCATGAAGAATTGTCCACAAATAATAAAAATTGATTCTACATTTTGAATCGATTTTCGGCATCGTTTGTGTTTTGTAAGCGAAATCGATAGCTCGTACGACTTTTTCTTGCGATAGCTGCGAAATATCGAGTTTGTCGATAGACTTTGCGCATCTCAAGCGTCGGCATCACAATTCAGAAAAAACGGCGGCAATTTTATTGTGCGTCGCAGGGAAAGCCGAGTCCTTGCTGCAGCTGTGCAAAAATGTATGTCAAGAAGCTTGTGCTTGACGGCTTTAAGTCGTATGGCAAGCGCACAGAAATTGATGGATTTGATCCCGAGTTCACGGCCATCACGGGCCTAAATGGATCAGGCAAATCAAATATTTTGGACTCGATCTGTTTTGTGCTGGGCATAAGCAATTTGCAAAATGTGAGTAGGATGGATTTATTATGTCTGCCACAGAATAATCAATTGTGTGTGTGTGTGTGTGTCTTAGGTGCGTGCCTCTGCGCTGCAGGATCTGGTGTACAAGAATGGACAGGCAGGTATAACAAAGGCAACAGTCACAATTGTCTTTGACAACACAAATGCGGCTCAATGTCCGCCGGGCTATGAGAAATGCCGGGAAATCTCCGTCACACGCCAAGTGGTTGTCGGTGGCAAGAACAAGTTCCTCATCAATGGCAAACTGGTGCAGAACAAGAAAGTGCAGGACTTCTTCTGCTCCATGCAACTCAACGTGAACAATCCCAATTTTCTCATTATGCAGGGCAAAATTCAGCAAGTGCTTACCATGAAACCAAAAGAAGTAAGCGAAATAATAATATCAATAAAATGAAATATCAATAGCCATTCGTGACGAACGCAGGTGCTGTCCATGATTGAGGAGGCAGCGGGCACCAGCATGTACAAGTCAAAGAGAGATGCGACCAAATCACTCATTGAGAAAAAGGAGGCCAAGGTGCGCGAAACTTCGACGCTGCTCATTGAGGAGGTGCTGCCCAAGCTGGAGAAGTTGCGCAAGGAGCGTGCCGCCTACCAGGAGTACCAGAAAACGGTGCGCGACATTGAGTTCCTCACGCACATTCACATCTCGGCCATATATCTAAAACTGTGCGATTCCCTCCAATCGGTGGAGGCCAACGAGCAAAACATCGTGGAGCGCATCGCCGCTTGCCGCGAAACACACGCCAAAAACGTGGATGAAGTGGAGCGCATCGAGGGCACTGTGAAGGAAATCCATCACAAGATCGATAGTGAGATGGGCGGCAATCTCAAGGCTTTGGAGACAGAACTCGCTGCCAAGCGTGTCGCCGTGGCAACTGCCTCGGGAAGTCTGCAGGTAGCCAAGGGCATCATCGAGCAGGATGAAAAAAAAATACACATGGCCGGCAAGAATATTGTGGAAGAAGAGGGGATGCTGCTCAAGAAACAGGAGGTCATGTCCAACGTTCAGGGCGAATTCCAAAGCCTCAAGGATGCGGACGCAGAGGATGCGAAGGCCTATGAGAATGCACAGCGTAAATTCGAGGCTGTCTCGCAGGGTCTATCCACCGATGAGGATGGCCAGGCTGTCACCCTCCAGGCACAGTTAATGGGTAAGTTTCTCACTCAATGTGTGTTGATTGAACTAATCCTACTCCTGCTCCTGCATCAGCTGCCAAAAAACAATTGAGCGAGGCACAGACGACCATTAAAACCTCCGAAATGGAGTTGCGCCACACGCGCACTCTGCTCCAGCAAAAGCAGGGCGAGACGCAGACCAATGATGCGGCCTATGTCAAGGATAAGAATCTGCACGATCAGCTCGAAGGGGAAATCAAGAACCTGGAACGCCAACTGCAGGGCCTCAACTACGAGGACGGTCACTTTGAGCAGCTGAAGGAGCGCCGCCAACAATTGCACAATCAGGTGCGCGAGCTGAAGCGAGATGTGGAACGTCGCAGCGATCCACGCTTTGTGCTCCATTATCAAGATCCCGAGCCCAATTTCCAGCGGCACAAAGTGCGCGGCATGGTTGGCAAACTGTTCAAGGTCAACGATATGGCCAACTCCATGGCTCTAATGATGACAGCTGGCGGTAGTGTGAGTGCTCTTTATCCTAGTAACCTCTGATCCTGATGATGGTGATAATCGAATTCATATTTGGCAGTTGTACAGCTTTGTGACAGACGATGATGTGACCAGCAAAAAGATCCTGCAGGGTGGAAATCTACAGCGTCGAGTCACTCTGATTCCGCTTAATAAGATCAGATTTAATGCGCTGAGTCAAAAAGTCATTGATTACGCCAAGGCCACAGTAAGTAGATTTGACGACGGAAGATGGACTTTATTAAGGAATACAATTTGTAATCCTTATTATCCTCTGCCTTTCAGTACGGCCACAACAATGTGGAGCATGCTTTGGCGCTCATCGATTACGATCGCTACTATGATCCCGTGATGAAGTTTGTCTTCGGCGGCAGTCTCACATGCACGGACCTAGAGGTGGCCAAAGGGGTGAGCTGTGATGCGATTTGTTTATTTTGTTTCTTTAATTACTAAATGCGTTGCCCTTTAGCTAAGCGCTGATTCTAACATTGGAGCACGTTGTGTAACCTTGGAGGGTGACGTTGTGGACTCAATCGGAACATTGTCCGGTGGAGCGGCACCCAAAGGTGCCAATAAGCTCGAAGAATTGAACAGCATCCGAATTATGGAGACGGAGCTACAGCAGAAGATGAAAGAACTGCAGCAAGTGGAGCAGGAATTAGCGTAACGAATTTGAATGTCAAGCAACACGAGACAATTTAATCATCTCCACTCTCTTTTGTAGTTCCATTGAGAATCTGGCACGCAGCCACAACAAGTTGAAGGAGTCACTCGAGCTGCGCCAGCATGAGTTGTCCATGTGCAAGAGTCGCTTATCGCTCACTGAATTCCAGCAGAATCAGACAGAAATCGAAGAGATGCAGGAGAAAGTGAAAAGCCTGGAGCAACAGAATGCCGAAGCACGCGAGAAACAGATGAGCTCCCAGGCCAAGGTGAAGGATGTGGAGGCAAAGCTATCCGATGCAAAGGGTTATCGCGAACGAGAACTCAAAGCGGTCAGCAATGAGATTAAGGTGACCAAGCAGAAGGCCGAGAAATCGACCGCCAACTGGAAGAAGCGTGAGCAGGAATTCAAGACGCTGCAGCTGGAAATTAGTGAGCTGCAGAAGAGCATTGAGACGTCCAAGCAGCAGCATCAGGAGATGATCGACAATCTCGTCAAGTACAAGGCCGAGTTGGATGCCCTGCAGCAGAATAGCTCGGCGGCGGCATCCGAAGTTGCCCTACTAGAGGCAGCGATCAAGCTGCAAAAGGACAGTCAGAATCAACAGAACAAGGAGATGCGTATGCTACTGGGTAAAAAGGATAAAATGCTGAAGCACAACCAGGAGCTTGAGCTCGAGGTGAAGAAGAAGGAGAACGAAAAGAAAAAGATTAGTGGAGAGGCAAAGGATGCCAAGATGCGCATGGATAGGCTGGTTGAGCAATATCGCTGGATACCGGAGGAGAAGAATTGCTTTGGTATGAAGAATACACGCTACGACTACAGCAAGCAGGATCCCGTCGAGGCTGGCAACAAGCTGGTCAGCATGAACGAGAAGAAGACCAAAATGGAACGCACACTGAATATGAATGCGATGCAGACACTTGAGCGCGAGGAGGAGAACTACAATGAGACGGTGCGTCGTCGTCAGATTGTTGCCCTCGACAAGGAGAAGATCAAGAAGATCATTGTCAAGATGGACGAAGAGGAGCAGGGTCAAGTTCAGCGCGCCTACGAGGCGGTCACCGAAAACTTCAGCAGCATATTTAGCACCTTGCTGCCGGGTGCCGAGGCTCTGCTCAAACCCGTCCAGACCAACGGCATCTTGAGTGGCCTCGAGATAAAGGTCGGCTTCAATGGCGTCTTCAAGGACAGTCTGGGCGAGTTATCCGGTGGCCAAAAGTCTTTGGTGGCTCTGTCGCTGGTGCTGGCCATGCTAAAGTTCTCACCAGCTCCGCTGTACATTCTCGACGAGGTCGATGCCGCCTTGGACATGTTGCACACCCAAAACATTGGCAGCATGCTGAGGAAGCACTTCCGCGACTCGCAGTTCCTCATCGTCTCGCTCAAGGATGGCCTCTTCAATCACGCCAATGTCCTATTTCGTACTCAGTTTTTGGAGGGCGTCTCAACCGTTTCGCGCACAGTCAGCCGCGCTGCAAAGTTGCGTTAGTTCTTGCTCCTTAAGATTTCCAACTATAATCATCCACATATTGCTCTCATTGCGTACATGAAGTATAATAAATAAGAGCATTGTATATAAAAAATGAAAATTATTTTGGTTACTACTGAAACTTGAATATTAATGATTTTTTTATTAAATTGCCTATTTGATGAGAACGTTGTTCGAAGATTAAAACGATTTTTTTCAGTATGTATTATCGCTATAAATATATATTAAACTAAACTGCTTAAATATTTGAAAACCGTTTGAAATATGAATATTTTGTAATTAAATTTACCTTGAAATGTTTAATGCTATATTGAAACTTGAATTACTTGAATAATATCCATTAAATTACCTACTAAATGAAAAGTTATTAGTTTGCCATATTATTTATTATAAATCATAGCTGCTCGAATATTTTGCAACCGTTTGTAGTATGAATATTTTTGTATTAACTTATCCATGAAATGTTTAGAATGTTTTCTCTCAATTACCCCCCCCAACTAAATGTTAATATTATTTGATAAATAATTGTTATCTTTCTCAGCTGGCGCGTAGTAAATTTCCAACAGGGTTGGCTGGCTGGCCCAAACGTCAAACTGACGTTTGGTCACAGCGACAAAGAGAACGACACTGACAGTCGTTTGGCAGTAGCTTGCAAGCGCACTTGCCAGACAGAGACAGAACGTTGGTGAGACCGTCGACGAGACGAACGCACCGCGCAAAACCCACACACAGATGCACACACACATACACAAACACACACACGCGCGCACACACAGACAGACAGACAGACACCACTCAGGCAACACACAGAGCAGCGACTACGACAATGTTGGTGGAGTGCAGCTGTGAAAAATTGAAACTAAAGTGCTAAAATTTGATTATAAAATCCGGAAAACAAAAAATTATTCAACATTTCCAACCAACGCAGATTCCTCAAGAAGCTCGTCAACATGGTAAGAAGGCAACCAGCGCATTGCTGGCTCAATTTGTGCATTCGATTCACAAACTCAAAATCCAAATCGCTTGGCTCTTTGCTCAGTATCCACACAGTGCTTATATATATGTGTATATTTGTGTATTAGTGTGTGTGCGTGAGTACAAAAAAAAAAAAAAGAATTCTATAAATTGTATACGCGCTGCTTGTGTAGCGGCCACGGACAAGACAGGTGGGGGTCACCGTCACCGACGCGTCGGGAAAGTCGTAATAAACAGTTGATTCGATTGTTTTTTTCGTTAATTTGTTATTCAATAGCAACATTTTGTACACAATTCTGTTATTTGCGAAGTGCCGGCTTAAATGCACAAGAACAAGAAAGCAGCGGCAAATCTGTTTATTGAGACATGCAAATATTAATAATTTATCTTATTAATGTGGTACATATTAATTGATTTATATTTATTTGCTTTCATGTTGGAATCTAGTTAATTGTGTTTCAGCAACATTCGTTTTGTTTAACATTTAAGTGTTACCAGAGTTGCCAGACTCCATTTGAATAACAGCTGTTCTCATGTTATTATTTACATGCATTTTCACAAACTTGAAATTCAACAGAAATAAAATAAAAATAATAGAATAAGTGCATAGATCCCATATGATGTTATATTGCGAAAATAATCTTATGCTTGTTTTAATCCTGCATTTGGTATTTCATCGTTCTCACAATTTGATTCAAGGATCGAGTGACAAAGCCGCAGAAAAAAATGCTCATCACATTGCTGCGCGAAACAAAATACATGGAGGGCAAAAAGGAGAAGGAATGGTATTGGGAGAAAATCCAAGCGGCGCTGAACACCATCGGGCCCAAGAAAACAATCATACAGTGGAAAAAGGTGAGGTGATTTATCTCCACAGCATTTGAATACTCTATTGTAATCTCTAACTCTCTCCTGCAGTGCTGGCGCGATATGCGTTTGACGACGCGCAAGAAACTGGCGGAGCTGAAGCGTTGCCAACTGTCTGGGGGATCACCGCCACCGGGCATTGAGCTGAATCAGGAGGATAATGATATTATTGATATTGTGGGCACCGAATATTTTTACGAGGAGATGAATGGCGAACTGAAGCCGGAGAACTTTATGACAGGTTTCGATTATGTGCCGGAGCACTTTTGTGATGCCATATTGACGGCTGCTGCGGGTCAGCAGCAACAGCAGCAGCAGCAGCATATGCAACATACGAAGGATCCGCAGTCGCACAGTGGTCAGCAGCAGGCGCAGGACCATCATACCAATGATGGGGAGACAAATGATGCGCCCGGCTCCTCCAATGGTGGCTCGTATCAGGGCCAGAATGTGAGCCAACTGCAGTCGCACAACGGTGGCGGTGGTGGAGGAGGCGAGCATGGAAATGGGAATGGCACACAGCCTCATCCAGGGATGCCGCCGCATCCAGCGTTTCACGGAGGGCTGCATCCGCATCTGTTGAGGCGTCAGCATACAAATGCTGCTCTGCAGCGTGAGACACCGTTCGAGGAGAAGCTGCTGCAGTTCATGCAGGATGCGTTTCCCAAGAAGAGTAAAAAGCGGAAGCAGCGTGATCCCGACAAGCTCTTCCTACTCTCCCTATACGAAGAGATTAAGCGCGTTCCCGAGGAGATACGACTGGATGTGAAGTCCGAACTGATGCAGATCTTGAAGAAGTATCAAAAGAAGTCACCCGTCAAGGCGGAAAAGTCCTCCACATCGACATCCTCTGCAGCGGCCAAGCAAAGCAACAATAGCAACAGCAGCAGCAGCTCCGCATCCGCACATCTCTCCCACGGCATGTATCAGCTGCAAAAGAAGTATGAGAAGGCGGAGAAGGAGGCGTTGCCGCTGTCGCCAGTGGATCCGGTGCCGCTGCATGCACCGCAGCAGCTGCCACTGTTCCAGCTGCAGAAGAAGTACGAGGAGACCGCCGAGAAGGTGCATCAGCAGCAGAACGAACAGCGCAAACTGGAGGCGCATCAGCAGCAGCATGCTGCCCACCAGCAGCCGCCGCCGCCAACAAATGAGCAGCATTTGCATCATCCGCAAATGGCGCATAATATCATGTTCCCGCCGGCTCAACATCATGCCCACAATCCGCACCAGCAGCAGCAGCAACAGCAACAGCAGCAGCATCCCCACCAGCAGCATCATCCGCCAACGATCTTTGGCACACCCGCCAGTGCTGATCGTCCGGCGATGTCCTACGAGAATGTCGGGTGAATGTTAAGCCGTCTGTGGGAAGCCACTTGTGGAGCGCGCCCTTCGACGGTGTCCCCCACGACGGCAGACGCGCACAACAGCTGTTAAGCAACCAAGCACAGTCAATCCAACTAGTAACTAGCCACCAGAACGAGATCTGCTCGAAGACAGAATGAGAATTGGGTTCGGGATCGGGATCGAGATCGGAATTGATCCCCAAATGCCGGAACTGTGTGCAACAATTTGTTTTAAACATTAGGTTTTACAAACAAACGTAGTTCTAATCCTTACGCTAGCTTCTATCATGTAGCCATGAAATGATCTTCATGTAAATGCCTTCGGACTACGTTCTAACTGGCGCATCATCAATAATTGCATATGTATATAGATAACATATACATAAAATTGATAAACAAAAAAACTAAAATATACATATTGAAATTGTGACATTTATTTTCAATTACAAAACAAATGAATTTAATATATGTATACAAAATACTGAAAAACAGAACTTGTCTTATGATTATGATTGATAATTACAATTTCGTAATATTATGCGGACATATCAAACTGATTTCAAAATATTGGAAATGTAGTTTTGAAAGTAACTTCTTATAGATAGATAGATCAAATCCCAGCAAAGAAAAGACTTCATTTAGTTAGAGGCCTGCTTTTAAATGAAGTCTCTCAATCATATTTAACTTTTATATAGATTTAAAAAAAGCCATAGGGTCTCTCAATCATATTTAACTTTTATATAGATTAAAAAACCTTAAATAAAACTCTAGCAATCAAAAATGTTTATAGAAATTTGGTTCAATGAGTTTTTTAACTTAGCTTTCTTAACTTAAAAAGAGTAGCTTCTCATGCCATAAGAGGAATAATCTTTTAATATTCTGTTCATTTCTGTGGTCTTTAATTGATGTGTACATCTAAAGAATTACGATCATTACCAACATTTGTTTCCCAGATTAGATACCATTTGAATGTGAGAACTTGCCACAGGTCACAAAAAGATTTGACAAGCCAAACAATACAAAAAGAAGACAACCAACACCACCCGCCCAGACACGATGTGTTCAAATGATAATTTGGTTTTTATTTACAGGTCGTCGGAGAAACGAACGCCTATCGCGTATCTCTGTGTCGTGTAATAAAACGAGATTACGATCCCCAGATACCAGAGCACATATCACTCAGTCGAGTCGCATCAAGCAACGAGATGTGCACTTATCAGTTGTGTGGGATGTGTGAATTGATGTGCGACTCTGCTGCTGTATATCCGAGTACCCCTTATGGCCAGCAAACCGTTGGCATTCTAGTCTGGCCAACGGCCCAGCGCGATTCAAAGTTAGGATACCTCAGCGGAAGATCATCCTGCAGTAAAGATCATTATTTTGAAGTGATTCCTCAAGACAACACCTACAATGGCTGGTATGTGTGATGCAAGTGCTTTACTTTAATTTAATTTAATTTAAGTTGTGTATTCAAACGAGCGCAAAGAGCAAGCTTGTAAATTGGCTTCTGTGATTTGGTTCAAGATCCGACAGACATAAAACCACAAGTTGCCTTCGCTTGTCGTTTCTGGTTGCGACTGAATTACAAATAACAAGTCCAAGACCTTGCAATTCCAATGAGAGGTGTTGCCACTAACTGTTAATAGTTCATTAAAAAATAAATAATAATATTAAAAATAATGTCGGATACGACATCATTTCAGTTGAGGCGCGTACGGTGCTCTGGTATATGACATTTGTCGGCTTCATTGTCAACTATATGCTGCGAATTAATTTGAATATCAGCATTGTGGACATGATTGCGTCCAAGTCCGCGCTGACTCACAATCTGACGCAGCTGGGCAATGGAAATGCCAGTTCCGCAAACGCATCGCATCTGGTGTCCGGCGTGTCCATTCAGAATGCCAGTGGACATCACATCGAACGATACTCGCTGGAGCGACACTTTCTTGATTGGGCAAATGTAAGTAAGAGATGCGTGTGAAAATCGGATGGATCATAAGGCATACATATATATATATATATATATATATATACATAAAATATACTTGTGTAACTTTAAAATCTTAAATACTTATCAAACCCACTCTGATTGCAGATAGACTATGACAGGAATGGTTTCCATTGGAATGAAAAGGAGCAGAGCAACCTGTTGGGCTCATTTTTCTGGTTGCACTGGTTGCTTCAGTTGCCCGGCGGAATTTTGGCACGTAAATATGGCACAAAACTGGTCTTTGGACTATCGAATGGCATTGGAGTATTCTGTTGTTTCCTCATACCGATTGTGTCCTACTGGAGCTATGCAGCTTTGCTGTGGCTGCGAGTCTTTCAGGGATTAGTCACTGTGAGTAATTCTCATGAATAAAAGTTATGTTTTCAAAATATTTTTTGAAAATCCGAATCTCAACAACTGTTATCTTAAGATTTATATTTTCGTAACTGTTCCACTTTTCTCGAAAATTACTTCAGGGTTTGTCTTGGCCCTCGATGCATGGCCTGACTGCCAAATGGATACCGCCCAATGAGCGTAGTAAATTTGTGAGCGCCTATTTGGGCAGTTCGGTGGGCGTGGCGATATTCTATCCAATATTTGGTTATATTATCGCCTGGACCTCCTGGGAATGGGTGTATTACATTTGCGGCATCTTCGGCATGCTGTGGTTCACTGCCTGGCAATTTCTAGTCTTCGACAGTCCCGCCCAGCATCCCCGGATATCACAATCTGAGCAGCGCTACATTGAAAAGTCCTTGGGTGCCTCGGTGCAGAATAGTACGCCAGGTCCGACGCCCTGGAAGGAGATTGTTACGTCGAGACCCGTCTGGATGAATGTGGTGGCACAATGGGGCGGCATTTGGGGTCTGTTTACGCTGATGACCCACGGACCAACATATTTCCGGTTGATACATCACTGGAATATCAGAGCGGTAAGCAAGAAAAATCCTTTGTTCCTTCAAAATAAACCCTTCCCTTATCCCGTGCAGACTGGCTTCCTTTCTGGCATGCCACACCTGATGCGCATGATCTTCGCCTATATCTTCTCAATGTTCGCCGATTATCTGCTGCGCACGGATCGCCTTAGTCGCACCAAAGTCCGCAAACTGGCGACGGCAATTTGTAAGTTGAATCGCTCAAAAATGATTCGATTTATTTCACTCACTTTCATTCGATCCAACTTGCAGGCTGTGGTGTCAATGGAGTTGTGGTGCTGGCGCTGGCTTACTTTGGCTATAATGCAACGGCTGCAATTGTACTGGTAACTGTGGCAACGATGTTCCATGGCGCCGTCTCCTCTGGACCCTTGGCCTCAATGGTGGACTTGGCACCGAACTATGCGGGCATAGTTCTTGGGATTACTGGCATGATTGCTGCCATGCCCGGATTTATATCACCCTTTATAGTGGGCATCCTAACGCAGGGGAATGTGAGTTGATTGCTCCTCATTTGTACGATTTTCTTGTCGATGTATGCTGAGCATTATTTAAACTTCCATAACTTTAATTAATTTATATTATTTATCACATAATATTTGATATTTATGTTAAATATTTGGTTTAGTTTAGTTTCGTTTTTGAGCATGTTTTGTGCTTGATTTTTAAGAGACTTAATTCATTTTTAAATAGCTTAATTTAAAAACTTATCCCCTTTTTTTTTGTTGATAATTTTATACATTTTTTAATACTATTTTTTTATATTAATGCAGCAAACGATGGAAGCCTGGAATCAAGTCTTTATGATAACAGCAGCTATGCTGATTGGCAGCGGCATCCTTTACGTCCTGTTTTCGGAGTCGACGTTGCAGCCCTGGAACAGTGTCAGCCAAGATGCCGGGCTCAAGGAGCTGCAAACAATTGAGGAGAAACGGCCGCTGCAGGTCGATGCAGAGGACGAGCCTAATGCCACAGTCAAGTCTGCTGATAAGTGATAGGAACGGACAGTTTAATTGGCATAAGACCAGCGCTTGTGATAAGCAGCCCAAAAGGCACAACAAACTTATCCAAACTCATTTCTATTTGCATACAGCTCATTCACTTAAATTTAAAAAAAAAAAAAAACATTGAATTAGGCCTAGTATTTGCTGTCTGCCTATATCTATGTAACTATCTCATAAGTCTATTCGAAATCGCGATCACTTCTTGCTCATATTGCGAGTGTTTGTTGTTTTGGGTAAATAAAATGTGCGAACTGAATGTTAAGCAAAATTCTTCAATGTTGGCAAAAGCTGTGAACTTGTTTTATGACCATAATAGGATTTAACGCACTTGGCAACGAAAGTGCAAAGATAAGCATAAGTAAATATTTTGACGATGTCTCTTCAAAAAAAGCAGATAAAAATGTCAGATTATAAAATGCTTTATATGTGAGCTAAAAAATGTACTCTATATTTAGACGGCTTTTTAAAAGTTAATTCACTTCACAACTAACAAGGTGAATTAACTTAATTTGATTAAGTGTAGGTCAGAAAATCAGTTTGTGTTGATAGATTAAAGACGTTTTCTTACAGATAAGCTTGTAACGGATTGAAGCAATCATCTCCGATACCACTTGCCATATCCATTTGGGTGTCTATGCGAACTAGTTCCTCAGTTTCAAAGCAATCTTTATTAAATTTGAAAGAAGAGCAAAATAAAGCGGTCAAATTTTGGGGCTTACAGCTAATTATGATAAACTTCATTACTTCATTACAAATGAATACTCTTATTCCAATTATAAATGTAAATTCAGAACTTTCAAGTTATTTGTTTAGTCAGAATAATTTAGTGCATGATTGCATCACTTTATGCCAAATACATATATCCAAGAGCAGCACTGTTCCTTACAATTCTAGTTAATATTTGAACAGAGTTGGCCTGTGAGCTGAACTTGTCGAACTTGAGTTAATAATTGCAATTTAAATCAAAGCTGATTGAAGCGTAAAATCGTTTTCGTCCTTACTGCATTTCGTATTAAGGATATGCGCAGTTCGCCGCTCTCATTACTCATGCCACAAGGTGTACAATTGGATATTGGATGTGGAGGAGGATGAGGACGTGGATGTGGCCAGCCGAGCATTGAATCGCCCTTTCGCCCATTGGCAACTGGTGTTGTTTTTGTGATTCGAAGCCATCTTAGTTTTTTCTTGCATTGGCATCCATTTCGGATTGCACTCCAGGGAGTCGTAGATGCCACAAATGCCCAGTTTCCTTTATCCGATTTGGCACACTCACTGTCCCTCACACTCGCTCTCACTCTCTCTGTCTCTCTACCTCTACTTAATCCAGTCAATGTCCTGTCACTTGATCCCGCAGCAAAGTCAAAAAGAAAAGAAAAAAACTGATAGAGATTAATTGGTTTCCCATTACACGATTCGTTACCAGCATTCGAAATGGCTGGAAAAATTGGAAGGTGCCATCAAACCAAATAATGCGCTTATTTAACACCATCAAGCCGCCAGAAATTTGAACTGAATATTGAAAAAAAAATGAAATTCAACAGTTCAAATTGAAAACTGTGAAAATACTTTTCCCATTACGCTAACCACTCGCATAATCTGATGCTTTTCAAATTTCCCCGCCATTATTTATTCATATAAGAAATTATCGCTGCCTTAATCGCATATTCAAAAGTCAGCCGGCTTTTATTCGCTGTGTGGCAATCCTCATTGAATGCGAAGTGTGCTTGGTGTCCTTGCCCACCCACTTTCGCCTCATTCTGCATATGTACAAAGTAATTCCTTGCAATTTTGCTTTGCCATTTGGTTTATCAGTCGACGTTTCTGTTTCTCAATTCTACAGAGACATCGTCGCTGTTGGCTGTAAACAACAGTTATCTCTATGGCTTTCAAACAAAGAACAACAGCCAAAACCTAAAGCCCGACTTCATCTCAAGCACAACAATAACAGGCAAAAAAAAACAGAAAGCGAAAAAACATTGCGTACGGATTTGCCAAATTCCGGCGGAGCAGAACAAAACACAAAAAAAATTCTGTGGCAGGCAGGAAGTAAATTCAATCGTAAACAACGCAATCAAAAATTCATTCAAACGAAGCATTAACGCTTATTCCGTTTAGCCAACCCCCCTCCCCATCCCCTCCTTCTCTACCCTCGCTGAAGCATAAGTTGGGGGAGGCTGGCAGAGAGGGCGTCGTTCGGGATTGGGCTCGTTTGTCTCGCGCTGTCTCATTGTCAAAATGCAACAGGGCTGCTCGAAAACCAAAAACAAAAAAAAACCGTGCAGTTGACGGGGCGGAGTTTTTCTATACCCTTAACAAATGCGATGTGAATGGAGGGGTATATTGACACTGACAGACGAAGAAAAATACTTTAAAAGTTCAATGGCAAATCATAAATCAAAAACATTTCGTTTGTTTTTGCTGCAAATGTAGATAAGTTCAAACAAACTTAGTTTACAGGGTATATTTTAGTCTGGCTCTTCCGTGACTAGAGCACTCTTGTTTTAATTTTCAATTTTTGGCGTGCTTCGTTTTTTTTTTTGCGCCACTTAGGCAGCTCCATTTGTTATACATGTATGTGGAGTTTCACTGCCTGGTTGCGAGTGCGCCTTTTTTTACTCTCTAAGTTCCGGGCACGTCGGTTCATAATTTTCCATTTCCATTCAAATGCCACGTTGAATGAGACCACGAAAAGCGACGAATAAATTGTTCTGTGTGCGTTGTGTTGCAAGGAGGAGGAGGAGGAGGAGGATCTGAAGCTGGAGGTGGAAGTGGATTTGTGTAGCTGTACCTGTTTGCATGTGAAATTCAGGGGCACGTGTTTACATGTATATTTATGCGTGTGTTACAGCACCGGAGGCATTCAGTAACAATGAGGCGTGGTGTATAAGTATCTGTGGCAATAAATTTAATTTGCCCAGTGCAAAAAAAAAAACATAGCAAATCCATTTTTTATGCCCATATATTCCTTTGTTCCCATGTGCATTGGGCTTGCATCGGATTAATGGATGTGCGAACATGCATATAAGAGTTGAGGGCATGCAAATAAGCAACACACATTTTTTTAAATCTGTTTAATGGCAGCTCCATTTTTTATACATTTTTCGCAATAATCGCTGAAACGAGTCGAAAAATGCAGAAGTACATAAAACCCTTGACTAATAAAAATAACCTCTTAGGCACTGAAGATTACATGGTCTTGCAGAGCGCAGCCAACTTGCCGACATTTAAAGTTTACTATAAATGTAATCTGAAAGCTATATATAATATATAGTTGCCCCATATTGATGACATTTAGCCCTGTTAATGCTACTTTTAACTGCTTGTTTCTATGTCAGCTGCGAGGCAACAATCAAAATAATACAAACTTAATTCCACAACACAAAAAAAAGAAAAAAGAAATAAATAAAAAAATATTGAAAATAAATAAACTGAAAATGGTCTTCTACTTCAGAAGCAATGTGGTGCAGCCGACGGCGATGCTTTATATGGGTCGTGACAAGCACGAGAACGAAGAGCTGATTCGCTGGGGCTGGCCAGAAGATGTGTGGTTCCATGTGCACAACCTATCCTCGGCGCATGTCTATCTGCGCCTACGGAAAGGCCAGACAATCGATGATATACCCACTGATTTGCTGGTGGATGCTGCTCAACTGTGCAAGGCCAACAGCATCCAGGGCAACAAGACAAACAATCTGGAAGTAGTCTACACGATGTGGGAGAATCTTAAGAAAACTCCGGACATGGAGCCGGGCCAGGTGGCCTATCACGACGAGAAGGCTGTGCGCAAAATTCGTTTGGAGAAGCGTGTCAATGTGATTGTCAATCGCCTGAATCGCACCAAAACCGAGGAGGAGCATCCCGATTTCAGGGGTCAGCGCGAGGCACGCGATGTCGCTGATCGTCAGGATCAAAAGCGATTGCAACGTGAGAAGCGGGTACAGGAAAAGGAGGCAGCCAAGCTACGTGAACTGGAGGCAGAGCTGCGCAGCTATTCCTCGCTGCAAAAGACGGAAAAAATGCACACCAACTACGATGGTGGCAATGAATCTGATGACTTTATGTAGTAGCGATAGAGATATAAATACATAGGTTCTTGAAGTCCTGAAAACATTTCTACATTTCCCTCAAATTAAATGCATAAATTTTCCTACTTTTTATTGAAAAAGATTCTTGGCAACCCCCTTTTGGCTTTTGAAGAATGCAACGTGAACTTATTCATTATCATTAAATATGCAGGCAGGGGCAACATCTATAATCTTTAATTTACACAACAGTCTTGACTCCCTGATGGACTCGGCCCACTCTCTGCCCCATTTAATGAGAGACCGCCCATTCCAATCGCCAAATACGCCCACTCAATCATAAATATTATTAATAATGTGTGCGGTTGCGGTTTTGTGGGTTTTACTGAGTTTTCTCAGCGTGTGTGAGTGTGCCTTCAGGCTAATTTATTTAGTTTAGTTTAGTTTGGTGGGGCAGCAGAAACTAGAAACTAGAAACTAGAAACTTTGGCGCTACACAACAAAGTTTCTGTTCCACGACCAACGGCAACAACAACTCTCTGTGGGGAGCTGTTTGAATGTTTGAATTGGCGAAACTCAAGTTTTGCTTCAGCAACTTAGTTGAGTTTGTCAGTATATATATATATATATATATATGTATATATATATATATGTATAGATATATATATTTACTCTCCGGCTCTGTCATCTTGCTGTCTGCCTCATATCCGAATGTTAAATATGAAAGCCACTTTGCACGTTGCTCCAGCAGCGATGCCAAATTAAAGTTGTCACATTAGGCAAATGAATGAGCCGCCTTCAAATTCACACAGGCGTGTGTGTATGTATGTGTGTGTGTGTGTGTGTGTGTGTGTGTGTGTGTGTGTGTGTGCCAGTTAAAAGCATCGCTCCTTGTTTTAATCTTGAAGAAATAACTTTGTCGTTGGCGATGATAAATCATAAACAGCCCCCCCGAAAACTGGATCAGAAAGAGGACAAAACCAGCAGCAGAGCAGGTTGCGAATACACTTGACAAAATAAGTGTAGCCTAGAATTTATAAAATGATTTTTCTTAAATTTAAAAATAAATTGAATGTAATCAAGGATATTTTTAAAAGTTCATGAAATAAAATGTGTAAAGAAATTGAATTGCAATATACAAGGCACACTTTTTTTTCTGCCCATGTAGTTAGCCAGAGGCGGGCGGGTTCTTGCAACAGGACACGTCTCTGTGTGGTGCACGTGGACGTGGTCGCCGCAACGCACGGACCGAGCGTGGAGCAGCAACAACAATATGTGAATATGTTATTTGTTTTGGGAATTGTGAAAATCTCAACAGGTCCCCGCACTTTGCATATTATTTTTAATACCAGCTCAACAGTAAGCAAGTCCTGCCAGCCTTCAGCCGACCTCTCCAGCTCCATCTTAAATTTGGGGTGGGTTCGGGTCAGCCAATTGGCAGCCTCTGCCACCTCCTGCTGCCGGCTGCCACGTTGTGTCTAGTGTGGCATACCGAAACATGAACGCATCAATTTTTGGTTTGTCCTCTTTGCATAGCCATTCGAGCGGGCAACATTTGACAGCACCCAGCTCAGGTTGGACGACTCGTTGTAGGGGCGTGGCACTCATCATCTTTGCAAATATTTGCATACTACACTCGTATCCATAACATCTTGGCTCTTGCTAATTACAAGTAGAATATTTGGAGACAGTTCAAGATCTAAGCAGAAATAACGAAATCAATTAAAATCTTCGATTTATATACGTGGAAGTTACATATTAAAGGCACTTAATACGAAAAGCTACAAATTTCCAAACTTGCGCTGAAACTAGATTTATAAATGTTTTAGTTAGTTTCCATTAGAATAACTGCTTTTTCCACAAATGTAATTTTGTATCTGATAAAACTGGCAAATGGCAAATGGCAAATGGCAACTGGAACTGGCAGTTGCAGTTGAGATTGCCTTTTATGTGGCCGGTGCATTATTCATGAGTGCATGCAAATTGAATAGCAAGTGGAACACGTAAATTTCCTTCACACACACAGATACACACACAAACATATGGAATGGGGCAATATGTGCTTCATTGTCTTGTTGCGGCTGTCAATGCGAATTACTCTCTGCCACAAGGAGGCAAGCAAAACAAATTCGACAGCTTCTCATTCGTTCACCTTTGCTGTTGGTCATATATGCATACAAGTTCAATTCCCCCGTTGAACATTCATTCTGATTATGCACACCACACACACACGCACACACACACACACATAAATATTTAGATATGAATAGTATATGTGGCCAAGAAGTTTTTACTTTCTTCCAGGCCAAATGGCCAAGGATTCAATTAACCGTCGCAACAAAAGCACCACAATTCAAATGTTGACGGCACATTTTGGGCTTTATTAAATTATCATTCGATTATGCCATTATGTCTTCGATTGCACTGGGATTGGAAACGGGGACTGAGACGGAGACTGAGACGGAGACTGAGAACGAGACTAAGGAATGGCCATGTCAATTGCAATTGGCATTGGGAGTGCTCGAGTGTTGCCTTTACTTAATGGCACATCCGGCGGAAGTTTAATGATGCTTTTGCCTTCGGCTAGGGTTGTTGCCAACTTGGCGAACACTCAAGGAACCCCTTTTTGCGAACGAACCCCTTCTTTAAAATATTGAAGATATATGTATGTACGTACATATGTATATATGTATGTATGTATGTTTGCTTTTGCACATGTACATCGCTTTTATGCAGCGCAAATTGCTTTGTGATGAAAATATCCAGATGAATTATGTGCCACAATATCCATTAAGTATAACGGTTATGATCTCACGTACTGCCATTTTGGGAATTTTAAATATGAAAACTGCTCAAAGTGTCCTCAAAACGAGCATTCGCAACGAGCAAAGAGTGAGAAAACAGACATATTGAGCATTTGAACAGGTGCCGAAAGAATATGCTAGCTGAAGGATTATTATGGAAAACACAAGTTCATATTTCATATTTTCACATATATTTTTACCATGAAAATCGAATTGTATTTATCTACAGGTCGAACCATGATAGAAATGTCTTGGTTTTTGAAGATTAGGTTAGTTTTGACAGAGTTATGGCAAGTTTAGACCCGACCCTAAAAGCAGTTTATGAAGCATCATCTTAACATGAAATTCAAACCAGAAAAGCGTTTTCCACCTTGAAGCCTTCTTACTTGTCAACCATATTTTTGCTTCTCTCGATTAAAAGCACACTTCAATTTGGAAATACGATGCAGGAAACATTTATTTTTGCTTGCGCACACAAAACAACAAATTTCGCAAATGTTTACAGTTTGAGTGTCTGGTTTATTTGGCTTATTTGCTGGAGTTGGCCATTCAGGCAGCACCTGCAGCATCAAGTGCGCCAATTTGCCAATGAATGGCCATTTCTAAGTTCCATTTGCGATGTGCTACAATATTCTGGCTACGACCGCAACCCTTTTGTCAGTTCGGTGTCCGGTCCATCACTTTGTATACCTTTGGGTGTTGGCCAACGCCAATCAAGCGCAAAACCATTTTTGACATGCTTCGACAAGTGAACGGGTGGACAATCGCCAAACAGTCAAAGAGTCAAACAGTCCAACCAGGCAACCAACCAAAACCAACCGACCAGTCAGGCAGGCAGGCAGGCAGGCAGGCAGGCAGGGAGACAGGAGCAACAAGGACTTGCCACATGCCTGGACAATGACAATTCAATTACAGAAATGGAAATAGCGGCAGGCATAAAAATCAAATAAAAGGCCGGGCATAAAAGTCTCCGGATAAGCAAATAAAATCAGTGGGCAATGTGATTGCCGGGGCGTGCTAAAAACTGGGTGACCATTTTCCGGGCAGGCCCATTTTGGCTTTTTTGATTAAGTTCGTCCATCTCCTCTCTATCTCTCTCTCTCTCTCCCTGTTACCCTCTCCATCGTCTGATTGGTTGTTGCTTGTTTGGCTGCCTGGTTTTTGCGGTCAATTGGCAATTGGCACGTAGAGTACAAACTCTGCTCCCCTCCATTGATCCTTGCAAAGTTCCCACGCACAAAATGGGGGGCGATGTGAAAATCGACAGAGAGCCAAATTAATTTGGCTAAAAGTGCATGCGAATGGTCACAGCACCATTTTTGGCTTTTTCAGCTTTGTGGCTGTTGTGGTTAACACCTAATACAAGCTAAAAACTTCTTCTTGGTTGGCTTAAAGCCGTGACGAAATTACAGCAAACAAGTCTTGAATTGGGGGGACGGGGGCGGCATTTGGCTATTGAAAATTCATAGCCAAAAATTTATTCATGGCCTGCTGCCTGACTCTTGGGGGCATTAATATTTAAGCAGCCGTCGTCCGGCTGTGACTCCTGTCCGGAGTCCACCTTTTGCGGAGAACGTCACACAAAACTTTCTGCGGCCACCGAGCGACGGAGCTGTCAGTAACGGTGTCTCCAGCACATGAGGGCCACATTTTTACGGCTTTAAGTTTTTCCTTTGCGCTCTGCCTACGGCTTCCTGCTCCTTTGGCCTACAGTGGTGTGAATGTGTTCCAAATTAAAGAAATTTATTATTTCAGCATGAATGCAAGTTTTTGATAGTTTTTAGCTAAAAACATAAATACATAAATCGTAATAATATTAATTACAATAAATAAATAACTTAGATGAATTACAAAATATATTTATATGTGTTCAAATTGTTTACTTAGTCTTGCTCCACTGTGTGTCGTCCAAGACACCCCTTTGCATCACTTTCGAAGTCGAAGTCGCCTTTTAACCCGTCTGACGCTCGCATAATGTCGCAAAAATGTTCAAACTACACATTAATTTTTGATAAAATGGCTTTCGACTCGCTGGAAATTGTCTCAGTGCCCATTTTGCTGGTCGCATTTCTGTTTGTTTGCCAGGGTTTTCGATTTAAAGACGGACAGGCATATAAACAGATATTGGTAAAGGGTGGATGCCACATTCTGCACATTCATTTCCCATTCACATTCGGTTTATTTGACTTTTAATTCCAAAATGTCTTACATATGACGCACTTAGTTAAGGTGATGGCTAACTGGACAATCGTCTATTAAATCAAATTTGACTGTATTATGTTTTTATAAATGCAATTTTGTTCGGTTGGTTTTCAAGCTGTTTTTGACCGAGGTTTTTGGCCTCGAGCTTAGGATTTTTATTTTGTGGTGGGCTGGCGGTAGTTGAAGTTGTGGCCAGGTGGCCATTCGGCTAACAAAAATTCATTTATTTTCATTTATTGTTTCACATTTCCCACAGGACGGCGAGAGTTGCAATTACCGCAATGCTGGAGCACAAGAAATACACCCAAAAAAATAAATCCAAAAAAAAATGGAGGGCGAACAAAATATAGCCGCGATGCGTCGCACACAGCAAAGTTTCCTTTATTTCTTCTGTGTTTCATACTCTTAATATCAAAGTTAACAGAGTATATTGGTTTCTGCTATTTCTGTCCTCATGTCCTTGGGAAGTTTTGACCTCACTTTTAGAGGCACAAACTTCCTATATCCAAAATTGCAAAATACCTATATCTTGCACAGTCTTAGACAGCTAGAGTAAACAAATTTAGTGCACTTTTTATGATTCAACTGCAGTCAGAGTATTAAGCAGTCGGTTACGAAGGACAGCAACATTCTTACTTGGTTTGTTTTTTTTTGCTTTGTTGGTGGCTAGTGAATTTTATTTACTTTTTACTGCCCAGGAGTGTTCATAATTTTGTTGACTTGTCGTGTAGATTGTAATTTTTACTGCAGGACAAGCGCAAATACATAATTGAATAACCAGCGTTTGCGTTCGCGTCCAAAGTAAACCCCAAGCTGAATTTCTTCGCATAAAGGGTGCAGCAGATCCTTGGGCAGGACGATTGCCCGAGTTGGCTGTCGCTGCAAAAGTTTTAATTCAATTTTTTCTGCGTTGTTAACTTGAGACGCAGTCGCAGGCTGAAGTTGATTAATTTCGCATTTTTACGCTTGATTATGAGCATGGAAGGATGCATGAAGGAGCAAAGGATATTTCTTGCCTCCTCTTCACGCACTTGCCGCCAACTTTATGCTGTTCAACTTTCCAGCACGCGAATCTTTTTTCGTGACTAAAATATGGCGTCGAATCCTTTGGGAAATTTCGATATCACACTTTGTTCGTCATGCCTTCCCCATGTGTGTGGGTGGTGTGTGTGTGTGTGTGTATGCCTTCACACAAGCAATTCCTGCTGCCAGAGTTCATTACACATTGGAGGTTATATACACACACACACACACACACACGCAAATATATATAAAATGAAATGAAATGTCGAAATGAGCAAAAGTAATGAGCAATGCGATGGGCGTAGAAGGAGCAAAAAGGGCCAAAGAAATGATTAACCACAGGCAACCAGGCAACCAGTCAGCCAGACAGAGACAAAGCACAATACACCCCTTCCCCGCATCGCTCCGCTTTTCCATGCGGTTGCCCCACCCACCAAAATCATAATTATTACGAGAGCATCATTTCCTTGAAGGTTGGGGTTTGTGATTTGCTGCAGCAGTTAATAATTGACGCGGCTGAAAGTGTGTCGATAAAATTACACGTGTGGTTTCCAATTAAAACAAATTATTTGCTCTTGCTGTGCTTCTGACAGATAATCGATGTTAGGAAAAAACATAAAAGTCAAAACTAATTTATATTTATTCACTTTACTTTATTCGCAACGATTGACTTACTTCTTCTTCTTCAAGTTCGTGATCGATCGATATCGATATCAATGTTAAGTTACAGATGTTAGGTTACAGTCCTTCTACTACGTCACAAGTAGCCTGTTATCCACATTACAAGTTGCCTGCTATAATCTGCTTATGCTGCAGTCAGAAAATACAGATAACTTTTATGTGCATAGCTTGAAAACTGGACAGATTTCATTTATAAAGAAGTCTCAGTTTTGTGAATTAAATATTATATTATATAGTGTGCACTATGCTCCGCAATACCTCCTCATTAAAAGATAAAGGTCTCACTTATCCGAAGAAGAATTTTATGCTCATATCAACTCGTTTGCTTGAAGCAGATAAAAAGATCCAGACCAAAGTATGTGCATTTTTAAGTATTTCATAAGCTAATATATTAAAATGCCATCTTAGAGTCCAATAAAATAGATTAGTATATATATCCCAACTTCTTTTGTTTCTTAGTAATTACCAAATTGTTCTATGGATAAAACCATAATAGAAATCTTTTAATGGATTCGAAAATGTATTTTTGCATTTTCTTAAAACCGAACTTTTACAACGGCTTCTATTCTCAATGCTTACGCACCATACACAATAAAAACACAGATTTCACGTTAACAAAAACTGAAGTATAATGGTCTGCTGTGTTAAGAGGTTCTAATTCCTAGCATTTTGGAGAAAGTTTCTTAAGCCGAAACAAAAAACCAAACTGCTACGAATCGATACAGCTTTGTAATACTGAAGAAAGCAGATCGTTAATTTGCTTTGCAGAACAGCAAAAAGGAATTTGAAGATAGAACGCAGAAGAGGCTGACAATAAATCAAATTGAATCTATTGTTGTCTATGGCTACATAGTCATAAGTATGTAAATTGTGAACATACTTATGCATATACTCGAAACTAGCATTTAATTATTCGATATGATGCCAAATTTGCATATGACAAAAACAAAACAGCAACAAAAACAGCAATCGTATTTTATGTAATTACGACATGAAATAAAAAATCGTCAACAATTAACAGATTTGGTAAGATGACTCAGTCTCAGTCTCTATCTCAGCCTCAGTCAGCTGGCGGCTATTAACTGATTTTTCTTTTCTAACTGGCTGCCTGTCAACGGTTTGCCACTTTTGGATGAAGGCCACCAAACTCTACTTAAAGCACAGCTCAGTTCAGATCACTCGAGATATGAAGCAGTTTCAATTTAATATTTGGCAAGCACATGAGTACATGGGTTGGGTACTTTAGAAATATTGTTTTGTGAAACAGGTAAGAGTGTTGCAGTCAAGTGAGCTGGACTAAGAAATACCCTAAACTCAAGACTAAGTCAGAAAATGCTTGCTGCTATTTTTAATGGGTTCAGATTATACAAATCTCTATTTTATCTATCTAAAAACAAGGTCACCCATTTGGAATTAAGAGGGGCATTTTGGTCAAGTTTCGAAATCAAATTCGTGCATTCCGTTATAACAATTGTATTTTATAAAACCATAATTTTTGAATATTGAAAGAAACAATGTTTCTAATAGTTTCAAACAAATGTTTTCAGCTTTTCTACTTTCTTAACAACAGAAGTAATATCATAAAATTCGAAATTTATTTCTGCATCTCAAAGCAAACACAATTTTATGAAAAATTCGATAATTCTAGGACATATTTTATTGTGAGTGCAAGTACATAATAAGTTGAAAGTAATTAATTAATTCGACATTTTGCTAATTAGCAGTTACATATAATAATGGTGAATAATAATTTATTTTTATTGTTAACAAAGCGCGCGTGCAAAATCACAAGAATAAGCAGTTAAGCTACCGACTACCAACTAATGTCTAACTACCAGCGATCCCTGCTGACCCTTGACATCGAAGCGTTGCGCTCGTGGAATGGGCTCCGCTTTGCTTTTGATTAGATACTTGGCGAACTCGGCGGGCGAGCCGAAGGATTTGATGGGAAACTTGCCAAAGCGACCGTTCGTCTTGGACACCACATAGTAGATGGGATACGCTCCGGGTGTCATCTGGACGGGCAGGCCCATGGAGTCCATGATATTGACGTTAGACTCGGCGGGGAATTGGAGCTGCTTCTGCTGCTTCTGCTGCTTTCTTTTCAGCTTCTGCTTGGGAAAGGCTTTTAGTTCGGGCGTGTACGTGTATTTCAAAGCACTCGGCGTTGCTTCACCACTACTCGAGATCCTTGCCGGACGCATCTGTTTCGAGTCCACATATTGGCGCTGTCGTTTCCCATGGGAGCCGGGACGCAGTGTTTGGATTTGGAAAAGTTCCGAGTTCATGTGGTTGCCGGTGCGATCCTGCTTCAAGGGCAACTCGTGCGGACTAACCCGAATGACCTTTTGCGTCTTATTCTCAATCTCAATGACATCCTCCTTGATGGTCTCCTCCGTCTTCTCAGCCAAGCAACCGATGGACATCAGACTGATCCACGTCAAGAAAAGCAGCAACTGGAAAATAATATTTATATATTCTGCAACTTAGAACACTCACCAAAAAAACCAAAGTCACGCAAAAAATAATAAAGAACATCAATCAAAAAATTTACCAAATGTCGTCGAGTGGCAAACATCTTGTAAATCACAATTATAGAATATCTACTACGTCAACAATTAGCTACTGGCTACTGGCTCCGTGTTCCGGTTTCTGCCTTTGCTTCTGTTTCTGTTTCTGTTTCCAGTTGAGATCTCAGCTTCCACTCCGAGTTTTGCGACTTTAGTTAAATGATGCCGTTTGACGACTGAGCTCAGATCGCAGCTTCAATCGGCGCTGTAAGCTTTTCAGCTGCCTAACGTTCTTTCCCTGCCCTGCCCCCAGCACTTTGCCTCACTCCCTTCTCGTCCCGCCGATATATAGGTATGCTCATAATATATGTGGCCTTTTGTTGTTCGCGCCAGATTGTTCTACCAGATTTGCGTTAGCGCAAATTATGAGCCAAAAATTTATGTAGCGACGAGAAATTGTTAGTTTTTTATATATTTTTATATAGAATTTTTATATTTTTTGCATTCACCTGTTCGGGCAGACAGAGAAGTATAATAACTTGGTCATTAAATTGGCGATGCTAAGCGGTAGTTGGCTTGAACTCTTAGATCTTATTTGTTTAGCGAGTACTTTGCTTCCTTCTTTCCCATTTATTTTGGTTATTTTGATGTGATAAATGAATTTTTTTAAGCTAAAGTTATTGAATAATTAGAACTCATATTCTTGGTATATAGTATATGGATTAAGTCTAATTACTCAAACCAAATAACATTAGATGGATATAAATTATTGCCTTAGCAAAAACGAGTTTTTTTTTTGTGTTATTATTTTTTTTTAACACAAACAATTAATTGACTGCAATTGAAGGTATACTGTAAACAACGCTTAAAAGAGTACATTTAAAATTATTTAAAAAAAATAAAAATAAATAAAAAAATGGATTAAAAAATGTTGTCTGATACAAAGTATACAAATAATTTTTGTCATTCAACATAAAATTAATTTATTATATTTATATTTAGAAACTTTAATGGGTATCTTCGTTCTAACAGAATCTTTGTCAAATTATATTGAAAGTGATAAATATATTTATTTCTATTTGCGAATTCGTTCCACAAAATCTATATTTTGTAGGCAGCATTCAACTTCGTAGGTACATATTTGTATAATACACCTATTTGAATATAAAGTAGATCCATTAATAAATAAAACTGTATCTATGTTTCGTCATATTGCCAGCATATTTCTACTATCTACGTATTTGTATTTTTGTGTCATTTGTCATCGCCAAAGCCAACGATCGACCGCACAGTGGGTCACAGTGCAAAACCATCGACATCTTCACCAAGAACAGCAACAACAACAAAAACTAACAACAGCAACTACAACAATAACAACAGCAACTACAACAAAAACAACAGCAACAACAACAATACATAAGTTGATCAAATTGTTGAATAAATTGTGATTACCTCATTGATTAATTTGTTTGTTTCGTAGCGGCAGCGACCTCACTCAGTTGGAGATTCCATTGCCGGCAAACTCTAAGCTGCTTAATATACTCTCCCCCACTGCCCCCTTTATCAAATCTATCCCCCCTCGCAGCAGCAAACCAACTACTTGGTTTCTGTAGCCTCGCGACGCCTCGTTGTTATACTCTGGCAGAGGGCATTGTAATATTATTGTGCAGTTTGCAACTCATTGAAGGTTGCCAGAATGTATATATATATATATATATTAGATCTGCATTAATAGCCGATTCGATATAGCTATATCCATCTGACCAGCAGTCTGTTTCTATGTGAACTAGTGCAACTAATGAAAGTTGGTCTTTTTACTGGAGGAATGCCGGATCGAATCACTATATCAAACAGCTGACATGGGAACAGAGGGCTGAAAGATGAGTTCTTTTATGAACAGCTTTTCAACAGGTCAAAAACTTAAGCGACGTCAGTTTGACTCCGATCTGTAAGAGTATGCAATCTTCGGCATGCCATTTGTTGTTGTAGTTTGTGTTGTTTGTTTTTTTTTAGATACTTAGTCAATTATTTGATTTCAAGCATCATTAAGTATGCATTACTAATTATTGTAATGGAATTATTTATGATCATTGGCGAAATCAACTGCGAATTTAATCTTGTTGCCCCTCAGCGCGTGTTAAATAAATATATATAAATAAATGTACAAATCAAATAATAATAAAAAAAAGACTTCCCCATGAGGAGCTGACAATTCAAACGAAAATCACTTAAAGTTAATTCAATTGTTTTCATATTCGTTTCTTATTGTTAATTATATGCAACAAAGTAGAGGTAAATCGTTTGCACGCCGCAAAAGTTGTATATCTGCTTAATGGTTAGAGATTATCTTAAGCGGGATTAATGAGTAATAAAAATGATTGCCATTTAGACGTGGATAATAATTTCGAATTATTATGGCCATAAAGCTGTCAGCAGCGATATAATAAATATATTTCAACTTAATAGTGAATTTTAAACGGGTGCAAATATTTTAATTTGGAATTTGGAATTTGATACCAGTAAAAGATTTACTTGGAGCATTTCTTTGAGAGCAGCAATTTAATTTGCCAAATTATAAAAAATAAATACTTAATTATCACGCACATATATAGTATAACCATAAACCTAAAATCTTTTTAATATCACTTGCATTTAGCTGTCAAAAGTGTTAAGTGTTTTATCTTTAATGCAAATCTTTTGTATTTTTCAAATCACGTTTTCAACTTTAAATGTACGATTGATTTAAGGGCAAAACTATGACCAAAAAGCCCTCGCTTATTCAAATCCGTTGAGTTTTGACGAAGTTATGGCATTTTGAAGTTTCGACCTATGCCCATATGCCCATTTACCGATTTTCAGGCTATAATTTTTACTTATGCTCCGACCTAAAATCTCGTTTTCAACTTTAAATGTACGATTGATTTAGGGGCAAAACTATGATCAAAAAGCCCTCGCTTTTTAAAATCAGTTGAGTTTTGACGAAGTTATGGCATTTTGAAGTTTCGACCTATGCCCATATGCCCATTTACCGATTTTCAGGCTATAATTTTTACTTGTCTTCCGACCTCAAATCTCGTTTTCAACTTTAAATGTACGATTGATTTAGGGGCAAAACTATGATCAAAAAGCCCTCGTTTATTCAAATCCGTTGAGTTTTGACGAAGTTATGGCATTTTGAAGTTTCGACCTATGCCCATATGCCCATTTACCGATTTTCAGGCTATAATTTTTACTTATGCTCCGACCTAAAATCTCGTTTTCAACTTTAAATGTACGATTGATTTAGGGGCAAAACTATGATCAAAAAGCCCTCGCTTTTTAAAATCAGTTGAGTTTTGACGAAGTTATGGCATTTTGAAGTTTCGACCTATGCCCATATGCCCATTTACCGATTTTCAGGCTATAATTTTTACTTATGCTCCGACCTAAAATCTCGTTTTCAACTTTAAATGTACGATTGATTTAGGGGCAAAACTATGATCAAAAAGCCCTCGCTTATTCAAATCCGTTGAGTTTTGACGAAGTTATGGCATTTTGAAGTTTCGACCTATGCCCATATGCCCATTTACCGATTTTCAGGCTATAATTTTAACTTGTCTTCCGACCTCAAATTTCGTTTTCAACTTTAAATGTACGATTGATTTAGGGGCAAAACTATAATCAAAAAGCCCTCGCTTATTCAAATCCGTTGAGTTTTGACGAAGTTATGGCATTTGAAGTTTCGACCTATGCCCATATGCCCATTTACCGATTTTCAGGCTATAATTTTAACTTGTCTTCCGACCTCAAATTTCGTTTTCAACTTTAAATGTACGATTGATTTAGGGGCAAAACTATGATCAAAAAGCCCTCGTTTATTCAAATCCGTTGAGTTTTGACGAAGTTATGGCATTTTGAAGTTTCCACCTATGCCCATATGCCCATTTACCGATTTTCAGGCTATAATTTTAACTTGTCTTCCGACCTCAAATTTCGTTTTCAACTTTAAATGTACGATTGATTTAGGGGCAAAACTATAATCAAAAAGCCCTCGCTTATTCAAATCCGTTGAGTTTTGACGAAGTTATGGCATTTGAAGTTTCGACCTATGCCCATATGCCCATTTACCGATTTTCAGGCTATAATTTTTACTTGTCTTCCGACCTCAAATCTCGTTTTCAACTTTAAATGTACGATTGATTTAGGGGCAAAACTATGATCAAAAAGCCCTCGTTTATTCAAATCCGTTGAGTTTTGACGAAGTTATGGCATTTTGAAGTTTCGACCTATGCCCATATGCCCATTTACCGATTTTCAGGCTATAATTTTTACTTATGCTCCGACCTAAAATCTCGTTTTCAACTTTAAATGTACGATTGATTTAGGGGCAAAACTATAATCAAAAAGCCCTCGCTTATTCAAATCCGTTGAGTTTTGACGAAGTTATGGCATTTTGAAGTTTCGACCTATGCCCATATGCCCATTTACCGATTTTCAGGCTATAATTTTAACTTGTCTTCCGACCTCAAATTTCGTTTTCAACTTTAAATGTACGATTGATTTAGGGGCAAAACCATGATCAAAAAGCCCTCGCTTTTTAAAATCAGTTGAGTTTTGACGAAGTTATGGCATTTTGAAGTTTCGACCTATGCCCATATGCCCATTTACCGATTTTCAGGCTATAATTTTTACTTATGCTCCGACCTAAAATCTCGTTTTCAACTTTAAATGTACGATTGATTTAGGGGCAAAACTATAATCAAAAAGCCCTCGCTTATTCAAATCCGTTGAGTTTTGACGAAGTTATGGCATTTTGAAGTTTCGACCTATGCCCATATGCCCATTTACCGATTTTCAGGCTATAATTTTTACTTATGCTCCGACCTAAAATCTCGTTTTCAACTTTAAATGTACGATTGATTTAGGGGCAAAACCATGATCAAAAAGCCCTCGCTTTTTAAAATCAGTTGAGTTTTGACGAAGTTATGGCATTTTGAAGTTTCGACCTATGCCCATATGCCCATTTACCGATTTTCAGGCTATAATTTTTACTTATGCTCCGACCTCAAATTTCGTTTTCAACTTTAAATGTACGATTGATTTAGGGGCAAAACCATGATCAAAAAGCCCTCGCTTTTTAAAATCAGTTGAGTTTTGACGAAGTTATGGCATTTTGAAGTTTCGACCTATGCCCATATGCCCATTTACCGATTTTCAGGCTATAATTTTTACTTATGGTCCGCCCTAAAATCTCGTTTTTAACTTTAAATGTACGATTGATTTAGGGGCAAAACTATGATCAAAAAGCCCTCGCTTATTCAAATCCGTTGAGTTTTGACGAAGTTATGGCATTTTGAAGTTTCGACCTATGCCCATATGCCCATTTACCGATTTTCAGGCTATAATTTTTACTTATGCTCCGACCTAAAATCTCGTTTTCAACTTTAAATGTACGATTGATTTAGGGGCAAAACTATGATCAAAAAGCCCTCGCTTATTCAAATCCGTTCAGTTTTGACGAAGTTACGGCATTTTGAAGTTTCGACCTTTGCCCATACACCGATGTATCGATTTTCGGCCTATAATTTTTACTTGTCTTCCGACCTCAAATTTCGTTTTCAACTTTAAATGCACGATTGATTTAGGGGCAAAACTATGATCAAAAAGCCTTCGCTTTTTAATCTAAGATGAGTTTTGACGAAGTTATGGCATTTTGAAGTTTCGACCTATGCCCATATATCAATCTATCGATTTTCAGCCTATAATTTTTACTTGTCTTCCGACCTCATATCACGTTTTTAACTTTGAATGTACGATTGATTGAGGCGCAAAACTATGATCAAAAAGCCCTCGCTTTTTAATCTACGTTGAGTTTTGACGAAGTTATGGCATTTTGAAGTTTCGACCTATGCCCATATGCCCATTTACCGATTTTCAGGCTGTAATTTTTACTTGTCTTCCGACCTCAAATTTCGTTTTCAACTTTAAATGTACGATTGATTAAGGGGCAAAACTATGATCAAAAAGCACTTGCTTTTTAAAATCAGTTGAGTTTTGACGAAGTTATGGCATTTTGAAGTTTCGACCTATGCCCATATATCGAACATGAACAAAAAATATTTCTTTCAAGAACTAATCTTTCGATCGATGACAGTTATATTTTATAGTGATGGGGTCTGATACATGGACTGCCTGAAGCCAAAATACGAATATCTTACAAGTTTAATCAAGATAGCTTAAGAACTGAGGGAATAGATCAGAAAGTAAAAGACAGAAAGTCGGTGATGATGATCAAGAATATACCTTATACCTTATGGAGACGGAGATGCTTTCGCCAATGCCTTACAAGTAACACGACAAAAAAATAATATGCATTTGTAAGTATAAAATTATAATAAAATATTTATATCTGCTCTATATCCAATATCCAGTTTGGCCTATAACATTTGTGTATATCTTTTTTCGATTCGAGTCCCTTCACCCATTCATCTGTTTTTACATAGGGTATCATATAATCAACCAAACATTTTTATTTGCTCTTCTTTAATTGATTAAAAAACCAAATAGTTTTTTGTTATTTCGTGTTTTTTTGTGCGTTAAGTTTTTTGTTTGTATTTCGTATTCAATTAATATGCATTCAAATTAGATTAATGAATGTAAAACGACCCAATCTGAACCCGATGACAGTCGCTGGCGATTAAATAACTTCATTAATCACACTTAATCAGGTGGAACTGACGGAAGGTGGCTTTAAATTTAGAATCATGTTTAAATTTGAGTGAAGCATAAAATTGAACTATTTTTTGTGCATATTAAATTCACTTTATCTTTGCACTTTATCGCAAAAAAAGATACAAAAATCACTTGGCCAAAAATGTAAAAGTTTGGCGTCTCACAAAACCGCAAGTTAAGTAACCAAAGCAACTGCATCCAGACAGTCGTAAAATGTCAAGACAAAAAGGATATATAGAGCAGCAGCAGCAGGAGCAGCAGGAGCAGCAGAAGAAGGAGCAGCAGCAGGAGCAGGAGCTGATACAGGAGCAGCCACTTCCATTTGCATTTGCCATCTCCATCATCGTGTTCAATGGCATTGTCGCGCCATCGATTGTTATTCAAAGCAGCCCATAATATCCAAGTGGATGTCGCCAAGATGTCTTGCCGAAAAGGGTTTGGGCGTGGGGTGGCTGCCTTTAGTTGTGGCAAGTGTTTGGGGAATTGCGCAAACGACTCAACAGGTTTTAGCTTTTAAGCCCTTTTGTTCCACAAAAAAAAAAAAATGTCCTCAGCACTTCTCTCTCTGTTCTAGTCAAATTCTGTAATCGCTAATGGATTATTTAAAGTGCGACTTTAAGGTGGACCAAAATCTACTGCTCTCTCCCCGCGGCTACAGTAATTAGATTGTACAAAAAGGGTTTTGCTGGTCAGTGATGTGGGTTTTGCTGTGGCCAGAGGTCAGCAAATGTCTAAAGTTGGGTGTGTGTGTGTCCAAATGGTGACCACAAAAATAAGTCTCTGGCTTTTTGTGGTCCCCGCCTGTGGCTAATGTACGCCAAAATCCGCCGCATTTGTTTAACGTGTGTTTTGGCTGGTCTCCTTTTTATTTTTTGTCTTTTTGTCAGGCCGGCCATAAATTACATATTAGCTATAAGGATCTCTATAATTTACGAGTGGGTTAAAAACATGACACTAGGTCCAAATAATTACACACACCACCACAAACTTGCTACACTCAAATCTAAAAAAGCAAAACTTGGCATTTTTTGTCTACTGAGATAAAGCTGACTCAGTTTTTATTCGAGTGGGGTTATGCACCCCATTCTTGGGGTGGAAAAGTTCACTTCAAGTGCTAAAGTGGCGTTGGCTTATTGTCTCATCACATGTCAAGTAAGATTCTCTCTCTCTCTCCCTCTCTTTCGCTCTATCACTATCTCTCTCCCTGTTTCACTGTGGCTTTTATTACATGACAATTACCACAATCACAGACATATGCGAGAGCCACACTTACAACCGGGAATGTAATCGTAAAAAAGAATGAAACAGCACTTTGGGTGGCAAATAACCGTTATGTGGCAGCCACTGTTCAAGTGGAAACTATTGTTGCTCCCCACATTTGGGAGAGTCTCAAATATTGCTTATCATTATAGAAAAAACAATAGCATCTTTAAGCTTTAACAAGAGGAACTGAAGTGAAGTACTCATCTCTCCTGCATGGTTTAGGTAAACTTCTTACGCATAAGTTAAAAAATCAGATTAAAATCTAAAATTTACCTTAGAACATATAAATAAAAATAAAAATGATGTCAAACTATCATTGAAAGAACGGCCTTTCAAATGGGACTAGTATGTTTAGTCGAAAAATGATAAGATTAACCCCTGTATCTTCAAGATATAAAAAAGGAACTCAAATTAAGTACAACTTACTTTCAGCTCTGCATGGCTTTACTAGACAGTCTTAGTTTAAATAAATCTCTTACGCCCAGCTTCAAAAATTAAATTACTTGCCATGAATTTCGCAAAGCTCAACCGATTCTTAAAGCAAAGCTCTTTTTGCTCTAGATTAATATTGTACTTAGATAAGGATAGACGACTTTTAGACATTTCTTGGAGTCAATGTTTAGTTTTCAGTAGAATGAATCATTTAATTTAAAGCCCAGAAAAGTATGGGAGTATTTTAATTTGAAAATCTTCAACCAGTGGGTAAAAAAATAAATATTTGTGCTTGGGAGCTTAATAAATTCGTTGGCAAAAATGCTTTTGTTAGCCATTAAATTATTTAACGGACTCTGCCACAATGGAGTACGGGGCATGGGGAGTTGGGGACAAAACATTTCCCTCCTTGGCGGCTGCTGGCTGCTGGGCAGTCGCTCAAGCTCTCAAGCTATGCTGCACCTAATGTCGAGCATCCAGGCTCTGGTCTCCACCAATGCGACGATGGCTCCGCCCCTGAAATGTGTGTGGGGCGCTTGCTTGGAAGCCAGACCAGCGGCGCCAACTGCGCAGCTGCAGAAATTGTTGTTGGTCTCGTCCAGTTGGTCGAGAGGGAGGGAGGGGTGGCGCTGCCTGCTGCCGATGCCAATGCGGACCGGCTCCAAAAGGCGTTTAAGACTTTTGTTCCATTCCCAGACTGTTTCACTTCGCGCTGTGAAAGTCGAGTTTGCAGCGCGGCACCGAATTACATGCGAGGGGGGGCAACTGGAGGGTGGGGATGCATGAGCATATGGTTATTTATATATTATGTATATGTTGTGCTATGTTTGACAACTACAAATAAATAGTAGACATTGTTAGTTGGTATGCGAAGGCAAGGGCAGCGGCAAAGAGCTGGCTGATTAACACAGAGATTAATTACTATTATAAGACACGACAGCGTTGTCATGCTAGCATTCTTGCCACATTGTCAGTTGCTTGATTTAGATAAGCGTATACATATATAGTATAAGTAAGTAAGCAGACAAATACATGAGTCTTCCATAGTTGGCGTTCATCTCTTTTCGGTGGTCAGCTTCCATTTTCAAGTTGAGTGAAAAGTTACAACTTAAAAATTATAAAGCTATCTATATCGATCGATATCAGTTGTGTGATCACCAACTTGAAGAAGAAGAAGAAATTAGTCATTCGTTGTGAATAAAGTAAGGCAAGCAGCTGTGTTTGAGATAGAAATATAATTTAGTTTTGACTGTTACACAAATATATCTAAGTTAAATCAAAAACTGCTAGGATTTAAGCTCTTGGTACCTTCAGATTTGTTAGCTGCTAGTATTCAGTTATTTTTCATATAGATTACCGAATAAATGTAACTCTGGTAATAAATCAACATCGAAATATGAATTGCAGATTGAAAGCGTGTTTTGTGCTTATTAATTTATTATTAACAAATGCACACAACATTTATTAACATGCTAAAAATTAATAATTATAGTAAAATAAGACTGTTTAGTAAATAATTACAGAAAAATGTGGATTTGCTGATCAAATTCTTAAGGAAAATACTTAATTTATCACGCTCAGAGCAACCTTTACATTGTTTTGAAAAGGCAGATTCTGATTAGGCAATTATTCACATTATAGGGTAGCTTATAGTTAAGCATTGCATCCACTATCTAACTACATTTTCCATTCTGCACTACCATTGCATGACAGTTGGCTGTTTCCAGTTTTGTTGGCTTTCAGCCATTTGCATCCCGAGCACGTCGAGCCAATTAGCGTTAATGCAAGGCTCATAATTTTCACACCTTACGGCAGCTCTACTAAAAACAGCCGCCAAAACACCTTGCCTCCAGCAAAACGGCAACGAGTCTAACCAGAAACGGAGGCAAATGAGTTGCTCCTGGAAAACCAGTTTATGTGCAAGCGGAATGGGAGAATGGGGGTCAGCGTCACATATGTACGCATGCAAATGAGAGAAAGAGAGAGAGAGAGAAGGAGAAAGAGAGAGGGAGAAAAGAAGAGGGAGCTTGTTGGAGGTTGTCCGGCAAATGGAGCACGTCAATGCTGCATTGCGGTTGCTATTCCGTCCGTCTGACTTTTGGTCCATAAAACAGGGTTTTTATGGAATCACCTTGTGTGGTGTGTGTGAGCGTGTGTGCGAGCGTGTGTGTGTATGTGTGTGTTGTGGCTTTTGCGCCCAGATATATTGTATGTTTGACTGTTTTGCAAGGTGTTGATTATGCCTTTGATATGCAAATGAACCGGTTTTACAGTCGGACTCCAACCTCCGTTCGCTTCCCCTGCACCGCTTGTGGCTAAACAAATGGCGCTAATGATGGCTGAGCTGGCCAAGATGACACCGATGACACCGCCTGGCATCCAATGATACGGACACCATCCGGCCATCTAAAAGACTTGTAAGCTCAACCCAAATAAATAGAAAGGGTTCTCTCTAAGCACATGTCGATTACGTGCCAGCTCTCTTATTTTCATCCCCAATTAGACTCATTAGGCAGAACACACACACACGCATTATAATGTGACCATGGAGGTGGTAACCGAAGGTGCGAATGGAACTGACTCTTTTGGAGTGATTTACGACACAAATTACGAGCTTAAATGGACAAACATGCGTAGTTTTAATCATAGGCATCCATTAACGCCCTCGAAAACTACCATTGCTTATGTACTATGAAGGACTCGGGTCTCGGGTCCCCAAGTGGGCATAAATGGAATGTGTGACATAAATTAATTAAGTTTTTCTCACGTTGCCAGTTCACGCTTGTTGGCCAGCCTATTTATGCAAAACTATTTCCACAGGACACGGCTATTGCACGCCATTAGCCAGTTGTTTTAATAGTGCCTCTAAATTGCTCAGCGGGGTGAAGTTACAGAAGGGCTAATTATAAAGTAATATAATGTAGACTTTTTCATTCCAATATCCAACTAATGTAGAAATCGTGTTTCCAGTTGTGGGCGTAAACAACGAAAGGTGTTTTGAAACACATATTTATTCAAGAATGTATTTCTACTTCCACTTTTTTGTAAGCTAGATAGAAAAATAATTACACAAATATTTTTCTGGGTGCATACTGACAAGTGCCCCTTAACATTATAAAGATTTTTATTTGTTTTTGGTTTTTAATGTAGAAAAATAGTCAAACAAATCTGCTACAAAATTAAATTAATGAAAATATTTCTAGATATCATTCTATCTTAAAAAGATATATACATATATTTAAGTAATTATAAATCATGCCTTAAATATAAACTAAAAACTGACTATTTGGATTTAGAATTAAATATCCAAAAAGATGTCAACACAATCTATGTCAATGCAAATATTTGTTTGTTATTTGCTTTATATAACTTCTCAAGATTTAGGTCAGGCATCATTGTTCCGTTTCAGTTTTATGGCCCTATTCTTGTCAAGCTGTTTTCTCTCTTCGTGTAAGCACTTGAAATGCAAATAAAAACTCAACAAGGAAAAAAGAAAACAAGTTGCGCTTAGAAATCGGCCTCACGGGAAATTATAAACATTTCCTTAAAAAAAGAAACGCAAAAATATTTAAAAAGTTGCGCCTAATTGTAAACGGTTGCCACCAATGGATGACACTTTATGAGTATTTGGGGAGGGGCGTAAGGACTTTCGCATATTAAACACTTAAGAGACAGAAAGAGAGAGAGAGAGAGAGAGTGCGGGGGAGAAGAGAGTGTGCGTAAATTGTACACTACAATTGTGAGGAGGCACGAAATTGAATTAAAACGGGCCACACAACTCTAGCAGCCTGGAGGATGTGGGGTTCGAAATGTGGCCGCGCCTGGGGCGACGGAACACGGGACTTAACTGGCATTAATTATGACAGAGGGCGCCGGGCGAGTGCCCAGCAATGGGACAGACAGGCGGACGGTCGACAGACGCACATGTCCATATCCGGCAAGGGGGAGTGGTTGGGTGGCTGAACAATGCAATGCCAAGGCAGGTGCGTGCTCTGGCAAACATTTAATTGACCAGCAAACAGTGCAAAAACCTACGAAGCCAAGGACTTTGCCACAACTGACACAGTGGCAACAACCAGGTAGATGGACGCTGGCCAAAGCCTGCTGATTCTGGGTGCACTTGCAGTTAGAGGCGGGGATACACTTTGAAAAAAGATTGCCTATTATGTAGTCATATTCCAAATCAATCGTGATGAAACTTAGCATGCATGTAACGAGTAGTAACAGTGCGATTACAGTGCTGTTGGGAGGCAACGCTGGTTAACAGATCTAACAGAGTTAATGGAAGAAGCAGAGTCGTAACGGAACAGTAGACCGAAATGCAATTTTCGAAGCGACTTTAATATTAGTTTTCCTTATCTAAATTCGTTGCCATTTTTTGGGCTGAGTGTAGGAATTGCACGCATTTCATTTTAATTCCATTTATGTTGCAAATGTTGTTGTTGTGGTGCTGTTTGTTTTTTTTTTGCTGTTATTGCCACACTGGCAACCTTTACGTTTTTGGAGCCCCACCTGGGAAAGCACATTAAATAATTACCGCAAATGGGCTTGGCGATAATTTTTGCACCAAGTACGAGGTCGCGGCCTGGGCGACAAAAATTTTAATTGTAATTGCGAAAACAATAAACAAATGTGCCACGCACTGCCCCCTCTCCCCTGTCCCCTTCCTCAGCTCCATTGCGTAGTGCATCCATAAATACACACGGGAAATGCCCTTTGGAATCCCAGATATGTATATATTATATGTATATGTATGTTAAGCAACTGCGAGAAGTACAAGAGAACTGCTGCACTGTAATATACCCTAATTATTTTAAGTAGGGGAACAAATGTGCCTATATTTAGATATATCTATTTATGTAGAGTTTTTTCAAACAGACATTCTGTTCAATTTATTTAGTCAAAAGATGGAAGTATCTCTGACCCCATAAAGTATATATATTTCTGCTCAGTATGTAATGTATATATTATTTATAAAATTAAACAAACACAATATACCCCTTTTTGAGCAGTTTTGCTGGATAGAAGTACAATTCGCATTTTATTTAATTATTGCCAAAGGGCTGCGCTTTATTCGACGTTGTCCAGCAGCATATAAAAATTGCTGGAAATTTTGCATTTAATTTGCATACAGCATTGCATACCTTTGGGCGCTGAAATCAGCCAACATATTTAATATAAAGCAAACATTAAAGTCAACTTCAGTGCAGAGGTGTCAACGATCTCAGCTGGTTGTCTATAACGACGACTCCCAAGACGGTAATTTTCTTGTTGGCTAACTGACTACTATTTTAAATATTAATGTTCAACTGGAAGGTGGTTAAAGCCGTTCACAGTTGTTGCCAGTTGCCAGTTTCATCATTTGCCAATTAGTTAATTTTTGAAAAATCTATGTAAATTAAAACAAACAGTTGTCGCTGTCAGATCGACTGGCACATCGAATGGGGCCCTTTGTACACTTTCGCGTACTTTGGCTCATTGGCCAAGTATCTTTTAATTTCTTATTAGCGGCTTATTATCCCCGCGGACATTTCGGTCATTAATATGCACAGCCGTGTTGGCGTCAGTCTTGCCATTAATTTTAATGAGTCAACAACAAGCACAACAACAACAACTACTACTTGAGTTGAAAAAAGGATTAGGTCTATCCTGGTGCTCTCAGTTAATTACTTAATAATTTGGGCAGGTGTTATTTTTGGCCAGGCAATTCATAGAGCCGCCCTCTGCAATCTGAGAAAGTAGCTGTGTTAAGGGTTGGGAGGAAAGAAATTACTAGAAACGAAAGTTAGCTAAAAGTTTGAAACTGGTTATGCATAATAAGTCCATATTTTTATCAGTCTTAGCATAAGTTAATTATGTGAATAGATTTAAGATAAACTAAATTACAATATAGAAAGATAATAATCATAAATAATTTAAACAAAGTCAATGTTATATAGTCCACAAATACATAGGTCGGAAAAAGTATTGACCATAAATAAAATATAAATTTAACAACTAATGTTATTATTAATAGTTATTGTTTAATTAAAAATGTTGGCATTTTTCTAACAAGAGCATAAAATCGCAATAAGCTAGCGATTGGCAAAAAGCGAGATTCCAATGTGGCTCTAATAATATTTGTGAGGAACTCAATTTGTTTGCTGAACACGCACAGCTGTCTTCAAAAGGGATGATGATGATGACGATGATGACGATGATGACGATGATGTTGATGATGATGATGCATCGGGCGTAAGCCAATTGCACATTAATCCGTAATTTGCTCTTTGACGGCGGGGCGGCTAATAATTTTTAATAGGATTCGCATGCCATAAATGGTCATACTTGCCACTCGTTTTTAGGCTGATTGCGGCTGCTCTGCCCCTGGTTGGGGCAGTGTTGTAGACCCTCGAAGCAGTCACAAGTTGTCGCTTGATTTTGGCTTTTTCTGGCTGCAGCTTTGATGGAATGCCATTCGAAAATGCACAGCACGTGCAGCAGACTAAGCTGCAATATGTAGCAAGTGATTGTGTTGCTGCTACACTAAGCGAAAATTATGCTCTAGAACATGGATCGACGATTAAGTTGTTGTAGTTTTTGATAATAGAAAAAACCCTGTAAATATTCGGAAGTTTAATAATTATAGAAAATATCGCTTTCTGTAATTTGAAGCAATCAGCCTTTGGCTATGATTCTATACAGCCATATTTTCTGAGTGTATCGTTGCTCTTGCAGCCATAGACTACCGTTTAGTAGTAGCTAGCTTTAAGTAAGACCATCTTAGTCTGTAATTTATTGGCTTTAATTGCGTGCACTCTTGCCAGTAATTAACAGTTAGTTGGCGACACTTTTAATTGAGTTTCAGCCCTTTATAATAATTTATGAACTGCCTCTGGCCATATTCGGCTAACATTGAAAACATTTAATCAATGTTGGAATATCTGAAATCTGTGCGCTAACCAAAGTTGCTGGTTGTACTCAGTTCTCTCCACTTCTCGTGGCTTATAAATATTTATAAGCTGGCAGGCCTAATGACAAAGTGATAAGGACAATTAAGGAGAAAGCTCACAAACGGCAGGCAACAAATAAAATGTGTCAACGCGTTTTGTGGGCATTCCAATTCCACATGGCGATCAGAGTTGTAAACACAACACAACAAACAAACTGCCTGTAAAATATTACTCGCATCTTTGATCACTTGTCATCCGCGATGATGATGAACGATCTGCTGTGCAGAACACTCGATGACTCTGCCAAGTGAAACTATGAGCTGCTCCAGCTCAGCATCCATCCATCCATCGGTCCATCCATCCAGCAGTCAAGTGACTACAACTCGTCCTCGCATTGCATTCCGTTGCAAGAAACCAGTTGACAACACTTGCGACAAGCGAAACGATCTCGCTTTTTGTGCCTTCAGCAGCAGACAAACAGAAAACAAAAACATAAAAACACAAAAACAAAAAAAAAACAAACGTGCTGACCAAGGTGTCGATATCGCACAATGGTTTTAATGATGGGATCTGCAGCATCCAGTTGAGAAACCGTAGCCGGGAGGGGAACAGGAACAGGAATCAGAACGGAGACCCAAGTCGCATACGTAGCAAAAAAGTGAAACGTGGCTTGTTGCAGCAAATCGCCGAGATGCCATCGCTGATAATCAATAATTTTTATATTTTTGCCACATCGCTGCCAAGTCAACATTTAGTCCGTCCTTCCCTCTCTCGTCAGCGTCGGCATTATTCCCACTCAAAGAAGCCACAAACTCAACTTCAGCCAGCAGCAGGAGCAGCCTCCTCTTCTCTAATATAAGTTTTTTTTTTTTTTTTTGGTAAGTGTGTTTCCATGCGTGAAATTATTAGTTAAGAGTAAATTTCATGGCTTACAGTTTGACCACATATCGAAATAGTAGACACTAAATGCAAGCAAAACACAAAATGGCTATTAAGGGCCATTGACTATAATATTTATAAAATCCAAAGTTTTACTCCTCAATATCATTATCATGCTTACGCTCTTTTTGAGCATACGCCCCTAAATTTTAAGCTATTTGTAGATAGTTTCTAAGGCCTTAACTACAGCTCAGCCTTATTTACACATATACTGAACCAGTTAGCAGATGCGCTTGATTTCCTCTGCGTTGTTTCGTATGCAAAGTGGCAGCCTGAAACTGAAAAAGCCATTTACGACTTGGTGCAGTGCACATTTGACTGTACTGTAGTGCTGCTGTACTGTGCAGTGCAAGTTGGTCTCGTGTGGCAACACACACTTAACCCTAACTACAGTTGGTAGCTCCCCATTCCCACTCCAGCCCCTAATCCAATAATAGAAGGGTTTTCGACAAAGTGCAAATTCGTGCACACGGCGACAGGCACATTTCCAATTGGCATCGGCAGAACCCGCTTTGAGCTGCTGACACGTTTCAGATTTGTTTTTTTTTCTTTGTGTTTTTTCTATTTTTTTACGGATTTATTTATTTTTTATTAATGCGCTGAAATCCAGGCAGTTTTGCTGGCAAAAATGCCAACATTTCCATCAAAGTTCGAATGAAGGCCGTGTTTTCTAACCCTTTGATGGCGACACACGCAAAGCAGACGCGAACTCGATGTGGATGTGGCTGTGGTTGCGATTGTGGGTGGTGGGAGGTGGCTTGGTGGTCTCCACTATGTCATTTTGCATGTCACGTCACGCAACCACCCGTTCCAGCTGTTCGAACATGAAAATCGCATCGGCAAATTTCAGTTGATTACATACTTGCCGAGGGTTGCTTTCTTAATAGAAATTATATTTTAGTTTTATTTGATTTCAATGATTTCAATGTTTTGTGCACAACGACTGACTCTTCTTCTTCTTCAAGTTGGTGATCACACAATTTATATCGATCGACATCGATATATATGTTAAGTACATGTTAGTTTACAGATGTTATGTTACAGTGTTAGTACCAACATTACAAGAGGCTTGCTACGTGAGTTCGAGTTAATTCATAAATAGGAATCAGAATTTGCATATTTACACAGTATAATTCGATTTTATTCAAATTTATTCACACTAATTCTTAGTGTCTTTCAAAGGTTTGCGTAATTGCATTGGCAACCCTCGCAGCACATTATTGCAAGCTGCGAAATGAAAACAACCATTGAAAGTCTTATTTGGCTTCAGTAACCTTCAACCGAGTTCGACTCCCAATGCCTGGCTCAGAGCAATTAGAAGTCTGTCCGTTCGGCTTGTGCCCCAAATCTAATGGTGATTGCCACACCGCTTATGAGCTGCAATAATCTTTGTATACGCTGCTAGCTTCCAGCCTGTATCATGTAGCAATCAAAGCTCGGCCGGTTCCAATTAAACAAACCCAAGTGGTTTGGGGTGAGGAAGTGTAAGGAACTGGCATCCATTCCGAGAGTGTTCAAGTTACCCGTCGCTGCTGCGAAATGAAATCAAAAGTGCTTCTCCCATTTTGTGCAGATAGCGTGGGTGAGAGGGAGCAGTGCTGGCCACAAAGGGGGCAGGACAGCAGCAGCACAGTCAACTGAGCCGCAGACATTGAGGCAATTTGACGTGCAATAAAATTGTTGGTTCTTTAGATTTGGCCAATGTAAGATTTTTGCGAACATGTGCGGCAACATGCAAAACATCACAAACAACTGGCAATAAGGATTTCAAATGTTAAGCTTGACTATAAAAATACCCTGTATTATTCCATAAAAATGTTTAATATATCTTAGAATATCTTGAAATATTTTATAGAAAATTATTGTTATTAGTTTAAATCTAATATGTCAATTTTTATTAAACTAATAAGTGTATAACTCCCTAAAACATCGAATTTTTTATTGCTTGGCACTTGCCCATTGCGAAATGCATATTGTCATAGGGTAGAATAAAAAAAAAATGGCCAAAGCTTTATGAAAATTTCTCAAATTGGATTTCTGACCCTTTGGTCAGCGATGTGTGAAGGTCCTTGGGCAAAATGCGACTGGGCATTTGTATTTGCATCTAATACATAAACATAATGCGTTAATTTAAAAGTATATTCGGGCCAAAAGGAAGACGGCCAAAGATGGCTGGACAGAAAAGCACAGAAAACAAAAAATGCGCACAAACAGATATGCAAACATTTGCTGTTGGGCGGTAATCAAATTTGCGATGTGTTTTCTGCCTCTTCTTCCTAACATAAAAATGTAAAATATGAATTGCTGTGCAGGTTTCCCCCAAGGACATGTTTTCTTCTTTTTTTTTATTTTGGCAAGACCACAGGACATGAGCGATACAAATAAACAAATGATGTAAATTTCATTTTCACATTTTGGCATCAGTATGAAATAAAAAAAATAAATAAAATATTCCCCACTCAAATTGAAAATATGAAAAAGCCACATAAACAAATTACATAAATTTATTTTATGGTCTGAGGTGATTTCTCAAATAAAACTATCCCACCCAAAAAAAATCCCTAAAAAAATACTGACAGCTGAGAACGGCATAAGGAAACTTTTGCAACGCATTAGTTCAGCTATTGGGGCATTTGCATGTTTTTCGCATTTGTCATTCGATTTGTGTGGCTCTTAAATGTCATCGGTCTAGACATTAAAAACCACTTTTCCTGTGGAAAAAAGTGCCAAACATTTGACGCACAAAATGTCAATGTCAATTTGAAAAGAAAGAACCCAAGCCCACTCCACTTCTTGATGAAATGAATGATTTGGTTTTGATTCAGCATCAATCCGAAAAGCAGGTGCTTTTAAAATTTATTGATTTACGCATTTCCGAATGACAAGCATAGCTTTGACAGATTTTATAAAAATAATTTGAAAAATCTTTGCAGAGTCTAAGAGTGAAGTTGGATTGCCTTTTTATGTGTCTATCTAAATTAGCATATTAATTGGGTTTGATAGCGCTAGTTATATGACTTGAAAATGTTACCATGATATACATATATAGAGAGATATGTTAGTTGATTGCCGCAGAGGGCACTCGGGGGTGCCATAAAAAAGTGCACACACGACACACCAATTTTGCAGTTGGCTCGTCCCGAAAACAAAACGAGATGGGACCACCCCCAATAGACCTCACACTCTGCCCCATTTCCATTGCCAGATCACAACGATTAAAATTATGCAAACACATTATGCGGCAAGAGCAGGAGAAGACCATAGGCTGTAAACACTCAATATTTGTTGCCGCAAGAAAAGATTTTATGGCACAGCAAAAAACAAAAAACAAAAGAAGCAAATGTAAATTGCTCAGCTATTTTCTATGCAAATTAGAAAATAACGTTGCGACTGCAATAAATCCGATAGACAACCATTTAAAGCACTTAAAGCTAAGTACCTTAAAAATGTACCAACGAAGAAAGTGAGAGAGATTCTTATTCAGCAAAGATCTAAAATAACATTATAAGCACAACTAGTTCAAAATCAATTTTATTGAGACCATTATCTACAACTACAATCTGTAAAGTAATATTTCTTTAAGATTGTTAGAGAAAAATGTTGATCAAAACGGTTGAAAAGTGAGTTTAAAGTTCAGGAAGGTTAATCCCAAGAAATTTGTACTTTTTCAGTTAAAATTATAAGCTACATATCGTGAAACTATATGCTATGTGAAGACATCACTTCACAAGGCAATTTTAAGCGATTAAAAGTCTTAAAAGGTTTGGGCAGGCAAAGGGTACGGAAAATCTCGACATGAATGCAATATTGCAACTTCAATAGGCAGGATACTACTTATGTGTGTGCGAGTGAATGTGCGTGTGTGTATGAGTATATGTGTGTGTGTGTGTGTGTGTATCTGCCTATTCGAGTGTCCATTTTTAATTAACACTTTGACAATTTGACGCGAAATGCATTTTGTGTGCTTCTAACAAACTGTGTCTGCGATTGTGGACGCAACTGCGGATGCAATCCGATGAGTTTGCGGCTCCGAAAGCCACTGCGTTGAATGTTGCATGTTTAGAACGCAATTGACGTGTCAGTGTGTGTGTGCCACATGCAGAGTAAGTGTGTGAGTTAGGGGCATACTGCCGCAGTAGGAACAGGAACAGAGGCCTGGAGTCTCGACTCGTCTCGTTCCGCGTCTAATGCCTTGTCAAGGGGGTCAAAATGCCCACCCACAGGACTCGGCACAGCCTGATAAATGTTGCATGCGGCTGTGTAACCCAATTACCGTTACAAATTACTCACACCTCTTGAATGGAGGAGGACGGGGTGTGTATGCCAAGGTAGCAAAGAGTTAGGGGTGCGGAGTACGCTCTAGACACGCTTTGCATAATTGATGACAAATTGAAATCATGTTAATGTCTCTCCCTATATATATATATATATATATATATATATTTATATATGTTTGTATACGAGTATGAGTGGAGTTTGCATCTCTCTACAAAATGTATAGAAATTTATTGCATCGGCCCTTGCAAACTCCTTTTGTCTGTGCTCTTTTTTTTTGCAGCAGCAGCAGTCGCTAACTTGGCCATAAATTCATCAAGTAGCCAAAATCAAATTGCCAATGGATCAATTTGTGGTTGTCAGTGTTTAGCTACCAGTGCTGGACGTCTAAGCCCCAAGGGTCGTATTTGGTGGTCGTAAATCGAAATGAGCCTCACATAAATTTTCAATTGGTCAACTCGAACGTGGAACCTGTGAATTTCTGTCGGATTCAATGCAAATGTGCTGGATTTAAAAACGAAATAGATTTGGGAACTTCGCTTGGCAAAAAATAGAAATAGATTTGATTCAGTTTTCTACTTTTGTGTTAAGTATTCGAATAGGGATAATCGAATTTCTATTTAAAACTTGGTTCTGCTTCTGAAATGATTCACTTTGGTTAACAGTTCCGATTCCGTTGTACAGAATTGTGGAATGTAGAAAACCGGTTCCGAATCCGGTTCTAGTTCTGTATTTCTGATTCCTATCAGGGAGTATCCAATTTGATTTCCAGTTTCGGTTCTGGTTTAGAATCTTATCGATTAATTTGATTTACAGTTCCCTGTCAGAGGATGTCAAGCTACGGTTCCGGTGATGGTTGTGAACCTAATTTCGATTAACGATTCCGATTCCAGATGCTTTGTATTTTCTAATCAAGTAAATATTTATCAAAATTGTTAACGAAATGCTCGCACCAAAATTACCAGTCACTCCAGCGGAGCTTCTCAGCACGCTGAAGTTATCCGGTTCGCCGGACCTCGACAAGCAGATCACCAATTGGATATTGTGGGATAGGAATGAGGCAACGCTGAAGCAGGTGGTGGATGCCGTCAATAATAAGGATTGGGAGGCCTTGCGCATTCGCCTCTGCGGCAACATTTTCTTTGGCACCTGCGGGATGACATCGGTAATGCGAGCGGGTTTCGATTCCATCAATGATCTGGTTACCATTGAATTTGCTCAAGGCCTCAGTAGCTATCTAACGGAATTGTATCCCAGTGTACAGAAGAGGGAATCTCAGGGCGTGGTCATTGGGTTTGATGTACGTTACAACGGTAAACGATTTGCCCAACTGATTGCAACAGTTCTGCTGAATAGCGGATTTCGGGTTTATCTATTCAATCGAATGGTCCCAACTCCTTTCATATCCTTTTCGGTGTTGCATCTAAAGTGCTTGGCGGGCATTGAGGTGACCGCATCGCATTCAGCAAAGATTGAGAATGGCTTCAAGGTCTTTTGGTCGAATGGAGCGCACATTTTAATGCCACATGATAAGAAATTGCAGACGGCCATGCTCAATAACATGGAACCACTTAACTCATCCTGGGATCTCTCCATACTCGATGACCACCTGCTCTTCCAAGATCCCTATCGTGAAGTTTATCCAGCCTATTATGAGCAGATGAAGAGCCTGCTACCCTACACATATCTCGAGACGAATGAGTGTAGCCAGCTGCGTTTTGCCTACAGTCCACTGCATGGTGTGGGCTTCCCATATATTCGTGAGGCATTCTATCAGGCACGATTGAAACCAGTCATTGCTGTGCCACAGCAAAAGGAACCAGATCCCGACTTTCCAACTCTCAAAAAGCCAAGTCCTCTAGGTAAGAAAGTGAATATGAATGTATGTATAACTTTAAGTATTTCTTCAATTCTCAACTTGAAAAGGCAGCGGATCTATTGATATGGCCATTAAGAAAGCTGAGGAGGAGCACTGCACCATTGTGCTGATTAACGATCCGGATGTGGATCGTCTGGCAGTGGCTGAACTCGATCGCCGAGGCAGATGGAAGAAATTCAACGGCGATGAGCTGGGCGCTCTTCTAGGCTGGTGGGCATTGGAGAGCTACAAGATCCGTGTAGCTAAGCCCAATGTATCAAATTGTATAATGATTGGCAGCATTGGTGGCTCCCAGATTCTGGCGGCAATGGCCAGAGCCGAGGGTTTCACCTTTGTCGAGACACTGGTCGGTTTTAAATGGATGTGCAACAAGGCTCTCGAATTGGATGCACTTGGTCGGACGGTACTCTTTGCCTACGAGCAGGCCTCCGGCTATATGTTCTCGTTGAATGTGCCCGATAAGGATGCCATCAATGCCACCTGCCAGTTGGCCACCATGGCCTGCCACCTCCGCAGTACCCGCAAACTGACGCTGATCGATAAATTGATGGAGATCTACGATACCTACGGCTACCATGTGACACTCATTAATACCCTACAGTATGATAATATCGATAAGATTGCCAAGGTCTGTGAGAGGATGCGCTGTTACAAGGATAGCACACTGGGCACATATCCCCAGTGCATTCTGAACGGTGAATTCGTGGTGGTTAGGGTGCGGGATCTGACCTTGGGTGTGGACACCTTCTATCCGGATGGCAAGCCCCGTCTCCCAGTTAGCCCCAATAAGCAACTGTTAACGTTCACCTTCAATAACGGTATGACAATCACATTCCGTGGCTCTGGGTCCGAGCCCAAGCTCAGGGCTTACTCGGAAATGTTTGGACTGCCCGAGGAGAAGGAATGGGATGACATGAATGAAACCCTTCAGCGTATGACTCAAGCCATTATCCATGAATTTGTTACACAAGCCGATGAGGATTGACGGATGCCGGTTTAGTTTCGATACCCAGAAATTTATTATACATTATCTAATTGCACTCAGTAAATTGTTGAAAATTCGACTGCATACGAATATAATAAATATTTGGTTTCCTTATTTTGGTAGCCCGATGTTCCAATTGGAATATTTCGGAAGGAATATATCAAAATTTGCATTGCTTAAATTTCTAGTAAATATATAAATTTAAATTATGAAAAATTCTAAAAAATGGAACCCAAACTTTATGTTAAAGATTACATTTTGAAGGACTTACAATCTTATTATTAGAGGTATAATGCTGAGCAAGGATTCTCACACAGATCCACTATTGTCCTTTCCACATATGAGCTTATATCAAGATGCTAACACCAAAAATGAACAAACGTCGACAGCTCATTAAAGTGTCGGAATAGCGAACTGTGGGGGCGCCACAGAAGGCCAATTATGCGTACGGGGCAATTGCCCTATACGGCATTAAAAGGAGAGGAGAGTGTGAGGAGTGCGGGGGTTGCAACAATATATATATATATATATATATATGTGTGTGTGTGTGTGTGTTTGCCTTTGAGCAGCAGCATATCTGTGCAAAAGTATCTGCGAAGACAAACACTGAAATTTTATAGTTCGCTGCCTAATTGCACTCTGGGGGAGTTTGAGCTTCTCTTTATTTTTGCAGCAGTCCCCGTGTCCAACGAGTCCTTGTAATCGTTGGCGATTGTACGGAATCAGCAAGTCGGCAAAAATAATGAAAGCAGTGATTAAGAACGAGGGAAAGGGAAGGCAAAAGTGTCCTCTTCTCTCATATATGATCCCACTGCCTTCAAATTATATTCGGCTGCCAGTTTTGGGCGGTAAATAAGATTGTTGGCTTGTTTGTTTGGCTTTCCAGGTCAAACAGAATATTTCAATAGCCCAAAATGGAGTAAATGGATGTGGGAGTGTGTGTGTTTAGTAAACAGGTGAAACGGTAAACATTTTGGGTTCCCAAAGGCATCCGCCGATTTTATATCAAGTCAAATTTTAAGCAAAACAAAGCAAGATAAACGAAACCTGGACTCCCAGAGTATCAAGGACTAAAGGTCTCTGCTCTCCTTCTGTCAACCATTAAATTTCCCCAAAATACAAAGTGAAAAAAAAAAACATATATATATATAGACATATATCGCAACGCACACGAATTAAATATTAATCATTGTCGACGAAGCCCAGTCGTTTCCCATTTCAGTTCCCAGTTCCCAGTTCTCAGTATCGTTTCTTCCCCTTCCCATTGGCATTTATCCAAGCACTCCCATTTTGGAAACGTTTCGTGTTTGCATGTGTGTTTATGTGGGCGGGTTGCACGTTTATTTGGTTAGTGAAGATACGCGAAGGTTAGTGCATTATTAAGCACTGTTTATGCGACATTAGGAACATAAAAGGCGACCCGAAGGTCGCGTAAATAACAAACGAGACCACGATTCTCTCTCTAAATGAAATGAAATGGATGTCTTTACCTCCTCAAATGCGAAAAATTTTAAATTTCATCGAAAATTGAATGGGGCACATCAGGCGTATCATCTACCCATCTATCTTACTACACTTGGAGAAGGATTTTCTTTTGTAATCAAGTATAACCCGACTATATTACAATTTAGGTACAACTTGAATGTTTCTAAATAAGTTTAAATCATTATTGACTTTAAATATGTCAGTTTCGAAGACAAACAACTTAAATCAGTGCAACATATTCATTAGCATCATTTTTGATCTTCAAATAAGTAAAGAAAAAATCAAAGCTGTTTGTATTAAGTACAAATTACTCATTAAAAGTACTTTTTAACTCTAAATAAATGAAGCAAAATTTTTGTACTTCCAATATATAATAATGTTTGAGTTCAGCTGATTTTACTCAGAAGATTAGGTGAGATTTTAAGCACTTGATCACTTAGAATAAGACCTTAATATCTTACTATCAGTAGACAAGAAATTGTTTTAAGTTATATGAATAGGTTTTCAGACATTAAAATGAGAAAAAGGCAGTCAAATATTCACAGACAATTTGGTGCTTTGGTGTACGATTTTAGCAATGTTTCAAATTGATTAAATGTTTTTTTGCAAGTGTAATAATATCTGGAGCTTAGGTTACACTGCAATTGTGCTCGTTATGTGCTGATATTTATGAGCAGAGTGTAACAGTTGCAGCAGCGCACCCAACCAAAGAATAGAAACCAATTGGACAAATCACCCCTGCAGCACTGAGGGGCTGCAAGGGGTGCGTCTGTGTTGCAACAATGGCATCTTAAATTCGCATTTGAAATGAGGCGCTGCTAAATTGATTACGTGGCACTTGCTCACATCATCAATTTCAGTCCATATGCGCGACAGAATGCCATCCATCCGGCATTCGGGTTAAGGGCTGCTCTCCGGCTCTGACCATCATAATTGTGATCCACCCCCCGACCACAGACGACCACCCGCTCAACTTTTCAATAAAATATATACAGAGGAGCGCGGTGACACTCAAAAATTTGTGTGTTGCGTTAATTGCGAGCATTTGTTGACTTTGCTTTTTGCGGCTGCAGTTTTTCACTTGATTTCCCATTAATTGGGATAAGCATCGGTTAAATAATCTCTTGTTGCTTCCATTTATAGGGGGATGTAAAAGTACTTCAAGCCCAACAGAGCTAGCATATGTATAAAAATACATTTGATTTTAAGATACCAGAAGTTAAATAGTGTAAATTACAATATTAAATATTCAATGAATAATTTATAATAACTTTAGGTATATTAAAAATTTATATATGTATGTCTGATTATTGTGATATTTTATTGTCGTTTCAGAAGCGTAATCATCTCACGCAAAATCAATCACAGGTTGGTAATTTTAACATTTATTTTAAGTCTCTTTCTTGAAAAGTTTAACAAGTATTATATATTTTTTTTTATTTTATTAATATTTTATCAATATGTGTTTATTTTGAAACTAGACAGAAAATTCATATTTTTTGATTATTTTTCACTTGCACCTTAATTATTATTGCTAAGTTTAGATTGAGTCTTTATTTGTCGTTATGTATAGTTCAATATACAATCCGTCAAAAGTAAATGTATTAAAATATCTTATTGAAAAACATCTTATTTGAACATCTAGAATTGACTTGGTAAATTGGCAATTTGATTTTTTTGACATGTGAAAAGTATTTCCATAATGTTCTAATGGCTTAATGGCAGCTGCAAAGATTTGTCTATGCCAAGATTTGTTTTTGTTTTCGTTGTTGCTGTTGTTGTTGTGCTATAGGTTTTATTATTGTTTTCACTTTTGTCGCATAAAAATGACAACAAATTAATTTGACTGCCGCGAGCGGTTTCCCGCTGTGTTTTTCACAGTCCTGTTGTATATATAAATATATTTTTTCCGCTTCTTTTTTTTTCGTCGGTTTTATGAGTGCACGTCCTTGAGTACCCGCCAATAAATTATGTGGATGCAGAGTCGGAACTAGCGATTCAGAGTGTACAATGTCATAGAGCAACCCTCACTCCCCTGGCACGAGGAGGGTTCTGGGGTGGGATGAGTGCGATTCGGTCGACGTGTTTGATTAGCTTTATTAAATATGCAAACAATGAAATTTGGCTTTTTTTTGTTTTTGCTCAAAAAAGTGGAATATTTTTCGACATTGTACAATTCAATTAAATTAGCGTGCAGCATGGATATATTTATTTGTAATACCATTGCCATTGCAGAGTCCTTCAGGACTCCATATACCTTGTTGTTCTGACTCAACCCCACAGATTTTCAGGACGATTCACAGACGATGAAAAAGTATAAAATAAAAAACCTAATGCATTTGAATTTTTAAATGTATTACTTCTTTTTTTATTATTTTGGTTTGGGTTCTGGTAGCAAAGTTTACCGTAATAAATAAAAATGTTGCAGACAAATTTTTGATGTGGTCTCGCGCCCATAATTTAACAGGAAACGAAGCCTTGGAGATTTTGTCTGGGCTATGAATTCATTAATAGTCAACTTGGCAGCTGTAAGAATTTAAGGCACGAAATATATTTATTTATTGCGAACTAATTTTTACATAAATTTGAAAAAAAAGTCTCCATCTAATTCGAAACAAGTTACAAATCCGTATACGGACAATCAAAAAAATGGGCTGTGGCAATAGAGTTCCTTAAGCGACTGCAATAGATGCCAAAGCACCAATAAGAACGAAACTGAAGCAGTTAGTAAGAGCGAATTGGGTTTGAAAAGAGAACGTGCCACTTAAAGAGAACTTTTGCACTGCTTTATCGACGCTCTCTCTCTCTCTCTCGCTCGCTCGTTCTCTCTGCTTGACTAACTTGGCCCAAATGTGGTCGGAGCTTCAGATTTAAGCTCAAATAGATTTATGTACTACTTTCAAAGGGATAATAAAGCACAGTTTAGGGGATTATCTTTTATAGTTTCATAGTTTTGGGGAATTATAAAAGTGATGAATATGATTTCGAAATTAAATAAAAACTGAAAATTATTTTATAATATATAAATAAAGGATACTGCAACATGTTGTCAAAGGGGCAAAGTCTCCAGCCGGAAAAAAATGTCTCCAAAGCTGTGAACTTGAAATTCGGTTTTATATTTCAGATGGATGTATTTTTATCCTTTCTTGTCAAGCATTTCGAGTAGGTGGATGAATATTTAGGTATTCCCAAGGGTCAGTGGGCAAGGAAAATCGTCGTAGTAAGGATGTGCATATATGTAGATATAGATACATGTATGTGGCTGCTGCTGCTGCTGCTGTTGATGTTGTTGTTGTTGTGCCTTGGGTCGGTTTCCACCCTTTTAGGCCTTTGCGAAAGGGATGCATTCACCGTTCGTTTCACACTGCCCCGGATAGTAACAAATAAGTAAATGTCAGGAAAGTGCACATATTGTTGAGCAATGGTTCATTAACAACGTCAATTAAAGTTTGCCGACAACCCATAATAATTATTTTTGTGCAGCATTTTGAAAAATCCGAGATCAGGTAAAGAAAATGACTATCTGATGATTTATATATATATATTTAAAATATAATTATATAATATTTGTCGCTTTTTACTTTAAATTACTAAGACTTAAAATCATACACAAATATTGTCGGCTATAGCTTAAAGTACATTTAACCATTCCAGTTCTTTGCTATCTATCTATAGTTGCTGCTCCCCATTCGCTCATTTTTTGCTTCTCATCAATTATTCGAGAATCAGTCGGACTTCATCACTGGTCCTGGACTTGACTAACAGTTGGCTCCTGCTGCTCCTGTTGCCTGCCTGCCTGCCTGCCTGAGCATTGTTTAACAATTAACGGAACAAGATTGTTTAACTTTACCTAAACGATTTAAGTCAACAGCAAACAGCAAACGAAGTGCATCCACTCGACCATTGGAGTACCCATCTACATCCACATCCTCAGCCTCCGCCTCAGCCTCAGTCTCATTCTCGTCCTTGTCAGCAGCTCATCGGGAAGGCAGTCAGCATCAGTATCTGAATGCCGCTGTGGCTTCCGCTTCCGATGAGGCTGACAACGGAGATTCGCTTTTTTTCGTGCTTTTTTTCAGTTCCAGGCAAATGGTTTTTTGCTGCTGCTCCTGCTCCTTCGGCAGCTGCATCTGCATCCGCTGAAATGGCAGAAAAAAAATATTGCCAGGCGATTTTCGTCAACGTTTTATTGTCAACAAACAGTTTTTGTTGATTTAGCTTCGTTTTTTTATGGCTGCTACTTCTTTTCGGACAGGTTGTTGGTTTTTTATTTGCTCGTCGATTACACTGCAATTCAGAACCAAGGTTGCCAACCGGTTTCGTAATGAACTCGGAGTGTAAGCTCTTTTCGTTCTATGACTCACGAACTTTAAACGGAACCCCTTTGATGAGCAACAGCTTAAGCTGAACTGTTATTGCCACATTATAATAAATGTAAATTTAAATATGAAAATAATAAACAAATGCTGAAACATTGTTGCGAACTAAGTAGAAGTAATTTCTTTTTTTTTAGGTTTTTAGTTTAGGCTTAAAGGTGTGGCACTTGTTGCAAGCTTCGTTTGAGGCCGATCTCTGGCCGCCCACCCAGACTCTCTATTTTGCTCATCGCTTTCGAATCGATCCAATAATTAAATTTAGCTGGCATTTTGGCGATCGGCGTTCGGCGTTCGCTCAATGGAATTAACTGTTGTCAATTATCCATGTGAGGACTCGCCGCTGCTTTCATGCCTCTAAATAGCAAAAAGCAAAAAAAAAATAAATAAAAAACGCGGCCGCCAATAAAATGTCACTTGGCCAGCATTGAAGCCATCGTCATTGGAATCGGCATCGCTCGTGTTTGGCGGCAGTTGCTGCACTGAATTTGGATCGGTGTCCACTCTCTGGCCAGGTGGCGTCTCTTCTGCGGTGGCCAAGACCACACAAGTTGCTTAATTTGTTGCGCTCCATGCCACATGCCTCCTGCTACAAGTTGTCTCCGCTTGACTCCCCATCAATCAGCGGAGAGTGGCTTTTTTTTCCATCTCCTCTGGCTTTTGGTCTCTTTGCCAACGCGCCAATCTTGTTTCATAAAAATTCAGAACACGACTGCCGCAATGTGCTTTTTGCGTATTGCTCGATTGCTTGAGTATTCGATGGGTTCTCTGCCCAGTCCAATAGTCACTATGGTCATGACAGTTCCACACACACATTGCGAGACAGCAGCGAGCTTTAAGATTGCAACAGTGCAACCATTCGTGGCAAGACACCAAAAACCAAAACATTTACTCAAATATCTTAATATTTAGACTATGCGTAAGTATGCATAGATCAAACAACAAATGAGATCCTTATTTGTTGAGGAACATCAATTGGGTTTGATTTAATGCATACGCTAATAAATTCATTACACTTTCACAATTACGTGGAATAAATTTTAATAAAAGTCGAGGCACACGTGGAGTCGAGGCACACGGCTGAGTGCTGACTGCTGAGTGCTGAGAACGCGTTGCAGAAGGCATCTAAACGAATTACCCGCAAACCCCAGCATAATCAAGTAAATGAATAGTCGTTGCCTCGACAGACGACAGACAGCAGCTGAAAGGGGCAAAAGCCGTGGCCCCAAAAAAACAGTTGCGGCTGCTGAGATCAAAGTAATTAATTATAATAATTAAAAACTTTTGAAAGGCCGTGCGCCAAGTCGACAGCCAGCCAAGTTGAGAAAAGTTTGTCTGTCAGCATTGGCAAGGTGGAAAGCGCGGTGGCGTTGGAAAATTGTGTTGAGGTTGTACGCTCGCGTGAGCTTATTATATCCTCGACAAGTGCCAAAACGGGTATACACAATGCGCACACATGAGCTAGATACAAATTAGCGGCAAACTACTTACTTTGTAAGCCAGACTTAAATTCAGAAAAGAAATTGGTCTGCGAATCACAAATAATACTTACCTATGACAAATATTTTCTTAACTTTCTTGGGATTGTCAAAAAAAGGCTTCACCGAAAATGTAAGTAAGAATCGTTTAAATAAGGAGCCACGTTTAAAAGAAAGTAGGGTATTTACATAGTCGTTTAATTGATGTGTGGCAAGTTGTATTTGATGCGACTTTTGGACTTTTGCGACTGTAGCAGCTAACATTTAAGCTGGTGCCAAAGTGCGTCTACCTGTTGAGATTTGGGCAATTCCCCGAGCAAATAACATATTCATATCTTGTCTTGTTGTCGGCTGCATCTTTTGATTTACATGCCTATGCCAGCACCCCTACTCCCCTGCCCACCTGCACACCTGCCTCCCATTAGGCATACTGAGATCATAGTTTGCCATTTGTCATCGCGTTGTTTTAATCAGCGCTAACAGCCTGCGAGAGTTAGTTTCTTTTGGCATTAGTGCTGCATCGTTGAGTAAATTTGCTGAAAGCACTTACCAACACTGGCTGTGCACATGCCCACGCCCTGTGCCCACGCCCACTTGTCATTGTTTGTGCCCAGTGGAGCAGGATGTGCACTTTTTGCGAGATTAAACCACCAGGATGCAATCATCTAAAGTGTCTAAAGGCTCAGCAAAGCGGAGAGTCGATGGGCGTTAAAGTATTCTACGCCCACTTGCAACCAATTGAATGAATGTCCTTGCAAAATAAAAAAAAATAAAACCACACACATTCGAGTGTGTGTTTGTTTATTCTTCTTATTTCACATCAACAGGCTCCCGGCCATTAATCTAAAAGGCACTTAATTACGTGGATATGTGAAGCTGGTCTTATCAGTCTTCCACTTGCCATCTTTGTCAGTTGAGCTGAGCATCTCGTGGCGCTGAATATTGCCTTGTTTGTCCTTGAAGTCGGAAAAGGTGTGAATAACACCTTGGGGACGTGTACTCTGGGATCCTGTAGACGACAGACCAATGCCGGCTCCCAAGTTAGAAGTGGTTGAGCCCGAGCCCGAGGCAGAATCCTCGCCAAAACGTTGTCCAATGTCAAAAGTGGGCCTAAAAAGAATTAATGATGCAAATGTGGTTTTTGCATTTGGTTTTTTGTAAATACTTTTTTACTTACTGCACAACCTGTTGAATAGTTCCGCCGCTGTAGCTGGATCCATCAGGATTTTGCACATGATGCGTCGAACTGGTTATAACCTGTCCAGTGCCCGACGAGGACGAAGATGATGACGAGGATGAGGATGAGGATGAGGCGCCGAAAGTCTGACGACGCAGACGTCTCAGCAAATGAGCATTGACAGGATGCACATTCGATTGATGACCCTCGGAGTCCAAGGTAAAGAAAGCCCTTGGCAGGAATTGGCCAGCATCTGTAGAAAGAAAACATGTTAATACTTGATATGAGAGTTCATACTATATATATATATATATATATTTGAGTAATCCCATTTATATCTCTAAACTGTTAGCAATGTTAAATAAACGAGTATTTTTATGTGCCAGCTTTCTGTTTTAAAGGTTGTTTCTCAGGAAATCGTGTTTTGGTAATTTCAATAAAGTACAGCAATTTAATACTTTGATGCGGTTTTTTTCTTTAATTATTAATTATTAATTATGATTAGAATTTGACGTACTGATGATTAATTATTATTTTTAGCTCTGCTTTGCTTAGCTCTTTGATAAATAAATATACAAGTCAGAAATAATCATTGGCTATTTATAAAAAACATAAATGAGGAAGTATAACCATTCTGAAAGTCTTCAATATATATTATCGATATATTCATGAATATTACTCAATGGTACTTGTATATATGTATTAATATTTTATCTATCTATGGTAATCCACTGGGCACTTTCTTATTTTATTAAATTTTATTGTTTTTAAATGAAAAACTCGTTTTGAGTAGACACAATAATGACTATTACACATACATATACAAATTTGATTATATTACTTTTGCACTTTTTTTTTGGCAACGTAAATCTTTATACGTATACATACACATACACATTATGTTGCCTATGTGTATAAAGCTTATAATTTTATTAATCCCACACACACACACACATTAGCATACACGCCTTAAAAAAACGTTAATAATGAATAGAATAAAGATGAAGATGATAATAACAATCGTTGAGTTTGTTTTTGAATAAGTTAAACACCAAAACGCTGCTAATAGAGGATGATGTAATTCAGTGGCTAACTTTAGTGAATTATCTGCTTAGGCTTTGAGTGATGACGCATGAAACCAAATGAGCATCCACATGACGATCATCATTCGCACTGATCGTACTTACCGGAAGCGGCGTAAGCGACAGCGAAGAGAGTCAGAGCGATGACTGCGTACTTCATGTTGTTAAGTTTAGCCACAAAACACACACAGATCCAAGCACAAGCAACACAAGCAAGATAAATTAGTCAGTCAGCGCCGACTGATCAACGGAGATGCACAAAACGAGGTAGAACGAAAGACTTAGGCGACGAACGCGACACTTTAAAGATCCAAAAACGACTAAACTGACGCTGTCGATGCTGCCGGCTTTTATATGGAAATTTTTTAGCGCTTCTACGTCAGCGCAAATAACAAGCAGAAGAAGAAGAATAAGCTGCCCAGACAGCACTCAGCCCAGGCCCGAAAGTCAAGCGCCAGCTGAAGCGCAAACAAAAGAACGCAAAATAATAAAATCAAGAATGGAAAATCTTTAAGAAATAAAACTGGAAAGCCAGCGGCGAACACTTGAGTTACATTTGGTAATTGCGATGATTCAACGTAATTATTTATTTATATTTATATTTTTTTATTCCAGCAGCTAGCGAAAAATGAAAAAAAAAATCCCCCCATATTGGAGTGATAATAAAAATAACTAGCAAAACGAGATAATCAAAGTTAGGCGTCTGTTAATTTGGATTATTGGCAGATTTTTATCAAACTTGATTTTGTTTTTGTTTGTTTGTTTTATTATTCAGTGAATTTGCTGAGGGCGTCATGAGTCTCCCGCTCAGTTGAAAGCCTTCTCTTTGGGCCAAGTGTAGCCCTCGAGTTTGAGGTATTGAATTTATTTTCGCTGACCTTATTTGGGGATTTATTTTTGCTGTTTCGGACATTAACCTCGATCTTTGTGTTGAAAAGAGAACAAAGTGTTTGCATTCAGAAAATAAATGATTTATTTATATGTACTTTCAGCTTAAAAGGTTATAGTTAAGACTTTAAAGTGAATTATCTAGCTTGAAGAGCTATGACGATTTCTCCAGAATATAGTAGATGAGAGGCGTAAAAAAGTTAGCTCTTTTAATTAAACAAAAAAGCTCAAAACCGGACTTATTTGATAAACATTTACCGTACGAATTGGCAAATCGATTTAAATGTTTGCGACACAAAATATCCAAAATGATAATATTATGTGAATTTATAATTCAATTAATATTTACCAGTTGCTTATATAACATCAAATAATACAAAAAAAAGTAAAGCTTCTGCTTACGAAAACAAATAACAAAACTTTCCGATACCCTGTATCAAAGAATCGCATACCCTTTGTATATTTGACAAGGTTAAGTTTATCGGCTTCAATTTTGTCAGTTACATATTTTTGAGTGAGTTTAACATCTCCTTTTAATTCAAATGAGTGTAGGGTATAATAAATACAGTAAGTTGCTAAACATGTCAATAAAAAAAATTGGAAACCAGTAACAAATTCAAATCATCAAAAAATCTTCAACAGAGTTGCAGCATTAACATTAAAGCTCTTACGATTATATTATCTATGGCAATCTATTAACAAACTTAATCTGCCTATCGATTTTCAGGCTAGAATTTTTACTTGTCCTCAACGCTTTTTAATCTACGTTGAGTTTTGACGAAGTTATGGCATTTTGAAGTTTCGACCTATGCCCATATGCCCATTTACCGATTTTCAGGCTGTAATTTTTACTTGTCTTCCGACCTCAAATTTCGTTTTCAACTTTAAATGCACGATTGATTTAGGGGCAAAACTATGATCAAAAAGCCCTCGCTTTTTAAAATCAGTTGAGTTTTGACGAAGTTATGGCATTTTGAAGTTTCGACCTATGCCCATATGCCCATTTACCGATTTTCAGGCTGTAATTTTTACTTGTCTTCCGACCTCAAATTTCGTTTTCAACTTTAAATGTACGATTGATTTAGGGGCAAAACGATGATCAAAAAGGCCTCGCTTTTTAAAATCAGTTGAGTTTTGACGAAGTTATGGCATTTTGAAGTTTCGACCTATGCCCATATGCCCATTTACCGATTTTCAGGCTATAATTTTTACTTGTCTTCCGACCTCAAATTTCGTTTTCAACTTTAAATGTACGATTGATTTAGGGGCAAAACGATGATCAAAAAGGCCTCGCTTTTTAAAATCAGTTGAGTTTTGACGAAGTTATGGCATTTTGAAGTTTCGACCTATGCCCATATGCCCATTTACCGATTTTCAGGCTATAATTTTTACTTGTCTTCCGACCTCAAATTTCGTTTTCAACTTTAAATGTACGATTGATTTAGGGGCAAAACGATGATCAAAAAGGCCTCGCTTTTTAAAATCAGTTGAGTTTTGACGAAGTTATGGCATTTTGAAGTTTCGACCTATGCCCATATATCGATCTATCGATTTTCAGCCCATAATTTTTACTTGGCCTCCGACCTCAGATCACGTTTTCAACTTTAAATGTACGATTGATTTAGGGGCAAAACTATGATCAAAAAGCCCTCGCTTTTTAAAATCAGTTGAGTTTTGACGAAGTTATGGCATTTTGAAGTTTCGACCTATGCCCATATGCCCATTTACCGATTTTCAGGCTATAATTTTTACTTGTCTTCCGACCTCAAATTTCGTTTTCAACTTTAAATGCACGATTGATTGAGGGGCAAAACTATGATCAAAAAGCCCTCGCTTTTTAATCTAAGTTGAGTTTTGACGAAGTTATGGCATTTTGAAGTTTCGACCTATGCCTAAATGCCTATTTTTAGGCTATAATTTTTACTTGTCTTCCGACCTAAAATCTCTAACTCAATTTTTTGTCCACGGCCCAAAGTTAGCCTACAAAGTGCTGTGTTTGAATATGACTTCCTCTGTTTATTTTTATTGATGTTGGGGTTGTGCCCCTTGCTTGCCTTAACTCAGATAGTAAGAATATAAAAATTCACCCTACAGAATATAATGGAGGTCAAATCGGGTCAATTGGATAGATTTTAACATAGTTAGGGCTCTGAAAATTTCTGTTAAATTAATTATTTGCATATGAAAACCAAGATCTGCGAACGTTCTCCTAAGATTGATATTTTATTGTTTTTTATCCATGCTGACATCCGCCTTCATAATATTGAAGAACGATTAGAAAACTAATAGAAAACGCAACTAAATATTGAAATTTATGCAGGGCTTTATTTGAATTTTGAGCACGTTTATGGCTAAAGATTAAATAAAAACGCTTCTGCAAATGGTGACAGGCACTTTGATGCTCATTCGTAAAAATAATCCCCTGTTTTTTAGAGAAAAACTGAGAGAATGGTGAGCCAGAAAACGATTTATTATTTTCAGTTGAGAACTGTCGGAACATTAATCATTTGTGTCCGAGATGTGGACATTGGCGAAAATTTCGACAACAACAAAATTTTTGGGCTTGCGAAAACTTTTCGCCCTCGGATGTTTGCAACGTGTTGAAATTACAAAAATTGTCTACAAATGTGTTAAAAACTGAAACGGGGCTAGCCATAATAATAAAAAAAAATAATGCAACAAATAAAAAAACCAGAAACCAAAATAAAATATTTCATTCACACAGAGAGACAAATTTCCTTTGAGAATAGATTCGTTAGACGCTACAAAAAATGACCTCAACTTGCCTGATGAGAGGGTGTCTCTTGTTGTTGTTGTTGTTGCTGTTGTTGTGTGGTTGCTGACTTTTTCGGGGGCACTTGCGGCTCAAGGTGATTATGTTTGACAGGCGACCTGGGACAAATGCCTGGACATCTACGGGACATGGGTACTAAGTGCTAAACTCGAATTCGACGTGCCGAAATTGGCCTCAGTATTTTTGATTTATTGGCTTGCGTTTCCCCAGCATCCTCCTCCCCCCATCCGCTTTTTAATTGTATACTACAGACATGTACTTATTTTAGTACTAAAGTATCCTCAAAGTCTACCAACAAAATTCTACTTTTTCATTTTGTATCTGTCACATTGTCGGATTTGCAATTATTCACTTTTTCATTTTCATAATTAACAAAAGCAATTCGCCTGAGAATTATTATAATTATTTTTCTTATTTTTCATATTTTCGCATTTTTAGATTTGAGTAATTAAAGCAGCTGAACCTTTAGATACAAATCATGCAAAACTTATTCGAATTATCCAATGAAATTTTGAAGAATCATTTTAATTTATAGACTTAATTATTATATCTAGGAAAAAATTCGTAACTATTTTAATCCCAGCCAGTTGTTAAATTGTGCTGCTTTTTCCATTTCGATTAGGTTAGCAAAAAAGTCCAAAAACAGGACTCAAATTTGGCCCACTGTCGAAAATGGCTAAAATTGTTTACCGCTGGGCTGGGCATGTGGTTTGTTTTCCGGCATAGTTTGTGCGGCGAATAGTCACGCACTTTGCTGATTTCTCCGGTGATTTTTGCAATCAGAAAATGTGCACAAAATAATGCATGGCAGCTGCTGGGGCATGATTAGTTTCTGCTGCCCACAATATGAATAGCAAGTGCCAAGGAGCCGCACAATGTGCAGAGAGCAATCCGTTTGTCAGCTGCGCATAGCAAGTGACTCCAAAATGGCTGAAAGTCCACAGGAATGCCGAGAAATCAAGAAATTCACCAAATTAAAATGTAATGAATGCAGCACAACACAGACGACTACGTGATGGTCAAACATGGAATACAGTGAGGTAAGTGAAATACGCCGAGTGCATAAGAATAAGTCCGACACGAAGAAAAGTGGAGTAAGCACTCAGCTGCCTAGCGTGCCCGAATACACTTAGAAAACTGAGTAACACACAAAAGAATGCTCAACAAAAGTAACTACTTAGAACCTCGAAAATATATATTTAAGCTACATTTCATTGGAATGAAGCAATCACAGTTTTGAGCTCCTTTGAATATATTTACAAATACATAAAATGAATATTAAACTAGGTCATTGTTTTGGCAGAGTGTATAAGGATATCTTCTTGCAAGCTTTCAAATACTGTTGGGTTAATCATATATCTGAGATATACCCAAAGATTACTGATTCAGTTACAGATAAAGAGCATATGCCATATCAATGAGAACTTTTATTATTTTATCTGGGATTGCATAATTCGGCTGTGTTTGCCATGGGAAAGGCAAATAGTCGTAATGCCATTTTGGCAAACGGGGCACACGCCCAGGCATGATTGCATCCGCCCAGGAAGCTGTTACGGTACATGCATCCTTCCTTTCTTCCTTCCTTCCGGCCGGTGTATCATCCGCAATTTTCACGCCCACTTTGTTTGATGATGACAAATGTTGTTGCGTGTTTGCCGATTTGCGACGTTTATCAGATTGCAGCTTGCCTCTTGCCTCGCGCCATTCGCCTCTTGCAGCCCGCAGTTGGCATAATTATGTTTATTTTCAGATACACAGCTCCCGGCCTCATTTAGGTCACGTGGCGCCAGCCCAGCAGGTCGACGGGGGCGGGTATTGCGGAACTAGCGGCACGTGCTAATCGGCGGTTGCATGTTCCATGTTGCAAGCAACCCCCTCCGGATACACAAGCCCGATACAAGGCTGATAATTGAAATCGCTAAGCCCAACATCGAATCGGAATGGCTTCATTTAAGTGGCGACCATTTCGGAAGGCAGGAGACAACCAACTGCCTCGTCTTCCAACAACCATATAATGAGTTATATACTCGCTCTCCAACTGAATAAAAAGATGAGGAGCACTTAGCTGATTGTCTTTGACCACTTTTCATATATACTAATTGTTGCACATCAAATAATCCTTATGTAACGATAATCTCCAAGACGGATAATCTTTAGGTGGCAGTAACTATAAAATTATAAGAAAACCAGAAATACCAAACTTGATTTGTAGATATTTGTCGAAAATAGCATTTATTTTTTTCTTATGCTACTTAAGACTTTGGACAAACATTGAGCAGCATCAGGCTACTACATAATACCGCATTCTCAGGAACAATTGGAGTTTCTTTTTTACATTTATAGAAAAGTTTTGATACCGCCAAGTTGAGTACAGTCTGCAGTTGGGTATTCCGAAGATATCCACTCATTATAACTAAATTCATTCTCATTCAAATATCAAATTGAAACTTCGGTACTTTGGCAATCTTGAAATCTCCATTACTGGTACTTCCTCAAAGTTAATTCCATTTTTTAGTTTTATTAAGTTCTGCTTATTTTGGTAAATCTCAAAAAACTCTCCTTTCATGCGCAAGTTGGCTTTAATAGCGCGTTTTCTTAATTGGCAGCTGCTTGAATTTCAGCTTATTAAAGAAGATGAATGCCATATTTAAACACACAACACACCCACTCACACACACACATATACACACACACATGTTGCCCTACGGACTCATAAATTATGAATGAAAACCTCACACAGAACTCACCCCGCTCCACGCCTTTTTCCAAAAAACTTGGCAGCCAAGAAGTGTGCTAAATATTTTAATACATGAAACCATAAACCTGAGTATTTATAAATTAAACTTTGCAACACACACACACACACACACACATGCAGGGCACTCACAAAATGGCTGACCCAAGGACCAAAAGGACATGTGCGAGTGAGCCTCATCAGGCATTCGCACTAATGTGCCTGACTTAATAATAATCAAATTTATATGCATGGTTATGTGCTTTAAGTGATCCGTGTTGCCAACAACAACAGCATACACAAACAAAGCAAAGGACGCAGAAGGATGAGTCCGAAACTGAGACTGTGGCCGAGACGGAGACAGGATTTGTTTCTGTAAAATGCAAAGTGTCAATTTCTGCACACATATCCTGGCTCAAGTGAGTACTTGGAAATGCCGGGCGGCAGTCAGTCGGTCTTGAGACGAGTCAGCCGGCCACGCCCACACAAAGTGCCGTTAGCTTGTTTGTTGTGTGTTGTGTGTGTGCTGTTTGTGTCCAACACTAAATGGCCAAAAGGTTGCTCTCTTGGGAGTCGCCCATATATCCTGCACACATCCCGACTGCACTCTTTGGTCCACTGCAGTGTGCACATGATGAGTCTTGAAAATGTTCACAAAAATTAATTATGAATACCGTAAGGATACATACACACACACACACGCACACACACACACACACGCACACACACAGGCGCACACACAGTTTATTTATTTTGACAAACATATTTTTTATTTAATTATTTTTGGCCATCTTTTTGCTACGAGGACCTTTGGCTGTGTCGAAAGTTTGCCAGCCAGAGACAATAAACACAAATTACAGTTACAAATAACGCATATGACCACATTTTTTGGCCAGACAGAGAAAGAGAGAGAGAGAGAGAGAGAGTGAGAGAGGGAGAGAGAGAGAGAGTTTGTACAGCAGGGCGCATTAACCCCTTTTAAAGGTATTTTTTTGTAGTTTTTGGGGTGGGCTGAGATCGCACAAGGACTCGCTCCTGGTAATCTATTGCCGCGGCACTCGACACGTGATAAAAAAAAAACAAGTAAGAGTGCACTAGTCGAGAGAGCTCGACTGGGAGATGCCCAGTTTTTACCTATTGAAGGAGATAATCTGCAATGTTGATGAGATTTTTACAGTTGTGCAATATTTTAACAAGATATATTTATACCCAATTGAATAGATGGACTCTCAGTTCTGCTTAGTGCATACCTTTGCACAAGTTCATGCCACCCCGCCGAGCAATTTACAATAGGGTATACAAACAAAAGAAAATTGAAATAAATTACCAAAACTAAAGGCACAACAACTGTTCGCATAATGAAGTCAAATTATGCATATGCGGCACAAACGAGGAGGGCGTTGGACGATGGGTGCGCCCAGGACGAAAGAAATTATGCAAATCGAGATGAGTAGCAGCAGCAGCAACAACAATTGAGCCTCGATTTCGTTGAGGTGCCTCCGATAATGTTGCAACACACCCCCAACTGTGCAACAGGCCGTAAATAGTGTTGATTAGCGTCAACATGCATTTGGCCCGAAAAAGTGTCACAAGTCACTTGAGACGTGAGAGACATGGGCCAGCCAGTGGGAGTGGGGGGTGGGTAGGGGTAGGGGTAGGGGTGGGAGCAGGGGCTATTGACAACATCGTCCAGTTTCATTTGGCGAACGATGTTATCATTTAATTCGTTGAAATTAACACGAACATTGTTAACTGTAAATGAGCTAATTAATCTAGTAAATGTGTCGTGCGAGGCGAATGTCTCCCCAGTTACAGGTCTCATTTCCCATCCCACTCTCCTTTCACACCCACCCCCTGAGTCACATGGAGTCATCCGCATGCCTCATGCCACATTGCATGATGCGAGCACTTTGCGTTTTTGTGGTTCTCCAGAGGATCCGCAGCACGCATATTTACAACGGTTTCACTCTCTGGTCTCCTCCAATTGCCCATTCCTGCCCCACTACACCCTCCCCCACCCCTTTTTTACTGCAGCTGGGAGGCACTCCCAGCGGGCAGCCTCTAAAACCCAAATGAGATGCACACATCGTAAACTTACCCCGAATGTGCTCTAAATAATTTACTAATCATTTTAAGCGCACACAATTTTAAATTTTCCAACAGTCAAAAGGGGAACAGGGCCATAACTCAGCGACTTGTTTTGCATATAAGCAGGCTATTGATCGAGAATATATATGTATATATAATTTTTGGTGTGATTGGGTTTTTGCCTGGGTTTCCCTAACTCATGCAACAAATGTTGGAGCATTTTGCATTCAAATATCCCCAGAAATCTTATAAATATTTAATATTTTTAAATTTATTTATAATTTTAATTTAAAAATTAATTTAATTTTAAAATTGCTTCAAATAAGTAAGTAAGAAAATCCCTGTAACTAAATCTGGTAAATAATAAATACAAAAATATGTTTTTTTTTAAGTTGTAAAAACTAACAGCCATAAAAGCAAAAGTTGTATAAAAAACGGATCCTGCATTACGATATTTGATATGCGATTTACTTATGCATTTATTTATTTACTTATGGCTAACTGAAATCTTTCGGCCTGGCCAAAAACACACAGAAAATCAAACTGTTTGCCACTTTTGGCCAGCTGTTTGCTGTGTGGCCACTAATGAACTTTGTACCCGTCAAAATGTAAACCGTTTTCAATAAAGCATTTTTCATGCGATTTTTCAATTGATTTGGTTGCAGTTGCAACTTATTTGGCATCCGTCGTATTTATGGCATGCGACTCCAAAGTTGTTTTCCCTTCTTTCAACGTTTATCAGACGCGACGATCGCTGATCGCTGAGATCGACCAACTGGTAAATATTTATGAATAGCGCATTTTTCGTTGCTGTTTTTTATGTTTGCTTTTTGGTTTTTTATTTTGCCTTTGCTTCATGTTTATCGCCAAACAGGTCTTCCACTGCTTCTGCTTCTGCTTCTGCTTCTGCTTCTTCTTGGGAGTGATAAGCTGCTGCAGCCCAGGTGAGGTGTGCGAAAAACAGAAAAAACAAAAAAAAAACAGTTCAAACACCTTGAGAACCGCTCGTTGGGAACTTTTACGCTCAAGCATAAATCTGAGCATAGTAAAAAATAAACTGTATATAAATATATACAGTTGCACTTGTGTAAACGAAACCTTTTTTTATCTTCTTGTTTGCTCAAACCTTGCCCCTCGGCAACGTTTAGCGAGCGCTTTGTAAATATTTAAACTGTTCTCGATTGTTTGGCAAAATCGTTGCATTTGGTCAAACACGTGTTTGAGATAATTTAATTAAATTTTGCTTGGCTTTTGTGCCACGTGCCGCAGCTGTAGCTGACCTAAACGTCCTTCGTTCTTCGTCCTTGCGACCCACAATACAACAACAAGTTGCACTCAAAACCCGAACTTGACTCAAGTGGCAAACACTTCAGCACCCGTTGGCAACGCTCGCGGAGCTGGGGTAATTTCTCAATTGTGGCAAGTGCAACTTGCCACACACACGCACGCACACACACACACAGCTTAAGGGCGGCAGAGAGAGAGAGAGAGATTGAGGGAGAGAGAGCACAACACTTTGATAAAAGTATCAAAGTATCACTAACTAAAATGTGCACACAGAGAAATCAATGAATTTTACTCTAATCAAGTTAAACCTTAAGTAAATCCAAAAACTTATTTCACTGATTTTATGTGCAACAAATAATCAAAGTGAATATTTATTTACTTAATTTAAGAGTTGTGTTCAGGCTGATGTGGATATGTTTGATGTACAATTCACTTGAACTCTCTCCCAGTTGGAATCGCCCATTTCTTTGAGTGTATGTGCAACTTTCCATTGATACTTTCCACAGCTACTATCGCATTACTATCTATGCCTCATCGAAACTTTGGTGGTCTTCGCCCCGTCTTTGTTTGGCTGGCAGACAAAGCAACTGTCATATGTTGTCATTTCCAAACATACTTTTATTGTTCAACAATCAGAAGCGACGGCATCTGGCATCAAATCCGCAGAGAGCACAAATCTACACAAACACACACACGCACAGAGATTGTGTTTAAACAAATTCCATGAATAGATGATGATGATGACTTTGAAGAACTTGGACTGCTCAACTGAACCTCCAATAAAGATTCTTCGACTCAAGCGGGAACTGAGCTGCAGAGAGAAAAAGACTGGAAACTAAAAATGATTTATGTTTGACGACTGCTGCTGCTGCCGCTGCTGCTTCTTCCCTCCACATTACTCTTAGCTAATTTGCATATTGGTCTGCAGCCAGGATCCCCATAGCACAAAGGACACTTGAGAAAAATGCATAAAAGGAAACTAATTAAAATGTTAGCGCCTCAAATTTCCACATTTTCCATTTCCCCGCCTGGCTTATTTATTGCCTCTGCACTCTGTGAATGTCTTGCATGTGGCATAAGTCAAAAGTATTCCTTTCTTCTGCTGCTGCTTCCCTTTTCCCATTGCCTTTGCTATATGGCTGACAAATGGGGCATTTACATGCGAGCCTGCTTCGTCCTTCTCAATTATTCATGGCTACGCTGTGCTGAAAATGGCGTCTGGCCAAATCATGTGAAATCTCATCAAATTTACAAAATTAAATAAATTAAATCAATTTGCAATAATAGTATTTGTATTCAAGGCATTAAGACAATAATAAATAAATAAATATACATTTTTTTTATGTATATTTATGAATTATAAATTGTATGAATGCCTTAAGGAAAATCTTAGTTTAATTTACTTTTTAATGAGTTTGATCTGAATACAAAAACTCATTTAAAATATACTTGATGGGTTCGAAGATGCTTTCTTCTGCCTGTTGCATACTTTGGCATACTTTCATTGCAACCCTCATTTTTAATTGTTAAAAACAACTGTCATCCGTGTCACTTGAGCACTCTTCATGCCATCTCTTTCCTGCGTGCTGTTGTTGTCCTTGTCTGTTTGTTTTGGTTAAAAGTCAATCCGCAGCATTTGTAATAATAAGCAAAACAACTTTGCTAATCTCTTAAGTAGCAGGCACTGTTTGAGTTACAGTTACAGTCACTGCCAGCATTTAATTGTCCGTCATGAGTACCAATTGCTGGAGAGAGAGAGAGATTGATAGAGAGAGAGAGAGTGAGAGGGGTGCCTTGGATTAAGTTGCCCGTCAAATGTAATCCAATTGAAAACAATTCAAATTTGCTGCTGTTTTCCAATGATTTTCAATGTGCTCAACCAAAACAAACAACATTGTGAACTGGAAAGGGGGGCGTGGAGGGGCGCTGAGGCAAGGGCTGGCAGCTGGCGGGCATAGGTACAAAATTGGGTCCCATAGAGCGAAGGAGAGAGAGAGAAAGTCCCGTGGAGAATAGCGCGTGATAAAAGGGGTTAATCGAACGAGCGTCCGTTTGCAGGTTGGGAGTTGGAAGAGGGAGTTGGAGGTTGGACCCACGACTGGGATGACAATTCGCTCGGGAGCATCCAAGTCGCCGTCGAGTTCACGGCACAGATTTGCTCTGCGGTCGACTGTGGCTGCTGGCGTTAATGAGTGCCGCATACTTTTCCATTTTTGGGTTTTTGGTTTTTGGTTTTTGATAGTCGGTAAATTCAAAATAATTCTTGGGGTCGACTTTGACTTTGGCAGCCAGCCAGCCAATTGGCTAATTAGCGATGTCTGGGGACATCTTTTGTTGCCCTTTCGATGCATTTCGAGCATTAAATATTTGTATTTGTACTTTGAAAATTCCTAGCGACTTATTGACACGCGTGTTCCCAATTCTGCTGGGAGACATTTCGACTGTCACTAGATTTTTTGAACATTTGTAAATACCACTCATAAAATAAGTGCGTATGTACAATGGGGTCATCGAAATTAAGCTCAATTCGTTTTTGATTATTTATGACAAATGTGACGACTTCAAACCCAAAAGCTGCCAATGGAAAGCTGAGCTCTTGTGTAGAAAACTTTATTGTTTACCAATTTATTCAGTCGAAACTCATTAATTATATATGTAATTAGACTGATAATAAAAATTCATCCACATCGAACTACTATATCATATAGCATTCAAGGTAAAAATCGGTGGCTTTTATTTAAAGTAAAATTTAGTTTTCTTTGTTTTTTTTTTTGTAAGCGCATTTCAGTATTTTTCAGTTCTTCTGGTTGCTGCACTTGCAGCTATTTTTTAGTATTGACGTTTTCTGTATATATGTATATATATGTGTGCGTGTGTGTGTGTATGTGTGTGTGTGTGTGTGTTCGTGTGTGTATTAGCATGCAAGCATGAGAAAACCTAATGAGATTAAAACACCCCTCAAATTAATTCACAGAAGCGCAAACAAACTCTTTGACTTGCAACCCACTCTCTCTCCCTCTCTCTCTCTCTCCCTCTTTCTTTCACTGACCTGCATGTAGCTCCCTCTCACTTTTCCACTGTCTTCCTCTCTCTCTCTCTAGTGAGCATAGTGAGAAACCGCAAATGCGGAAAATGCAAATTGTTTGCCTGCTCAACTGACTTATTGACTGACTGACTGACTGCCTGTTGTTTTTCCTGATGAGGCGTGAAAATTTGTGGGCGGTTTCGCTGATGTTTGGTAATTTCAAACATGACACGGCCCGTTGCTAATCCGGGGCTAAGTAGAGGACTCGTAGTAAGAGTAGGTACTCGAAATTTGTTTGACAACTTGTTTATGAAAATGGGGAAAATCCAAGAAAATATTTCATTCTTTGTCTGACTTTTGTTTTTGAAACAAAGAAATAAGCAAGAAATTGGCATGTTTGAAAGGTAAATGTTAAACAATACACTATAGATTTAATATAATAACCACTAGATTTTCAAAGTGATTAAAAAATGAGAAACATTCGCAAATAAACTACAAAATAAATAAAAAAAAAAAAGCAAAGGAATTATAAATAAAAATAAAAAAAACCAGAACAGATAATACATATTCTTTTTTTTACAAATTTTGTTATCTTGGAATAATAGCAATAATTTTAATATTTAAATTTGACGCGCACTCAAAAGAACTCTTAAGCGTTTCACTATTCCATTCGTTTCGCTGTTGCACTGCTCGTTTCACTGCTTTGCCGACACTGTGTGCTAAGAGCAGCAACCGCTTGCTCTGCCGCGAGCAATGTGTGTGCGCTCTTTGGACGACGGGATTAAGTCCCATTGAAATGGCATTGGCCAATCAGCGATGCGCACACAATGACATTTTGTTCCGATTCCCAAATGGTTTCCCATTCGCTTTTTGGTATGGGGCGTTGACACTTTTTGGCTGCTGCTTTTGCTGGCGTTGCTGCTGTTGCTGCTGCTGCTGTTGCTGCTCTCATTGCCTCACTGGGCCCCGAAAATTTGTTGGCAGTCGTTGCCAGGGAATAGGCCATAGATAAGCCCGACCTGGACTTGCCACTAAGCAACAATGGCTCTATGTGGCACCCACTTGGAGGCACCTCCAATTGCCACTGTGCCAATTCGCAGCGTTCCCGCAGCTTTCTCTCTCTCTCACTTGCTTTGCTCTGCAGCTGCTGCTACTGCTACCGTTGCTGCTGCTGCTGTTGTTGCTGTGTCTCGCTCTGTTCGTGCTTTCTATCTCTCTCTCTCTCTCTCTCTCTCTTGCGTTCGCGTCCTCGTTTGGTGGATGCTCTGCTGACAGTTCGGTTCCCTTGTGCGCAGACACAAAAACAACAACAATAAAAGGAACAAGAAAAAACCACCACTCCCAGCGATAGGTTAGCATTTCCATTCGTCGTTCTTAGCCAGTTGTGTCTTATTGTGCACCCTCACACTACTCACATACACACACGCGCACACATGCTCATAAACACACATACACACTCATACACACTCCTGCGCTGCTTTTGTCGCCTGTTTCGTTTCCAACTCTCGTTGGTCGTTTGCCGGCGCTGCCAGCGTCGCTGTTTTGCGCTGCACTCGCTGCGGCTGCTGCGCAGTCGCCTTTTCGCAGTTTGCAGCAGCATCGGACGGCAGCGTAGTCGGATTCAGTTGGGGTTTAACAGCCACTCGGGACGGTAGCGCGCGACGCTTCAACTTGTGTGTCTTGCGACAGACCAATTTTTGCACGAAAATCCCAAATTCTCTGCGGTGCATTGGCACTTTACACCAGAGGCCTACACACACACACACACACCCACACACATAAATACATGCATACATATATATATATTTAATACAAAAATCAAAAAGCGGGCCGAAAACACAAAACCCCCAATTACAATTCAGTGTCGATTTGTGCGTAGCCATCAAATTAAAAGGGCTAAACTTTAGTGGCAGCTGTATCTGTATCTGTATCTGTATCTGTATCAGTAATCGTGCTCGCTCTCTCTCTCTCTCCCTCTCCGTATATCTCTTGCTCTCCAGAGAGATCGCGATAGTGACCCAGACAAATAAAAAACAACAACAAAAACGACAGCAAATAAATAGTTGAGTGTGGCAACAACAAAAGTATTCAAAACGGCCGCCACAATTGGAACAACGCCCGCGGCAAGCAACTATACGAAAGTGAGTGAATATCCGTACGCTGATCTCCACCAGCATCATCACTTCGCTAGCACAGCGCCCCTGACCAGCACCGATAGCTTCAAGCTGCGCTCCGAGGAGCCGGTGCCGGGCTTCAGCTCGGCCTCGCCGTGGCCAACGCTCGAGCTGGGCATGGAATGGGGCAGGAAACTGTATCCCACTGCGGGACCCCGATCGGCGGGCGGATTAATGTTCACATTGCCACCAACGGCGGCGGACATGAATCAGCCGCGGGGACCAATGACAGCCATGAAGGATGAACCACTCAGCGGACGCTGGGCAATGCAGCCAGTTGTCGATCAGACCAAGTAAGTGACAATTATGGTGATCTAGGATAAGTTTAATCAGCGCAAATGTCCATACAGCAATCCTCATCTAAGACATCCTTAATCCTAATATTATCGTTTCTTAAATGAAGTTAATGAGCTGGAAGAAGTGTCTTTAATCTGGCTGAGATTTCTCGAAATTTTTGCATTGGTTTTATATGCATTCCAAGTGTTGAACAACTTTTCAAATTCATACTCATTTTTAAAAGGAGCTTTTGAAATGTGGGGATTCCTTAAAGGAATTGTTATTAATCGGAATAAAAGCTGTCATTTTCCAAATCTTCCTTAGTTGACGTTAATCCTCATATAATATGTATATTTGTAAATAAATGGATGAAGACATTGTTAAAGTGGAATTCTACATAAACTTTGCCTAAAAGTTCTCCCTTCTCTTCTTTTTCTTGTAATTCTGCATTTTGAAAAGCAACTCAATATCGCATAAGGTTTAGCCTAAGTAGCTGTTATCTGGTCATAAGATAATGGTATTTAAGGAATTTTATTCATTTAAAGATTATTCGTCAAGCTTTATAAACATAATAGTGAAAGAAAGAGTAATTAATATAATTGTGCTATCGTTCATATATTTAAAAAAATGGGATTTCAATCTAGTTTTTTAAACACTTTTATTAATTCAATAATTGTTCTCTAGTTAATGACAGTAAGGCATCAAACAAGTTAACTATTTACCTAGTTACCTTCTTGCCAAATAAATATTGAAGCATTTCCAATCGAGTATTACTTAATCCCTAATTTAATTTAATATTATTGTAGCTGATTTGGGGCTTCGCATAATTTTCTATGAAAAGAAAGCTACACAAAGAGTCACGCTGATTAAAGGCATTTATTCGCAGACAAAAGAAGTTCAAATGCAAATTTATTGCTTGCGGAAGCTGCGGCAACATTTGGCCAAATTAAATGCCTTCAGCAACATTTAGCATGTTGCGGCAACAAGCCGAAACTGAGAAAAAAGTCTCCACAAAAACAAAAAGCGTTTGTTTACTTTTGCACAAAGCCGGCAGACGTCCGAGATAAAAATGCCCCCACGGGGGAAAGCTATTCGCAAGAGCGTCATTCAGTCAGTCAGTCAGTCCATTCATCAGTTAGTCAGTTACTCAGTTAGTCAAGCAAAAAGGGGGCTTTTTACGACGCACAACAACAACAAACAACAACAAGATGAAAACATTCGCATTTTGCACTCAAAGTTCCACTCGAAATTGAGTGTTTCACGGAGTTGATTCCTGGTTCATTTTTGGGGATGCCGCACGCACTTTCTGGGGTTGACTTCTGATGCGTTGGGATGTGCTCCCGGAGTGCGTAAGCTGCTCAAAGGGATGTTTTCTTCTTTTTTTGTTGTATTTTTTCTTATATTTCTGCTTTTTTTTTTTGTGGCGCTTTACTTTCGCTTTTACTGTTCGCCTTGGCGTTCATTTCAATTGAATTAGAAAGAAGAGCGCCCCCGGGCTGTGGGGTTGCTAGAAAACTTTGCCCGAAAGCTTCTCTTTGTGTCCCGGCTGTGTGTGCCGTGTCCTGTCTTTGTGTCCTGTTCTGTTCAGCTCTGTTTTGTGTTGTTCTGTTTGTTTAGTTGCGTCTGAGATGTTTCTAGCGTGAGATGTTCGCGCCAAGAAGAAGTGCGCGTGTGGCCGAAATAGAAAGTGCGACTACGAATCAAGCATCTACAACGAGTGTGAATGCGAGTGTGAATACGAGTGCGAGTGCGAGTGCGAGTGTGAGTGCGAGTGTGAGTGCGAAGATGACAGCGGGCTTTCATTCAGTGCATTTAGCGACGGCAAATCATCATCAGCAACAACAGCAACATTCACACTCACAGACAAACTCTCACGAACACAATCAAACAAACAGTAACAGGCACAGCAACACTCATCATCATCAACAGCATCATAATCATCATAATCATCAGCAGCAGCATTTGCAGCAGGAGGAAAATCTAAATCTCAATCGGGATCATAATCACAATCACAATCAAACACTGAGCAATAATACAAACAATAAAATAATGCGCTGTGATGTGAGGTAAAAAATGAATAAAATCAAAATATAACTGTGATTTCCTATCTATATGCTTCCCAGCTAATCACAGCTATGAAAGTGACAAAACAGTATCAACTAATGCGATTTTATTATTTGTTATCAAAGTGTTAAGTAAATAAACTGAGCACTCATCCGTCCACAAAAATGATTCGTTTTCAAGCTGAGAAACTCCATAAAGTATATCAGTTGAAAATTACCAAATTATTTTGCTTATTTTCCAAAATATCTTTATGCTGCTTCTTGTCAAATTATAATTCACATTTCCATTTCAAAATCTCATTTGTGGACATTTTGGACTTATGCAAGTTCGAGTTGGAAAAGTTATTCGTTTATAATTCCCAATCAATCCTTCACTCAATCAAAGCCATCTAAATCTCTTGAGAAACATAAATATATATTCATATATTGTATATATTCAAAAAATAATTTTAATAGTCTTGCATAAAAGTTGTGACTTTATATCTGACAACATATTTTATGCGCGCTCATCTTGGGAATGTCATAAGATCGTTTTTCCACATATGTCATTTATGTGATTCTTGTTTGTAAATCATTTTTCATTTTTTATTAGCCCTTTGATGAAGAATTCAAAAATTTGTTAACCTTATCGTCTCCTGTTTGATTTGCAATTATTATTATCCTGCCCTGCACAAAGCTCAACTTAAAGTTAAATTTATTGTTGATTGTGAGCCGAAAACTTTGTTGAACAAAAGCAAGCGGAAAACTTTGTCCGTGGAATAAATTGCACAATTATCGGTCGTCGTACTCAATATTTTGTAGGTAGACATTTTTGGCCATTTATTTATTTATTTATCTATTGTTACATATTGTACTAAGTACGGCTATACAACAAACAACAAACAACATGCAACATGCAGCATGCGACATGCAATTTCGATCATAAATCAGAAATATTTGAAATTTATTTCAACAAAGATTGCAAGCGAACTGCAATCGAGGAAACAATGCAACAATGGCCATAAAATGTTCTGCTCCTTCTCCAAAAAACACAACAACAACAATATATGGCAAATAAAGTGTCCTTTTTAAAGGACACTCGATGAGAGTTCAGAATGTGATGCGAGTGTAAATAAAAATAGAAAAAAAAAAAAACACCAAATGGAAATTCACGTGCGCGAAATAGTCAAAACGTGAGCACGAGTCCTGCGTCCTGCGACCTGTGTCCTGTCCACGCTGGTCCAGCTCTGGCCACCTGGGCATCGATTTCCGACAATTAAATGTTGGCATAATAAAATCAACAGCAAAACGGCCACAAAACGTTTTTCGCAAATTGGCGGCAAGTGCAAACAAAGCAGCAACAAGCAAAAAAAAAAATACAAACGTTGACAATGACGGCGACCAACTCGGAAAAGTCAACAATCGAGTGCTTAGCTCCCCAAGTCCCCACCACTAAACCCCTCCCCCCACCCCCTGCCAGTCATCAAAGCATTGTAGTGTGGGAGTTGCTGCTGGAGAGGGGGGGCAGTAACAGAGAGTCGCAATTTTTTATTTGCTCATTGGTTTATATATTTTGCTGTTCACTTTTTCTTTTGCCTTTTTATTTTTTGGAACGGCGCCATAACAATAACCTTTCGCCCAGGATGTAACATGTCTCTCTGTCTGTCCGACTGTCTGTCTGGCATTCATGTATGTGTCGTATTTTGGTCGAGAGAGCTCGACACTTGTGTGTGTGTGTGTGTTGCCATTTGAATCGCATCGAACGGGAATACCATGTCACCTGCCTCCCAATCCTCCCACTCCCACTTTACTGCTGTTCCGTCTGCTCCTGGCCGGTGTCCCTGTTGCACTGGCCGATTTTCGCCAACTCGGCCTCAGCAGCCACAAATTGTCTAATTTCATTTGTTGTCGCAAAAATGGCCAAAATTGAAATTGCATTCATGTTGGGCATTGAGTCGAGAATTTTGTAATCACATTTGGCTTAGCGACTGCAAAATTAGTTAAACCCATCCAAAAAACAAAAGTTCTTCAGTTAAGAAATTTAATGGAAAATGAACGAGAAACAATTTTTAGATAAATATTTATTCCTTCAAGTATTCAACTTTATGAGAATAATCTTTAAAGACTACACATATTTTCTGCTAAATAAGCTTATCGGGCTTAAGTATTAATTTTATATAATTTAAATCGCTGATTTGTTCATTAAGTTGAAGAACTTATATATTTTCCTATTCTTCTACATTATTTATAAAATGTTCAGAATGAAAATGGAGTAGAACAAATGAATCAATCACATTGAATTGAAACAAGAAGTCAGAAATCGGCTAACAATATTTACAAAGCTACTTCAAATTTGTTATAATAAACTCCAAAATATAATCTACTTTTTCGATATGTCAAACCTGCAATTATTTCAGTCGATTCTTCAGGGAATTTATTAATATACTGCTGCATATAATATATGTAGCTAAGTGCTTCAAATCAGAAACATTTGCCGCGGTTGACGTAACCCAAATTAAGTCGGATATTTTCGGGGTGTGGGTTGGATAATTTTCAAGCGATTTATCATTTGGAACTATCATTAGCTGCGAGTCCACACAGTTTTGAACTGAAGTCCACAGGCATTATCCTTTGGCAAATGTGTATATAATTGCAGGCAAGCAGATAGTGTATATGACGGGTGTGTATGGAGGGGATTGGGCATACTTCTTGACATTTCCTGAATAAATAATACAAATCTGATAAAATCAGCATTTTCTAAATTAAATTGTTCGTTATGCATATGAAACGAAACGAAAGAGTGTGGGAGAAAGAGAGAGAGAGAGAGAAAGCGCAGCAGGACTAGTCGGCCGTGTCCGAGGGTCGCATATCCTGCGGTAGTTAGCATTGTCCGGTAATTGCGCTGACAGGCCCAGACAGGAGACCAGGCCACGAGTCTGCCATAAGGTGAGCTGCCCACTCACCGTTGCAGGAGCAAAGGCAGGAGCCGGCGCATGAGCTGGAGGAGTAGACACAGGAGTGTGTGTTGACATTTGGCATATGTGGAAAGGACAAGCCTTTGGCCCATGTTCAAGTCCTTGTGTGTCCTGGCCTTATAATTACAGTGTTTGTGCTTGGCCCACATAACATAAACATTTGTCGTTTGTTTGCCGACTCACGAGTCGCTGTTCAAGTCTCCATCTCTTCCCTGCTTTCCTCCCTACCCCCCTCCCTGAAGCTGTTGTGTGTTAATTCCTTTGTTCATCAGGATTATTGTGTCACGTTGAAGTTGCTTATGCGCTTTTAATGATAGCTGTCACTGGACTCTGGACACTGACCACTAACCACTATATACACTACACACTAGTCACTAGCCCGCATACACTTAAAAACATTTTGATAACCTTGATAATTGAGAAACATTTCGAAATTAAAAGTTTAAAAATATTTTAGGTAAAAGTTTAGTAATTTATATATTATTTATATCTAGAGGAACTTTGGAAAGATACTTTCTTAAAATATAAAGTTAATTGACAATAATTTCATAATTTCTTGATATATTCCACAAATTTTCTTTATGAAAATGTGTTTGAAGGAAATTTATACTTTTAAGAAACTGTTCTTCTAGTTGTTGCCCATATATTTATCTAAGTGTAGCCACTGGCAACTGTCCACCGGCTGCTGGTTAAATGTCACTATCCAGTAATTGAGTCGTCCCAAAACAATGAGACATATTAGTTGGTCTAATTGCCTCTAGCCCTAGGCCTAGCTCTCTAGCTGCCTATCCGTCCCTCTTTCGCTGCCTAATGGCATAATTAGAAGGAAACCTGCTCTTAAACACACACAATTTGCCATCCGTCTAATTGCAGTTTGGGCATTGGACGCGCCCACTTTGAGAAGCAGCCGCCCAGCAATTTGCGCAAGTCAAATTTCTTTCATTTTGTGATTGCACTCTACGATCGGTCGGGGCAACCCATCGAGATCGAGAGGACGGCCTTCATTGGGTTCATCGAGAAGGATTCGGAGTCGGATTCGACGAAGACAAACAATGGCATCCAGTATCGATTGCAATTGCTCTACGCCAACGGTAAGTTTAGATCCCCCCAGGAGACAAGAATTTACAAGAAACTTATCGTTTTTCCTAATTACAGGCGCGCGACAGGAGCAGGATATATTTGTCAGACTCATCGATTCCGTAACCAAAGCGGTAAGTTTTCACATTTATTCGAAATATATATTCCAAAAACTATTTAAATTGCTATAGAAAGCCGAGAATTTTAAGATTTGTGTTAATTAGATTAACTAAATAGAAAAAAGATAAAGTTAACCAGGATTTCTGTGCTGGTAAGCTCTTATCCACAGCCAGTTAAGAACTGACTAACTTCTAACTTGGTATCATCCTCATATATTAAAATATTAACTATTACATAAAATTCACTTATCTTAAACCTCAAACACACATTATTCTCAGTGTTACAAAGAAATTTCCACTTCAATCTTCTCATTTTCGTGTTTAAATTGATAAAAATGTTAAATTTTGCTCAATTTTTACTCATCTTTGTTAAATAATAATAAGAACTCTACTTTATCGAATTCGATTCTGTATTATAAGAGATCTTTATCGATATTTATCGATTTTTTTAATCGCCTGAAATCTATTTTCAAATCAAACATTTAAATTTTGGGCTTACACCAGGGAAAGTAAGAAAATATAGTTAAATTATTTTTATTCAGCGATTTGAACACCCTTATCTGCTAGCACATGTTAAAGTTGTTGTCATCTTTGACAGCAACATGCAAATTAACGCAGTCAATCACTTTGGGAGACCAAATGGACAACTGAGTGCCACATCCACACTTCCATCGAGATTAATTTCAATACACTTAAGTTTCATTGCCGCCCACCTCTTGCCACCACTGCTGCTGCTGCTGCTGCTGCTGCTGCTCATTTTTTGAAGTTGAAATGCTTTTTTGCCACGCAATCGAAAACTAATTTCTTCCACTTGGCTGTGCACTCGAAGTCCTTGCGTTCGCATTGGGTTTTTCAGAGTTTTTGCTGATTCGAGCATAAGTTGCATTTGAAATTGATTGTCACGGCTAATTAAGTGTGTCCTCTCCGTCTGTGTGTGAGTGTGTGTGTGTGTGTGTGTGTGTGTACGTCCAATAAATTGAGTCGTCAAACGGTGCTAGCTGGTCCTTTAGTCCTGTTCTCCTGACCAGCCAGGCAAACGAGCATTTTTCGTCGCGCCTCCGAAAGGGGTGTAACTGAGACACGATCTGGGCCCAATCCAATTGAACATGGTTAATGCGCTTTGTTGTGGGTGCTCCGTTGCCGTCCTTCTTGCTGCAGGCACGGCACTCAAGCCCCGGTGCACCATATGTCAGCTTTGTGTGAGCCTAATGCGTGTACGCTGCCTTCTTGCCTCGTGCCTCCTTGCCAACTGCTTGCTTGCCTCCTTGCCTACCGCCTCCTGTTTCCCCCTTTTTTTTAAGGGCAATTAATTTCTCGAGTGACAAATTTTTATAGACATTTTGCTCGTTTGTTCGCCTGTCGCTCGTTCGCTTTGCGTGCTTTCTTTCTTCCTTCGTATTCCGTTATTTTGTCGCCCGTTGGGGGCGTTCCTTTTGCACCCCGATCGCAATAAATTTGCCCACAAATTATCGATAGCCTCCCCCTACCCAGGGTAGACAGACAGACCGGTCACCAATGTCGGGGATTCCAGTATGTGTGTGTGTGTGTTGTTGTGTGTGTGTGTGCCAAATGGAATTTAATCGCAAAATATTTAACAAACTAAAAATAGACCCAAATCACACTACAAGCACTCCATTAATGAGCAAACGTGCTCTCTTGATTGCCCAATAATGTTTTTATTTGCAGCAGATTTCAAAAGCAATCACAAGAAATCGCCATATAAACATTTATAGAAAAAGTCGAAAGTTTGCAAAACAAATGTGAATGCGATAAGAAATTAAACATTTTGCAGTGTATCGAAGTTAATATACCCTTGAGAAAGTGTTAAAGAAATTGCTGACACAAAGTTGTTTTTATATAATGAAAGCAAACATCAGCTATATGCTTGCAGACATAATTTCGCTACAAAATTCAATAATCAAGAACTGCAAATAATAATATTAATAAAAGCATCATATTCGAATGAATACATTTTAAAATAGATTTGAAAACTGAAGCTCATTTAAATTAAATTGACTATGCCAGGTTGCCAACTTTGTTTAACAAAGATGAATTTCCGAAACTTTCCCACAACTTTGGTGCAAGTAGCTACCCCTTAAAAAGCCCCCTCGCTGACACGTAGCTGTCTGTCAGAGTTGAGTTCCGAATGTGTTGTAGATTTGAAAAAGAGTCAAAAATAAAATGAGTTACGACAAAAAACAAAAAAAGAACAATCATTTGATCGGATTAGGTGGGCTTAAGCTGCATTCAGCTGAAGCTGACAGAGTTACAGAGTATATATATATATGTATATGAAACAATACGATTAGAACGCGAGCTGGTCAAAATGTCATCCCTTCATTTCAGTTTTGTGTAATTTTTTGCATACGCGTGGCAGGCGTTGGCTGCTGTGCTTTTATCTGAAGCACAAACAGTGCGTAACAGGTAAACAAGAGCAAGGCAGGCGTACGTTATTCCCGTTATTCGTGGGATAAGCGACTGCTCCTTATCAGGGACACAAGTGAAATTAAAATTGTAGCAGCCAAATGCGATTAAGCGACAACTCGCGCAGAGACAGAGAGACATTGTCTTAGGCATTGATGGGAAAGCGATGGAAACACAAAAATGGGCGGACAGTTGTCACGTGCCGCGAACCCTTGCCTCCAGCTAGCTTTGGTGATTTTATCGCTGCATTAGAGGCTGTAGTAGTAATGTAGCAAATCATCGTCATAATCATAATTACATTCGATCAGATAACGCCCAGCGAAGGCGGCGCTATTGCAATTTGAGCTAACGAGCAGCAGCAGCAGGAGTATCAGGAGTACCAGGATCAGACTGAGTACGACTCAATTGCTGCTCATATTTCACAACGTATTCGCGGCATTCTGGTCGTGGTCCTCGTGCTCGCTCTCATCCTGATGCCCACATAAAACAAAAGCGAGTGCCAACTGCGACAACTGCCCAAAATCCTTTGGTTTGCGCAGCCAGTTGCGCTTATCGCGATTTACACGCATTATGCGGCCAGCAAAAAAAAAGCGCAGCGAAATTCTAAACCCAAAAAGCGAACAACCAGCGAAAGGCGAAAAGGGGCGATTGGCGATTGACGATAGGCGGCGATTAATGCACTCCGATAAGCGAGGGATGCCAATATGTACTGCAAACAAATATGTTAGTTTCTATGTGTGTGTGTGTGCAGCATCAGCTAGCCGAAAAATGTGTGTGCAGCCAGCAACCAGCAGCCAGCAGCTAATGAGCTGCCTAAAAAGCGCCGTTATTACTGCAGTTGTGACGCCATTGTGCATAAGAGAATATAAACATATTAGAGATGAGCAAATATTAGAAGTCACTGCGTAAATGTATCTATTACTGCGACAAGTGATTGTGATCATGGTTTAAGTGGAAGTGTTTGTATGTGTATATTGGTAACAGAGTATATGTATCAATTTCATGAGCTCTTATCTTAAGTACTTAGCGATGCACTCAGAGAAAAACGCTACCTGATTATTAATATATATAATGTATACATTAATATCTTACTAGAAGTAAATAACTTCTGCATTTTATAACAATGCACAAACAGCCTTAGAACACCTTGAAATAATAATATTTTCTCTGAACTTCTTTTACGCACAGAATGCGCTTCTTCTTTTCTGGGTGTATGCAAAAACGAGTTTGTCGCAGCCATATTGCGCATCACTAATTGAGTATTGACACATGCAAAAAGCAGCCGCGACAACAACAAAACCAATACTAACACATTCATCACACGCCATTGCGATATTTGTCTCTCGTTCGCTCTTCATACGCATCCTTCAGCCAACTCGCTCTCACTTGTGCTGCGCCTTTGTCTGCTTGCATCGTGTGTATGTGTGCGTGTGTTAATTAAGCGATAATATTAATTTGTGTGTCAACACTTAAAAATAAAGCGTGAAATTTTCGATTAATAACACATTTCACATTTCATTTTGCCATTTTATCCGGTGCACAATTGCTTTTTGTTTTTATTGCGCGACGTTGTTGTTATTATTATTATTGCTGTTATTGTTGTTATTGTTTTTACTGTTGCTGCTGCTGCTGCAGGCGACTCAATAAATTCAACAGATTGTGCAGAAAATCTGCACACTTTCATCTCGACAGTCGCCATTTGCTGTGCTGCTAATTTGTTTGTGTATGGGCATGTAAATTGTGTGTGTGTGTGTGTGTGTGTGTGTCTGTTGTTGCAATGCGATTAAAAATGCTTTCACGGCAAGTGCATTTCCATTTCTGCGGTCGACTCTGCTGCCAGCTCTTTGGAGCAAAAAAGAAAAAAACCAAACTGCAATTCATATCGCCCTCATTATGTAAATTTACGTATCTGCAGCAGTTGTGTGTTGTGTGTACATGTGTGTGTTTGTGTGTTTAAATATCACTTACATATTATAAGTGTAATCTCTGCACCCCTAAATTAAATTTCCGTTGAGTAACGTGAATTTGTCCTTTTGAGAACATTTCAAAATTCTTACCTCTGCTCTTCCTATCTTTTATATAAATATTTCTTTAATAAAGCACTTGATAACTTAAAGTTAGACATTTATTGTTCACTCTACGTGTTACAGATCAAATTAAAAAAAACTAAATCAGCCAGAATTCATTGCTTGAAAGCTTGAGTAATTTTTACTAATATTTTATTTATTTACAATTATTTAGAAAACTAATTCTACTTTCAATTTTGAAATCTTTTCTATAACTAATGTTCCGTTAGCTGCTGCGAATTATCTAGTTATCTAAATATTTATTTATTATAATATTATTATAAGTTTTTACTCGTATTTAAAGCACTTGAAAAGCAACCGTAGATGCAGTGTGTGAATGCAGATGGGTACTTCAAGCGAATCCCTTTTAAAGGATTGCTTTTATTTTTATTTTGCTGTGCCTGTCGGGATGGCGGGTCCTGGAATTTATGCGGTACCCCAGTGCCGAGACCGGCGCTGATAAATGGCGCTTTAATAAATTAAGAGTAACCCTCGTTGCCTTTTTTCTTTACACACATATGTACACACAATGTGTTTTTTTACATTTGCGCTTTACGCTGGGTGTTTTTTTTACAGTGCCTGCCTGCGATAATTTATCTTGTTTGGCGAGATTTTTATTTTGCACGTTAAATATGCAGGATGCAAGTGCGTGAATAATGCAAAAGCCGCTGCGCTTTTTATTTAAAAAGCGATAATAACAATTTGCGCAACAGAAACAACAAAATGGAAAACAACCAAGAGAATAACAAACAAAGCATTTCAGAGCGTCGTGTTTGCAACATTTTGATGCAAAACGTTTAAGCTTGAACGGCCACTGTCAATTGGCAACTCGTCAGTCGCCACTTTCATCATGTTCAGCTGCAACTGCCCTTTTCCCATTTTTCCCCACTCGTCACATCATCACTCGACTTTTTTTTTTTGTTGCTCTTGTTGTCTGTTGATTTTTGTTGGCTATTTTTTTGGTTCTGTTTTACTGTTATCCTGGCTGAATGCCAGCTAGCCAGCTAGACAGACCAGACCGGAGCAGCCGGGATGATAAATCGTAGTTTAAACGCTTTTACTCCCGTTTTAGTGTTTGTCCGTTTAGTTTTTTATTAGATGCACCATTTAGCGGCACTTTGCCAGTCAGATTTTCTCCAGATTTCTAGCCGCACTAATTGTTTCAGAGCTCCAATCGCCCACAATGATTGATGGCTTTGTTGCCCCACAGCTCCAAGTTCAAGCCAAAAATGTTTGTGTATTTTTCAATGGACCGCAGTTGAAATTTGATGCGGCCAAAATGTATTGTTTTAAGTGTTCTTTTTAATTGAGGAATAGCATATATATATACATATATAATAATAATATATATATACCCAATTATTATATATATTTGTAATTTTTACTTGCGCCTAAATCAAAAAATGTGTACGAGTCCGAAATCAAAGTGGTAACCATTTTTTGATTATTCTAATTGGGTTACTAGAACTATCCTAATGTATATACATAATTTATAGCTAGTGGAAAAACTTTAATGATATTTACATGTATATAGTATAGGATTACCATTGTTTATCTCCTTTCTTCAGCAGTGTCCAGCAGTGCCCACATCTATTCAATAAAATCTAATGTCAATATTAAAATACAAGTATAAAAAATGTATTTGCAAAAACATTGAAAGTCCATTAGAACGACGCATAAAACAACAACAACAACAAGCACGCACATTTGTCCCAAAAACAAACAAAAAATCTATCCTTGACGAAGGATGAGTTTCGTTTCCGGGCTTGGATTTGGAATTGAGCCAGCTCTATAATTAGCTGCACTTGCCTGTCCCACAAAAAGCAGAGCCAAAGGCTGGTAACTGGCAACTAGTATTTGACATTGAGCCCGTAAGGCTGCTGGTTGTATGTTATCCTTTGCCTTATAGTTGTTGTTATCCCAGGACTTAGAGAGCATCCTTTTGTTAAGGGCAAGGCTGTTAATGTTGTTTTGTTTTTTGTGATGGGGAGGTGGGAAGAATTATTAACCTAACAAACGGGATAATAAGGGATGATCATAATTTTACATGTGCTACCTTAAAACAGCAGGGGGGTGGAGTGGAGTGGAGTGGGGCGGGTTGGAGTAGAGTGGGGTGGGGTGGGGTGGGCAACAGTGCCTGCCTGACTGGTTGCAGTGAAATTAATTTCTGATTATCTGTTTGAGGCTGGCCGGGATGAGTCTCAGTCGCAGCTAGAGACAACCAAAAACAATGCACATATGCTGGTGACGTCACAGGAAGGCACTCGTCCTTGACGCAAGTGGCAAGTGGCAGCATTCGCTGGTGGATGAAAAAAGGTGCTCTCCTCGCCACTGCTCAACCATCTAGGTAGTTATTGTTATTACTTTTGCGTGTATGCATTTTTACGGCAAGGACACTGATAGTGATGAATGAGGCAGTCCCCGAGTGCCGCAGAAGCCAGCCAGCCACTCCTCCCCCTTGTCGCATATGCCGTGTTTTTGGCCCAACTAATTCATTGGATGAGTGTTGGATTACACAAGGACAGGCACAGGCACAGGCACAGGGGAGAGGCAGCAACCCGCTTTAATCATTTTTAAATTAGAGAACTATGCGCCTTTTTATTTTTGCCCACTGCTCGTGCTCCGGGGCCAATTCATTTGGCAGTGGTTGCTTCTAGCCTCGCATTTGTTTATCTATTTGTTTTTGTTTGGCCGAAGGCGCACACACACACGCACACACACAGCACACTCGAGAAAGGGAGTGGGAGAGGCAGCACCCAACCCAACTCGAAACCCCCCCCAACTGTAGCATCCTGCTGGCAATTGCAGCAGATTGTCTGACAAGAGTGAGTTGCACTTGCGGTCACCAATTCGTCCCCCGCCCCCTCTTGAAGTGCGTGTGCACCGCACATGTCAGGATTTTCATTATTTTTTCTTTCTGTGTAGACTGCCACTGCCACTGACACTGACACTAAAATGTTTAGCCCCCCTCAGCTTATTTTTTTACGCCTAAATAAATACAAATACCACCCAGTTATTATTAGCCAAAATTTGAGGTATTCGCTTCGAGTGTGTAAATATTTGCAGTGTATGTAGCACGTACATATACATGTATATATGTCCCATATGTCGCGACCTTCTGACCAACTCGCAGCTCTCGAGTAGTTGCACTGTAATTAGCATTTATGTGTGTTTATATTTGCCCTGTGCCCGTGGAGTTCAGAGAGGGGAAGTGCGGGTTGTGCGGGTGGTGCTGTTAGGGCAGTGGCTAGGCTTGATAGCAGGTTTACTTTTTGGGGTAGACTGGGCATGAGCTAAGTTAGACGATAGATATAATCAACAGAGCTGAGCAAACAGTTCAGTTAATCAATAAAAAATAGAGCAGCTATTAAATGGTTAACCTAAAATCAGTTTTGGTAAGATTTCTGTGCTGGAATTAGAAACTAGTCAGTCAGCTTATTCTCAATTCCTGACATCAGTAGATACTAATCAGTCTCAATTCCTGATATCAATTGTTATATATAAGCATTAAGTGTATTTTCGCCATGCAAATCCTGATATATATAAGTTATCTAGTTGAGTAAATAAATAGCTTTACACCTGCCTATGAATACCCTGTTTAATCAGACGCCCCCCATTGTTAGCATAAGCTCTCGCATAAGTAAGTGAGATATGTGAGTTTTGGCACCTGCCAAGAGCATCTAATAAGCAATTACTTACAATTTGTACACAATTTTCTCCGCTTGCAGGCCATCATCTACGAGGGCCAGGACAAGAATCCCGAGATGTGCCGTGTCCTCTTGACGCACGAGGTGATGTGCAGGTAAGTTTCAAGCAAAATCAAAAAACAAAAAAAAATCAGGGGTATTCCGTTAATAATCTACAAATGATTTCGAATGCATTCACTTCCCGCGCTGCTTCGTTCCATCTTTTGTCTTACTTTGTAATCCACACCATTCGGCTCCCTTGTCTCGGGGGTGCTCCCCAGTTGACTCCCCGGGGACTTTGCCTAAGCATTTATATATATTTGGCTTGTGAGCTTTGCTCCAAGCCACTCGCTCACTCAAACTCAAATTGTTTGTGAGCGAAGTTCGCCTTTTCCGTTCCGCAATTGGCAGCTACGCTCATTTGTGTGTTTTTAAGCGTTTTCCGCCTGATTTTTCAACAACGCATATTTTGTGCTCCTTTTTTCTCGATTTTTTTTCTTTCTGTTTTTGCTTTGAGCTTTTGTGACCGCCTCTGCTTTAATATTGTTGATTTTTTAGTTTACCTCCTGGCCCGTCCCGTGTTGATGTCCATCGCTATTCCATTTTTTCCTATTTCATTCTATTCTGCCCCCTTCTCTGCTCTCCTCTCCTCTGCTGTCTGTCCAGTTCAAGCTGGCTTCGTTTTATTTTTACGCTCAAGCGCACGCGAGCTGAAACGTATAAATAGCAGCCACTCACAAAACCCCTCTCTCTCTCTCCCTCTCTCCACTTCTCTCTCTACCTCTTCACCGGCCCCCTTTTCCACTCTCTCCTTCTTTTCATCTCCCTGTCTCTCTCTCTCTATCTCTCTCTCGCTCGCCATCTAGCATCATCATATCTCTGGGCAGTTCACCCTTCTAGCGCCCAAAACAGTGGCTGTCAGTTGAAGGTTGACTCGAAATAACACAAATGAAAATCTATTTGCTACTAACTGACTTAAATATACCCTAGAAAGCTTTACACCTTGAGCGTAATATTTAGATTAAAGTAAAGAAAAACATTTAGAAAACATGAAAATACATATCAAGATTCAACACACTTTAATCGAGTTTTAGATAATTTTCTATTATTTTTCAATTAATTAGTTTTGCCGAAACTGAACCAATTTTTAATAGCAAATCTCTTTCTATCGTTGGATGACTTCAAGATTAATATTATATATTCAAATTCAAAGCGTTTCAAAATTTGTTCATTTTCTAATAAATAGCTTGCACATTTCAAGAGTTTTAACCACCCCCAACATTAATAAAGATGTTTTTCAAATTATTTACTGCTTGATTCCAGTTAACTTTCATTTCTTAGCGAGATATACCCGCATTAATCCCACAAGGCAAATGGGTATAAAAAAACGGCGCAGCAAAAGCAGAAACAAACAAAAAAACAGAAAAAAAATTACGCAGATTCGTCCCCGTTAGCCAGTCCCCTCCCCGCCCCCCGCTCGACCCAGCAACTCCATTCAGCTGCAGCTTCAGGGTGCGCGTTGGCCGGCCATCTTTTATTATTTCGGATTGGCACCCAGTTTTTATGTTTGCGTAGCATTATCAAAACAAGGGGACAACGCACAGGGGTTGACTTTGGCTCTCACCCCTGCCCCTGCCCCTGCCCCTTTACCCCCATTGCTGCCTGTACTACTTCTGGCCTTAGCTTTCGGCTTGGCCAAGAAAGCAGCAAAAATCAACAGCTTCGCGTAACACAAAGCAAATACAAACACAATGGCGACCGGCGTTAACTCTTGGCGTCTCAGTCGCAGTCGCTGCTGCAGTCACTGCTGCAGTCGCTGCTGCAGTCGACGTCGCAGTCGTTGCTGGCAGCGACAATGGCATCTTCTTTATCGTTTGGCATTTCGCCCATTTTAGTCATCCATGTTTATGTTGCGCACAGTACGATGCCAAAGCTCAAGCTTTAGCTAAAGCCACCCAGTTAGTGTGCCACCCCTTGAACGAACAGAACAACAACCCCCCAACTCCCATCCCCCAAGCCCCATACCCTTAAATATCATTTCTGCCCGGAGGCTGTGCGACCAACAAAAAATTACGCAGCCATTGAACTCAATGCGTGTTTGTGTGTGTGTGTGTGTGTGTGTTTGCCTAAAAATAAAGCCAAATGCATTATTCCAAGAGAAAATATTAGCGAATTTTCAGATTTATCAACTGAGTCCATTTTTAATAATAAGTATCTAAAGGAGATTTTAGATTCATTAAAAAAAACACATTTAAATATATTTCCCTTTATTTAAATGAATTTCTGCAGACAATTTTACATTTTTATACATATAGAATATAAATTCAAAATGTTTAAAAATGTTTTAATAGAAAAAATTTAGAAAAAAAGGTTAAAAAAAAGCCTCGCAATTTATTTAATGCATATTTAAAGACAATCATTATTTATTATAGCCAGCCATATTCAATGTATACTTTTTAGCATTTCAATAAATAGAAAACATGAAAATTTAATGTATTTTTCAATTGATATATTTGAATTTTTCTACACCTGTCTTTTTGCTGGTTTTTCGCTGTTAGCTTTAAGTGGCATCAAACAACGTTTTTTAACCAATTGATTTTCTTTGTACTTAATTCAACTGCAGCCGCTGCTGTGATAAGAAGAGCTGTGGTAACCGCAACGAGACGCCGTCGGACCCCGTCATCATTGATCGGTAAGTAGCCGCATATCAAAATATATATATATGTGTCCAGACATATATATAAATATATATATATATGTATCGTTTGGAACTCCAAACTGATGTGCCATAGCACAAAAGATGACATTTTAAGCTGCTTTTCATCATCGTCGCTGTGTGCGCTTTTTATTTGTGCCTGTTTTGCGGCTTGTATGCGTATCGTTGATTTATTGGCATTATTATCAACTGCAATATAAAACATGATGCGGCAACATGGCCAGGACCAGTACCAGGACCAAGGCCAGAGCCAGACAGCAACAGAGACGGATGACAGTTTGAGCTCTGGCAGCACACGCTCTCTCTCCCTCTTTCCCTCTCTCTCACTCTCTCTCTAGTTCTTTCCCTCTCTCATATTGTAGGAAAAGCGTTGAAATTCGCAGTTCGAAAAAAGAAGGAAATACAAAGTTCATCAAAAATGGCAAACGCAAATTCTATTTTCATAAATTGTGAATTGTTGGAATTGTAAATTGTAAATTGTAAATTGAGACGAGTGCAGCACTCGCACAAGGCAATCTGACACCCGATCCCCGCAACCCTCGATTTGCCGCTGCTGCCCCCGCTTGTGCCTGTGCCCCTGCCTGTCACGTGTCAGGCGAATTATGTTAATTGTATGCACATCCTTGCGGCTGCCGCAGCCACTTCCCTGGCGCAAGGACAGGAGGAGCGGCAGACCGCCAGCCGGGAGTGCGTCGCTTCTAATTGGCTTCGGAAATATTATTAGAGAGAAACACAAATTGTTTGCACACAGCACAAAAAAAAACACACACACACATTTATATATAAGTAGCCGCAGTAGGCGGGCAAAAGGGGGCGGAGATTAGGACTCAAGAATATACATTTCATTCAAATTATTTAGGGGCTTTTGAATGTTTTTGCATAATAGTGTTCGAGAGCAAGTTAAGGGAGTACTTCTCAAAGTACACAAGTTCAATTTATTGATACTGCATTTATGGTTCATTTTTTCAATTCTTAAGCAATACGTTTAACTTAATTTAAGGAAATTGAATTAAGCTAAGACAAGACAAGAGAAACAGAGAAAAAAATAGTTTCATTAGAATTTATGCATAATTGCTTTTTAATCAGACTTAATTAACTATTTCCTGTTAATTATTCGCATTCATAATTATCGTCTAAACCAGTTTTGAAATTGAGTACATTTGCACTTTAATTGAATTAAATTGAATTGAATCCAGTTAAATACTTTTGCCCAACATTTTTGCATAATCGAGTTGCCCGTGAATGACTCGAATGCCTTATTGGTCAGCTGGGTGCACGCGTCCGACTTGTGAAGCAATTTCGACGTGGTCAATTGTATCGCACCTTATGCAGATAATGATCGAGTTGGATCGAGATGGATGGTGCTAGGGGACCATCATTGATTATCACAAACATGCGGTGGTCCCTGCGATTGGATCTAGGAAAGGGTGTTTTAAACTATTTGCCTATTGGCCACATTTGTATATAAGGCAAGTTGTTCACCGACCATGGTGGTATTCTGCGAAACCTGCGGCTAAATACCAGCTGGCCTCGAGCCACCAGCCACCAGCCACTAGCCAACTGAGAGCAACAACAACAACATTAGCAAATGCAAGAGACTTAATGATTCTATTACATATTACAACAAAGCGTTAAGGGAAGCCAAGACGAAGAGACTTAGACTCGAATCGGAGATGGAGTTGGAGTCGGAGTCGGAGTTGGAGATGGACTCATTTATGCCTTGGCTGGTTACTGGCAATCAGACCATAATTGGTGTCATAATTAAATTTAATTGATTGCTTGTTGTGTTGGCTATTCAATGTACGAGAGTGAGAGAGAGAGCCACAGTGCGATGGAGAGAGAGAGGAGATATATTCTGCTTTGGTTTCAGCTTGCAAATTAGGAAATATATTGCAGCAACTGCCCAGGCCAAGTTAGTTGTGCACTCAACAAAAAAACTATATACTTCATTGCACAACAAAAATAGTTGTGAAATAACATTGAAACTTTTACAAAATAGTTCTTCAAATTAAGAAAAATGTTTCTTTTTTTATTAATACACACAGAAACAGTTTTTTCTACTTTCTAGAAACACATTTTTCAACAAATACAGTTTTCTAAACAGTTTTTGGAATTGTTTTTCCATTAATTAAAAGTCCTTCCCAAGGAAGTAGTGTTCTTCAAGTCAAGTTCACTTTACTAAATTCGTAAGCATGTCAAATCAATCATAGTTTTTGTGCAGTGTACTTGAATGAGTGCAGAATGCAATGCTTTTTCAGCCCGCATTCAATGGGTTCGGCAAGATCAGAGCTTCTCACATTTATGATCTTGTTAAAATTGCTGAGCGTGTTTTGCTGCACGCTACGTGCTCCACAATGCCAACCGATCCGCTGCATGAACAGTTATCGTGTGGCAGACCGATCTAAACTGGGCTGCTATCCACGTGCGGAGGCGCGACACTTTGCGCTTGATATTTACGATTATTAATTCATTTTTCGCCAGCTTATTTGCGCAATGCGATCGCCTTGTTAGCCAACCGGCCAAACTGGCAGCTGGCAAGCTGGCAAGACCAAATTGGTTAATCCCGCCGCAGCACATTCCCAACAGCATCCATCCAGCGCTTCGCTAGCTGGACACTCGGCACATGTCGCATTTGTCAGTCGGGCTGTAACTTTTGTCGGCAATGGCCAGCGAATCCTCATCCGAATCAGAATCAGAGCTGCAGCTTGAGAGGCGCATATCAATCACAGCTTCCCCAATCAGAGCTTGGGGCGGCATGGATCACAGATTGAGTTTTGCTCATCCTGTTGCCGCTCCTGCCTCCCCCCCCCGCCCCCCTTCTCATTGATATGTATGCCTTGCAGTAGATCATGCCGCCAAACTGTGTTTGCCTCGTTCTGCCTTTGCGGATAATCTATGTGGTCGCAACTAAATTTTGTGGCACAGCCGACATGGCCTAAAGCGCTAACTTGGCTGGGGGTCCCGCACATTTTGCCACTCAGCCAGCAACAACAACAGCAACAACGATCACTGCCTGAAACTTGTCACTGAGCGCGCAACAATTGGAACTGATTGAAAATTCCGACTGTGGCCAACAGTCGCCTGCATTTCAAAGTGGCTCGTTGCTCGGTTTGGCTTCACTTCACTTGGCTAAGCCAAAAACTGATACATATGACAACAACAACCGGGCAGACAAAACACCAAACACATCGCCCTCCCAGTTGTTGCTACTGTTTGCTACTGTTGCTGTTGCTGTTGTTCATGCCACTTGCATGACGCTCGAACGTGTGCCGTGAGAGAGCTGCCACCAACAACAGCAACAACAAGGAGTCAGTCAGTGCCTGGTTTGGTTTCCACATGTTTTATTGATGAATTTCTGTTATTCATGCAACGATCGGCAGTTCTCTGCCAGCCAGCGAGCTTTACAGATGCCGAAATTGTGCACACAATGCTCTGTGAGATCGCACAGTGGGACAAAACTGACATAAACTAATCAATTCGTAAACGATTATAAAATCTACTTCTAACTTGTTCTGATAGATAAACAGATAGGCAAAAGTTTAACTTAATATTATTTTAGATGTAAAGTTGAAAATTCCACTTTTATTTAATATTATTTTAGATGAAAAGTTGCTTCTGATAATATTTTAGATAAAGATTTAAAATAGTATATAATTTAAATAAATATATAATTAAATAAAGTGCATAGTTATAGTTAATTTGATTCAGTATTAAAAACATTAAACATTATATTATTCATGAATAGTCAAATCTGTGATTTTAGATGAAAATAGATATAGTTTTGCGCTGATTTTGAATGCTTCCAAGTATTTTACTATATTTGAAATATAATAAGTTAATAAATCATTCTAAAGTATTTCGAGCTGCATAGTTGAACATTTCGATAAGTTAAATTTGATTAATTAATAATATATTTTTTTTAGTCGTAATCCATGCTCAAGTTTTCAGCTTCACACAATCTGCAAAAGCAGTTGCAATCCAGCAAAAATAATTAATAAATATTTCATCAAATTGCAACTAAAATCAACTCAAACTAATTACGATTAAATTTAGTTGTAGTTATTTGAAGTATTAGTCACAGTACCTACATATATAGATAGCTTGAGGATTTGCAATTACCAGCGGCGTTTGTTGAAGACTGACCAAGCTGCAGTCTGCCGCTCAGTCCAGCCTCCCTCTGCAGCCATCCGCTCCAGCCTCTCCCTCCGCGAGCGTCGCTCTTCGTCGCCAGTTTAGCTGCATGTTGAGGCCAGCTTTTATTTATGATTTGCGAGGACACTTGGATCATTGTGTGTGGATCGATTGCAACGTTTGCTACGCTGTTTTTTATTTTATTTTTTGTTTTTGTTTTTGTTGTGTATTTTTTTAGGTATGCGCTTCGTGTGTGTTCCATAATTAAGTGAATTTAAAGAGCACTTCGGCGGTGGTCGCACTGTCGCCACCGTGGATTCTCGGCTCTGCGGTCTCTGTGGTCAGCTGTGGCATTTGTTGTGGCTGTTATTGTTATTGTTGTTCTTGTTGTTGTTCTCATTTTATTGGTTGTTGTTGCTGTTTGCAACATGTTTCCCCTTTTTTTTCACACATTTTTGGTGTTGGCTGTTGAGATTGAGTTTGAGTTTGGATTCGGGTATTTGATTTTACTTATTTATTTGTTCAATTTTAATCTCATTTCATGTGCCCATTACCGGCCACATCTGGTGTATGCGTAATCACGCAAATTATGCCAACACACACAGCACAACACACACAACACACACACACACACACTCATAACTTCTATGGCCATTAACGATTATCGCGTGTCAAATGTTTGCTTCGACTTTTTAATTTGAGTAAATTGCGCGCTGCACTTGAAGGAACACATAGCAACAGCAAAAAACAGAGAAACATCAGCAACAACATCTGTTAGGGGAAATATGCTGAAAATTGCTATTTGGAAGAGTGGCTGGTCAAATTGATAAAAAGAACAAACAAGAAAAAGCTAGAAGCAAGCCAAAACAATCCGAAATTTGCCGCTTTTGCATTTATCCACGTCATTGGAATTTTCTTCGCTTTATTTCAATTTTCTGTATTTTATTTTTATTTTGCCTGCGCGACAAATAAACTAAGTGCAAACTTACCCACAAAGGTGGGCAAACGCCCACCGCCACCGCCCCTTTTTTTTACCCCTTAAGCCCAGTTTAACTCCACGTTTGGCGACAAATAGAATTGATGTTTTCGTGGTGTACAGTTGGCTTACAGTGGCGTCCAACAATATTTGTGCAACCACTTTGCATATTGTGAATTAAACTTAAGCTGGCACCGATCAGTAGCAGGGACTTTTCAGTTATGTTTCTCTGATTCATTCTCAAGTTATTTTAAGAACAAAGTATTTATTTTTATGGTAAAAATCATGTATTTTATTTCTATTTAATAATAATATAAGATTACTGACTGCCTTGCCTAATATGCCTGGCCACGACTGTTGTTTAAGGGTATTGGCTGCGTGTGGCAAGCAAATGTTTTTGTGGCCATTGCATGCCTTGATAATCGCGCTAAAAATGATGACAAAACTGCTGCTGTTGCCGCTGCTGCCGCTGCTGCTGCTGCTGCTGCTAGTTGTGGCAACAATTTTTAATTTTCTAAATGCATTCAGGCACACCATTCGATTCCTGTTCCAGGTGGCTGTTGTGGGTGGGGGGCAGCGGTGGGCAGGGTTAACAAATGGACGTGGACGAGTTTGTGGCACGAATGTGCGAGTGAGTGCCTGCTATAACACTCTCTCTCTCTCTCTCTCTCGCTCTCTCTCTTTGGGGTAGCTACTCAAATATTCAAAGCGACGCAGCAGCAGCGAAAAAAAAAACCCAGACACAAATTTGACGGCACTTGTGGTCAGCAATCGACAGGCATATGAAATATTGGGCAGACGCTACAAACAGACAGACAGACAGACAGAGTGACATAGAGTCTGCCTGAGAGCGGCAATAACAGTTAATTATCTATGGGGATAATGCCGCTCGTACATTTTGCCTTTTTATCGCCACACAATTTCCCCATAGATATCTTTTGAAGTTGAATTCGCCGTTCTGCAACCAGACTAGGAAAATGTCTTAGCCTGGCTGCTGACTGCTGGCTGGTGACTGCTGGCTGCTGGCTGCACTTGATTCGCACCTCATAAATCAATGGGGGCATCGAATTGAATTTTTGCATTTCAAAGAGCTCGCAATTTGCATATTTGTTGCCTGTCTATTGAAATTGAATTATTAATGCAAATTTTCACACGAGCTGTCTCTCTCTCTCTCTCCCTCTCTTTATCTATTTCTATCTCCATTTAAATGGCATTCGTTGCGAATCGTTAACTCCTGGGAAAATCAGTTTATTAAATCATAAATATATATGTATCTAAATGCAAGTGTACTTTTAAATTGCTGATTACAATTTTTGCACTTTAAAAACGATTTGCTCAAAATTGGAATTATTTGTTCCAAATTTCAATTTGCTTACCAGCGGCAGCAGCAAAAAAGAATTGGAAATGAGCAGAGGCAAAACTCCAATTCGAACTGCCAAATAGTTTAGAATCTAAACAGCACCAAGGGTATTCCACTTGTCAAATAGTTTAGATTGATATGGATAGCCCTCAAGATGTAGCTATGTAGGCAAAGAAGAAAGCCAGTTGAAATATTATTAATAGTTTGCAGTTACGCATTTTGAGAGGGCCCAATGAATTAACAATAATGTTGTGGCAGCGAAACTAACTGATGTGCATAATTGAAATGACCGCGATGTTATTTAAAATTTACAGATGCAAACATTTCGCCTGATTAGAATGCGTCGGGCGGAGCAGAGTTCAGCTCTTGTTTAGGCCATTTCCTCAGCCATTTACGCATGCTGCATAATTAATTACATTAAAAGCGTTAACTGGCAGTCAACATACACACAGACAGACACACACCCTTGTGCATGTGTAGGCAGCAAATAGTTAGCATAATTTGCGCATTTCAATAAGGTCGATAATTTGATGGCTCAGTAGTTCGCCAAAGGTTAAGAAGCGGATGCAAAGGCGAAGTCGAAGGCGAAGGCGAAGGCGACGTTGTCGCTGACAGGACGCAGGGATAAGCTAAAGAGTAGCAAAAAGTTAAAGGCTGTGGGCACACACAACAAGCACACACACACACACACACACGCACACACACACACACACACACAGCTGCAGATACAGATACACACACAAAAGAAGATACATTTTGTATTTGTATCTTTGTCTGCTTGTAGCCTTTATCGATGTCTGATATTTAACCTCTATATATGGTATTTTTATGGTCACACACACACACACACGCACATACGCACACCCACACATGCTCAGCATGCGTGTGCTTACAGAAATAATCAGTTTAAAGATGAAGAAATCGGCAAACAACAAAAACAAAGTTGCCATTGTTGTTGCTGCCCGGTAAAGCAACAACAAAAACATTTACGAGGTATTTCCCTGGTCCCAGCGGCATGACATTGAATCCCAAAGCAACCCCCAACACACACACACACACCCACACACATACACCCACACACACACGCACACAGAGAGAGTGTGAGAGAAAATAAAGACGTACCCACAACAAAACGCAACTCTACCAAAAACTGTGAGATTCATTCACCAAAATGAACACTGCCAAAAGAAAGCTCTCTTTGCTCTTTGAGCGACAGCAACTCACTCAACAATAATCACTCAAAAAAATTGTGACTCACTTTCGCTTTCGCTCTCAGAGTCTGTGAGCAGGATTAAGCGCAAGTGTTTTCAACAAGTTCCCTTTGCAAATGTTTCTTCTTTTTTTTTGCGCTCTTCCGCCCAAAATAAAAAAAAATAAAAATAAAATAAAGGATGAACCACAAGCGAAAGCGAAAGCGTAACAAAACACAAAATACAAAACACAAGAAAACACACACACACACACAAACACACACACACACACAGAGCAGAAGTAGAAGTAGAAAACCGCCCTCAAAGTCTATATTACAATGCAAAGACCCCAAAAGCTATGAACTCTCAGCGAAGAAGGAGACGACGCCGAAGACGTTCAAGTCCAAGTGCGATTTTGATAAGGATTGTGTGACGACGCGTCATTGAGGGGGGGGGTGTTGGCTGGGTGGCAAGCAAATCTTTACAACTGCTTACGGGTTTTTGGGTTTGTGCTCGCCATCTGGGTGGGAGGAGGGGGGTACGGTTCATAGAGATTGGGGTCCTGCGGGCTGTTCATTTTTGTGCGTGCGCCGCGAAGCGTGCAGCGTTAAGTCGAGAAAGAGCATAAATAAATAAAAGTTCCAACGACAATAGAAAACAGCAGCAGCAGCAGCAGCAGCAGCAGCCCTGAACCTGAACCTGAAACTGAACCTCAACAAAATGGTGACGTTCGACGCCATCTTTTGACTGTGTGTGTGTGTGTGTGTGGGTGTGTGTGTGTGTGTGGGTGTGCGTGTGCGTGTGTATTATTTGTGCGTGAAAATGCCATAGAAATGGCGCCAAAGTAAGTTTTCACAGTTTTGGGCGCCAGTGTCACTGTGTGCACTTAGAAAAATCATTATATATTAACCAGTAGTTGAAGTGATTTTGAAAAATTGTATTTCAAAAATGCAGACTATTATTTCTGAATTACAGAGTAGAATTAACTATAATTTCGAAATGCCAAGTCCTCAAATGAATATATATATATATATATTATTTTTTATATATTTAACAAAATGCATTTCATAAATTTTAAAATGCTTTTCAAAATCGAAAACATGTGTGTGGTTTTCAGTGCTATTTTCGCATTACTATGCTATTTTGTTTTCTCTGAGTGTACGCGTCCTTCTGTGCTCGTTTTGTCTGCCATAGTCATTGACTTTATGCGGCAATAAAGTTGAAAATTTTGAATATTATCGTTAGTGAAAAATTAGCGCCAAGTTGCCCGCAGCTAAAACACATACACAGACAGACAGATAGACAGACAGAGAGACAGTCGAACAGGCAGGCAGTCAGACAGGCAGACGGAGAGACATTGTGGTAGCTGTTTCTCACCTGGGCGATGGCGCAAATGGCGTGCGCCAGAAACGCTTTGGGCCACATTCTGTTAACGCCATCTTCAGCACCCGCAATGGCTGCCAGATAACATCGCCAACTCGACAGCTCCAAGCCAAAGAACTGGCAACTGGCAACTGGGAAATGGGAACTGGGAACTGGGAACCCAAAGCGATTTATGTGCCTGCGTATTCATCATTAAATTGTTGTGCGAGCGATGCAAAGATAATGCCACTGTTTGTTGCTATGTTGCTTTCATTGTTGTTGTTGTTGATAATTTCATTTGCTGCTGCTGTTGCTGTTGTTGTTCTTGTTGTTCTTCACAAATTCACAGTTAATCGTTGTGAACATTTCATGCAAATTCAACACACAAATCGCCAGAAGCTTGTCAACTTTTGTTTGTTTTTTATTTCAATTGAGAAAAGGTTTATTTCTGCATATTATTTATGTGTCTATAATTAACTTGATTTGGACAAGTGAAAATCGATCTGTTAAGTGTATCTAAATCACCAAAACTCAGAATTTAATATTTTTAGATAGTGATTATGAATATGGAAATTATAAATTTAAAAAAATATGTCCCTTACCAATGAAAGTCTTCGATAAAATGTATTCAGAAAAATATGTTCAAAAAACTAATCGAAATGCTTGAAAAATATTATTAAACTTTTTTTTTGTATTTTAATTATTTTTTTAAATAATTATTAACTGCTTTTCGAAATTCTATTCGTTATTTCACTTACTGCATCGGAAACCAAATCGAACTCAAACTTAAAGCCGAGGCAGGTACTTAAAAATGTTGAATTGCGATTGGCAGAATCCGCGTCCACACCCACCCACACCCACCCACAGCCACCCCCACAACCGAAACGACGCCCTCTCCCTCCAGGCAAATATGAATGACCAATTATGCAGTTCGTTGGCTCTACGTGCTCCAGTTGCCAATGGGCTCAGTGGACGCTATTCTTGGCCATTTAGCTGGCCATGGCCAGAATGTCATGTGCGGGCGTTTGATGATGCGTAGCTTTTCATTAAATGAAAATTTTCGCGTCGCTGGCAATCGAGAGAGGAGTGCCAGGACAACAAAGACGAAGTCGAGCACATAAAGAAGGCAACGGAAACTTTGTTGATGCTGCCACTGCTGCCGCTGCTGTGGCAATCAAAAAGACAAAGATGGAGACACTTTGATTTATTGGCAGGACGCGAGCTGAATTTTTAATTGCAACACAAATCGCTTAAAGGTCCGAGTTGCCCAAAAATCCTGTCAGATTAAATTGAATCAGCCAGGATTCTCACCGGGTCGCTGCTATGCAAAGTGAAAAGTAATCCCACTGAATATAGAACAACGATTAATGCTGCAAGCGTTGTACACTCGAGGAGTCTGGGAATTTATGCGTCCTGTCAGCATATTTGAAAACATTGTAATTCAAGCGTGCGACTCGAGATACTTCCGAGAAAGTCAATTAGCTGCCCCTAAAGATGCACACACACACACACACAGAGAGAGACACAAATATTGGGGGTGGCTGCAAGTGAAATTAGTACCATGAATGATCCGTAATAGAGTTAACCTAAGCTGCTCTCAATATATATATATATATATATATCCACTCGATACGTATTCAAATTTCAGTTGCAGTTGCATCTGTGAGGGTATCTGCCACAATATACGTATGTATGTAACTCGATATTGCATCTGACAGATACACGGCGCTTCAGTCCCTTGAGGGACAGCCGATGGCCGTGTTAATGATGTTTGTTGTCGATGATGTTGTCGATGATGTTGTTGTTGTTGTTGTTGTTGCTGCTGCTGTTGTTGTTGTTGTTGTTGTTGCTCCCACAATGGATAAAAAAGAAATATAGAAACACACATCTGTTTTCATTCCCAGTCCGCTGTCGAAGCCAAACTCTGACTTTTAACAAGTTCACAATCAGCTCACAACATCGCACGCGTGGCTCTATATAAGTAATATTTATATATACATATATATATATATATGTATTTATTTATATATATATGTATATATATGTGCATAAATGCATAAAGCTCATAATTAATTTCGCCTTCACTTAAATGGACTGATAAGCCAAAATTCAGTCATGTGTTCGATTTGAGAGTTTTTTTTTTATCAAATATGCACTTAAAATTTCAAATATTGAACATTTTCAAACATGTTTGTTTGTGACTTGATATCGCCAAATTGTTGCTTTATGGATTTATAGTATATTATTTAATTTAATTTAATTTATGGTTTATTTAAGCACACGAGTGGCGCAAAGAAATGCAAATAATAATCAGAAATCAGCAGCCACTTGAAAATTCAATTTTTTTTCTAGCTGAGAGGCATAAAATTTAATAGCTAAATTAAAAAATGCTATAAAATTTGTGCTCCTAAATAGTATTTGAACATATTCCACCAATTTCAGAGATATTTTTCTCAACCTTATACAATATTTCAATATTTTGAATTGCTTAACACTTCCCCCAGGCTGGCTGAGTTAGTCTGAATAGATATGAGAATATGTAGGAAAAATGCCTAAAATATACGCATATTTTTCGTGCACCTTTCAACACATCTCTCACATCACTCAGGAGGACATCCTCTTGAGGAGCACTTCACAATATCGACAATAAACAAATTTATGACACATTAACAGGACATATGTGCATATGCAGATGTGCGCCTCTTCTGTTCCTGTTCCTGTTCCTGTTGTATTCCTGTTGCTGTTCCTGTGCCTGTTGTGATCCTGTTATGCGCCCCTTGCCCCCAATTTCGAATACCGAATCGAGTGACACGCCTCCTGCACTAATTTGTCCAATTTGTCGAGTGAGAAAACAACAAAAATGCCTGCAAAAAAAACACATAAAGAGAGAGAGAGAGAGAGAGAGTGCTGAATGTTGCCGCCTGCTGTGGCAGCAGCAGCCAAACATTATTCCAGCAAATAAAATCAACAACACTCTCTGTCGGCTGTGAGAGGCGAAGAGGGGGTGGGCGGGCAAAAGGGCTGTGGGTATATTTTACCATTTAAATGCGCGACACACGGGTGTCAATTTCGAATATATATATATATATCCTGCCTGCAGGACATTCCATTCGCATAACTGTCACCCCAAGTCCAAGCGCTTATCACACGCTGGGCTGTCGCGCCCGAGGCAACAACTGGACGGGCGGGGAGGGGAGGGATGGGGCAGTAGCAGCAGCAGCGAGAGCAAGTGGATTGACTCAGGCCCCGAGGCCAGACACATCTGCTGCAAAATGATTGTGTGGCAGCAACAGCAGCAGCAACAACTGCAAAAGGCGCAACCGATCATTAGCAGCTCATAAAGTACAGAATCTGAATATATATCTGCCCTATCTATGAGTATCTGAATCGTAAAAAGTTAAACTTCTTTTTTTATGAGTGAGGCATAATAATCTATATATATAAATTATTAAATATTTATTAAACATAAATTATTAAATATTTATTAAATATAAATTATTAATTAATCTCTTTTATTTCTGTGTGCTTGCAGCTTTTTTCTCAAATTCTTCTTGAAGTGCAATCAAAATTGCCTCAAGAATGCTGGCAATCCGCGGGACATGAGAAGATTTCAGGTGGGTCTCAACTATATTGAATATCTTAAAAAAGGACAAATCGAATTTAAAGTTAAAAAATAATAGCATTTGAAAAGATAAAACATAACAACTTGAAATGGAAATCGATTTGTAGATATTGAAATTAGGGAATTCAATTTCAAGTTGTAGATATTAAAATTAAGGAGTTCAATTTCAAGTTGTAGATATTGAAATTAAGGAGTTCTTCACAAATAATCCTAACTTTATATTTTCTCTATTTCTCCCATGCAAAGGTTGTCATATCCACCCAAGTGGCCGTTGATGGACCACTGCTGGCCATCTCGGATAATATGTTCGTGCACAATAATTCCAAGCATGGCAGACGCGCTAAGCGATTGGACACTACGGAAGGTACAGGCAACTCATCCCTGTCCATTTCCGGTCACCCCCTAGCGCCCGACAGTACCTACGATGGTCTGTAACTAAATTCCAAATTAATTCGATCTGTTTAGTTTAGTTTAGTTAGTTCCTTTCTTTATTCTTACGTTTTGCGCGAAACGTTTTCCTTATTTTCCTCTGTTTGTTTTCTTTTTGATTCTGTAGCAATTGGCAAACTCAAAACCCATTTCTTCATTTATTGTGCACTATATATAAAATATGCTCTAGTATTGAGAAAATCGACCTAGAACGAAATTAAAAAAATCAATGAGATATTTATCATTAATTATGGAAGAAATTAATGATATTTCTGATAAATATGGCGATTTTCAAATTTCTCGGGCATAGATATTTTTGCAAGTGTACAACTCCCAACCAGTGCAGCCCACTGACCCACAACTAACCACACTTCTAATGCTGACCCACTTTTAGGCCTCTACCCACCGCTGCCCGTGGCCACGCCCTGTATCAAGGCGATATCGCCCAGCGAGGGCTGGACAACAGGTGGCGCCACCGTGATCATTGTGGGCGACAACTTCTTTGATGGTTTGCAGGTGGTGTTCGGCACCATGCTGGTGTGGAGCGAACTAATCACATCGCATGCGATACGCGTCCAAACCCCACCCAGACACATCCCCGGTGTGGTTGAGGTGACGCTCTCCTACAAGAGCAAACAGTTCTGCAAAGGATCACCCGGTCGCTTTGTCTATGTCTGTAAGTAGTCATCTGTGAGGCACATCCAGGCGTCGTTAGCATGTCTAAGCTTTCCGTTTCGCCTCAAGCAGCACTCAACGAACCCACAATCGACTATGGCTTCCAGCGACTGCAGAAGCTCATCCCACGGCATCCCGGCGATCCCGAGAAACTGCAAAAGGAGATCATACTCAAGCGGGCCGCAGATCTAGTTGAGGCTCTCTACTCGATGCCCAGGTAAGCGTCTCTGCCAAAAACTGTCGGCATCTTTGCAGCAGCATCCTCTAATCCTTGTGCCCGTTGCTGCAGCAGATCGCCCGGTGGCTCCACCAGCTTCAATTCGTATGCGGGTCAGCTGGCGGTGAGCGTACAGGATGGCTCCGGCCAGTGGACAGAGGATGACTATCAGCGCGCCCAATCGAGCAGTGTCAGTCCACGTGGCGGCTACTGCAGCAGCGCCTCAACGCCCCACAGTTCGGGTGGCTCCTACGGGGCCACAGCAACCACCGCCAGCGTTGCAGGCACTGCAAACGGCTATGCGCCTGCCCCCAATATGGGCACGCTCTCCTCCTCACCCGGCAGCGTCTTCAACTCCACATCAAGTAAGTCCAGCAGCAACCAACTCGTTTATTTTCCCTCAAACAAATTTATACAAATTTGCCAAACTAGTTTTGCACATTTCAACTCTACTAGTGAGATAACTTGCTAAGTGCACTGAGGGAAAAAATAGATAATTTGTACTCAAATCAAGTGATTTCAATATTGCTTGCTCGAAGTACACTTACAAAAATGAGCTTGAATCTAGAATTGAGGAATGCTTCTACTTGCTGCGAGAATATTTTCATTTATTTATGTAAAATTATTTAATTTTATAACCGAAATTGCATGAAATTTAAAAAATATATATATATAAATAAAACCGTTGGAATTCGATTCTAACTAAACAAATAATATAAAAAAAAAGATTAGAATTAACGAAAATATATATTTTGTGTATTATTTGTCGATGATTTATGTTTTATTTAACACTATTATTTAACCCTCTCCATCGAGTCTACATTTGTGTGTATTTATTTTATTTTTGCTTATTAGTTAACCACTCAATGGAGAACCAAAAAAGAAAAAAACCAAACAAAACAAAAAGAAATAACCTACTCAAAATACTACTAACTTGAACACCCCACAAAAACGCCCCCGCCAAATCAAAAACAAAAAAAAAAAACCAAGTGAAACAAAATTGCTCAGCAAGTGCATTTTCGCCATTAATCCCCAACAGTGTCCATGTCGACGCCTTGGCATTCGGCTCTTGTGCAGCATCATCATGTCGCCGCCGCCTCCACCCACCCGCATCACTATCCGCATCCGCATCAGCCCTGGCACAATCCTGCCGTTACAGCAGCGACAGCGGCCGCAGTTTAAGTGTGCAACAGCAGAAGCAGCAGCAGCAGCAGCAGCAGCAGCAGCAGCAGCAGCAGCGGCAACAACAGTATATCATTATGGATCAGGAGCAGCATGCAACATTGGAGCAGCTAACACGCCCATAACACAACACAACACAACACACACACACACACATCACACGGCACACACACACACTCATAGAGCACTAGCTTATCGGGCAGCGACGCCCCCAAATGTGGCAACAACAACATTGGGCAAGAAGAGTTCACTTCACTGATAACAATGCTGCACTCAACCGACTCCAGCGATAACGACTACGGTGAGTGGGTGTGCGAGTGTATGTGCATGTGTGTGCTTTCGCCGAGTTGTGTCTGTCATAAAAAAAGAACAAAACAAATGCACCACAACAACAATAACAACAACAACAACAACAACAGCAACAACATCAACACAAAACCAAAACAAAATTCAACGGTATTTATAATTTCTTTACAACATTTTTTAATATACGTTGCGAAATTGGTTATTCTAAGTTCTTTACTAAGTTTTCAGGCTAGTTGATAAAGTTGGTGCTAACCAAACCTTTTAGGAACATGTAGAAAATATATATAATATATATAATAAAATATATATATGCTCAAATTGAACAGTTTTAAAGTAATGGAAGGACATTTTGCACTTTAATCTAGAAACTCTTTTTTGGATTAAAGTCACTTAAAAAATGTATAAATTAAGTATGTTTATATATATAAACATATACTAAATATATGATTAGGAATGCTTAAAGCATTCGGATAAAATATTCGTGCTCGTAATTAGTTTTGCCTTATAAGTAGGAATGGATAAAAAGATATCAATAAAAGTTGTAAGAATATGAAATAGAAAACAAAATAAATTCAGGTTTAATTCAGGATTACTTCTCGATGACTACTTCTCAACTATAAGCAAGTACAACCCAATCCACTATTTATTCGTACATAGATCATAGATTTTCTGAAGTTTTCATTTATGTCTGAGGAATATTCATCCCACATACAAGTTTATAGTTCTTGGAAAAGTTAATTTATTAATTTAAGCACAGGCTTCAGATACTGATGGAAAATGAAGGATCTATGAATTATAAGTGTTTATGGGTTGTATAAACCTACATAAGAATTCTTTCATTCATACTCATCGAAATTGCTATTTCATTCTTATCGTTCCAGGGGTCAGCAGTTTGAGCTTCAATCCATTTGCCCTGCCCACCTGCAATACACAGGGCTACAGCACCAGTCAGCTGGTGACATCAACCAAATAATATTATTATTAAATGAGGCTATTGGCCACTGCTCTTGTTTCTGCTGCGCCGATGCCCCAAGGACCGCGCTGATCCTTGACAACTCTTGAACCCGCCCCTGTGGTTGCACCAAAGTAACCAATGAATCAAATCAAATGAACAGAAAAACAAAACAAAAAAGACGCTCGAAAGTGCAATAAGCGATGCAAATGTTTCCACAAATTCAACAAAATATTTAAAATATACATTAATCTATTTATTGTATAAATATGCAAAATGAAAAACAAAAACAAAAAATGTTGTTTATTTTTGATTGATTACTTTTTATAAATGTCCTTGTAAATTATTGAAAATTCACAACCCAAAAAATAATTTTTTTAAGTCCATATCATAAATAACTGAATACATATGACAAAAAAGAAAGCAAACTCATATCATATCGTGGGCTCTAAACTAAGAACTAAGATAATGCAGTGTCTATAATCGAAACCGGAATTAAATTTTCAGACGATTCGATATCTAGCACACTTCAGATTTGCTTGATTAATCGATATATGTACATAAATATATATATATATATATATATATATATATCTATATCACAAATATTTATTGGATATAATAATCGGAACTGTGAATAGAACAAATTATACCAATTTACATACCTACCATATGATGATCTGAAAGTAATACGAAAATAATATTATACAAAAACCGAATAAACTTAAATCAATTTTTGGATATATCTAAATGCTTGTATACGAAAATTAAATACCAAAAAAATTAAAAACAAAAAACATATATACAAAACAATATATCGTGACATTTTTCGGAGATCGATTAACAAATTATATATATATATTTATCATATCTCATATCATTTTCCAAAAGTTATACGAACAAATTTTGATAAATACGCATTATTTTTTTTTTGGTAATGCCGAAAACGATGTCGAACTGACAGAGTAGAAAAAAAAAACCATAATCAAAATGATATATACCTAAATAAAAACATTAAACAACTAAACAAATAAATAAATAAAATGAAGAAAAGGTTGGGCTAGCTAATTTTACCCGATTATATCCAGCCGATTGCACTGTATTAAATAAATTAACTAACATAACATAAGGGATACTTATCAAAGATTTTGGCAAACATATCGTGCACTTAGTCGATCCCATCAGAACATATAAGCACACACATACACACACACACACACACACACACACATACACACACACATATTTAAAATTCATACATCATTTAGTCTAGACTCCAATAACTAACAAATCCGCTATTCAAAATCGAAGATTAATCAACTAACGATTAAATGCCCAACATTTGTTGACTAGAGCTTAAGCGTAAACATATAAATATACATATGACAAGTATATATATATATATACACACATATATATATATATATATAGACGATATTTGGGGGTGCATATACATAGTAAGATTATTGTTTATTACTCGATCTGTAGGGTTTATTGTAATTGATATTGTATTATATATGCATATTGCTAGAGACACATACATTTATTGAAAGCTATATAGAAGCAAAAAAATATTAATAATAGTATTGCATTAATGATACAAAACAAATATTTCTAGTTTCTAAGCATTGCATAAGCCATACAAATTAGCTCCAGATATCGATTTGTAAATTATAATTCTAGTAATACTCTCTGTTTTGTAAATCTCAACAAGTTATTTAAATAAAATTTATTTAAAACATAAATAAACTAATACCATTCTCAATGCATTTCGTAGAGAGTACAGAGATTATGATGCTAACGCACCATGTCCTTCGAATATCTCTCAGGAGTTCGCCGACTTAGGGCTAATTTTGTAAAAAGGACATTCGTTCTGGGGTCATTATTCAGCCACATCTGACGGAATCTTTAAGGGCTACATATTTTTTAGTTCGTAGTAAGCTAAGCCATTGATTTGCATTCAAGAATTTACTGTAAAAAAAATTTAGATTTTTCAAAATTTTGCAAATATTTTACATAAGGGTACCCCCTTGCTGAAAAATAGTGCTTTTTTAAAAAAGAGAATATTGCTCATAGCTCTGTCATATCTCTGCGATTCCCGGTAGGTCCTGAATCAAAAAATTTGCCTTGACTATGGTTACCAACTGGCCAAAGGGCTTTCAAATCGTCCAACGACTTTGTGATTTTGACTAACTTTCACTCACCCTCTGAAATATTTCAATTATTTGGACTCCAATGCATGCTTGCGATTCTAAGGCACCATGTCCTCCCCAAATCTGTTAAGATTTAGCTGAGATAGAGCTAATCCCGTGATGCATTCGTCCGAACTTTTTGTATTATCCTAAAAGTATGGAACAACAACATAAATTTGAGATTGTATATAAAAACCAACTAGTATCCATAGCTTGCCCACAAACTAGGACATCAATGACGACTTGGGAGTTCTTAGGTAAATTTATTAGCGGTCTGTAAGAGTTTTGCGTTAAATATTTGAATACATACATACAATCTAAGTTCATTTATCTATATATATATATATATATATATAGATATATATATATTCACATAAAAGTGTGCTTATTATTTAATTGCTCCAACTAAGATTGCAAAATGTACGTAAGCATAACTAAACATAAACATTTTTAGCCTACATGAATATTGTTGATAAGATAGTACATTTTACTTTTTTTCATTTTGTTTTTTTTGTTTATGTTTTAGTTTTTTTTCCATGTTATTGGGTAAATTTAAAAGGATGAATAATCATGCGTAGCTTATGCTTGTCCTACTATTCAATTTTAGTCGTAGTCTCCTCACTCTCTTTGTACAGTAACTCATGAATTTTGGAGCGCACGTACATCTTGCGGCTCACCGACAATTGTCGCATGACAGGCACCAGGCTTAGTGCAAAATAGTAGTCATCATCCTTGAGGTGCTGCTCCTGCTGCTGCTGAATGACATAGCTCAACTGTTCACTGACGGTGGTCAGGCGGTCAATCGATTTTTCCAAGTTGTTTTTCAACGTTTTTGCCGCACTTGATGTGCCCGAGACGACAGTGGAGACAACTGGCACTGAGCTTGTCCTGTTGTTGCCGCTGCTCATCAGGGTGACTTTCTCGCCGGATTCGATCATCTCATCCTCGACCACTTGGATGGGACTGTAGCAGAGCGGATCTTCACTGTAGATAATGTCCTTGATATCCTCGCTGACCTCCTCGTTCTGCTCGTACTCCTCCCACTTCTGGGGCAATGCACCTGTAATCGATGCGTGCACATCGATCTTAGGTTTCGCAACCCGAATCGGTTCGCGCACCACCTTTGCCTTGGCAATGCGCGATGTTTTCTCTGCGGAAAATAGAATATCGGTTGAACTATGCTACTGCTATGCGATAAGTCAGATGTCAATATATATGTTATTACCGGCACCACAGCCAGCTGTAATGCAGGGCTGGGCGTTAATTTACCGATAGTTTCCAATGTTTGCGAAGAGTCGCTCGGGATCGATAGGTTCGTCAATAGGTCAATAATTGTGTGTTGCGATAAGCGCGCCATTTTTTTGCCTCTCTCGTTAGCCTTGTGTTGTGTGGACATACCTTTCTTTAGTGTAATGATTGCGGTTCGGCTAAGGGGCCGTTGCTGTATGGGATTGACGAGCACCTCGTCGGAATGCTTGTGCCTCAAGTGCGTCCACAGATTGGTTGTATTGTTGCCCTTCAGATTGCTGGCCATGCCGCCACGCGATATATTATTGCCACAATAGCGACAGACCGCAAAGTTTTCGCACTCTTCATTGATATCGTAATGCTGCCACACACTGCTAACGCGTCCTTTTGGCATTTTTATTGTGTTTTATTAAAAAAATTACTTTGTTCAATTACAATTAAGAATTTTTTTCAGCAAAAACGCAATAGCGATGTTAGCGTTGCTGGCTGACCGTGTTGGAAAACTCTGGCACAAAACAGTGTTGCACAATGTCTAATCGCACAAAACAAAGGAATAAAACAAAACTATATTATTTACTAACTACAAATGAACTACATCCACATTTTTTCCAATCAAATAATATTATGATTTTTATTTTACTGCACATTTTAGCTGTAGTATATTGTTATATTTCGAATGCTTTCAATTATTGGGTGGCGACCTTGCTATTCCTATTTGCATCTTGTGTACACACGCACAGCTGACGATTGTCGATTTTTATTAACACCCAAAGAATAGGAGGGTGCAATTTTTTTGAAAATCCAGTGCGAGCAATACCCGAAATTATTCAGCATCCCGTTAATGTGGAGCACAACATATCACAACACTATTAGGACACACACACATAAACCAGCAGAAATGGTGGCGATGACAAGAACGCAACCCGCTCTGTGAACACGCGTGGCAGTGTGAGGGGGCGTGCGTGAATATCAGATCCAAAACTTACCGTTAGCCGTGTGCAAGCATCTATGGCGCAAAAGGCTACCGGTCCCGGTTTTCCCGCTGTAAGACAGGAGATCGCCGCAGGTTTTACAGCAGGCATATGGCTCAATGCGATCATCACAGGATACCAGGTTAAAGAAACGCCAAACGCAGCTCTTTGCATTTCGTGGCTCGACCAGCTTACAGCGCTTGTCACCCGATTTCAGAAGACTTCTCAGCTCCGATTTCTTTTCGACATGCATTATTGCCGTCCAATGCCTTTCAAATCAACAAATAATATGTAAAACCCAAAATGTAAAATCTACTTTGCGACACGCATGTCACGATTTTTAGTCACGCACAAAACCGTGTTGTAAAGCACGATGCACCAACAGATACGTGAAAATGTACAACACTGGCTTGCGACTGTGACGTCACAAGCCAATGAATTGACCATAAAATAAAAAATAGCATAATGTTTATAGAGGTAAGAAATTCAGAGTACACTTAATAAATAAAAGTTTTTATTTTTAGATCTTATTGGCATTTAGCTGTTGTGTGATTTCAAAATACTTCAGAACAGCCCAGGCACCGATAACAAGTGGTAGACGGCCGATAGATCACTGACAAATCACAGAATCAGAATACCAGCTGCTGTTTGATTTAATCTACACCAGCGCTGAAGAAAGGGATTATTGCGTTGAATTAGATCCACTGGATGAAGTAAAGACCTCCGACGCATTGCTGGACGATGATGACACAAAGGACAAACTTGCTCATGTCCTCGCCGGGTGGGCCATCGAGAATTGCTGACCCTTGGATATTTTTGAGGACGCCGGATTAAGGAAGCTAGCAGCACAATTTATTGAGCTGGGCGCTAATTTTAGCAGCCAAATCAAAGTGGATGATCTCATGCCACAGACAACGGCCATAACTATGAATGTATACAACTGGTATCAGGACACATTGGAGAAGGTGCGCCTGGATATTTGCGCGGCAAGGACAAAAAGATGAAATCTGTAATAATTCAATTTGTTTTGGCAAAACAAAGTATTTCTTCAGGTTCTCTATACACAATGCAAATCAACGCAATTTTGAGTGATTTCCAGTGAGTGTGGGACGAAGATAAATCTATTTTTGTGACATTGATTCGGATAGGGGCAAGTGAATTATATTAACAAAATGCTGAAGGATATGTTAAATCAGGCCAAGATGCTGATTAAATATATGCAAAGCTCCGGTGCATTTTTGAATTTAGGGACGCCATTGGTCAACCACTCGTTAAACGAATGGAAAAGCATTTTCCACATGCTAAAGTCAATCAAGTCCCATTGGACCGAGCTGATCAATTTATAAGGTGATTTAAGTGGCCATAACCAATGGGAAATTTCTTCAGTTGTCAATCTTCTTGGACACTTTCAGAAATGCTGCCGGACTTTGGAGGATGAAAATTTGCCAACTTTTCATCATTCCACATTTGCACTGGCTGTGGTAACAATGCAGACAACCGAGTCAAACTACAGTTGAGTCCAATATGAAGCTTAAGCCGATGGATCTCTTAGAATCACTGGTGCAATATCGTGTTGTCGATTTTATAAGATAAGGAGGTGGATGATGATCTCTTCTCTAATTTTGTAACCGCGCAAACGCCCGAGAATATGATCCCTAAGGAAATACGCAGATATTCCGATCTTCAAATAAAATGTTTATAAACAACAATTCATACTGAACCACACCATTAGTAAAATAATTCTAAAATATCAATTATTACTAAGAAAAATTTCAAATGAAAATTCAACGTTCAAATTAATTAAAATATATCGCTGAATCAAAACCCAAAATGAAACTTGAATCAAATACGTCAAATGATTCGATATTTTGGCAATTTAGTTCCGATAGTTATTGGTGGTTATCCGATAGCGATTTGATAAATTTCAGTGTTAGCATACGTGAACTCTCGCCGTTGTCCAATACTCGCTCACAGAGAAAATTTTGGAAGAGAAGAAGCTAGTTGTTATTCGATCTTTCGTGCATTTGAAACAAATAGAATTGTGTAAAATCAACTGCAAAGCGAGCGCGGAGCGTGTAAAATGCATTTGTATGAAATCAGGCGGTAAAGCAAATGCATAGATTAAGTAGAATGTAAGTGTGCACCACGCACACATTGTTAGATTTTTCGGTCCCCATTTCGTTGCTGCTCACAAACTGACGTCAACGCTGGCGTCGCTGCCTACGTCGCTGTCGCCGTCGTCGTCGTCATCATACGCCTTGTCAATGAGAGCGAAGAGCATAACAGTGTCTACCAATTTGACGGCATATCGTGCATAAAAGAGAGAGAAACAATGGCGAGCACAACAGCAACAACAACGAAGTCAAAAGAAAAATGTTTTCATATTTTATACTGCCTGTCATCGCGGAAAAGTGGAAAATTGCAAAAAACCGCAATTGCCACGCCAATAATTGTGCACTAATTAGCCGATTGCTGACGCGACCTAACCAAAAACTTCATTTCTCTGTCAACAGTGACCCCAAATTGCAACAGCTGATGCTGTGTGGCGAGGCAAAAATTGTCACCTCTCTGCCGCTGGTCCTCTGCTGCTGCTGCTGCACTGCTTCTGTTATTCTGTTATTGTGCCAAGCACAGTTCCAAGCTAACTCTCCCCCCCCCCCCCCCCCGGATTTCCTCTGTTGTCACCCACTGCATAGTTCGCCCAGTGAATGATTCACATTTTTCTTTTGCTAGTTTTTCTTTTTTTTTGGTTTCTCCTCTTCTATACTTTTTTATGTGAATTTTTGTTGTTGTTCGCTGTGCGCTGCGCGAGTTGTTGGCAAATGCGTGCGCGCAATTAATTTGCAAAAAAAAATTAAAGAAAAAACCAAAAATTGTTGTAAAAGTGCTTATAAATATTTATGCATTGAGTGTTGTAAATATGTATTTATAAATGTGTGTGTGTATGTGTGTTCGTGATTTTAGGCTGCTCAACGGCTGAAGTGAAAATTCCAAGCCCGAGAAAAATATAAAAAGAGAGAGAGAAAGAGAGCGAGACATAATAAGGAAAGTGTGGAAAATACAACAACAAGAAAAGCGCGCTTGGCTAGCGAAGAAAGAAAAGTGAACTGCAAGTGCAGCGGAGACTGGGCGTCGGACAGCCAGTGTTGTCAACTGTCATCCAGTCCGACGTCGGCCTGCAACTGTAAATTGCAACAACAACATCAACAAATCTTTAGTCAAAAAAGTCTCTACGGCTTGGTAAAGTGCAGTGTCATCGTGTCATCTGCAACATGGATGCCGAAACACAGGAAATACGACAGGTAAACATCTAAATATATATTTTAAGCCATTACATACGTCATTACTCCCCGCTCCCCACTTGCCCAAATACATGCTTCTAATAAATATGTCTATTTATATGTATGTGTGTGTGCTCTCAAACTAAAAATCGCGCTCATTAAAATTCCTGCAGCGACTGCGGCGCTGACGTCGACGTCGTCTCTGTCGCCGTTCAAGTTTGCTGTAACGCCTTTGCGAATGCGCTCATCAAACGCTGCTAGCGTCTGCCAAAGGCCATAGGCGTAACGGCTTTTGCCGACGCTGACTTCGCTGCTCAGGCCACCTACTCTCTTTCGCCAAAATGGTGCGCTGAGGTAACCGACGTCGTCGTCGCCGCTCCCACTGACTGACCGGCCAAGTGCTTTAAAGCGCCTTAATATGCGACCGACACCTACTTACCGTTTGACTGGTTTTTTAAAAGCCAATGCAAACAACAAAATAGCAGCCGCAGCAACAGCGCCAGAGCAATCAGTGTGGCCAGCTGCTCCGTTTTATTTTTATTGGCAACCCCCCACTGCCTGCTGCTGTTGATGTTCAATCAACTCTAAAACTCCATTCATGAATTGGTCTCACAGCCGGAAAATGCTTGAAAAAATGTTCTCGCTTTTGCCACTTTGCGTAAATTGCTGTTGTTATTGAACTGCTGTTGCATGACCTAATCGCTATGTTTATAAAACACAGTGTACAGTGATCGCTCAAATATTGGCAACTTTGAAGTTTGCCTATAAAAATTATTAAACTTAAATTGAAAAACTAAAAATTACGGAGAAAGATGTTAACTACGAAAATAAATTATATATATATTTATTTTTAGAAAATATGGCACACCCAAACATTTGAATTATTCGCGAATTACCACGGTACTATATTCATATTGTATATGAATATGTGAATGTGTATGTGTATGTTTGTATGCATGTTTAACGCACGAAAGAGACAAAAATGTAACTGATTAACTCTGACTGTTGTTTGACTCTTTGACAGTTTGGCAACCTTCGGAGGTTCTCGGCTTCACACATGCATACAAAAAACACACTTACTCACATACAAGGCAGGGTGTGTGTGCTTGCGTGCGTGTATTGGCCACCCCACCTTCCCCTTTGCTTGTACGCCCCTTCGTTCACAAATGAATTTTGAACGGAGTGCCTAGAAAGTTAATCGCCTCACAAGCAGCAGCAGCAGACAATCGACTATATTTCCAAATGTTTATCTAGCTGCCATTCCGTTTGTTGTTGTTATTGTTGTTGCTGCTGCTGTTTCTGCTAAGCTCTTTGAGCAATTAGCGCATTATGGGCTTTCAAAAACACAAAGAAAAAGGAAAAGAAACCAATATCAAATTTAAACGACAGCTTCAAACATTCGCTTGCGCTCTCTCTTCCTCGCTCTCTCTCACAGGCGCTCGTTCTCTTCATTCTGCGAAGCTCGAAATTTTTTTCTTCGTGTTCCTTTTGCATTTAAATTTAGCCCATCGTCGCATTTGTCTGGCATGCCAGATAATGACAAAATAGAAAAGAAGTCATAAATAGCGCCAAGCCGCAATTTTGAATTGTGAACATTGCCACATGAAACGTGCATGTACTTAAAAATACACACACATTAGCACTTATATACATGCCGTTATATGTATGCATACAAATAAATGTCTGTATGTGTGTGAAGCGACAATCAACTAAAAAACTATGCCATCCATGTGGGTGTCCAAATCAGAAGCGATTTATTGCCGCTCTTTATAGTTGTTGTCGTTGTTGTTGCTGCTGCTCTAGCCTGAAATGTTTACATTTTCGATATTTGAGTTACGAGTATTTATGTAACTCTCAACACAGACACACCAAAACACACACTTATGCACTCAAAACAAAAATAAAAACACTTATACAAAAAAAAAGTGCAGTTTTCCGTTGCCAGGGCGCTGTGTGTTGTGTGTTGGAAAGTGCATGAGAAGACAAACTGGTTGCGCAGGAAGTGTGTCCATCTGTCCACCTGTCCACCGAGTCTCTCTCTATCTCTACCCACTGGTATTGGCCAATTCGCAGAGTTCGACAACGGTCTGCGACCTACGCCAACAAACATATTTGACACAAGACACGTTAGTGTTAACCTGTTGCTCGACAACTCAACTCACTCCATATCTATCGATATTTCATTTTTGGATTTTTAATATAATTATGCTTAGTAATATGATCAATATGACTATTAGCTACCACATATCGAATTGTTATATCATTTGTCATAGTTGCATATTTCAACATTGAATACGAGTTTAGCTTTTTCAAAGTTCAATTCAAAATTGATTTAGTTCGGAATACATTAACATCTATTGGCAGTATACTAAATTGAGCTCGTGGCTTAACTAAATGGGCTCAAATCCGAGCGAAAAATGTTAAAATAACCTTTAATACAAAAACAATAATGTTAAAAGATAAACAGGAAATGTTTCTCTCCGATTATAGTTTGTATAAAATGAATCTGAGGTTGACATACTCGCCTGCCTTGAACATTTCGAGTTTTATCAAAATATAAATGTTTACAATTGTTCATAGAATAGCTTTGAAAGATAATGTCAATATCTATATGAATGACTCACTTTTTAACACACTCAGCTACTTTCTTTTCTTCTTCTTCGCTTGAAAGTCCTCAAAAGCTTCTTATCTTATTTAAAATCCAGGTACTTTTACATGCACATCAGAAAAAAGATAAGATGTTATCTATTATCTATTATATATTTATCCATTATCTATTATTTACATAGAAATTGATCAGAGCAAGAGTTGATAAAATGTCTTCCCTCAAATTTAATCCCAAATTAAATACAATGTGTGTGAATTGTCCAAAAGGGAAAGCACACACAACTAACACCTAACTTATCAGTCGTCGCCACATTCCAAACATACCATAAAACTATAAAAATGTGTGTGTATGAAAGAAAAATTGATTAATTTGAGCGATAAGGCGACTAATAGAAACACAGTTAAGGAATTTCGGCTCTTATCTGACCGGCACTTTTGGGCTGCCAAAGTCTTTTGAATTAACTGATCGTCGTTTTTATGTCTCGTTCAACCTGTCTGTCAGATGGTTTCTTGTGTTCCCCACTCCGATAAGATGCCAGAATGATTTACCAAGTTGAACGAAACGCTGGAGAACAAGGAGCCCCGTATAAAAACTAATAAGCGGCTATTCTCAAGTTGCTTCTACGAAAATGGGCACCGATTGCTCTATGTGGCAGAGAGAATGTGGAGACTGTGGTGTGTCGAAATGATTAGTGGAAAATGCAGTTGCAAATTGAAATCACTCTGCCGACTGACGATGCATTTTACTGCTGCTGCTTCTGCTTCAGCTTCTGCTTCTGTTGTTGCTGTTGTACTTGAGATTCTAAAAGTTGCAACAACAACAACAACAACTGTGCCTTGGGTCTGGCCATTCCCTCTTCTTTTTCATGCTGAGTGACCATCCAAACAGTTGAAGCAGACAGACAGACAGACACACTAGCTGACAGACAGACACATTGAAGAAAAGGCGCACGCCAAGAGCCAAACACAGCGAGTTTATCGAACTCATATTGAAGATTGTACGCATGGCTTCACACACAGACATAGATGCAGCACAGATACTCAGATACAGATACAATTCAACAGATACACATACAGATACTCAGACTAAACTGCAGAGTGCACAACTTAATTGCTACAATATTAAAATGCACTGGAAGGTTTATTTCTCTTCGACTTTGGCTACTCCACAGCGATTGTAATTTCTTACAAAAAAAAGAAGTGCTTTTAGCCGGATGTTAAATTGAATGCAGCATGCTCAACTAAATTGCGCTGTTTTTCAACAGCAATTATAGATTTGTTTTTCTTGCTAATCAAATCATTAAAATCAGACTCAAATTGATCAATGCAACTTATGTTAAATTCAGCAACTTTGATAATTCAGGAAATCAAATCGTTTATCCAAACAAACCAATTGAAATGCAGAACTAAAACTGAAATTCGCTTCGTTTCGAGAGCGCTGCTTAAATTACCAGATTTGGTTCACATAATTTGAAATCTAGCGCTTTTTGGGTCAAGATTGACGTGAACAGCTGTCGAAAGAATTATCTCTTTTGTTTCCTGATGCTTATTAACAAATAAAACCGTTTCTGTCTCCTTTGCAGGCTCGTCAACGTGCTTCCGTCAAATGGCTGCTGTCAAAGGCGTTCAACAATCGCGTGCCGGACAACCTGAAGGAGCCGTTCTATCGCGATCACGAGAACCAGGAGCGCCTCAAGCCGCAGATCGTTGTCGATTTGGGCAATGCGACAATTTATTGTCAGACGCTGTCCAATCTGTACTCCGATCCCAACTACCAAAGCTTAAATCACTGGTCAATATTACAGACGCTAGCGCGCAAGGGTGTCCCCGTTGCCGAGTCCTCGGATATGCCCATTACCGAAACGGTATTAATTCAAACGAATCCGTTGCGAATTGTAAGTCAAACAACACAAGTTACCTAAACCAAACTAAATTGAATTCATTTCACAGAACGCCCACATGTCTGTGATAGAATCGCTGATGGTTCTGTATGCAAAGGAAATATCATCGGGCGATCGCGTCATGTCAGCTATTCGAAGGTGAGCAGAGTACTTTGTATCTATATATTTTTCTTGACTAAAGTTCTGCTTTATTTACAGAATATCTGGTAGCAACTATCAGGCGCCTCCGGGCCAGAACTATGAGCATGGTCTACTCGCCTGGATATCGCACGCGTGCGCTTCCTTAAAGAAGCGCATCGTCAAGGAGCTGGAGTCAAGTGTGCCGGATGAAATCGTAAGTATTACTGCATTAGTCAGTAATTATTGTGAACTAATAGGTCATTTGCATGTAAAGAGTTAATGAATTGTACATTCAAGCAGAAACGAGAAATGCTAATTTCGAAAACATTTGCTTAAAATTAAATAATCGTAATTTAAAACTGGTTTTCAAATAATTGTGTTGTTAAATCATAAACTTAAGTTGGTTATTAAGTTGTTTTAAGTGCTCAAATTGTTAAATCAATGTGCATTTAAGTAATTAATTCTATTTTGTTAATTTCCGCAGGGTACACGTCTGCAGACGCCGGATATACCGCCCGTGCGTGATTTTCAGGATCTGTGCGATGGCATCTGTTTGGCGCTGCTCATCTCCTACTACTGTCCCAAGGTGGTGCCGTGGACAAGTGTGCGCATCAATTATCTGCCGGCGGTGGAGGACTCCATACACAATATACTGCTGGTGAGCAGTTTTTCACAGAAGCATTTGCCATACGGTGTCTTCCACATGACGCCCGAGGACATCACCTATATGCGAGGGTGAGTTAAATGGCATCCCCCGCCAAATAGATATATATATATATATATTTGATATTTAACTTGCTGTTTCGCTTTCGACAGCTCAATGAAACTGAATCTGGTCTTGCTGCTGACGGATTTGTTCAATCTGTTCGAGATACATCCGGCGAAATGTGTCTGCTATCCGGGCATGGATGGGCAGGGTAAGTAGCACAGTCCATATTCGAACATTCCAAACAATGCACCGCATCGCATTCCAATCGACCTCTGTCTACCAACTATCCACATCCCTTGGCCCATGTTGTGTGTTTCCATCCAGGGCATGTTTATTATTAGTCATCTTCGTCGTCGTCGTCGTCGTCATCGTCGTCTTCGCTTCTGCTTCGTTGTGCTGTAAATATAAATATGCCACAAGAATCTTTCGCCTTTGATTTGCCTTTTGCATCTTTTTATGTTTACTCTTTTTGTTTCTTTACGCTGCAAATATTGTTTCCTCATTATCAATAGGAATTTTGTAAAATAATTCGAACGAACTTTTTCATTTATGGTTAAGAACAAACAAACACACTGAAGTTGAGTATCCTTTGAGCGTATAAGCAATTAGTTAGGTAAGAGGAGAAACTCACTGCTGCACAAGTGCTGATGACTATGATTCCCATTTTCAAAGTGTAGGCTAAAATATCAATATCCACAATTATTCGAAGACACCACTCAACTTCCGCACACTCAGCAATCAGTACAAAAAACGCAGCGAGAAATTAGTGTAATGCAAACAGTTTAAATCGAAATCACCTTCAACACGCAATAAATCCGCGGTTGCCCCTCGCATCGCAAAACATTATTAAAAATCACTGTGAGTCATCAGCGTCGTCGATCAATTTGGAGCGCACTCATTTAATTTTGATCATCACAAAGTAGTTAAGTTAACGAAAACGATTTTAAAAACTTGATTCTCTTTCTTTGTTTATGTGCCAAAAACGCTTTGTGCAAACCAACCAAACCGCAAATTGCCACAACTGAAATGGGGTCTTAACACTATGCTCTTTCTCTCTCTATATATACGCACACATGCAACCACAACAACAACAACCCACAACTACAACAACAACAACAACAACAACAACTCTGTATCTTTTGACCGATCTGTTTTCACGCACCTGATTCACGTACATATATATATATAATAGATGTCATCGCCAGGCGCCACCTGGGCGCCAATGAGCACGGAATCTGTCATCGACGCGGGCTCACAATGCCGCCCGTAACGCCCATACCAGATTTACGGAGCGATCTTGACCAGCCGCCCATTGGCTCCCCCTCAAATCGGCCGCCGTTTCAAGGTTTTACTTCTTCTTCTTCAATTCTTCTTAATTGCTAATTTTTCATTCGGACTCTTACCAGAAATCCAGAGATTTTTGTGTGTCTGTGTGTAATTTTTGTTGTTTTTTTTTTCTTGTGTGTGCCTGCCCCAAATGCTACCCTCAAACCCCGCCCTCTCCCCCCTTCAATTGCATTTGTTTGTTGTTTCCTTGTTTCTGTTTCTTAACGTGAATGTTTTGCATTTTCATTGTTTGTTTGTTGGTTTGTTGATTGTTTAATTGTTAGTTCGTTCGTTTGCCTGTGCTCATGATTGACAACCATCCACCAACCCCGCCCCCCCACACACTCTGCAGCCGCTCTGTTCTTGCAATTAACTGTAGCATTTAAGTTTACTAACGACACCGATCTGTGCACCTGCAACATCATATGATGATGATAATTTCACCCTAGAAAAGAAACTTCACCTGCAAATTGTTTGTTTTGAATGTTGCTTACACTTGTGGCACACGTCTCGGCATTGTTTTCAAAAATATCTTGCTGCACTTTCTGCACCCTTTTGGAACCCAATCTAACTGATTTAAATATAGTAAATAGATATAGATGAGCGGAAAGCGAATATAAATCAGAGTTTGTCTTTTATCTGTGAAATTAGTTCAGATACTTAATCGGATTGTTATTTTTATACGCCTTATAAGTCCTGGGGAAATATTATGGCAAGATATAAAAGTATTCATTTGGAAGGATATATCTTTAACATTAAGGTTTCTATTGCTATCGCTAATCGATATGTATCGATATACGCAAAATGAACAAAGTAATCATTATAAAATAAACATGATTTACATATGGTATACATGAACCTATGTTCTAAATTTGAAGTCTCTGATCAGGAATATATAAACTGTCCAAGATCGGAGTTGCTTCCTTTTGCCTCTTAGCTCATTTTGCACAATTTCATTATATCCATTTTTAATGGGTGCAGGTTCTAAATAGTTCATCAAGTAAGGAAAGACAACTTATAAGGTTAGCAAAAGGTTTAAAATTAAAAGAACAACTTAATTAAATTAGTCGATTTATAAATGAACATTTCAAATAGTTTTCCGATTTAAATAAATCGTTTAGATTATGTTTTGAATTTTCTGAATAGCTTTTAGTTTTCTTAAGGCTGGATGAAATCAATTGTTATACTAAATTAACGCACAAATTCTGCTTATCATGAAATATATCTGAAAACCCCAACGAATGTCGAATTTACTGTCTGTTTTTTGTAATTCTTTTTGCTTTTACTATTTTAATGTGCTTTTTTGATGTTGCGTGAAGCTTTTATTTTATGATTTACGGGACTGTGTTTTATATGTTTTGTTTTTGAATTATCTTTTGTATTTTTAGTTCCGCCCACAAATTCATTTAGCGGCGGCTTAAATCGCAGAACAACTCCGCCCACCGAATATCAAACGATGCAATCAAATCACTTTGATGGCACTCCAGGCGAAGGTAATTAATCTTAACAATTGAAACACTTCTATTTTGTTGTACATTTGTTTATTCTGCACTTGAATGTTTTTAATTTGCAAGCTCTAAAAACCTTAAAAAACAAACATGTATTTCTTTACTTATGTTTTTTCCTTTTGTTTCTTTCTTATTCTCGCAACCACCGAACTCGACCCGCACACACACGCTCAAAACCACTCACCAACGTAAAAAAAAAAAAACTGAAACAATTGTAAATGCGCGCCTTTCCGCCCAACTGACTCCCAAATCCACAACCACAACCACGCCTCACCTCGACGTCTCGCCATGGCCAACACTCGCTGCTCGATTCGCATGTGGCATGTGGCATTTCGTGCCGCCAGCAGCTTTCGTCGTGCACAAGTCGCGTGGCATTACCACACTCTCATCCATGCACTCGCAACAGCAACAGCAGCAACAGCAACATCAGCAGCAGCAGCAACAGTATCAGCAACAGTCGCAACAACAGCTGCAACAGCAGGAGCCATTGGTTCCAGCTCGTTTGCGTCAGGCTAAAGAAAAGAACAATGTCGAATCGAAGGCAGACGAGAGAGGTTTGGTTTCGTTGCCACTCTTTTAAACGCATATTTCATTTATTTTGTTGTTGCTCCATCTACTCACCTACTCACCTGCCACCAGCTCCTCCTCAGATCGTCTTAATTAAGTTTCATGCATAATTATGCATAGTTTTATCTGTGAAATTGTTTCTATTTAGTTACATTAACAACTGAAAAAATAATCGTATTCCGTTTGCAAGATAACAAATAAGATAGCAGAAATTTTTACTGTTAATCGGAAGACAGAAAGCTTGCAACGATGAGCTGAAGACTTCTTTTAATTACTGTAGCTAATTGATTATCTCACAAAGCATACGACTAAGCTTAGACGACTGACAGGGCAAAACCAGCTTTTGCAAATACTAAACACGTTTTTCGCAATTGCGTTTTTCTACAACAATTTTGAATAGAGTAAAGACTAAAGTGTGCTTACTTTACTTTAGTTCATACAAAAGTATGATTGATTTATTATGGCTTAAAGAAGGTATTTTTTTTGGTAGGATTAGAGAGATATTGTTATAGAGCAGTGCTTTGCATGAACTGTGTTTTTTTTTTTTTGTTGCATTTTTTTGTTTCATTTTCATTTTTGTAACTTCATCTTTTCATTTTGCGTTTTTTAATTTGTTGCCCAGCTTACTTAAATGTTAAATTTGTTTATGCTATTCATTTTATACACAAATCAACAATCGAAACAGGCGATTTTGTTGCTGCGGGTCGACCGAGTAACTGGGAACAGAGCCGGCGTCCAAGTTTTGCAGGTATGCTACAAATCTCTACAGTCGCTGTTTTCCATTTCCCGTGTGCTACGTATGTGTGTGTGATGTGAATGTGCCCAAGTTTAAGTTAACCAACAATCCAATGCGAGTAGTTTTCCCAATTAATTTGCCCAACTAATTATGGCTTATGATGTTTCAGGTCGTCGCTCGCGACGCAACTCCTCCAGCGAAGATTCACAGTTGACGATTGAGAACTTTGGCGGTTCGCAGGACCAACTAAATACGCTGGGCACGCGCTACGAACGCGAACGGGACAGGGAACGCAAACTGTCCAATACAAGTGTGGGTTAGTATTACAAACACTCAAAAGCATAATTTAATCAGCAGTCAATAATCAACTCTTCCGACTACTTGCAGAGCCTGCTGTTGCTTTGCGCTCCTCTGTGGCAGATGCTCGTGGCACGCTGCAGTTAGGCTACGATACGGATTCGGGCTCCGAGAAACAGGATCGCGAAACGGAAAAGTATTCAATGCGTCGGCAGGCAAGGTGAGTAGCCTTGTCGTCCACATTTTCCTAATGCTGACAATATTATTTAATTAGCAGTGCGGATAATGTGCCCACGGTATCGGCGCATAATCTATCGAATGCGGGCAGTCCGTTGCCGGCGCGTAACAAGCAACATTCCATCGACAGGGATTACAGCCATGCACACGAGCACTTCAATGACGCCAGATCCACCGGCTACGATCCGGAGAGTACGCCCGTGCGTAAATCATCGACCAGCAGCATGCCAGCGAGTCCGGCCGCCTGGCAACTCGAGATCTGTGACGATGATTTGCGCTCCATCGAGAATGCCACCAAGTTGTCGACGATGCGGATGAAACTGGAGGAGCGACGACGTCGCATTGAGCAGGATAAGCGCAAGATCGAAATGGCTGTGCAGCGGCATCAGGAGAAGGTCTGCCAGGTTTGTATAGCATCCGAAAGGCAAAACAATAAATAATAACCAAATATTTTTGTATTAATATCGCTGTTCTTGTCCCCCACATTTAGGAGGACTTGGAATCGTGTCCCGACGTCTTGAAGTGGGAGACGATGAGCAACGAATCGAAGCGCACGCCCGAAATCGATCCAGCTGACATGGACAAATACCAAGTGAGTTTCCCTCCACAAGGAATCTGTGTGTGCAACTCGAATGTGTCTATCTGCCATCGCAAACGCTTGATATTGTCTTAACCCTCGGATAAATGTTAATTCGCTTGTCTCTCTCGTTTTATACTCTACCCAACCCACCGCCTTCTTCCCCCCTCATTGTGTTCGTGGTCGCTTCGACACAAAAACATTAACAATTTGTACACAAAACATATTGACACACATATTAACACACACCCACTAAACACTGGTCATTGGATGACGAAAAAAAAACAAAAAAACAAAAAAAAACAACAACAGCAAAGCATCGCCATTATGAACATGAATCTGCAGGATATCCAGCAGGATATCCATCGCCTGGCCACCCAGCAAAGTCAAATGCAGGCGCAGCACTTGCAAGCCCAGCAACTAATGCAGGCTCAGCAAATAGCCAACATGCTGAATCAGGTAAGCGCGCACCCACCAAAAACCAAAAAACCACCCCAGCCCAGCCCAACCCACCACGACGCACATCCTCCGCCGCCGCTGCCGCCGCCGCCTGTCCACTCACTCAAAATTACCAAAAACTAACAGAAATTAATCATTTTGACAATGTCCACATATTATTTTGTTTGTTTATCTATCGTCTGCATTTTGTTAACATTTGTTTATTTGTTGTTTGACTAATTGTATGTTTAATGAATGAATTTCTGTGTGCTTCCTCTTTCCGTTACCCGCTCGCTCTAACCGCATCCGCAACCGCCTACGCAACAGCAACAAACATATGGCTCGCAACAGCATCTGGCTGATCATCACTATCAGCAGCGACCCATGCAGCAAAGCTTTGGCTCATCACCGCATCTTCCGCAGGCCTTCAATGCGCCAGTCAGCGCCTATAATTCCCGTCCGCCCAGTCGTGATCCCTACCAGCAACAGCAGCATCATCATCCTCACCAGCACCAGCAGCAGCAGCAGCCGATGCAAATGCCGCCGATGCAGTATGTCAACGAGCATGGCCAGTATATGTCGCCGCCCGCACATTACATGCAGCCGCAGAGCCTCTACAGCGACAATGGTGCGCCCTACAACAATCACTCCCCGTATGGAGCTGCTCCGCCCCAGCCGCAGTATCAACAGCATCCGCAAAGGAATAGTGTCTATGATGAGTACGGTCAGCCGGCGAATCACTTTTACCTGCACGAATCGCCGCAACAGGCACCGCCGCAGCATTCGCATCCGCAGCGACGCACCTGGGCGCATTCGGCGGCAGCTGCAGCCTACGAGCAGCAGCAGCAGCATCAACAGCAGCAGCCTCTCCTGGATGTGAATGCCTGGCAAACGCAAAAGAAGATGCAACAACAGCAGCAGCAGCAACAGCAGCCAAATTGGCCAAATCGACCGCCCTCCAGCGCTGGCGCCTCTCAGGGCTTTGTGCTCCATCAGAATGGTGGTGGTGGCGGCGGCGGCGGTGGTGGTGGTGGCGAGTTGCAGCATCTATTCCAAATGCAATCGTCGCCGCAGCACATGCCACGCATGCAGCCCGTCAGCGGCAACTCCAACGGTGTTCAGCGTCAGCAATCCCTAACGAATCTGCGTGACAATCGCTCGCCCAAGGGTACGAATATGGGGCAAATGGGGCAGCAACAGCAGCAGCAGCAGGCAATGGCAATGGCGATGGGGCAGCACGAGGATATGATGGCGCCGCAGAGCATATGCTTCATTGGCGACGAGGAGGATGTGGACGAGCTGGAGCGCAACATCATCGAATCGATGCAGTCGACACGCATCTCTGATTTTGTGGTGCAACAGCAGCAACGATTGCATCAACAGCAGCAGCAACAGCTGCCGGCGGCGCACAGCGGACGCGGCAGCAGCTCCGAGGATTATGATAGTGGCGAGCTGATTTCCAATAAACTAAATATAACGAGCGGCAATCTCACTTACCGCATACCGTCACCGTCGCGCCCCTCCATTCAGGCCAACAGTTTTCAGGATCCGCGTAGTGGTGGCTCTGGTGGCAGCGGTGAAGAGCAGCAGGCCGAGAAGGGCTTCTACATATCCTTCGACAATGATCAGCCGAAGCGACCGAAGCCGCCACTGCGCGCCAAGAAATCGCCCAAAAAGGAGCCTGGCCGTGATCTTGTCGACAACCAAGTTGTCTTCAAGCGTGAGTCGCTGAGTCAGCTGCACAACAACAACCACGTCGGCAATGCCACCTACAACAAATACACAGACGAGCCGCCAATCCAGCTGCGCCAAATGGCCGCATCGTCAGCCGAGCCGGCAGGCATGGCCCACGAGCGTCGGCATCTTGAGGACCTCACCAATCAGCCACAGCAACAACAACAGCATCAGCAGCCGCTCTCTCCCTCCCGACTCCGGGCCGAGCACAGCAGCAGCAGCGCCGAGGCGGCCAAGAACAAAGCGCTGGTCATTGGCGTCGATACGGCCAATCTGGATCCGGTAAGAACCTTGACTTGTCAGCGATACACAGATCAGTTAATCATATTTGTATTGCTTGCAGGAATCTGTGGACGAAATGGAGCGACGCAAGGAGAAGATAATGTTGCTGTCGCTGCAGCGTCGGCAGCAGCAGGAGGAGGCGAAGGCGCGCAAGGAGATCGAGGGATCGCAGAAGCGAGAGAAGGAGCGCGAAAAGGAGGAGGAGCGTGCGCGCAAAAAGGAGGAGCAAGTGGCACGACGTGCGGCCATATTGGAACAACATAGACTAAAGAAAGCCATCGAAGAGGCCGAGCGAGAAGTGAGTCACAATTTGATGTTGCACATTGAGTTGCGAATGCTAATCCACATTGTGTATTGTGTCGCAGGGTAAAGTTCTGGATCGGCCCGATCTACACGTGAAGCTGCAGCCGCAGTCATCGAACGCGTCCACGCCACGTCTAAGACAGCAGCGTGTGACGAGGCCACGCCCCAAAACCATTCACGTCGACGATGCCAGCGTGGATATCAGTGAGGCTTCAAGCCTCTCCAGTCGGGGCAAGAAGGGCTCAAGTTCAAATCTAACCGGTGAGCGCTCGGTTAAACTCGCCCACCTTTCCAATTTCTACACACAACAACAATATTCACATGTGTTCAATTCATTGGCACATTTCTTAAACTGCGAGGCTGTTTAAATGTTACCAAAAATGTTTAAAAATTGACTGATTATTGCTAATTATGTCTTGAAATAATATCCGGAATATATTCGATCTGTAACTGGGATATCTTGTTAGTCCGCTTTATAAATTATGGCCCATGCAACTAGTTGATAAAACAAATATTTGTTCAAGCCAGAATGCCCTTCTATATTATATTATTATTAATATTATTATTATTATATTCTTTTCTTAATTGATATTTACGATGATCAATTTCACTGTCCAGAAAAGAACTCGAAACAGAGTCTGTACATTTTGGTATATGTTTACCAAAGATACCTTTCAAATTGTGTGTGATGTGTGTGTGTGAATTTCGGCATTGTCGAAATTGCTATACTTTTTGGCTCTGTTTTAATTAATTTAATTAATTTAGTGTTCATGTTTTCTTAAACGTATTTTATTTTTGTATTTGTTTTGCTAATTTGTTGAATTTTTCGTTTTTTGTTTTAAACCTGGTTGCCCCACAAATATGTCCAGGCTACGGTCAACTAAGCTCAAACTCAATGAAAAGAGAATTTTATAGGGGCTCGCAAGACTCCCTCACTGTTAAAGGTAATTTATTTTTGAATTGTTCTCATTGTTTTTATCGTTTTCATCTTTTTGAACCACTGTTAATATCATTTTTTTATTGGTTTTTTGTTTTAAGCATGCGTTAACTGGAATTATTATTAATTATTGTAATGTAGTAATGTTTTTGGTTTAGTAGGGGCATTATGGTTTCAATTTGATTTCAATAATTAATACAAATTAACTAATACAGTGGTGATTGCAATGAAGGACACGAATTGTATTACATAAGACATAACTACTAATCTCGTTCAACAGAGTCCCCCGATGATTATCCCAGCACAAGTTCAACTCCGATTGGACGACGGGGATCTTACAAAACTTCCAGAGGTTGGTGCTGGGTAACAAGTACTAAGCATTATTCAGTTTTTCTTTACTTTTCTCTTTTGTTTTTCTACTCTTGCTTTTATTGGTTACAAAAAAAAAAAAAAAAAAAAAAATGCCACAAAAAAAACTTTTGTTTTTGGCTTGGACTTCTTTGTGGCTCAATTAACACACAACTTTTAATTATTACTATTAATTTTTTTTTAATAATTATCAATTAACGCGTGCTTAGCGCTAGAAAATCACGCTATAAATCACCCAAACTAAAACTAGTTATAAACAAAACGCATACTTAACATAATTGATTATTAATTATACTAATGGCCAGCGCACATTTTGTTAAGCATATGCACTGGGGAAAATTGCCAGTGGGTTTTGGTAAACGCTGTGGGTGAATAGTGCAGGTTTTTCTACATATTTGATTTCATATTTTTGATTATATTTTAACACTTGTTGGTTGTGTTTGGTGGGGTCAAGTTAAAATTCTCTTCCATTTGCATATTCATATTTAATTTGTGTTTGTGTCTCATGTTGAACTACTTTTGTAAGAAACTGAACTTGATCAATATATCGTATTATGCACTTGCGGCTCTTGCGTGTCTACCGTGGTGCCAATTTTTACAGAGCCTGCTGTCGAAAGGGGCCGCACCCTGTCGCGTATATCAGTTGCTAAGGGGAGCACCCTTAATTTCCGTGGCCGAAAGTCCAATTCGCTAATGAATTTGTGCGGTAAGAAGCGTTTCACAGCTAAACAAATTACAAAAAAAAAAAAAAAAAAAAACAGCTGCTTGCCTTTTACTTTTACTCTCTTATCTATCCTTACTCGATTCCTGCTACTTCATGTTTAATTTGTGTAATAGTTATATATATATATATATTATATATACTTTTGTCTGTTGGTTTTGGTCTCAGTAATTATCCTTTGCTGCATTTGGTGGCAGGTTCTCTCTTTTATTATTATTAATTAGTCTGAGTTGCGTTGTTTAAATATTTGCATTCATTTTATTTTCAATCAAACTTTATCTTTATTTGCGTATCTCAATTTATATTTCGCTGGTGGCAGTTTCTTTCTTTTATTCTCTTTATTTATTTATTTTGATGTAACTTTATTATTCTTCGCTTAAGAGTGCTGCAGAAGAAATATAAACTAATTTTTGCTTCATTCGTTTTAAAGTCAAATATTGATAAATAAATTCGATTTAATAATATTTATTATTATCTGCATTGCTCTTGTTTCAATTGATTTAAATTCTGCAAGTAATTTTTTGTATACAGTAAAATAAATAATATCAATTTAATCCGTTTTCCTATATTTTGAAAAAAGAATTGCTAATTAAAGTTAAATAAATAATAATATTTTTGTTATCTAGTTTTTAGTTTTACTTTCATGTTTTATGGTTCTCATTTTATCATTTCAATTAATTTTTCCTTTGCTGACTAATTCGTTATGACTATAAAAAAAAAGGAAGCGGTAGCGGTATTTCTGGCTGCTGGCCAAGTTTGCAAACTTGTCCAACAAAATTCGCAAGTGGTTCCGGTTTGCTTTCGTCATGTACTGTCCGCTTTTTTGGGAAACAGGATTATTGCCATTCTTTGTTTTTTCCTCAATTGTGAATTAACTCAGACACGCACACATACTCGCACACAAATATGCACAGTCACACACACACACCCACCCACACCACACACACGCACAACTCAGACTCAGTTCATATACTTAGGCCTTAAGTAACTTTATCACATCTAAAAAAAGAAAATTGTTTAACTAAATTCCATGCACACATTCTCTTCTTTTTTCTCGTTTCTTTCAATTCAAAAACTTGTGTACAAAAAAAAACCCCGAACTCTTGATTGATTGATTGATTGATTAACAACAAATGTGAAACAAAATCTATTAACTAAACTCGATAAAAAAAAATAATGCCTTAACACCACTCATCGCTCGATCGCTCCCATCGACGTCATCCGGTGGCGACTAACAAATAATCATCAATAATGCAACCACATCAACCGAATGAACTTACTGCATGGCTGGCAACTCTGAAACTGGGTTGCCCCGCACTCTGTTTCTCTCTCTGTGTGCCTCTCACTCTCCCCCTGGTCGGTGTCTGGTGTCTCTCTGGTTGTTGGTGCTATGCTTTTATGTGGCTGTGTTGATGCATGATGATGCGTGATTGATGATGATTGATGATCAACGCCTCGATATCCCCGCTTACCGGTTAGACACAGATTCGGGACTGGGACGAGCAACACCGCCACGGCGCGCACCGTCACCAGGAATGACGGCGACAGGTAGGCATATGCCATCACCCTCTGGACCAGGCTCTTTGCCGCCAGGTTTGTTATCGAAGCGTCGCGGATTTGATGATGGATCAAGCGATTTCTCTTTAACTGCGAATGCAATCATGGAATACTCGGGTTTGTACTTAGTTCCAATCAGAATCCTCAGTTATACATCCACAACAACAACAGCAAACAAACAAACAAACAAACAAAACAGACATCATCATCATAATCGTACATAAAAACACCATATATATATACATATTGGTTCTTCATACATATATACATCACTTGTACATCTCTCTCTATCTTCTTGGAACGCCTCATACGAATTATGTCACTTATTGTCTCTTTTTAGTTCTCTATTTTTCATTCCTCAGTTCAGATTAGTTTTTTTTTTCTTTCGATCATGCCAATTGGTATTCGTCTGATCTACATTTCTTATTGTTTTTATCAACTACATAAGTCCTCCCTCCGTTCGTATATATATATATATATATATATATATATATATATATATATATATATATGTATGATTTTTACGTTTTTCTGCATATGTGTATTGTGTAAATAGGGATTTCTACATGCAATTGCAACAATCCATTCGATCTTCCGTTGCGCCGTCAAATCCGCGACTTCGATAGTCAAACCGGAGATGTGTCTCCCATATACAAATAGTATTTTTAAATGCCACAAACAAACAAATAAAAAAAATTCAACTTAACCCCCAGATTGGCCCAAATTAACCGCTTCAAATATTTGCAGACTTTAACAACAAAAATGATTTAAATCAAATGCAAAATTGCAAGCAATTTATTTCTATGTTTTTTTTTTAATATAGTTTTGTTGAAATTATATTATAATTTGTAATTTCTTGGAATGTTTCGCATTTAGTAGCCAATTAAGATTAGCTAGTTGAAAATGTAAGTATTTGCATACATATAAATAATTCAGCGCTTGAGGGGGGTAATTCCTAAGCGTAATACGTCCATCAAGTTTACCAACTTTAAAATGGATCTATTACACTTTGAATTAGCCTCGAATGCTGCAGGTTCAACGAAGAATTGACAAGACTCAATTTCGCTCAGTGTAACCTGCAGCTTTCGCTCAAGTTGTAATATCTGTGTTGATATAATGTATGCTCAAATTGCACGTAGCCTCCAGTTTGCATAACGAAAAGAATTAAAACGATTTTTATTGTTTAACCGAAGTTAACCAGAAGCTTGCCATTAACACTGAGTAGAAATTCACAATAAACTGAAATGTGTAGCTGAGATTGAGCATAACTCATTGAATTGTGTTAATCGACAGGTCCAAAACTGTATAAGCAACCAGCGGCCAAATCGAATCGCGGCATTATATTAAACGCCGTCGAGTATTGCGTTTTTCCCGGCGCCGTCAATCGTGAGGCGAAGCAGAAAGTGCTGGAAAAGATTGCACGCTCGGAGGCGAAACACTTCCTCGTACTCTTCCGTGACGCGGGCTGCCAATTCCGCGCCCTCTACAGCTATATGCCCGAGACGGATCAAGTGACAAAGCTGTACGGCACGGGACCTAGTCAAGTCGACGAAGTCATGTTCGATAAGTTCTTCAAGTGAGTACGCCGATTACGTTTCTTTAATATGTATGTTTGCAATTCTAACTCTCATCTCTTCCGCTTGCAGATACAACTCAGGTGGCAAATGCTTCTCACAGGTGCACACAAAGCATCTGACCGTCACGATAGACGCCTTCACAATACACAATTCGCTGTGGCAGGGCAAGCGGGTGCAGTTGCCCAGTAAAAAGGATATGGCACTTGTCATTTAGGTCCAACTATCGAGTATCGAGCAACAACTGAGCGCATAGCTGAAACTAATCAGCGAACTTCAAAAACTTCAACTGCGAATTAAAAACGTTTTTTTAAACGGAACCGAGTGATTGCTGTACTTGGGTTTTGGGCAGGATACGGCATATTATGGCTTAATAACTAACTGCACACGTTTGAGCGACAGCGCAAACAAATTGGAATTTAAAAAACAAAAAACAAATATATATATATACATATAGATATATATAGTATTGATTATTACAATGCGATTTGGAATGTATCCAGCATAAGAAGAAAGCTAGAAAAAGAAGAAGACAAAGAACAAAAAAACAAAAAACGAAAGCAAACTCAATAGATAACTCCCGACACAAAAGCCAAAATAATATCCAGCGGATAACTTAATCATTTTTGTCACACCCACACAATACACATGAAATTCAAGGAAACGGAACAACACAGATATTGTAGAAAATCTTTATTTTATTAATTTGTTTTAAATTGTTATGAAGTTTTTTATGCGAAATCTTTGGTTACCCTTTGGCAGATGCGGATATTGTGAGGGCCGCTGTCAGGGGCCAAGGGCCCACAACTAATTTCGCCAGTCGACACTAATTTTAACGCCACTAGCTATTTATTTGTAAGACTAATTAATATTTACTTTTTATGCGAGTTTAAAAAGAAATAATACAACTAATATTTAAACAGAGATACATACATATATACCTATGCAACAAACTGAAAAAAGACTTTTAACTGGCTGACATTTTAAGCTGTCTTTGTTGTACAAATTCTATGGAAACACAAAATTGTGTGTGTTTTTTTTATATCTATTATTATTTTACTTATTTAACAATATTAAATACAGTCAGATGATCCAATGGAAAAATGCGATCGGACTCTAAAAATTGTATTACACAGATCAAACACACTAAATATTTTCAAAACACTTCTTTTTAAGTCGTTTTTTCAAATGTATTTAATATATTATTTTGGGATTGGCTTCCACACAACCCCCCTTGTGCCTGTGGCCAGGGAATCTTGCAAGTTTAGCGGTAGGTCCTCGAAAACGCAGATATTTCACCATGTTAGCGTAAAACTGCCATCAAATCGAACTATAGAATTTATTGTCTATATGCTCTGTTTTAAAACTTATACACTTTTTAGACCGCTCAACCGTGCACCTTAGTCCCTAATTGACACTCATCCTGTTTTTTTATTGACATATACATGAATAAAAACCAAACTTTTCTTAACTCCTTTATCCGTATTATATTTTTAACTGAGTTCTTTTAGTGGCTATTTTATTATATTCTTCTTTTTAATGATATTATTTTTTGCATAACCTTGCTATATATTTTGATCAAGAATAGAGCTAGTTAAATAATATATGTGAAGAAACTAATAAGGCATCAAATCTGATTACCGCCATAAGTAAAATGATATTTTCGGCTTCGGGCATGTAGCGAAGGGAAAAGTCAAAGGGTTGATTCTAAAGAACAAATTTATATATGTGTGTACTATATTTATGTGTGGTGGCCCGAAGGCGCCCTTGGCGTGAAAGGCTTCCAAACATTAATGAATTATATTAATGCAATCTAAACATTATTATATGAAATGTAATAAAGTTATTAAAAATGATAATTTAACAAATCACAAATTGCCACCTTTATAATGTTCAAATTCTGTTTACTAAAATGAAGATACTTTAATTGTAATTGTCGTTTACATTTCGAAATCATCGCGCATGTCATTATAGCGAAGTACATGCTCCTTAATTTTGGATCCATCAACCCAGGTGACAAAGTCTTGCAAGTTGCGGGAGACGAGAAAAGCAGGATCTTTAACCATTTCAGGGCCGACTCGAACGTGTCCGTGCTCAACCAGAGTGGTGGCATGCTTTAGATTCTCCGACATTCGCACTAAAAGAGTATATATAATTAGGCTCTGCTTGTCTACATAATTTCCAATTTACACTCACGTTTGACCACGATGACGGGCAAGCGGCGGCGGCAAAAGTTACTCGCTGACATTTTGCTGGCTGTCTCCAAGGTGAGATGATCGTTGGCAACACCCATCGCATGCAATTTATTCATGAGCATCGCTGAAGCCTCGGCCTTAAAAGGATCCGTTGCATCAAGTCTAGCTATTTTCTCCGCCAGCTCTCGAATTTCACGAGCCAATTTGTTGTATCTAAACAAGGATCAATTTTATTATTAGCATATAATATTTATATGACGACATGAACTCACTTTGTGTAGTCCTCCCGCTTTTGTATCTGGTAGCGGCGCAGAATTTTGTTCTCCTTGCTGCTGTTGTCCACTTTCCATGTAATGAAATCGACCTTCTTGAGCAATTTCTGCTCATGATATTTCAGCTTGCGCACCATAATCGTATTTTATTTTATTTTATTCTAAATTCAACTTAACATGTGCGTTGTTATGTGTCAGTGTTGGAAAGCGTGTGTACATTGTTTGTTGACAATGCGCTCGCAGCTGTTCAGCACAGTGTTGTAAGCTGAAACAAATCGAGCTGGCTGAAATAATTTGTAAAATATAATAAATAAATTGTAAGATATTTTTGTGAGATTTACTTTAAAGCGCTATGGCGACAACTGCGGAGGAGGAATCCACAGCGAAGACAGCCGACACAAGCGAAGAGGATCCACTGGGCGAGGAGCGACTAGGCTATGTGCGAGAAGTTGGCGCGCAGGCCGTTTGGAGCTTGTCCTCCTGCAAACCAGGTAAGCTGAAATAAATACAAAAGACTGCATATTATTTATCAATTCCTACTCCAACTTCTCAGGCTTTGGCGTTGAGCGATTGCGTGACAACATAATGGATACATACTGGCAATCGGATGGCCAATTGCCACATTTGGTCAACATACAATTTCACAAGCGAACGAACATCAGTCAGATTTATATATACACAGATTACAAGCTGGACGAGAGCTACACACCCTCTCGCATCTCCATACGATCCGGCACAAATTTCAATGATCTGCAGGAGCTGCAAGTAATTGATCTGACAGAGCCAAATGGCTGGGTCCAAATACCCATCAAGGATGGCAATGTTAAATCCCTACGCACTTTCATGCTCCAAATTGCCGTCATTTCGAATCATCAGAATGGTAGAGACACACACATGCGTCAGATTCGTGTGCACGCCCCTTGTGGCGGCGAGGGCAAGCATTACCCTTTGGAGCTCTTTGGCAAATTTGGTTCCGTTGACTTCCAAAAATTTGCTACCATACGGTAATTAAAAATATGTACAAGTAGGTTAACTATGTTTTCTGAAATACAAATATTCTGTGTAATTTTCGGTTATATTTGTAAATAAAATAGATTTACTTAATACAAAACGAAAATCAACGGTGTTTTGATCATAGTTTTCCCTGTAGATCTATAGATTTTAAGTCGGAACATAAGTAAAAATTATAGGCTGAAAATCGGTATATGGGCATAGGTCGAAACTTCAAAATGCCATAACTTCGTCAAAACTCAACTGATTTTAAAAAGCAAGGGCTTTTTGATCATAGTTTTGCCCCTAAATCAATCGTGCATTTAAAGTTGAAAACGAAATTTGAGGTCGGAAGACAAGTAAAAATTACAGCCTGAAAATCGATATATCGGTGTATGGGCATAGGTCGAAACTTCAAAATGCCATAACTTCGTCAAAACTCAACTGATTTTAAAAAGCGAAGGCTTTTTGATCATAGTTTTGCCCCTAAATCAATCGTGCATTTAAAGTTGAAAACGAAATTTGAGGTCGGAAGATAAGTAAAAATTACAGCCTGAAAATCGGTAAATGGGCATATGGGCATAGGTCGAAACTTCAAAATGCCATAACTTCGTCAAAACTCAACTGATTTTAAAAAGCGAAGGCTTTTTGATCATAGTTTTGCCCCTAAATCAATCGTGCATTTAAAGTTGAAAACGAAATTTGAGGTCGGAAGACAAGTAAAAATTATAGCCTGAAAATCGATATATCGGTGTATGGGCATAGGTCGAAACTTCAAAATGCCATAACTTCGTCAAAACTCAACTTAGATTAAAAAGCGAGGGCTTTTTGATCATAGTTTTGCCCCTAAATCAATCGTGCATTTAAAGTTGAAAACGAAATTTGAGGTCGGAAGACAAGTAAAAATTACAGCCTGAAAATCGGTAAATGGGCATATGGGCATAGGTCGAAACTTCAAAATGCCATAACTTCGTCAAAACTCAACTGATTTTAAAAAGCGAGGGCTTTTTGATCATAGTTTTGCCCCTAAATCAATCGTGCATTTAAAGTTGAAAACGAAATTTGAGGTCGGAAGACAAGTAAAAATTTCAGCCTGAAAATCTGTAAATGGGCATATGGGCATAGGTCGAAACTTCAAAATGCCATAACTTCGTCAAAACTCAACTGATTTTAAAAAGCGAAGGCTTTTTGATCATAGTTTTGCCCCTAAATCAATCGTGCATTTAAAGTTGAAAACGAAATTTGAGGGCGGAAGACAAGTAAAAATTATAGCCCGAAAATCGATATATCGGTGTATGGGCATAGGTCGAAACTTCAAAATGCCATAACTACGTCAAAACTCAACTGATTTTGAAAAGCGAAGGCTTTTTGATCATAGTTTTGCCCCTAAATCAATCGTGCATTTAAAGTTGAAAACGAAATTTGAGGTCGGAAGACAAGTAAAAATTACAGCCTGAAAATCGGTAAATGGGCATATGGGCATAGGTCGAAACTTCAAAATGCCATAACTTCGTCAAAACTCAACTGATTTTAAAAAGCGAGGGCTTTTTGATCATAGTTTTGCCCCTAAATCAATCGTGCATTTAAAGTTGAAAACGAAATTTGAGGTCGGAAGACAAGTAAAAATTTCAGCCTGAAAATCTGTAAATGGGCATATGGGCATAGGTCGAAACTTCAAAATGCCATAACTTCGTCAAAACTCAACTGATTTTAAAAAGCGAAGGCTTTTTGATCATAGTTTTGCCCCTAAATCAATCGTGCATTTAAAGTTGAAAACGAAATTTGAGGTCGGAAGACAAGTAAAAATTATAGCCTGAAAATCGATATATCGGTGTATGGGCATAGGTCGAAACTTCAAAATGCCATAACTTCGTCAAAACTCAACTGATTTTAAAAAGCGAAGGCTTTTTGATCATAGTTTTGCCCCTAAATCAATCGTGCATTTAAAGTTGAAAACGAAATTTGAGGTCGGAAGACAAGTAAAAATTTCAGCCTGAAAATCTGTAAATGGGCATATGGGCATAGGTCGAAACTTCAAAATGCCATAACTTCGTCAAAACTCAACTGATTTTAAAAAGCGAGGGCTTTTTGATCATAGTTTTGCCCCTAAATCAATCGTGCATTTAAAGTTGAAAACGAAATTTGAGGTCGGAAGACAAGTAAAAATTATAGCCCGAAAATCGATATATCGGTGTATGGGCATAGGTCGAAACTTCAAAATGCCATAACTACGTCAAAACTCAACTGATTTTAAAAAGCGAGGGCTTTTTGATCATAGTTTTGCCCCTAAATCAATCGTGCATTTAAAGTTGAAAACGAAATTTGAGGTCGGAAGACAAGTAAAAATTACAGCCTGAAAATCGGTAAATGGGCATATGGGCATAGGTCGAAACTTCAAAATGCCATAACTTCGTCAAAACTCAACTGATTTTAAAAAGCGAGGGCTTTTTGATCATAGTTTTGCCCCTAAATCAATCGTGCATTTAAAGTTGAAAACGAAATTTGAGGTCGGAAGACAAGTAAAAATTACAGCCTGAAAATCGGTAAATGGGCATATGGGCATAGGTCGAAACTTCAAAATGCCATAACTTCGTCAAAACTCAACTGATTTTAAAAAGCGAAGGCTTTTTGATCATAGTTTTGCCCCTAAATCAATCGTGCATTTAAAGTTGAAAACGAAATTTGAGGTCGGAAGACAAGTAAAAATTACAGCCTGAAAATCGGTAAATGGGCATATGGGCATAGGTCGAAACTTCAAAATGCCATAACTTCGTCAAAACTCAACTGATTTTACAAAGCGAAGGCTTTTTGATCATAGTTTTGCCCCTAAATCAATCGTGCATTTAAAGTTGAAAACGAAATTTGAGGTCGGAAGACAAGTAAAAATTACAGACTGAAAATCGGTAAATGGGCATATGGGCATAGGTCGAAACTTCAAAATGCCATAACTTCGTCAAAGCTCAACTGATTTTAAAAAGCGAGGGCTTTTTGATCATAGTTTTGCCCCTAAATCAATCGTGCATTTAAAGTTGAAAACGAAATTTGAGGTCGGAAGACAAGTAAAAATTACAGCCTGAAAATCGGTAAATGGGCATATGGGCATAGGTCGAAACTTCAAAATGCCATAACTTCGTCAAAACTCAACTGATTTTAAAAAGCGAGGGCTTTTTGATCATAGTTTTGCCCCTAAATCAATCGTGCATTTAAAGTTGAAAACGAAATTTGAGGTCGGAAGACAAGTAAAAATTACAGCCTGAAAATCGGTAAATGGGCATATGGGCATAGGTCGAAACTTCAAAATGCCATAACTTCGTCAAAACTCAACTGATTTTAAAAAGCGAGGGCTTTTTGATCATAGTTTTGCCCCTAAATCAATCGTGCATTTAAAGTTGAAAACGAAATTTGAGGTCGGAAGACAAGTAAAAATTTCAGCCTGAAAATCTGTAAATGGGCATATGGGCATAGGTCGAAACTTCAAAATGCCATAACTTCGTCAAAACTCAACTGATTTTAAAAAGCGAGGGCTTTTTGATCATAGTTTTGCCCCTAAATCAATCGTACATTTAAAGTTGAAAACGTGATTTTAGGTCGGAACATAAGTAGAATAAATAAAAAGCATACTTTCAGGCCACACAATAAAATACTAGTCTTGGGAAAATTAAATTCTTAAAGCATACTTTGAGGTTGGGCAGAAGGCTATGTCAATTGCTTATGGTGTCGACAAATTTCAGTACTTGTTTTGTGGGAAATGGCAAAGATGATTTGAATGATGATTTGAACTGGTAACCTTCGACAAAACGAATCGCTTGACACAGAACTCTACAGAACTTTGTTATGGGAAATTTTCTGTTTAAAAAAAGAGGCATTATATTTCAGATGTCTGGCGAAGTTGGACCCGACTACCCCCCCATTTATACGCCTTTTTTAATGTTGTATGCAAATTTATTGGATTTTCAAATTGAATGGCCTATCGATTACAATCAGTTGAATATATTGTGTATTGTATATATAATCCTAGAGACTTAAGTACAAATTAACAAATACGATTGTGTTTTTTCAGAGTTAAAATTATTATCGTTATTGCGATGCAAATGCAAATGGAAGTAACAACAAAAAAACATTTGTGTACAAACTCCTATGGAAGTTTGCGCGAGGCTCGATTCGAAGTTCTGCCCAAAATAAAAAAAAATTGAACGTCTTATTGTATGATTCGAATAATGTGTGTTCGATTATTTTGTAGCAGCTTTCATTGCTTTGTAATGATCCTTCTCGTCAGCACCATCCGGCGACTCGCACTCATAGGAAGATTTCATCAGCAGATCCTCGGTGAAAACTTCTGCCTTTTGTAAATAGGCCACAACGCTGGCCAGTTGCTCGTACGGACAATCCAATCGTTGCCATTTATTAAAGATACGCAGTTGGGCGCCAAGAAGCGAACACTTTTCAAAATTAAAGTATCCGTTGGCGAGTCTAGAACAAAACAGTAGTCAATAAGTATTATAATATGAAGTATGCTCAAGGATACTTGCCTGGTTGCGTGACTCTCATTGATGAAACTGAAGTCCTGGAGGAACAGCGAGAAGAACGGTATAATGGCACGCTCAATTTTGTTGGCATCCTCGCGTTCGGAGCGCCAAACGGCTGCTTTCATGGTCGAGCGGTAATTGTGGAAATTAGAGCTGGGATCCATTTGATGTTCCAAGCCCTCAAATTTGGTTGTCTGCACCTTGGACCACTGCAATCAAAGATAACTATTTACAATCAGCAAGTAAATAAGTTTTGGATTGCTGCTAACCGTTTTTTTAAGCCGCGATATCGCCTTCATATTTAGAGCCGTCAAAATGGCCATTAGACTGTTGAAATTGCCCGTATTGAAGCACTCCAAGGCGGTCTCAATCCAGAACTCAACCATCTGAGCGCGTTGCGACTTTTTGCAAAGCTGTGGAAGAAGAGAAAATAAGTTAAACGAGTATATTTAAGTGGTTTTAGATACACTTACCTTGAGTATCTCTGTGGCCGTCAAATGGGAGAGCTGATTGAACCATTGCACATAGGCAGCAATGCTGATTTCGGGCTGCTTGCCAGAGCTGCAGTTGGAGCCGAGGGTGCTCGCCTTTGTTTGTGACATGCATGTTTTGAACTCGCCCGTATTTAGCATTTGGACAAACTCCTCGAGACGTATCTGCGAGAGATAGGCATATTCGATGGCATACAGCTGATGGGCCAGTTCAAAGGCGCTGCCGCACTTGCTCTGCACATTGTCCGATTTGTAAACGTTGGCGGCGAAACGCTTCAGCGATTTAATACTACTCTGTCGCCCCAACGAGCTGGCCGAGGCCTGCTTGGCCAACAAATACCTCAGTTGCAAGCGATTGTTCGCGTCCAGTTGGTGCAGTGCATCGGGAATGCCATCGAGGAAACCGCTTAATCCTGCGCAACTTTGCTGCCTACGTAGCTCTTGCAGCAACGCCTCGTTGCGAAAATCGTTGGGACATATGCGCAGCCAGTGACTGAGCAGACGCAGCAGGACATCCTCTTGTCCCCGGCACTGTTGGATGATCTTTGCCAGCAGCTCCTGCATCGGGACAAATAAACGTGCGCAGAGTAGAAGTGTGAACTCAATTTCCTCATTGCTGCAGCTGGTAAGGAGCGTGACTATGGTGGTTAAATCACCGGCGGCTGGCAAGTCTTTGGTTTGGCAATCCTTGACAATGTCACAGGACTCTCTGATCTGTAGAAGCGTGCTCTGCAAATGAATTGAGCGGGTTCCAATCGGTTGCATTTACCAATTTTTGATTATGGTTGGCTTACCAGCTTGGCGACAGACACCGCATCGTCGGCCTCATCAGCTGAGCTGGGAATGTCACAGTACAAGGAATCCGTTTGGGTGTCGCGTCCCTGTCCCTGTCCATGTCCCTGCATATAAGGCGCACTCATTGAGACACTGTGGAAGAGCCCGTCGTGGCCCGAGTCACAGCTGCTAATATTCGAAGACTTGTCGCCCAGTGTTGTGGCATTGGACACATTCGATGCGGAGCCAATCACCTGATCCGACCCAGTTATGGCTGAGCTGCTCGACACCAGTGAGGCATTAGAAAAGGTTTGATTCAATTGTCGGCCAAGACGATCGGCAATTCTATGCGGTTCGCCATCAGTCGTTGTACCTTGGGACGAGAATGTGGAATTTGAATTTGTGCGATATTTGAGTGCATTCTCCGGCGTTGCACGTGCCAAGGTGTTCTCCTGTCTGACTGGCTGCCAGATCTCCTTCTGATGCGACTGATGATTAAACTGCTCTTTGGTTTCCACGGTCCGTTCGTCCAACACCTTCCCGTTGCGTGAGACTAGCACCTCCTCGGTGGTCGTCAGCGAGGATTTGACAGTCAGCGATGTTTCCACCTCAATGGGCTGCTGTGCTAATCCGGCGCGAAATAGCAACTGATTCAGATGCTCCACAGCCGGCATCTGGCCATCGAGCAGGGCACTCTTAATGGCACTCGCATCGTCAGCCGGCAGGCCATCCAATTTAACTGGCACCCCATTGATGAGCAGCACCTCCTCCTGCTGCACCGAAGACGATGTCTCGCAGTCAACAATTTTCACATCCTTCCCGAAAAGAGATTCAACTGCATTCATAATGTCTTCGTCCATTTTTATTCTTTTTTTTTTTTTTTGTTGGATCAGTTAACAGTTAGTCAAGTGGGTATGACAATTAGGTGGTGGTGGTGGTGATGGTTGTTGGCTTTGTATTGGTAAAATGCATATAAGTATATATGACCCTGGGGGTGGTTTCTTTGGATTAATATCAATGCACGAGACTAGCAAGCACATTTCTGTAAATAGGAATCGGAATTACAAACACACACAACATTATTAATGGCGAAACGCGGCACAATGGGTTTGGTTAGCAAACGAAAACGAAAACGAATACGAAATTAAGAACAGCCTTGTGACAATGGGGTGGTGACAACGCCTACTTTACCAAAAAGTGGGTTGGGTCCCCCCGTTGCTTGTTTGCTGTCTTAATACAATTCTTTTTTTTGTTGTTTTTTTTTTGTTTATTTAACTACACACCTGCAGGAACAACATTGGGTATTTGCGCTCCAATCGACGCACACTCGTCATCTTTTATGGCTGCCACATTTTATTCAACATTAATTGCTCGTTTCCGTTTGGCAAATGAACAATTTTGTCTTTGCTGGCGATTTATTTTTATTTATTTATTTATCTCCCACACCAGACAGTGTTGTGTTGCTCGAATTCACGAATGAGTGAGCATGGAGAACAAAAGCATAGCGAACTGATTCAGTTCACGAACAAATTGTACAACACTGGCAATGAGCGGGCAACAAGGCATTCACAATAATTCAATTATATATTTAATCGTTTTGTCAAAATAATGTCAAGGATTTTATATGGTATAAATAAAAACTGTAAGTTAACATTCAATGTCAGCTGAAATATAATTATTTGCACATTTGCATAGGTGAATATAATCGTTTAATAATGATGCAGCCCTGAACTCTCGTACACACGCAAATTCAAACAAATATTATGAAATACTGGATCAACTCAATGCTGTATTGAAGACTAAAATTTGAAACGTTTACCAATTCTAAAATTAAAATTTATTTGTTGAAATTGCAGAACAAGTTGAAAACAATATTGGTATTGTTGGATATTAAAGTATATTAAACTACTGGATAACTGCACTCGCTGGCAATGCCGCAGAAGTTGTTGCCACGTGGCAAACGGAAAAAGCCCTCCTCGCCCCAGGCCTTGTCCCACGAGTTCTTCACGATCCAGTAATCTTTGCCTTTCTCGCTGCCATAGCCAACGACCAAGATGGAATGATTCACCTCACCGTTGTTGCACTCGTTATCATCGTAGATGCCACGCTTGTACAGAAGAAGACTCTCCAGTCCATTCACCGAGCAGGCAATTGGACCAAGAGTGGCAACCACAGTTTTCATAGTTGCCTCGTCCTTCGGGTCAATGGCAGCAAATCCAGTAATTTGTGCACCCGAAATGTTCGACTTATATTTGCATGTATCCTTCTTATCCAAGTAGGGATAACTATCGCCCTTGGCAATGCCATTCTGCTCTTGTATAAAATTGAAAGCGTACTCTTGGAAGCCACCATCACAACCGTCCAGACCCAGATCCTGCTTGCCACAATCAACCAGATTCTGTTCGGACAGATTTGGCAATGTGCCCGTCTTACGGAACACATGACCCTCAATGGCACCAGTTGCAGCGAAGGACCAACAGGAGCCGCATTCACCTTGGAACTTAACAGGCGTCACTCCGCCCTTCTTACGCCAATCAAAGGAGTCCGGGACACGAACTCCCTTTGCCACCGTGGGTGACAAACGGCGTGCCTTCGCTTTTTGGCTGGAATATAAGTTAATTGGAGTTAATATTGGTAGATAAACTGAAAATAACTATTAATCTATGATCCCCAACTTACTCGCCGCTTGCTGACTTCCTTAATCCCGTGAGCCTCTGAATGAACTCTAAGTTCGTCAGATCAGCAAAGGCATTTACAGCCAACTCATAGCCGGAGGCACCACTAGCGAAAGCCGCATTTGAGGTATCAACCAATGATTTGCGGGCACTGAAGAGACCCTCGCGCAATTGCCGATCTGCCGCATTCAGATATGTTTTACCCGATTGTCTCTGAAGTTGAGTTGAAATAAATTTAAAAAGCAATTCGATGCTGTTAACTCTATCAGCTTACCACAAAGTCACCAAAGTTCTGCACATTGTTGAGCGTAGGTGGTGATGGTAGCCTGCTAGCTATATTTGATATTCCTTGCTGAAATCTATTTGCCGCTCCTCCAAAGTTTGTGCCAAACTGGGCAGAGGCAAAAGCCACGCATAGGAGTAGAGCAAACGCCACTTTCATTCTGATCTGTAAATAAATAATATAAATAAATTTTTCCATTTTTCTTAAGCAACTTTTGTTTTCTTCTTTACTGTAGTTATTAATTTACAATATTTTTAAACCTTATATAAACAATTTTTGCTTGTTCAGCTCAACTGAACGCAGTAGTAAAGGGAAATCAAATAAATATTAAAAATGCCCTTGACGGTTGTATAATTATCTTGTCGTGGACTGTGAAATACTTTGATCTTGATCTCGATCGATTTTTGATATTTATAATGAACATCAATTGAATTCCGGTCTGAATGCGAATGAAATTATCAGCCTAACTTGAGTGTACCCTCTGGATTCTAATTATACTCGGTGCTTATTCTGTTAAATATTTTATTTTCACTTTAGCAGCGATTAGCCGGAAAAAAAAACCAGAAAACCTTGCACCTCAATAAGATGAAGGTGATTAAATACTGAAATGCACTCATGATTGATTACTTGATGACTTGCGTTGAAGTGCAATTGGCAAACATTACGTAGTTAATTAAATTACGCTTAAGTATTGGTTATATTTTGTATATACATTCACATTGAGGAATTAATTTTTGTGAAACGACTTGCACTGAAGATACGTCTTCAAATATTATTTGTATTACAAACTATGCCAGTATTAACCTTTCTGGTTCTGATCCGTCAATATAAATGTGAGTTTCGGTAGGCGAAAATTGCGTTTTTATAGCAATCGCGATAATCGTAGTCGAAGTCGGAGTCAGAGTCGTAAATTCAATGCAAATGGCTTATATATCTGCTCGCATATAGTTCTCGAGATTTATGCGTGTATATAATTCACAAATACTGTCATTAATTAAAGCTGGATGTTTACCAATTTACGGGTAGCATTTAAATTCTCGACTGGTTTGGGGATTTATAGTCACTAATTAGTGCCATGTCTAGCAATTCATATATATATATATATTTGCATTTACTGCTCTATTATGTCTTGTAGCCACAGGGAACTTGTTTTGGGTTTAGTCAACAAATCTTTATCCAGAAATGGCAAAATGATAAAAATCAATTGAAGGGCTCTCGCCGAGTGCGTTGCCCTTTTGTTCTTATATCACATCATATAAATCACATTCACTTTAAGCTACTTGCACTGAAGATACGCCTACAGATACTATGTATATATTGAAAACTATTCCAGTATTAACCTTTCTGGGTCTGGTCCGCCAATATCAATGCTAGTTTTAGTTGCCGGAGACTGCGCTTTTATAGCAATCGCGATCATCGTAAATTCAATTCTGCGTTTTCATGCAAATTATATTAGAAAAATGTAAATACGAAGCTTATGAATGTATGTATGTATTTGCATATATGTAAGTCACAAATACTGTGATTAAATTTTATACCACACACAAAACTGGATGTTTATCATTTGAAATCTCGACTGGTTTTGGGATTTATAGTCACTAATTAGCGACACAGTAGCAATGTATTTGATTTTACCCTATATAAATGTGTATATATATTTGCATCTGCTAAAAACTTATGTTTTTTCCGATGATAACCGCAGGGAACTTGTTTTGTGTTAAAAAAATAAACAAATTATGATTAGAAATTCAACAGAATTGCCAATTTAACATCATCGAGTCCCAAACAGTATTTTACTGATTGAGGCAGTTAAATAGTGACCTGTAATATATATATATATGATATATAATAATAATTATTTCATTGTTAATGTGTTAATGTTCAAAATAAGATGTGTTTGAATTCTTCCAAATTCAAAACTTTAAATTTGCGCCTAGTTCGGTAGTCGTTGTAGTACACGTACTGATACATAGATGGCGCCTACTATTGAACAACGTTTATTGGTCGATAATAAAAAATCGATCATAAAATAAATAATGTAACTATACAAAACGCATTCCCTTATAAGCCAATATACTAATTAAGTTTAATGTATGGTTATAGTTTATTACATATATATTTTTAGTGAAAAAGCGATAATGCTTAAGTTTAATTGAATATAGCAGTCAACTTTGATAGATGCCAATTTAATTCGTATAATTAGTTAACACAAAGAAATAATTCTCTATCTTTTTTTTAAGATCTTATTGTTGGTCTCATAGTTGGTCTCATAGTTGGTCTCATAGTTGGTGCCCTAGTTGGCAATGGTCGGGCTGTGAGTCTCGGTTCCTGGGGTTCTTCAGTAATGGGTGTGGCCTCTGGCAGTAGTACAATGGGTTGGCTCAAATCCACTGGAGGTGCTGCCAAATTTATGGTCATCTCAAACATCTGCGAATTAGCAAAGTTTTAGGGTTGTAGAACTATTCATTCGATTTAAGAGAACTTACGCCACTCGGTCCATATATTGAGCCTCGTTCAATCTGAGGTAAACCCGATGCGAATGCAAAGGAGGCAATCAGAGCCAGGATCATTACTTTCATGTTGTTGCAGTGTGGTTTGAGGGTAACTTAATGAAGGATGTCCTCACGTTTCAAGTGCTGTCTTTGCAATGATTCTGCATCACCGAAAACTCCACTTTTATACAAACACCTTTCTCCTTGTAAATGGATGCAACCAAAAAGTGCAAGTGTAAAATGTTTATTTTAATTCTTAAAATTCAAAGTACCTTTCAGCTTCCGCTTCGTGAATAACCTGATTTAATGCAATTTAATTTTGTTTATTTTGTTATTGACTAAGCGAGTATCTCTCAGGATTTTGTTTTTGCTGCTGCTTCAGTCCACCACCTAAGATACCAGTGAAGGCTTGGCTCGATTGTTTCAGAGGGGCAGTTAAATGAGAAATTCAATTTCAATTCAAAGCTATTGACTCTTACAGCTTACCAATAACTCACCAAAGATTGGCACATTCATGAGAATTTGATTTACTCCTTCCTACAATCTATTTGCCACATTTCCAAAGACGCCAAGGCCACCACCAAGCTGAGCTGAGGCAACAACCACGCATAGGAGTACAACAAACAACAGTTTCATTCTGTTCTGTAAACTTAATAATGGTAACATTTAAAATTTTCTTACTGTATATATGTCAAACTATGTCATTATTTACATTTCCGGTTCTAATCGCTAATAACTTGTGTTTCAGTTGAAGGGGACTGGAAATTATAGCAATCGCGAGCCTCATAGTCGAACTCGTAATCAAAGTCGTATATTCAATTTTACGGAACTAGTTTTGTGATTAACGAACAAATTTTGATTCTTATTGATTGTTTGTTTTAATTATTTACACACATATATCATTTGAATAAGATTAATTCCAATCCAACGGGGAATCACATTTTTATTCCTCCGCTTCCTCCGATGCCGATGGCTATACATGTATATATTTACATATATACATACATATATATATTGTTCTATTTAATTGTCTTCAGTGCTTATAGATTTTGGTTGATATTAATGAAATACTCTCAAATTATTGTCGTACCATGCAAAATGATACAAAGTATAAAAATAAGTCTCCCATTGTTTTTTATTAGGTCCATAATTTTCATAAGATTATGAATAATCAAATATTTTGTGATTTGAGTTTTACCAGTTAGTTCAGTATTCAGTAACCAGTTGATTTGTGTCGTAATAAAAAGAAAAATTAATTTCATAATACGTACTGTATTGAATAAGACTTTTATATATTCATTTCCTTACTTTTAAGTGATAAATTCAGAATGTGACATAGTTATGAGTGGCAATTTAATACATATTTAAATTTGTATATAAATGATTTTATTTTTACTTTAATCATTCGAAATGTAAATAATAAAATGTAGCCTTATAATCTCAGGAGGTAACACAGTACATATTTAATACATATATCTTGTTCATTAAGCCAATCAATCGACGTGACGTGTTTCTGGGTTTGTAACTGACACACAACTTCTGTTGTGTGATTCACTTGATTTATAATGCAATTGTATATCATTTATCCTTATTAATACATTATAAATGATGAGATACCACACAGATCAAAGATACAACATATTTGGCACCACAAAGCTGGTAATAAGAAGTAAGAGTAAAAAGACCTATTTCCATCTATGAATCATATTACAGGCGAACAATTCGTGGGTAGTATCTGTAGTACTCCAACTGATATATAGATGGCGCATACGCCTCAATTCACGCAATCACAATTCATAGATCTGTGTATAATGTCCCTAATCAGCCAATCAACTATAATTAAGTTTTTCATACCTTTAATATATGGCTATAATTATTTGGTAGTTTTTTTTTAAGTTTGAAAGCGACTTAAATAAATATGGAAAGTAACTTTGATTGATGACAATTTAATTTGTACAATTAATTAACATAAAGGAAAGATTCTGAATCGATCGGTAGAATCAGTAATGGGTTGGCTCAAATCCACTGCAGAAGATGCCAAATTGTTGGTCAATTTAATTATTAAATTTTAAAGTACTTTAAAGTGTCCGCTGGGTATATAACGTGATTTTATATAGTTTGCCATTGACTGCAACTGAATATCTCTCAGAAGCCGGCTTAAAATTGGGTATATATTAAGTTGATTATTAAAGTTATGTTGCCTTAATGGAGAGTGCATCTGCAGATTATCGAATGTACGAAGTTCGGAAGAATTCTAACACGCATTCCAGCGCTTAGGTCAATTAGACGTCTGAGATCTGTATATGGCCTAAAACAACCATATGATACAGTTTTTTCGCACTTTGTGGGACAAGTGAAAAGCGTGAAAAATTATTCTTAATTTGCGCTATCAATTATCCCAGTTACCTGTGGCTGGTGTTCTTATTGTTGTATTTGTTATTGTTGTTGTTGTTGTTGTTGCTGCTGCAGCTTTTCAAACATGTACGTGAGGAATGTTTACCTTTTTGTGAGTGGTCTGAGATTGCCGTTTCAGCAAAAGAGAAACTTTTTATGTACGTTCGTTGGACCCTGCCATGCTTTTCAAGGTTGTCTCCAGAACTTCAAGTCTGCGTCTCTCTGTCTGTGTCAGTATCCCCCCATTTGTGTGTGTATATAGCCACACACACATATGCACAGCCGTAAAACTGTATAGACTCCTTTCATTAACCACTTTCCGAGCACTCAAAAAAATATGTGATATGGAACTAAAACTGCTCTGAGAACCATTACAATTTTGTGATTTTTAGAAATAATAATCATCAATTTAATTTGAAAATCTGTGAATATATATTAGATATTTATCCTTAATTCTTAATCGACTAGTTTGAATAATAATTAAGTATTATTTTCATCAAAATAAAAGAACAAATTTCAACTAACTGTATTGCTATATAAATACACTGGAATTCAAACTGGAATGTTGGTATTCATATATTATTTGCTTTGAAAATTCAGACAAGCTTCTGTGTTTTAGAAACTCCCATTTGTCGGAGTATGATAATTGTCTAAATTCCACACCAATCCACTTTAATTTTGAATGCTGCATTTATGGCTTATATAATACAAATAGTCAACATTATTGTGATATTTTTTGCTGAGTGTGTTAGGAATATGATCAGTCAGTAGAACATCAAACAAACTCAGACTTCAAGTCAAAGTCAGAGACGCCTTCGCCTTCGCCTTCGTTTGTGCCTGCGTCTGTGTCCAAAGCACAATAAAACGAAGAAATTGAAGATGCTGGCAAAGGCAGAGAAAAAGGCTAATGGCGGGTGGGAGAGTCTTCGTCTGTTTAATGTGTTCCGTCCACTGTGAGCTATCTATCCAGTGTCCAGTGTCCAGTGTCCGGTCCGTCACGTCTTCATTTTCAGCATCGTCTTCATCCAACAATGAGATGAAGCAGCACATAAAATATTGTGTAATGCGTTAGCTTCAACTCTTTGAAATCCTCTTAAAATTAAGAAAAATGATTTGCACATTTGCCGGCCACAAACCAAGCCCCAATCACAATGATGATGATGATGATGATGATGATGATAGTTGCCAGCCTCTGGCGAACTAAGCCAGGAATAAAAGCAACAACAACACACCACAAGCCACGCTTTAGAATGTAACACATAATTTATGGTTATTGGCTTTTAGGCTCTATTCTGCGATGAGTACGAATAAATCACAGCTCAGACTGCCTAGAGGAGGAATAATTCTCAATTTTACATTTACCAAATTCGTTTTTATTAATCAAGAGTTTTGTTTTGTTTTTTTTTTGTGTTTTGTCATACAATTAAAGCATATAGTATATGTATTTGTATAATTAAGCAGTAAATAAGTGTGTATCTTAACTCTTTTAAGCTCTCTTTCTCTCTCGCGCTTGCTTTCTATCCTTCTCTCACTCGCTCTAAAGTTGATCATTAAATTTCTACAGGGAGAGTCTGGATTAATAGTATAAACTGTTGGGGGTCCGCAGAGAGAAGCGTCATTTCAATAGCCTACCAAGAAATGAACATTCCTCAGTGGAACCCAACAAACGGTGGCCCACTCATCATCCCGCTCCTCAATTTAAAAGCTGTGTGGCTCTGGCAACACTTTGAACTTGCGCGAATCCTCGTTGTTGTTATTGTTGTTGAGGACGACGGCAGATGTCTTGCCCAGGACACGCATGGCATTCGAGTAGTCGGAGTCGATTTGTGGAATGATTTGCTGCTCATTGGGACGCAGTGTGCGTATCAGATCACTTAGCGAGAGCGATGATTGTGGCGTCATTTCATCCTTGCTGACAACGGCAGCACGCTGCAGCTCCTGCGAGCTGGTCATCTTCTCAAAGTCCTGTGCGATCTGCTTGAGGCGCACCTCAATCGCTGGCGATTCCGTGGAGCTGGGCAACGCATCTGGCCTGGCCGACGACTCGTAGTGCGAGTCTGTCTCAGGATCAGTTTCCGCATCGGACTCATGATCTGCATCCGCATCGGCCGTGTCCTCATCATGCTCATCATGCGATTGCTGCAACTGCAGCTGCAGCTCCTCAATCGAATGCATCTCGTTGTGCAGCTCATTGTCGTTCAGCGGAAAAACGTGCTCCTTGACGTCATCGCCATCGCTCAACTCGCGCGCATGCTCACCGGACGAATCTCCACCAATGCCATTATCGTGCTCATGCTCATGCTCGTGCTCGTGCTCGTGCTCGTGCTCATGGTCGTGTTCGTGCTCATCGAAATCAGTATCGCCGTCAGCATCGTCGTGCTCCTCAACATCCGCCTCCAGATCGGCATCCACATCACCAGCAGCAGCAGCCGCATCGGCCAGCGAGCGATCGTGATTCAGCTTGAACCACACCGTCGACGGCTGCTGAGAGGCATCCGAGGAGCTATCGCCGACCAGCGAAGATTTTGGCTTGGCGAACAGACTGCCGCTGGTGGACATGACCAGGGGCAGGGGTGTTGTCGTCAGCAGCTTGACGAGTGTGTCGGGTGTGCGTGGTGTCGTCGAGGTGATGGGCCGTCTACAATCGGAGGCGATGAGGATCAGGGAATACACGAAGAAACAAAGAACAACTTCAGTTAAAGACACTCATGTGTTACGGCATTTATTTAATTCATATGCACACACTTACCACTTACATACACTCAGCGAAAAAAGCTGTTATAAAACCAGTCAAATTACATCCTTATTACTTTTTAACTTGTAAAAAAAGTGAACTTAATTTGATTTAGTTTTCGACTTAGATAATTTCAGGAATGATTGAGTTACTTGACTATCTTTCATAACTAAAGAACTTATTCCAAGTAAGCAAGCTCTTGACTTAAGAAATTCTTGGATATATCTTAAGAACGCAGGTGCTTAGAAACGAGAGAAATCGTATTTGGTTTTTTTGGTTTTAGTCTACTTGATTTAAGTACAACATTTACTTGGTTTTTTCTCTGAGTGTATGTATAGTTGGATAAGTGTGCACATATGTCGATCGACTAGCAGCGAGCTTGGCATTATTGGGTTAGTGCGAAAGAGCGAGTCTGAAGCTAAAGTTAGTTAGTTGAACACAAATCTTGGTGACAACAGCAACGATGGCAACAACAACAACAACAACTATGGAAAAGCTAAGCCCCAAACCACCACTTTTTAGCAGGAATCTCGAAAGTGGCGCTCAAAATGGCCCCAAATTATATTTGTGCAAACGGCAAAGGAAACTAATGTGATTTTTGATTGATTTTCAAAACCGATGTTTGCTATGAGTTTATTACGTTTTTCTCAAGTTTTACCAACTTGATATTGTCATTTTTAATTTTCATTATTTTCCTGGCTGATTGCACAAAGTTTTCATTTCTGTTTTTTTTTTTTTTGCAAAATTTTGTGTGATTTTTTGTTTGTTTTTTTTTTTTGATTTGTTGTGAACTTTTAGTTAGTAATAGGCTGATAGCTGCGCATTAGTCTTCTGTATTAGGTATTTAAACATAGATACAGATACCCAGATTCTGATTCTGAACCGATTTCCAGAATCTGCATATGTGTGTGTTTGTGTGTAGTAAATTGTATAGTTTAACGATTTGGGGTTTAGCTCACCTATTTGATTTAGTTTTGTATTACTTTCTGAACTGAACGCTTCGTTAGCGTTTTTGTTCCATTTTTGTAATCGTGTAATTTTGAGTGTATATTTTTCTTTTTTCTTATTTCGTTTGTGGTCAACTAAATTAACTTTGATTAATCACGTATTATTATCAATTTGCTCAATTGCATTATGTGTTTATAAATATATGTATGTTTATTCGTTTTTGTGTGTGTTTGTTTTGTTTTTGTTTTTGTTTTTGTTTTTGTTTATCTTAATTAAGGACATTCGCTTAGAGTGAAACTTAAGCATTTGTGTAGCGATTTATTGTGTGTTTATACTTAAGAATGGGGTAAATAGTTATTGTAATTCAGTTATTATTTGATTTAAGTTTATATATATGATTTTTATTTTTATTTTTGTGTTTTTTTTGTTTTTGCTTGTTTTATAATCGTGTTTGTTTTTAGTGGCGCCTCATGCTCTCTTTCTCTCTCTCTTTCTCTCTCTAGTTGTCCTTACCCCTGCGCAGACGAGACCGGAATGCTGCCGTAGTTGTAATAATAGCAACGAGTCTGCTCGCAAATGAAATCCTTGACGGCCGAGCAGTCCTCGGGCATCCATTTGAGCGTCGGCTGCTTCAGGATGACGCAACCCTTCTCTGCACCACTGCTGCTATAATAACAAAGACAAGAAAAGAGACGAAAAAAGTGCATGAAATGGTTTAAGGTAGCCTCAAGTAGCTGCAAACTGAAACATGGCATGACTATAAGGATGAGAACATCCAGGATCTCTTACCTGTCGCGTGCCGTACGCTGCGGCGAGGTGTTGCTATTGTGATCGACGGGATCGAGCAGTCCAGCCTGGATGGCATCGGCCGAATTCTCGAAGAAATCAAAGGTCGCATTGAACGGTAGTCCGGTGCTCATCCATAGGAACATGCCCGTGCCCAAGCGATTTCCGGATGTCCAGAAATCATAATTGCCATAACCGGCATTCTTCAGATACGTGGTCATCGATTCAGCCTTCTCCTTGGTCTCGAACGAGGCCAACTGCAGTCCCAGCGATCGGCAATACTGATACGCCAGGAAGTAATTCAGTTCCGGTGAGTACGGATTCATGCGACTGATGAAGTACTGCACACCATCCAGATGTATGGTCGTGATGCGTTGACCTAAGCAGAAAAAAAAACAATGAATAAATAAAAAAATTGAAGAACAAAGAGACCAATCCAAGTCCAAAAATAATAAAGAAAAGAATTAGTTAACGCTCCAACTGTGAAAATTGGGGAACTAGGGGTCTACTGTGGTCAATGAACTCCCTCCAATTGAGAGACAGAGAAATACCGCTCTGAATACTGAGTAATCGCAATTTGTAACCGTAACGGTTTCGGTTTTCGGCATCGCATGCGTAATCGGCCGACAAAAGATATTCAAAGTAAATATCATTAAATAGGATTACCAAAACGAGCAATACCAATGACAAAACAGAACCATGTCTATAAAAGCAAAAAGTCGTACTCTGGACTCTTGGAATGTTGTTGGCGAGTTGTTGTCGCTGTTGGTTGTTTAATGTGTCTGGATGATTCATTACAGTGCTAATGATGATGATGACCAGAAGCTTTAACGGTCTCTGACCCTCGCGGAGCAGATACGGATACAAATGCAAAAGATACAAAAGCTAATTACGTTAAATCCGACGAAAAATAATGGAGCTGATGACATTAATTAGCTCAGAAGGCATCAAGAACGAAAGTAACTGACTCTTAGATTTTTATTTTCTTTATAATTTGTGGGGTTTTTCTTCATCTTCAACTTCAACTTTTATAATCGCTTTGCTTTCATTAGGAAGACGATCTTCAAGATGACAATGAGTTGACTGCTTTGGGTTTCGGACATGGGGCAACAGGTAGCTGGAAGGGTCATCCCTCTTATTCTTTCTCCCTCTCTAGGGTTCGCTGTATCTCACTCTCTCGCTCTCCCTGTTTAGGCCAGTCAGTCGGAGCGTGCTAAACAAATACAACAACAAGCCATATTCTCAGCGGGTATTTGTGTTGGGCCTAAAGACAAACACCCTATGCCGATTGCCGATTGCCGATGCCGATGTTGATGTTGATGCCGAAGATACTCATTTTCGTTTTCAATTCTGAATCGATGCCGCGCAGCTAAAGCGGAAGACTGCCTCGGCGGACAGTTGCCTATTTATGGAACTTGCCATGGATAGGTAAGCGAGTATGCTTTATGTTAGCTATATATCGACTCTCAGAGGGCCCAATGTTTGCCACTCTGTCTGTCTGTCTCTTTGCATGTGTCTGTCTCTGTGTGTTTGTGTTTGTATATGAAATTATTTCCGGCGATTTAAATGCAAGACACACACAAAGTCAAAGTCTTCTGATTTCATTAAAGAAACGAAGGACTGACAGGCACACACATTATCAATACAATGTATGTCTTCTGTCTCCGTTCACGTTTTGTCACGCGTCTAAGGAATACGCAGTTTCACATTGGCAATTAAACCGACTATAAATAATATACTATCAAATTAAGAGTGACAAAAAAGAAACTCCCCAATTTAATTTAATAGTTTAAGGATAAAGCTGTCCAATGAATCTTGAATGTTTTTGTTTATTCTTTGAGAATTACAAATGACTAATAATGAAATTTAAATGTTTAAAAAATTGTCTATAGTTAAACTAAACTTCAGTAATAACTATGGGATATTTAATTTAAAAAGTATCAGAATGAATTCATTTCATATATATTATATGGTTATTATTATAAAAGTAAAGAAAAAAAAAAGAAGTCTAATAAACTCATAATTTTGAAAGCACAAGAAACCATCGAATAATAAAACAAGAAAAAAATGCTACAGATCTCTTACATCATGAAAAACCATTTCATAATAATAATAGTAATTACAATAAGGAACTGAAATTGGTTCGAATGGATTCGCAACTCTCATTGAATTAAACAAGCATAAATGCAGACCAAATCGCCACAATATAGCCACATTAAATTGGAGGCTTGGACATGGAAATGATCAACATTAACTCCCATCGAGCAACCCAATAATTGAACTGCACTATAATTCGAGGTAATTACGATTCGCTGCGGGTATCCCGCTGCAGGTAGATGATAGTACCACGAATCTAGCACGTTTTTAATGATACACTCAGAGTCAGTGTCAGAGTTGGAATCAGTTCTGGTTGAATTTGGCTCAGATCCTGATTTAAGTAGCTCGAGGCGCAAATGTAATCAAATGATGCTAAACCTAGTTATTTGTTGCCACCTAAATTCCCTCCGGTTGCCAGGCAAAATGATTATTATGCACGATCGCCTAAAGATGTAATCCGAGATAACGAACAAAATTCTTAAAAAAAAAACCAAAACAGAAAACTGCTTTGAGCTAACAATTGAATATATAGACCAGTTGAAAGACGTTAATAATGCAATTAAAGTCTGCAAAAAAAAGAAAACTTCTAAAGACTGGAAAATAATGATGTGATTTCTTTTATCCATTTCTATTGTCTACGAACCCCTGTGAATATCTAAAAAAAATAGCTTCATTCTTTCATTTACATTTTTTGTAATAGTGATAATCAATGGAATCTTATTTATTATACTCAAATTCTTTGCGTCAAGAAATTAATATTTCCAAATATGAAAATCATTGTTTCTTAACACTTTATTTCTTTTCATTCATTAGGCACTTTAAATATATTATTGTAAAAAGAATGGTTTCTGAAATTCAGTAATCGAATGAAATCAAATTTCAAAGAATTTTGAAGAAGTCTTTAATAATTATTGATGTATTTTTAAATACTAACCTGCAGCGCATGCCAAAAGGCTGAGCACACAAAACAAAATGATTTTGGCCATAATTGTTACTTCAAGAGGTTATAATAAGAGGACGAACGCGATGAAGCTGTTGAGATCGAGGAAGCAACCGTTGGCACTTTTCGACGCGTTCACTGTAAGCCTTCGACTGAACTGACTGATATCCAGGCTATATCACGCAACCGCGAGCCGTCAAGAAGCTGAAGAAGAAACAGAACGCCAACACTTCCAATTCCAGTTTCCAGTCACAACGTGAACTTCCTCTTCCAATACGCGCTGCACGACACGAATTGAGACGACGATGGACGATGGACTATGACTCGCACCCAACAGCTCTCACACACACACACACTAACACTCACAAATAAATTAACACACAGAGAGAGAGAGACACAGAAACAGACACTTGAAGGCGTCTGGAATCCTTGCACTAAATGAACACACAAATAGAACTTGATAACTTTGGGGTAAATAGTGTTCGGTTCGGAGTTTAGTGCGGTTGTTGCCTGGCCAAGTACACAAATGTAAATGTCGTGAAGAGGGCCACGTTGTTAGCTTAAAAAGGAAATTGGCGGACAGAGGCCTTAGGGCCAATTCATATGCATCATATGTATGTGTGAGCATGAATGAATGAGCCAGCAATGGAAAGCAGCAAGCCAAAGAATACAAACACCAACATAAATGTGACAGTGCACTCAGAAAAACAAACGTTATAGAACTTCTAACAGTTTTTTTTAACACAATACTAAATATCAATTGTGGTGCATGTATGCTTAGAATAAGTGTGAAACGTTTTACTTCTTGATAGTTTAATTTTTAATTTAATATATTATCAGTAATAAACTTTCTTAGTTTAAGTTAAAAATCTTACTATAACTTTATGTGTTATCAATTAAATTTTTAATGATATTTCGTTGTTACAAAAAATCTTCTAGAAATATAAATTTCATTCTCTGTTACTTGTTGGGAATGCACAGCTCGACTTATTTTCTCTGAGTGTAGCAGCCAGCAGCAAAGAAAAGACAAGAACTAACCCGAGCTCGATTCCAAACTCAAACCCGAACTCATTTCCATTCCCAAAAGCCGAACAGCTATTTGCGCATTTCGTGGATGTGTGATTGCTAGCCCAGGAACGTTTGGAACGCTGTGCGTGTTTCAGTATGTGTGCGTGTGTGTGTGTTTGCTTGGGTGTGTGCGTGCTTGCGATCGTGTGGCTTGATGTGACTTCTTGGTCTTCTTCGTTGTGGCCCGAGAACTCACTGGTAGACAAAGAGCGCAATAAAGCAGCGACGCTGCCATCGCTGCAAAGGTACAGACAAGCGGGCCAAAACCAAAATACCAAACACAACACAAACACACCAACACACACACCAACACACACCACCAACACACACACTAACACACACATACATATACTGCACGTCGTCTTCGCTGCTGCCCATCATTCCAATGGGAGTCGCAGTCGCAGTCGCTGTCCGCTGTTCATTGTTAGTTTTATTCTTTCTCCCACAACGTCGGGCTTGGTTTTAGGTTCTGCTGGTCCCACTTCTCTTACCTGGTCTTGTCTCAGGGCTCCGTTCTCCCCTGCACCCTCCGCCCTTCCCTTGCCATACAGCTACAGCTACAGCTCCAGCCCTGCGCGATGGTTCCATTAATTTGGTACGCTATCGCAGTCAGCGTCGCAGTCGCAGTCGCACTCGCCGTCGACGTCGCAGTCATCGGTCGTCTTTTCGACTGGTTTGTGGTTTCGGCTTTTACGATCCCTGCCTGGAAGCGTGAAATGTAATAATCATCTTCTCTTTTGCATTTTGACAATAATTCTGCGGGTGCCCCCACCAAAAAAAAATAAATGCCATCAAGTTGCAAGAAGACAAAACGAAAAAGCCCCGTAATATAAAATGGTAATGTTCATTAAACGTTCTCAACAACTATTTACATATGTAGATACACAATCGGTCTAAAATTATTTGGCTAAGAGTACGAAATTGTAACCTAATACAGTTACTTACTTTAAAGTTTCTAAACTAATTATTTCTAATTTAATTATTTTATTTTAATTTAAATGAAACTGCACAAATAAAAGTAGAATCGGTCATTTATTAAGAATATTAATTTTGGTTAATCTTTATCTTTCCGTTTCCTGTTTATCCATTTCCACATTAGAGTCCGATTTTAAATTACATAATGATATATAAAAATCTGTAGGTTGTTGACGTATTTTCGTTTAATTTAAGGCTTAACAGGAATGAGGCTAAAAATAAAAATATGAGTTAAGAGCCAAGATATTCGCTTTAATTTATTATAGCATCGCCTTGCTGGCATTATGTATTTACTGTGGCATCTTTCATGGTGTCCCATAGTCCGCAGGGTCTTCTTAATCAATAGCTAATCCAATTCGACACATGGATGGGTAAATAGGTGGATGGCCTGGATGGTCGGGATAGCTGTGATTAGTGAGTGTGTATGTGTGTGTGTGTGGGGTATAATTATAGTATACAAGCAGCGAATACGAGTAAACATAATAATGGCCAGGTGATTAACAGTCATGGGAAATGGAATGCATTAATTTTCCCAGTTTTGCCAGGCCCTCCTTCGATCGCCAACCACTGCCAATGGAGATGGCTATGGCGATGGCGATGGCGATGGCGATGGCGATGGCTAGGTTGTGGGACGGGTACTTAGTAGTAGGGCCCGAAAGGGCTGTGGATTAACCTCAGCTTGAATCTAGGCGGCTGTTGACTGCTGCTGGGCGGCAGCAGCAAAAAAAAAAAAGTTGGCACTGAATCCGTGGCAGCAGCTTCAGTTTTAGCTTAAGATTTAGCTTGGGCCCTTGGGCGTAGCCAGGATTTTATGTAGTTTGGGGGGAGGTGGTTGGGCAACCCATCACTTGTAAAGTACTTCATAAAAACTTTAAAGAACTTCATAAAAAATCATGAAAAATGAACTTTATCTGTTGAGATCGAATATATTTCCCTAGGCCCACTTTCAGCCCATTTCAAATGGCTAATAAATACATCTTTTATGTTTCAAAATATATCCTCTTAGTCCATTTTCAATGGCTAATGAATACAAACAAAAATGTGTAGTAAAAATTCAAAGAACATAACAAATATATTCAATTATAATTGAATTAGTTTTACAAAAACTTTCTGGATAAAAAAAATTTTTTTTGGTTAATTTATGGCGGCTACTATTATGATGATTGATTAGCTTTATTAAAAAACTCTGCGATTAAAAAATAACTTTCTGAAATACAAACAAAAAAGTTTTAATGCATTCTAAACTATATTCTTTATATATACTCCTTATGTTTAATATCAAAAAAATTTGGTTCGAAGTTCGAAGAGTTTTTCGCATTTGAAATGCATATTTCGTTCATTATTTGGTTGGTTGGGGGTTGCAAGAGGGGCAACCCACTCTGCCACCTCTGACTACACCCATGTCTGAGACGGTGCGTGCGTATGGCAATCAAAATTCTATCGAGGAACGCACCAAGATTTTGGGTCGCCCTACGTGTAACGTTTATTGACGTTGTTGCTGTTGGTTGTTGTTGGTTGTTGCTGTTGTCGAAGCTGCCGCCGGGCCGACGCCGCTGTTGCTGTTGCTGCCGCTGCCACTGCTGACGCTGACGCCTGTCGACGCATTCAGTTTAATGTGACCGCCGCGTCGCGTCAGTTGGCTCCTCGCTATCTGGATTTACTGCTGCTGCTGATGCTGCTGCTGCTGGATGAGGCTGGGAGTTTACCGTCTAAAGGCAGCTATTTGGATGGCCTTCGTCTTAACAGCATTCATCCATATCCATCTATACATGTTGCTGTTCCTCGCTGGCTTTTTTTTACGGCTGCTACGGCTGCCACGGCTGCTTCTGCAGCTTCTAGTTGATCTTGTGATCTTCACCATTTGTGTTTGTGCTTGCTTTGTTGGCTCGTCTTCGTTTTCGACTTCGTCTTCGTTGTTGTTGTTTTTGTTTTTGTTGTTGCTGTTGCTGTTGCTGTTGTATCCCTTTTTTTCTCTGCTTTATTTCATTGCTAGTTTTCGCAGTGACTTGTTCGGGGTCTAAAAATAAACTTGGCACAAGATTGAGGAATTTAATTCGCCTTTTGGTAGAAATCCTCGACTTTGCAAACGGACTTTGGCAACAGCACGCAGACGAGCAGCGAGCTGGCTGCGTTCGCTTTATTTTTGCAAACTAACCAATACAGACACTTTCGCACACACACACACACACACACACTGGTGTAAATAAATATTTGAATCTGTATCTCTCAGGTGCGTGCATTGCTCCTGTATATCCAGTATATTCACAATCCACTTTAGCGTCAACTTCAGAAATGACGATGATGACATGCTCATGGCACGCTACCTATCCAAAAGCCAGCGGGATAGCTTAAAAAAAAAACAGCAACTAATAGTATGCAGGTAGATTTTCCACATGAAGTCAAAGGATTAAGCATTTTACACTTGCATAAAAATAAAAATAATAAAAAAAACAAAGATAAAATGTAAGAAAAAAAGTTTGAAAATCATCTCATTTGAAGCAGGTCTTCAACTCACTTTATGACTTTTTATAAATAAGGCACTAGACACCTAGGAACAATCCGTTTTATAAAAGTTAAATATATTTCAATAAATATTGGCGATTAGAATTTCAAGACTAGTTTGAATTATTCAATTACTTTCCTATATCATACCTAAAATTAAATATGTTGAATTTAATATTAATTAAATTAAATTTCATTTCATTTTCCAATTGTGATCACTTGTGTAATTTCACTGCGAAGATTTCTCCTCCTCCAATTGCACTTGAATTTAGAATAGCATTAGTTTTTCTTCGAGTGTACGCTCAACGAATACGGATGTCTTTCTGGACCTCTTACTGTCATCAGGAATGACATCGAGCTGAAGATGAAGCTGAAACTGTTCTGAAGAGCTCATCATATTTCCACATGCATGATTCCAAATCCAATGTCTTGATTTTGGGACAAGAGCAACAGCAACAGCACCACCATTCCACCATTCTTTTCGCCTAACTATCCAATCCCAGCGGACGCTGTTCAGTTATCGTGTCCTTGATCCACGAAGGTCATCAGCATTTGCATCTTGGCCAGCACTTAGGCCACGTGTCGTGAGGGCCAAGCCCACAAAATCACATAAACAAACCAGAACAGACCCTCCGGTTCATTCATACATTAATTCATATGCACAGCCTCATCGAATCCTGTGCAATAAGTTATTAAAATATGCGGAATCGCGGCCAGCATTTGCAATAAATGTTTAGCATAACAAACGAATTATTAACTCGAACTAAATTGCAGACAATGCTTTACGAAGAATATGCGAACCGTGAAGCTGTCGAAGCTTAGATACCCTAACAAAGATATTCACAAATATTTATTATTATCATATTTTAGCTAGAAATTGACTTTGGGGTGTAATCGCTCCAATATCAGCTAAAATCCCTCTTGCTCTGGCATAATATTCCACTAAAATACATCCGATAAATATTAAGGAGGATATTCATTTAAATAGAATAGATTTCATACATTTTTCTCGCCTTCTTGCATGAATCCATTTTAATTTAAATATAAATATAAATTAATTAAATATTATACAAAAAAAATGACTTAAATTGACTTCTATATGGCATATGTGCCATCTATCTGTGCTTCTATTAAGCATCTATCCATAACTTATTTGGCAATTTAATCTTTCACATCTAATTATGATTTTATCTGTTATTTAGGCGGAAATCTATCAATTTATATTAGCGAATTAAACTCTCAGAAGATTTACTTAATAAATACATTTTTTGTATCTTGTCTTTACTGAAATGTGTTGCTTTTTTGTTTATATCCATAGCTATAGATAGCTATACAAAATATGTTTCTTATCTTTATTCAATGGGCTTTTTTATGTATACAGTTCATAAGTTGATGAATGCATTTATTCATGCGTTACAAAAAACGTGACAAGGTTGTTATATCTGCATGCTAGGGTATATTATCTGAGATCTGGCTGGTTCTCGTTGGACGCCTTGATAGCGAGCAAACGATTTCTTTTGCTTTTGCCTTGACCATAACCATATCAACGGTAAATAATTTCGATCACTAAGCCAAGCTAAAAAGACACAAGACACAAACGAGGCAAATGAGCTTTTCGCATGCCCGATTCCCGATTCCCGATGCCCCATTCCCGATGATCGTTGCCTGGTGCCTAATGGGCAATGGTTGCACAGTAAAGCTGGTAAAACTAGCTGGCAATCAAAGAGAATGAGGACGAGGCAAATTTGGCCTATGCCGATGATGTCTCAGCAACAACAACAACAACAACAAACAACAACAAACAACAACAATAGCAACAGAAAAAGTTTTGAGTTCTTCTCTGTGTGATTCACGTCATTTCGAATTCCATGTCAAAAGGTGAAGCCAATTCAGCGTTTCCAGCGAACTGGGCACAAAAATCACGACCAACAGGAACAGCTAACAGCACCAACAACTAAAGGCCAAGCTAAAAAATAACAACAGCAACAGGGCAACACGAAAATCGCGTTGAATGAAGATTATTTAAACTAATTTGTTGCTCTTAACTGTTAGTTGTTAGTCTAGATACTACCACTAAGTACGCTTAACACGACTGACTACGTGTCTCAAATTGAATCAACTGGCTCACAATGGATGCACAGAACACAGACTCTCTCTCTCTCTATCGCTCTCTCTATCTGTCGTTCTCTTTCTCTTAGTGCAATAGACTAATATGGCTATTAGGGCATTTTTTGCAGTGCAGCAAAGATCAAAATACGAAATTCAAAGACGGAAGTTGCATTTTACCGTTTAAATGGCCAGCAAAAACAGTTGAGACGATTATACAATACTTATACCTAGTTGTGGCAAACTGACGGTCCGACAGATGGGCACAGGCCTGTCTTTTTTGTGCACGGACAGAGTTACTCATACGAGTACACTCAGAGAAATATGGTGTTCTCTACTCGACTAATATCGACTTTCTTTTTCTCTGTGAATATATGCTCAAATATGTATTATTCCAGAGTTTCGTTATCTGATTTTTCTTGCAACATTTTCTTTTCAACATATTTTTCTGAGTGTACTCACACACACACTGGCATAACTAGTGGCGAGTCTATTTGCGTAATTGAAATGCCACCGCCAACATCTCGGCATTTTATCCAACATTCAATGTGAGTGTGACTACAAATGCGAATGCGAATGTGAATGCGAATTGCGGATGCGATTACGAATGTGAATGTGAATGTGAATGCGGGTGTGAGTGTGATTGTGAGTGTGGGTAAGTTCAAGAACCTCTTTGAACCGTGACTAACTGAATGACTGATAGCTGAAAGCTAAAATGCCGTGCAAAATGCCCGATTCTGCACTTGACCGACGCCCAGCCAAAGAACCCAGAACGGAGAAGCGGGAATCCAAGAGCCCAGCTGACATCAAGTACCGAGACAGTGTTTAAGCCATAATTACAGTTGCCAGTTGCCAGTTGCCAGCTGCCAGGGGCTTAGGCTATGATGATGGACCGCTGGAATGGCTGCTGGCTGACTATCTGACTAACTGACTAACTGACTGACTGTGTTAGTGTCGCCTACGACCAAATCATTTACTGCCTTTTGCCCAAGCTCAAAGTGCACATGCACAATACATAATGTATGTCGAGTTCTCACGACATCACAAGCATCAGCAACAACAGAGCATCAGTGGAACACGCCGGTAGCCACACTGAGACAAGGGCCTCAACTCAGCCTGTACGGCTCTAATACACACTGGGGCAAACTAACAAGGGCGCCCGCATCATGATCAGTTCGCAGTAGTCAAAAACAATCTCAAAACTAATGGCAATTCCTTATCAGTTTTTGATTATTTAACAACACAGAAATCTCAACTCAAATTTGATTAATCATGTCATTTAAATACTAAAATAATTAGCTAATTAAGTTCACATATGATTTTATTATTATGAGCGTAAATCACTGAGACCAAAGTGCAGGAAACTAATCACTTAAGCTTATTCACATATAAATACATATAAATACATATCTATGTATATGTATATATATGGCTTGCCTAATGTAGGCCCAAACTTATTTTATGTGAAACTGTTGCCAAGTCAAAGCACAGAAAAGTATCCTGAACTTTTTTAATGGCATTAGAAGCTGAGTTGGCCTTATCACATCGAGTGAGCTGTAAAGGATGAGTTCAAGATTTATGCTTCCCTTCGCTAAGTCGATCAGATTCTACAGACACTTCTTACAATGGTCAAGACTGACCAAAAGGGCCAAGTGTGGCAGAGCAGAGCAGAGCAGAGCAGAGTAGAGAGCATATTTATCAGTGCGTGTCATTTACAGAGTGGGGCTTAGGAACACACACTCACACACTCACGCACACCTGTCTACACCCAAGGGCGCCATAATATAGTGGAGGGTCAATGCACAACCTGGCGGTGCGACGACCCTGAGACTAATGTAATTAACAAATAAAGAAAAATGGGGAAAAAAGTTAAGCTGGCGAAACTGCGCATCAGATGGCTAATGATCTAAAGCTCAGACTGAGATGATCACATTTCAAACATGCTTACTTAGTCGTTGCTTTAACTATTGATGTCAATTAGTGACAGCGATTAAGAGTAAGAACATTCTACCGATTCTCTGACCTAACAGTTTGTTACTGGTGAAAATGGGAGAGATTATAGAGCGATTAGAACCCGTTGAAAGTTAATAGATCAGCATTGAAGCATCTGCGATTCCATAAACTATATATTCGCGAACAGTTAGCATATTTAATTTGATCAATATTTTTTTTTTAGTTTAATTCTAATGACACAACTTACAAAAGCCTTTGCTCAAGAACATATAAAGAATATATAAGATATGGAATGAGTGAAGTCTGCACTCGGATTGCCGAGTTACGGCGATACTTCTTCTCCACAATAGTTATGCGATTGTCTAATGCGGGATAAATAATTTTGTGCTCCTGAAGGTATTTGGTTAATATATCGGTATCGGTAAGTGTCAGCGGTCTGATCTGTGGTTGTCTAGGGTCCTTTAAATGTTTGTAACCATCCCCTCCACCCAAAAGATAGCTGCTAACTATTACCCAATAGTAATCATCATGATGAAGCTGCTCATATTTGGGAATCCTGCATTCGGAGCATTGGACATAGACGGATGAAATGCGTTTTCCCTTGGGATAATTATAGTTGATGATAAATCGAATACCAGACACCTGCAAAAATGCCCCACTTGCTGCTGTTTTGCGCAAGGAGGCCGAATACTCCAGTGATTTGAGCAGATCCCTGCCCAAAATCCGGGTGGCAATCATTTCATTCTTATACGGTAAAGCCGTGATAATATCCGCACTCGTAATAGTTCCCTCAGTTCCCGGATCGATAGTCGCACGTATTCCTATCGTACATTTATAATTATTCCTGTACAACACATGTACAATTGATTACATACCTCCACCGTTGAACAACGCTATTGGCGCATCTGTCCAATAAATACCGCCAAAACCCTCAGCAACACGAGCATAGACAATGGCATCTGTGATAAGGTTCCCCAGATTGCATTCACCTTCCCGACACCGATAGCTATCGCCATCCAGGTAGGCCTTAGTTACGCCCACCACCTGAGACTCAAGCTCTTCGATTGCGTGCCTCTTGCTGCCCAAATATGCCTTGACTCGAGAATCATGTTGCACTGTGCTATCCAATAGAATGGGTGCACCATCGAATGTGAGCAGGCGACCTCCATTGTCAAACTATTCCATACACAAAAAAACAAGTTAGAATACAGCAGTCGAGAAAGCTCGACTTGGAGATATGATCTAATATGAAAATAAGACTATATCGCAGAAATTTTATCTCTAATTATTATCAGAAATCGATTTATGGGACATACATTCTTTATGATACAGATATAGGTACAATCTATGATTTTGTGAGTATCTTTATATTTATTAATTTCCCAAACTTACCTCCATATCGATTACGCCCAAATATTTAGTAAACGCATAGGCCTGAACAACGGGAACTTGCTGGCCATTTGATCTTATTACCACTGTTGGATAGTTACCCCCTGGCTTCTCCTTGTCCGGCGGACTCCCAGTAAACAGAAACGTATGTGAATGTCCACCGACGACAAGATCAACATTCTTGCAATTTTTGGCAATTTCCTGATCCATCTGATAGCCAGAGTGCCCAAGTGCGATTATAATTTTGACTCCTGCTTTTGTGAGCCTGTTTGCTTCGGCACTTGACATAAATACAATAAAATCAGTTTTCCACAACACAACTAATTGAATACAATTATTACTTAATCATTGGTATTTCCTCATCGATTTCCACATCGTTAAATGCAACCAAACTTTTAGTTTCGGGCGTTAAATAACCAATAACGCCAATTTTCATTTCGAATTTTGTGATAATGATTGAGTTGACCAAACTCTTGATGGCCTTCATTTTGGGAACCTTTGCCAAATCCAAATTGGCACACACAACGGGAAATTGGACCTTATTAAGAAAGGGTAGCAAGCCCTCGACTTTGTCATCGAACTCATGATTGCCAAGTGACTGAATTCGCTGTTAATATTATGTATTGAATCCAAGTTAAGAGCTCCACCTACCATTGCATCCGGGCCAAGCATGTTCATGAGATCGGCTGCCAGCTCGCCCTTAAACAAGGAGTACCAGGGTGTACCCTGAAAGGTATCCCCAGCGTTTAGAAATAGCGTCGTACGCTCGGCTCGGATCTGTTCCACACTGGAGAATACAAGCGGAATAGATACTACTATGGATACTATAACATATTGTATTTTACTTACGCCGTTTTTACTCTAGCAAAGCCCCCAAAGCATAATCCCTGCTCGTCCTCTCCTTTGCGGCAATTCTCACTGAAACCCTTCATGGGATCATATCTAGCGTGCATATCATTATTGTGTACAACGGTTAACTTAAAGCCAATTCCTCGATTTATCAATAATAAAATCAATATGGAAGTCCAACGATATTTGCACAGTGACTCCATTCTTTTTGTGCTAAATTGTGCTAATGACTCTCACAGTTAAGCTGAGAAACAGGATTAAAACTGACATTACAAAATATATTCTAATGCGTTTTACTTCCTAATGGAGCACAAACTGATAATATAAATAATATTTAAATAAATTTCTAGGCTAGCTTAGTTGTCAACTTTAAATAGTAACGAAAAGGACATGATTTCAAATACAAATATGAATTTATTATGTATTTAAAGTTTAAAATGTTGAAACTTTACAACATGTTTAAGTTAGGTTACAAAATAGAAGTAAAAGCAAGTAAAATAATAGCCATCATTATCATATTTGACTGAGTTATGTCAATTTAAATATATCTCACACAAAGGAACAAAAGAAATTGAACATATGATATAAATTACAAACAGATTTAAGTATTCAAATACCAATTAATACTGGCACATGTAAATGGCTTGGGCATTTTTTTTTCGAATAAGTTTTCAGTATTTAAATACCAATTAATACTAACATATTTATATGGCGATCTATTAAAATTGTCGACAGACTATCCATGAGAAGAGCAGCAATGCCACGGAGCTCATCGTGCTAATGGAGGATGCAGCCGATTTGCCTTCAGCTGCTCCTCTAAACACAATGCGTCCCTCCAGTGCCGGATAGACAACGTCGTGATGCTTCAGATACTGGAGCACAGCTTCAAAAATTGATTTCTGCATACGCATCGTCACTGGATTCGATAGATCGACCATGACATGGCCATCGCCACCCTCAAATATGAACTGGGGCACAATCACATTGTAGTAGGAGGAATCATTTAAAGTGCTGTACTCAGGCACCAAACAGTTGGCGCACCGCACTTGTACAGAGACCACACGATGGCCCTCGGGCATATCCGGGTTGTAGACCACATGGACACCGGATACCTGCAGGAATGCCCCATCAGAGTCTTTATATCGAACTGCAGCCGCATGCTCGAGCGCATTCCTAATCGCCTTGCCACTGATTCTGGTTACATAAAGATCATTCTCGAAGGGCAGAACAGTCAGCAGATCGCTCTGTGTGATAATGCCATCCGATTTCCTTTCAATTGAGCTACGTATGCCTGGAATAAAGAAATATTTTATATAATTTTAGCTATACACATTTAATAAAACTTACCTCCACCCTGATGTAGAGCAATCGCTGCGTCTGTCCAATAATCACCGCCCAGATCTTCCATTACTCGACTGAAGATCATCGCATCGGTGATTAGATTTCCCATATTGCACTCTATGGAACGGCAGGCGATCTTACGTCCCTCCAGATGCACCTTGCTATGGCCCACAATCGAATTCTCCAGTGCCGTAACATTCTCCCGGTATTGCTCCAATAGGTTTAGTATTTCCTTATCTTGTGGCACAGCCACATCCAGTAGAATCGGCGATCCATTGAATTCAATTAAATTACCATCTTTATCGAACTATTATAGAAAAAAATAAATTGTTATTCTTTTCTCTTGAGGTATACATGTGTAATCTCCGCTAACCTTCACATGTAATTTGCCCAAATACTTTGTATAGGCGTATGCCTGAACTACCGGCACCCGTTTTCCACTCTTTTGAGTAACTACTGTGGGATATGGACCATCAACACGCTCCACACTTGGTTTTTCTCCATTGAACAGAAAGGTGTTTGTATGTCCACCAATAACAATGTCGACTTCCGGACAGTTTGCCGCTATGTCCAAATCCTTTTTATAGCCAGAGTGACCCAAGGCTATGATTATTTTGAATCCTTGAGCCTTCAGTTTTGCCGCCTCTGCACTGTACATATAAGGAAGATATAGTGTTTAAGATTTAAACACGTTTAAGTGATCTAGTCGAGAAAGCTCGACTAGGAAGTACTCTCTTCGTTTTCGGTCGACAATTTTCGATAATTACTATTGAATACAGATAGACATGGCCAAATCAATTCGGATGTCGATCGTGATGAAGAATATCTATATTTTTATATATTTCATTCTGTCATTTCATCATTAATCTTCGACCAAGTTCGATTTCTCTACTAGTCGCCAACTTACTTGATCGAAACGATTTCTTCTTTGAATTCCACTTTGTTTTTCAAGGAAAGCAATTTCGTATCTGGCGTCACATATCCGATTACAGCAATTTTAGTACCATTTGTTTCCAATATTGTCGAATTGGCCAAGTGCTTAGTGGCAGCCATTTCGGGCTCATTAGTAAGATCCAGATTACAGGCGAGCACGGGGAAATTTACCTCGTTCAGGAAGGGTATCAGACCCTCGACTTTCTCATCAAACTCGTGATTTCCCAGGCACTGTATTTTTGTTAAAGAATCTATTTCATGAATAATGCAAAGTATGGTATAATTGTTTTGGCCTTGCCATAGCATCCGGTTGAAGTTTGTTGAGAAAATCACTGGCGATTTTATTCTTAAAGATTGTAAACCACGCGGTTCCCGTATAAGTATCACCAGCATTCAAATAAAACACGGGAGTTCCTCCATTTCTCGCGTCTGCTCGGTATTTTCCAACTCTGCAATGTGATAATATTCATTAGGCATATTTATCAGATGGGTTTCCTGGTTCACTTACTCGTGGGCTACACGTGCAAAGCCGCCAAAGCATTTATCCTTGCGGACATCCTCGGGCGGGCATTTCTCACTGTTCACATTCGTCTGCTCGAATCGGGCATGCATATCATTGTTGTGCAGTATGATAAACTCAGTAGCTACCGCGGGCTTCACTTCTATAGGATTTGCAGCAATACTGTTTCCAAGCAACAATACGATACCCAAAATTCTCCATTTCGCAATCATTTTCGAGCTGAAGCTGAAGGAGATTTAAGCAAAAATAAAAAGAATTTTGTTTTTTAAATAAATTCTTTTTTTTTGGATTATACTTATAGTAACTCCACATGGATATACCAATATTATTATTATATACAAAAGCTAAATTTTAATCAACTATTTCAATGAAAATAACTACGATTATATATCGGTCTGCCTGCAGCTAAGTTAAATCAAGATTTATATGCAAAGGGTAATCTTTAATTATATAAAACGAGGGAAAACCACTATCTAAGTATCTGGTAACCTACATGTTAATGCCTGTCTGTCTAGCATTCAGAGTCTGGCAGTTAAACTCATTTAAAATTAATAGATTGTCTCGAACCATTCTAGTTTATTCAATTGCAATTTATTACCAGCTACCTATTATAATACCTACCTGTATAATTCATTGATAATTAACTTATAGGTGGAATTTTTTTATTTCATAAATATGGGTTAATCAGAATTTCCAATTCATTGCGGCTAAGGCAAACGAGCTGCATACTATCGACAGGGCAATTACACAATAATGCAGTTAAGTAAAGAGTAATCAAATCTTTAGCTCCATATAGAGATGGCTTGCTCTCACATCAAACGAGTTATCTACAGATATTGATGTAGCCCAACAATCGGATGGTCAAGCGAACAAACAAACGAGTTTCGATGAGTTGAATGTGCTTTTTCACAAATTGAATATTTGTTTACATAAAAAAATGTTCCCAAAAGCACAAAATTGGCTTCGTTATCATATTTTCAGAGAAGGAAACAAAATACCACAGCTACATATGCAGCTATGTCAAAAATATGAATATTTTTGCTACTGCAGCTGCTTATAAATATCTCAACACCTCGAAAATTCTTGAATATTTATTGAGTGTCAGATTGAAATGCCAACTGTCCAAATATAAAATCGCTGTAAATCAGATTGCTTATTTGAACTCGCCTTGTTAACATCCGAGTTTTATTTTGTTATAATTACTTGTTTATTAAGCACAATTTGAAAACTCATTCGACCGATGTGTAACTTAAAGCAAATTATAATAATTAAATATAAACACTTTTAGAATGAGTACTCAAATTTCACAACAATGAATGACAATTGGAAAATAAACAATTGCAAACAACAAGCAATTATTTTAATGGTGTGGGCAACAAAATTAGTGTCTGTTTATTTTTGCAGATACTGTTTATGGTCGACACTATGCATTATTATCTTGTAAAAAAAAAAGGAAGTGTGACTGCACACACACACACGGAGTGTGCCACAATTAAGCAATAACCATTTGCAGATTCAAATCGATTGTAAAAACCTTTAAGTCAAGTTGCCTGGAAACAGAGCCACAACAAACCCAGTTAAGTAAACTCGGGACACACACACATTCACAAAAATGAAAGCATATGTTTCCATTTTTTTATTTTAGTACATGGTACGTACAACAACTGCGAAGATCACAAAAAGCAACCTGTCAGCGAGTCAACCGTTTCCAACGACGTCCGCAGCCGCACTGCCATTTAAATGGATTATATGCGAATGCCGGCTGAGAATCAGAGAGAGATATGTCGACATTTGACTTGGCGACGCTGCTTCAGTTCTGCCAACTGATCTGTCATTTATCTTATTTCTGTTAGACACTTGAACCAGCAATTAATGAGAACGCAGCGCCCACACGCATAAGGAGAGAGCCCTGAGTGCTGAGTGCTGACAAAGAGAGAGTAGAAATGATTTTCGTTACATTTATCGAAGTTGCTCAGACACTTGCACTCCCATCAGCTTCGCATGAGAGAGACGGAGTGAGAGTGATAGTGAGAGTGAGAGTAGATGAAGTGCAGTGCAGCATATTTGGATATGTGGTTGCAATGCTGTCTTTCGCTTGCGGGTCCCGTTATCGCACAGTCGTTATCAACATCGGGTGTTTGGGTCACGCGATCGTAGATAATCGCTCAATATGAACAGTGAACTCGTTGTTGTTGTTCTTGTTTCGCTTTTTTATCTGCAACTGGTTGTCGAGTTGGCATTTTTGAATCAATGTCGTTTTGCGTGAGATTTAAATTAAAGTGAACGGCGTCGCGTTTCTCAAGTGCATCGGCTCGGAAATTAAAGTAAAGCGTCTTTGAAAGAATTTCAATTTAAACCGCACAAATAACTGCTGTCAATAAGCCGCAATGTGTTTATATTGATTTTTGCATTTATTTACATATTTTACATACATACACATTAAAACATTTTAAAATCTTCGCGCTTAACTTATCGCATTATGCTGATTGCTTCGCACAATATACTCGACTACACAAACGATTATTGTGACTACAGTACTACATATGTATATACTTATATCACGCACAAATACTAGACACACTTTTGGACGACACACATGAGCCACAAATAGATGTGAGATTTTCAACTCATGTGGATCATTTTAGATCAAGAAAAGAAACTGGCTAAAGGCATGGTTCGCCTGTGCCACAGATCTAATAAGGGCATAACGGCATTGGGGTATTTATTTGGACTTTTAAATGTGTAAATTCAAACTAAAACTTCTTTGCTAAATTGCGTTGTAACTAGTTAAAAAATCGCGTAATCAAGGAGGACAGCATAATTAAAACTATAGAGCCCATTATGCTAGCTGCCGAACCTTTGGATGTTAGGATAACAATACGTCCCTCGATTTCTGGATACACATAATGACGCACCTCCAAATACTGTTTAATGGCAGATTGATCATTCTTCTCTAAGAGTTGCGTGAACGGTTCATTATCCTCGATCAGTTTGTAGCCATCGCCCCCATTCAAGAGGAACTCCGGTACAATTACCTTATAGCTGGCTGATTCATTCAAATTACTATACGTGGGTACATTGCACTCCGCACAGCGGATTAGCGCGGATGCCACCTGCTGTCCCTCCTCCTTATCGTAGTCGTACTCCACTCGAATACCGGCAAACTGTAGGAAACCTCCGTTCGAGTCCAAGTTTCGTACATAAGCCGAGCGTTCCAAAGCGTTTCGCAATGTTTTTCCCGTAATACGCGTTATATATAAACCATTCTCAAACGGAAGTGTTGTAAGTATATCGCTGCCTGTAATGGATCCATTTGAGTTCTTCTCAATGGAGCTGCGAATGCCTGGAATTGAAACGAAATGCATTTAGACTTGTAATATCTACAAAAAAACAGTTGACGTACCGCCGCCTTGTAGCAAGGCAATGGATGCATCAGTCCAGTAATCTGGGTGCTGAAACTCTAGAACCCTAGCGTGCACCATGGAATCGGCAATGAGATTGCCCAGATTACATTCTCTCAAGCGGCACACATTGCCGCCCTCCAACTCAACCTTGGTGTAGCCAACAATCGTTTCTTCCAGTTTCTGGATATCTGGACGATATACCTCCAGTAGATCCAACAGTTCCTGCTCCTGTGTAACTGAAGCATTCAACAGAATCGGTGATCCATCAAACTCTATTAAATTGCCCTCGGCATCGAACTGAAAATCGATTGATTGGGTTTATTATACATATATACTATATCTATCTGTATATTTGTTGATTTCATCTTACCTGCACATGTATCTTTCCCAAATACTTTGTGTAGGCGTAGGCCTGCACCACTGGCACCTTTTTGCCACTTGGCTGCACCACTGTGGTGGGATAGGGTCCTCGCACAGCTTCAGGATTAGTGTCGTCCTTATCAGCGACGGGTTGATCGGCATCCAGGAAGGTGTGCGAATGACCACCAATGACTATATCAATGTCGGGACAGTCTCGAGCTATCTCCTGATCCTTCTTGTAACCAGAGTGTCCCAAGGCAATTAATATGTTGATGCCCTGATCCTTCAGTTTCTTTGCTTCAGCACTGTAAATATTCAAAAGATGTTATAAATTGAAAAACATATGTTTAAATCTGTCAGAGTAACTTGCTTGATGGACACGATTTCCTCTGTGTATTTAACATGGTTTTGAGTGGAAAGATTCTGGGTATCGGGGGTGAGGTATCCAATCACACCAATCTTAACCCCATTTATCTCTAGAATTGTGGAGTTGGCCAACTTATTGGTATTTGCCAAATCGGGTTCGTCCCTCAAATCTAAATTGCAAGCCAAGACGGGGAATTGCACAGCATTGAGGAACGGTATCAGGCCATCAACGTTCTTATCAAACTCGTGATTTCCAAGTGACTGCCAAATAGTTGAGTTGAGTTAGCGATAAATTGAATTGATTATCTTGCTGAAACTTACAATGGCATCCGGCTGTAGTTTATTAAGAAAAGCGCTGGCGATCTTATCCTTAAACACCGAGAACCAGACCGTGCCCGTATATGTGTCACCTGCATTCAAATAAAATGTGGGAATACCTCCATTCCTTGCCTCCTCGCGATATTTGCGCACTCTGAAATCGATTTTGAATGAATGCAATTTTCCAGCGTTAATCGAATACCTTCACCTACTCGTAGGCAACGCGAGCGAATCCTCCGTAACACTTGTCCGTGTTCGCATCCTCCGTGGAGCAAGTGCCACCGTTCTTATTCGTCTGCTCAAATCTCGCATGCATGTCATTATTGTGCAGGATTATCAGCTCCGTGGCAACAGCCCGAGGCTCTAGAATCGGATTGGCGGTAGTCTGACTCAGCAGGAGAGCGCATGCCACGATTATCAGCTGATAAGCCATTCTTGATCTACGAAGGTATGAGTGTGTTATTCAATACAGATAAGTTAAATATAAAATGTATATGTCCATATACATATATATTTTCACATATAAATTTATATATATATATATATATATATGTACTCGCATCTTTTATAAATATGTTTTGTTCAATTTTGTATCCATGGCAATATATTATGCATTCACTAATCGAATCTTTCGCAAACGCGAATTTGATACCTTTGATGTTGGTTTGAGTTGGCAAAGCTTTACAGTATATATCATAAATATATATATACGCAATCAATACTCGCAATCTTTGATCTCAACTGCAATCTCATGTTGAATTTTTTGTAAAACTAATGAAATCGTTTATTTGACTCATATTACACATAAATGTAGATAATATATGAAATATCCATAGATTAATTTGCGTTTCATTAACAAATAACTCGCTATCAGCTAACATCGGAAGGCAAATCAACATTTAGAGTTTATAATAGGTACTGAATCTAATCGCTGACATATTGCTAACACATGCACTAGATACGAAGTTCGTCTAATTGCGTCGAAATACAAAAGATCTTGATTTGTGGTCCCTTTTCATATATATATATGTCATTTGTGCTTCTAATCAAACGTACATATTTGTGAATAGACATATATATATAAGTGGGCACTTAGCGGCAATAAAGAAATACGCGATTACTCTTGTTATGGACTAAAAAGACGATTAATTAACAGCTAACGAAGAGGTGAATTAATGTAGAATCACTCTCGCTTTCTCTCTCTCTGTCTCTCTCCCTCTCTTGTTCCTCATTCTGATGTGGATCTGTAAGAAGTTGCCGTCTCTCTCTCGCGCTCTCTCCTTTTCTTAGTTAGTCGAACAAGTGTAAAGATTGACATTAGGCACGATAACAGCTGGCAGGTAGAATTAAGAATGCGATACAAATTGCTTTTGGTTAACAATCAAACTAAAACACGGCACACGTTTACGGTTCGCTTGCTCTTCTTACTACTTACGCTGCTCTCGCCACACAATCCGCTAACAAACTGGCCCGAAAACGTCGTGAAACGCGGCTATAACCGAAATACAACTACTTCAATACCGTGCATATTGTTTTTTTTTGCAGTTTTTTTTTCGTTTTGTGTTTTTCGTCTCGATGAGCGATACGAGTTGCGCGCGGTTTGTGATTGTCTCTTTTTTGCTGCCTTTGCTTTTGTTTTGTGTTTTCCGTTATTATTTTTTTTTCGTTTTTGGCTCTGTTTTAGTTGATGGCAATGATTTTTAATAGGTCTGTTGTATTGCCAGATACGAGCGCACTACGACTCTAATTGCCATTTGTGATTATCTCGTCTGCGAACTGTTATCACTAAACAGGACACCGACATATTGCCCTTATCACTCAGCCCAAATCTCGCACCGTTGTATTCGGAGTTGAACGGTAGCAACAAGTGCTCGCTAGACACCTCATCAGTAATTGTGCATAAGTGTGCGTGTAATCGCAATTTCTGTTTTATTATTGCGTGTTTTTACATAAGGGCGATGATACACGTGCAAATATGCACTCAGCGAAAAATATGTTATAAATTTAATAACAAAAGTATTAAATCAAGTACAAAATAAGAAGAATTCTATTATTATAAAAATTAAAATATATTAAAAAAAACTTGTCCCTCAAAATTTAAATATTTAAATTAATGATTCAAGATGCTTGCATCTTATCTAAAGTTGATATCAGCACTGATTTTGGAACTTGTGACCTTAAAATAATAACACAAAGTATTTAATTGATTAAAAAGTGCCCAAAACAACCATTTCGTAGTATTAAATACGTATTAAAGGTTTTAGCTTTAAATTTAAATTCTTTAATTCATTATTCAAGCTGCTTAAAATAATTTCAGGTTTAATTAACGAATTTGTATATTTAAAATAACTAAAAACAAACTTACAACAAGTAATCTGATGCGTAAAAGTGTTACAAAATTAGAAAAATTCCCAACTTAGATAAGTCTTTCAAAATAAAAATTAATTTATGAAAAAATTCGGTCTGGGATTCATGACATGGCCAAAGTCTTTTTCGATCATATTTGATTTACAATGATTCGTATTTTTTTTTAAGTGTACATACATCAATCGCATAGGGTTTGTTGTACATCGGACAGCTGCTCAAACAGAACGTGCTGTTCCCACGCAAATATCAACAATACAGACATATTGTGCTACTGTAATATTTTTTAAAATTGCTGTTTATATATATATATATAACATAAATGTGTCTAGCTCAAATTCATATGTCAAAGTCGCAATAAGTGACAGCTACACATTGAAGTTGCCTAACATTGCCAACAATACAAAAAGGAAACATGCCAAAAAGTTCTTTTGAACAGCAGCAATTGTAGAACACTTCAGCTATCAACAGATGTTGGTCAAAAATTATTTATGATTATGACAACAGAGGCATATATTGTCACTCAATTGAAAATAATAATAAAAAAAAAGCCACAGTAATGAAATATTAAATGATCTGTCAGTTGATAGCGCACATTAATCATTTCTGATAAACATGATTGGACATTTCAAGGTATTTATTTATAATGATCTCTTTCCAATAAACATTTGCAACTAGGCAATCTTTAACACAGTGATATTTTATTATTTAATTAATAAACTGATACAATTTTCCTTTATTGTCGCAAAGCAATTTCTTTCGATTTTGAAAATATCGTTCAATATATTATTCAGCGTATTTAGACTTGAACAATATATGTTTATCCGGCCAGAGTTGAGCAGATGTTTAAAAACCGGTTAATATTTGCCCTTGGGCTATTAACCCTGTAAAAAAAAACATTGATGCTTGGTTTTCTTATTTGTTAATTAATATTAAATATTGATTTCTGAGTCAGTTATGTCTCACTGACCACGATCAGACACCATTCAAGTAAGTAGACTTTTAGAAAGCTGAAGGTCAGTGAACTAATTAATTAGCGCTATTGTTCATATAGAAAGTTAAGTAAAGCTTCAAATTAAGTAATTAATATTTATTCACGCAGAGGCTATAGCTCATGCAATAAACCCAGATTCGTCGAGTTCAGTATTTCTATATCTATATCTGATAGATGATTTGTTTACATATTGAGTATTCATAAATAGAGTTACTATTTACTTAATGACAATACGACCATCGACTTCGGGATAGACAAGGTTATGATGCTCTAGATACTGCTGAAGCGCATTCTTGTCGCCTTTTTCCAAGAACTCTGTTAAAGGATCCACGGCCTCAGTAAGGATAAAGCCATCGCCTCCATTTAGGAGAAAGTCTGGCACAATTACTTTGTAGTAGGCCGTTGCATTGAGATTACTGTACGTGGGTACAATACACTCGGCACAACGGACCAGGGCGGATGTCACCCGTTGTCCCTCCTCCTTGGCGTAGTCGTACTCCACTCGAATGCCCGAGAACTGTAGGAAACCTCCGTTCGAATCCGTATTCCTTACTGTCGCAGCGTGCTCCAAGGCGTTGAGCAATGTTTTGCCCGTAATACGCGTCATCGCTAACTTGTTCCCAAACGGAATGGTTTCCTCCATATCCCTGATACTAATCGATCCTTCAATGTTCTTATAGATTGAGGTACGTATACCTAAAAAGAAATCCCTCATGTTAAGTAGTGTAAGAAATGTGGCATCAACTTGTATACTGACAACCGCCACAAATCAGAGCAATGGGTGCATCTGTCCAGTCAGTCCAGGGACCCTTGTTCTCCAGCATGCGAGCATAAACCATGGATTCGGCAATCAGATTACCCAGATTGCATTCTCTCCGTCGGCAAATTCTGCCGCCCTCCAGAAACACCTTGGTGTGACCGATAATTTGTTGTGCTCTAGCCGTAATATTTGGACGATACACATCAAGTAAATCCAAAAGGTCCTGATCTTGGGGAACTGAAGCATTCAGTAGTATCGGTGATCCATTAACCTCTATTAAATTGCCCTCGGCATCGAACTGAAAATCGATTGATTGGGTTTATTATATATATTATCTTCAAAAGCGAAGGCTTTTTGATCATAGTTTTGCCCCTAAATCAATCGTACATTTAAAGTTGAAAACGAAATTTGAGGTCGGAAGACAAGTAAAAATTATAGCCCGAAAATCGATATATCGGTGTTAGGGCATAGGTCGAAACTTCAAAATGCCATAACTTCGTCAAAACTCAACTGATTTTAAAAAGCGAGGGCTTTTTGATCATAGTTTTGCCCCTAAATCAATCGTACATTTAAAGTTGAAAACGAAATTTGAAGTCGGAAGACAAGTAAAAATTCTAGCCTGAAAATCGGTAAATGGGCATATGGGCATAGGTCGAAACTTCAAAATGCCATAACTTCGTCAAAACTCAACTGATTTTAAAAAGCGAGGGCTTTTTGATCATAGTTTTGCCCCTAAATCAATCGTACATTTAAAGTTGAAAACGAAATTTGAGGTCGGAAGACAAGTAAAAATTATAGCCCGAAAATCGATATATCGGTGTATGGGCATAGGTCGAAACTTCAAAATGCCATAACTTCGTCAAAACTCAACTGATTTTAAAAAGCGAGGGCTTTTTGATCTTAGTTTTGCCCCTAAATCAATCGTACATTTAAAGTTGAAAACGAAATTTGAAGTCGGAAGACAAGTAAAAATTCTAGCCTGAAAATCGGTAAATGGGCATAGGTCGAAACTTCAAAATGCCATAACTTCGTCAAAACTCAACTGATTTTAAAAAGCAAGGGCTTTTTGATCATAGTTTTGCCCCTAAATCAATCGTACATTTAAAGTTGAAAACGAAATTTGAGGTCGGAAGACAAGTAAAAATTATAGCCCGAAAATCGATATATCGGTGTATGGGCATAGGTCGAAACTTCAAAATGCCATAACTTCGTCAAAACTCAACTGATTTTAAAAAGCGAGGGCTTTTTGATCATAGTTTTGCCCCTAAATCAATCGTACATTTAAAGTTGAAAACGAAATTTGAAGTCGGAAGACAAGTAAAAATTCTAGCCTGAAAATCGATATATGGGCATAGGTCGAAACTTCAAAATGCCATACCTTCGTCAAAACTCAACTGATTTTAAAAAGCGAGGGCTTTTTGATCATAGTTTTGCCCCTAAATCAATCGTACATTTAAAGTTGAAAACGAAATTTGAAGTCGGAAGACAAGTAAAAATTATAGCCCGAAAATCGATATATCGGTGTATGGGCATAGGTCGAAACTTCAAAATGCCATAACTTCGTCAAAACTCAACTGATTTTAAAAAGCGAGGGCTTTTTGATCATAGTTTTGCCCCTAAATCAATCGTACATTTAAAGTTGAAAACGAAATTTGAAGTCGGAAGACAAGTAAAAATTCTAGCCTGAAAATCGGTAAATGGGCATATGGGCATAGGTCGAAACTTCAAAATGCCATAACTTCGTCAAAACTCAACTGATTTTAAAAAGCGAAGGCTTTTTGATCATAGTTTTGCCCCTAAATCAATCGTACATTTAAAGTTAAAAACGAAATTTGAGGTCGGAAGACAAGTAAAAATTATAGCCCGAAAATCGATATATCGGTGTATGGGCATAGGTCGAAACTTCAAAATGCCATAACTTCGTCAAAACTCAACTGATTTTAAAAAGCGAGGGCTTTTTGATCATAGTTTTGCCCCTAAATCAATCGTACATTTAAAGTTAAAAACGAAATTTGAAGTCGGAAGACAAGTAAAAATTCTAGCCTGAAAATCGGTAAATGGGCATATGGGCATAGGTCGAAACTTCAAAATGCCATAACTTCGTCAAAACTCAACTGATTTTAAAAAGCGAAGGCTTTTTGATCATAGTTTTGCCCCTAAATCAATCGTACATTTAAAGTTAAAAACGAAATTTGAGGTCGGAAGACAAGTAAAAATTATAGCCCGAAAATCGATATATCGGTGTATGGGCATAGGTCGAAACTTCAAAATGCCATAACTTCGTCAAAACTCAACTGATTTTAAAAAGCGAGGGCTTTTTGATCATAGTTTTGCCCCTAAATCAATCGTACATTTAAAGTTGAAAACGAAATTTGAAGTCGGAAGACAAGTAAAAATTCTAGCCTGAAAATCGGTAAATGGGCATATGGGCATAGGTCGAAACTTCAAAATGCCATAACTTCGTCAAAACTCAACTGATTTTAAAAAGCGAAGGCTTTTTGATCATAGTTTTGCCCCTAAATCAATCGTACATTTAAAGTTGAAAACGAAATTTGAGGTCGGAAGACAAGTAATATATATATTTGTATGTATATTTGTTGATTTCATCTTACCTGCACTTGTATCTTACCCAAATACTTTGTGTAGGCGAAGGCCTGCACCACTGGCACCTTTTTGCCACTTGGCTGCACCACTGTGGTGGGATAGGGCCCTCGCACAGCCTCAGGATTGGTGTCGTCCTTATCAGCAACGGGTTGATTCGCATCCAGGAAGGTGTGCGAATGACCACCAATGACTATATCAATGTCGGGACAGTCTCGAGCTATCTCCTGATCCTTCTTGTAACCAGAGTGCCCCAAAGCAATTATTATGTTGACACCCTGCTCCTTCAGTTTCGTTGCTTCAGCACTGCAAATATTTGGAGCTGTTTTAGAGTTTTGTCTTATGGGTGAATCCCTGGCACAGTTTCTCACTTGATGCAACCGATTTCTTCGTGGAACTCCACTTTAAATATATAGTCTTCCTTAGTTTTGGGCGTTAAATAACCGATGATGCCAATTTTAGTTCCGTTTACCTCCAGAACAGTTGAGTTGCGTATTTTATTGGTAGCAACCAAATCGGGCTCTTGCGAAATATCCACATTGGAGGCCAGCACGGGGAAACTCACATCATTGAGGAACGGGACCAGACCTTTAATGTCCTTATCAAATTCGTGATTGCCAAGGGACTACAAGAATCGTAGGTTAGCAATAAATATAGCAATAAATATCTGATACAATATCTCACCATGGCATCTGGCTGTATTTTGTTGATAAAGGCGCTGGCAATTTTGTCCTTGAACACCAAGAACCAAGTAGTTCCACTATAGATATCACCTGCATTTAAGAACAGTACAGGAGTTCCTCCATTCTTCGCATCCTCGCGATATTTTCGCACTCTAAAGTTGTATCTAGATAGATTAGGCGTGGCAAATTAAACACACTCAAACTTACTCATGGGCGATACGTGGGAATCCTCCGAAACAATTATCCTTACTTTCGTCGTCCTGGCTGCAGGTGCCACCATATTTATTCGTCTGCTCAAACCTGCCGTGAATATCATTATTGTGTAGGATAATGAATTCTGTTGGGGCCGGTTTTACATCAGCGATGGGATTAGCTTCAATTGTGTAATTGAAAAGCAGCAAACAAATTAAAATCCACATCCGCATAATGTAGACTAGAATGCAAATAAGTACTTTAGTTCAGATAATATTCTTATATACAGTCGATAATGATTGCAGTCACTTGTATTTTTACCCCAAAACTTCTATATCTATATTACTGTACAATTTGATTACCAGTTTGTAATTTTAAGACCTTTTTCAACACGTAGATTCAAAGATCTGCCTAGCAGTAAAAATATAAAAATCTGACGATCTGAATTGTCATTTCACAATAGTTTGAATAATTATACGATTTCCATGGAAGTATGACGAATTGGGAAACATACGCGTGTTTTGTGTATTCTTTAGAAATTGGGGTTATCTCACTCTATAACCTGAGGCTTATCATTTTTGATATGCAGGCAATTCAAGCTATAATTAATTTCGCGAATTATCCACATTACGTAGAAATGAATTATTTTGCAGTGACTATATAATTGACTTTTAGATGATATTCACCTCTAGACGCTTACATGCACTCAACACACGATCTACTCGCAAACTAGACTCAAATCGTTTGAAAATTGACTTTATAAAATTTCAATTTAAAATCTTTCACTCCGAGCAGGTTGTTGAGATTATTATTTTTTATATATGTGTATTTTTCGCAAAGAGAACAATCTGATTGAGCTAACACCCTATAAGCGGGAGAGTCTACTTAAATTTCGAATTGCTTTGATATTGTTAATTTCCATAAAAAAAATGCTTTTCTTAAATACATACATTTGTATGATCTGTACACTGCACGATCTATATTTAAAAAAAAAAAGTAATGTGGATTGTAAAGTACACTGAGAAATTTGTTGTGCAGAACGAATGAAAACGAATGCGAAAATTGAAATGTGTTTGATCTGGTAAACACATAACCAGATACTGAAAAAGACGACTTTAAGAAATTCAAATCATTCTGTAATTGTCTTTACGAGTAAAAAAAAATGTAGTTTACTGAAAAACGTTAAGTTTGCAGCAGTTAAAACATCTATTATATTTTATTTTGCATTAATATCAGTTAACTTTATTTTTAATACTTATTTGTTGAGCTTACAATTTGATAAACAGGAATATCACAATATATATTTTAAATTATGTCGAGATATTATATAAAATTAAAAATAAATGAATAAATCAATTTTAATATTTAAATACTTAATTTTGTGCCAAGTATTTTTGACAGTGTAGCATAAGGTGTTCAGTTATCATCACGACAATGGCAGGTCAACGCGTATTTTGGAGGGGCACAAATCGAAGAGATATTCGAATGTGAAGCGTGCCAGCTGCAAATGTTCGTTGTAGAGAATACAGACTGTCAAATGCGCTACAGCACATGGCACGCCAGCACAGTAGAGTATGCCAGAGTGAGGATAGCCGGGAAGGAACAGGAACAGCCACGAGACAACGACAACGGAAAGCGGAAAGGGAAAGGTACACGAGGAACGAGGAACGGGGAGGGGACGAGATAGCTACAAGCTGCTGCAGTTAGAGAGCAGATTGTCAGGGGTTGATTTTCGATTGCAGCACAATATCCTGTAGCCAGCCAGCTAGCCAGCTAGCCAGCAGTCAGTAGTCGATAGTATCCTGTTGCCTTCCCGCTTCAGCTGCCGACAAAAATTCAAACAGCTGCAACAATTTTCGTTCGCTTTCTGTTTTTTTTTTTCTCGGCACATCCCCTAATGCTCGGCTGTCTGCTTGGGGTTGGTTTTGGCAGGATCGCGCCGTGCTGCAACAGTTCGAGCTGCGCTGGGGTGCATTCAACATTTCAGTTGTTGTGATCGCCAGGTGAACGACGGTTGTGTCGCGCTACCGAAAGACCAAAACCCAAAGACCAAACTACACGCAAAACTGAAGAGGATTCTTCCTCCATGTCTGGAAAACTGATTATGAAACGCAAACGTGAGGAGCGGCAGCAGGAGTTGGCCAATGAGTCGACGGCGGAGAAGAGGCATCGCTTGGAACTGGAGGCGAGATCGGACACACCGCCGGCGGAGTCGAGTAGTAGTAGTAACAGTCCATCCATGATCCAAAATGCAGCTGCTGCACCGAATAGCATTTTACTCGAGGCACTGCAAAAGATTATGGAACTTCAGGCGGAACTGGATTCATTCGAGCACGATCTGGATGAGCGTGAGGCCAGTGAGCTCAATAGCGATGACGAAGATGAAGTAGATCTGAATGCCGAAGTGGCTGCTGTTAATTTCTCACCTAATCCTCGGCCACATTCAACGCCTGGTCGACGGACTGAGGCAGAGGCATTGGGATTCGCAATGTGCGCCAGGGAAACATTGCTCTTCCTGCAGAGCGAAGGCATCTCCACGGAATCCATGCTATACAAGGCGCTGCTAGGCAAACTAGTTGGCCAAAGCGATGGACTGCTGCAAGCCTAAGCAAAATGATAATGTGGCACAACTCCAACCTCCAATTCCTCCCTCATCGGAGTTTATTCTAGTCAATTTACTGCAATTTCATTGCGAGTAAACGAGAAAAAGGAGTTATTTTATGTGCTGCGAACCTGAATGTAAAAATGGGAAAGCTACTGCAATTGATGGAAATTGTAGGTTCTAAGGTTGTTTACTCTAGTCAGTTATTGTGAAGCAATATAAAAACTAATTTAAGTTGATTAAATAAATAAATTGTATACATTAAAACAATATAAATGCGTTTCTTTTATTTCAAAGTTGCCCTTTGCTTCTGCATAATAAACTGGTTAAATTTAGTAGTTATTATTTGTAATAAAAGACTTCAATTTAGAATCAGCTCTGAGCTGTTTGGCTTGTGTCCTCGCTGCACGTGTCGTACCAAGCAGCAAGTGCGAGCAACCGCAGGCTTAGAAAAACTAAACAATGAAAAGCAGACGCAACATTTGAAAAGGGAAGGGATGCGGGCACGGGGTTGCAAATTGACATCAAATAATTTTAATCATCAATTATAACCAAAGATTTTCAACCCTTTGCATCTATGACTGCATTTCATTTGCAACCCTATAAAGTAAAAATTGAAATAAATTGATTTACATAATTTACCATTACGGGATTATTTCAAATCATTCTTTCCCCTTTTGGCATAAAAAAAAATTCTATTCAATTTCAGCATATACTTTAAAATATTTTTTATTATAATTTGTATTATTTAATTGTACATGAAATAATTAATGAGAATATCTCAATATTTTAGTTATATTCGCGTTTGTCTTCATATTTGTTATTGTTTTTAGGGCGGGGAAATTTATTTTAGTATTGAATATTATATATTTGTATTGAAATGGTTTGTCATTATTTTTTTTTTTAACTTTTCTTTTACCATCCATTTAAGTATTAGTAGATATAATTTAAATTCTGTAATTTGGTTTTTGGGAACCGTCTTTTAAGTATGTATGTTTCATAATTTTGTATAATTTATAACAATAATATTACTTGAAATAAATGAATGTATTTTTTCGTATTACTGATATTGTTTTATAATCTAAATTTTAATTGTTTTCAACAATTTAACGTTCACATTGTTATATAAGTAAATGTCTCTTACGTTTTTCTTTAGTTGCAACAGTTTGCTTTTTTGGACAAGATATTCATTTATCATTTATTTTCAGATTTTCATTATGTTTGTTTGCACTAACAATAGGCTAGAATTGTTATATTCATATCCATTGGAGCTCAGCTTACATAAGTTATGTAAAATTATAGTTTAAAATTATTTGAAAAAAGTTGAGGGAATTCATAAGTACGTTAATGTAGAATGCTTAATTTCGACTCGTAAAAACAATAATCAAATACCGAATTTGAATTTTTGTTTTGTTGTTTTTTTGACAATATTAATTATCGGTTGTGAATTACATTTGGCACAAACATACATAATAATTTCAAGTTTATTTTTGAGGCCACCATTTTACTTAACTTAACATTTTGGTATTTATATATTTTTAAATTCCCATTCAAAGTTCCGATTTGCGGATAAAGTCAAAGTATAAGTGAGAGAACTTAAGTAAAGTAGAAAATGCAATTGAAAATAAAGTACATATTTGAGCTTTTCTTTACTCTCCCCATCTTAATGTGTAATCCTTCATTATAATATTTTAGTTTTGTTTTCTTTTTTTGTTTCTGTTTTTGTTTCTGTTTCTGTTTTTGTTCGTTTCAATAAAGTAATCATTTGCAGCATTATCCACATAGGGATTTCTTCATCTCACAATCTCCGAATAATATATAAATATGTACTTTAAGTTATGAGTATTTTAGTCATATTGTTTATATATAAATATCATTATATTTTTGATGTTATTCATTTATTTAATTCCTTTGTTATTCGAATGTAAATATTAAATTCTGTATGTATATAGATATATTTATTTATTTTAAGTGTGCCCAATTATATAGTTTTGAGTAATTAAATCTTATAGATTTCCAGCCCTACTGCGCGTTAGTTACACATATGTTCATGAATATATATATATACACACACCTCATCCCCAGAATAAAAAATTGTAATAAAAACTATTAAAAAGAGATTCTGCTATGCCAGTAAAAATCAAAGATTTACAATAATAATTGATTTGGGGTCTATTGCTGGGATAAAACAATTCCATATTCGGGAAATACATTTGATTGAAACTATTTGATAAGATAACATAGTTATAGTCTGGAGATCGAGCCGTGTGTATATATATTTTTGTGTACTTATGTATTCGATTAAGTTTTACATTTTGTTCTTTTTAGCATATTTGTTTGCAATAAGTATTTAGTATTATGTTTATTGTTATTATAAATATCAAAGTATCAAAGCCAGCTTGAAGCTGTGCTTATCTAATTATTTAACGGTTATATCTTTTAATAATTTTAGTTATTAATGCACGCACTTTAAATACGTTTATCTTAAAGATGTTTTTGCTCTTTGTGTAAATATATATTAAAAAACCGGACAATATATCCTTGACATAAATTGTCCATCGTCCCACCAGCTAACACCCAAGTTAAAACTTCAATTTGTAGATCCAGCTGCATTATCATCCAACGATTTCCTTGCACTCAAAAATATATCATATATTTAAGTGTATATAATGTATATGTTTGTATTTATATAAGTATGTATATATCTTAAGGTTTCCGTTTGTAAATATTCATCCCTCTTAGTGTACAAAGTATTTGTGGTGTTGTCTCTCGATTTGTTTGTTTCTTGTTATTGTTTAGCATTATTCTGTTGGTGTTTTTGTTCTTGTTCTTGCTGTTGTTTGTTGCTGTTGTTGTTGCTGTTGTTGTAGTTATTGTATCTGTTTGATTTTTAGAATGTGTTTAGAAAAACTGCACTGGCAGGAACGGAATCTCACGAATATGAAGCGAAGGGCTGTAAGAAATGCAAGTTGTATTTAGAAAAAATGTGTCTGGTCTGAAAGTCGACGGCTTTCGTCTTTTGTAAATGCAAATAAATAGTTTACCATGATATTCTCAAATATGTGATTAAATGTATTTTATATAGAAGCAGATATCATGTATTTTGTCTATGTATTAACATTCCCATATAGAAGCCGTGACAAAATTGGATTTGGATTAGATGGTGCAAGGAGCAAAGCAGGAGTGCGGAACTGGACTGGACATGTGAAATTGTTGTTGCTGTTGTTCTTGTTGTTGTAGTGTCCATTTGATTAAGTGTGCTCTTTTGATTGCAATTTTAATACCTTACTAATAGCATACTGGGCGCAATTGTAGCATTTGCTGCTGTTGTTGTTGTGGTTGTTGTGTTGTTCTGCTTGTTTGGCATGTTGTTCTGGATGTTACTGCATATATAATTGTTTTTGTTCTTGTTTTTATTGGTGTTTCTGTTGTTGCTGTTGTTGCTGTGGTTGTTATTGTTGTTGCTGGCAGCTACAGCATTCTTTTGGCCATATTTCGAATCCGTTTGGTTCGTTTTATAGGAGGATATTGAAAATGTCGTCATGGTCACATCGATGGAATTCATTTTATTCCTGTTTAAGTGATTGTGATTGTTGTTGTTGTTTTTGTTGTTGTAGTTCTTGTTCTTGTTGTTGTTGTTGTTATTATTGTTGTGCGGTGGGTAATTTTGTTGTGTTGGTTTTTGTTTTTCTTGTTGTTGTTGTTGTAGTTGTAGTTGTTGTCCCAATTTCGACGATTTTTGTGGGTGATGTTGCGTTTGATGCTGCACCATAAAAATTTTTATCATTAGTTATTTTAAAGCTGTCGCAATTCTCAATAAATGTTACCTGAAAACAGTCGCTTTTGTTGTAATTGTTGTTGTATTTGTTGCTGCTGCACTCGTGTTTATCATAGCTCGGCCTGAAAATGTTTCTCCTGCTGCTCCTGCGGCTGCTGCTGCTGCTGCTCCTGTTAACAATTGATTTGGCTTTCACGGTCGGTTTATGGGTATCCGGCATTGAATTTGTCGCACTGCTTGTGCCGCCTCCTTTCACATCATCTACATTATTGCTGGCTTTGCTCGGCCCCGCCAAATTTCACCTGTTAACGTGATTGCGATTGTGATTCGAATTTAGGCCAGCTGCATTGTTTGGATTCGATTGCGACACGGATCCGCCACCTATAAAAATTGGTTATTATTAATACTATTTAGCACATGTAATTCATTTATAAAAAATGCCCATCAATTGTACCTGCATATCCTGGAGAGTGTTGGTAGTAGTCACGTCTCGAGTAATCCGTTTCATAATCTTGAGTCTCATAGTGTCCGCCACGGACTCCGCCGCCAGCGCCAACGCCACTGATATTGCCAACGCCGCCCAGAATGCTTGTAGGCGGACCATGCTGGCCATGTCCATGCCCGCCATGTGATGTATAGCTGTAGCCATCGTAGGACTGATGCAGATCATAGGATATACCTTCGTCATAGCCGCGACTGCAAGAAAGCCAGGCAAGCTGGTTAGTGAGTAGTTTGGGGGTATGTAGCAAAAGCTCACCCATAAGTTTCATCCATAGCAGTTCTGGCCTTCTCCAAAATGGACATGACCTTCTGTTTGGGGGCCAGGACATTTTTGCTAAACGATGACTGCTGTGAGCCTCTGCCAATGAACAATTAAAACAAGTTGAACAGAAACTATGCATAGCCAGCATTGGATATGGACTCACCTGTAACCGTGATGGGACACATTCTTGGACATGCCCGAGCCACCACCTCCAGCACCAGCCGCTGAATTGGCCGGACCCGAACCACCCATAGCATTGGCGCCAACGTTGCCGCCACTGCTCTGCATGTGCGAGACTTTCTTGTACGTGTTCTTGGCGTTGCTAGTGGTGTTCTCGGCATCGTTAATGCTGGTGCTGTCCATCAGTTCGCGCAACTGCTCCTGCCGTATAATGTCATTGCTATCTGGTATCAAATACTTTCGCAGCTCGGCCATTGCATACGCGATGCGCGCATATGCCTCTGCAGGGGGCGCAATCGTTGATATCTCCACATGCAGATCACTGTTCAGATGCGCATACTTTGGATCCTTGGAGCTGCGCAGCTCCTCCTCCTTGGCACGATCCCGCATCGAGTTGCGGCCGAGCACAGTCATCTTGCACAGCGTCTCCTCCTGCAGGCGACGCAGCGAGTTGCCCTTTGGTCCCAGCAGCTTGCCCACAAAATTGAACTGTAAACAGCAATAAGATTAGATTCAGATTACACTTGTATAGGCATATAAAATGGGGATATTCTAAGAGTTCCTTGAAGATCCCTTAATATTTTGCATATACATTGTTTACTCGTTTTTTAGTCACCTTGGGATGTTCGCGTATGGGCACCAAGACCCGCTGTGATATGCGCAACGGCTTCTCCCGATAGATGTCGGCATACTTCTGTTCCCGCGATGGTATGCGACCCGTCGTCTGCACCTTCTCGATCTCTGCCAAATGGAGACGATTTAAATTTCTATTTATATATATATCAATGGATTACTGCTTACCGCCCTCGAGCAGCTTCTCGGCAATGGGAAACTTGCGATCCATGCGATTTTTCTCGGCCATGCAGTCGCGTATGTATTCGCTGGCCTTCTCGTTCAGCTGGACATTGTTGCCGCTGCCCTCGGCGCCTCCATGATGATGATCGTGGATGCCACTGTCGCCGTTGTGGGCACCACTTCCACCACTGTTGCCAACACTTTTGCCGCGCGTCTTCCCGCCACCGCCACCACCTCCTCCTCCACCCACGCCGACTCCGCCGCCGCCGCCACCACCACCATACTCATTGGCCTCATCCTCGTTGTAGGTGGAATAATCGCCGTTGCCGTCGTATTTTTCGGTCATGTTTATGGGTCAATTAAGTGGCAATCAGCAATCGATTTTCAATTTTGGCTACTAATCAATGACCCCCATACACACAATAAGCTAAAAGGGAATAATTGTGAACATATATATTTATATGTATATATATATATATGTATTTTTAATATACACACATCAAATGTTAGCAGTCGTTTCAGCAGCAACAACCCCTGCATAAATCAAATTCTTAATCACTTTTCATAAACGCATTCAAATTCAAATTGCAGCTCCCCTCTCAATTCCCCCTCCTCCCACATCAAACCAACTTCAACTACCTACAATTCACTCACTCACACACTTACACACACACACGCAGGGCAAAAACAACCACCGTACGAGAAATTCAAAGTCAATTTGTTGCCCAAAAATGCGAGACCGGTAAAAAAAAAAACGATTGTAATTTCATTAATTGCAGCTGCGAATTTCTTAGTTTTTTGCCAATTTTCCAGCACAGCTCAGCATAGCTTCAGCTAAGTCTGTCCGTCTGTCCGTTTCGCCTGCTGCACTTTCACTTTTCCGTGGGACGCAGTTGCTGCCACCTACTTATACATATACACACATACACAAATACATACATACATTTATTGCATTTTTCTGGTGTGTTTCGCAAATATGCGTTGGGATCACAGCGCTTTATCACTTTATTTTCCACACTTTTATTCCGGCAATATGCACAATATTTTTCTTTTATATAGCTGGAGCGTATTGTTGCGTTTAATTTTTGAGTTTTCTGCACGGTATATGTTTTTTTTTATGCAATGGCTGGCAACTTAGATTTGGTTGTTAGAGCCAGGGCTGCACAACTGCGAAAAACAATGCACAGAGCCTTAGAGCTGCAGCCAAGATAACTTCAATTCGAAATTTGAAAATCAGCTGATTGGGACTTTTTGCATGCGCTGGAAAGTCTAGTGTGAGTCTAAGCTCAACGAAATATTCTTCACAATCCAGCCATTGTCTTGATTTCGAGTATTAAAATCGAAAACAAGTGTTTGTTTCCTAGCTTAACAATTCGATTTAGTTGCCCAGTGGTAGGTGTGTATGCTTAACAATGCTGCTCGAAACTATGATGTTCTCGAACTGAGAATTTTCGATTTTAGTGTTTTCGAACTCGAAAAACAGCAGTGTGTCGACTGTCACTTTTCGATTTAGTTGCGAATTGGTTGGTGTCTTTGCTTACCGAAACTACTCGAATCTATGGTTTTTTCGAACTAAGTATTTTCGCAAGACCAAGTTCGAGAAAGAGCTAAGTTCGACTTTAGTTGGAAAGTGTTGGTGTCTATGCTTAACAAAATTAACTCCACATTCGAGGTCCCCAATTTATAGATTTTGGTATATTCGTGTTTTCTGTGTTTGGTCACACTGCTTTTTGCTTTGTCTTTACAAAGTTTTATTTATTTGCTTAATTTTTTATTTAAAAGTTCAGTTAAAGTCATTAGCATGTCAAACACTGACAAATCCAATTCCTGCGTGGAGACGCCCACCGCACCCGAATGGCTATCGAAACTGGAAAGTCGACGCGAATTGCTGAAGCGCTCAAAACTTGGACACGAATCCGGAGCTGGAGCACCCTGTGGCGAGTGCAAGGAGAAGTGTCCAGGGCTGGACTTGCACTTCTGGCGCAAGGTGTGTCGCAACTGCATGTGCCGCAAGGATCAGCACCTGTGCACCGATGATGACACCGGCTGGGCCCAGTTCGAGATTCTCGGCCAGATCCGAGCGAAGCCAGCTTGTAAGCTGACCATATTAAATTAACTTGACTCCCCCATATGTAACATCATTAATCCCCGCCAGATATCAAGATAAAGGCACTGGCCAACCAGCAGGTGCAGGTGGAGTGGGTGCCACCGAATGCATCGCCCGATGTCATCACGGATTACATGGACAAACTGGGCGCCGCTCAGATACCCGTCACAGGCAGCGATGCTGCACTCAAACGCAAACAGCAGCTGGAATTCCAGGTGCCGCCACACGATCTGGACGCGGCGCTCTGCGACAACCTGAGCGAAACGGAGGCGCAACAACTGCAGCTCTACGTGCAGAAGCTGCGCGAGCAGTGCGTCGGCCAAGGCATCGTTGTCCGCGTGGGTCGCTTGGGCCACGGCCAAGTGGAGCACATTGGCTCCATAGGCATGCAGGCAGCCCCATCCCCGCCAGCTGCTGTTCGCAAGCTGTTGACTGCACTCGGTTTGCCGACGCAAGTGGATGACACGCTGCAAGAGTTGCTCTCCAATCCGAAGCTGATGCAGGCGCTCAGCGCACAGCAGGCGGCGCATGCCCAGCCCAAGCTGCTGGTCGCCTTCTCGGAGCCGTTGAGCGACTGCACCACAGAATTTAATGAGCATCCTGCGCTGCGTGCGGAGACCAAGCTGAAACTGCTGGGCATCAATAGAGCCCAGATGCAGAGTCTGGTTAGCCATGGCGTCATTTACGACAAGCTGCTGGGTCTGCTTAAGGTGAGCATCAATTCGAAACTGAATCTTGTCTTAATCTAAGCCCAATTGCAGGAGAAGAACCTCAACATATCCCGCGATGCTCGACTGGGACCCATTGCTGAGTTTCGCAAGGAATACGTGAGCAATCCACAGTTCAGGGCTGAGATCAATGCAGTCTGTCCACGACCGACGCAGGCGTCGTCGTCATCCCCATTGAAAAGCTCGCCAGGAACACCATTTCACTCACCGCTGCCCACAAAGAATCCGGTGCTGGCACGCTTTGGGGAAAGCAGGCGCCAGGAGACGCCCATGCGCCGGGTTAAATTTGGCGGCGTCTCCACCATTCTGTATGATTGCGGGATGCCAGCGCACATCGACTACGAACGGGATCCGGTCTTTGCCCAGATTGTGCAGGCGGAACCCTTGAAGCAGGCGCTGCAAGAGGCGCGTGCCGGTCGAGCAGCACCACCGGTTATCATTTCCCCAACGCCGGCGGCAACTGGTAATCTGCAGCAGCTTCCGGGTCTGGCGCCCAGCATCCGCGCACAGCTGGAGCATGTGGGTGTGGATAAACAGATGCTGCAGTCGGCTGTGGCCAATGCCCCGTACTACAATCGCCTCTATCAGACGCTGCAGGAGAAGGGCATTCGCCACGAGCAATGCCAGCTGCTGGAGCCGCTCAAGCAGCTCAACGATTGGCTGCTCAACGATGAGCAACTGCTGGACGATATCGACAAACTCTTTGCGGACATGCGGGCAGCCAGCGGGGCTGGCGACATTAGCTATGGCAACGATTTGCTGCCCAGCTCGGCCAGTCACGATTCCGGCTTCTGCTCGAAACCAACGACTCCGGGCCAGGCGGGCGAGGAGCTGAACGCCAGCCTCGGCAAATTCACAACGATTCCGGGCATCGAGCACATGAACATGTATCCCAGCTGCGCCGGCATGCCCGACCAGTTCCAGCAACTCCAGCTGGGCGACGATAAAATCTCAGCGGGTGAGCAACCAAACGAAATAGAATTGAGAATTCTAATCCGGCAATTTATGTGGTCCTCATTGTTATCCATATGCTATCTATAACTATAGACGCATCTGGACAAGCACCAACCATGACTTATGGAATTCTACACATTTTGGTTTCTATTAGCAAACGTCAAAAAAAAAATTGATCTGATTATCATCATTCCAGAGAATGTTGCGTTGGCAAAGTTTTTCCCCATCTTAAAGTATACTTTTCTTACTGGATATTCCATTAGATATCTTTGCACTCAGTATTCCACATCGAGCAGTTCTTGATTATTTAATAGCTCAGTTAAGCCTTTATTCAAATCTTAACCTTTGTTTTACTGTCCAGATGTGTATATAAGTATTTTATGCATAAGCTAACCCTATATATAAGCAACTCCTCTCCGCTGACATCATTCCTAAGCTTCTGTAAGCACCTGACTAATTAGCTTCACTCTTCTTGCATATCTCTTCTTGCTGATACTCTGATTTAAGTAAGCAACTGATTAACTAGCTTCCCTTGCACATTTCAGATTCAACGGGATCGTTGGCTGCTCCTGTGCCCAGTTTCAATTGTCGCGACTGCAGTTTGCCGATCGAGTTTGGGGAGGTGGCCGTTAAGACGGAGCGTGCTGGGAAGGAGACTGCCTGGCATCCGGGCTGCTTTAAGTGTCACACATGCCGCGAACTGCTAGCGGATCTTGTGTACTTCTTCCACCATGGCCAGGTGTACTGTGGTCGCGATCTGGCCATCAAGCTGAAGATACCTCGCTGCAAGGCGTGCGATGAGCTGATCTTCACCAAGGAGTACACAGCCGCCGAGGGTGCCACCTATCACATCAAGCACTTCTGTTGCCTGCAGTGCGACGAACCCCTCGCCGGACAACAGTACATACCCGAGGAGAAGTCGAATATGCCGCTGTGCCTGCAGTGCTACGACAAGTTCTATGCCGGCACCTGCAAGAGCTGTAAGCTGCCGATTGGCCCAGCGGATCAGGGCGTCGCATGGGCGGACATACACTGGCACAGCAATTGCTTTGTCTGTGCGGGCCTGGAGTGCTCCAAGTCGCTGATCGGCGGTCGCTTCTGCGTCAAGCAGAACATGCCCTTCTGCAGTCCGGCCTGTGTGCGAAGCGTTATTCCGGCCTAAATATTCGCAAATTTAACCAAAACAGTATTTCACAAATACGCACAAAATATGAATATGAACTGATATATAAATATCGATGTATGTATTACACTCCTAGCGTGCACAATTCCCATTTGCTTGAACTGTATTTTAAAGTGCCTCAAGTTTACACATATACACATATATATATATATATTTATATATATATAAATATACACTTAGCAATTGCGATTTTTAGCCGTGCCAATAGTCTATGGATTTTATAGTTATATTTACATACTCGCAATACAAGTTTATAGACTGCTTGCATATTCCAAAAGCAGAGTATTGAATTCGCTTATAAGCTACGCTTTGTAGAAACTGATTTTAAATGACATTTTTATAACGCACTTTATATAATAAAATGTTTTAAATGCAATTTGGTTTCCATTTCTGCTTGGGAATTTCTTGTGGGAATTTCCTTTCAGGCACATCGCAGGAAATATGAAAATCCCAATACAAACAGTAATCTGATTAAATTCCCCATAATTTATTAAAGCCAAATTAACTCAAATTTCGTAATAAATAAAACGTCGATTAATTTTTGTATTATTTTTACGTATTTGCTGGTAGTTTTATTGGTAATTGCATTTTCATTATTAATTAATCATAATAATTCCGTTTTTGTATATTATGTATTATGTGTATGTATAAAGATTGTTGATTTGTTTTTTGTTTTCTTCTTCTGTTTTTGTTGTTATTATTATTATTATTTGTTTGACATTTTGAGTTCATTGCAAAAAGCGAAACAAAGAGAAAATCACATAATTTGCTGAATTACAAGTTGAGTTAAGAGGAGTTTCAGTTTCAGTTTCCCCCTCCCAAGAAGGGATGTGGGATGAACACTCTTCTTTCTGCATAGTTCTTGTTTCTATTTAGGTTTTATGATTAGTATGCCTGCAATCAAATGTTTTGCATTTATTTTGTTTATTTTGTTCAGTTCGTCATATGCTAAATTGTATAGTGTAATTATATGTCTGTGTGTACTTTGTTTAGATCTATATATGTATATTTATATAGGTATTTCCTGGTACTCGTCGAAAATGTTTCCTTTTATTCAAAAAACACAAAACGGCCGAAGTGCCAGCCATCGGTTATCGATAAAAAGGTTGTCATCACTAGTGGACTCCTGCTCGAGTCGTTTTGTGTAGGATCAGGCGACAAAAATGTTTAGTTGACTTTTCTAAATATGTTCAGCATGTTTTCTTTGTTCACAATGTATCCCATTCTTTTGTTTTTGTTTTTTTTATTACTCTCTTGAGTGCTTTTACCAAATTAGTTGATTTCTTTTTATCTTAAAGTAACACTTTTGTTGCCCCTCTATTTTTATATTATTTTTTTTAATATTTTTTGTTTTTTTGTTAAATTTTAATAAGTATTAATTACATTGATAATTAGTTTAATTATTATTTCTGTTCGTAAACAATTTTACATGATAGGATTTTAGTTTTAGTTTTTGTATGTGTGTATTTTGCTACAACAAAAAACTATGCCTTACAAATAATACTTTAGTTACAAGTTTATTTTACTTTTTCGCTTTGCATTAATTTTGTTCGCCATTTTCTTTCTTTCTTTCTTTTTCTTAACTTCTTCAACTTTCGCATAACTAAAAACAATCAACAAAATGAGTTAAGTTTCAAAGTTAAAATAAATTTGTTTTTTGTTTTTGTAACAAAATAGAGTGGATAATGAAGCGGAGTTGGGGGAAGTTGGTGGGGGTGTGTGGGTAGGAGTGGAGAGGGTGTATTTAAAAACGACAACTAAAAGTTAGAGCCTTACATATTTAAAATTGGGGTATTTTGCTGCAGTTTGCGTAGAGCTGCATAAGAGAACACTAATTACAAAGCATTGGCAACACTGGCTACGGCGTGGTGAGTTGTGTGGTGAGTTTGTTGCCAGCGTTGCCACTCTGTTGTGGCGGCGCTTGCGGTCGAATCTCGCATTTTGTATGTTTTGTTAGTTAAATCTTACATACACAACTATAAACAGAGCAGAAACGGACACGCTTACAAATTGCAGATTGTAGATACATAATCAGATTCACACACACACACACACAGAGATACACTCACACACACACACGCATCTTAAAGCTATACATACAAAAAAAAATGTCAAGTTAAATGTACGAAAAAAAGGTAAATTTTTCTGCCATCTGGGATTATTTGCCTTTAGAACATAATAATGCGGCGTGTTCTTATTGTTGTTGTTGTTGATGTTGCATGCATTAGTTTCAGCTGCCACGTGTGGTGGAGTGCTCCTGGTGTGGAGTTGCTAGTGAAGTCACCTTCGCTGCTGCCCCATCCTGCCTCCTTTGATAGCCGTCTCCGTTTCGATAAGTGCTCCTGCTGTACCCGTTCCCGATCCCGTTGTTGCCCTCGCACGTCCTTTGGCGGCGTCGGTTGTCAACAATTCGTGTAGACGCCTTGAGTGTAATACAGCTCGGTGATCCGTTCGGGCAGCGTGCTGTACAGGTTCGTGATTAGGTCGAGCGGCAGGCGGGACCACGCCTCCTTGATGCGAAAGATTAGGTCATCTTTGCGCGAGAATTTGCGACCACCATCGAACACCTCTCGAATGAGCCAGCCCCAAATGTTCTCCATGATGTTCAGATCGTGGGCAATCGTAGGCCACTTTTGCGTTTTGAGTCCCTCGGCATTGAGCAGCTCCTGGGCGGTGGGCAACGCATGCGACATCCAATTGTGATCCTGCAGCACAAACTCAGCACTCTGTCCTCCACCTGCACCACCACCCAGTTTGCTAACGATATTGGGACGTTCGCGGAGTATGGCTTCGATGCAGGATTCGGGTCGCTGCTTGGCAGAGGAGACATCCAAATGGATGGCGCCACCGACGCAGATCATCAGGTAGATGTAGACAGAGTTGCCACGCGGCCGTTGCGACAACGTTCGCTCATAGTTGCGCAGATCGTGAAAGTAATAGGAGAAGCCATCGGGCCCATCCAAATTGAAGCGTCGCTCATCGTGGAAGACGACACGGCGCCAGTGCTCCTCGCTCCACACAATGTACGTGTTGGCGAAATTCAGGCGCTCCGTTTGATTGTATTGCGAGAGCAACGGTTCCGTTTTCAGTTTCTTGGCACAATTGGCAGAGCCGGTTGTGGTCGACGCCGTCGAGGATGCTGCGCCAGCCGATGATGAAGAGGCCGATGACGATGACGACGAAGATGATGACGACGCTGATGAGGAGACGGCGGACGACGTAGTTGCTGCTGCACCCGCTGCTGTTGCTGTTGTGGCAGCAGTTGCTGCTGTTGCTGCCGCTGCAGCTGTGGCACGCAACAAGGCATTTGCGGCGGCAGCAATATTACTATTGCTGGCAACAACTGTTGCTGCGCCCGCCGCTTGCTGATGATGCGCATGATGTGCATGATGTGCATGTGGATGGGGATGTGGATGGGCATGTGGATGTACATGTGATGGATGACTGATGATTGTGGGTGAGATGCTGGAGCCATTGGATTGCTGGGTGGGCGCATGACTGGATGCAGTGCCGCCAGTGCTCGAACTGGCCGCCGAGAAATTGGAGTTTTGATTTAACGCATGGACAGGCAAATGATTTTGTTGTTGCACCTTGTGCTGCTGCTGTTGCTGCTGTTGTTGTTGTTGCTGTTGTTGTTGTTGCTGCTGCTGTTGTTGTTGGTAGTAGGGATGATGATGATGATAACTGATGTGCTGCTGATGCTGATGTATTGTTGGCTGTTTCAGCTGCAACTGCTTCAGCTGCGTCTGCGACTGTGCTAGCAACTGTTGCTGCTGCTGCTGTTGTTGTTGCTGCTGTTGTTGGTGTTGTGTTGCATGGCTTGGCGCCTGGACGCCCACATAGTTGCCCTGATGGTTTAGATAGTAGTGCAGTGCCATTAATTTATTGGCACTATTGGCGCCGCTCGCGTTGCCCACTGTGCCACCCACCACTTGGGCGACTGGTACCGTTGCAGTTACCGCAGCGTTGCTAGCAGCAACTAGCTGCACTCCTCCTCCGCCTCCCCCACCTGGATGATGGTGGTGTCCATGGGCGGCGGCAGCGGCAGCAATGGCGCCCGCACTTGCGGCCAATTGTGCAGCAGATTTCGGATCGTAAATGAACTTGTTAAAGTTCTGCAGATCGTCGGGACTGAGCACGAGCGTTTTCATTTGGGTGTCGTCGCCTCCGTCGCAGTTGCAAGGATTTATTTAGCTGCTTCTCTCTTTTCTTGCACGCTTCTGCGTGCAGGTTTGACAGCTGTCTGGCAGCACTTGTCTTACGTAAATGCAGGTGACTGAGGGAGTACGAGTCTCTGTTGTATTTGGTTTTGCTTGCTTTTTGATTGCACTGTGGCAACACTGGCCTTCTTCCAAGTGTTGAATTACGCTCACGCACAACGAATGACAAACAACGCACTTTCACGATTGCTGTGATTCCCAAATTCGCTTGTATATTAACGGTTGTTGGGCAACACCGAAACGTAGTCTGTCTCTCTCTCTCTGTCGCTCTCCCGTGCAGGCGACTCTCTTCAAGTCGCGCTCACTCGATCGACTGTTTGCCTGTCCGTATGTGTGTGTGTGAGTGCGTGCGTTATCAAAGGGCTCTGCAGCCCTGGCCCTCTGCTCTGCTTAAGCTCGCTGGAGCTCTCTCTCTGCTAACTCTCTTTTGCCCGATTGCAAAACTCGTAAAAAGATGTCGGTTTACTTTCCCACGTACACATACACGTGTGTGTGTGTGAGTTAGCAGCTCCCTATGTATACATATATGAATGTATATGTGTGTGTGTGGTGCAGCTCTTTCAATATGTTATCCTCTTTTGTTGAAGTGGTTTTTCTTGTCGGTGTTGCCGTTGTTGTTGTTGTTTTCGGCTGCTTGCTGTTTGCAAATGTTTCCTTGTTTCTTTATTCTGCGTGCCGCTGCTGCTGTTGCTGCTTCGATGTTGCCCCTTGCTGTAGCTCTTGTTGTTGTTGTTGTATTGTTGCTTTTAGGTATTCAGTTGTCGTCGACGTCGATTTACCTGGAATAAAATAAGAAGCAGGTATGTGAGTATACGAAAAAGACTCTTGTTTAACACTTTGCATTGTGTTTCTCATACACACACACACGCACACAAGCCCACGGACTCATATAAAATGCACTCAAAATGCACACACACATGCACACTTATGTTTATATGTATTAACTGGCGACTTGCATGATCCCAAAAAAAAAAAACATATATAAACATGTATTCCAATCGTTTTCTTGGTGAAATCTTCTTTGTGCACGAAAAACATTTCTGAACAGATGTTCAACGTACTCAGATTTCAAGTCCCCGCTTATATTTCTTTCTTTTTTTTTTGTTCCCTATGCCAAAAAGTAAATAAAAAGGTCGTCAGCGTCGCTGCTCTGCTCTGTTTTTGTCGTTTCTTTTAAAATGAGAGCATAAGCACACACACACATACAACACGCACGCACGCACAAGTACACACACAAGTGCATTTCGTATTTCGGAAATTTTGCCACAGTGTTTTGGGAATTTTAGCGAATTTCACTTTGCAGATATTTTTTGCGGCCATCTTTGTTTTTTTTTTTTGCATTGAGGATGCTGCAGTTGAAACAAGTGGCTTGGGTCAAAGTTCAGCTGCTGTGCGAAGCACAGAAATGAAGCAGAATTATTTCCGGGACTAACCACAACAGGCCGTTGTCTGTTGATTGGGGTTCCGGCAGGTGTTGGATCTAAATGATCCCATACATTTGTCCAGCTGTTATAAAACATGTTTCGATCAATTCACAAACCCAAAAAGCCAGCCACAAACAAACATGCGAATTCACAAGCGTTCCTCCCTGGAACGAAAACCGGTTGATTTGCTGAACTATAAACGAAACGAAACGCAACTAATAAACTAGAAAAACCACAGCAAATTTTTAAAATACCTATGTTGAGATATATTTATATTTTTTTTGTTGTGTGTTTGTTTAAATCCAAAGCTGACCCAGTTACAATTTTATTTATGCAAACAATTAATAAATGTTTTAAGACATTTGCTGATTATCCACATAAAAAATATCCTTCCAGTCAATGCAAATTCCACGAATCTATGTTTTTCTGCTTCCCAGGCACACTGTTCAACATAAATCTACCTTATAGACATAATCGCATATTTTTGTGCAATTTTGTTGCGTGTTGTTGTTTGTGGATGGTGTCGGGCAAAAAAAAAAATTCAAGCCAAAAATAATTTTTGCTATTTTTTTTTTTTTTCGACCACCATCATAGCTACAGCGATAACGCCACGGCATTTTATATTTATTTGTATGAATGTACGTACATACAGAAGCATTGCAAGTATACACACACATAGACACTCGCACACATGTTTGAATATTAAGTATATTACACAGACACGTAGGCCAAAATGCTGCTTTTACGTGTGCATATTGCGAGCTTTATCATCTGACAAACGATTCGGTGCTATAGACACGAGAACGAGCACGCACATGCTCCAATCTCCATCTTCCAGCCACGAACCCCCCTCTGTACCTCCTCCTCACTCCGCCAATTAGCTAATAAATTTGATTACTTTGTATTCGCTGGACTCGGAGCGAGCGTCGCCATTCCGCTGAATCAGTGCTGACATTTTGGCCTGTTTCCAGCTACCCGGAAATCAACGAATTTTTTTTTTTGATATTGTTAGTTTTATGTTTTTATTTTTTTGAATACAATCATGGATTTGGTAAATAATAGTAATAATAAATTGACATTATTTCTTATCGATCTGTTCGCTGTTTTGGCAATCGATAAATAGCTGACCAAAAAGAAAAGTGTTTTATTTTTTAAAGCAATTTAATGATTTGGTGGAAGATTCAGATTCCGACTCATTTCTCCAACCATAGATGATGCCGCAGTAATAATGAAATAAAAACCAAGTTTGCACAACGGGGATGAAAACCAGTTTCGATACCAACAGAATTTAAGAGTAAGGGAAGAAAGCTGCTGCTGGGACAACATTCGCCTCTGTGCGAGAGCAATAATTGTGTGTGTGCGTGTGAGCGAGCGAGTGTGTGTGTGTGTGTCTATCTCTTTGGGGTTGTTCTGCCTGCTGCTGGCTGTTTTGGCTGTATTCTTTTTTATACTGCGGCTGCTACGGCGACAGCAGGCTAAGAAAAGTCGGTCGCATGTCGGTCACTTTTGATCGAAGAAGCGAGTGCAGCGCAAAAGCAGACAGCTGCTGAGAGCAGTTCTGGGAATACGCTTTGACGAAGACTCATACACAGATTATAAACTAAATACAATGCTAGTACACAAATCAGAAATAACGAGTTAAAAAGTGAAAAATACTTTGCTTCCAGGTGTTTTAAGAGGAATTTAATTTTAAATATGAGAAATTTCCCTTTTTTGTGTATGGCAATTTAGACTACAATTACCTGATTAATATATATATATATGTATTGTAGCAACTGACCGAAAGTTCAGCGAGTTAAATTAAAAATGATAAATAAAATTTAAACTGTAAATAGCTCCATACAAATAGAAAAGAACTTATTTTTTAAATATGATAAATTCCCCGTTTTTGATGCTTTTACAGAATTAAATTTGGAGCCCTTATATTATTTATATATACATATTAATAGATACACATGCAATATTAATATATTTTTTAATTTTTAAACATACATATATATATATATGTATGTATATAAATATATATATACACATTCAGCTGTAGCTCGAAAGTTCAGCACATGACGTTAAAATTGTTCAATATTGACAATAAAAATAATTGAAATTGCAATGCGCAATTCTATTCTGGTGTGATTGTTATTTTATTTTATTTTTCCAATTTGTTGCGTAGTGTAGTGTGTGGTGTGTTTTTTGCAAATACACAGATAGATAGACATTGTGTACATTATTTACACCCCATTTGCGATAAGATATTGGCAAAATACGAAAAGAATTTTGCTACGTTATTGCTGCTATTTGCTATTATTATTATTGGACCTTAAGCGATGACATATTTAAGTGACACGAGTAAAAATAGCAATTTATGTTTCTGCTTCTTCGTAAAAATTTCCCTTGCAATGTTTTACAATCTTTACACCCATCAACACAACATTTACCCTTTCAAAATCTGTTCAATGCTGACTAACTCAAATAAAAATATTTCTTTGCGTCATAATATCTCTGTCATTTTGGTTCGTGGAAACGGTATTTATTATTCGCTTCGATTTTTATATTTCCAATATGATTCACAATTTCACTGTTCACAATAGTATAGCATTTAACACCAATTCATATTGATTATTCCGTCTATTCCTCCTATCACAGATGCTCTCTTTCCATTTGCAACGGCACTTTTTTTTTCCTTATCTCCTCCTTTCCTTATGCACCACATATGTAAATTTGTTATTTTTGCTTGTTGATGTGTGCAAGTGAAATGCGACAAAATGTGAAAAAGATAGAAAAAAAAACATTCATGGATTACGCGTTGCGGGTGGCAGAGAATGAGAATTGGACCGTTAAAGCAAACAGTTAGATTGTTTTCTATGGCGTCGCGTTTTACGTTATGCATTAACTGGGAGCTCTCCTAGATGCACTCACTTACACACGCACACATGTACACACATATGTAAATATCCAAAAATATAAACGACAACAGTAACAACAAAAACAACACTCATCGCTGTACGTAATAAAATCCCTTGCGCTGCAATGCAGTCGCAGCAGCAGCGCAGTTGCTGCGCAGCCAGCACATGCTTCGCTTCTTATTTATAAATTGAGCCAGCCCTTATGTGTTCAACTCTGTTATGTACAACAGCCAGTCAGCCAGCCGTTGGCGAGACATACATACACACACATTGTCTCTCTACGTACTACGTGCGTGCATGCTTGTGTGTGTGTGTGTGTTTTGTATGCGTGTGCGCTCTTGTGTGATGCCATATCGTCGATATTGAAAGTACGTATGTATGTATGAACATTTGTACATAACACACAATGTATCGACGTTGAAAAATTGCTTGGGTTTGCGAACAACGGGACAACGACGACGACGACGATCTGATACGAAGCGATACCTTTTTTTTTATTTCGTTCGTTAACATTTAATTCTTTATACGTGTATCACATATATATGTGTAGATAAATATATACGTATGTATGTATATATATGTATGTATGTACATATCATTTTCATTTTTCACGGAACAAATATGGCTGCACAAAGCTACTTTGAAAAACGCTTACGCTGCTCACATTTAAAGCTTATTAAAACTTTTCACATTCACACCAATTTCATATATATACATAAATATATATATATATATACACATATATAAGCACATGTACACACATACAAATGTATGTATGTAATTTCTGTTTTTTTTTTTTTTTTAATCAAATATTGGAAGAAGGAACGAGCATTTAATGCTGACTGGCTGATTGGGGACTGGCGTAGATTCCGTTTGGTTTGCCGTTTGTTGGTTTGAGTGCGTGATTACGCCATTTTCTTTACTCTTGCACGCCCAATTTCACATTTACCTTATTCTTTGTTAAAATTTTGTAATTATTTTATTGGTTTTGCTTGGCACACCGCGAACACTGTGTGTGTGAGCGTTTTATTCGATGTTTATATTTATTTGTTACACTATTTACTATTGGATTTATTGCTTTAACGATTTCTTAAATGCATTTTTCCCCAAACGATTTATAAGTTTTCACCACTACCACACACACGACTTGTCGACAGACTCGCTGAGGTTATGGAGATGACATCCTCTCGATATTTCCAAATTGATGGGGCTTTCTACGATACAGAACTATATCGATATTTGTGTGCGATATATACGAATCATTTATGGTATTTAATTAAAGTAGTGACACAAAAACATTGTTAATTTAGTGATGTGCTTATTATTAAGCAGAGAAAGTTGAAGTAGCTCTAAGCATTTTAGGTTTGCTTCACTTTCGAATAAAAAACTACAAGTTAATTATTTATCGATATTTAAATACTACTTTTTGACCTCTCATCGCCAACTGAAATTAACAGTGCTGCCCGCTGCTAATAACAATAAGGCAAATGTTATTATTGCAGTAACGCCTCCCAATGAGATCACAGCTGTGGTAGCTAATTGTTCTTGATGAAAACCAGCATTAATTAATGTTCCATCCATATACATGAAATCGTTGTATAAAAGCGAATAAATAAACAGACAAGGTTTACAGCAATTATAAGCATCGATGGGCATTTAATCGGTTGGATTCTGTATGACAATAAGAATAAAGTCCTTATCGGGAGCAACCATAATTTCATGTTTCTTGGACCGAACTCGCAGGAATGTCATATCATTGGATGGATCCAAATCTCGCACCACACTTCTCGCCTTGTCCGCAAGCTGACTCATCAGGCCAGCGTATTGAACGGTTGTAGTGTTGTCAAGCGTCGACTTCACCGGAATACCTAATAAGCCAAATATTCAATTACTCTCACAAATTTGCATAAATGTATTTATTAAATTTGCATTTCACTCACCCTCATTGTTGACGACGATTGTGCCGACGACTCCCTTGTGGCTTTGGATTCGCTTCAGCGTCTCTTCTACTTCTTGTGACTGTCAATGTTGTTTGAGATTTAACTTTAATTATTAATTTTTATCTAAAACTTACCATTTTTACTAAGATTTAGGGTTTGTCGTCAATAAATTGACTATTTTGCAAAAAGGAAAATAAACTTTTGTTTGTTCGATGGCGCAGTGTGACCAGAATGCGGTAACTTGAAACAGCGCAAATAACGGCATAAGAATTTTACTCATTTAGTATTTGTTAGAAAAATGATATTTATTAAAATCTATTGGCGCTTCCCTTGCTTAATTTATGCGATCATTTTAAAAAGAAAGCTGATACAATTATATATATAAATCTGGAAAAAACCACACATATTAAGTAAATCAGGTAACGGTCACACTGCGCTACATGATTTGACCCGTAAACCTATAAAACAGTCGTTACCGTTAGATACGTGTCATGACAACCAAAAACACTAGAATATTACTGAATTTTGACCGACTTTTTATTTAGGTAAATATGTTCCAGAACCCAGCAGAAAAGGTAATATTTAATTAAATTTCACCAGTTCAATTGCTAAATAAGAATTACTTTGAAGCCACCTCGAACAATTCGCTATGTCGAAGAAGTCTTCAGACAGATTCAGGAAAAGAAAAACATTCACGATATTGTGGTTATAAACGAACTCGGTCATCCGGTTAAGAGTACCATGGACTTTGAGAACTCGGTGAAATTTGCTGGTTTATTTCAAGAGCTGCGGGGCAGAATGGAGCGTGGAATGGAGAAAATTGATCCCACTGATGAATTGCGAATGTTAAGAGTTCGCACAAAAAACCATGAAGTACTATTAGTGCCCGATTCCAAAATAACTGTAATGGTCGTACAAAATGCAGATAAATAAATTTATTTATTCTCCTCATAGTAATTACTCGATTTTGTTGAAGGGTGTGCAGCACTGTTAACACTCTGTTGTTTTGCTATCGAAGCTGATATCGACTTTATGTCAGCTCTAGTATTTTGACATATGCCTCTGATGCGGCTCTGTTTCAGCTCTGTTATGGCAATGTTATCAAGCAAACTTAGCTAAAATTTTTCCTTTTACGGCAACTATAACAAATAATGTTTACACAAGAGCAATAATTTCACATTTTCTGTCGATCTGCATACAAGAGCAGTATTGGTATTTAATCGAAAAAACTTGTCAATCGCTGTTAAATAACATGTTTGCAAAATGTTAGCTTAGCAGTCGAATAAACATACACGCAACACACATACGCATTCAGAGTTTTGTTGTGTTCGGTTCGCTGTGTGTGCTATTTACGTCGTAATTAAACTAAAGAAATATAGTAAAAACGCTAGCGCGTAATTAATGAATCAAATTTGTACAAAATTTGCTCAATTTCGTGTGCAGATTGTTGCTTACTTTGTTCGTCGTCGTCGCGCTGTGATGCCAAAGTCGCTGCTGACGTCGCGGCTAAAGTTGATGACGTCGCATTCGAACCTAAAAAGGCGTTGACAAGCAAACGTTGAAAGCAGATTAAAGCAGACACCACAAAAAAATAGAAAGAAAATCAAAATTCGAGCTAAACGCCAGTTGGAATTGCTTTAATCTACTGTGCATATTTATCTATATATTTTAATATATTTTGAGTGTCTGTGTACGTGTGCAAAAATAATAAGAGCAAAAGTAAAGTGTGCAAGTGTGCGTAACACAAACATATAATTTACATAGACGAACGCGACACCCACAAGAAAAGCAGAAACAGAAGAGTAAAAAAACGTACGGTAAATGCAGCGCCGCAAAAATGAGCAGCATAACGCTAAACGAAATGGTCAACGTGACACAGCAGGATTTACACGATCTATTAGAAATTTTCGAAAAAAAATCATTCGAGGCGGTAGCCTTTGAGGAAGGCACAACGGTAAGTTCATCACGCTGTGACATTATCTACATATGCATGTGTGTGTACATAACATACACAGGTATATTGCAAGGCACGTGCACGTGCAATAACAGTAACTAATAGCAATAACAGTTGCACTAACATTGCTGCTATGCTGTGACCGCTTCAGAGTTCACTTTTAACAGTGACTTTAAGCTGGTCAACATATTTTCCCAACCCTCTCAAACTCTCCACCCTTTGCGCTACGATTTGGGTGCCGCGCCCCAAAATTTATATAAAATCCGTTTTATGCCCGCTCCACTTTTACTAGAAATCGATGAGATCGTCTCAAGACTTATTTCACTCAACAGCAACAACATGCTTGAGTGGCTTTCAGCTGCTTCTTCTTCTACTGCTTGACATGCTGTGCGACTTTTTGATATGTTCTTCTCCCTCTTCTTCTTCGCTTTGCTTTGCCCTCGTTTCGAGTTACGGTTAGGTTTGTGGGTGGGTGTGTGTAGTCAATGTGCAGTTATAACAACAAATTTTTTGACACGCACTTGACTTATTTGTTTGACAGGCCTCCACTCATTACTCAAATATTTACCGTTTACTTCTCGCTGCACAGTGGTCATAAATTGTTCTATATATTTTAGAAATGTTAACTCTTTATCAGCTAATAAATAAATAAAACGATGCAAGCGAGTAAGTAAAATGAAAGAATTTCATTCGAATTGAATTCCACAAAATATTCATACAAATTTGTTTGATTTTTCTCACTGTTGGATTTTTGCTTAACATTTTCCTGTTATCGTTGAATGTAAACAGGCCGCTAAACATAAGCCGGCAACAATAGCAACAAACTTTCATACATGATACGTTTTGCATGTGTGTGTGTGTGATTAAGTACAAGTGTGGTCTATGCATATGTGTGTGTGAAAGAGAGAATGAGAGAGTATTTAGATATGTAAATGAAAACCGCAAACAATTCGTAGCAAAATAATAAAAAAAAAAATACGACGAACGGTTTGCAATCAATTGAAATGAAAAATAACAAATGCATTTCAACTTGAACGTAAATATTTGTCTTGGCTGCCTGCTTGCCTGCTTGTTTCTTGTTACATTGTTGCAGCAGTTGCTAGAGTTCGTTTATCAAACATTTGTTGCTTATCAGCGCAAATAGTTTCCCTTATCAGAGAATCTGCAATTTCCAAGCGCAAACGTAAGAAATGCCCTCGTTCGTCAATTCAAGCAATTCAAAATGAACTTTATTAAGTGCAATGATCTTTGATTATTTTTGAATAAAACATTTCATACTTTATTTTTATATTTTCCTTAAGCACTTGTCAGACGAAAGCTTTCTTTAAGCTTTTAAGAGTTGACATCAATAATAATGATAATAAATTATTCCAACAAATCTGACGATGGAATTAGAACTTGTACTATTCTGATTGTACAAATGACACGATCTGGTTTTATTAGTTTAAGTTGAAAGCGAAACGAAAAAACAAATCAATCTGATCAAATTACTTTAGATTTGTCAACAGAGACGTTTAATTATAATGCGCGATTGCGTTGAGTTTAGCACGGACGAGGGAATTTGTTTGTTTCTATTATTTTACTTTTGTTAGTTATTTACACGATCAGATTTGCAAATGCAATATTTTTCAGGCCTTTGCTTGACAGCTAGATAAAAACTACATCGAAATTTAGAATGAGCCGAATACTGCTCAAAGTCTAATATACTCTGCCAGAAGCATACGAATTCTTCAACCAGGCTGAGTCTTTCTTTGTTAGACCTGCAGAAATAATCGACTTTGTTTAAATTGAAGTTGCTTATCAGAAAACTGCTGTTTCTCAGTGGATTTGTTTTATGGGTGTTTTTTTTGTTTGTATTTGTGTTTTTTTTTTACTACCTGTACGTCGTATTTTATTTATTTGCGGTTGTTTTGCTTGTAATTAAAGAAAAGTGTATTTATAGCTTATAGAGTTGATGGCGGCATGTGAGCATGCAATTTGCGTTTTAGATTATAATTATTTTCGACCTTACATAATGAATAAGCGCCACATCCACTCAACGAGTCACAGTCACAGTCAGGGAGATATGGCAAAGTCCGACCCATCCAGGGGCATTACATAAGCGGATGCAAAGTGTATATTGGAAACTACTTTATAAAACTCAATAAAATGGCATTTGAGGTAGACGGACTCCGGTCTGCAAGTCTATGTTTCTATTAATATATAAATGTATAGCGATATATGTTCTTGAGTCGGCTTAGCCATTTGTATATGTAATCTCAGAGATTATAATAGCTGTAGACTTTAAATGTGGAATATAAGTTATTCTTCGCCATTGGCAGATTTCTTTTTGCAATAAAAGACACAGTTTTCACTGTGAATAACTGCTGAGTCGGGGGCATATTTTTGTCAAGGTTGATATGTTCTTGATCAGCATTGCTATCGTTGGAATAAACCCGTCTTTTTGCCGAAATAAAATAATTGAACTAGTTGGTTGCACATCAAGAATTTTAATAATTGTATTTAAGCACATCTAAAAAAAAACACATTGTGACTTGTACACATATACATTTATATAAATATAGGTAGGTTTTTCATTCCACATTTATCTTAGATTTCTATATAGTATAGCAGCAGACACCAGAATTCGTCCTATCGTTTGGCCTTAGTTAATATATTCATATCCTAGTGTGATCAATGATCTAAAAATCGTTCGTTTTTTCTAGTTGAATCTCATTTAATTGCTCTTCTTCTGCAATGCCAGCCTCAGCTCCATTTCAAAGTCCTCGCACTCCAGATCGAGGCCACAGCCGACACCGTCCTTATCTAGTTTGCCCTGCGCCCAGAGTATCAATTTCACCAGGAACATCATTTTTGGCTCCATGCAAGCGGCCTCCTCATTCTCAATCATCGCCATGCAATCCAGCTCACTGCTCATCTGCTCCTGGCAACTTTGCTGCGATCCACTTGGCTGCGGCTGTTGCTCCATTTGAAACGGATCGGAGCTGGTGACGCAGGAGGGGGAGTTATTGGCATTGGTCCCCCCACTTAAGTGTTTTCGCTCCCGAATCAGTTCGATGAGGCGCAACTGTTGCATGTGAAAGTACATATAGTTATCGCTCTCGTACAGCTTGGGATATAGCTTCTTGGCCAAATCTAGGGCATACTGCAACTGTCCCGCTCGCACCGCATGCTTGACCCGAGCCAGATACTCCGGTGTGTTTTGGAGTCCGTCCTCTTGGAGTTTTGCCGCCGCCTCGAATCTCTGAGCTGCGCCCATGTAGCCGTCTGTCAAATATAAATTCGAACTTTAGGTATTGCTTACACCTCTTCTCAATCCACTCGAGAGTTGTCTCCCTCTCCACCTCTTACTGAACCCATGGCTCAGTTCTCGGTTTGAGTCCCAAATAGTAAAGTAGTTCATAATTGTTATCATCGCTTTGTGGCTCACAAGTCCCATCATCGTTCAGTTGTTCAAATTTGTAACTTAAAATTTCGTAAACTAAAAATAAACAAAAAAAAAAAGAAAAGAAATTTGTTGGAAAATTATTGAAATTTCAGATTTGCTTGTTGAAAATTAGAAGAAAAAAAGCGATAATGGGACTTGAATGACCTACTGAACGATAAGGCGATTAGTATAATTGATTGGGGGAACTTTACAAATATATATATATATATACATATATATATACCCACCTGTTATCAGATATTTCATTATTATGCGGTTAATGTCCACCTGCTTGGTCTGAAAGCTTTTCATGCGCTGCGCCCAGCCGTCCTGATCATTGCTAGCCATCTTTTTGGATATGTTGTAATTGGAAAAAGGTCACGAAAAACTGTTGCTAAAACTGAATGTTTGAAAATATATATTAATATCGTCTGGGACAATAGAAATAGGAAAATAATAAAAGACACAGGTCACATTTTAAGATTAAGTTTGTTTTTGATTGGTATTGCAATGATTTGAAATGGTTTAACTATTTAACTATCAAAATGATGATATATAAATCATTTCTATCGAGAAAGTGGTTTGTTGTTATGTGAAAATACGTTTTGGTTGGCTTCTTATCTGCATTTCTTATCCGATCATAAACGAATTTATGATCAATAATATCAACTATAAACCTATATCTTTACAAACGTATATTTTATAGCTAACTTTAATTGATTTGTCTACTTATCTGTCTGGCAAACGAAAAATTATATTCTTTTAACGCTAGTTGAGAGTATAAATCCCTTAAGTATTTAATTATTTCCCTATTTAATTGATTCCTGGCAAAAACGCAAAGATTTGACCAAAAAAAGGCTAAAGCGACAGCACTGTTTGCCTTCAATTTGTGCAGATATCGGTAATTAGACAGCAGCTAAACTTGCAAAATTATGAATTGCAAAAGTATTTTGCTTTTTTCGTTAAGGAATGTTGGCAACACAAATGCAATGTGAATATATTTGTATATATTATATTTCAGCCTATCTCAAATAACCATTTATTAATAATAAAGCACGCCAACAATTTAGATTTGTTTGCAATCAGCTTTAATCAGCTGTTGCTACGGCGACACCCGATTAAGTATTAACCTTCAAATGCTCATTAAAAAATATTGCTGGCAAACAAAAATAGCAAAAATATAATAGAAAGTGCAGTAAAGCGAAAATATACAATTAAAAAAAAAAAGACTAAACATAAATCGAAATAAAATGAAAAAACAAAATTAAAATAAAAAAAAATACAATTTTCAATTGATCTTTGACACTGAAATGTGCCAACTATCAAGCGTTTACTGTACCAGTAAAAAGCAGCGTTTGAATTTAAGATTTATCAAATTTTTCTATTGCTGCTTTAAAAATGTTTCTTGTTTTTTTGTTTTGTTTTTTATTGTTGTTTATTTGCATTTTGGTTGTTTCTATTACAAACCTTGCCCACTGACATTGACATAGCCCAGTCACAACAACAATGGCATGTGTGTGTGTGTGTGTGTGTTTGTGCTGTGTGCGTACACTGAACAAATTAAGTGGATATTTGAAATTGCAGCAACTGAAAATAGCATTTATTTATTTTTTTGTATATTTTATTTAGATTATCAAATAGAACAAATTAAACATAATATTAAAATAAACAAAATATAAGTAAGAAATTAATTTAATACAACATTTGTATTTATTTATTGAAATTACTGTTAAGAATTAATTTTAGGAGGAAATATTTATTTATTCCAAAACTACAAAAAGTAAAAACTAAATTAAAGTGAAATTAAAATTAAAAATATAATAAACTATATTCAGACAGACATGACGATAAACGGATGTTGCTGCTGATTAGGATACACCTTCTGCCTTCATTACGCATTTGCGCATATTTTTTTTGTCAGTGTATAATTGTTGGAGTGTGCGTAGACGAGACTGTGCCACATTCATGTATATCTTTCGAGTGGGCGCCAAAAATGAAAATTATGTTTGTTGCTGGCCAGCAGCTAAAAATACAGCTGAACAGATTTGTCATATTTAGATATATATATATATATATACATATTTAGATATATATATATTTATATATCTATATATCTACATAGTATTCGTTATATGCTCATTTCACGTTCTGGCTTTGTTCAGCTCTTTTGCACACTGCACAGCAACCCACCTGTTGTTGTTGTTATTATTATTCTTCTAATTGTCGGTTGTTGTTGTTGTTGTTGCTTAGATGAGGTTTTGTAGCCAGAGGTTGATGGTGGTCAGCACCAGTCCAAATGTGTTGAAAAAAATGGCAAGCAAATGCATCAGGGCATAGAATTCCAGAGCCACTATTGTGAGAAAAGCAAAAAATAAATGATCCTCCAGTTCGAGAGCCATTCAGCAAGTTTTCCGATTTTCTAAAATATTTCAACTTTATTCGTTTGTTGTGCAAAAATCCGTTTTGCACAAACAGCCAAAAAAAAAAAACTGCGCAATTGAAAATGTTTGCTGGCCTGGCCCAGGCAAGCTGAGAATGCGACTGCGACTGCAGGTTGCTGCATGTAGCAGGCTTGTTTTTGTGTATACTTCCTGCAACAAAATCGCTTCCAGTCTGCACAAAACGGAGCGAAACAGAAACATTTGCAACGCCCACGCAACTTGCACATATATATCTATTATACCCTGTTAGCGAAGGTAAAGGTGCATATTGCTAGACATTTGAAACTAACTTTTAATCTGTTTTGTAGCTAGAGACGGTCTAAGGTTTGCTATGCTTATCGGCAAACTGCGATATCGATAACAGCGAAACGATAAAACCACGCAGTTCTCACAGTACTAGAGTCAGCAAGTTTGGATTGTAGTTTCCTTTAGGTTATTTGTATAGAATATAAATATGTTTGAAAGATATATATCTATAGTTAGACTATTTAAATTAAATAGTCAATAGTTTCCCCGATATGATGTGGGGAATATTTTGCCAGAGTATGCCGCAGCTAATTACGCACCGGACTGCAATGTTCTCAGCGTTATTTCCTTTTTCGGGGGTTGTTGCACGCTTCCCATCCAGCCCAGCCAGCTGTGGCGTCACAGTGTGGCCTGGCTAAGGGGGCTCTTTCCATTCTTGTGGAACACTCTGTGCAGTGCGCAGGACGACGAACGATGTGCGATGATTACGTGGCCTTTATTGTAGCTTTGCTGTTGCTGCTGCTGCTGCTTGTGGTGCACTTTACTGTGCGCCTGTGCCGTCTGGCATCAACAGTGTGTGTGGATGCAACTACGTTTTTAGCGAGTCTCCACAGTGCTACAGTGCCGTTCATCTCTCACGCCTGCTCCACTGTACCGTTGTCGTTGTGTGGGCGACATGGAAATTGCAGACAGGCGCTCATAAATCAAACAGCCAATGATTTCCAGTCGCTGCAACTTGCAACTCGTTCGTTGCACACTGTCAAATAATTGTAACGGTTTTATTTAAACTGGAATGTATGGCAAATATGCTTACTCATTTTCGGTTATAAGCAAATCATTTGCCTTGCTCTAAGGTTAATTGTATTTAAATTATAATTATGCCTATCTCAAGTTGAAATGTTTCATATTTTACGATTCATTTGCGTTTTACGATTTGTATTTTCATACTTAAAAATACATTAATGTTTTTTTATGAACAATATTTTTTACAACCTCAAAAATTAAAATTGAAAGAAAACACTTAAATAAAGGTATTATAGGCTTAATAGTTCCTTAAATGAATAAAGTTATACTGTGCGGTCATAGATTCTTGATGGGGCTAGGATTTAAATGGCAGCTGTACTGAAAGTGAAACAGGTTGATCTCCAGCCTTCTAGATTTTATCCTTAGAAGATTTTTCCTGCAGGATCACCCAAGACAGACAAATTTTTCCTTATCTGCATTGCTAATTTCTTCTTTTTTTCCTTGTAACTTTAGCTTGAAGCCCACTGTGCGAATGAGATTTTGGCCTCTAACATTTATGATTGCCTGTTGCATGAACTTTGGGGCATGGAAGTGATGTGGCCTTGGATTGATGGTCGCTTAGTTGTGTTAGACGACTTGTTGTTTCATTTGTCCAGTGGCAACTGACAAACTGTTGCCGCAACGTGCGTTGTTCGAATTGGAGACGACACTTGGGACAGGGCCGCATGAAAATCGTGGCGGTTGCCAATTGGAAGAAATGCTAACGGGAACTGCAAACTGCAACTCAATGCGTAGGCGCATGACTGGCACATAGAGAGAGAAAGAGAGTGATAGGGAGGGAGGGAGGGAGAGAGAGAGAGTGTGTGTGTGGCTGCAGGAGGAACTGAAACTGTACTTGGAGCTGGAACTGCACTGGATGTGTAGTTGGTTGGAGCTATTATTGTTGTTGTTCTGGTTGTTGTTGCAGCGAGCGAGTTCGATTCGAAACCGATTGCTGTAAAATTTTCCAATTTTTCCAGTTAATGGGACCACGTCGCCTGGATTTCGATGCTTCGACCGGGCATTTTGATTTTTGACCCAGACAGAGCTACAGAGCTGAGAACTGGGTTCGCATGATGCAGCCGAATGATTCCTGCTAAACTTTTACCCCATCGCCTGATAATAATGAGAATAATGCTTCGGCTGCTTACTATTGCGTCCTGAATGCCTGCTAGCGAGCAGATAAAATCGATAAGAATTTAAATGGCGGGCCAGCGATTTTCTTTAACATCAGCCACAATTTTGTTGCAAGCAACGAGAGATTCATTTTGGGCGCACAGAATGGTAGAATGTGTTTGCCTCTTGGGCTTAACAAATCAACTGCACTCAATGCCAAAGCTGGCAATGCGTAATTATGTTCTTGGCGTGTCTTTGATGGGCAATAATAACCCATTAAAAGATTTCATTATGAACTTGACGCTTGTCAACAATAATTATCTATGTTTGCTAGCTGGCAGACTTTTTGAAATTAATTATTGAGCTATGGCGAATAAGTGTATTCATGCGAATATGAACTCAATAAATATTCGGATTAGTAAAATCGAGAAGAAAGTGTGATTTCTATCAAGTAAAATGCATCTTTTTCTTATGACAAAAATGTCTCCTGTGAAATCTAAATGAAAGCAAATCGTATATCGATTTTACATTTCAATCGGTAAACTTTCTGTTCCGGTTTCAGTTCCGTTTTCCATATCAAACAACCCGCCAAATCCACTAGATAAAAGCATAAAGATAACTCTGGCTTTTTTTTTAGCTTTTTATCTCTACAGAGTAGTTTATAATTGTAGTCAATAAAATACAACAATTTCATGATTACTTAACTAGTAAATTGGTTTCCGCTACTAGTGGGCAATATTTATTAAGCAATCCCTATGAATGTTGCATATTATTACAAAATACAAATGATATTTGCGGTAGTAATGATGGGAGCTCATCATCATCATCATTATCATCAGCGACGGCATCGTTAACAATGACCTCTGCGAGACTTTTGGATGAACTGATTGCCAGGCGAACATGAAAAGCAGACTGTGATCGGATAACAAATTGAAAAAAAACACACACAAACACACTCATACACTGTGTGCTTGTGTTTATCATGTGTGTGTGTGTGTGTGAGTGACTGTTTAACACTTGTCAGATTGAAACCGAAAACTCTTCCTGATTGCAAACGACCTCAACTTGATGTCATTTGATTTCAAATAATTAAAACAAAGCTCATGCTTCAATGTGCAATGCATATTTCCACATATGCAAGATTGCAGTTTCCTGCTAAACAACTATTTACAGTCTTTGTACGCTTGCTGAGAGTATTATAATTTTGTTGTAAAGTTTGTAATATAGTTTGTATTCTTGATCAGCATTACTAACCCAGTCTATATATTTTCCACATTATTACCTTTGTTTTGAAGAGCTATCCTGATGAAACTCAGCTGTAGATGGTACATATGTTGGACTCGGATCAAATAGGATCAGTATGTCTTATAGCACTAATAAGAACGGCGATACGTCGAAAAATTAGTTCGCGTAAGAACCAGTACAAACTCACCAGTTGTGCTCGTATCATTTGGACAACATATCATCATTATTAGACTACTATCATCATTATTAGAGTAATTATTAATTTATAGTAAAATGTTGATGTCATCATGACAACTCCGGTGTGCAAGGGTATGTAATATTCGACATAGATTTGTAAATGTTAATCTAGATGGGGAAATTGAAAATGACCTTGTCCAATTGCATATTAAAATCACATTAATTTTGCATATTCAAAATGTTGTTTAGTCTGAAATGTTTTTGTTTGTAAACGTTCAATTTACAAAAAAAACCGATAGACATAAACAAAAAAAAATGCCTAATGATAAAACTATGAGTAGTCAAAGACTGAAGCAAATAATTTATTATTATTATTTACTAACGAACTTGTTGAGGAATTTGCATAGTGTTGTTTACTCAGAAGAAAAAATCAAATTCCAAACACTGTAAACACACAGAGAGTGTTTAACGAAAACGTGTTTGGCTGTTAAGCTGCTGTCGTTGGGGTCTTTGAACGCAAAGCAAGGCTGATAATAACAGCAAGAACAACAAGAACAACGGAACTTAACAGAATGCATGCTCGAGTCGAGGTGTGGTCAGTGGCCCGAACTTTTGATGTCAACTTGTTTTTTAGTGCCTACCCTGTGAATAATTCATTCAAGAAAAGCCATTTTCCGTGTACTGTCAATTGATGAATATGCATGAATCAAATACATACATACATATATACGTATAGGTAAATGTGATGCCCGTTGATAAGCCTTTGCCAAAATGGCAGCGAAGCCAAACGAAACGAGAAATGTATATTTGTATTTACATGCTGCTGGCTGCCTTTCTGCGTTTTTCTCTTCTTTTCTTTTCTTTTCTTGTTTCTTAACAGTGCTGCTGCTGCTGCTGCTGTTGGCCGGGTCTTGGTCTATAATGGCGTCGGTGTTGCTGTCGCTGTCCCTGTTGCTGTCGCATTGGTGTTGGTTGCTGTTGGTGCTGTTTGGTTTCTTGATTGCAGAAAGCGCAGCGCGCGCTGCAAAGAAAAAAAAAACTTAACTGTGTCGCGGGCAGCAGCGTCTGTTTCTGCTTGCCCAGCACTAGCAAAGTCTTCAAAATCCGGGTTTGTAAGAAAACTGCATTTGCCTGAGCCAAAGAGCCTGGCGCAAGCGAGACAGCGAGAGGAAGAGCGAGAGATTGAGATATATGAAGACAAGACGCGAATGTTGTAAGCAGCAGCACCCAGCAGCAGTTTTCGTCTTAAAATTTGTTTTTTTGGGTCATGGCAGCAACAGACCGCAGCAGCAGTCGATGCTGATCGCTGCTAACAGCGACGACGACGTTGACGTCGACTGCGACTGCAACTGCAACAGCAAAACTATTGCATTGTAATCGCGAAGCGCGAAGGGAAAAAAATCCACAACAACAACAATTGTCTGCAAAACTATTTTGATTTCGCGCGCTCTCGCGTCTGTTTGTTGTTTTTAAGTTTTACAGCGCCTTATTAACAGGCGCACAGCGAAAAAAGCACAGTCCCCTTCAGCTGCATGCATGCTGTGCTTACAAAGAAAATAAATATGTGCACTACACAACAGCAACAACAGCACACAGTGCAGAGTACACAAGTACAAAAAGTGCAACAACAATAACACGAGCGCAACAACACAAGCAAGCAGTTCAATACACACACACAAACAAGCTAATCTGCTCGTGCTTGTAACAGAGGCGAGCAAGTAGCGGTTCCCCTCCTCTACTTACTGTTTCACTCACACTTGCAGTGCGAGACGATGCCAACAAGTTGCCGATAAAAACACCAAGATGTGCACACACACACACACACACCCATGCACATGGTGAGTGCCTCTCTTCACACTTACATTGCCTGCCATGTGTGTGTGAGATGAAAGATATTTGTCTCATTCTCATTTCGCTAATGTAAACAACAACAAACTATTGTTTGACATGTGTAGGTTTTTAGAAAATATTTACATAATAATTACTTATAATTTGATGTGCATATATTTCTACAGCTGCTCAACAACAATTATTATTTCTTGTTCTTTCGCTGCCTACACACACAAGCTGTTTGTGCCGACATTCACCACAGAAACTTTCTCTCACTACAAACCGAATTTACTCTCGCGCCTACCACAAAAAGCCTCACATACACATACGCACGCACACATTGACAGCCTCAGCGGCATTTAGTAATTGCGTTTTAGTTGTTTTGCTCGTTTGTTTCGCTCTGCATAGTTTTCTTTTCACACACACGCACACATGCATGTGTATATGTATACAATTTGTGTGTATGGGGCGGCGTGCGTCGTCTCTCGCTTTTTGCCACGTTTGTTTTGGTATTTGGTTCGCTGTCTTGCTAGTTTACACCGCAGTTATTTTTATTTTTTTGCGCAGTTTTCGATACGTGTTTGTTTTTGCATTTATTCGCATTTCTCTTTGCAATGCCTTTTTGCTTGCTGTTATTGTTGTTGTTGATTGTTTTTGTGCTTAAAACCTGTTTGGTGGACGGCATTCATTTCTGTCAAGGTTTTGGCTGGCTTGACTTGTGCGTGTATTAGTTCCTTTTTATTATCTAGCTCGTTGTCGTCTGGGACAGATGTTTGGGTCGCCCCCCACTCCCCTCTGGCCTGGTTGTAATCTATTTTTAGTTGGCTAAACAACCTTTACAATTTTCCCAGATTGGCATTAATAAATGTGTTTTCGCTTTTTGCCACATTTGCAATACGTATCAGAAACAATTTTAGTTTTGCTTTGTAGCTTTTGCACTCTGTTGCAGGTGGAAATGATGAAATGGAACGAGTCTTGTGAACTCTGAGAATGATCTGCGAACAGCATGTTCCATTCTCATTCGTTCTAATCTGCTGATTTAGCTTTAAACATATTTTTGTTGTACAATTTGTTAATGGAAACGTGACAACAGGAATTGACAATTTAATGGTTACTTGACGTTGTTTATATGGACGATAACCCCCAGAGGGGGTTCAATGGCGTTTAATTGAGTCTCTCTGCTCCGATTATCGTTTATTTAATTTGTGAAACGCGTGCCTTTTTTTCCAAATTTATTTTTAAATGCTATTTTTATTTTTGGAGTACAAAACATGCTTAATAATCTAATCTTTGCGGGATATTTAATATTAATTCTGCGATTTTCTTCTTTTTTTCTCCCAGGAGTATGGCATCTCAAAAAAATGCGAAGTTCTGTTCAAGCTCGACTATAGCCTCATCGAGCTGGACAATTCGAACGGGCTGCTGAGTGCGCGTTATCCTGGCCGTATACTCATACCGGAATTTGAGCATGGTCACATGGCCAAAACGCTAATGCCCAGCAATGGTGCAACTGGAACTGGAGCAGATGGATTTGGGAATGGAGGTTGTTCAACGGGCGCAACGACAGCGTCAGCGACACCATTGAACAGCAGTGCGGGCAGCAATTGCAGCAATGGTGGGGGTGTGGGTGGGGGCAGCAGCACAGCCAGCGGAGTTGGCATTCAGGCATTCGTGACTTTTGCCAATCCGTTGCAGCAACCGGTGGTGCAGCAGCAACAGCAGCAATCGGTGCAGCAACCGGCTGTGCAACAACAGAACACCATCTATGAGGATCAGTACGATATACAGCGGATGCGTGAATTGGTCACCATGGCGAAATATGCACGCTGCCGGCAGCGTTTCGCCGTACCCGTAATTATGTATCGTGGCAAATACATTTGTCGTTCGGCTACCCTCTCCGTCATGCCGGAGACATATGGACGCAAAGTGGTTGACTATGCCTACGATTGCCTCAGCGGCAATTATGCGGCCCCCAATGGTGAGGAGAACGAGGCGGATACCACAGACGAATCGCTGATCAATCACATCAATGATCCGGCCCAGTCTCAGTTCAGCTACGACGAGGTCATCAAGAGTGACATTCAGCTGCTGCACACGCTGAACGTGTCCACAATTGTTGACCTCATGGTCGAGAATCGCAAAATCAAATACTTTATGGCGTAAGTCGTATTATCTCTGGAGAATGCTCCAGTTGCAGATCCCCTTCTTGGAGCGATCACTGTAATCTCCATCATTTATTTCTACAGCGTCTCTTCATCGGAGAAGGCCGATCCAAGCAAGCACTATAAGAGCTTTAATCTACTATCGCTGCCGTATCCGGGATGTGAATTCTTCAAGAAGTTCCGGGACAACAATTACATGGCCAAGAATCTGCACTACAATTGGAAGCAATCGTTCAACGATGCCAACATTAATATACCCAATTTGGGACCAGCTGCCGACATCGATATTATTTGGCCGGAATATCGTGACTGGGATTTGGTCTCAATCACACAGAATTATCTGCGCGCCACACTCAAATACATCCAGGAGGATAACTCTGGCCTGCTCATCCACTGCATTAGCGGCTGGGATCGGACGCCCCTCTTCGTCTCACTGGTGCGTCTATCGCTTTGGGCCGATGGCCTCATCCATCAATCGCTGAATGCCCTGCAAATGGCGTATTTTACACTGGCCTACGACTGGTATCTGTTTGGCCATCAACTGCCCGATCGCCTCAAGCGCGGCGAGGACATTATGTTCTTTTGCTTTCACGTGCTCAAGTTCATCACCGACGAGGAGTTCAGCATTGTGGAGCATCGCAAACGCACGAAGACGTCCAGCAGCAGCGGCAGCAGCGTCATCGTCATCAAGTCCGACTGTTGCGACGATGAGCCGCTCAAGGAGTGAGTTCAAAATCTCATTCGGATTAATATCGATTCTATAATCGAAAACTAGATTAACATTATTAATCAATCGCTCATTTTAATGTTCTTGTTTAGCTAGCTTTCTAAACTAACTTCCAGTTACGAACTCTCCGCGTCATATATATATATATATATATATATATATCAAAGAAAACCAACCCTGAACGCGTGCCTTGAAATGATTACTATCATTAAATAATTATGCATATTGATTTATGAGTAAGGCAAAAGCACACACAAATAATGTTAGTGAATAAATAATGAGCATTGACTTCAATGGGGTAAAGTGAGGATAAAACCTGGAGGAACTTCAACTAATTTAAAAGCTTGTTCATTTTTACTATATTTAAGTACCACTCAAAATAGTTATTATTGTATAACTCAAATTGAAATAGGATAATTAACTTCAAAAATTGATTGCAGTTTTAAATTTGATATCTAGTTCAATCCATGGGAAATGAAAGAATATAATATTTAATATATAACAGGCAGACAAAGCCATATTCTATATTTCTATATATATTCTTAATCAACAGCCGAGTCGATCTAGGCATGTCCGTCTCTTTTTCTGCATGAACAAGTCTTGCTCAGAGCCTATGAAAGTTAGATTTGCAATACGCACATAGTTTGTATAATTTTATCGATAAAATAGATAATAATCGATAATCGATAGCAATAAAAACTTCGATTTTATATATACATATTTCTAATTATCATCTACTCATCTCATCTGTAAAAATTGCATACAACCTTAATCATTTGATTGTGCAGGGTATCTGCTAGTCGAGCTCTCATTTTACTAAAGTTATTATTATGAAATACGATGAACTAATTGAAAGTTTTTTACTTTTAACCTTGCAGGGATTACATTTTGGCCTTCGATCAAGATAGCAACGATAGCTACTCAAACTGTTCCAACTGTGATATGTCCATAACAGATAACTTCTATGCCACAACAGCAACAACAACAACAACAGCAGCAGCAGCAACTGCAGCACCAACAACATCAATCCTTAATCAGCTCACCAGCCGATCGCCAAATCCAAAGCGGTAATAAATATATTTTTTTAAGTGTTTACAATATATATATAAATAAATATATTTATGTTTACATTACTTTTATGCAGATCCCGCACCAGTCCCATTTCTGTGCCCGGCTCGAATTCGAGACAGCGTCAGGAGTCGACTTCGTCGAATGGCAGCTGGCAGGTTGTCACCGACACTGGCTCCATAGATTCCATGATGAATGGCAGTTACATGATGCGCTTTGTGGCTCAACAACATAATCAGCAGCAGCAGCAGACACCGGCAGACAACAACATTCCAATGTGCAACGGAGGCAATGGTTATCACTGCAGCACAAGCAACACCACCAACAACAGCAGCAGCAGCAACATCAACATCAACATGCCCAGCGGCGCCAGCAGCAGCAGCAACAATAGCAACAACAGCAACAATAGCAACAACAGCAGCATCACCAACAACACGCACGGTTTCCTCAACGGTTCCTCCTCCGCCAAAGATGTGGGAAACGGCATCGCCGCCGCCAACAACTCCTCCAAGCAGAGCATCAATTTGTAAGCCGCATCTTGACTATATATATATATATATATGTATAAATCGTATATTTATTTTGATTTCTTATTTCGCTCTTTGCAGACGCAAGCAGCGCTTGAATGCTGTGCGAGCGATTTTTATACAGGCGTATGGAAAAACGATTGGACTGAAATTCAAGGAGGGCTCCTCAATGAACCTCACCACGTTTATTGGCAATTTGGCGGATCAGCTCTTTTAAATGACTTAGACTGGATATGTGCCCCCCTCGTGCTCTCACTTCCCTCCCCCCCTACGTACCACATATGAAAGTATGCCACACTCTGGGAATCCAGATCATCGTCAAACTGACTGACCGACTGACTGCTGGGTTTTGTGTGGCTTTGTTGTTTGTTAGTTAACTTGTTAGTGCTGCGCTGTTTTCTTTTTTATATTACCATGGACTGTATTTTGTAGACATGTTGATTTACTACGTTCTTGTAACTCTTGTTGATAATGATAATAATAAAAATAAAAAACAGAAAAGGAAACAAATACATATATACGTAGAAAGGCAAACAAATGGATTGTACAAGTAGCCAAGTTCCTTGAATTGAATGAGACATCCTATTTATATAAATATATATCCTATATCTATCATATATGGGACATATTTGCTGCTGGCCAACGAGCAATGTTTTTCTGTGTGTGTGTTTTTTTTTTGTATTTAGCTATTTTGTTTTGGAAATTGTTCTTTAGTAAATATTGCAAAATTAAATTAGATAAAAAATCAAAAATAAAAAACAACATAGCTTTAAGTTGTAATTTATAGTAATGTATTTTTTAAATAAACTTATTGTGCATTTGATATAAAACTAAAAAAGAAAATCAAGTCAGAATGCTGTAGTCGAGTGAGATCGACTACGATATACCCTGAAACCAGTTGCTAAAAATATTCTAGTTTTATTGGCAAATTTCTTTCTCTTTTTTAATGGAAGGCGCAGGGACTGCGAAGGCAGCGCATATTTTTATTCACAAGCTCGAACTGACTGGCCACAGACACGTCCACATACATATATACACGCAATCGTAGACAACGAGTCTCTGCAGAATACACACAAAAACATATTGAAGCTCGCGGCGATTATCATACCATCTCTTACATACATACAGAAAATGCTTGCGGCTGCTGATAGAAATGAGATCAGTATAGAGTATATTTTCGACTATAAGTTGGGTGTTTCTTATCCGATCTTAATGAAATTTGGGCAGTGGATTATTAATATGCACAGATTTATACTGAAATAGTCTACCACGTCATATAAAAATTTGTTACAGGGTATCTCCTAGTCGAGCTGTCTACTAGAGCTTTCTAACTTCTTTCAATTTAGCTTACAAAATATTCCTAGTAATTTGATCATGAATACTCCTATTGCAGCAATCGATATATTTGGCGCCCTTAGAGATGGACATTCCGATCGACTGGCGAACATTAATCAAAAGCGAACTAGTTGCTTCCAATAAAATTGTTCATTTCGCTTGTTATTAACTGCATAGGCAGAAAGCTGTGATTTTAATTATAGGCGTTAGTAATCATAAAATAAATTGGAATATTTTACAGAAATTAAACAAGTTCGCTCATTTCAGGGCTGTCTTTTTGTTTTGCTCATTTTCGTGCGATGTGCAACACTAGTTTTTAAGCATCTGCCGGTGATTTGAGGCACCCGTGTACACAATATACACAATCTACACACATTTTGCACATCATTTTAGTGCCGCAAAGCCGTAAGAAAGGTGAAAATAAAGCGCCAAGATGAGTGGCGGCACAATGTTGTATGGCGGCGATGAGATTGGCGCCTTGGTCTTCGATCCCGGCCACCATTCGCTGCGCGTGGGCTATGCTCAAGAAGATTCGCCCAAAGCTGAAATACCTTCTGTGGTTGGCATCGGCAGCAGCAACAACAGCAACAATGCGCCCGACACCAATCTCGATCCAGAGACCAAAACAGATAACAACGTAACATCAAACAGTGAGTACAATTTTTCCCATTCATTTTACACCGTCTCATGCCCCTTCCCCTACCCCTTCTCTCTACATTAGACGCCGACGCGCGAAAATACTATGTGGACACGAATTATGTGAACGTGCCTCGAGCACAAATGGAGGTGCAGACGTATATGAAGGATGGCATGATTGACAACTGGGAGCTGTTCGAGAAGGTTATCGATTATGCGTACGCAAATGTCATCCAATCGGAGCCGGAATATCATCCAGTGCTCTTCTCGGAGGCATCGTGGAATGTGCGCAACAATCGCGAGAAGCTGACGGAGCTCATGTTCGAGAAATACAATGTGCCGGCATTCTTTCTGGTAAAAAACGCTGTGCTCGCCGCCTTCTCCAGCGGACGTGCGACGGCTCTGGTGGTGGACAGTGGAGCCACACACACATCGGCGGTGCCCGTGCACGAGGGATATGTGCTGTCACAGGCTGTGGTCAAGTCACCGCTTGGCGGTGATTTTCTCTCGCGGCAATGCCGACAACATTTGGAGAAGCACAACATTGATTTGTCGCCCGTGTATAAGATTGCCTCCAAGGATGTGGTCAAGGAGCGCGATAATGCACGATTTACACTGCGCAAATTGCCGGAGAATCTAACGCCGTCGTGGCAGAACTATATGGTGCAGCTAATGATGCAGGACTTTCAGATGAATGTGATGCAGGTGCTGGAGAATCCATTCGATGAGCGTGTCGCCTCCCAAATACCAATGGTCCACTATGAGTTCCCCAATGGTTATCATCAGGACTTTGGATCGGAGCGTTTCAAAATTGCCGAGAGCCTGTTCGACAATGCGATGCTCGGAGCGGGTCAACTGGCCTCCACCAGCGTTGGCATGTGCGATGCCGATGTCCGAATGTCACTCTTCGGCTCCGTTGTGGTCACAGGTATAAACAATTTAAATATTCATCAAAAACTAAATAGTTTATATTAAAAATGTGTGTGCATTTTAGGTGGCAACACTTTGTTGCAAGGCTTCCCCGAGCGACTCAATCGGGATTTGCAATTGCGCGCACCTTCGAACACACGCTTAAAAATGATTTCAGCCAATGGCAGTGTGGAGCGACGATTTGGCGCCTGGATTGGTGGCTCAATACTGGCCAGCATTGGCACCTTCCAGCAGATGTGGATATCGTCTCAGGAGTACGAGGAGGCTGGCAAGAGCCAAGTGGAGCGCAAGTGTCCCTAAGCCAAACGCAAGCCAAGCAAAACGAATTCCAATTTTCAATGTAAAATTAGTAAAACCAATACGACGATAATTTTATATGCTATTATTCAGCTATGTAATGGGCAAATCCTAATGGGCTGCTCCCCTACTTTTTAATAATAATATTATGTGGAGAGTTGTACATTTCGACATTGTATTCCATTCAAACAATTCGAGAGATTACCTCAGACATTTGACAACTTTTCCAACATCTTAACTTTAACACATTCTGATTACTTTTCTGATTTTTAATTTATAAAAATATATACGTAATAAGCAATGGTCTAAGTATTCCTTGACCTGCGAAATTTGAATGTAAACTTGCAAAAAGACGAAGATACTTCAGCCCTTAAAATGTTCATTTTCCAGATTGTATTCTATCTTCAAAAGTCTTGCAGTTTGGGATAGTTAGAACGTTTTTTGTAAAACGGATGTGTTCATATTCAAAATATCGCAAGTCCTGTTCAAAACACTCTTTCTAAGCCATAATCATTGCAGGCAGTTCAATAGAGGCTGTCCTTGCGATGCTAACACAAAATGCCCCTAAAAAAACCGGCAACGCTTTGGTCAAGTTTGAGTTATTTTTCAACCTAAAACTAGGCTTTTACAATTTTGTATTGCTGAGACTAGTTAATATAGTAGATTTAATTGTTACCCCAAGAGTATGCTTTCAACATGTTGATTTTTCAACCAAATAGATTTGAGTCCTCTGCGTACGCCTTTTGTGGTTAGTTTATTTAAGTTTTGGCAAACATTTTGAGCTTTATACTTAAAAACATCACAAGCCAAATGCTTCAAGAGTAATTCTATTAAATGTAGTCGTTGTGCCGGATATGTTGTAGGTTTAAGTTGAAGCGCCCGCAGCTGCCGGAGTTTGGGTTTCTCGTTTTGTTTGGATTTGAGTTTGATTTTCTGGCTTAATGGTGAATTCCTTGGGGCCACGGCCTGGCTCTAGTTCATAGGTAATGGAGATGGAGAGAAGTTTTGGCAGACGCTTCTTAGAGTTCTTCTTTGGGTACACTGGCAGAATGACTGGCTTCCGGCGGCTAATCGTGTCTCTGGTTATTTCGGTGCAGAGCTTTAAAAAGCGTCACATGGCACCGGACATGGTATTGTTGCAGACGCATTGCTGCGAATCCAAAAAGGGAATTTATTAAACTTAGTTGTGGCATTTCAAAAATTCGATTTTACCTTGGCATTTAGAATATCCTCGGACCAATCCTCCTTGGCAATGCGGCCCACAGCATTCACCAAGATGCGCTTCACTTTCACCACATTCTCGGAGAAGGTCCTGAGCACATCTTGGACGTTCACACCCTCGCAGCCCATGCGCCAGCAGTCGTAATCCGTGGCTATTGCCACCGAGCCATATAACAGGCCCGCTTCCTTGGCCAGCACAACTTCGGGACAGGTTGTCATATTGATCAGATCACCGCCCCACTGCCTGAACATATTACTCTCCGAGCGGGAAGAGAATCGCGGTCCCTCGATGGTGACAATCGTTGCCTTCTCATGAGCGGCATATTCCAGCTCCTTTGCCGCATCGAGCAGCGTCTTCCGAGTGCGCTCGCAGAAAGCCGGATACATGGGCAGATGGCAGACGCCATTGACGCCCGCATGCTCACCATCGTAGAACGTCTGCTGTCGCTTCGTTGTGCGATCAATAAAATCATGTGGCACCACCAAGTTGCCCGGCTGAATGTTCTCCCTGAGAGAACCGCATGCGGTGGACACAATCAGATGAGTGCACCCAATTTGACGTAGAGCCCAAATGTTGGCTCGATAATTAACGTTCGATGGCATAATATCATGTTTGCGTCCATGACGGGCGAGGAGGACGCACTGCACACCACCGATTTCGCCTTCGATCAGCGCATCCGATGGGGCACCATATGGTGTCTCAATTACCTTCTCCTGGCGCTGCTCCAAAATATCCGGATCATCCAGACCAGAGCCGCCAATGATGCCAATCTACAGGTTAATAATAAAATATACATATTGTAAAAAATAAAACTATGTTTATGTGGAAGGGTTTACGTTTAATACGTGTGTGTGTATATGGAGACGCCCGCACTCACCTTGACTGGAATCGGGTCCAGATTGGTATCTTTACATTTAATGTGTATCATCGTATGTGTATCTCGTAACGCCGGATTAACAATATGGCCGCAGTTCGGTTTCAAATGTGCTTAAGGAACTTGTCACTGTCTCCGCGCCGATAGCGTTTTGTGGCTGATAAGATGTCAAAAGTGTAGCGGAGCTGAAAATTTGCAGCATATTCATTTTCAGAGGTAGGTACCTCTCATGTCTGTTAATGATTCTTAATATTCAATATAAAAAAAGATAGCTATTAGCTCTGACTATGACCTTCAGCTCGACCTTAAGCGTCAAACATTCAATTGCCAAATAAAATGATAAGCTAAAGGGCACTCCAGACTCTTATTAACTTAAACTTCAAAGCCCAGCCTCTTAGTTGTCAACAATTATTCGTTTTTCAACACTTCCCACACATAGTCTGGTCACATTGAATCGGAAAATGTAAACAGCTGAATGCATGCAAGCGCACACGTGCTGCAAGTAATAAAATCCAAGAATGGAATTTGAGTCGAATTTGCCGGGAAACGATATTGACGATATCGAGGATTTAATATCGGCCGACGATATTAAACCGCGTGAGCGCTATGAGAACAAGAAGAGCGTCACAGTGCGCGCTAAGAAGCGAGCGCCAATTAAGCCGACGCTAAGCGATGACGACAAGGAAGAGACGAAGCCTCAGAAGATCATCCACGAGAGTGTTATACCCGGCACACAGAAGGTGTATGTGAAGACTTGGGGCTGTGCACACAACAATTCCGATTCCGAGTATATGGCCGGCCAACTGGCGACATTTGGCTATAAACTGAGTGGCAAGGATGAGGCGGACTTGTGGCTGCTAAACAGCTGCACCGTAAAGAATCCATCGGAGGACACGTTCCGCAACGAGATCGAGGCGGGCATGCGCAATGGCAAGCATGTTGTTGTCGCCGGCTGTGTGCCACAGGGCGCACCCAAGTCCGAATATTTGCGTGGCCTATCGGTAATTGGTGTCCAGCAAATCGATCGCGTTGTCGAGGTGGTTGAGGAGACGCTCAAGGGACATAGCGTGCGCTTGCTGCAGAACAAGAAGGTTCACGGTCGTCGTGTCGCCGGCGCCCCCCTATCCCTGCCGAAGGTGCGCAAGAATCCGCTCATTGAGATCATCTCGATCAACAGCGGTTGCCTCAACCAATGCACCTACTGCAAAACGAAACATGCCCGCGGTGACCTCGCCAGCTACCCACCAGCTGAGATCGTCGAGCGTGCACGTCAATCCTTTGACGAGGGCTGTTGCGAAATCTGGCTTACGTCCGAGGATACGGGCGCCTATGGCCGCGACATTGGCAGCTCGTTGCCAGAGCTGCTGTGGCAGCTGGTCGAGGTTATACCCGAGCACTGTATGCTGCGCGTCGGCATGACAAATCCTCCCTACATACTGGAGCATCTCGAAGAAGTCGCCAAAGTTCTGCAGCATCCGCGTGTCTACGCCTTTCTTCATGTGCCTGTTCAGGTAAGCAGTAAGAGATCTATCCTATAACTATAACTGTATCCTGTAATCCGCAACTCTTCACAGAGCGGTAGTGATTCAGTGCTTGGTGAGATGAAGCGCGAATATTGCCGCCAGGACTTTGAGCATGTGGTGGATTTTTTGCGCTCTCGTGTGCCGGGCTTGACAATTGCCACCGATATCATTTGTGGCTTTCCCACGGAGACGGAACAAGACTTTGAGGAAACAATAACACTGTGCGAGAAATATCAGTTTCCCAGCCTATTCATCAATCAGTTCTTTCCGCGTCCGGGCACACCAGCTGCCAAAATGGAACGCATACCGGCGAATCTGGTGAAGAAGCGCACCAAGCGACTAACCGATCTATTCTACAGCTATGAGCCGTATGCGGGGCGTGAAGGTCAACGGTATACGGTGCTGGTAACGGAGATCTCACACGATAAGCTGCACTATGTGGGCCACAACAAGAGCTATGAACAGGTGCTGCTACCCATGCGTAAGAATTTACTGGGCACGCGTGTACGTGTCCGCATCACATCCTCGAGCAAGTTCAGTATGATGGGTGAGATATTGGACGAGGAGCAGGAATGGACGCGATGCGCCAACACCAAACAGCCACAACGAGAGACGAGCATCAGCAGCAGTCGGAGAGAGCGCTACGTGGGCATTGCTTTAGTAGTTGGCGCCGTGGCATACCTGCTGCAGTTGCTCGTCCGATTGTTAAATCAGTAGATAAATAAAATAAAATACAAGGCGCTAGTTCTTGAATTGATAATTTAAGTAACGATTTGCATTTATTTAAGCCTAGGAATATTACGCATTGGCCCCTAACTTAGTACTCGTCGGAGGGTTCGGTGCCAAAATAGCGATCGCCAAAGTTACCAATACCCGGTATAACATAGAACTTGCTATTTATCTCCGGATCCAGAGCAGAAGTAACAATTTTAACCTGAACACAACGAAAATATTCAATTATTGTCAATTATAATAATAATGTTGGAGTTAAATATATATGTTACTTACTCTGGGAAAAGCATAGGCTATCGAATGGACACCGATCTCGGCCATTAGCAGCGAGGCAAGAATGATGTTCTCCTCGGGCACATCGTGATCGAGCAGAACTCGAATGGCCATCATTGCAGCAGCGCCGGTGGCCACCGTGGCATCCATAAGTATCACTTTAAAGTCTTTTATATCTTTGGGCAGCCTCAAATAGTAAAGCTCCGGTTCGCCAGTTTTCAGATTCGTCTGTATCAGAATCTTGCCAATGCGTATGTCCTTGCAGACATCGCAAACGGCCTGCTCCATGGTCTCGCCAGCTCGCAGAATTGATACTCCACATATTTTGCGCGACTCCATGCGCCTGCCCTCGTAGAGGACGCCCTGTGGCGTCTCCACACACGTCGTCTTGAAGGGGAACAGACTCAACGCATACTCAATCACCAGTCGGATGAGGCGCTTTGAATAGAAGATGAACTCGTCCCGCGACGTATTCTTGCAGCGTATAAATGTGTGCAGACCCTTGATCTGTGGCGTCGGATGCAGTAAATGCAATGAATCAGGCATCGGCTGATCCTTGTACGAATTTGCCAACGTTTCGCGTAGCTTGAAGCCGCGCTAAAATATATCAAGGCCAAAAAGAGTTTAGTCGGATTATGGAAGCGAACAATAATAATGCTCATCTAATTTACAAGTTGGAGTTGGGTGTGGACGTGTTGCACTATCAGGGCAATGGCCACTGTATTCTCGCCACCTCGTGGCACGATTATGTCCGCATGCGCCATCGTTGGCGCTATATAATTAGCATACGAGGGCTTCACCATATTCAGGTATTGCTTCAGCACGCCTTTCAAGTCGCGTCCTCGCTGCGAGATATCACTGCAAGTGCACAATTAGATTCCCATTCTCTCAACTCAAGTGAAAAAATACACTCACCGTTTGAGCCTTCTGGCCAGACGGATGTCCGGATCTGTGTCCACAAATATCTTCATGTCGAGCAGCTTCAGCACCTCAGGACTGTGAAAAGTGAGTATGCCCTCGAATATGATGACATTGGCACCGTACATGGTTTTCTATATAATGTTATAAATAATTTCAGTTCAATTAAATTTAAGCAATTATTAGAAAGGGAAATCAATTGTTAAATTGTTGAACGGGCCTCAGTTTATGGTGGGATACTCACCGTCTGGCTTTCGCGACCGTGCGTCACAAAATTATAAACTGGCACTTCAACCTTGCGGCCCTCCTTCAGTTTGGTAAGGACATCGATAAGCAGCTCGATGTCAAAAGCATCCGGATGATCGAAGTTGTATTCGTTGATGATTGCCTGTTCATGCTGCTTCTCATTTAGGATCTGGCAATGAGTTTCGAGATTATACTTGAATTAATTGCCCAGTGTCGAGAGCAGGGGCGAGAGTACACTTACTTTATAGAAACAGTCCATGGACAATAGGGTCACCCATGGCACATCCAGGCTCTCGATGATCTTTTCAGCAACGGTCGTCTTGCCGGATGCGCTGCCACCGCAAATGCCTGAAAAGTAATTAACCACGATTAATGATAAACGGATGAGGCACAATAGTAAATAAGACGCACCTATGACAAAGGGTTCAACTTGCTGTCCGGCACAGTTGTACCATGGCGGCCTTCCGGCCGTATATATAGTGCGATTATTGGCCCGTATTATGCATTCGGATGGATTAGCTGTGGTCGTCTGATTGCCAATGGATGTGGTGCGTTGTCTTCGTGCCGATCTTCGCATCGGCGACTCCAGTGACGATTTCGCCGGCACCGTTGTGGGAGATGCCGGACAGCAGTTGAGTTCACCACCCGTTGCGCCGGCATCAATAAATAGCGGTTCTGTTGCATCGGACCGATCGTCGCTAAAAAAGTTAACAAAGTACAAAGAAGAAGCAGTTAACTGAAGTTCTGTTACCAAAATAAAGATGACGTATATAACATATTATCGGACAATTCCGCTTCAATATGAAATCCGTTCCAGTACTAGTCATAAACCGAGTGCAAATAGTAAGACCATATATAATCGCTTTCGTTTTCGGCTATTAACCGGCGATAAGATTTGTTGCCACGCGACTTTAAGCGACTAACGAAATTGTATACGTTTATGTGTAATATTTATATACATATATATATGTCATGGTCAAAATTGTACACATTTAAATTTATGTATATACTTTTAGTTATCAGCAGAAGCCAAAAAATGCGCATTTTTAATTAAATCTTTTGATAAACGATGACTAACAAAATTTATGTTATGTTTACAGTTGGTTTGTTTAATCTGAATACAAATTTATCTACAAAGCGTCTTAAGCATTTTTAAGACTGTTGTTAAATTCGAGGAATAATACATTGCGTATTATAATTTGGTCGTGAATTTTTTAACTCTGACCCCCATATACACTTGATCGACATTCCTAGCCGACTTAAGCTATTTCCACATATCTTTTTGCTTCAATGCGAACGAGTCCCTCAATTTTTGTATAAATCTTGATTAAAATTATTTACATATTTCGTAGCCGGTTGGATCGGATATCTGTTTCATATACCTGGCATAGGAGCAATCGGTCGAAAGATGAATTTTTCTAAGAATAACTTTATTTTATTTGTAAAGTTATGCGGATCACTATGTGGGCCAGTTATTAGCAAAATATCATAAAAAATCGGTTGTGAAATTTATATATCGTTCTTTTTTTATTCTTTCTTGTATTCTTTGTTCAATATTATTGAATGCTTTACTTTGGCAATTTACATTTATATATAGACTCTGTGCAATTAATACCATTGCATATTATTATACTCACAGACCAAAGATACTCTACTTTGTGTTGTGCATTGTATTTTAATTAATTCGAATTGGTTGTATTTAATACTAGCAGCAACTGTTTCAATTAACTGCCTTCCTTTGTTGACCTCCAAGTTTCCAGAGCATGTCGAATAAAATATATATACTACATATAATTATTAGCCAAAATGAATAAAACACCGTCAGGCAAATTATATATTTCGCGCATTTATTTGTTTTTCATATTCACAGTCTAGACAGTTCACCAATATACAGACCCAAGTACAACAAATACATATGTAAAAATATATATGCGAAAATGATTTCACACTCAGAAAAGAATGTGAGAATGCCCGAAAAGTAAATAGGAATTTTCACGTTCCCAGAATTATACCATATCTCCCATGCGATCGAAAAAATGATGACAAATTTCTACCTAGTACATAGAATATACATATACATATGATGATAAACTGATTTACACTGAAATATAATACGTTCACTTGTTAAATGCAAATCCTTTAATTATGCATATGTAGAAAATGCCGATAAGGTTACTTAAATATAAATACTGATAGCTACTCACTTATCAAAGTTAAGAACGATTCAATAATTGCTTTCTTTTATTTATAATTTAGATACGCTGCGATAAAAGTGGGCACACATTATGACGTCATAGACTATCCATCCCTGATCGACCTGGCGAGACTAACCTCACATAACCTATGCACCCTTTATCCAGCCAGACAATTTGACGCTATTTCAGATGAGAGCATCTGCCAACTACAAACATACATATATGCATGTATTAATCGTACATAGAAACATACATACATATGTACGATATTACGAAGTCAACGTGCGGGCTGTAAATTTCACAAACAAGTTCTTCCCAATGGATATTCCCAGCTGCAGCAGCTACTGCGGCAATTTTGCTTGTTATTTATAGTTGAACTACGTCTGCAGCACTCACATACATGCATATATAAATATCACTATCTGTGTGTACATGTATGCATTTATGTACACATGTAAGCAGCAGCAGTTAGAAACAGAATGGAATGGAAAGGGGACATCGCCGTAACGTGCTCATTATTTCACGTGTTGCACCCAACAGGTTGGCAGCTCTGCAGGACACACACATAAAACACAAAGACAGCGAGAAATGTGAAAAATTGCATACGAATACACATTTTGTGCAAGGCGAGAGAAATTTTGAAGAGAAAAGGAGAAGAGGCCTGTAAACGTGGCTTGATCACAGCCATATTGAAGAAAGAGCAGCAGCAGCAGCATTTACTGACGCTATATATGTGTGTGTGTGTCTGTATGTATATATGCAGTCTTTTTTCATTTATAATTCCAAATCGACGTTGACCGACAGTTTATTTAGACAGACACGATGATAAACGATATTAAAATTAACGTTAATTAAGCACAGCAACAAAAACTGGCCAATGACAACAGAACAATTAAAACATGCTTTACGCACACACACATGTATTTGTATGTATGCATTTGTGGGTCTGGACAAATACATATGCGTAAGAAACAACTATAACAGATGATGAAACATAGGCATATAGATAGACATGCATCATACACATATGAACATTTGCATATATGCACATACATTTGTGTTAATATGTAGAATATGTGAATAAAAATGCAAATGATTTACATGTGACTGTGACCGTTGCTTTGCGCTGCAGCCTTCACCTTCGTCTTCTTCAACTGGTTGTGCAGCTGTAGCTGTTGTTGTTGTTGGTGGCGTGTTGCTGATGCTGTTGTTGTTTGTGTTAATAAGCCGGCGGATGCAAATACTGGTGAAGATGATGAGGCTAAAATTCCATTCGTAGCGTCATTTCTGCTGCTATTCTTGTGGTTGTTGTTATTATTATTCGTCTTACTGCATAAAAACGTGATGCTGCTCATTGTAGCCAAGGAGCCAAAATACGACGCAGCAGAATTTTACTTGCTAAATGGGTCAATCACTCTCGCACACACAGCCACAGACACGAACGTACACGTACAAAACACACTCCCACACACACCCGACGACGACTACGACGATGGCAGCAGATTTCACATGTGATGTGTGCTTTTACTGACGCTTACTTAGAATAGCGTGCTTATTATTTTTGATTATTTTTATTTTTTTAATTTATTTGTGTTATCGTTGTTCTTTATATCAATGTATTGCACCTATTGTTTAAATTGCCGGTGTCGATTAAGATGTAGATTCAATCACACAGCAATCGCGTTTGCAGAATGACTGAAAAATGTGAGGTGTTTGTGAAGAAATCGCAATCGGGGAACTGTCTATTTTTTCAGTGTGTCTGTCTGTCGATTCGGAGAGCTAAGGTTAAAAGCAACTGACGACGTCGACAAAGGTACAGCCGAAAGGTAGAGCAGCTACTTTTTGTTGTTGTTGTTGTGTTCGCTGCTTCGTTGCGTTATAACTGTGCTTGTGTCTGTTGGTTGGTTTTTGGTTTTTTTTTTTAATTCTGCTGCAGCGCTCTGTCGCGACGTTCGACGTCGAATTTGAGTAGCGAATGAAATTGAATTCGACATACGTATGCGAGAATATTTACATATATATATATATATATATGAGCGTATGTGTGTGTGTGTATGTATTTACATGTATGTTAGGTATCTAACAGAACCACGCTATATCACACGCTTAATTTATATATATAGATAGAGATATACAATAGATATGTGTATACCTATGGCTATGTAAATCTATGCATGTGTATTTCATTAAACATGCATGTGAGTAACGGCATCCATGGGAATGTTGCTACTGTGATTAGGCGAATTTCTTATTGCGTGCACAACTGCTTAAAATGTGGTGAATGAGTTTTGTTGGTTGGTGGATTTGGAAGCTTCACTATTATCGCCACTTTACTTCAAATGCATTTGTGTTTACCTGTCGGAACTCGCGGAACTCGCTGGATTGTAAAATTTGATTTGTTTCGTCTGGGTTACAGACATATTTGCCCAGTTTTCTGTGCGGCTGCAATTGCAATGCGTCAAAAACGTTAGGAAACACGCGGTGATTACTTCGCTGTCTGTCTCTCTCTATCTCTCAACGAGAATGATTTATCGTGTACACATGTCTCAGGTCTTGAAAAATGTGTGCGCAGTTGCGTTGTTTCTGTAAAATGGCCATGTTGCATGTTCTGTAGCTGCATGTTATGTGTGAATAGTAATAGAATAAATTTATTAAGAGTTGAAGCAATTGAAGCATTATTGGAAATGGTAATTCGGGATTGCTTGGACCAGCTGATTTTCTCAAAGGCACATGCAAATGGAGCAATGTTTACCCAACACTCATAAGCATACGCATCTCAGCTGTTCTTTTGTGGTGGTTGGCCAATAGATTGCGATGACCGATAGACGATTCGTCAGTATTAATCATTTTCAACACTAAATCCGAAGTACGGCCTGTGAATGCTAAACTGTGATTTCTCTGACTTCTGAACGGAAATATCCGAATATCAGATATATGTTGCAGCCGTTCGGAAATATTTCATAAAGAGTTGCCAAACAAGCGAGCGAGCATTCAATAACGGACTTAATTTTGAAACGGATGTACTCATTTAATGAACAGTGATCCAGTGATAGCGGTTACCCGAATATCGTACCATCTCGAATGCAGCTAGTGGACGCAACAATATCAGATAACTTCGTTGCTTGCCATCCCTGGCTGTGGACAAAAAACTTTTATTTTAATCAATTGTTTATGTTGTGTCAAAATTAAAATGGAGTAGTTGTGTGCTTTGCTGGTGCTTCTATTAACTAGTATGGCCTATATAAACATAGCAGAATGGACGCCCGACCAAGTAACAGACTGGATCAGAGGTAAATAAATCTATGGATCGCCCCATTAACAGGTCAAGGAAAAGTGCAGCAATAACTCAGCAGTGACAACAACAACAACCACATTCCTTTCACAACCAATTTTGAATGTAATTACAATTTGTGTACGTTTAATATTTAATGAATTTCCCCATAAAAGGTCTCGACGAGTCCATGAAAGGCTATTTATACGAATTTTCAAAACACAATATCGGTGGACGAGCCCTGCTCAATATACGGCCATATGAGTTGGAAAATTTGGGCATGAAGGCCATTGGCCGTCAGGAAATTGTCCTTGAGGCCGTTGAAAACCTGCGCAACTTTGTAAGTGTGTCCAAAGTGCATCAGAGGTGCTGGTGAGAATTGTGTTCCAGCGGTAGCCAACAAGTGCTTGCCATTTTTTTTTTTTTTTGTCAACTGAGGGACAAGGAGTAGAAAATATAAGTAAACCTAAATTGGATTCAATTTGCTTTGGTGTAATAATTCTAAACTGAAATCAGAGCCTCAAATTTGTCAACTATCAGTATTAACTATGATGGACTGATTAACATTCTTATAAATATATATATACAAAATGAACCCCCAAAGTTGATGCCTTGCTGACTACCGTCCACGTTCGAACACAACACAACTGGTCGTCATGGTGTATAGTTAAAAGTTACTGAAATTAATGAGATTTTACATATTTCAGCACTATCACCTGAAGAATGATAATCTGCAGTTTATGGCGCTTCATGTTGGCACTGCGGCGCGCAATTTGCACCGTGAGCTGGCTAAGAATCATGCGGACAGCACGAAGATTGACACGCGGATGCTGCACGATATAACGAGAACGATTGCGACGCTGAAGCCGCTGATTGGGAACTTGGAGCGTTCGCCATTTCGCAACCAAGACATGTATCGCGAGTATTGTGGCAATGTGCTGCGCTGTGGCTTGGAACTGGCGACGATAGCGCACAGGGATCGCTTTGCAGAGCGACCGGTGGCACAGATTCGGGCGACGGCCGAGCGCTTGGAGCGACTGGCGAACTTTATTATACAGGACATATCGGATCCGATGGTGCTGCAGCCTGCCTCCCTTAATCTAGTGACGCTCAAGAAACGCGAATCGGATCTGGGCTTCAACATTGAGTCCAGCTACAATGGGATCCATCGCGTCACGGACATCAAGTACAACTCGCCGGCCCACAACTCGGGAAAGATCGAGGATGGCGACGAGATTGTGCAGATCAACTATCAAACCGTTGTCGGCTGGCAGCACAAAACAGTGCTCCATCATCTGTGTGAGGCGCTGCCCGACGTGGTGCTCACGGTGAAAAAGCGACCAAAGCACACCAAAATGTATGGTCAGATTTATATGCAGCCGTATCGGCTGCCCAGCAAGAAACGCAACATGGCCAGTCGCTGGGCGGATAATCTGCCCAGTCCGAGTCCGCGTGCTACTTTCCTCACTCTCGATACGGCGCCCAAAGTCCCATCCAGCGAATCCGACGGTAGAAGCGTCAAAGTGCCCGAGCTGGTTGGAGGGGAGCGGGAACGTAAGCGAGATGGTGCAGAGCAGGTGCAGGTGCACGTCGGCGCCTCCGATTCGGATTCCAGTTGCAGTGATATACCCACACCGACCGATCCCAAGTCGGTCAGTCGTGAGATGCGATTGTATTATCCAAAGCCGCGAGCACTGCTCCAGCGACGCAACACAATTTGCGGCGATGAGTTTCTCAGTCAGAAGCATCCGCATCTGGTGATACCCTCGTGGCATGAGCGCAAACCCGGTGCCGGCGTTGGCGGTGGCAGCGGAAGTGGCGTCGTTGGCAACACCAACGCCATCTGTGATCCTGGCTCGCCCAGCATTCGCGACAAGTCCATCTCCTTTGGCTACGGGTTGGAGATTGCGCCCAGGCCGACGACCTGCATCGGTATGGCAGCCAGCGATAGTGCGGACACAGCCAAGCGGCTGTTCAATGAGGCGCGCAAATTGAAGCAGCTGACGGAGGCTGGATTGGAGTCGCAACAGCAGCTGCAGCTTCTCGATCGCTACAAACCCGGCGTTAGCAAAGTGGTGCGTTTCGACGCCAACATGAAGGTGGAGGATTATGTGGTTAAGAATGAGAAATTTACGTGCAATGTGGAGAACACCATACTGGAGACGTTCGAGCCCATTCCGTTTGCGGATGAGGGCGATGAGGATGCGCTGGAAACGTTGCGCAGCTGTGCCGGCGAGACCAGTGCCGAGCTGATCCAGGCCATGGAACTGGCCACGCGTAAGACGCCGCCGCTGGCGGAGGCCATCAATACGCCCCTAATCCAACAGCAGCAGCAGCAGAATCGTCGCGGCCGTCTCGACAAGAGTCACAGCACGCCCGCCTATGATAATTCTGGCGAGGAGGCAGGCGGCAGCGGTGGTGGAGGTGGTGAGTCCGATACTCCGCCACCGGCCGTTGAGCCGCGTAAGGAGTTTCTGCTAGTGACGCCGCCAGCGCCGCCGCCACGTCCACGCAAGCAAAGGGAACTGACGCCGCCGGTGGTGCCACCACCTCCACCCAAGCCGGCGAGCATGCAACATGCAGCAGTAGCGGCGGCGGCAGCAGCAGCAGCCGCTGCTGTGGCAACGGCCACCATTGTTGCACCCGTGGAGCAGGAAATCAGTGAGCTGCTCACGCCCAGCAAGACGCGCACATTGACCCTGAAGAAGAAGCACAGCTTGATGGCCAAGCGGCGCAATACAAACCTGAAACTCCTGGGCACAGGTGATATCCAGGGGCATCTCTACAGGAGGACAAAGAATTTGCGTGGAGTCACCTACTGGGCACGCATCTACTTCGTGATGCTGGACACAATTTTGTACGGGTTTCGCAGCAAGCAGAGTTCCAATGCGAGTCTGGTCATTTTTCTGCCCGGCTTTACCGTCTCACTGGCCAAGGAGGTCCATTCGAAGCCGCATGCCTTTAAGGTGTATCACACGGCGAAGAGTTTCTACTTTGCCGCTGAGTCGTTGGACGCACTGAATCAGTGGGTGGAGTTCCTGCGCCTGGCCTCGCTCAAGTTGCCGGCGGTGAGCAGCGAGTCGTGCACCAGCAAGGATCTCTACTCGGAGAACGAGAGCTCTGGCGAGGAGGAGAGCGATACGCTGATTAACACCAATCTCTGTACACCGTCGCCGCAGGCATCGAAGGATGTGATCGCAACGCTGGCTGCCTCGAACGCCTCGACGCCCACCAGCAGCCTGAGCAGCAATAGTCTGAAGCATGATCGTAGCTACTTTGACTCGCTGCGCAAGTTCACCATGGGCACTTTCAAGAGCAATGCAACCAAGAGCAGCTCCAGCGATATACCCGTGCCCACGGCCAATTTTCAAACGTTTCGCAAGGTGCCCGGCGGCAGTTGTGGCATCCAAATAGGCGCCAATACTCCCGGCTATCATGATCCGGCTCAGCCTCCAACCACACTCGTCTCCCCGCCCGTCAAGTCGGGACAGGAGCAGCCGACGGCGGGTGGCACTCTCTCGCGCAAGCTGTCGCGCAGCTCCAGTCGCAGTTCGGTGGTCAGCATCTCGTCGACCAGCCAGGGACCACCGAATTCGCCGGCGCCTACGCTTAGTTCACTGCAACAGGGCCAGAGCTACGAGGAGGAGGATGAGGAGAGCAATAGCCCCAGTCCCAGCCAGAGTGCCAGCCAGAGTGCAAGTCCCAGCCAGAGTCAAAGTCCCAGCAGCAAGTCCAGCTTGAAGAAGGTGCCCTATCAATATTTGCACGCCTCCAATCCCAATCTGGAGGTCTTTGAATATCATCATTCGCACACGAAAACGTTCATGACCAAAAAGCCGGGCGGACCTGGTGGCGGCGGCGGTGGTGTCGGCAACGATGGATGCACCTTGGATCCCCATCATCAGACGAATAATATCCAGGGTTATATGACCCTAAAGGATTTAATGTTGCGCAAACAGCTCGAGGAATCGCAGGAGATGTACAACAATCGTGTCCATCTCGGTGTGGAGAAGCACAATCGTCATTTGCGCACCGATTCCAATGCGAGTCAGCAGACAGTGGCGACCTCTGCGTCAACGGCAGCGGCTGCCAGTGCTGCGGCGAAGCCAGCCGGCAATGGTGAGAAGCCCGCAAAGATTCAGAGCCTGAGTCTGCCAAAGACGCCGGACTATGAGTTCAGCTTCAAGCCCGATGATGAGAGCATCAAGCGAACGCGCACCAAGGAGGGACAAAAACTGCGCGACTTCGGCTACGAGCTGATCTTTGGCGATGAGCCGGCAACGAGCAGCAGCAGCAGCGGGAGTCATCACGAGCGACAGTTGCTGCTCCATCAGCACCAGCAGCAGCAGCAACAGCTGGAGAAGGAGAAGCAACAGCAGACGAGCACACGCTCCAAATACTTTTTGCGTTCGCAGCACTTGTCCAGTTTTTTGCACAAGAGCAGCAAGAAGCAGCACAACAATGAGTCGAGCGATGTCAACTCCATCACGTCGAGCAGCAGCAGCAGCAAGAACAAGAGCAAAACCAAGTCAAGTAGCACCAGCAGCAGCGACAGACGCTTTCCCTTCACGCCGATGACAATGACCCTGCCACTTAACAAGAAATCCAAGTCGAACCATGCTCTCGGCAGCGATGCCATCGTCGGCAGCCACATGGCCAGTGGCAGCAGCAGCAGCAGCAGCAGCATTAGGAAGAGTCAAACATACAATCAGGATTTGCGTGATAAGATCGTTGGCACCAAATATGATGCGCATCGCAAGAATTCAGCACCGATAACCATCTTCTCCAAGCTGTCCATATCATCGACGACATCGTCGGGTTCCAGTGCGACGCCAACGCGTCCCTCGAAGGAGAATCGTTTCCTTGGCTCCCCACTGCTGCATCGCACGCTCTTTGGCCATCATCATCAGCACCATCATCAGCAGCAGCAGCAGCAACAACAGCAGCAGCAGCAACAACAACAGCAACATCATCATCATCATTTGCCTTCACCCAGCAGCATTGATCTGGATGCGGATTGTGATCGTGAGATCTTCTCGCAGGTCATCTTTCCCACACAGAATAGTCAGCGTAGTTATCGTTCCAATACCAATCTGTGTGCATCTGAGGCGCTGCAGCCGCCACTGCCACCGGCGCCACCACCACCAACAGCTGCAACAGTTGCAGCGGTAACAACAACAACACCATCGGTAGCAGGTACACCAACAACAGGTGGTGCCACTGTTGCTGCTGCAGATGCTCCACCAGCAGCAGTGGAGCCAGCAACACCAAAAGTATCCAACACCAATTCTCTAGATTCAAAAGCCGCCACTCCGGATTATCCCAATATGGAATGTCCGCCGGTTTTTGAGCCGGAAATTTATTCGCTCAGCGAGCCAAATACGAGTCTATCCCGACTCATGTTGCGCAACAACAGCAACAGTAACAACAACACCAATAACACCAACAACACCAATACAAACAGCAACACCAATAGTCCCAGTGGCGGCGAACATCAAGCCTAGGTGTGATGTAAACAATTGTGAATGCTCTATATATATACTATACAGATATATATATATATATATGTATACATATATATAAATACTCGTATTGTTATAGGTATATACATATATATAAAGAAATTTTGTGTACTATTTTTGTCAACTTCTCCACACGCAAACACATCCTTTTGTACTCAACAATATCTTTAGATTTATTGCATATGCGCCTTAATTTGCATTACGATATTTTCGTTCGATATCTTTTTGTATTACACATTTAATGAAAAAGTCTGTGCATCGAAGAGAATATTTAGTAGAAATATATATAGATATATATATATGAAAAGAAAAAGAAAAGAACAAGCTAGCAAAGAATAGTAATGAAAATTCTTTATGATTTGCCTTTATAATGCGATTAACCAAGTTAATCGACAGCTGTTTGATTTGCTCAACAGTTCATGACTAGCATATATACATATATATATAAATATATATATATACGGTATATACACAGTAAATAAGTACATAAATATACGGACATTTAAAAACAAGTGTATTGTAGGGGTCTCCCCCAAGTTGTCGAGGAGCCCAACAAAATGTTTTAGTTAGTATATACACACAAATAAATCAATACGTAAAATAAAGTCAACTGTATATAAAATACACAAATGATTCTTTTAATTTGTATTTCCTATATTTCTATATTTCCCCCTTCTGTAAAATTATAAAAATCGAAATATGGGATCTAACTAGGCCTATCAGGATATCTTTCGAACCGCAGATAGTTCTTGGCCAGCTGATTTTTTGCAAACCTGGCATCCCCAAGAGTATGCAGCATGCGTTTGCAAATGTAGTTTCTGCATGCAGCCCAATAGTATGCAACACATTTTAATCTGATGATTTTTCTTGTGGGGAATACTAAATATTACTTGCTTTATAATTTTTTATTTTCTAAGCAGATTGATTTATAATCCCCTTTTATTCACATATAGTTTTTCAATTAACCAAAATGTTGCTGTGTGTAAAAATATGATGAAGTAGCATTTAACTTTTAGACCAGATCTTCGATTAGCTTTTTCACCTCATCCTCGCGGAGCATGGTGAACTCCCTCTTGCTCGTTGTCATGGTCATCAGTTCGACATTCGTTTCATTTAGTTTCTCCTCCATTACCTGCTTGAGGGTGTTCAAGCATAGATCGGTGGCATCATTCAGTGTCATCTCTGGTGTGTATTTATCCTGTAAGTTCTGTTGGGCACCCTCGCTGCCCGATCCGATGGCCTTAGCACTGTATTGAATGTAAGTGCCCGATGGATCCATATGCCACAGTTGCGGCTTGCCATTCTCAATGCCGGCAAAGAGTATGGCCACACCGAAGGGACGACTCATTGCCGCAGCGCCATCGCTATCACCGCTATCGCCAAACTGTATGGCCAATGTGGACACAGCCTGGGCACAGGACTCAACGGTCATCTCCTCGTTGTAGACGAACCAATGATTCTGGCACTCGACGCGTGCACGCTCGATCAATGTCCGTGCATCGGCCATCAAACCAGATGTGGCACAGCCAATATGCTCATCCACCTTAACAATCTTCTCCACAGTCTTTGGCACCATCAGCGGCGAAGTAATGCGCTTCTCCACGGCCAGAACAACGCCTGGAAAATGCAGACTAATGTAATATTTCACTTAAATATGCGTCAAATCCCAACTTACTGTCATTGGTGCAAATGCCGATGGCTGTGGAGCCCAGCTTGATGGCTTCAATTGCATATTCGACCTGGAAAAGGCGGCCCTCTGGCGAGAAGGTGTTTACACCTCTATCGTACTCTGAGCGTGTTAGAAACATGACTCTATTTCGCCTGTAAGTGCCCCAAAAGAGTAGAAAGTTAGTTGCTCAAGTCTCGTTTTATATATATTTTTGTGAAGCCTGAAATAATAACTTACTGTTCTTTCAAAAAGTCTTAGTGCAGACAAACAAACCAATTTCCAAATGCCGGAATGACTTTTGATGCCAAAATGACTTGCGTATAAAAATGACAGCAGCGCTTGGTTAATCAGTGCTGTAAAAGTTCCATAGCAACAGTGTTGCATAGAGCGCGCAGAGTGAACATCAAATGTGGTCACACTTGCATCGTTCGCGGTACGACTAAATTTGAATTGCTGCCATCTTGCAAATCAATAGACTTTCATTAAATCTACATAATGCTAAATTACTTATGTTTTTGTACTCGATTGTGTCTATACGTATACAAGATTTATTTTTATGCTACCAATTTTAGTTAACTAATTTTGAATAAATCAAGCGAACAATAAACTAAATAGTACAAACAACTGTTGAGCATTGTAAAAGATAAAGATTTGCTTTATTATTGTGCCCATCTTGAATAGTAATTTAAAATCAAATGTTCATCATAATTACCACAATGTTGACCAGTTTTCAAGGACTTATCACAAAGATGTTGCACAAGCCACTCAATACCGCGGAGTTGTGTTGTTTCCGACTGATTTACAAACACTTTCGACTGTTAAAGTAAACCGTCGAAACGAACTCCACTTGAGGTTTAATTATAAACAAAAGGGCTAGACAATCTCTTGATCGCAATTAACTAGCAAAAATTATGGTTATTTTGGGAAAACTAATTACTGGGTCAAGGTTAGTGCTGTTGCACACAGACTTCAACAGATCTTAACTCTTACAGATTTGAACTCTCTCCAAAATGGAGAGGCAACCGTAAACTCAAATTGAAGGTCATTGACCAAAGCGACAGTTGCTATTTGTACAGCTATGTATGCTTGTTAGAAAAGTTTGTTAACGATTTTAAGTAGTTAAGTAGTATTGCGCGTATGGCACCAAGAAGTGTAATAGCGAATTAGTAGCGCTAATTTCAAATATAAACGCAATAATGGGCAATTAGTGCGCGAAATGTGGCGCTCGATTTGATTATGAAATAGAATAGGCATGTAAATGTTGTTGTTGTTGTTGCTGTTGTTGTTGTTGCTGTTGTTGTTGTTGTTGTTGCTACTGTTTCGTACATTGTTCGTTTCAGAGTTGTTGTTTGGTTCCAGTCACCGTCTCTCTTTCTCAGACTGTCTTCCGCGTCTGTTGGCGAGTTTCGAAAAATTTTATATACGAAAATGTTTTTTTTTTTTTATTTATTTTTTTTTATCATTATTGTTTAATGCACTGCTAATGCCACATGCCAGCGGCTATATATATATATATATATATTTACATATATATACTATGTGTGTGTGTTTACATGTGTATAACTAAACTCGACTTTTTGTTTTAGCAAAATAAGTAAGTTGCATGATGGCTTTTAAATAGCCGATTGCTTTTATTTTTTTAATTTAGTTTTTTTTCAATTTAATGACTATGATTGCACAAAGATATACAAACATGAAAAGTGCTCAAGTATACAGATACAGAGTCACGCTGACAGCTCCTGCAGGCTGTAATCACGATCATGCCACCACACATCGACTCAAGTTGAAAACTTTTCGGCTAGTTTTTAGCGATTTTTACTTAGCTATTGCGTGCCTATATTTTTTATCTGAGCTTTAACCCTTTGGCAGTTACATTTACCCAACACTGGCCTCGATACATGTTTGTATCGATTACAAAGGGAGCGATCATAAAACTTGATACTGCGCATAAAATATGGTCTATGTATGTCTTGGATCAAATATCAAATGCATTGTATTTAACCTTCTTATTGTTATTGCCACTTACCACACATCTTCATAGTGTTGCTGCAGAGTCAATAGCACTCAAAAGGCAAACAGGCCACATCATTTACATAATCTGCAGTTGTTTGTTGTTTTACGTCTGATATGATATTGTAGTGGGTATTTTGATATGTCTGCATTCGTATCTAAAAACGGAACCGAATAAGTCAAGATGTCAATGTCTAGATGATGCATTATATAAAGCCTGAAATCGGATAATAGCTACAGTAATTGCATATGATTTCATGATAATCAAAGCTACCACTAAATATGGCAACATATATGTATGGATTTCATAGTTATTTGGGTCTGTGTAACGATTTCCTAGGTATTGTTATAGGATAACGACCCTGCTACCTTGTTGTAATAATATATCATGCATATGGCTCCTTAACAGTCCGTTTGCCATCCCGTTGGGAAACGAGTTGTTCATATAACAAGACACACACCGTTCCCCAACATTTCATTACTAAGCCAACAACACCAACGACTTACAACAAGCAAGAGTGGAGTCGGCACAGAGAGGAAGAGAGAGAGAGAGAGAGAGAGATGTCTGCACTGTGAGATGCCCTGTTTATGTCTATCTTGATCAATATGAATATAAAATTTAGCTAACAACTGCTCTGTCTCTTAACCGATCTTCATGAAATTTATACTGTTGATCAATTTTATTTTATTATAAGTACCTTCCCATAGACTATATCACTTGAATTGTGTATTTGATTTGCTCAACAGTTCGAGGCAAAATACCCATTTTACACATTTTGAATAGGTACAGGGTATCTCAACGAAAACAACAACAACAACAACAACAGCGAGTTGCGAATGTGCTTTGCGCGCAGCCGCAACTAAAGTTGTTGTTGTTGTTGTCGTCTTACCGAGGATGAGGTAAAGTCACGGGGGGAATGAAGATTAGTGAATTGCGTTGCGATAGACCAATTTTTTGGTGTATATAAGCTTTGTGCAGCAAGTCAGCGAATCAGTACCAGCTTGGATCTCGTTATTGGTATAACACAGATTATTGTGGAGTATTCGTTTTCCTCGTGAAACGTCAAAGCAACAGCTCAACAATGCGATTGGTAAAGATTCAATTTAAATTCGCCCAGTGTATAATTTGTGTGTGTGTGTATGTGCCGTGATGGAATACCTCTATGCGAAACATAAATATACATGTTTATGTATAGATATTTATGAATGGCATTTCCGCATTATCCTTTTTGCAGTTCGTACTTCCTTGTCTCGCCGTGTGCTTGGCAATGGCCAATTGTGCTGCCATCAAAGATGTGAAGGCAGCTGAAACTGCTGCTGCTGCACCCGCTGCCGATGATGGCAAAACGGTGGAGAAGCGTGGCCTACATCTGGGTGACTACCATCATCATCATCATCATGAACACATCAAGACGGTGACCATTGAGAAGAAGGTGCCGGTGCCCTATACAGTGACCAAACATGTGCCCTACACGGTTGAAAAGAAGGTAAATAAACATTTTTTTATTTAGTCCAAACTAAACAAAAATAAAAAAAAGCGAAAAGACTGAAAGGAGAAAGAATTGGAGATATTAAAGAAATATTTTATAAGCAATAGCGAACAGAAATTGAAAGGTATTTTTTAACAATCATAAACAATTGAATTACCTGCTTCAGATCCCCTACGAAGTTAAAGTGGAGGTACCACAGCCCTACGTGGTGGAGAAAAAATATCCAGTGCATGTTAAGGAATACGTGAAGGTGCCCGTCCATGTGCCAAAGCCCTACATTGTGGAAAAGAAAGTCCCCTATGAGGTGAAATTTCCCGTCGACAAGCCCTATGAAGTGAAAATCCATGTACCCGAACCCTATGAGGTCATCAAGAAAATTCCATATGAGGTTAAGGTGCCAGTGCCACAGCCCTACGAAGTGATCAAAAAGGTGCCACATGAGGTGAAAATCGAAGTGCCGGTGCCCAAGCCCTACGAAGTGATCAAGAAGGTGCCGTACGAGGTGAAATATGAGGTGGAGAAGCCCTATAACGTTGAGGTAGAGAAGCCCTACGATGTTGAGGTTGAGAAACCGTACACGGTCGTTGTCGAGAAGAAGGTGCCTTATGAGGTTAAGGTGCCAGTCGATAAGCCCTACAAGGTTGAGGTAAGTCTTAGCTGGAAGCGAAAATATCTCAGTTTGATTGAAATACTTATATATATATATATATATTCATATATGCCATTTCGAACAGGTGGAGAAACCATATCCCGTGCACATAAAGGTGCCCGTACCACAGCCCTACACCGTCGAGAAGAAGATACACTACACCGTCGAGAAGCCAGTGCCCTATGAGGTTAAGGTGCCAATTGAGAAGCCAATTCCCGTCTACACGGAGGTGAAGGTGCCCATTCACAAGGAAATCCCCGTACCACACAAATACACCGTTGAGGTGCCCATCTTCAAGCATCACGAGCACCATGAGGATCATCATGACTACCATCATCACGGTGGTCACCACTACTAAAGAAAGCACAGAAAGCGAGCACAAGGAGTAAACGAACAACAAGAAGAACAACAAGAACGAGAAAGAGAAAAGAATGTGAGAGAAGACACAAGGGCATCTAGCAGAAGAGTCCTTATCGCATTCACGCAACTAGGCAACGTTGAGCTGGACGTTGAACGGGTGATAAACACAAGGAGGAGGAGGAGGAGTAGGAGTCAGAGCAGAAGGAGGAAGTGGAGAAGGAAGAGGAGAAAGGAGTAGAATACCAGGTAGCTAGTGAGAGGACAAACTAACTAGCTACTTGGTTAAGCGAGATCTTGCGATCTTTCCTTAAAAAAAGATAACGAAAAACAAAAAAACACCTTTTCGGAATTTCGCATATGTTTTGAAGCCAAATGTGTTATACTTTATTTGTATCATTGTGTAAGTTTTTTATTTAAATTATAAGCGAAAGAAACACTGAAAAAAAACAAAAGCGATAATTGCATTAAATGGGGCGGAACGGGAAACGGGAAACATGGCAATATACAGTGAAAGCGAAAAGCAACTGAGGCACAACACGCTAACGACCCGAAAGCAAACGTAACAAATTGAAAGGAAACTGAAAATTGAAAACTGACTGAAAACCAGTTAAGAGTTGTTGTTGTTGCTGTTGCTGTTGCTGTTTTGATATAGCCGTGTCTGCAATTTTGCTGTGTGTATTCTTGGCCAGTTCGTTATGCAAGTGAAACGAAGGCCCGATTAGCGATTGCATCATAGCTGAAAACTAATTACAGGAAGCAACGAAAGAAACGTAAAGTTTGCCAGCAAAGCCATTAATCAGTTGGTAAATAACCACATTTTTCGCAACAATTTTTGTTTTGGATTTTTTTTTTTTATGTTTTTTTTGTATTTTTCTTTAACTGCCGCGTTTTGAAAATGTTAAAGTTTCCATTCTTATTCAAATAGGATTTTTGCAATTTTATTTATTGCCAGTGTATTGCCAATAACTGTGCAATTTGTGCTGCTTAAGTTTTATTGCTCAAACTCAGCAAATGTCGAACGGAGTACAAGATACGATCGCTCAATTATTTAATGACCTCGTTTTTTGGCACAAGTGCTAACAGTGCTAACATTCATCACGACTGTATTTCGTAACTGCAATCATTACAATTGTAATGCCTTGCATGTGCAATGAAAACTTTGTTGAATGCATTTCATTTATTTGGCAGCTTTGAATTGCGCGCCTCAAGAAGTGAAGCACCCTGTGGCAATAACCCGTCTCGATTTATTTCACACAGGGTGGCTGTTTTGTGTGGATGGTGTGGATCTTGTCAATCAGCTGTTCATGCAGACGCTGAAGAATAAGCAAAACAGCGTCACATCTGACAATAAACAATAACTTGAACAATATTTAATTTAAATTGTGTGCTTAAGAAATGGCCGACGATGGAGAAAACTCAGTGGACAATCGAGCAACAGATGATAACAAACCAGAGAAAATGTTCACGCTGAAGAAATGGAATGCAGTCGCAATGTGGAGCTGGGATGTCGAATGCGATATTTGCGCTATTTGCCGCGTCCAGGTAATGGGTAAGTATTCAAGATATTGTTAATTGCTATTGAATTTGTTCCACTTTAGTTGCACACTCTATTTTTCAAAAACACAAACAATTAAACATTGGCGCTTTGTTATTTCAGCCACAATTGAAGTAAAGCAAAGGGAGTAAGATGTGGCAGCTTACAGCGCATTATTTATGACCACTTCAGTCGGAGGTCTTCATTCGATTTTTTGGCAAGATTTCCTTAAATACATTTGAATATTACTCTGTACTGAGCGTTCTATGATTTATATGTACACATATTTGTGCATGGGCCAAGAATATAAAATTCTGATCGACGCACATGATTACTATATCAATAGATGACTTTTCATCAAGGCCTTTCCATATTCACATATAAGCTCAGTGTTTTATATATTTTTTAAATTAAACACAAATGAGTTCAATTTTATAATGCGATTACTTTGTCGAAAATATTTTGATCTTTATCTTAATACTACATTTCTGTTTGGAAACACGATTTCTTAAACCTTAAAAATGCCATTTGGGTAAATAATTGTATCATCTTTATGCTGATGTATGTCAAATTCGTACACATATTGATTGTATTTGTTCTTTATATTATGCATCTGATGAGTGCATAATCCAGAGTGTATAATCAGTGAATCGAATCGAATCAGCATCGCTGTTTGGGTTTTCCTTGCTTGTTTTCGAACTGCCGTAACGCTGGCGATAAGCGTACAGACACGAACTGTTGAATAACTCGGTCACTTTGTCTATACGTACATACGTCCGATATTTTGTAAAGATCAGTATATATATAAATCGACACAAACTGATCACGTTAATATTTTCGTCTCATTCGCATTCGTCTCATGTGCAACTAAGTACAATTATAGCTATGAATATGAGTATATATATTCCGCATGCATGCCAGTTAGCATCGAAATGAAAATAATATATTTATATTGATCACGTATCGTATGCGTCGACATTGGGCAACCGTAAAATGCATTTCGAAGGTCCCGTGCCAATTTTCCGCGCTCTTTTTAAAGCCGTTATATATTTAGTAAAAAAAACAGTTAATTTCGTATGTTTTATATATTTATATATTTTGTTTTCATTAAATTATTTTACAATAGTCATTTAAATAGATATTTATGTATATATATATGCGCAGTTGTTGCGTTTGCTATTCTCTATATAGATTCATTATCTTTTTCTTTACATGCTGTGCTAATATTCGAATAGCCAATGGGATTGATATATTTCTTATGTTTTGTGTAAGGTGGGGGCTCTTGGCTTTTTTGGGATAGTATTTTTTCGCTTATCTACTAAAAGTATATATGTCATTTCTCTAAAGCGACAAAACTTGATCATGTCTCGGTCATATCTAGTCAACATAATTAGTGCTAAACTCATAATTTACACAATCATAAAAACTACATAGGGTGGGGCTGGGGGAGGAGGGGGTGGGGAGTGTCTTAGCGATATAAATATTAATAAACATAATAACAATAATAATTATATATGTATATATAAAGGAAATTCTTTTTTTTGTTAAGAAAAACATGCGCGTTCTCTCTCTCTCTCTAATTACCGTTATCGGTATCGATATCGATATCGATAGCGATAGTTGTACAACTTAAGCACTAAGGCACTAGTCTAATATTTGGTTTGATCGTATCAAGGTCCTGCTTTCTGCTGCTGTTGTAGCTGTGGTTGTGGTTGTGGTTATGGTTGTCTCCATGGGTTTACATGTTAAAGGACAATGGCTTAATGTTCGCCACCGAGGACATGCGACGGACGCGTCCCATCATCTTCCTCTCAATGTCCTCGAGCGTCTTGCCCTGCGTCTCGGGCACGTAGAATATCACAAAGAACATGCCAACGCAGCAAATGGAGCCAAACAACCAAAAAGCTCCATGTGCCCCAATTAATCCTGTAAAGCAAATGGATCACATGATTAATATGCTGAACAGAATATATATTCGGATATATAAATTGTGTAAACTCTGAGCTATGCTTTGGAATCTTGTTTTTTTTTTGTTTGCTTAGTTTAAGGAACTTACTTATCAAGTCCAGGAACGTCTTGGTCACCACAAAGGTGCACGTCCAATTGAAGGCGGTGGCCACCGATGCCGCCGAGCCGCGTATTTTGGCCGGCAGAATCTCGCCCATCATCAGCCAGGGAATGGGACCAAAGCCCATCGAGAAGCCCAGAATGTAGATGACAAAGCAGCACAAGGGCAACAGGCCCACTTTGGACACATCCATGCCGTTGGCCTTGCAATAGAAGAAGCCGCCCAGCACGAACAGCGTGAATATCATCGCTATATTGGACACGTACAACAGAATCTACAAGCACCGAGAGAGATCCCAATTGAAATCCATGTTAATTCGCATTGCTTTTAAATGGCACTCACCTTACGACCGGCACGATCAATCAGCAATATGCCAATGAATGTGGCTATAAAGTTGACGCTACCCACAATGATGGTGCATATGTTTTCATCGAGAGTGGAGCCGGCTTCCTTGAAGATGTGGACCGTATAGAAAATGACGGCATTAATGCCGCTCAACTGCTGGAAGAACATCAGGCCCAGGGATATCGACAATGGCTTCAGATTGCTACGCTTCAGCAGCTCCAGCATTGTATTGTGTGTCGCCTGCCTATCGGCATCCGCCTGGGAGCGCATCAGACCCTTCAGCTCCGGCTCCACATCGGCCTCCTTGCCACGCAGCCAGACGAGAGCCTTGCGTGCCCGCTCCTCCCGGCCGCGGCTAACATACCAGCGCGGCGTCTCCGGGATGAGGAACATCAAAATGAGAAATGGCACAGGCAACGCACCACCGAGGAACGCCAGCATTGACCAATCTATATAGGTGCCGGCGACAAAGCACAACAATATGCCAATATTACCAAATGCCGTCGGCAACAAACCCAACGTGCCACGCACTTCCGGCTGCACAGTCTCGCCCAGATAGACGGGCAGCGATAGCGATGCGATGCCCACACAGAAACCGGCCAGAAAGCGTCCACACAGCACCATGCTCACATTGACAGCACAGGCGATCAGCAGCCAGGAGATGATGAAGGGCACCGCCGTAGCCAGAATCGTGTTGCGCCTGCCCAGATACTCAATTAGTGGACCGCCGGCAATGCCGCCAGCGAGGCCAGCAAGTGGCATAATTCCACCTACCCAGGAGGCCTGAAAAAGGATTCAAAAGAAAATTGTCTTAAACCAAATCAGGAGTGCGGAATATATATAAATATATATTAAAACTGAAGACTAGTTTGCCCACATGGGTATATCGAGGCGGCTGATCAAGAATATATATTCTCTATGGTGTCATATAAGTCATCTCCAATGCGTTGCGTACTTTACAACAAAATGAATATACCCTCTACCAGCAGTATAAAAATGCAAAACTTGCCAACTATTTTCACTTAAAAAACACGTTCATAAAAAACATTTTCGACATGCTTTGCAAGCATTTTAAGTAAGTTTTAAATTAAATTGGCTGAATTCCAATTTTTTTTTGTTTGACAGAGTTTTCGCTTTGTTCAAATTTAATTAATTTATACAGCAGATACATAAATATATATATATATATAAATATATAATTGTTTTGAATGGAAAAACGTGTCCGACTTTCAAGTGTTAATCTTGAACTGTTCTGGCAATCAGTGACGTCAATTACTGACCGACTTAATTCAGCTTCAGATTTGAAATCGAAATTTAAAAAACGCATTCTTCAACTTGAATATTTGTCAAATTCTGGTCTAATTTCCTGTCTCTGGTTTCATTTCACACTTACTTGGGCATCGGACACGTCGAAGGACGTGAGATTTCGGTCCGTCATGGAGACGAGGGCGGGTGAGGTGTAGGCGCTGGAGAAACCCACAACTAGGGAGCCCAAGGAGACGCTTAGCGCAGCGAGCACCTGTAAATGGAGGACAAAATAATATTTCAAATTAGAATGTTTGCTGATTTGGAATAGAGGTGTGTGTGTGTGTGTGTGTGTGCCCCAGTCTACCTGAGAGTAGGTGCACTTGGCCTTGGGCTCCTCTATGGGCACCGAGAAGGACACATGAGTGTCCGCACGCATTAGGATCTTCATGTTTGTGATGAGATCAGAGATCGGTGCTAGCTTTCACAACACAACAAATGGAGTCGGCAACCTTGCTGGCAACTGGCAACGGGCAACTGGCAACAACAAGCACTGCCGCCTTTCACTAAAACGCTGCTCGAAGCCTTGCTCGAAACGGAACACAGAACGTGGGAGGCGGAAACTTGGATTTGGATTCGGATTTGGACACCGACAACGAGAGACCGAGATAACTAACGCATTTGTTGCGCTTTGCCGGACAAATGTGAACTGAAACTGAAATCAGTGGAATTTTGAATGCAATTCGATTTCAGCTCAGCTCAGCTTGGCTCAGCTTAGCTCCGCTAGGCCGTTAGAATTTCGAGTGCGATTTGTATGGTCACGTACTATATATATACGAACTATAATGCATATACATATATATATATATATATATATATTTGCCAAGCAATAACTGATAGATACGGTGGCTTATCAGTGCATGTGTATTCAATCAGTGGCCAGTGCGCAACAATTGATTATGTCTCGGCTCAGCTGAATCTTTACAAGCATCAGCCTTAGCATCAGCTTCAGATTTTGCTTCAATTATGGTCAGCTCTGAGGCACAGCTGTTGACATCAGCTTATCACGCTGTTTACGTGTGCCACCAAATGATTCTACGGCTCAAGATTAGTGCCCCAACAAAACACTTGCTCTCGAGTTAAATGTGCAAAAATTCGGTTTACGTCGGTTTCTTTATTTTATTTTAATTTATTTTTGTTCTTGGGGAGAGAACCAGATGCGACTCGATTAATATGCAAAGTGCAACTAAGTCACATTTGGCCAGCAGGCAGCAGCAAGAACAGATGCAGTTTGCACTTCAGTGCCACAGTTGAAAACTCTGACTTTCCCCAAAGCCGACTCTTAAATGCTCTTTGCCAAAAGGTGTTTGATTGATATCCAAATCTAAACTTATCTTATGAGTCAATTGTTGATTGGAAATTAGGGACTTCTAACTTGAATACTTGGTGTCTAATCTAAAATACTAATTGTTCTAACAAAAACTCCTAAAAACTCCTCTGATTAGACGCACTTGGACATATTTATCGCCTGATACGTTGGGCTGATCTATGCCAGTTATCATTTAGTTTCAAGCCCGCATAAATGCTGATCACAAATTATACATGTACCCCAGCAGAAAGTGTATCGAAAAGGTAGCTTATGGAGGCCATGCATCCATCAGTTATCAAGGCGCTCTCTCACTCTCATTCCCTCTCTTTATCTGTCTATCTGTCGTTCTATCTCTCTCTGTCTGCCTCTCTGTGCGGTGAGTGTTTATATATTTTTAGTCTGGGCATAAGTAACTAACTATGTGCGTTATTTCAGTTTCAATTTCAATTAAAGAGCGACTGGGTTTGCGTGGGTGGTTGAGGGGGATGGGGAAAGGGGGGGCTGGCAGTAATCTAGGTGTGCGAAAATAGATCAGCCACGCGCGTCTTTTTCCCAATGGTGACCCACAAACGAAGCGCTCTAAATTGCTCAAAGATTGAATGCGAGCTTCAACGGTTGCTCTTGTTCTTGTTGTTGTTGTTGTTTGTTGTTGCTCTTGTTGTTGTTGTTATTGTTGTTCTTGTTGTTGTTGTATTTTATGGGGGCAATATGAATGGCATTCATAAGGCCATTACCCATCACACACACTCACAGGCACTCATTCGCAGTCGTGAGCGCTCGCTTAACAAGCCCACAATGGCGACCGGTTAAGCGTTTAAGTATAAACAAAATACGAAAACGCAACTAAACCATTAAGGTTAATATTATTTATAGATTCAATTAAGAATTGGCTATTTTTCGGCATTTGTTAATTGTGTAAATTTTGATTGTTGAATATGATAAGAAATTCCAAATATTTTCCTTCTAATCAGATGCAAATATTTAATACAAATATTAACTTCTTGTCGACAACAAAGATTCAAAACACTCAATGAGCATTGAAATAATATTTGAAACAAGTTCTATTTTAGTATTTTAAGTTTCCAAGTTTGAATTATGATATTTGAACTTGGTTTTCATGGTTTCCAAGAATTGAGCAACATTGAATTCGGACTTTTACTTATTTTTCTTATGTTTGATTTTTAAAGGAACTTCTTTGAGTAAATACTTTTCAAATACTTTTCCCGATCTCATTTGAACTTAAATTTGAGGTCAGCTTGCTGAAGTCTTTGCAAGAATCTGATTTGACGTACCTGTGTCCATATGTAGATGGGATTCGTTGTGGGCCTGTAGACCTCCAGCTTGGGTTTGCCATCCTCGGTAATTTGTCGGACATAGGGCACCGCATGACGGATATTTTCGCCCCGCTTGTTGCCCATCTCATCCATTTCGTAGAGTCGACGGCTGTGAATCGAAAAAAATATATATATTAATTTATTTTGTAAATCAGAATCAGAATTCAGATTAAGTTTGGATTCGCACCTCTTGCGTGAATCGGTGCTGATGGAGCGCTGCTGTTGGAAATTCTGTCGAGAGCTGACAAAATCTTCGTCGCTTTCGCTCTCCAGATCCTTGAGGTCGATAATGACTGGCTTGGTGATGTCCTTGGGACGATGTATCAGACGCTTATGCTCGGCGTCCTCGCCCTCCTCGTCGCTGTCGGTGCTGGAGCCGTGTAATACTTTGTCGAGCTTGAATGTGACCCGTGGATCGAGACTCTGATGCTTGCGACCCTGGAATTCGCGACGGGTCTTGTGAAACTCCTCCTCTGATGACGACTCCTTGAGCAGATCCTCCAAAAATCGGGTGCCCTTAATATCGAGCGAGACGTGCTTCTTGGCCTGAAACTGACGGCGATTATCGCTGGCGAGTATGTGACGCAAATCCTTCAGGATGCCCTTGTGATCCACACTGGTCGCCTTCTGCTGCTGGTAACCAACGCGCCTATCCTCAAAGCTATCGTCGTCGCTGGTCTCCGCGGCAACAGTTGCCTTGCTGCCGTTGTTGTTGTTATTGTTGTTGTTGTTGTTGGTGGCTTGCTGCGGCGCCTTCTCAAAGGAGACACGCGAACCCTTCAACGATTGCTTGCTGCGATGCAGCTCCTCATTCACAATGCTTCGCTGCTGGCGATCGCGATGCGGCTCCAAGGATGTTGGTGGCGGTGGCAGTGGCGTCAATTCCAAGCTGCCACTGGCACGCAAATTGCCACGTTGTTGTTGCAGTTGCTGCTGTTGTTGTTGCTGCTGCTGCTGTTGCTGTTGTATTTGCTGTGGCGGTTCGTGGATGTCATCGTCCTCGAGCAGTGGTCGAAATGATAACGGCGGCTCGTCATCAATGTCATGCAACAGACGTAACGGTTGCTGCAACTGTTGCTGTTGCCGTTGTGTATGTAGTGTATGTTGCTGTTGTGGCTGCTGTTGCTGCTGCTGTGGTTGCTGTTGCAGAAATGGGAACTGCTGCTGCGGATGACGCTGCGGCGCCGCTTGCGGAAATGGAAAAGGATCCTCGGGTAATATTGTGTCCAAACTGGTAGCCGTATTCGATGGCGACAGATTGCTCTCGACACGCTGATAGCCGAGCTCCTCCTGTTAAAGTTGGATTATGATTAAACATGAATACATATTTGCATGCATTATTAATATAGTCAACAACTCAGCCGTCGATTACCATTCTCGACTGTTCTTGGCTGCTTGCCAATGTCAAAGGTTAAATGCCAGCATTAAACTGCTGCTTGCTTATCAACATCTATCAGCTCTCAGTTCTGCATGCGTGACTTGCTACCTTATAATTTGATCACTATTTTAATGGATCAGCAGACTAGTTAAGCCTAATTCATAGTAAAGGTTTCAATTTTAGCAATATCATTCAGCAATTCAGTTATCTAAATTATTATCATTGCTAGTAACTATCAAAAAAATAATAAACATTTTCACAAACTTACACAAAATCTGCATAAAAATGAATTTCTGCGAATAGTCTGCAATATTTCTACTTTTTTCCTTTATTCCCTTTTATTAGGCGTTGTTCCTGACCAAAAACTAGGCATGCTACAAAATGCCTTGTCTTTCATCAATTATTTATATACACCTCTATAAATATGCCTTTTTTCCAGGGTATCTTGGGACGGCTCGGTGCTTTTTTTTTTCGGAAATCCGCATTTTTTGTCCGCCTAGACTATTCCAATTTGATAATGCTATAATTCAAATTGTTCAATTGAATCTTTGTAGCCTGACACGTGCTTATCGCAGACGTTCAATGACACTTTAAAGAACGAGGTCTCAACAAAATTTGGGATGCTGATGATGATTAGCTAATGTAACCCATTACAACCCAAAACATAACACGAATTATTTTACACAGTTCGAGCAAAAATCTAAAGAATCAAATCGTTAATATTTAAATTAGAGTACTTACACCAGCTCTTGTTAGTTTCCCCTTTATTTTGCCCATTGCGCTGCTCAGCGGTTGGTGGTGGTGGTGGCCTCCTCCTCCGCCTCCTCCTCCGGCGCCACCGCCGGCGCCGGCGGCTCGATTGTCGCGTCCACTCATCTTATCAGCGAATTGTTGCCAGGCTAATGTTGAACTTGAACTTAGTGCTTAACCTTCCTTCGGTTGGGCAGTTCAGCTACTTTTATTAATATGCGACAAGACACTTGGCTGCATGTAATTGTAAACAATGTCTCGTTACTCTTCTTCTTGTTTTGTTTCTTTGTTTGTATTTTGGATTTTGTCTTTGCTGCAAAGAGTGAAAGAGAGAGAGAGATAAGAGTTATAGTCGTTATATTTATAGTCTACGTAAAGCTATAGTAATTTACAACTGTTGCACTTGAAACCAATCCAAAGGTGGCTACCCAACTGAAACTAATCAGTTTGTATATACTATACATTCATTATCTAACTATAATGATGTCTGCAGTCTTATCGTGCCTCAAGTATTTTGTCTTCGATAGTGCAAGCCCACCTACCATGGGGGAAACACACCCACTTTCCATATACATATATATATATATTTTTATATATACTAAGCGTATAGACATATATAAAGTATATAACTGTTTGTCCTTGAGAGCACGCGCCGCTCTTGCTCTGTGTACAGTTGCTCATAAAAATATGGTCAAATATTAAAATGTTTTGATTCATTTGTTGTTCGACAATTGCTTAAATTCTTTTCATATAATTTTATATTGCTTGTGGCATTGCTAATGGAAATGAGTTTATTCTTAATGTTCCTTTATAAGTTAAACCAACGCATTTCAAAGTTATGTCGTCTTATAGTTATTGCTTTTTTATTGCCAAGCATTTGTAGTTGTGTCAATTTATTTCCGCTGCTCACTGTTGGCGCCTTTTTCACTTTCACAAAAATAGTTTGAGAAAAATGTTGTTTATATTTGCATTTTTTTTTGTTTTCGTTTTTGGCATGTGGCGACAGTTGGCAAAAATATGTTTTAAAAATTTTCCACCTACAAATTTTCGATTTTTTTCTATATAAATATTTTTGCAGTGCTATCTATTAGCTGCGACAGTTAATTATAATTTTCGTGGGCCAATTTTTTGCTCGATTTGTGATTTTTTTGTTTGTCTGTTTGCCATTTGTTATTCCTGCGTCATGTGATTCTGATGCTGATGGGACGCGTGGGCGCCATGACGTCGACAGCGACGGCGACGCCTTTGTGGCTGCCTTCCTTTTGCGCTCTCTCCTCTGTTATTGGTTTGCCCACCAATGAAATAACATTGTGCGACTGACTTACATTTATAAATGTATATGTGTGTGTGTGTCTTTTATCGCTGCATTTGACTTATATTAATTTTTTTTTAATTCGCCAAGAAGTGTTAATTGGCCGTGAAACTGCACATAGATGTTTGTGTGGACAGGTAATGAATCATGGTAGGCACACATGCATAATTAGAGTAAAGTTGTTGAGGGCAGAGAGACTGTCGCTATTGAGCGATCGGCCGCCGATAAAGAGTGTTTGCACATACGCAAACATATGCATACATAAGCAACTGTATGCTCTTAACCCTAGCTTCAAATGCGCTCTCTTAATTGCTTTCGTTCTCTTAAATTGCGCTCACGTGCCGTGAACGTCGCACGCTCTGTCATCGAGCACACACACACACACTCAACATTGCAACGTTGCGAATTTCAATCTGTATATTTTCGTTTTTTGTTTTTGGACATTTATTTTTACATCAAATTTATGTATGCTATTTTTGTATATATTTTGCTTTGTACATTTTTGTTAATTAGCAAAGTCAAATCCTGTTTGTTACATATTTAATTGGCTGCAATCGAGAGGCGCCCACATTATGATTGCGGTTAAAGCTCCTGTGACTTTTTCACTTTGCGCGTTCAAAAGCCTCATTTTTGAAATTCGCAATTCTCGAGAAATACAAACAATATACATCTGTCTATATGCATATGCATACAACTTTCTAGCTGTCTAAATATCTGCAATACTTTCTCGTCTGTTGTGTATATTTGCGAAAAACAAATTACAAATTCTAAAATTAACCATTTTTTCATGGTCAGGCGTTCTCTAAAATTGTTTCGACTGTTTGCAATTTTTTCTCTTTCAACTTGTCTCAGCCTCGCGTATGTGTGTTTGTTCTTGTTGTTGTTGCGCATCACTTTTGCCAAATTGCCAAAAAAAAAAAACCACACACACAAATTACGTAAAACAAATGCATTAAATAACTTCAGACTAGTTTCCAGACGGCGGCTCATTGACGTCGCTTACAAGTAATGCGCATAAATTAACACTAATGATTGACGCATAAATTTCTTGCACCAGACACCTTAGAGACTTTTTTTTATTTCTTTATCGTCAAATGGACTTGTTAGTGTTGCCTGAATAAATTTAAGATGATAAACGAACCGACACACAAAACTTCATAAGACTACGACCGGAACTTAGAGCGCGAAAAAAAGAAACAAACTATAAATAAATAACAATAGCAACGAATCTAAATAATTTGGTTTTGCAATTTTACTGTCTTTGAATTATTTGTATTATTACTTTGCACATTTATTTTATTTTATTTTTATATTTTATTTTCTTAATGAACGTGTAGTTTTTGCATAGTTTCGCTTTTGCTTGCACGAAGCGAACGCTGAATTATTTTACCTTTTGAACAAACTACTAAATGTGATATCCACTATTGTGGTACTGAAGCACGAGATTCGAATGCGCAACGTTTATATAGCGCACAGCAATTCACAGAAACGCGTTCGAGCTTTTTTTACACTGAACGGTAAAACAGGCGAGAATGAGAGAGAGAGAGAGTGAGAACGCCATGGCTCTCCCACAATGCGCGCCTCTGTGTGTGTGTGAGTGTGCTGTGTGTGCTGTGTGCGGGCTGGTGAGCAAGGAAACTGAATTTTTGGAGAGCAAAGTCTGCGAAGGTCGAAAAGAAGGCATGAATGAAACGAGGCGTGTGTGTGTCTGTGTGTGTGATGACGACGCCAAAATTAGATGATAGATGAGTGGAGAGCAAAGTCAAAGGTGTAGGAGTTGTTGTTGCTTGGCTACTGCTGCTGCTGTTGCGGGAGATTGGTGAGCGCCGGCGCGAATGCGCTGCCGCGAGTGCCACGCTTTTGTTGCTGCGCTGCTTTATGACGCATTTTGGGCATCTCTTGCTGGAGGACGCGACGCGACACAGTGGCACCAGCATCATCATCATAGTTTTTTATTGATTTGTTTTGGCTGCCGTCGTTGCTCTCTCCACTTTGGGGAGTCGTTTCAATTGTTTGCCTCGCATGCGTTTCTTGTTTGAGCCAATTGATTTCTATTTACACATATTTTCAATTGAATATTATTAAATTGACTTTGAGGGCGCGTGCAAATTCTAATTCCTGCCCAGCCTTGAAGCGCATTTTGCGTGGCTTCTTCTGCTTCTGATTACGATTCTTCTTTCATTTTTCATTGCCAAAAAAAACAAAAGAACACATCAATTGTGTTCATAATAATTGTGGCATCATCGCCTGCTATTATTGGTGCAAACAACGCGCCCCCAATTGTCGGACGGGGGCTCGTCTTTCTATGTATTTCAACAAATGGCATACACATTGCATCTTTCTTTAATGATTCCAGTTTGTTCCAACTGTTTCTGCTGTTTAAACGGGTTGTCATTGCAAATAAATAATACATGAGATAGGTAAAAGTACGCATATACGTATGTACATAGGTATGTGTGTAAGTGTGTGTATGTGTGTTGTTTATCTACCTACATAGATAAGCGGAAAGGTTTTAATCACCAACTCTGACTCATTTACCATATTATTTATTCGATAACAATAATATTTACATTTATTCACATTTTAGATAATGTATTTTGAATATTTGGAGTATACAGGGTATTTCATAGATCGTATCGTCCGCTACAGATTTGAATTTTTGCACCTTAGCTTATGACCGTCATTTGCCCTTGACATTAGCTTAGAATACATTTAAACCGCAGACCAAGAGTTATGATTACATTTTAATTATCAAGGTTTCAATGGAAAGCAATATAGTAAAAACAATATATGAACACACACACACACACATATGCACTCTCAACAAATATGCAGGGGAGGTCAAACACGAGTCACCGTCACGAGTGCAAAACCCGTTTTGCCAGCCAAAAAAAGCTGTCCGCAGTGCGGAGTGTATCTTTCTTAAGAGAACTTAAAAATGGCTTGCCAAATGTACTCAAAAGTAGATGATAAAAGAAAGTGCATTCAACTTAAATGTGCATTTGCTAATTTCTAAAGTAAAAGCAAAGTGAACGATGATTAATTATTTCGGTATATATTTATCCATTACGTACTTCTTCTGATTTTAATTAGTGCTGTTTCATGAAATGTTTATTACAACATGTGTTCAGTATTTATATAAATAGTTAATAACTACATTTATAAACATTTAAATTGTCACAATATATTTGCGTACTGTAGTATAACTGACAATTAGCATGACGCAACAGAAAATTCCACCTGCTCATTCTGAGTAGCGCAATAACTTCAAATCGCAGTCAGCCAATCGGCAGTCAGCCGTCGGCAACGGCATTCGCTTGCCTATTCTCGCTTTACCTATTTTTAGAGCGAACTAAGCAGAAAATGGCAAAAATTCGAGCAACAACAACAACGAACACAGCATAGCAGACGAGCCCCCAAGACTTGGCGGGCAACAGCTGCTCTCCCAGCTCTCAGCAGCCGTGGCAGAAAAAAAAAAAGAAACAACAGCCACAGCACAGCAAATGTCGAGAGAAAATGCAGCACTTGGCAACACCGAGATGTAAACTGTAAAAGCGCAAAGAAAAATAAAAAATGTTGCAGTCGATGCACTGCTGGCGTTGTGAAGCCACGCACGCGCGCAGGTTGCCAAAAATGCTGATGCAATTGCTAGTTATTGCGTCAGCCAAAATTCTTCTTTATTTATGTTAAAGTTGCCAGAACCATAGACATAAAGTTATGTACGACTTAAATAATAAAACTTGAGCAAATTAAAATCAATTTTACGAAATCATTAAAAGCTAATTTATCCATCCAATCGCAGCGCACGATCCGAATCATTTAAATTTCAGAACATGACACGTAGTCGGCAGAGAGAGAGAGAGAGAGCGTTGCTCTTATCGCAATTACTCTCGCGACTCTTACACACACCCATGCAGAGCAGAGCGCAATGCTTTCTTGAAGCCAAAAATGCTAAATTTAGTGTGCGAAGTCGAAAAAAAAAATTGTACAGCATGAACAAAAAACAAAAGAGCAACATTTAAAATTTACTTAAGCATGTGATGCCGCACGTTGCGCCTCGCAGCCGCTCTGCGTGTCTAGAAACAATTGTATATTTATTTTAAAACGTGGGCCCAATTTTTGGCACATGATACATGCGCAAAAAAAATAAATAAATACCCACCAATGTTTGTCTGTGTGTATTAATGTGTGCAAATGTAATGATGGCGGTTCGGATGACGTGCTAGCTTTGTGACTACTGACGAGCCTCCAAACCAACAAATACACACACACAAACAACAGCAAGCAGCACACAAACACACATACGTACGCTGAGCGCAATGGTTTCTCTTTAATTTTAAATAATTGGCATGAATTGCTCGGTTTGTCGAGTCGGAAGATATTGCTGGTGACCAAATGTGGGTTAAATTGAAAGCTAAACTGAACTTTAGACTTCCGTTGCTACAAATTATTAACTAATTATTCGCATACTTATGGCTCTTTGTCGATTGCCAATAAATTTTTACGAAGAGTACTTTAAACTTTAACCAGACGCAAAAAAAAAGCTCGCAAGCTCCAATGTGCAAAGTTGTTAGCATTTTTTTGCTGTTTATTTGTTTATTTTTGTTGTTGGTTTATTTTTTCAAATACGTAGCCAGCAGGGCAGCATACGCGTGCTGTGACTGACTTGATGTGCATGCAACGCAAGTATTTGCTCTTGATGCACAGACACAGACACTCATTCACTTAATTATGGCTAAATGGCAACGCCACCCAGCGCCCTTCACTCAAGGTCAAAGTCGCCTCACGCCGCCGAACAGTTCAAAGTTTTTCACGCGATTTCGTCTGGTGCCTCTTAAACGATTCTGCGTCGATCGATCGTACTTTGCTTATTAATAATGTGTATTAGATAATAAAATGTTAATTGTCTGGTTTAGCATGCCCCTTAGTCATACAAATAGTAATAAATAAGTAATTCAATAATTGATTGAAAATATGAAGTAGAAAAATTGCGATTCTGTTTGATTTGCATTTAGTTTTGACTATATATTCCCGGAATGACAAATAGAATGTTAATTTCTTAATTCCAACTGTGTATAGGGAATTTATCTAATTTAACCTGATTAAACATACAAATGAATTTTCAAACAATTTGTTGTGAATTTGGAATTTTAACGTAGGAAAAAATGTATATTCAAAATTCACACAACAAATAAATATTTTAAATTGTGGCAATTCAAAAATTGATTGACTGATTTGCAGCAATTAACAAATTTATCAAAACGACTGATTGAACGTATCGAGTCTTAAATTGAATGTATTCCCCAACAGCAGACAGCAGTAAAAATGTTTTAGTAATTTTCCATGCATTTAAAATATAAATTGAATTTTCATGCAATTATATCCTAAGTATAAAAACAGCGAATAATATTGAACTTCCAGTAGGATGAGGGAGATTAGCAAAGAGAGAATGACTGAGAACAAGTCTGAGAGATAGTGTCGCCACGTGGCGCCTTGTCAAGTAAGCAATCGGCTTTCGTGTAGGAACAAGCCTCGGTGGCGCAGTTGGCAGCGCGTAAGTCTCATAATCTTAAGGTCGTGAGTTCGAGCCTCACCCGGGGCATGTAATTTTTTTTATATTTTATTTATTGTTCACTCCAAATTGCGATTAGTATTATTATTATTTTTTATATGTATATATATTTTAAGTGATTTGTAGAATGCGTTGTTCAAATTAGGCAGCAGCAGCCCAGTCAAAAAATAATAAGCGTGCCAAATTAAATAACAATTGCGTGCGCCAAATAAAAAGCACAACTATTAAATTATGCCATAAAAAGACTGTTTTTGTTTGCTTTTCTCATGCCTTATGCCAGTTAATCTGTCTGTCTGTCTGTCAGGCACGGCACACGTCCGTTGTCAGTTATACCTAATCTAGTAATTAGCAGTAACAACTGCAGTTTAAGTTCAAGTTAGTGACTGTAACAATTACAACACGACAATACAAATGACATTCATACGGTAGAATGCATGATATTTTGCCTTCTTTTTTTTTTGTATTTTACTTGTTGCTGGAAGCAAATTGTAACGGAATAGAAGCGAGTCAGCTGTGTGTAGGAGAGAGACAAGTTCTACCAGTTGATATACTTTATGATGCTAATGTAATGAAAATTGCATCGAACTGCAACTAAATGCATTTGTCACTTTCTAGCTTAGCAAGTCAATGTTTACAAATATTTGAACAGCACTGTTGAAATAAATAAATATTCTATTGAATAATGCTGATTATGCACAAGTTAAAATAGCAATTCTCCAGTCTATGATATTGTAATAGGGTATTTAATGTTCGTCATGCAGAATATGAAGAGTAACTATTGTTGATTAATTGAATATTTATACAGATGATCCTTTCAATAGAGTATTACAAACAGAAATAAATGAATACCTGCATCTGTGTTGAATGTCTGCTTGAAGTGTTCTCGGCTCGAACATTGTTTAACAAATGTCGAGAATATTATCAAATGCATTCTCATATTTCCCGTGCTTATCGCACAAGTTGTAAACCGTAAGTTGCACCTGGAACACTCTACATTAATCAGACTCCTTTCCAGAAGACAGATAAATACATTTAGATATTTACAACAGGCCAAACGTGCAAAACGTGCCCCGACAATAGCGGACTTTCCAGTCTTCCAGGCATTTGCAATCCGTAACACGCCGTCAAGCTTAGTAGTGGGATGTAAAATATCCCAACAATGTTATGCAATTGATAAGCAGGGATTTATCTTGGTAACAACTTGAATAAGTAACTTATTAATTATGATAGGGCTTTATTCCTAGACGATTATGGTTAGCCATAATATGAATCTGTTTTTTATTGATTATCTTGTGGATAGAGAGTAATTTCTTATTTTATGTACAGTACGTTGCGTGCATTAAGAGTTACGTGGAAAATTTTATGGAAATTTACCAACAGAGGGAAACGAACGACATAAGCACACATTCACACATATACAGACACATGCCATATGCATGCAGAAGAAGAAGTGCAAACATTTAGAAAGACAAATGTGTAAAGCAAAAGCGAAACGAAAATCGAAATTTTCCATTCATTTGTCGAACGCGTCAGAAGATGGGATGCAGTGAGCAGAAGACACATTCCTCCCACCACCTCCCCTCCCCCGTGGATCTTCTTGAGCACTTGAACACTCTCTTACTCTTCCGACACTCACATACACAAATACACTCTTTCGCTGTTGTTGTTGTTGTTGTTGCTGCTGTTCTTCTTCTTGGTCGTGTTCTCATTTGTCCTCTGCTCTCTTTCGCTGCATGTGACTGCGATCATTCACCGTTCACTTTGGTCACATTGATTGGACTTTGGGCATTTCGACCCACAAGTGGAACCTGCCAGAATTGCTTCGTTCCGCCTCTGCCGCCTCTCTAGCCTAACCCTCGGGTATTTGCACGTTTTCGCAAATGCCTCGATATCGACTAATTGCCAAAAAAAAAGATTACAGTAGAAGAAAAAAACAGATGCGGTCAACTTTATTTCCGAGTTGGCATCAGTTCCAATCGTTTGTTTTGCATGAGTCGATTTCAAACTTTGGCAAAATCAAATGAATTCTCTTATATTTTGCAATCTTTAACTAGAACCCAACTATTTACACATATATTTATCTTGAAATAATCAATATCAATATTTCCACTCCATATTAATTGTTTGTTGTTTGTCTGAAGACAGTTAATTATGGAAAACCTTCTCTCCGAGCGCCATTAACAGTTAACAGTTTGTGGTTACGTTTTTCAGCCTGCTCTTTGGTTATCAGTTTGTTAATATTCACACCTGCTACTTGGGTCACATGTGCGACTTTCCACAAATTGACGCTGATCAAATTATTCCACCAATAACTTTCCTAACAATTTACTTGCTCTGTACATTTCCATTGGCCATTGCAGCGGTCTTCAGCTGCATGCAACAATATCTCTACACTTTGCAATTACTCTTAAGCCCTAAGACAGCCTCTGATGAGCGATGCACTTAAGAGCGCAGCAAGCAGAGAGAGAGAGAGAGCAGAATACAACTATTTTGTGTAAGAGCATGAGCGGGCCGGTTTTGGGGGCACGTTCGTTATTTTCATGTTTTGTTGTTGTTGTTGTTGTTGTTGCGCACAAGACAGGCCCCCGTGCATGACGTCACGTAAACGAGACCGTTACAGCAAAAGCGATGGAAAACAAGAAGAAGAAGAGCAACAATGACTCGAAAACGAGTTGTGTGAGCGAGAGAGAGAGCGAATCGTGCAACGTGATGTGTGTGGAACGGAAACGAAATAGGGGGTTGAAGTAAGAAGTGACCAACAACATGTGACCAATATTCCATTGGTTTTGTTTCACCCATCGATAAGACGCAATTCTATAGAAACGATAAAAAGAGGCCCGCTCGAACATCTCGTCTCTCGTCTCTCTTTCTCCCTTCTGGTCTATGCTCTCTGATGTATGCTCGTGTGTGTGACAAGTGTTGAAATTATCGGAACAAGCAGTACGCTAATTTTAGACAGGCAACTATTATTGCTACTCTCTTCACCCCGCAACCCGTTAACCTTGAACTTAACAGTGGGCAGTTGTGTTACATAAGGCGAGCGCGGGTTGAATGAGAGACGTGGCATGTTTTGCATATTCCGAGTAAGAGTCTGGTCTGAATGCATTAGGCCCGGTTCATTGGCTGTCTGTCTAGTCAGGTGATGCAAACCGGTATTTCAATGTCATTTAGCATACGTCTATTTTTATAGTTAGATGTCTGCTCGAATCAGCCGACTTGCCCAATAAAAATATTTCAAATGCCAGCTGAACAAGTTTTGTTTTCTATTTCTGTTCCTATTGCCCTTTCATATGTAAATAAAAATAATGTGTATGACGCTAGAATTATTCAGATATGGATTTATGCACTATATATCGCTTAAATTTAGAACGCTAGAAATCATTACAAATCAAGAAAATACCACGAAATATATTAAACCAAACAAACTTTGTGCAAGTTTCTCTACATACACCAAAAAAACATGTTATCTACACACTTCAAATGTTATTGGGGTATATAAAAAGTGTGATAAGATCCAATTGCTTTTTTATTATGCGGCTAAATCGAACAAGTTCAATAAAAAATCATTTACTTTTCCGCTCGAGTGCACCAATTAAACATGTAAATCAACTTTATTATAGTATAAATTCTGCTTAGATAAGGAGCAATAAAAACGTACATTTATTATTTCTATAAAAGTTTCACTTGCCCAAATTTGTCAAATTGTGTGCCTGCCAAAGTCTGCTTGCTATGATCCCAGCACGTGTCATAGCAAACAGCTGATAGCTGATAGCTGATTGCTACAGAAGAATTGAATGCAACATTGCATTTTTGTTCATTGTTCGCAAGTCACCTGAGTTCTGAGTTCCGAATTCTACGTTCTGGTTAGTGGGTACTGAGTTCTGAGTTCTGAGGTCTGAGTCTGGCTTCTGTCACGTCATTTGTCACGTTTCATTTGCCCGTCTGTCGCTGTCCGTTTATTAAGGCCTGACAATGCACATTTGTAATTAACACGCTTTAATCGCTCTCGACTCTGTCGCCCTGCATTCTCGTTCCCATTCTAGTTCTCGTATCGTTGCATTATTCGCGAAAGATGCAAAATGCGGACACACCCTCCTTTTTATGTGGTCCCACAACTGATCAGATCCGACAGCACACACTCAATAGTCGTACGTAGTCGACTGTTAAATACATTGCTGAAAAAGACTCAATTTCTTGCCTGACTCAGATATATATACGAGTATCTATTTTAACTATCGCACAGCGAATGTACTCTTCCAGACGCTATTAAATGGCGCACTTCAATTGTTTACAGCAAAAGTTTTCCAGTGTTTTTATATTTATATAGATCAATAGAGCGTGCTAATGACATGCATCAATATATGGAAAACTAATACTCTGTTTTGCTGATCCAATTATTAAAAGGGGCTATCTTGATTAACTCCATTAAATATTTACTTTTAATTTAGACCTTTAGTTCATACAATTTCCTAGCACTTTTGTGCCACGGTGCTCCGGCCCCTGATTTAAAAAGAACGTTAGATTGTCAATATATATACTGTAGATGCATAGATTGATATATAGCATATGTGTATTTGTGATTGTTTATTGAATTGATTGGCTTTAACTTGCCCAGACAATTGTTATTATGGATGAATTCAAGCTCAAAAGCAAATAAAAAAAAGGCAAATGATGAAATATTCATTGGGTGCTATGATTTACGTATTTCAACGAATTCCAACCATAAACCCAGACTATATTCTAGTCCAATTTCTCAAAGTAGACCTGCGCTAAAATGCGTGCTGTATTATTGGTATAGAATGTGAAATCCATGCGGTAGACACCAGGCGGTACGGGCATACTCCGCTTTTTTGGGTCCATAACAAATCGATCCACGATGATGTAATTCTGGAAATGAGTTCGAGATCAGAACAAATCTAGAAATTTAGAAAAGAGAAACCAGATACGCACCTCGTGGAAAGGACAGGAATGGTTCAAATTGGTGTGCTTCCTTATCGCATCGAAGATGAATCTCTCAATGGAAACATCATATTTGGTGCTGGCCATCAGTTTGCAGAAATCGAAGTGGATGTTGTAGAGAAAGGGGCGATAGCCGTCGATGCGTTGGAAGAACTGCAGTCGGGTTGACAGATTCGTGATGGGCAACTGCAGTATTCTGATCCTGAGGGAGAGCTCCACACTGTTGCGGCCAACGACCTTCAAGCGGCAAAAGTCCCAACTGCTAAACCCATCGTTTGTCGGCAGTTCCTTGCACTTGACATTTGTGAATTTTAGTAGGTTTCCTCCCTACGAGTTACGATTAATCCAGTTCTATTTTCGATTAATCGACCCAAACTTACCACCAAACCAGTGCGGAATATCAATAATCCGAATAGCACTTGAATCAATCGCATTTTAGCCAACAACTAACAACATTTAATCCGTCCAAATGGTTTTAAATTGTTCCGTAAACACAATTCATTAGCAAAGCTCTATTATTTAATCGTTGTTATTAAATATATATTAACAACATTGAATAGTATTTTAAATAGATACTTAAATGTAAATATCCATTGTTATGTTACGCTTCAGCAACTATGAACTATAAAGGCCAATCATTATATATCTATCTATATTTGAGATATCTTATCTGGCTAATCATAATTTTAGCATCAACATTCAATTCCAGTATTCGTCAATATTATTTAAATTTAAAATAAGTTGAGTTTTGACGAAGTTATGGCATTTTGAAGTTTCGACCTATGCCCATATGCCCATTTACCGATTTTCGGGCTGTAATTTTTACTTATGCTCCGACCTCTAATTTCGTTTTCAACTTTAAATGCACGATTGATTTAGGGGCAAAACTATGATCAAAAAGCCTTCGCTTTTTAAAATCAGTTGAGTTTTGACGAAGTTATGGCATTTTGAAGTTTCGACCTATGCCCATATGCCCATTTACCGATTTTCAGGCTATAATTTTTACTTGTCTTCCGACCTCAAATTTCGTTTTCAACTTTAAATGCACGATTGATTTAGGGGCAAAACTATGATCAAAAAGCCTTCGCTTTTTAAAATCAGTTGAGTTTTGACGAAGTTATGGCATTTTGAAGTTTCGACCTATGCCCATATGCCCATTTACCGATTTTCAGGCGTAATTTTTACTTATGCTCCGACCTCTAATTTCGTTTTCAACTTTAAATGCGATTGATTTAGGGGCAAAACTATGATCAAAAAGCCTTCGCTTTTTAAAATCAGTTGAGTTTTGACGAAGTTATGGCATTTTGAAGTTTCGACCTATGCCCATATGCCCATTTACCGATTTTCAGGCTGTAATTTTTACTTATGCTCCGACCTCTAATTTCGTTTTCAACTTTAAATGCACGATTGATTTAGGGGCAAAACTATGATCAAAAAGCCCTCGCTTTTTAAAATCAGTTGAGTTTTGACGAAGTTATGGCATTTTGAAGTTTCGACCTATGCCCATATGCCCATTTACCGATTTTCGGGCTGTAATTTTTACTTATGCTCCGACCTCTAATTTCGTTTTCAACTTTAAATGCACGATTGATTTAGGGGCAAAACTATGATCAAAAAGCCCTCGCTTTTTAAAATCAGTTGAGTTTTGACGAAGTTATGGCATTTTGAAGTTTCGACCTATGCCCATATGCCCATTTACCGATTTTCAGGCTATAATTTTTACTTGTCTTCCGACCTCAAATTTCGTTTTCAACTTTAAATGCACGATTGATTTAGGGGCAAAACTATGATCAAAAAGCCCTCGCTTTTTAAAATCAGTTGAGTTTTGACGAAGTTATGGCATTTTGAAGTTTCGACCTATGCCCATACACCGATATATCGATTTTCGGGCTGTAATTTTTACTTGTCTTCCGACCTCAAATTTCGTTTTCAACTTTAAATGCACGATTGATTTAGGGGCAAAACTATGATCAAAAAGCCCTCGCTTTTGAAGATCAGTTGAGTTTTGACGAAGTTATGGCATTTTGAAGTTTCGACCTATGCCCATATGCCCATTTACCGATTTTCGGGCTGTAATTTTTACTTATGCTCCGACCTCTAATTTCGTTTTCAACTTTAAATGCACGATTGATTTAGGGGCAAAACTATGATCAAAAAGCCCTCGCTTTTTAAAATCAGTTGAGTTTTGACGAAGCTATGGCATTTTGAAGTTTCGACCTATGCCCATACACCGATATATCGATTTTCGGGCTGTAATTTTTACTTGTCTTCCGACCTCAAATTTCGTTTTCAACTTTAAATGCACGATTGATTTAGGGGCAAAACTATGATCAAAAAGCCCTCGCTTTTTAAAATCAGTTGAGTTTTAACGAAGTTATGGCATTTTGAAGTTTCGACCTATGCCCATATGCCCATTTACCGATTTTCGGGCTGTAATTTTTACTTATGCTCCGACCTCAAATCTCGTTTTCAACTTTAAATGCACGATTGATTTAGGGGCAAAACTATGATCAAAAAGCCCTCGCTTTTTAAAATCAGTTGAGTTTTGACGAAGTTATGGCATTTTGATGTTTCGACCTATGCCCATATGCCCATTTACCGATTTTCAGGCTGTAATTTTTACTTATGCTCCGACCTCTAATTTCGTTTTCAACTTTAAATGCACGATTGATTTAGGGGCAAAACTATGATCAAAAAGCCCTCGCATTTTAATCTAAGTTGAGTTTTGACGAATTCTAGAGTAAGTTGAGTCCTTGCCAAGTGCCAGCGATAAGAACTGAATAGCTTTTATGATTATGATTAATGCACAGAAAAAAGACAACATGATAACATAATCGCCTCATATTACTTGGCCTAGTTGAAAGGCCAATAACCGAATCGAATTTCAAAAAACCCCATTAAATGGCTAAAGTTAAAACGCATTTAAAATAAACGTCGTTATTGTTGATCAGCTCGATCGGCTATTGACTCTATAGTAAAATGTAAAATTCGTGGAAATTCATGCAAAAAAATATGTTAACAATTTCCTGTTCGTGGTTTTCAATTTCAATCCATAAATGGACAAAAACAAGAAAGAACAAAACAAAAATAAAAATAAATAAATAAATCATGCACTTTTTCACACCAAATATGAGTAAGAATCAACATATGTACAGAAATACGTACATATGTAATTCTTTGACTCATTCAATGTAAAACTTGCCCCCCCCCCCCGTCCCCATGCAGCTCCCACGATATATGTTTTATCACTTGTTTTTTCGGCCTAGTCAGCAAACGAAGCAGCCCAGCCAATGTGGCGTATACATGTTGAACACCCCGCCCACCCCCCACCCCCAAAACCAGTTTACGCTGTGCGTTTATCACTCCCAAATACCCTGTAAAAAGCGATAAGTGGGCATGCCACTTAAGCAATAGAAAATGCAAATTCAATTTCCACATCGGATAGAACTGATCAGAAATGGGACTTGACTTTGAAGGAGTTTGCTAAAAAACATTGCAATCTTTTAATGCGTTTTTTATTTTGTTTAAACCATAAACATGACAAATTTTATTATTTTTTTTATTTATTTATTTATTAAAATTGTGTACTCTTTTAAATATGTATTCATCTTATAATAATTTCAAGAAACAGATCTTTGTCTTTAATATTCTCGATCTGCGCCTCATTTTATAATTTATTGTTTGAACCAGGGTGTCAAACTGGTGTCGGCTTGACACCCTGGTCTGAACTCATTTGGAGTTCTAATATAAAAGTTCACCGATACGATTCGCGCAAGTACTTTTTTTTTTTTAATTACAGTTATTTTACTATTACAATTTTAAAACTTTCCTTTAATATAGATTAATAATAATTGAATAATTTCTCCAAACTGTGTCCAACTGGAATTGATTTTGCTGTCGATTCTTATTGGCATTGTGCGTTCCAATATGCAACGCTGGAAAGTATGCAATTATAAATAATGTTTTTTTTTCTATGGGTTTTAAGAGTGAAAGCAAAGTAAAGACTTGCTTTGTTGCTGCCCTAGCATACAGGGTATACTACAGTCGAGATCACATTACAACATTAATCTACTTGTTTTTGTTTTCAATATAGGCAGTAAGTACTTATAAATTTTTGCTAACGCATTCAGAATTTGAAATGTCAACACCAACACCTGCATTACAAAGTGGCTCAGGTGATGCCTACACAAATCTATATGCACATATATATAATATATATATATATATATATCTATATATATCATGCACTTTTGCATAGTCAGTGGCAAAAGTTTTACAGTAATTCTGAGAAAATTTTTTTTTGGTTGAGTGAAAAATGAAGCGAATCGTTTTTTGGGCAGGTCAGTGACCCCGCTCCCACGAAAAGGCTCCCGGAATGGCTTTAGAATTATTGGATTACATACTTTTCATTGAATATTGAATGAATATATGTGAAATTACCCAAAAAAACACAACAAAATGTTGAATGAAATCATAAAATGTGCCGACTTAACGACAAAAATCACTCAGCGAATTGCATTGCGAAATCTGAAAATGAATTCGAATCGAAGCGGAACACGAAACTTTATTCGATATTTTAACACAAAAAACTCTGTGTTCTAATCCGGGAAATATGGGAAATATGACATTCGCTGTAGCACAAATTGCATTCTTTTTTTGGCAGTGTATTTTTAATGGAAATGGCTTTAATTATTTATAAATTATTAGCTAGATTTTTTTTTGCAAACTACAAATATAATTCCTGAATTCCTGGACATTTTATGTATAATCTGTACTTTAAATTTTAAATATAAAAGTTCTCGTATACCCAGCAAATATTATGTTTGTTTAATATTATCGATAACTTCAATCCTTTATCTAATATCGATAAGAATTTATTGCCATTGTCAACAAAGGAGAACATTTTGCAGACATATTTTGCTAATCAGAAAACGATATACCCCTTGACTATATATTGATCATCAGTCAAAAGACGGAAGAAACTCGTAGAAATTTGCACTTACTGCTGGGACAGACAGACAGACGGACAAACAAACGGGGAGTATTTGCGTCATCTGTGTTGGGTTGTTCGAGAGTCGCCTCTAATTGGCAGCCAATAATGTCGCTGTTGTTGTTTGTCGCATTTGGCTGACATTTCTCGATGTCGTCTCAAGTGCAGCGTGCACTCGAGATCAGTTATGTAATTCTCTAATTATTTGTTGTGTTTTTACGTTACAGATTCGTGTTTGCGTTGCCAGGCGGAGAACAAGCGGGATGTGTTGGGTCGCCAGGATTGCGTTGTTGTTTGGGGCGAGTGCAATCACTCGTTTCATCACTGCTGCATGTCCTTGTGGGTGAAGCAGAACAATCGCTGTCCGCTGTGCCAGCAGGAGTGGTCCATTCAGCGCATGGGAAAATAAGCCACGGGAATTCTCAGAACCGCAGCCTCAATTAAATAGCCTTTGTTTTAGCTTAAGCGGAAAGTAAATAAAAATAACAAATATTTAATACAACCAAACTGTGTAATTTGTGCGTTTATCAAAGTTATTGCGCAAAGCAAAACAATTGTACATTCAGTAACTGATATGAATATTAAAATCTTTATAGGAAAATCAAAAAAATTACATGCCCCGGGTGAGGCTCGAACTCACGACCTTAAGATTATGAGACTTACGCGCTGCCAACTGCGCCACCGAGGCCATGTTCTAGTAGCCGCTTAACAATCTACTTCTACCCAGAATTATTATAGATACATGCCAAGTCGACTGCTTGAAGCTTTGCAATGTGTGTTTAGAAATGCTCTTGCAATTATTTCATAGGCCATCTGCAGGCGCAATATGAGCTTTTGTTCAAGAATTTTACGGTAAAAACTCCACTTGAATTGTATTAGTTATTGGCAAAGCGTCCACCACCTGTCCCTTTGGCGCAGAGGATAGCGCGTTGGACTTCTAATCCAAAGGTCGCGGGTTCGATCCCCGCAAGGGATGTCAAGTTTGAACTTCACTAAAATGAAGTTCGATACGATTTTTTATATATTTTTTTATTTTTACAGTCTAATTTTCATCACACATTTAATTATAACTGAAGTAACAAGTTGCCAGAGGGCGCCGATTAAGTTTTTGGCTGCAGAGACGGTGACAAATTACGCTCTAAAACAGAAATATTCAATCGCAATTTCTCCACTTTAGCGGCATTCTCTACTGAGCTCTCGTCAGCTAATCGCTTAACGCGGATCTCTTGAATGGAAGCTGCCATAAAAACAAGGGTCAAATAAAAAGCACATTTATATAAATATAATTAAAGTTCTACTCACGACTATATGGCGTGTATTTGTCCGACAAGAGATCCTCCAGATTATAGCCAATAAAGCCCACAACGGCTGCAATCGGCAATGTTATATAAACAGCATTGCGCCGCAAAACGGCCATAACTATAGGCCACATTTTAAGAATTTATTTAAAGAAATAATTCACTTCTCCGAGTAATGATGGAAAATGATAACATGCTATTGCAATTGGCACTTGGTCACAGAAATATACTAATTTTGGATAAGCAAACGGTCACACTGCTGCGACGATGAATTGTGGAATCCATTGCATCTTTGTACATCGATATACCCTGTAGTTTTGGTCAACTAATTCATCATGCGATCTTACAATTATTAGTTACTTAATAAAATACACAAAATACTTTAAGCCTAACCGTGCACCAACGCACACTTAATCGATACATTGAATATAACAGAATGATGTTAGATACAGCAGTTAGATTAAAGGCAATTTCAGCATAGATATATTTAAATAAAACATAAATATTTCTGTATTCTGAAACTTGCTGTTAATTAACATCGGCTATTAACTTTCACAGCTGACCAGCTCTTATCGCATATTGCATATCGCAAAAATAGAGATGAGCGCAAACTGAAAACAGCTGATTTGCATCGATTAATCGGATTCATCGTTCCTTTATGGGCTATCTAGTCGAAATTTTCACAAGAAAAATAAACATAAACAGAGCAAAGTTAGAGCGAGACGTGCGAAGAGTGACAAAACGTTATTTAATACTATTACAATTGAACGCTGCATTTGCAAAGAAAAATTGTCTCTTGAAAATAGATAGAAATAATTTAATATCTAATCGTTTTGTGTTTGTTTGTTTGTATAAGCGTTTAGCTTTAGCGTAATTGTGTGTGTCATTAAAATAACTGCAAATAGTCGAAAATACAAAAAAAAAGAGAGAAAATGCTCGACAGGGAAAAACGGATTTACGCATTAAGAACCAGTTGGCTTAAACACAGTTGCACATTGTTATAATGTATAATTATAACGACGCAACAGCAGCAGCAGCGTGAAAGAACAAAGAACTTCAGTACATCAACTACCAATTGGTGCAACAACAACAAGAACAGCAGCAGCAGCAGCCGCAGTGCGACGCATAATTTCCTGCTTACCTACACACACACGCACAGACAGCAGAGATTGAAGAGCTTTTGCTGTTGCGCGCGTGGGAAGGGAACGCCGTAACGTCCGGCCAACAAAGAAAAATATCTCCACAAACACACACACGCAGCAAGCGAGAAAGAGAGAGTGAGGAAGAGCGAACCCCAGAGAGAGAGAGGGCAACGACATCAATTCGCGGCGCATAAAATGACCAATTCGAACCATCGTCATCATCGAATCGATGTAAGTAGCTGAAATTATGAACATATGTATGAATTAAATTATTACATACATATGCATGTTTACGTACGTACCTTGCAATGCCGTTACTTCCTTAAGTCCCATTCATACGAAAAAAAAAAAACAAAACAAAAATCGAAAACGAAACAGAATCTCGTTTGCGGGAGCGTAAGGTTGAAACCAGTGCTTGGAGAATGTTTCTTGCATTATTTCTCGTCTGGACTGGCTGAGAATACAATTTAAGCGCAGTGCCGACAATAATAAACGGCAATAAATGCCAAAAATCAACAATAAACAGTTTCCTCGACTGTCATTGGCCATTTGATTGCACAAACAAGTGTATTTGTGTAGCTGTGAGTGAGTGAATTCGTATTCATATTTGTTGAACTCTTGTTTGCTCGCATCACCCACACACACACACATACACGCACATACGCATTAGTAGTAAACTGCAGACAGAGAGAAGATTACCCTTTCCGCCCCCTTAGCTAGCAGATGCAGTTGAGTATTTGTTCCTTTGTTTTGATACTGAGGCAATAACTCACGGACTCACGCATGCAACGCAACGTGTTGAGTCATTGATATTGATAATGATTTGAATTTGATAATAATAATATTAATGAACGTAAAATTGTACAAGTTCATTAAAATAATCATAGCAGTAATTTTGTAATACTATTATTGGTTGAACATAATTTTTTTTTCTTATGGAAACACCAAACATAAATAAATAAGATATCAATTTTAAATATGATAAATTTGTTATAAACCAGCATTTATGTGAATGCTTAAATAAATTTAAATGCGAAATGTGTGTTGCTTGCATTTTGTTCATTCGTGAATCACGTGCTCATCTCCACTGTGCAATCACTCGCTCACACATATACAGCCATACATGCATACATACATACATTTCTGATTTCTTTTTGCTTATTTTTATGGTGAAGTTGGTTCTTTGTCGCCTTTGTTTAACGCTGCCCGCTTGCTGCTGCAAATCCCCAAACCGCTGCTAAAAGTGTAAGTGGCTGCCACCAACCACCCCCCCGAACTTGTGTCGCACTGTTTGTCTTTTTACACAAAAGTTAACAGCGACATTGGCAAAAGTGCAATAAACTCGTTGCTGCTTCTGACTCTGCCTTTGCCGCCCACCTTATGCGCAAGTGACGGCAGCTTCTTGCGTTTGAAGTCATTAATGTAAATAACTTTCAAGCACACACAAACATCCTGACAAACGTATATAAGAGCAAGAGTAAGAGTTAAGTGTTTTTTTTTTGAGTCAGCGCCAGGCGCCAAATTGGAGCCAGAGTGCAGCACCCCGCAACCCGCTCTCCTCTCTGTAGTTGCCAGACTCATGCTAATTGCTGCGGGGCTGGCGAAGTGATTCTGTTGATTTCCATTCTGGTTTTCAATAATCAGCTGTTTATAATAAGTAACGGCACATACGATTCATATGTGTTTACGATTACAGTTAGTTTGTGTCAGGAACGGCACTTACAACAAAGACAGGGCTTGTGCATTGTGCAAAGAAAACAGCTGACATGCAAAGTGCAACTGTCTGGCAGCACTATGCACAGGCAGTTAAAAGTGAATGCATATTTAGATGTAGAGCAAATGATGGTCGGTCGGTGGGGGGTGACGTCGATGGCGGCAGTTTAAGCTGCAGCAATGGAATTTTTAGTAGCCGACATTTGGTTTTGTTTGTCGAACGTTTAATCTCTCTCTTTCACTCTCTTCGACTCGCAAACACACATGCATACGTACTCATTGAGAATTTTTGTGTTTTGTTATTTTTGTGGCCCCCAAGCAACGCCCCCGCGCACGCAGCGTTAGCACTATCTGCTTGTGTGTATGTGTGTGTGTGCATGCACATATTAATATGAATGTGTGTGTGTGTGTCGGTGTGACCCCACATGCATTTGTGAGCAGCGCCATTGAGCTTCAGCTGTTCAGCTGCTCGCTCGCTCAGTTACCATTCTGCGCTCTGTTGTTATTGAAGTGAACGCAGCAGTCACAGTCACAGTCGCTGTCGTCGTCGTTGCTGCTGTCATTGGCTCGCGTGTCTGCATTTACTCTGGTTGTGTGTGATTTTTAGGTTTTTTCCAGCGCATCCAACACAACACATTAACAGCAAAGAAAAATACATATAACAAAAACCAAATTAGTTGTGTAAAAATCTATTGCTGAAGAGTGCGCGTGGGCTGCGTGCACTATGTAAAAAACGTCGCAGCAGCAGCAGCAACAAGAAAAACATAAGGAAAATTCATCAGTCTTTTGAACATAAACAAATGGTACGCTCTGCAGTTTATTAATTTGTTGTGTATGTGTGTCTAATATTGCTAAATACTTAACTCTCAGAGTGTATTTTTGTGTGAGTGTGTGTGTGTGTTTGTGTGCACATTACGTTATATTACCGTTGCTAGTTTTCGTCTTCTTGCTTTGCTTGAAAATTGTGTTTTTTTCTGTTTTCTGCCCCGTTTTGAGTCGTCAGCTGTTTTCTGATTTTCTGTCTGTTTTCGCCCAAGACTTCTGCAATTGACAAATTTGCTTTTGTGTGTGTGAGTGTGTGTGTGTGTATTTTTGTGATAAGGCTTTTTATTATTTCGCATTGTTTTTATTGCGTTTTGCATCGGATTATTTTGTTTTTTGCGTGCTCGCATAATTTTGATTGGTACATGCACACACACAAATGAATATATACATATGTATGTATGTGTGTAGGTAAATATATAGCCCAGATATGCACACAGCTGACCCAGTTTTGGTTTGACCTTGTGGCCTTCGTAGAACCACTTACAGGCTGTCTCATGTACATGAATATATATACGTTTTGCAGCATGTACATAAATAGATACACATGTACATATGTACCATATACATATACATACATACATATTGTATGGCCTATCAGTGCAATAACAATAAAATCCATCACGTTGGACTTGTTAAATATTCAAAATCCATTTGTACAGTATTTTGTTTACTTTTGAAGACATTTTGTGTGCACAAGCTCACACACACGAACACAAACTCCGAGCTCTCTCTCTCTCGCTCTCTCCCTCTTTACACATTTCTCCTTATCTATTTTACTGTCGTTTTTATATTGCACACCTTCTAAAGATAACAGTTTGTTTTTCACACAGTGTTGCTCATCTGTTATTTTTTTTTTACCCTTTTTCCTATACTCTGCTGCCGACCGCATAAAAGGGTATATGAGTTTTGTGTTGGTTTGAGTTAAAAGTCGAGAATTATCGCTTGAAATATTTAAATGGAAAATATAAAATTGAATTTAATCTATTAACTATACAATTTTAAATTGTATTTAATCAATACAATTTTTTATTGCCTAGTAAATAAAGTAAAATCAACTCAAAGCTTAAATTGAAATTTCCCTAAGTTTTCAATTTAAAGGCTAGACTGCCTGCGATGAACTTCTTCAAAGGTCAAGTTGCCTGCTCTGTCATTTGAAAAGGAACAAAATCTCTGCTTCGCTTCCTCAGGGTCGTTGCCTTCGCGTCGTTATCCTCATGAGCGAGAAGACTCCTTTTCACCTTGCTTATCATGCAGAGCTGTCTCTAACAATCCATTGTGAGGCTCTCAAATTGCTAAAGGTACTTTGGCCTCAGCTTTTATTACGTGCTTGCCAAATCGGGGGACAACGACCTGACTCTAATGTTAATGTGTACAGAGCCACTCACGTAGCAAATATCACATGCCACAAGTTGCACGCCACACACAATGCACAGTTCAAGACAGTTCAGAAAGTGACCGTTCCTTGGTCGATATATTAATCAGCTGTGTCTGAGTCCTGAGTCAATTTATGGCTTATCAAAGTTATCAACCTCTATAAACTGCACACTCTCAGCCAAAATATACACTTCAATGCGCACAGACACCCACACGTATAAATTTATTCATGTATGTGTGTGTGTGTGTGATTTAATCAAAATCAGTGGAAATTAGTGTGACCATCGCAGCTTGTTGTGTGCTGCCCAAGTCAAGACGAAAAGTTTGCACCGAATAAAGTCATACAAATTGTTGCGATTCACTTTATTTTCAATGAAACCGAATTATGTCAACGATTCACGCAAGTGTCTTGGGTGTGTGTGTGTGTGTGTGTGATATGTGTGCCACAACTATATACATATGTAGTATATATACACATCTGGACAGTAAAATAGGTGGGAAGACAATAACTTGCTCCCAAACACCATGCATGACTGATTTTTTAGTCAATTTATTATGGAATTCTTTACATTCTGCTGACTAAGCATATTAATCTGATTTTCATGATTCCAGAGAATGTGTTGCATTTGTAAGGCAGTTCTGCGAGCGTCCAATTGTTGTAGTTAAGCAATTCTTAATTATTTACTTGATCTTACTTGTTACTAGGATATATCCTTTATGTTGTTTCCTCAACTCGGTCGTACTTTTCTTGCACCATTTAATATTAGTTGAGATTTAATGAATATATATCAAAACTTACCTTTTGGAGAAATGAATGGTTTCTTCATTTTCAGCTGTTTAGCTATACTAAGCCAGAAACTTCTGATTTTCAAAAAATTCACAAGTTATCGTCTTCACACCTATTTGATTGTCCACATGTATACATATTATATATATATATATATATATATATATATATACATGCGTATTTTCACCTTCTCAGTTAGATTTTGCTTTGCTGTTGCTCATAAGTCTGAGCACTGATTGAGTTTGAGATTTTCCATTGTGCTTTTAGTTTTTATCCAAGCTGCATAGAAATGAATATTTATGAGAGTTGTTCTGTTACTTGGCACATAAATAATTTATAGAGTTGTGCTCAATTAGGCCAAATAATGGCCATACTTATACCATATAAGAAATGAAATATGTGCTTATATATGTATAACTATTATACCCAGGCAACCTTATATATATACATATATATGTATGTATATATATTTATATATTCAGCATGTGTCATTTCCACTATTTAAATGTCAATTTAATTTAAAAGCGTTTGTCGCTCATCGCATGTTCCTCCAATCAGCATTTTGTAGATCTTCAATGTGACAATCATCTTTATTGATATTAATACATACGTATGCAAGAATGTATATATTCATACATCGATATATGTGCTATAAATATATGAACATATTTATATTCTCTTTAAATTAAATCAGCTGTACCTAAAAATATCAATTGGCTAAGCAAAACAAAATCAATTCTTCATTCAAATTGAAAATGAGTAGAAAGGGTATAATGAAGTTGCGCAAAGCAATGTAAAAGGCGGAAGCAAGCATCTACCAGTCCATGGAGTATATATATTCTTAATCAGAATCAATGACCGAATCGATCTAGCCATGTCTATGGCTATAGATGTAATCAGGTCACAAATGATGTATATTTTCAATCTGGCTCAACAGCCATGTCCGTCTGACTAAATGTATATTATTTTTTACCATATGCAGATCGAGAGTACTTTTTCTTTTGCCGATAACTTCATCGATTCCCGATAGCAATACAATCAGTCTTCGGCTTATCCATGAAATATACCTCAATAATTTGGTCGACCTCCAATTAGTAGGGAGCAGCATGTTAATATATTTAAGTAAGCTATTGGAAGCATTGGAAGCTCGTTTAGCGTCTCTTCCAGTCTTGGTTGTTGGCACTGGAACAATTGGAAATTATTCTAATTTCTGGAGTTACCACGAATTTTTGGCAGTCAGTGAGTCAACATATATATATATATATATATATATATACACTCTGGTTAGTTCCAGTTATGAACGGATCACCATCATCGAGTTCCAAGCCGATGCTTCTGTTGTCTTGTGTCATTGTATTCTTTGTGGTTGCTTTTCAGCTGGCATTCGCGACACGTTCATTCGATTGCCATTTTAAATTGACTTTGATGATTTTTCATTTAAGCTGAATGCCATACATTTAAATATATAGATATATAAATATATATATAGGGATGGGGGGGTGAGGGGTTGTGCAAAAGCATGGCACATGGTCATTGACTGGTGGTCAGTTTTTGGGCCTCATTCAGTCTGAGGCGCAACTCAAACCGTGCGAGTTGGGCGCGCACATTTCAATTATTTAAACATACGAGTAGATCACTTATCCATATAAACAAAACACAAAAGAACAAATTTAAAATGTGCATACATAATGAATAAATTCAATTGCTGTGTTGTTGTTGTTGTCTTGTTGTCAATGCCGTCAACCTTGGGCAACACTTTAACGTCTTTTAATATGTATTTCTGTTGTTCTATTTCCCACGTGCGCCCCACAACATGAGCAGCAGCTGTTATAAAGCAATATCAAAATCAAAATCAAAACACTAAGAGAAATCGATGTTGTTGTTGTTGTTGTCGTCTAAAATGCCAACTGCTAACTGCAGTTCAAAATAAATACATAAAGAGAAGCAGCGATTAAAGCAAATGTGCATCGACAGCGATATCAAGAAAGAAAGACAACAAGTAAAGCTCTATTGTGTCTGACAGTAAAAAAAAATAAAAAGAAAAGAAAAAAGAGAGCAACGCAGTCAGCAGTCAGCAGTCTGTTCTCTTATCCATAAATCTTATGGTTTGTTTATGTTATTAAACATTAACGGAAATAAACACGAAAAGAAAGAGAGAGAGGGGCACCAGCGAAGCGACTTGCCAAAAGACGCAATTTGTGAATAATTTAATCGTGCATTCACACGAAGACGTCAACGTCGGTGTCGGCAAATAAACCGAATTAAAGTGAGCGAGAGCGAGAGAGAGCTAGTTAAAGAGTTAAAGCAGCAGCAGCAGCAGAAAAAAAGTCGTAGGCACGACTAAAGCGACGCTGCTCTTCGACTAACGGACAACACCAACACAAATACAGTGACAATTGATGTTTGCGCGCAGTGGAATTAGCGCTGCGCCCAATGTGGGCAGCGGCAGAGCTGGTAGCAGTGACAGCGGTGGAGGTGGTGGAGGAGGAGGAGGGGGAGGCGCTGCTGGCAGCATTGAACTGCTATGTCCACCCAGCGGCAGCAGCAGCATTAGTGGCAGCGGCAGTTTTAGCAGCGGGAGCAACAACAGCACAAGCACAACGGCCACAAACAGCGCCAGTTTTATTAGCGTCAGCGTTAGTGCGTCAACGCCGGCATCAGCGTCAGCATCGACTGCGGACTGCGGGGAAAGCAATAACAATGCGAATGCCAATCGTAATCTGAGCTTACAACTGAGCAACAACAACAGCAACAGCCACAATAATAATAATAATAATAATTCTACTAATGCAAATGCAAACAACAACAACAATCACAATAATTACGGCGGCAGTGTAAATCTAATCAGCGGCATCTGCACCAGTATTTGGCGCACCGCAACCTTTGGCAGTGCAGCGCCCATCGCCACCGTTATGGCAGTCGCCAATAACAGCAACACCAACAGCAGCTGCAGCAACAACAGCAGCAGCAGTAGCTGCGTCGGCGCCAGCGTCAGCGCCAGCAGCTATTCATCTAGTGCGTCCTCAATTTCGCCCGGCGTCGTCGATGAGGTGTGCATTGTGGAGCAGCAGCTCAGTCAGCGTACAGTGGCCACCAACACCAACTTGCACGCCATGCAGGACAAAGAGGAGTCTGTAAGAAAAACACAAAAGCATTGAAAACAAAAGAAAATATAAAAAAAAAAAATCGAATCTCGCTTTGATTATTTGTTTTCCACTCCACTCCACCTACTCGATATGTCATCTCTCTCTCTCTCCCTTCTTTCGCTGTCGCCCTCCATCAAGGCTACCATTTTGTACCATTGCCTTCCAACATCGCCACGCCTTTATCTGCCATAGAGTAATAAGCGCACCGATCGTTTCCAACTGGAAGTATTATGAACGGCGGTCAAAGCAGCTGAGCTGAGGCTAAATTCGCCTCGGTTCTTTTGCTTGTTACTCTATGGGCGCCACTATCTCTCTATCTCTCTCTTACTCGCTCTCTTCTCGCCGCGCATTGTTCATCAATTAATTTGTAATTTTTTGGTTTTTATTTGGAAGAATTTTTTCGGGGGCATTATTGCTGCTCAATTAGATTGGCAGTCAATTGTTTTGTTTTCGTATAGCAAACCCATCAAGATTTTCAATTAAACAATCACACTCAATATGCATGTTATTGTCATTGTTGTTGTTGTTGTTGTTGTCTTTAAATTGAGGCCACATGTCTCTCTCCAATTCACAGCAAACATTCCTAGGCGCCACGGATCTGGACGATGAGCTAATCAAACAACTGCCAAAGGAGGTACTGCTGCGAGTTTTCTCCTACCTGGATGTCGTCTCACTATGCCGCTGTGCCCAGGTGTGTTACGACATGCTGATTACCTTTCTATTTTAGTTTTTTATTATTGTTGTTGTTGTTGTTGATGTTCGTTGTTGTTGTTGTTGCTGTGCTATCTAATAAATGATTTACACATTGCAGGTGTGCAAATATTGGAATGTGCTCGCCCTCGACGGTTCCAGCTGGCAGAAAATCAATTTGTTCGATTTTCAACGTGATATTGAGGTGCGTTAAACAACAGTTCAAACAATTGTCCTTCCTTATCCACCAATACACCAAACACTCTCTTGTTGTGCCACAGGGTCCGGTGATTGAGAATATATCGCAACGATGCGGCGGCTTCCTCAAATCCCTATCGCTGCGTGGTTGCCAATCCGTCGGAGATCAGTCCATCAAGTAAGCAAAATATATTGAATATATATATATATATATATAGTATAACAAAGCGATTGTAATCAGACACTATATAGAATATATAGTGTAGCAAAGTGAGATTTAATTCATAATATTAATCATCTTTGCAGAACTCTAGCAAATCACTGCCACAACATCGAGCACTTGGATCTGTCGGAGTGCAAAAAGATCACAGATATATCAGTTACGGATATAAGCAGATACTGCAGCAAACTAACCGCCATTAATTTGGACTCGTGCTCCAACATAACGGACAATAGCCTCAAATATATATCGGATGGCTGTCCGGTAAATGCAATCAAATAATAAACATTATCTGAAATTTAAAACAGTTCTCGATTTGTCATACGATTTTAGAACCTGCTGGAGATCAATGCTTCCTGGTGCCATCTGATATCCGAGAATGGCGTCGAAGCGCTGGCTCGCGGTTGCATCAAGCTGCGCAAGTTCAGCAGTAAAGGTTGTAAACAGATTAACGACAATGCCATCATGTGCCTGGCCAAATACTGTCCCGATCTAATGGTGCTAAATCTACACAGCTGTGAGGTAATCCATACGCATCAACTGCATTTTTAGAGGGTATAATATATATATGTAGGATATAACTACCGATTACCATGCCAGTATGTATATTATATAGAGCAAGAACAAGTTGATTTGTTCAAGAACAAGTTGATTTGTTCAAGAACAAGTTGATTTGTTCAAGAACAAGTTGATTTGTTCAACTATACAGATTATATATATAGATTATATATATATATATATTTCTTGCCAAATGTTTCAACATTTGTTGCGTGGAAAAAAACAGAAATTCTAAATTTTCGACTAGAGTATCGAAAGTCTTGCCATAAATTAGATTCATTTATGAATATGCCGCCATCAAATAAGTCTCATTCCGTTTAATTTTATTTTTAGACGATCAGCGACTCGTCGATTAGGCAGCTGGCTGCCAGCTGCCCCAAGCTGCAGAAGCTGTGCGTGTCCAAGTGTGTGGAATTAACTGATCTCTCGCTGATGGCGCTGTCGCAGCACAATCAGCAGCTGAATACACTGGAAGTGTCCGGCTGTCGCAATTTTACGGATATTGGTTTCCAGGCGCTGGGACGCAACTGTAAGTACCTGGAGCGCATGGATTTGGAGGAGTGCAGCCAGATAACGGATCTAACGTTGGCCCATCTCGCCACCGGTTGTCCCAGTCTCGAGAAACTGGTGAGTTTTTCCCATCCATCCATTGATGATAACTGACTTAACTGACACGCCTTTTGACAGACGCTATCACATTGCGAGCTGATAACGGATGATGGCATCCGGCACCTGACCACGGGCAGCTGTGCGGCAGAGAGCCTCTCCGTGCTGGAGCTGGACAATTGTCCGCTGATCACGGATCGCACGCTGGAGCATTTAGTGTCCTGCCACAATCTGCAACGCATCGAGCTCTTTGACTGCCAGCTCATCTCACGCGCCGCCATACGCAAACTGAAGGTATTCCGGTATTCTCTAAATCTATGCTCCATTCCCCAAATTTATTCAAATTTTGTGTTTTATTGTTTTTGATAGAATCACCTACCAAATATCAAGGTGCACGCGTACTTTGCGCCTGTGACACCGCCAGCGGTGACCACCGGACACCGACCACGTTATTGTCGCTGCTGTGAGATTCTCTGAGATACGGCCATTGGCTTTGCCCGTAGGATAATGCGCAAATCGGCCACGGACTGATGCTGGCCTGTGTCGGCAATCGTATTGATTGCCATGCTCTTGAGTCTAATGCTCATCTCGTTGCTGTATTTACTCGGTCTGCTGGATGAAGTCTAATTCATAATGTTCAGGACACGAACGGAACACGCAACACGCAACACACACTCAAGCATACACACACACACACACACACACAAAACATAACTGAAGCAAGATTCTAATAACTCGATATAATTTGAAGCAAACAAAATTGTAACGAAATTCGTAGTTCTTAAGTGATGATTGACAATTGATGAATGATGAACCCAAGCTAACGTTTAGTATTTTAGTTTGTGCGAGTTTCTAAAACTCCCCTTCAACATTGTAATTATTGTGATTATTTTATTTGATATGTTAAGGATGTTAAGTTGACTAGAACCGGCTTTTATCGTGTGTATTATTAGGCATCTGTTTTATATTTTCAATTAGTTTCAATTCCTGTTCGCTTTCTGTTTTTCCCCACTCTCTCTTTCTGCTTTCAATCTATCAGTTAAGCTTCTTCATGTCAATGTGTATGTTTGTATACCCTATAATAATTGTACACACATAAAAACACACACAACAAACACACAGAGAAAGCTGGAAACATGCATGCTGATTTTTTTTCTGATTTTAAAATAAGTGAGAGCAAATTGCATATAGTATATCTATATATATATATATATATATATTTAAATATATAACTGAGATTTTAATGAAGTCTAAACATGTCGATAGAACCACAAAGCGTTCACCAAAACACACACCCACACACACACACGCCAACACACACAACACACACACTCAAACACACACACTCGGACACACCTTCAGTCACAGTGTAAAACTTAGGCTATTTCCCCAATAAATGTTGCTATATTCGGTTTTTTTGTTTAGTGCCAGCTAAAAACCATAATTAAGCATACATATATATATATATATACATTTAACCTAGAACATTTAACTTGTAGTTATACTAACAACACATACACATGTGTCTCTATGTGTGTGTGGCTGCACACTATGTCAACGAAATCCAAATTGTATATTACACCCTGAACAAAGCGACAAACACAAACACAAAATGATAAAGATAACAACCAAAAAAAAAAAACAAAAAACAAAAAACGAAAAAGAAACGAAAAGAGATAAATAAAAATAACCCTTAAAGTGCAAGCAAGTCTTTTACACACAAATAAACAAAACTAAAACAAAAACAAACAAACCAGATGGATCAGCGTTTCTAAAACACAACTCTCTCATACAATATATATATATATATATTTAGTACATAAAATGAAATGAAAATCACACACATGGTAAATAAATAAATCTATATATATATATATATACATTTAATTCTATAATTATATACATGTATAACTGTCTATTTTGTAAATGTATTCCACGCCAAGCCGCCAAAAACAAATATGATAAATGGATGTAAGTTTTGCGCACAATTCGAAATTCAAATCGTATCCTATTTACTTTAATTGTGCGCAGATACTGGAACTATGGCTTAATAAGAAACAAACATACAAAAATCACATTGCAGAACAATAACAATCCAATGGGGTATTATTTCGTTATAAATTTCAAGAGTTTCAGACTCCCCAAACTTCTCGTTGAATAAATGTGAAAAATACTTGTATTTTTCGTCAATAATCTAAATCGAAATAAATCTTATGAATTCTGTCAGCGGAAAAAATGCAATATTATAGTATATGTGTAGTTCTTGTGTTTCAAACTAATTATAGCGTTTTAAATACCGAATTATTGCTTTTAATTAAACTATCAATATATAATTACTAAGTAATTGTATGTGTTTATAATTTTAAGCCAAGAAAGCAAAAAGAATTCTTGAATTTATTAAACAGATATTAATTTGCTTAATAAAATGCGTTGGGCTAAGCGGGGAATCAGCCAACGTTGTACATAAATAAATGTGTGCGTTTAAATGTTCGATTGTTGATCATATTGTTCATAGTTAAGAATCCTTAATTTACTATTTAAGCCTAGCGCGCCATTCAGTGTTACCCAATCAACTGTCGGTAATTTTGAGTAGAAACCGCAACACCGTTTAGTTGCATATATCGGTTATCGTTTAACCACCGCAACCTATCGGCGTACATCGCTCGATGTTATCAGTTTGTACATGTATTGGTTTTGCGGTAGACGAAGGCTTATCGAAATAAACAATTATGCGGAGATTTAAGCAAATCAACATTTTCAGTTATACTTGAGATTGTGTGTGTGTGTGTGCGGGTAATTATGCAAAGCACAGCAGCTATAGGCACACCAAACGGCGGTGAAAGTGTTGTTGTTGTTGTGGCAGCAGCGAAATTGGTTTTCGTGGCTCGCAGCGCTGATAGTAGCTCACTTTGTTGTGGCATTCGCATTTGCAGCAGCGATCAATTTTCCCAAATAAAGACAACAACAATACAGTGAGCAGTGCGTGAACGCGAATCGAAAACGAAACGAAAGGAAAGAGAGCAACACAAGTGCGGGAGACAAGTGCAAAGGAAACATAACAATTGCCGTTGTTTTTTTGTTTTTCCTTAATTTCTTTTAATTATTTTTGTTCGGTTTTCCGCTTTGTTTGACAATAAACTTGCAGCGCCGTTCGCGATTACAGTTTCGAATGCACACATATTTGCATGTATGTGTGTGTGTATTTTGGTACGTAATAAGTTCAAGGAAAGCAGAAAGCAAAATGCGAGAAAGAGAATGCAGTGCAAAAAACGACGCCTATTTGCTATTTGCCTCGCCTGCTGTCCATTTTAAACAAGTGTATGGAAATTATGCATAAATCGACTGTTGCACCTGTGTTTTGGATGTGCGTGTAATAATTCTGGTATTTGATTTAAGCCAAAAGCAACAATCATATGTAATAGTAAGTCGAAGCGAAGCCGAATAATCGATGTGTGAAAATTTGCCATTGTCGGCTGTTGGATGCGCGCCTGAGAGGGCAAGCGGCAACAAAGCACAGCTGAGCATGGCTATATCTGTGTGCGTGTGCGAATGCGACAGTGTGCGTATGTGTACAGTGGAGGTGTAGGCAAATCACAAGCGTCAGCCGCAAACGGAAACAGGAGCAGCAACGGATCGGAAGACAAGTCAGCAGCTAGCAACAAATTGCGTTATCAAAAAAATTAAATAAATAAGCAAACATAAATATGAACTGCAATAAGGTCTATAATTAAGTCAACAAATTGATTTGGCAAAAGCAACAGCAACAATCAAAAGAAAAAAAGAACGCGAAAAACGAGCAACCTTGCAAGTTCTTTGCTCTTCTTTTTATTCGTTTGTTAAACGGTAAGTCGGCCATTTTTATTGCACATTTCACTTTGCCTTGCGCCTGGCTGTGAGAATTGCCAACAAAAATATGCACATATTTATTTATTTATATATTTGTATATAGGATGTTATTAGCAGATCAAAAATTGAATATTAATTATATTGAACTTTCGGCGAGCTACATAACATCATGATGCATACATGCAAAAATGTATGGCAGTTAGAAATTCAATTTCACAAGCGAACTTTGAAGATTGCGTTATTGAGCTTGAAACTTGTTTCTGCTCTGGACATACATACATGCACACGTACATATGTATTAACGTTCTTCTAACATATGTGTATGTATGTATTAATAAGTGTACACAGGCATAAATATACATACATATTTATCTACATATTTCCCATACGGACTACTCTCCTCCCATTTATGGGCAAAAGTAAGTGCTTTCAATTTACGTCTGACTGCGTTTCATTTTAATTTTGTGTTTTGTGTTTGTTGACAGTCGCAGTAGCAGCAGCAGCAGCAGATCCCTTCGCTTGCCTGCCCAGCAGCATACTCCTCCCTAATCAGCTGTGAGTGAGTCTCTCTCTTTCTCTCAGTAATCGTAGTCCGCCTTGCTGGATTTGTTTTTCCCTAGTTCTTGTTGCTGATTTTTTTTCTCTCTCTCTGCAGACATGTTCGCTCCAACAGCGTCGCAGCTTGGACAAAGAAACTGTTGACGCGTTCTCTTACTCCCTCATTTCCTCTCTCTCTCTCTATGTGGTATCCTTGATTTTATTCGCTTACGCTTTGGGGCTTCATTTTATTTCCTTTTCGACGATGACGACGCCAGCAGCAAGCAGACAACAAAGAACATTTTACTCAAGCGATGCTAGACAGTTAAATTGAACATGTTTATATGTGTGTGTCTATATATATATAAATATATTGAAATTCAATTGCATTTGATTGAAAAGCATGAATATTATTGCTTGTAATTCCCATAACTTATTAAAAGGAACGACTGATATCTATTGCAGTATTTCGTTCGTTTTTTGAGTATTTCGAATACTGATTTAACTCAAATTATAAATATTGTAGATTATAATTATAAATGATTAATTTATAATCTGACCTGAATTGTCGCTGCTAGTTGTCATAATAAAGAGAACAAATAATACAGAAACCGTGGCTCACTAATAGTAGTCTCATGATCATGTATATTTTATGAGGGTTCCGCTGACTGGGGGGACCAGAAGATAAAACAAAATAAACTGCACTCTGTTCTAAGCTTATCAAAATGTTGCCAGATAGTCAGACCAGTATTTCTTGTTGATTATTATGCGAGCAGCCGAATATCGGAGGTGGAGTGAAGGTCTGTGCACAGTTCAGTCGTAAATTAGTCTTTTTTTTACTGATAAAAGAAATCAAAATAAGGAGGAGCGAATATGAACACAATGAGTGTTTTATGGTTATTTTCACAGACTATTGGGCGAGTTTGGCTAGCTGCCCACATGCATTGAATTAATTACATTTATTTACTCTTGTCGCACACACACACACGCATAGACATTTGTGTATGAAGAAGCATTGCCAGCTCTTTTTAGAGTTGATCTGAGCAAAATTCTAAATGAGTCTCAATGAGCACATCCTGAGTTCTTTTGAGTTGTTATTGCTGTTTTTTTTGTTGTTGTTGGGGGTGTGGACACGCTGACCAACCATAAACAACAACAATAACAACCACAGCTGCTTTTTGCGTTTTGGGGACCCACGCTACGCAATATTTTCAACAACAACAACAAGTATCGTTGGGGTAATTTCTTGTTAAGCTTCAGAGGTTGCGATTGAGAGGGAGAGAGGGAGAGTGAGAGCAGCGCGCACAGTGACCCCGCTACTGCTGCTGCTGTTATTATTGCTATTGCTTGCTGCTGCTGCTTCCCGTTCCCGTTGCTGTCGTCGCAGCCGTCGCTTCGCCTCCTTTTGCGTTTTATTTTACGTTATTTGGTTTTTGGGTTGAATGACTTTGGACAACAAACAACGTGTGCGCAAAAAAAAAAATAAAAAATAAAATAAAGAAAATGAGAAAAGAGCGTAACATTTGAGCGTGGCCAGAGAGCCCATTGAACCCACCAAAATGTAGACAGCTGATGGACGCCAGTTTCTCTGTGTGTGTGCGTGTGTGTGCTGCTGCCGACAGTTAGCGGGTTGGAGAGAGTGAGAGAGAGAGTAATAGTAATGGGTTGGGGTGTTAGTGGGAGGGAGTAAGAGAGTGGATGGTATGTAGATGTCTCGTGGCACCCTTCAATAACAGTTAAGGCAATGGATTTAGTAGTTGTTTCTTTTATTATTTGATAGACGACCGTTATTGTTGGCTACGTTCTACGTTCGCCAATTCAATTCTGGGGTTGGGGTGGGGCAAAGGGGAGCTAACAAACTTTGATGGTTTCGCTTTGATTGATATTCGTGTTGCATTGTTTTATTTTTTTTTATATTTGCGTTTTTTTTTTCACAATTTCTCCAAACACGTTAGCAGACAACGATTTGTTGTTGTTGTTCTCATTTATTTACAAAAATAAACATCATGAAGTCATCGCACGAAGAAGAAGAGATGACTGTGCCTTGTGTTTGGACTCCAGAAGAGAAATCCACTCTCGGTGATTTTTCAATAACTAATGCTTCTTATCGCATTACTGTTATTATTATGTATGTTTTTCTTTTTCCAAGTGCGTCATCCTTTCAATTATTTATTATGATCAGATAAGTGTATAAAAAATTATAGCGTAGTTGAAAAAATTTTACAGTCATATTTGGTGCGTGACAGTTGCAAAATAATGCTTTTTTACTGCTAGATTAGTTGCAACAATTGTTCGTCAAATAAACATAAAACAAAGCAGTTAACTTTACACACTACACATTTTCATATAATGCGCAGTTTAATTAAGTTTATACAACGACTTTATAATATATAATATTTCTTGTCTCTGTGTAATGATGTCCGCATAGTTAAATCTAATTAAGTCAAGCGTTCTCGCAGACAATTGAAAAACCTTGAAATGAGACACATTGCCATAAGTTATATATGGGTTTGTGTGTGTGGCACCTGCTATCGATACACACTTACACACGCAAATATATGAATATTTTGTGACTTTGACCACTTCTCTTATTGTTTGTTGCACTTGAGTTGTTGCCTTTTGGCTACGCATTAATTAGGTGGAGGGGGAGTAGGGGACTCATCCATATGTATACAACACTTGTATATAACACCGTCCCTTGTACAAAAGTCGTCTGCCAAGCGTCTATATTTGCTCACTATCAATCTCAAGCGTCAGTCCACTGTAGTCTCCACCACACACACAGACACACGCACACCTATTTACAAGCAGAATAAGCACACACACACACACAGCGTACAATTTGAACAATTGCGTTCTTTACAATTTCACATTTACAGAAACGTGCTCTATAATTTCCAATTTCTGTTATGGTAAATAGAGACACCTACACACACACGCATCACGAACAAAGTTGCTAGACAAAATAGAATTATTAACAATGTGTTGATTAACATTTAAACAGCATGGTTAACAGACTGTTTTTTTTTTAACTTTGCTCTTTGTAAGGGGTGCTGAACCGTTTAATTAACTAAACAGCTGATCGCAAAACAAGAAAAGAAAAAAAAAACAACTGCGCACAAACAAATATACCCACACATACATACGTAATGACAAAGCTTGCCCTTTTTATTTGAACACATCTCTTTTCTCCTCTTCTCTCTTAACTCGCCCACACAGCAGCAGCAGCTGTGAAGCTTTAGCAGGAGGAGGTGGAGATCAAGAGAGAAGAAGAAGAGAGCGCGCATGCTAGCAATAATTTTTTTTTTGTCATGGCTCCCCCTCACACAAACACACACACACACACACTCACAAACAGTGTGTGCCCATTATTGTTAGTGAAAATCAGCAATTAACTTGCTTGAGCGAAACAAATTTGATATGTGAACATTTATATATACATATAGGTGTATATATATGTTTGCTTATGTACATAAATAGCAACTTTATATTTATATGAAATATTTCGAGTCTCATAGACTGACCTTGGTTCAAGAATCAAACAAATAATTTCTTTGCCTCGAAATGAGACCGAAAAAGGTTCGTCGGCCAGCTTATCGAGATAGAGAAGGAGACAGAGAGACGGGAGAGAGAGAGAGATAACAAGCCAGTTTTGTCTCGACAAACCAATGTTTGTCTCTGGCTCCGTTGTTGTTGTTGTTGTTGTTATGTACGTACTAAGTACAAATAAAACGTGTTTCCACCAAAAAAAAAACCATGAACAGCGAGCACTATTTTCAAGAAAAATTTTCACAACAAGAAAACATACAACGGTAAAAGAAGCAACATAGGCCAAAAAGGTGCGTCAGAAAGCAAACAGTGAAACTGAAAAACTCAAGATGAAGTCATAATATAAAAGCCCACAGGCTTGTGACTGATTTAAATACATACATGTGTTGTATGTATACGTATGTATGTCATACTACTTCCAATTAAAAGCATTCGATGGAGCAGCTTACATTTCACAAAGTTTTCGAGCAAGTACAGAATATAGCAAAAGTATGCTAAAAGCCCTACTGAAAATTAGCACTAATACTTGATATTTATGTTTGCCTATACATATATACATATTCCGTTATATATATATATACTATTTTAGTTGTGGTTTTGTGGTTCCTAAAGTCAAAGCTTTACTCTGCTAAACTTCGCATGGAATAAAGTTCTGCTTATGGTTTTCCAACAAATTTGGAATGATTCACTTTAGGGAAATTTGACTGTAGTTATGTTGATATTTAGAACTTATAGATTCCTTATAACTTATTTCTTTGTATATGCTGCTGTGTGTGTATGTGTGTGTGCGTTTGAATATTTGCCTTGCGACAGACAAATCCCAATTTTCAAGGGTTCAACAATTTCTTTGCTGCTTTCCTGTTTTGGCACAGGCGAAGAGCAGGACACAGACATAATCAACACATGGGCGCACACACACACACACATACGGTCAGATGACAGAAAAAGAAGATGAGGAGGAGGAGGAGGAGGAAGAAGAAGAGCGGACCCAGACCAGAACCAGACATGAAGAAGAAGTAAATACGCTGAGCGTTTTCTTTGTTTGTTGTGCGGGTTCTTTGCAGACTCTTTGTTGTCGACGACGATGATGATGTTGATGATGATGAAGCCATTGCTGTTGTTGTTGTTGTTGGTGCTGTTTGCCTTTTGGTGTCCTCCAACTTTGGCTTCATGGGTCATTAAAGTTTGTTTTTGTCGCCGCCGACGAAGACGGCGACAAGTGATTATATTTGTGTGCCTGGCATTGTAGACAACAGAAATCGCATTACCATCAACTCAAATCATATCAGCACAGGGAAAACAAGAAATGAAAAAAAAACACCAATACAATAATTATTTACATATATGCACATGTGTGCGTGTGTCCACTGATAAGGCATTAATGCAACAAGAAAGAAATCATAAAGCAAACAAACATAAATCGAACCTTACTTTCTGCTGCTGCTTCTGTTGTTGTTGTTGTTGTTGTCGGGCGCATGCGTTTTTTTTTTCTGCCATGCTTATTTATTTACTTTGCAAAGCAAGTGAGCCAACAAGTACTCACAGACACACACACATAGAATCTTTCATATATACATAAGGCAAAAGCCAACAATTCAGCACTTGGCGACCTGACAGCGGCAGCGCACCAAACAGCGCAGCAGCAGAGCAGTCATCAAACATATGGAAACGGGTTCGTTGTATGCGCATGTGTGTGTATGTGTGTGTGTCGCGTTGTCTGCATGGTTTGCTTTTGTTATTAAATCGCTATCACGAATACCAACAACAATTTGTTTTAGTACTTACACTCACACACACACATACATATATAGATACTTTATTCTTATTTACTTGCATCGCACATATGTTTTACCCTGCTTCTTCATTTCCTTCTACGTATTTGGAGAGAACGAGAGAGAGAGAGAGAGAGTGAGAGAGAGAGAAGAGAGCGTTCTCTAACTTTTGGAAATTCCATATGATTTTTGTATACATGCGCAGCAGCAACATTGTTGCCGTAGAAGCCTTATCAACATATGTTGCTAGCGCAAACGTGTATCCGCGTCTTCTACGTATTTATTGGCATGCCAAAAAAAACACAAACTAGCCACATAAATGTGTACATAAATAAATGAACGACGTAGTTTCCATACATAACACACACACACGAACACACACAAAGAGTATATAAGCCACGTTCGCGTTGTATATACATGGCTGTATATAAACAAGGCGCAGCAACAAAGCAAGCAGTCAGCGTGTAGCTGTATGTGTGTACATTTGTATTTATCTGGCGTGTGCTTCGCTGTCGCTGCTACTGCTGCTGCTGAGGCTCGCTCGCTCAGCTGTTTTAGAAAGTTGCTAGCAGCGCTCACGTTCATTCAAGCAGCGACAGCGCAAGCGACAACATCAAAAACGTTCCCAGGTCCAAAATCGACAGAGAGAGAGACAACAACACTAAGCCAAAATAAAAAGCTCCCCAAGCAAAAACTTGGCTGTGCCACACAGCAAAGTGCAAGAGACCAACAAAAAAATAAATAAATAAATCCCAAAACAATATCCAAAAACAAAAAAAAAGTATATCTAAACAGTGAACAAGTTTTCTCAATACAAAATAATTTTTTTTTGCGCCCCAGTGCAAAGTTTGTCACTCTCGCAGTTGTTGTTGGGCCTGCTGACGTTTGTTTTTTTTTCCTTCTTTTATGTTTTGGTTCGCGCTCTCGTCGCTTAGAGTAAACAACAGCAGCAGAAAATCAAACAGTAAAAGCGAAACAAATAGAGTGAGAGTGAGAGAGAGAGTGTATGTGTGTGTGTGAAGCAAACGTCCTCCTTTAATTCAATTCAATTCGATTCGATTCAATTCACGTTGAAAACGCAACGCAAACCCGTTGAAAATTCAAATGCTACGTTCACATTTGGGTAGCTGCTGCCGTTGTCAGCCGCTGAGAACTAAAACAAAGCAAATAACAACAACAACAACAACCAAACATCTGCAACATCAGCAACAGCGGCGACAAAAACCCACAGTGAAGAGTTAAAAAATAAAAATAATGAGCAGAACAGAACTGAAACAGCTGAAAATAAGTGTAATGCAAGGGGGCCATCAGCATCATCATTAAAAACTGACCAAGCAAATCAATCAATCAATTTGAGCGAGAAAGTGTTTCAAAAGTGAACAAATTTGGTGGAATAAAGGTTTGTATTTACTCCATACGTTAAATATACATACATCTGCATGTACTACATGTGTGTGCGCGTGTTTGTGTGTGTGCATGTGCGTCTGACGTCGCTGTGGCCACTCAGCTGTGCGTTGCGCATGTGTTGGTGACGTAATAATGCCAGAGCAACAACAGCATAACAGCGAAAGCTTATAAGCTTCTGCCCACCCACACACACACACACACACACATGTACATGTACATGTATATATGTGTGTGTATGAGTGGCACGTTATTAAGCTTTTCAGTCAGCGTCAAAGTTGAATAATTGCAGATCGCTCAAGCACACGACACACACATACAGGCAATCACGCTGGGAGACTATGCGACGCCCCCTTGAGCGTTGGCGTTGCGCTTGTATAACAAATAACACAAAAACCAATTCAAATATCGCTCACTCACTCGCTCGCTTGCCTTACTCCACTCCCTCAAATTAGTTGTGTGTATCTATGCATGTGTGAGTTTGTGTTAATGTATGTGTGAAGTCAGGAAAAATATTTGCTTTTGAGTCGTTTCTTTTTTTTCTTTCGTTGTAATATAATTGACACACATTTTCTAATTGTGGCATAAAGTTGACTTGCTCACACATATACACACACCAAAACACTCACACAGGCATATGCAACGTGGATCATTTATCAAGCTTGTCAACTTTTCAGGCGCGGCGGCAGCGCTGCCAATCAGCTGTAACGGGTGAAGAAAGGGAGGAGGTGCGCAGGTGTGAAGAACGAGGTAGTTAGAACTCAAGTTAACAGCTGCTCACTCACTCGCTCACTCACTTCCACCCAAAATGGCCTTGTGTAAACGATAAGAACTTTACAATTAGAGCGCGCTGCGTTGCGCAACACTAGCTTTAGCTTCACACGCTTAAATACACATACACACACACACAAACAAACACAGAGGCACACTCAAGCATGCATACATCATGCAGAAGCTGTAAAATCAAGGTTAAACCAAAAGCTTTTTTTTATCGATCAAAGTTTTTAATCTTTTAACTGCTTTTCAATTTGAAATGCCAATTGGATTTATTGCAGCTTTCACCTTTTTCGTATGCTTCTTATTTTTAATAATATATACACATACATACATACATACATACATACATACATACATACATACATACATACATACATACATATAATCATGCATAGATAATGCAATGCCCAAAAATGGTCAAGCTAATTTGAGTCTCGAAATAAAAACAAAAAAAAGAGCAAAACCAGACAGCAAACAGCTGTTGTTATCTTATGTACACACCGATACGACTATACATTTATACACTCATATATGCATGCATATCTACACACACATTTGTATATGCATTACACATACACACACACATACACTTGAAAACTAATTTTGTTTTGCTTTCATTTCGTCTGTTTGGGGCCAATTTTGTACCTTATTCATTGCCTTGCTGATTGCGGTGTGGGGGGGGGAAGGAAAATGAAAACAGTCAAACTGTAAAAACCGATGAAAGAGCAACGATAATAAACACAAAATGCGTCGCGTCGCGTCGCGTTGTTTGCTGCTGGCTGCGTCCCATGTAATTTTATACGTGCGCAGTTGGTAATGTAAATGAGCAGAGTAGAGCTGAGCAGAGCTGGGTGAGAGTATTGTGTGTGTTGCAGCAGTAAGCAAAAAAAAAAAGACGAATGAAAACACTTTGCATGTATTCCATAATTAACACAAATAATAAGAAAGCGAACCAAGTAATACAAAGCGCTGCACAATGCGCAGGAGGCAAGCATTGATGGGGCTCTCCTTCCTCTGCTGCTACTACTTCTACTTCTTGTTCTTCTTCTTGTTCGTCTGTGGCACGGTCGACGACGAGCGGTCATTTGCTTTTGCCTCCTATTCGACACGTTTCTTCAACTCTGCGTTCTCAATTTGCCAAAGCAGCAGAATTTGTGTTTAGTTAAAAATAAAACGCACTGCTTGCGCACGCACGCACACAGGCACACACACGCAGACGCACGCACACACGCACACGTTAGTATGCAAAGTAAATGCTTCTCTGTTGTCCTGTCACCATTGGCATCACTCTCTCCAAGCACCCCACACTCTCTCTCTCCTTTGCTCACGTGCTCACGTTACCAGACGAAGGAGGAAGAGCAAAAGCAAAAGCAAAAACAAGAGCAAGAGTAAAAGCGACGGCTGCTGCTGGCTTGCGTTTGTTTACAATTTAATCGTGTTGTTGTTGTTGGTTTTTTACAATTTACTGCGCACATGTGAGCGAAGTTCATTCTTCTTTTGTCTGCTGTGTGCGCCACGTGAGAGTAGTTGTGTAAGAGAGTGTGAGAGCGAGAGAGCAAGACACCGCGTGTAACTCTTTGTTTATTGGCATTCATTGTGTAAGAAACAGGGTGTCTCCGCCTCACAACCTCCCCCAACATTTTTGCTTGGCTAATCAAAATGCATTTATTCCCGATCGAATGAATCCAGATAATGGCGCTATCTGAACAATGTCACTTCCCCCTCCCCATATTATGTACATAGATATACGAAGCCTTGCTGATCTGCAATTAAATAACATTTATTTTCCCATTCTAATTGCAGCAATCAAACAGCAAATAATGGAATATTAACAAAGTTACGAAAGGTAAGTGAGAAGAGCGTTTATTTTTATTTTTTTTTATCGCAAGAGCAAATTTGTTTTCAACATTTCTAGGTCTTAAAGTAAATGCAAGTCATGTACCTATTTTAATTAACAACTTGCCTTTCATTTTTCATTTCCTTTTTAAGAAATCTAAGTAAATGTTATAAGACTTTAAACAATTTGTTTTTGATAAGAAAAAACAGAAACTACAAAAAATTTGTGCTTAAAATTAAATGCTTGTATTTGAGCTTAAGGCCAAAATTCTTACAAATTGGCATTCCACCTAGCAGTTCTAAAATTGTATGTTTATTGAAATATTTTCTTTTTTTTTGTTCATTTGAAAACCTTGAGCTATGGTGAGACACGTGTCGAATTGTACGATTTCAGTCGTGTAATGCTTTGTCTCATGGCCTCTCTCTCTACTTTAGTCTAGCCTATGATATATACTTGTCATACGTAAGTATGTTTGTTTGTGTGTATGTGTGTATGTAGTTGACATCAAAGCGAACCCATATCCGTGGGTGCGGCCCTTAAAAGCAATACGCCAGCTCGTTCGCTCAGCTGTGAAACGCCAAAAGGCGGCAAAAAGAGGATTGCGCCCCTCCTCCCCTACACACACACACACACACATATAGTAAATATACAAGTGCTTATGTGTGGATTGGTTGCGGTACTTTTTTGTAATACGGGCACTTGGTAAGGTCGACAACGAGGTCAACAGCGATTTTGAACAGCTCTATTGTCTAATCAAAGTCATCTGCAAGTTAACAACACATGCATGTGTGTGTGTGTGTGCATGAGTAATTGGACAGCACATTTGCAGGCAATGGAATTTAATATGAGTCAAGTAAAAGAGATAGATACACAATAGAGATTTGTAATGTGTGATGTAATGCGCGATATCATTTATATGTATTTATATGTATCTATATTTATATATAGATGTGTGTGTGTGTGTATGTACTTGTCTTAATTACGATGCGATGCGTCGCCACTGCTGCAACACTTCCGCAATATATGACACATTTATTTTCTTGCTTGCTGTGGATAAAATTAAATATTTATATTATACACATGCAGAAGCATTTGCATATATACATATATTTAATTTGGCTTTAATAAAGCCTTTATCGTGACGCATTTTATGGGATGGGGGTTGGCTCGGCTGTCGACCAAATCAAAATGACATGCTTGAAATCTTTTTCACATCCGCCGTTGTTGGCGCACGCTTTGCTTTCCACTGAGTGCGCCACTCACTCACCAATTCACCAACTCACCACACAGGGAGATACAGACGTCAGCAGCGAATCCCGTTGCGCGCCTGCCTTTGGCGCAATTTCATAATCAAATTGGCTGCTAAAAGCAAAAAGGAAGCAACGCTGCAGCAGAGTAACGAACTAAGCGAAAGGCAACAACGTCAGCGTCGGATCTTTTTTAGTTTTTCTCTTTTCTGTTTTTTTTTTTTTTGTTACAAACGTTGCAACACACTTTTGTTTGCTTTTCCAATATACAATTTGTGAACTGGTTTTAGTTGTTGAGCGAATCCAGCGCCATCTAGCGTTAGCGTTTGCCTACTTAAATATATACGGTGTATATGCATGTTGAGTGTGGTTGTATATATATATATATATAACATTTATCTTTCACGGCTGTTTCCTTTTGTTTTCTTCTTTTCCGCAATTTTAGCTAACACACAAAGACAAAATGTAATATACAAATTGAAATAAATGCAAATTGTGCAAATACGCCTCAAGAAATATAATGCAATGATGAATAAACAGAACGCACTCAGCTAAAATAAATAAATATATATATATTTACACACACACACTAAGGTCGGAGACACGAGAAACGATTATTGCAAAATCAAAACCATGCCAAGGACGGACGACCAAAGCGAAATTAAATTAGTTCATACAATGAAAACAAAAAGTGCAATTGATTATGTTGCGTTTGTATGCCAAATTACAAAAAAAAAATAATAATAATAAAAATAAGTGAAGAAGAACGTTAATTTAACATCCATCGTCGAGCCGCACACGCGCTCCTCTTCTCTCTCGCTCACTCCCGCACTCGGTCAGTTGCCCTTACGTCAAAGTGCCACGTTTCCATTTCGTTGGGTTCCGCCACGAGTTGCTTGTGTTAGAGCATTTTAACTGCGTCATATCATTTTGCAAGATGAGTGACTTTTTCCTGCTACTCAAATATAAAATAAACAAACGTTTTGTGCTTTTCAGTTTTTACTGTAAAAGAAAAAGTAAATTATGCATACATAAATAAATAACGAAAAACATAAATAAATAAAAGCGAAATAGCGATAATGTAATCAAATATTATTAAACCCCGCTGCTGCTGCTGCTGCGACGGCGACTGTTGCGGTTATTGTTGCTTGGTCTGTTACGTTCCATTCGCTTGCCCTCATTTTCGTACGAGTTGTTGTTGCTGTGCTGTGTTTATGTGAATGCTTGCTTGTCTATTGTGGGCCAAGTGTATTTGTGTGTGTGCTAGCGACCATAAACAAAACTGCTCACACACACACACACACACACAGAGACACATGCGCAAGCAAACGAATGTACACTGAGCAAACATTGCCAACACAAGAATCATATGTTTTCTAACAGCACTCGCACACATACAGAGACACACACATCAGCATATTCACCTCTCTTCCTCTCTGTTGCTAACGTACACACACACACACTCACACAGGCACAGATAGGCTTCGTCTCGCGCGCTAGTTATATATTGTGTATGCAGGTCAAGAAGAAACGCAAAATCAAAAGCAAAAGTAAAGACAAACATGTTCACAACCTGACTGAGAGCGACACAGTCAGAGAGAGCTTCAAAGAGAGTGAGAGCGTGCTCTTCTGTGCTCTCTGACATTTGTGATGGTTGTGGCAACATGTTGCCAGCGTGGAGCAACACATGCTTAAACAAAATTGAACACAAACAACAGTGAACAGCTGTTTGTTAGCACTTGCATGTTGCTAAGCGCAACTTTAGCAATACATATATATTTGTTGCTGCTGCTGACCTTCGGAAACATTGTAAATTGTTTCTACAAAAAAAATTGCATGTGGCGCGCGTTAGGCTTAATCTGTCAAATGACGTCACATCTTTTGCAACATGTTTGTTGCTGAAACCGAAGCCAATTGCATTGTGCTGTGCCTCCCTCTCCGATTCTCTCTCTCCTGCTCTCTGTGTGTTGTTCTATTCTCTGACTTGGCAACAGCTGCCTGATTAAGTAACGACCTGGTTGCCTGGTTTTATTTTTTGGGCCACACTGAGGCCGTGTTACTGTGTCGCATATATGTATTCTGAAATGCCATTATAGCATAGAAAGGATCTGTGTCAAAGTAAATTCTAACAGTTGTTAATATGTATTGCAAACCATGTATTCATTGGGGGACCTTCACAGCATAATTTTCAATTTGACATACAGGGTGCCCCAGCTGACCTAGTTTTGCAACAGCAGCAGCTGTTGGCATTCAAGCTGCGTTATTTTGCCAATGCCAATTGTGCGATTAAAGAAACTTTGAAAAGTAGTAGAAAAACTTAGCAACAAAAAATACGGCAAAATATTCAAAGAGTTTTTTAATTTGAAGCAATTACAAGCTACGATTAAAATTAAATTAAAATTCAAATTAATAAACATATAAAATTATTTTGAAAATACTTCAAAATATTCAAACATTTTATTTTTTTTGTGGTTGCGACTAAAATTTAAATTTAATTATAATTAACATACAATTATTTTTAAAATAATGAAAAATAAAAAATGACAATTGAACTCTCCTTATTTTTTGCAGTGTACTTCTGGTGCAGGTGCGTGCGAGGACGGAAATCACATCAAAGAGAGGAGAACGTTGATCAGTCGCCGAAGTAAAAGCCAAGCGAGAGGGTCCTGCTCTTAAACAAGAGAAAGAGAGAGGAGGGGCGGAACGTGAGAAATAGAGAGAGAGAGAGAGGGAGACGCGACAAGAAGCACCAGATGATACCCACAAGTGTTACGAACTCACCGCCAGCCGCTGGCTTGGCCCAAAATGGAGCAGCTGCTGTTGTTGTTGTTGTTGGTGGCGGAGGCGGTGGCGGCGGCGTTGGCAGCGCTGCCGCAGCAGCAGCCGCAGCATCGACAGCAGCAGCAGCAGCGCAGCAACAGAGCAATTACAATTCAATTGTGCTGGGCTTGGCCTCCCTCATCCTCGAGGGCAGACCCATTGCAGACGACGAGTATCCGTTGCAGTTGCAGTTGCACGCACAGCAGCAGCAGCCTCAGTCGCAGCATCAGCAGCAGCAGCAACAGTTGGCATCAAATTCGAGCAGCGGTCGCCATTCGCCACGCCCCTCAACATCGCGGGCAGCCATCAATATTACAACGAATCCCTATGCCTTGGCTAGCCCCACCCTACGCTCTGCCTACGGACACGCCTATGCACACGCACCCGCCCACAGCCACGCCTATGTTCAACACAGTCAGTCGCAAGGCTACGGATATGATTATAGACAAGGTGGCAGCAGCAGCAGCAGCAGCAGCACTAGTGCCACTCATCAGCGTTGGACGCAGAAGCTCTGCCAGCTGCGTCAGTTGTCGCCAGCGGCACAGAGCATGACCGTCGAGCCCGAACTGGTCTCCCTGGCCATCAATGAGCTGAACACGGAACGCGGCGACTTTGAGATTGTGCGACGCGTCATGTTCAATAATCATCTAACAGCAGGAGCAGCATCAGGAGGAGGAGGAGCAGGTGGAGTTGGTGGCGCAACAGTTGGAATTGAAGCTGGTGGCGCAGCTGGAGGATCAACGTCCGGCGCACAGCTATTGGCGGCTGCCAGCAGCTCCAATTCGAGTGCGTCCAGCTCACCCGGCGGCTCAGTGTCCAGCTCGGATAACATACTGCACTCGCTGCAATCGCTGGCCACCACCTGTTTGCGGGGTGGTGCTGGACCCACCACTGCCAGCAGCAGCAGCAGCAGCGAGACCAGACCACTCAGCCTGGACATTGGCTTTGGTGCCGCAACAGCAGCAGCAGCCGCAGCAGCAGCAACATCAGTCAGTCACACGGCAAGTCGCCTGTCGGATTACAATTGCAGTCGGACACTGATGGGCGGCGGCGGCGCCAGAGGCTTGGAGGGATTAGGAGGAGTATATGGTGGAGGAGTTGGGTTAGGAGTAGGAGTAGGTGGGGGAGCAGCCACAGCACCAGCCACTGCCAGCAACAATATTGCAACTGGAACTGGAAACGGCAACGCAACCGGAACCGCAACCAATTCCAGTTGCAACACACGACCCAAACATGGGCCACACTGTGATCAGTTCCTCAGGAAGATGGGGCTTGCCAAGGGCGAGTCTGCCGACGCTGAGGAGCATTTCTGTGATATGTCTTACGTAAATATAACCGTGAGTAGCTCAAATAATAATCCTTGCCATCATCTAATTGATCTCCAAATCTTGGTTAGTGTTCCCGCTGGCGTGCCCATTGCATGAAGATGGAGGCGATCCTGGCGCGCAAGGAGCCCGTCTGCATCGAGGTGTTCCTTGGCCCCGCTGGCCATAAGATTATGCTGGAGCAATGGATCATTAGCGGCAAGGAGAAGTAAGTTCGATCCAATATTTATATATATATATATATATTTATAATAATGGAATCAATATAATCATGGATACCATTTGGATTTGCAGAGTGCCACCGCCGACGATGACGCTGCCTTCGCTGTGCAGCGCCATTCGGAGTCAGCTTTACTTTTCCCAGATCGTTGCGTGGTGCGACCTGTTGCGCAAGTGCGATCCAACTGTCTACGATAGCGGGCGTGTGATCTTTGCCAGCGGCAGCAGCACATCAGCCGGAGATTTGGCTGGACACAGTGGCGGCAGCAGCAGCAGCAGCAGCACGGTGACAAGTTCGGCTGCTGCTGCCGCTGCTGCTGCTACGGCTGCTAATTCGCGACGACCACGTTTGAACATCTTCTATAGGATTAGGCCATACGATCCCACCAATTCGACAAATGGGAATCACAACGATGGAGGATTTAGCGCCAAGGCGACTGTACACAATTTTCCGCACGTGAACATTGCGGAGAACTTTAGCGTTGCTGTCTGTGTGAAGAGTCTGCCCCGCTTCAACGGTGGACTGCCCCACATTTCTCCACCAGCACCACGGCGACCACCACCACCACCACCACCAGTAGCAGCAGCAGCAGCATCATCAGCAGCAGCAACAGCAGCAACAGCAGCAGCAGCATCAGCAACAGCAGCAGCATCAGCAGCAGCATCGTCGTCAGCCAGCAAGTTGAGGCCAGCGGCAAGTACGCCCACCGGGGGTGGGGGAATGTGTGCGGCCACGCCCACCGGTTTGGGGGCACGCATTGCGCTTTTGAGCACAACGCCGCCCGGAACAAGTAGTAGCTGTGATAAATACGAGAGAATGAGAAGGGGCTGCGAGGAGCAGCTGGAGCTGGAGCTGGAGCAGGAGCTGGAGCTGGATCTGGATGGGGAGCCGGGTTCGCTGACGGACGAGCTGGACGGGCATCGGGAGCGACAATTGCAAAAGTATCGCAAGCGAATGCAGCGACGCGACAAGAAGCGTGAACGGAAACCCTCCGATGATCCACTCGAGGAGCAAATGGACACCATGGACGAGGGCAATGACGAGGAGGATGCAGCTAAGCAGCCACAGTCAGCGGCGGCAGCAGCAGCAGCAGCCCTAATCCATCCATCGCTGATGTCACCACCACGTCGCATTGCGATGATTTCGACGGGAACGCAAACTTCGCTGAGCAGCTGCCAGAAATGTGGCTGCGAGAAGACGCTTCTCTGTCTCAATTGCACTGCGGACGACGATGGGGATGCTGTTGGGGATGGAATTGGGAATGTGGATGATACGAGTGCCTCGGAAATGGAGGAGACATCCATCAGCAGTAGCTGCAGCCTGAGCAGCTCCGATCTCATTGTGGGCACGCCGCGCAACAAGGCCGAACTGCTGCTCCAGGCCATACAGCGCACGCCAAAGAATCGAAAGCCCAATCCAAAAGCAGCTCATAATGATCTCAAACCTGGAGGATTGCTGCAGGCGCCAACTTCAACTGCAAATCAGCAGCAGCAGCAGCAGAGTCCGAAGCCGGCGGCGCCAACAAGCGGCTGTCAAATGTGCAAACGTCAAAAGACGCAACACACTTTCGCCAATGCCAAGAAGAGTGGAGGAGCAGCAGCTGGCGCCGCAGTTGGAACAGTTGCAGCAGTTGGACAAGAGTCCTCCAAGTCCGCAACGAATGGCACAAATGGGCACAGCAACAACAGTGCTGACAATGGCGATGCTGGCGATGACAACAGCATGGACCAGGAGGTGGAACAGGTACACTCCAATCCATATATACATTATCCATCCGTATATCCTTGCCCTAATCTATCTTTGCCCCACTCGCAGACCGCCTCGACCAAGCTGACGCCAAATATCGATCGTTGCACACTGAATGCTGGGCAGGAACGCTGTCAGACGCCGCCGGATGTTGGCGCTTATGCCATGGATGACGAGCGCATTGTGGTGGAATTCAAGACACCCATCAGTCATGTGCCGCTCAAGCAGCAGGATTACCAGCACCAGCACCAGCACCAGCTGCATCCGCAGCAATCACAACAACACCAACAGCAACTTGGACAACAGTTGTCCAAGGCACCAAGTCAGCTGCGTTTGAATTGCAATGGGATTATGCTGGATAGGGAGACACCTTCACCGATGTTGTCGCCGCTGATGCGCAAGGGTTTGCCCAAGGTCAACCTGAACACGATCTTCTGCAGCAGCAGCAGCAGCAGTGGCAACAGTCCCTCCACCTCCTCCTCGTCGGCACCCATCAGCATTGACAGCGGTCTGGCGTTCAGTTTTGAGCAACGCTCGCTGAGTTATGCCCACACCCAATCGCACTCGCAATCGCTATTGACGCCGCCGGACTGCCATCAATCCTCCTCCAATCTGCATGTGCAGAAATCATATTCGGCGCCCACGTTGCCCAATGCATTGTCGGTGTCGCCACGCTTTGCCAAGCAGGCGGCATTCTACAAGCGTCGCTCGCGGCATCTCAGCGATCGTTCGGATCGCAGCTCGCTCGGCTCCGATGAGCAGCTCTCCGACGAGGATCTCGAGTCGGGCATGTGCAGTCCGGCGGGTTCGCCACTTAAAACCCGTGCGCGTCTCGCCACCCAATTTGGTGGACGACCCCTGCTGGGCAATCTGGAGGAGTCGCTGCTGCAGAAGCGTCTGCTGCCCAAAATTGAAGTCGCCGGCTTCCGTTTGCAGCTGGGCGCCTCGGGTGTCTTTTGTCCCAAACAGCGTACCATTTCGGCTTCCTCCTATTTCTATGAGCTGCATGGCGAGACACTGAGCACACCCTACCTGGTAAGTGTGGTACACATCCTCCCAAATGTATTTCCACTGCTAACATTTGTGAATCCAACGATTGCAGTGCGAGATTCGTTTGCCACGCAAGGGTTACTCTGTGCCGCTGATGGGCACGGTGCAGGCGACGCTCCTCAATCCGATGGGGACTGTGGTGCGCATGTTTGTCATTCCGTACGATATGCGCGACATGCCCAATCTGCATCGCACCTTCATCCGGCAGCGCATCCTTGCCGAGGAGCTGCCCTGCAACAGTGGCATCATTATGCAGCAGCCGGAACGGGAGCGGGAACGAGAACGGGAGCCGGGCAGTCCTACGGCGATGAGCACCACCAGCAAACTGGGCCACTTCATCAGTGCCGAGCAAATGAAGCGACTCCGCTACTCCATACACCTGAGGTCAGTTCGCCACAAATCGTGGCAAATGTAGCAAGAAGAGAACAACTGCAAAACGATATCTTAGAACTGGAATGAATATATATATATATATATATAAGTAGTTGCCACACTTTTAAATGTTGCACAATCGAATTGAAATTGAATGTTTTTTGTTGTTGCTGTTGTTGCAGATTCCAGACATCACGTTCGGGTCGCTTGTCGCTGCACACGGATATACGTCTGTTGATCTCGAGGCGGACGGATTGTGATACGGCGGCGGCGCATGCCAAGGGATTGGTGGAGGCGCCCAATGAGCTGGTGACGGATACGCTGATGCCAACGGAGCCGCGCTACAGTGCGCGACAGGAGAGTCCCGGCAAGATTTAGTAGCTGCTAAACGCCATGGCCGTGGCATGTGGCAGCAGCAGGAGCAGCAACAGCAATAGCACCAACAGCAGCAGCAGCAGCAGTCTTAACTGTTGTGGCTGCTGTGGCTTCAGCAACGGTGGCAGCTTTGTGCGACGCATATGGAAACAGCTGCATGCGCGCTGGCAACTCTGGCATCAGTGCCACAAATATCAGCTGTTGTAATTGGAACAAAATGTGGCAAATCTTAACAATCGGGAAGCGAGACAACTTTCCAACAACAACAACAACAACACACTACTGCTTTATTAGTTATTGTAACTCTAAAATCGAAAAAAAAAACATCTCTGTTTTGACTAGTTCCATCCCCGCCCCCCACTCTCCCTTTCCGTTTAAGCCCTCATTTTAAGCCAACTAGTTTGAATTTGAATTGTTTATGTTTTAATGCTACACAACAAAGAGAACAAAGTTTTGAACAACAAACAAATCTAAAGATTAACAACTCTCTCTCACTCTCTCTCTCTCTCTCTGTCTCTCTTTCTCTCTGCTCCGTCTCTAATTTCCTATCTGTATCTTTGTGAAGGGGGCCAACATAAAAACAAACAAATATCTCAATTGAAACGGGTCTCCCCAGAAACCCGTTGTTTTGGGCAGGAGCAGCAGCCGCAGCTAGCAGCTCTCCGCAGTTTAGCAATACTTATGAAATAGTTGCAACAAATCATAGAAATATGCAATACGAGTATAGAATTTGAGTGTGAGTGCGAGTGTGAGTGTGAGTGCGAATGAGTGTTTTGAATGCCAATCATTTTTAAGGGGGATACATCAATGAGTGCAAGGAGAGCTCAATTCTGTTCTGAATTATGTTGAAGATGACTTTTATATCCGTCTTAATATCTGATTCAAAAAGCAATTTTTGAGACTGTCGGCATATAAATAATGTTTGAAAGAATCGTGAATCGTTTTGGAAAATTCAATTCTATTATTTTTTCTTTTTCTTTATATCATTCAGTTATAGTTTGATTGTAATAAGAATATTTAGTTAAACAAAAAAAAGCTTTGTAAATTTTATTTGAATTTGAAATATTATTTGGTAATTACTTGAATGGGCTCTCAACCCAAAAGCTTTCATTTATTAAGTGCAGCTCGAAAGAGTATATCAAAGTTTCTATATACATAAGTACAATTGTGTAAAATTACAGTTGCATAAATGCAAACCAAAATAAGAGCAAACAAATTTAGCAGTTAATATTTGAGAAAAGAGTGCGAGTTAAGAAAGAGAAAATGCAAGCTGTGAGCAGAGAATGGAATAACGGAGTGTATGTGAAAGTATGTGTGTGATTGTATGTGTGTATGTATGTATGTATGTGCCTGTATGTGTTTTGGGCAGCTCATATCGATCGTTGTTGTTAGTGTTAGTAGTGTGTGATCTACAAGTGTAATTTTTCCAATTAATTCTTTATGAATTGCCAAAACCATCAAAACATGAATTTGGTTTTCTCTTTGTGTATTGAGTGTTTTTTTGAAGCGTGCCTGTGATACGATATGAGCTGCCTTGATGATGAGTATGGAGGATCAGGATGGAGGTATTTCTCTATGATTATATGTAGTAGGATTTTAGTTAAATACAAATTCAACAAATTTGTTTATTTTGTGTTAATAACAACAACAAATGCAATTTACATAATAATTAGTTTTGTTTTCAACTCTCACATATGCAATAAGTGCTCGAAAATGTTTGCAATACACACATTAATTTTCTTTATATTTTGGTTTGAATTCAAGTGGAAGTTTTCGAACATCATTTTATAAGCGAATCCACTTTTGAAGTTCAAACAGCTTTCAAGCTCACAACTGTACTTCAATAAATAAATGCTAAAGATACATAAGCATATATATATATATATATATATGTGTATGTATGCATGTACAGTGTGTACATGCGTAGGTAGAGTGTATGCCCCTCAGTGTGTACATACTTATGTCTGTGTTAAATTCTAATAACTAAAACTCTTATTTCCATTGATACCTGACTATAACTATTGTATAACTCAACTACCGCTATTAACAAATTTTCAAATCTAGCTGGTATACAAAACAATGAATAAAAACAAACAACAAACATAAGTTCCACACACGTAACAAGTGAAACTAACTGATGAAAACAGAAACTGAAAAGAAACAAAAATAATAATAATAAAATATGAGATCACACACTAAGAAAAATCTTTCTTTATTTGTTTAACTGTTTTTAAGTAGAGAGCTTAATGTGCCCAGTCAATAGCAATTATATAACACCAATATACAAAATGATTCAAAATAAAGGGTTTTTGTGTTTTTAATCCAAAAAATGAAACAAAAATTGTTTGTTTTTTATTCGTTTTGTATTATGGCCAGTAGAATAAGTTAAGTATGAAATTTATCTCCAAGTTTAGTGGTAAAAGGACAAATAATTAAACAAAAACAATAACGATTTTTGTTATTATTAGAAATATCTATCAATTTGTGTTTAAATGGTTAGTTTGGCAACCGGCAATCAATACTGGTTTTATTGAATGAAACGTTCAATAGGAAAATTCTCATTGATAATCTTTTGAATTTAATCATTGCGCGCTGTTCATAACATTTTGAGTAAATGTTATAATTTTTAGGGTGACCACACAGCGAACAGCTGATTAGTTAATAGCGACTAACAGCAGAAAGTCTACTGTTACGCTTTGAATAGGAAGTATGCTTTTAATTCAATGCTTTTTAGATTTATACAAGTTAGAAAAGATTTGCAATTAATGCTGCTTGTATTTTTTTAAAAGTCTGCAGTAGGTAAATTTATTTAATTGAAATGATTGCGCGCTGTTATTGTGTTTTGTGCAAATGTTAATGTTATTGGAGTGACCACACAGCTAACAGCTGATCATGTTAACAGCAGTTCCTGTTAACAGCAGTTGGCAGCAGGAAATCGAAGAAAACACTGTTACCTAATTCACGATGCGCTACAATTTAATTTCGCGTGCTGTCCGCTTATTAAATCAAAGTCACAACCAACGCGGAATCTATGTATTAAAACGTGCTGCGAGCAGCACAGCCAACAGCAGCAGTAGCAGTCTTAATCAACGCGATGAGCAACAACAAGCAACAGCGGAGGTGGCGCAGTCGGAGTTGCCGGCACGTGAACCACTGGTGAAGAACTTCTTTGTGGGCATTACGGATAAGGAGCTGCTCGGATATCCGGAGGTGATTGCACGCGAGGAGATGTCACAGTTGAAGAATGCACTGTTGCCACTCAACAACTACTTTGCCGAGGAGCAATCGCAGTCCCAGTTGGAAAGCCTCGCTCAGCTGGGACTCTACGGATTGAATGTGCCGTTGGAATACGATGGCAGGGGCTACAATTGGAGCGCCAGCCTGATGGCCAGTGAGCCGGAAGCGGGACACACAAGCCTGGCACTTGGCCTACAATCGCACCGGGTTGTTGTCGATATGCTGCGAGAACTGGGCAGCGAGGAGCAGAAGCAACTCCATCTTCCATCGCTGGCCACTGGCCAACTGATTGCAACGGAAGCGATCTTTGAGTATGCACCGCCAGAGGATGATTTCTTTGGCACCCAGGCCATCTATGATACCGTCACAGGTACTTGGTCCTTGAGCGGGGAGAAGGCTTTTGTAGTCACTGCTCCTGTGGGAACACGTCAGCTGTTCCTTGTGCTCGCCCAGACGCAGCAGCTAAATGTGCCCGGCAACATTGGCAGGGGCTCCACCTTCTTCTTGGTCGACTCACAGCAGCAGGGCGTCAAGTTGGGTGAGCTGCATGCCACATTTGGTTGCCGGGAGGCGCCAATGCGTCGTCTGCACTTTGACAAGGTGCAGCTGCGGCAGGATCAGATCCTTGGCTCAGCCCACGATGGCAATCGGCATGCGGAGCATTTGGTGCGCTCCTCCCGCCTGAGGACCAGCCACTCAGGCATCGCTCTGGCCAAGAGGCTGCTGCAACAGCTCACCACATTCAGTGTGGATACCACACAATGTGGCGTCCAGATCAAGTGAGTGCCTCAACTTATCAAATAAAAAAATAATATAAAAATAAATTCTTGCAGAGATTTGGAGTTGACCCGTGCGAATCTGTCGCAGGCAATGTGCTCCATTTATGCGATGGAGAGCATGCTCTATCTGACAGCGGGGCTGCTGGACGAGTTCCTCGGCCAGGATGTGACGCTGGAGAGTGCGATCACCAAATACTACACGCTGCAGCAGCTGCACGCGATCTCCACACAGAGCCTGAGTCTGCTGGGACCACGCAGTCTGCACCAGGGTGAGCCGACGGAGTTGGCTCTGCGAGACACCGCCCAGCTGTGCACCCAGGGCGAATCCCTGAGCACGCTGAGCATATTCATTGCGCTGACGGGCCTGCAATATGCCGGGGTGAGTCCACTTGAGATGTGGTAAATGAATAAATAATTAATAAATCCTTGTTGCAGCAACGGATGAATGAGGGCGTGCGGAAATCACGTAATCCCCTCTTCCATCCGGGCCACATCTTTGGCAAATTCATTGGCAGATCGAGACTGGAGAGCCCCAAGACGGGCATGCTGCTGGCGGAGAATGTGCATCCCACACTGGAGCCAGCTGCCCAGTGCATCGAGCATTCGATTGCCCGCCTCCACATGGCTGTCGATTTGATGTTCACGCGGCATGGCAACGCCGTTGTGGAGCGACAAATTGAGTTGCAACGTGTGGCAAATATTGCGAGCATCATTTATGCGATGTGGGCGAGTGTGGCACGTGCCTCACGCTCCTATTGCATTGGATTGCCACTGGCGGATCACGAGTTGTTGACTGCCTCAGCGATATGCACGCAAGGACGCGACGATGTCCTCAGACTTGCCACGGATGTGTTCAATGGCAACTATGTGAATAATGACAACAATCTGTTGCGCCTCTCCACGCAGGTGGCAAAGAGCAAAGGCTACTTTGCGGTGCATCCATTAACCTTTAACTTTTAAATCTTCATTACTTTCTCGTCACTGAAAACTGCAAAATCGACATTTTATTATACATATATAAAAAAAATCATTTGAAATTGGTTGTTTTTTTGGCAGTGTTTAAATATTCTAGTCGAAAGTGCCCATTTGATTGAAATTTTACTGCAGGGTATCCATATTTAAATATTTAGTTTAGTCACCGTGCAAACCCTTCACAATAATTAAAATTTTGTTTATATTAAAGACCTAATTAGTATTCAAACATCAGAGATAATAAAAACATAATAAAAAAAACTCCCACACCGTTTCCACTCACGCAGCAGCAGCAGCAGCATGTTGAAATACCGCTCAGTTGGCAAACACACTCAAGAGTTCTTAATTGCCCGCTGAGCTGAGTTTTTTTTGTTGTTTTTTTAGGTGAGTCGAGTTGCGCTCAAACTGAGCTTAGTCAGCGCTCTCTGAGCATTCGAGCGCTGCGCTGCCGACGTCGAACGTGCGATGCATTCAATTCCATTTCATTTCATGGCATTTGGGCTCATTTTCGTTTCGGTTGTCGTGCGGTTCACGCGCGTATTTAGCCCAGCGTGAGTGAAAAGTGTGTACAAAGTGGTATTTTGTTGCAATTGTAAGCATTTTCAAATACAAACTATGTATGTATGTGTGTGTGTATCTGTGTGTGTTGTGAAAACTTGCATATTTAGCATTGTGGGCGGCTGCACTTTGTGACAGTTGTGTGGCTGAGAATACAAATTTTCGAAAAGTCAAGAAGTAAGAAGCAAAGAAAAACGCCCACGGCGAAAATTATTGCCCCGTATCGGTGTATGTGTGTCCGGGTATATGTTTGTGTGTGTGTGCGCGCGATACAAGCAGAATAAGTGAATTGAGCGTATAAAATTGCTTGCAAAAAAATAAAGAAAAGAAAAAGGGAAAAGCGATGAAAATCAATTGGAATTGCAGAAAAATGCTACGCAATCGCCAAATTTTATGTGTGTGAGAAGCAAAACGCGACACGAATGTGCGCAGCTAAAAAAGACCAGCAATAAGCAACAGCAGCGGCAACAGAGGCGACAGCAGCAGCAGCAGCAGTCGTCGTTGACGTCGCAACAGCAGCGGCGTTTTACTTGACACAGGTAAGCATTTAGAATAAAACTGGCTACACGGCCGCATTGCTAGGTAAATTTTACCCCAAAATGTGGGGTGTTACGCACAATTTGTATTCGCATTCGCATTTTCTTTTACCGGTTTGCTATTTTCACATACCCTTTATTGTGTAGGTAAGGGGAGGGGAATGTTTGATGGGATGCGAGTTAAAAGCACACAAAACTCATAGCAGTGTGGAACGAGGTGCAATTGAAACGCTTTTTAATTTGATGTTGGAATCTAAGAAGTGAGTTGAGTGCCAATTCCAACTAAACACATACACAACACACATACACATCAAACGCTGCAAACAATACAGTACAAAAAATGTACGAAATAAAATATCAAAGAAAAAAGAAGAACAGCATCAGCCAGTGAGCGGCAGCAAGAAAAAAGTTCTGCCTGATATTTCATTTCGTTTCGTTCCACAGGGTATGTAATTTTTTTTTGTTTTGCTTTTTTTTTTTTGGTGTCGGACTCAGGGACAGTGAACGCCATGAGCAGTGGCACACGACTCACACACACATGCATACATGTGCACTCGTTGATTGTCAAAGAGAGGGAGGGATGGAGAGCAGCAAATAACAAGGAACAGAAGACAAGCCGAAAGAGTCACCGGCCAAACGATTCCACTGGATTGTATTTTTCTCGACCCGTAGCTATGTATATGTAATATGTATGTATGTGTAGCACAATCCATCAACACAGACGAGCGTCGACTGCGGCTGCGACTGCGGCAGCGAAGCGTCATTGACTGCTTGCTTTTATTTGAGATTTGCCCACGAATTGCTGTTGTTATTCAAGTTGTGTGTGTGTGTGCATAAATTGGCAGTGTGGGTGTGTGTGTGTGTGTGGTAGTTTGGTGTTATATGCTAGCTAGTATTCGGCCTATGCCGGACAGAAAGCAGCAGCAGCATCGCCACCAAGTGGATTGAATTTGGATTTTATTTTATTTGCGCTTTGTTTGCCATCTTTTTTTTTGTTCGTTTCTTTTACGGTCCAATCTCGCAGTTCCCCCACACTGTCTCTTGCTTGCTCGCTCTCTCGCAGTCTATCTCTCTCTGGCTGGAGAAGTGAGTACGCTTCAGGGTTTGCTAGTTATTGTTGGACATTTTAGTCATTTACCTTTGACTAAGCTTTTTGAACTCGAATGTTGTTAATCAATTAGCTTTTACTTGTGCGTATGTGTGCCACTTTGTGTGTGTGCATATGGCAATTACAGAAATAGTGGGAGCTTAATTTGTGTTTATGTCTTAAGCTTTTCGATTGTACTTGAGCATTAGTTACTTGGTGCAAATGTATATGTAAATATATTGTATATCATTATCTTGTCAAGTTAACGGTTCGCTGCTTGCGCTAATTAGCCGCTATTGCAGCCTATGCTAATTAATAATAGTTTATTATGTTTGTTTTATTTTTTATTGTTTTTAGTTTTAAGTTGGTTTCAGTTGGATGGAAATGTTTGCGTTGTGGTTGTCTTAATACACGCACACACACACATATATACACACACAAATCGATTTCGCAACCCTCTTTTGCTGATAAACTTGACATAAATCATTTTAATGACGACTCACGCACACATACACATTACACACATAAATATATATATATATATATATATATATATATATGTATATATATACATATATATACATATACACATTTGTTGTACATTTGAAATATTATCCAAACGCATAAAATCGATTTCTAATCGTGTAAATAAATGGCGACAAATGCTGCGCCCCCAAAACGGCAGGTGGCGTCACAGGCAGAGACAAAACGCCACCAGATCTATATATGTATGTATGTGTGTGTGTGTGAGTGAGAGAGCTTATATGCTATGAGATGCGAGTGTGTGGTTGGCATTTGTTTCACGGCGCGTCTGGTTTGGCCAGGCCCGTTGCCAATGTTGCACCTTGGGGCGCTCCAAAAAGTCGTGAGATGCGCGGCGGGTACGAAATGGGAACGGGAATATTTGCGACGGGCATCGGGTGGCAACCGAAATCGAAACGACGAATGTTCCAAGCTAAAGCAAGACCCAAAAGCCAAAGCAGAGCAAAGTGAAGCGCAGCGAACAGAAAACAGCAATAGCGACTGCGACTGCGACAGCAACAACGACGACGCGTCGTTTAATGGTAGATAAGCGTAAGCAAAGAGTTCGGCATACACCAACAACAACAGTAAATGCCGAATGCAGACGGTAAGAGCAACAACAACAACAAGAGTTAACAGTAGCAGATCGAGAGGCTATAAAATCCAAACCGAACACTGACTGTAGTTGTTGGTGTTGTTGGAACAATGAGAATCAGAATGAGAATCGAAACTAGCGCTGACTGATGTCAGTTGGGGCTGCCCACTAATTGGATATGTTGGGTTTGAGTACGAATTGAGAAGTAGGAGCAAGAACAACAGCAAGAGTTGGGTATGGTGGAGATGTATTGTAATGGCACCAGGCACACACGTTTTATTTGTTTTGGGCACAGACACACACATGCAAAGGCACATTTGAATTGCAAGCGAAAAGTGCAAAAAATCACACGCTTAATGTGCGACAGAAAGGGACAGCAGCAAAAGAGGGACACAAATAAACAGCCAGGCAGGCAGGCGGACGGAAGGACAGATGGATAGATAGAATCGATGGATAACAGAAAATTGAATTTCTTGCTGGCGTAATACGTAAATATATTTGTTGTTGGCAATTCTTTGAAAATATTGGTTGTAATTGAATTTATGCACTGCAAATGCGAAAGATGAGTGCGAATTGTTGCAAGTCCCCAAATTGTAACCCCTCCCTGCCTATCTTCATGCACAAATTGTTTCGTTGGGGGCTCATTTGTAACATGCCCGACAACCGCCGCCTCCGCTGGCGTCGCTTTTAACGGTAAACAATATTTCATTTGATTTTGAACATTTTTCGTTTTTAGGTTTCTGCAGCAGAAATGTTGTTGTTGATTTCTTTTCTGTCTTGTTGTTATTGTTATTTGGTGTTGTTGTTGTTATGTGCTGTTGTTGTTATGTGTGTATTGTTGTGGCTTACAAAAACATTTTTAATTAGCTTGATTTAATTGGATTTCAGTTGTTCCGATGTCTGCCCTGCCTATCGCTCTCTCCCTCTCTCTCCTTTCTTTTTTTTTCTGTGTGCTTAAGGTATTGGAATTTCATAGATATGTAGAATATATTTCAAATATTTATGAACTTGACTAAAACATTTTGCAGCAATTTCATATTGAGATGTGCTGACTTTTTAGCCATGTTCCCACTCGCTGTTGCTGCCCACTTTTCGGGCAAGGAAAAAGACGACAAAAGCAACAAAAACTGTTCTCGTCATTCCCTTGGCATTTGTTGTTGTTGTTTCTGGTCGGATGACGCGTTTGCGGCTTGTTGTTGAAATTGGTGTTTCGGTTGCTGCTGTTGTTGTTGTTGTTGATGTTGTGCTGTTGGTGCTGCTTGGACACGCGATTGCTTGACTCTGGCACCACGAGTGAGTGAAAATGGAAAAGTGTGATAGTAGAGGGGAAAGGAGAGAGAGGAGAGCAACCCCAAAGCCTTAACACTATATATATACTCCATTATATGGGCATGACAAATGTGCTAGTGTGAACCGCTGCTTGTTTGTCAGTGTGTGAGGGTGGGTGTTTGTAAGCATGTTACACAGTGAGAAAAAAAATGCATATAATCAAGAAATGTGTTAATTGTTCGTTAGACCACTTTTCCCATACATTCAACTAAACAAAAAACACAAAACTTGTCATTATGGCATTATAATTAGTCGCATTGAAGCAGACATCTCTGACCCCATAAATGACGTATATATTCTAGAGCAGCATCACTAGAAAAGCTTTCTTGATGATATATTTATATATGCTGTATTATATTTCTTGACCATGTTAATAGGTGTATAGTTAATAGTTTCGAGTTTTTTTTATGCTCCTAACATTTGTGGCAAAAATCATCAACATCAAACTGTTATATTATATAGCTTTCATTGGAAGAATCTGCTGGTTTTTTAATTCCCAAGTGCGTGCTTAAGAAAGCGGATCTTTCCTGTTTTTTTAAGTAAACTTGTGAGAGCTCTTCATCAGATTCGCCTTTTTAACTATTTTAGTATCTGATCAGCTTTATGTCACTTATTACCACTATAAAGACCAAATTTACGGTTAACTTATTTTATGTTTTATGTATTTTAGGTATAAGCACGAGTTGCAAGATGCTTAAATTTGGAAAACCGTTATTTTTTAATATCAATTAAACTTTATGCTTCTCATAAATAACTATTTCGCATGAAAATCTCCGTTTATTGAATATGAGAAACTTCAATTAGCATAGTCATAAGAAATTCTTGCTGTGTGGCAAGCGATTGCAGCAGCCTGCTTATTGCCACAGGGCGCAAGTGGCGAAAGTAACTGTGACATGGATTGTGACTCTCACTGTGATTGTGACTGTGACTGCGATGTGGCTTTGCCATAACGGGGCTGTTATCCCAACGAATTTAACGAGTTGGTGTTGCTCTCTCGCTCGCTCCTTTTGTATCAAATGTCGTGTGTGTGTTGCATGTATCTATAAGTGGCATATGCTACATGCGTATCTTGTGTTTGCATGCCACAAGCATTGCCACACCTCCATCTTGGCCTTCTTCTTCTGCTGGCTGTTTGCCTCGCTGTGTATATGCAGCTGTGTGCAAGTTGCAAGTAGCGTCTTGCAACTTGTATCTGGTGCGCAGCGTGCATTTCCTTCCTTCTGGAAATTAAACGCACAACAGAACACAGATGCCAAGCAAACGAACTGCGTACATTTGTCACCATATGTAAATGCAAATGTACCCTCCCCTCCCCCAACCCACCCTCCTCCCCTCTCTGCACCCTTTATGCTTGTAGTTGCATTAGATACATGCATATATTTATATATATATATATATATATACATTTATACATTCAACATTTTGTATCTATTTGCGGAAATTGTGGCAAATTGCGTGGGTGGTGGTGGTGGTGTATGGGGGTATGGGTTAATGTATGGGGCACGTTTAGTTGATACACCCATTCGAGCTAGAAAGAAACAAACACCCACTCGATAATTAATTGAATTCAACTTGAATATGCTGAGCGTCCAATTTCTATATACCGCTTAAGCTATTAAAAGCAAGCATGAGCAACAAAAGCATTTAAAGTACTTAATTCAGTTAAACGAATAACTGTTGTGGCTTGCAACAAAAGAGACTTCGTTGCGTCTGCAGATGAGATGTGACATGTGCAGCGGGTAAACTTGGTTCCCAAGACAATCTGAAAACAGTAAGCTACTTATACAACTTGACTGAGACTTCAAACGTTGTTATAGTTAACTATCATATATAAATCGCTATATGTATATAGAAACTGCATAATACAGAAATTCAATTTCTGCGAAGATTAAATCCCCTTGCAGATTGGATTCAAAATGCCGACTTCCAAGTTCCATTATAAATTATAATTCAACCGATTCTTCCTATGATAGCTATATGATGTTGATAAGCTCGTAACTACTAAGTAGTGACATCTGATAACATGGTTAACAAACACGTTATTCAGAGAAGCACTCATCTTTAGACTGATTGCTCCAATGACAGCTGTTCGATATAGTAGTCTGATCCAAACCTGCTCCGACATATCTACTACTAACTGCAACAATATGTAATAATATATATTTATAGAGTCAAAGAGATCTCATTTTAAATCACAATCTCCTCTCTGCAAGCGCATCGAAAGGATAATTCATCAAAGAGAAGTGCAAAGCTGGAAAATGCTGGAAAAGTCTGACAATCGCATTTGGATTATAAATTATATATTTAGATTTAGATTTAGACTGTGTAAATTCTGAGCCTGGTTAGCCTAGCCGCAGCAGCAGAGCAGCAGCCCACGCTGGCAGCAATCAGCTAGTTGGTTGCAAGTTGCTGCCTGCCACGCTTGCCACATGGTTGCCAATTAGTTGGACTTTGAGGAAATTCACCGAACAGCGACTCTGACTCTCTTGGTGTCCCCTCCCTTTTTATTTTTTTATTGTCTGCCGCCTTCTCTCTATTCCTTAACCTCAGTTGCACTCATTTGCTCAACTCTGATGAGAATTAACAAAAGCAAAAAGCTCGCTCGGTTTACCCTGTATACATTAAACATGTGGGGTAGCATGATCAACATGATTTAACCAACCGAAGTTAAACTTATAGAAAAACAATCAAACTTTTTGAAGGAAACAAAGCTGATTGACACATGGTTAATATTAATAGTAATAGTATATATGTATGTGTGTAGTACATATGTATAACAGTAATAATATTAATGCTTGCTAAAAAGACTCTAAAAGATAAATAGATAAATAAAATTTTGCTTTTCTATTTTATATAACCCTTTTACAGTTGCTTGCTGTAAGTGTATTGGATGAATCTACTTACAGGGTATCTCGCTAACGGCACACTCTCTGCTGGAGCACGCTTTGCTTGTTTTATGTGTTGGCTTTGCACTGCACTGCTCTGCTTTGCTTTGCTTTGCTTTTTGCTGCTGCTTTTTGGCCGTGCTGCGGCGCTCTCATTTATTTTACGCGACGCAGCCACAACAACAAGCAGAACAAGCAGCATAGGAGAAGAGAGCAGAAGAGTGTATAGGATAGGAGAGAGAAACAGAGGAGATGCCGCAGTTCCTTTTCATTATTTTACAGGCGGCCGCAGAAAAACGTCGACAGGCGAAGACCCATGCTCACTCACACAAACACACACACACACAGGCACTCATACAAAGCGGGAGACACGCACGTACCTATATAAATTTTTTCTTCCGCACAGTTTTTTTTTCCTTTAATTTTTTTTTTAGTTTTTTTTTTCTTTTGTATGCATGAGTATTCAACTTCGTCTTCTGCTGCCGCTGCTGCTGCTGACCGAAGCTGCAGCTAAGCAGCAGCAGCAGCAGAGAGGAAGCGCAAAACTTTAGCCTGTGTTGTTTTTGTTGTTGTTGTTGGCAATGCCACCTTCTGCACGGCACGACAGAAGGCATCGCACGACTCGACTCCTCTGGACGACCCGCTTCCCTCTCTCTACTCATACTGCCCTCTCGCTCTAACTATTTCTTGTGCCATCTCGCTCGCTTGTCAGTTGAGTATGCTTGCCTGGCGGCAATGGCAGCCAGCCAGGCAGGCAGGCAAGCAGGCCATGCAGGCAGTTGGGCATGCAGGCAACTCTGGCTGACGAGCAAGTTTGAATTGTAATCCTTGTTGTTGTAGTTGGCACGCTCGCCTTTTGCTCATTCAACATAGTTGTTGTTGTTGCTTTACTGCTGCTGACGCTGTTGCAGCAACAACTCGTTGCCGTTGTCCGCTGTTCTTCTTCTTATTCTGCCAGTGCCCTGTTGCTACACTTTAAAATATCTTTCATCTAAATATATATTCAAAATATTTTAGTTTATTAAATTAAATAATTATTGAATTAATAATGAAATGAAACTAAAGTAAATTACAACTTATTACTGGTTATCATTACAGTTTCTCAAATGCATATTTGTGTTTCGCTCAGTGTATGCAGCTCGCCGCTCTGCTTCGCTGTTCCACTCAGCAAACGAGCCTGGCAACCAACTATGTTCGACATCAGCCACTGCCTTTGTCTGCTTGCTCCTCTCCTCAGCCCCCTTGCGCCCAATCCTCTCCCACTTTGTTGCACTATGCGTTTCCATCGTTGTCGCTGTCGTCCTTCTCATTGTTTCCCTTCAGGTCCACCAAACAGTCTGCGCTTGATAACCCTCCAAAGTTTTTAAGATATTGAGGCTCTTTTGGTTTTTTTTTAAAGCAGTGCAAAAATTAAGACATTTTCTTGCAATGATTTAAATACAGTTTATTGTTGAATCGACTTGTTTTTTTTTATGATTTCACTTAAAAACCCATCAACTACTTAGAAACATTGGACTACAAATAAAGTCGTTTGGGTTTGGAGTTCAGTTTGTTAGGGTATGTAGTCTTCGGTGTGCCTACGAAAACGGTGTCTTGTTGTTGTATTTAGATTTTAGTGGATGCTTGTTGTTGTTATTATAGACAGTACACAACGATGCCAATGATTGCAACAAAAGTGCTTGTTGTTGCCCCATTCTTGTTGAGATTGCTGTTGTTGGTGATATCCTTATTCGAAGTATATTACGCTGGCTGACAGACAGACAGCTCTGACTATATAAAGGTATTCCCCTTACAACTGTCAATAATCAAAGAGCTTAATTAAACAAACTAAAGATATTTGACACACAAGAACGTACATCAAAAGAATAAGGCTAATGCTTTGCCTGCAGTCCACAATCAACTATATACATGTATGTGAAGTATTTTTAGAAATATGAATTACTCGCGGATTAAAATTCAAAAGTGGCAACGAATTGCTTAACATGTCGAGCACATTTTTTGCACTTGCTATTTTTCAACATTGTAAATGGGTATAATCATGCCAGAGTATCTATAATCAATGGGTAATCAAGTTTGGTAAGAATATGTAACGGACAAGGGAAAGAGAAGCATAAAATAATTCATGAAGTATATATAGCTTACGCAGATCAAGTTTATTTCAATTGATCGATAACTTCTTACGTGTTTCCCAGTATCGATAATAATCGATTACCGATACATTTGCTTGTGTGTATACATACAGACGCACACAGGCATGCAAAATATCTTTTGCTTTTAACTCGTGCCTTAATCGTTTCAATATATTCAATACAAAATATATAATATTTAATTACATAACAGAGTATCTGCTAGTCGTGCTCTCTCCCCTAGAGCATACCTAGTTGTCGTCATCTGCGTCACCTGCAATTGGCATCCAAATGCAAGATCTTTGCATATATGTATGTAAATTTATCATATACGCACACACACACACACACACACATAAGAATGCCTTTCTCAACACTCCCACACACGTCACGCCACGCCCCTTTTGGTTTGTGCACGTTGTGCCTTGTCTTGTTTTGTCTTCTTTTGCTTTCACAAATACATTCATTTTCCCCATTTCCATTTATAATGCGCGCAATTTTACTTGACATTATTCAACAATTTGCATCGCTGCTTCCGCACCAGCAGCAGCACCAGCAGCAAAAACTTTTGGCAGCGACAACAACAAAAACAACATGGCGGCAACAGCAGCAGGAAGAAGACGGAGGGACGACTGAACGACAGACAGACTCTTGTCAGTTGGAACGAACACCTTTAGCCAGCCAGCCTCATTCATATTACGTTACACTGCTCACGCACACACACACACACACATGCATGCCAACACACACACTCGCAAATATGCAAGTACAAGCCGCAACATTTTACAAAATTTGCTTGCTTCTCACTTCCACTCGCACTTCACTTAGCCCGTGTTGTATGCGTTTTTTCTTCTTTTTTTGGTGCAGTTTTGCTTAAGTTATCACTTGTTCCTTTTTCACATGCACATACATAAACATATACATATACATGCACTCACACTCATTTACTCTCGCAGCTGCTCTCTTCTTGTGCTCCCTTTTCCGCTCATTTTGATTTAGTTATTGTAGCAATTTTAATTACCAGCACTTCAATGGACGACCGCAGTCGCAGCAGCAGCAGCAGTATAACCAAAAAATGTATTAAAAAAAACTCAGAAATGAAATGAAAACAATACAAATGGCTTTGCTGCTGGTGGAATGAATGTTGGTCTGCTTGCTTTTGCTTCTGCTTTTGCTTTTGCCGGGGCTTTCTTTCTTTCCACTTTGGCCTCTGACAACCGCCAGCGTCTGGCTGACACCTTTGTCTGTCTGTCTGTATGCCTGTCGCTTAGTTGCGCTGCTGCGCCCACAATTTCAAAAAGCAGCAGTCATCAAAAACAACAACAACAAGCATGTTCGTTAAATGTTGAATAAATTTTCTCATATAATCGTCGTCGCAGTCGCCGTCGCCGTCATTTTATTCACCTCCCTCCTTCTACTCCTTCTCAATCTTTATACCACACTTCACATACACACACACCCCACCCCACCACAAAAGCCAATGGCATGTGTTGTTGTTATTATTGTTGTTGCTGTCTCCATCAGCGCGCTCGTTGCTGCCGGCGTCGCTGTCGCTGCGACTGCTGCCGCTGCTGCTGCTTCGCACTTGGCTTCGCTTCGGCTTGGATTGTTGGCTGGTGTCGTTTGTCGTTTCGTTAGTTTAGTTCGGTAACTCGTCGGTCGCGCAAGCAAAAGCAAGCAAGCCACAACAACAGCGCAGCAGCTAAAGCTAAACCAAAAATCCAACAAAAAAGAAACAAAAAGCGGGCGGCGGGCAAAGCTAAGAAAAATTACGACAAAAAAAAATGCTGTGCGCGCCGCACAAATAAATTAAATGTATGTGCGAATGTTGAAGTGCGTTTGTGTGTGAAGAAGAAGAGCAAAAGTTAGCAGGCAGAGCGCAAGCAGTAGCAACAGCAACAAATGTAGAAATATTCTTCCATCTCATATGTATTTATCAATATTTATTATTTGCAAAGAAATTGAAGAAAAAAAAAATACAACAATGTGTATGCAGGAAGTGCGACAAATACAGATACAAATACAGATACAGAAATGCCCAAAATCCAAATCGTTTTGGGCCAAAGCCAAAGCGAAGCCAGCGCAAGAATTCAGCCAAGCGAGCAGAGCACAAAGCAGTGGAGGAGCAGAGCCCGAGCACAGAAACAGCAAATTCTGTCTGTCTGTCTCGCATGTGTGTGTGTGTCTGCGTCTCTCTCAGTACATGTGTGTGTGTGCACCCTGGCCACCGTATTTCCTTTTGGCAGTTCAGTTGTGTGTGTGTGGTGAACTCTATGCCCTCTCACTCACTCTCGCACTGATGTGCCTTGTGTCACTAGCAAAAAGGATTTAAAACTGCGAGATGCTGTTCGCTATTTGCTATTGTTACATACACATGCATATCCATATAAACATGCACATACACATACATATCCAAATGTACGATTTGCAGTTATCTAAAGCCGCCGCTGCATGTTCGCTATACACACGCATACACACACAAAACAAAATTGTCAAATCAATAAAAACGCGAGCAAAGCAAAGTGTCGCCGCTATTCGCAGTCGCAGTCACAGTCAGCGTCGACGTCACATTGCCTTGCTGTTTAACAGTTGCCATTAATAACTGTAAAGTTCCAATAGTGGTGAATAATATACAGCAACAAATGTGTACCAAATGTGACAGATGAAGAGCAAAAAAACCAAGCAGCAACGAATTTAACTGTGTGAAAAGGAGGGGAGCTAATCAAGTTTTACGTTATGCTTCTTCAGCCATCTACTTATTAAGTGCTTAAACGAGTTACTGACCAATGCAATAATTAGCTACACAAACACACAACAAGCACAGACATACAAACAGACATGTACATAAATGGCGATTGCAACTCCAATAAGATTTATTGCGTCAACTTTAGCGACGTCGCAGCGGCGTCGGCGTTTCTTAATATTTTTTTTTTTGTATTTTCCATGTATCAATAATTACGACGAAGGAAACAACGCTGAGAAAAAAAAAAAACGAAATTGAAGCAGCGGCGCAATGAACAACAACGAATGGCCGAACGAATGGCATGGCAATGGCAGACCAACCAACAACAACAGCAACAACAACAAGAGTAACAACAACAGTAACAGCAGCAACTACAGCATTGGAGACATGTTTGCGCGGCAGCGTCGCTCATTTATTTTATGTCTCGCTGTCGTGGTTGTTGTTGTTCTTATGCTTCTTCTTCTTCTTGTTTGTTGCTTGCTTGGCTAGCTGCTTGCTTGCTTTTGTTATTGTAGCTGCTGCTGCTGCTGGTTGCCCAGTTCAGTTTGTGTATGCCTTTATGTGTGTATATATGTATAAATGTGTACATGACACGACCCGCAGACGCTGCTGCCATTGATTGTTGTTGTTGGCTTTGATATGTCGTACGCCGACTGAGGATCGCGCACTGCTTGCTTGCTCCACTGTACAAAGCAAATTTGCAATAGAAAGAATAGAAAAGTGCGTGAATATTGCTGCAGCCCACCCACTCTCTTTCCATCTCTCTCCTGCATCAATGGGCAAATGGAAATCTAACTGACCGAATTAGCCCAGTCGGCCAGTTAAGTTTTGCCACACAGCTACTCATTCCATTCCACTCATACCTGTAAAACGCAACTCAACTCAGTTCAGTTCACTCATTCGTGTTGTGTTTCTAAAATACAATAATTTGGTTGCGGATTTGTGATTTCGATATTTAGTTGGGATTTTCTGTTTGCTGCTGCTGCTGCTGTTGATGCCGCCATCCATTTGTTTTGTCCGCCCATCTGTCCATCTGTCAGTCTGCCGTCGTTGTTTGTATGTAAAAAGTTGCCGTCTGCGTTTGCCGCTGTTGTCTGTCGATTTGTCGTTCAAGTTTTGCCACTGCTGTTGTTGCTGTTGCCGTTGGTGGCGGTTTCGTCCCGTTTCTCTCTGATTGCTTTGGCCTGTCGTCCCCCTCTACACCAACCCATTCACCCATGCCTTGTGTCTCTCTCTCTCCCTCTCTCTCCTTGCGTTCCCCTGTGCAGCGTGTTTCTTTTTCATATTGTTGAATTTATTTCGTTGGTTTTTATTGTGGCCATTGCCGTCGTTTCATGTGCTTGTTGTGTGTGTGTGTGTGTGAATTCGTCATGTTTGCTCTGCTGTAGTTATTGCAGTTCCAGTTGCGGTCGTCTCGTGGAGTTTCTTTTCTTTTCCTTTTTTCTTGGACCTTACCTTTTCTTCACACTCTGTCTCTCTCTGTCATTGCACACAGCACCTCGCATTATCATCATCATCATAATAATTGTCGTCATCATCCCTTCAAATTAAACTCGAACAATTTTGAGGCATTCATGATGAATTTTTTATTTCCTTTAATTTTAGTCATTTGTTTGCCGACGCCTTTTATTTGTATTTCCAAGCCGATTCACGTCAGTCACCCTCGCAATGCACACACACAAACACACATGCATACATACTCTCATTGCATCTGCATTGAATTTGAATCTATTGTTTTTGCACATTTGCTGCATCTATTTCCATCGCTCTCGCTCTCTCTCTTGCTCGCTTTCATTCCAAAAGTGGACAGCAGACTGGCATATCGCCATTTGATCAATGCCTTCTTTCCAGTGCAGTGCGCATTTGTCATTTTTCCAGCAGCAGCAGCAACAGCAATATCAGTTTCCACTAGCTGAGTTTGCATTTGTTGAATCACTCGTAAGGAGCGGGGGATGGGTTGCGAAGGGCGGGGGGTGTGTGTGTGTGTTTCAACGTGCATTTGCAATAATTGCCAGACAACAAGCGAAACATATAGATTAATGTGTATATTTATATATGAAATGACGAATGTTTATTCTACAAAATCGCAATAGATATCACTCTTGTTGTTTTTGTTGTCGGTTTCATTTTAGCGAGTCGAGAGCCAACGAGAAGTATTGCAGTCGAGCGTAGACGACTTCGAAATACTCTGTCTCGACCATTGAATAATAAATGTAGCATATTTTTTATTTTTATATTTACAAATCTTCGGAAGGGATTATTTTGAATTTACCGCACAAATTTTGTAGATGTTACCAATCTTAAGAGGATGTTTCTTTTAAGCTACCTTGCAAGTTTGCTAACATTATATATAGAAATAGCGATATACACACGATATAGCGATTTACACTGGTCGATGTTATCGATTTTTTCCAATTATTTTTTCATTTCAATCTATAAAATATATATAATATCAGAGTATAAGCTGGGTGCGAATTTCGTGTCGAGACATCTACTTTTTATGTGAATAAAGTGTATAATTAAGATTCAAGTAGTTAAAATCGTTAATCTATTTGATATTTATTCAATGGGTTTCCCCATTCTCTTCTTCTCTTTCTACTTCATTTTAGGCTCTCAAATAAAAAGCAACAACGAGAAACACGCACATAAAATTCCAATAACAATCATTTATAACAATTAATATAATTCCAAAAAACGAAAAAACCGAACAAACACTGTGCTGATCTCCCGACTGTTTCTGTGTGTGTGTGAGCGTGTGTGTGTGTGTGTGTGTGTTAACCAGGCCAGGAAAGAGCCGCAATAAATTCGAAATGAAATCATTATTCAAATTTCAAAAGTATCATCCCCTCAAAAGTTAATGAATGAGCAATAACAAAAAAGGAAAAACCAGACACACAAATGAACCACAGTAAAACAAACACAAGCACAAAAAACAACAAAACAAACAACAAAACAAACAACAACAACAGCAACGACAAAGATAACAAGAAGAGCGACAAACTTAATCGTTAAAATATGAAAATTACGTATAAACAACAGCAACAACAACAACAACAACAAATGGAAGAAAAAACGCTATGAAGAATCAGCATTTCAATTGGAGAGCAGATTAAAGAGACAATCGATCCATGTTGTGGTAAGTTAAAGACATACACATGTGTATATAATATATGTCGATCTGTCGATTAGCTGATTCATTGAAAAACAAAATTCCTGGGAATGAAAATAATAAACTAGAACAAAAAGTGTATTCTGGTTGTGTTTGCTTTAAAGAAAAAATTAACAAATTCCTGGGATTGAAAATGATAAAGTAGAACAAAAGGATTTTGCTAAAAAACCGTCGCACATTAACATAAATTATTCTAAACTTTGAAAAACTTGAGTCTTAAAAATTCGTAAAGTTAAAAAAAAATTTTACTTGTCTTCCGACCTCAAATTTCGTTTTCAACTTTAAATGCACGATTGATTTAGGGCCAAAACTATGATCAAAAAGCCCTGGTTTTTTAAAATCAGTTGAGTTTTGACGAAGTTATGGCATTTTGAATTTTCGACCTATGCCCATATGCCCATTTACCGATTTTTAGGCTGTAATTTTTACTTGTCTTCCGACCTCAAATTTCGTTTTCAACTTTAAATGCACGATTGATTTAGGGGCAAAACTATGATCAAAAAGCCCTCGCTTTTTAAAATCAGTTGAGTTTTGACGAAGTTATGGCATTTTGAAGTTTCGACCTATGCCCATATGCCCATTTACCGATTTTTAGGCTGTAATTTTTACTTGTCTTCCGACCTCAAATTTCGTTTTCAACTTTAAATGCACGATTGATTTAGGGGCAAAACTATGATCAAAAAGCCCTCGCTTTTTAAAATCAGTTGAGTTTTGACGAAGTTATGGCATTTTGAAGTTTCGACCTATGCCCATATGCCCATTTACCGATTTTTAGGCTGTAATTTTTACTTGTCTTCCGACCTCAAATTTCGTTTTCAACTTTAAATGCACGATTGATTTAGGGGCAAAACTATGATCAAAAAGCCCTCGCTTTTTAAAATCAGTTGAGTTTTGACGAAGTTATGGCATTTTGAAGTTTCGACCTATGCCCATATGCCCATTTACCGATTTTTAGGCTGTAATTTTTACTTGTCTTCCGACCTCAAATTTCGTTTTCAACTTTAAATGCACGATTGATTTAGGGGCAAAACTATGATCAAAAAGCCCTCGCTTTTTAAAATCAGTTGAGTTTTGACGAAGTTATGGCATTTTGAAGTTTCGACCTATGCCCATATGCCCATTTACCGATTTTTAGGCTGTAATTTTTACTTGTCTTCCGACCTCAAATTTCGTTTTCAACTTTAAATGCACGATTGATTTAGGGGCAAAACTATGATCAAAAAGCCCTCGCTTTTTAAAATCAGTTGAGTTTTGACGAAGTTATGGCATTTTGAAGTTTCGACCTATGCCCATATGCCCATTTACCGATTTTTAGGCTGTAATTTTTACTTGTCTTCCGACCTCAAATTTCGTTTTCAACTTTAAATGCACGATTGATTTAGGGGCAAAACTATGATCAAAAAGCCCTCGCTTTTTAAAATCAGTTGAGTTTTGACGAAGTTATGGCATTTTGAAGTTTCGACCTATGCCCATATGCCCATTTACCGATTTTTAGGCTGTAATTTTTACTTGTCTTCCAACCTCAAATTTCGTTTTCAACTTTAAATGCACGATTGATTTAGGGGCAAAACTATGATCAAAAAGCCCTCGCTTTTTAAAATCAGTTGAGTTTTGACGAAGTTATGGCATTTTGAAGTTTCGACCTATGCCCATATGCCCATTTACCGATTTTCAGGCTGTAATTTTTACTTGTCTTCCGACCTCAAATTTCGTTTTCAACTTTAAATGCACGATTGATTTAGGGGCAAAACTATGATCAAAAAGCCCTCGCTTTTTAAAATCAGTTGAGTTTTGACGAAGTTATGGCATTTTGAAGTTTCGACCTATGCCCATATATCGATCTATCGATTTTCAGGCTATAATTTTTACTTGTCTTCCGACCTCAAATTTCGTTTTCAACTTTAAATGCACGATTGATTTAGGGGCAAAACTATGATCAAAAAGCCCTCGCTTTTTAAAATCAGTTGAGTTTTGACGAAGTTATGGCATTTTGAAGTTTCGACCTATGCCCATATATCGATCTATCGATTTTCAGGCTATAATTTTTACTTGTCTTCCGACCTCAAATTTCGTTTTCAACTTTAAATGCACGATTGATTAAGGGGCAAAACAATGATCAAAAAGCCCTCGCTTTTTAAAATCAGTTGAGTTTTGACGAAGTTATGGCATTTTGAAGTTTCGACCTATGCCCATATGCCCATTTACCGATTTTCAGGCTGTAATTTTTACTTGTCTTCCGACCTCAAATTTCGTTTTCAACTTTAAATGCACGATTGATTTAGGGGCAAAACTATGATCAAAAAGCCCTCGCTTTTTAAAATCAGTTGAGTTTTGACGAAGTTATGGCATTTTGAAGTTTCGACCTATGCCCATATATCGATCTATCGATTTTCAGGCTATAATTTTTACTTGTCTTCCGACCTCAAATTTCGTTTTCAACTTTAAATGCACGATTGATTTAGGGGCAAAACTATGATCAAAAAGCTCTCGCTTTTTAAAATCAGTTGAGTTTTGACGAAGTTATGGCATTTTGAAGTTTCGACCTATGCCCATATGCCCATTTACCGATTTTTAGGCTGTAATTTTTACTTGTCTTCCGACCTCAAATTTCGTTTTCAACTTTAAATGCACGATTGATTTAGGGGCAAAACTATGATCAAAAAGCCCTCGCTTTTTAAAATCAGTTGAGTTTTGACGAAGTTATGGCATTTTGAAGTTTCGACCTATGCCCATATGCCCATTTACCGATTTTCAGGCTATAATTTTTACTTGTCTTCCGACCTCAAATTTCGTTTTCAACTTTAAATGCACGATTGATTTAGGGGCAAAACTATGATCAAAAAGCCCTCGCTTTTTAAAATCAGTTGAGTTTTGACGAAGTTATGGCATTTTGAAGTTTCGACCTATGCCCATATGCCCATTTACCGATTTTCAGGCTATAATTTTTACTTGTCTTCCGACCTCAAATTTCGTTTTCAACTTTAAATGCACGATTGATTAAGGGGCAAAACAATGATCAAAAAGCCCTCGCTTTTTAAAATCAGTTGAGTTTTGACGAAGTTATGGCATTTTGAAGTTTCGACCTATGCCCATATGCCCATTTACCGATTTTCAGGCTATAATTTTTACTTGTCTTCCGACCTCAAATTTCGTTTTCAACTTTAAATGCACGATTGATTAAGGGGCAAAACTATGATCAAAAAGCCCTCGCTTTTTAAAATCAGTTGAGTTTTGACGAAGTTATGGCATTTTGAAATTTCGACCTATGCCCATATGGCCATTTACCGATTTTCAGGCTAGAATTTTTACTTATGCTCCGACCTAAAATCACGTTTTCAACTTTAAATGTGCACAGACAGACAGAGATAGGGAGAGAGAGAGAGAGAGACAGAGAGACAGCTGGTATCAATTAAAGAAAAGCTTTCGCCGGCGAGCTCTTTATCCTGTATTCGTTTGTTGGATAATCTGATTTGAGCATTAATTAAATGTTCTGATGAAATTGTCTGTCTGTCTGTACTCTCTCACTCACAGACGCACACACACACAGACGCAGTCAGACAAATGTATACAGACTTAAATTTGTCTGTATTAGATTACATGAGCAATAAGCATTTTAATCGTGTTTTGTTGTCTAATGAAATCAAATCGCAACATTTGAAACCTTTTTGCGAGCATTTACAAAAAATGGAAAGCGTGGAGTATGAATGGGGGGATGGGATTTACATCACTCCTCTATCGGTATGTATCAGTTTACCCTCGCAGAAGTATACCTTTTCCTCCATTGAAGAGCTCATTTAAAGTAAAGTAAATTAATTAAAGGTAATCCCATTGGTATCAGAGTATTGTGCAGTCGTCTTAACGCCCAGACAACAATATTCTCACTTGATTTTTTGTTTATTTTCATCAAATTAAAAGTGTGTTTATTTTGTATTTTATAATAGCTGACAAGCTGTTTGTGCGGTAAATATTTAAAGAGCCTGCTGCTTCTTGACACATTGCAGAAACTCTTCGAATTTGAATGGCAAATATGAAGCTCTAATCATGCAGCCCTGGAATCATCCTTGGGCTTACAGCGCCTACCAACTTTTGTTTATGGGCGATTAGAGATGCGACGTGTATGTGTGTGTGTGTGTGTGGATTACCACACATGTGCACAAATATATATAGATGTGTATCTGTGTATGTATTTATGTACATTTATAATGCAACATGTCCAATAGTGTGTCCCTTGCCAGCCACCCTTGTTTACCACTCGCATATTGCATTGGCTGAAATGTTAACAACAATGCCAGCGCGATTGAGAGTGGAGCGGGGGATGGGGGGTAACGTTTGGTTGCATTCAGTGCAGCCACAAAGAGTCGAACAACACACACACAAACACATACACACATACACACATGTACACATGCTGTACAGTACAACACCCCACACCACCTTCCCTTATAAACCCATAACCCCGCGAACTGTGCACCCTCACCTTTATGTCGCAAACACCCCACTCCCAGTCTCTCCACTGTGTGTATGTGTGTGTGTATTGTGTTTGTGTGCTTGCTCCTACTGCTGTCAGGCCTGGAACAGATGCTGCTGCTGTGCTACTTGCACTACGCGTTGTGTCTCTACTCTTGCTTGTTGTTGTTGTTCTCGTTGTTGTTGTTGCTATTATAGCCCCGAAGCTCGCTTGAGAGTTTCCAGTTTGAGTGAGTGTGGGCAGCAGCAGCAGGCGACACACACACACACACATTGGGACTCCAGCGAGCCTTTTGCTCCTGTTGCCAATGGCAAATACGTCAATGTTTTACACCCGCATTCCGCTCCTGCCTGCGCTGCTCACACTGCTGCTACTGGTACTGCTGCTGCTGCTGCTGCATTTTGCTTACTCTCGTTTCGGTTTCTGGTGTTCCTTGTACTCCTTGTGCTCTCTCGCTCGCTCGCTCTCTCTCGTTCTCCCGCTGTCTCTCTTTCTGTCACTCTAATTTATGGGTCGTCCCCGTTCGGCCCGTTTCGCTTTGAGCCTGCCATTTTCCATGCATTCCACTTCTCCCTCCAACTCTTTCTCCCCCTCCCATTGCATTCCGCCTCCTGCCAGCAGTAACAACACCAACAACAAAAACAACTACAACTATTTTACCGTTACATAAATACCCAACTACAACTGCAAGCTGCTTCTGCTTCTCCTTCTGCTGTTGTCCGCATAAATTCATTTGTTTGTTGTTTTTGTTATTGTTATTACTACTAGCGCGCTCTGCTAGCGTCGTTCGCTGCTGTCACTGTCACATTCACACACACACACACTCACACATACACATACACAGTTTGCATTGGTGTTCAGTGTGCTCAGTGTTTGCTCGCCTTTTCCCCTTTCGGCGTTGCCAGTTTCAATTTTAGTTTTGCGCTGCGCTGCCTTTCGTTCGGTTTGGGTTCGTTTTACTGGCAACTCTTCATACTCCTCCCCCTCCCCCACACCCTCTTCCCAAACTCTTGTGTGTGGTTCTGCCACCCACGCAATGTGTGTCCTTGCGCGCAAGCCTCGCTTCCTCTGTGTGGGTCCTGGCTCCTTGCTCGCCTTGGCAAAGCCACACGCCAAACCGTGCGACAGCCCAGGGCTTTGGCTGGGACTCTCGACTCTGTCTCTGACCCAAACCCATTGTCCTGACCCGGTCCTCTGCCTCTGCCACTGCCTCGTTTCGGTTCAGAGTTTACATTTTATGTGTATGTATGTCTGTGTGTGTGTTCTGTTTCCTTTTCCTTTTTTTTTTTACACAATTTCCTTGAACGCGCGCAGCCAACAGACCAAAAACAGCCCCGCCGCCTGCCCCCGCAACCAGCACGAACCACCACTCCGTAACTGCTGCTGGTTACCGATATCCTTGATAGTAATGTGTTCAACACACAAAAAATAAAACAAGTGAACGACGAAGAGTCAGCAACAACAGCAGCAACGGCAGCAGCAGCAGCAACAACAACAACAACAACAACAACCTCTCCGAGCTTTTGAGCTACACTAAAATCCATTTCATTTAATTCCACTTCTCATGCTCTTCCTTCCCCTCGTCCTTTTCAACTTCATCTGTCGCCCTCACTTTTTTATCTCACTTCTTGTGCAGCATCGAGAACCACAACTGAATTAGCTAGCTGACTTGCTATACAATGAAACAGAAGAAAACAAAAGAGAAAAATAAAAGGCACATTTATAACTGCAAATATCTACAAATCCCTGCTTAAGACATACATATCACAGATGTTCCACATATATTTTTATTATTTAAATCTACTTAAACGTTCATCAAATTTAAGTTTTAAATTTGAGAAAAACCTGTCAAATCTCTAATTAAACATTTGTTGTATAACAATCATTTTTTTTCCCAAATTCCCAAATCTATATTACTTTAATATTATTTAAATATATTTCTAAAATTTGCACCTACCTTTATTAATCTTATTACCAAATTTATGGTTGGTTGGGCAGAATTGCTTCTTTAAGCTACAAATATCAAAAATGGAGGCTTTTTTTTGGCAGAAGTCTGATTGAGTTCTTGCTGAACTCTGTTAAAGTGTGATACCAAGATTTCAGTTAGCATTCGTGTGTTAAGTATTTAACAAATAATGAGGTAGGTGAGGTAGGTGGCTGCAGATATATAAACAAGTGTTAGTATTCTCTCCAAGTGCTCTACTATTTATTGTGCATCTGTTAATCTTATTTGGAAATAAAATATAATTATTGTCACACCTGCACAATGAAGCAGTCTTTTTCCCTTCCTCTCTCTCTCTCTCCCTCAATACATATCGAAATTGCTTTTGTTTTGCTTACCATTCCCATTTATTTTGTTTGCCGCCGACATATTTGGCAAATATAAATTGAATTCGTTTACTTTTGAAAATAAATCAACATGTCTAAATAATAATCGAAAAACACCTGCAATGACATATTAAACCAATAAACAGACTTTTGTTTTATTTTGATTAAACGCTTGACTTTTGCTTGCTAATGGGCAAAATGGTCAAAACGGAAGTGAGTTCGATAGAGAGAGAGAAAGAGAGAGACGGAGGTTAAAATAATACAAACAATCACATACAGACACAGTGGACACATACACATACATAAAATTGAAAGAGGGCAAAGTTGTTTGATGTTGTTGTTGTTGTTCCTGTACTTGTTGCTGCACAGTCGCCTTCGCAGTTGCAGTTGCAGTTGCAGTCAAGGCACAAAAAGAACGATGCGCAACAGACGGGCGTCGTTGCAGCAGAAGTGGGGCATAAAACAGAAGAAGTCCGCCAAAGACGCGCAAAGAAATGAAGATCGCGACGTCGACGCAACTCGCTCGCGCTATCGCTATCCCTGTCTGTTGTTTGCTTAAGTCAATAACCTCGCACCAACGAACACGAAGAAGAAGCAGAAGCAGAAGACCAAACAAGCAGGCAGAGGCAAAGGCAGGCGAACCAAGAAGAAGACGAAGAGTTACATTCGTGTGTATGAGCAGCTCTCACTCCACTCTTCTCCTCTAACTCCACCACTCCTTCTCCGTCTCTTCGCGCACTCAGCAAGAGTCAACTTGAGTAATGAGAAGAACAACAAATACAACAGAAAAAAAAGGCAAAGTCAAAGTGAACTGGAAATTGTCGGAGCGTTAAAAAGCCGCCAACAATCAAATGACGACGGCAGCGACGCGACGCATAACAGGCAGAGGCATACGCTGAGCAGAGGCAGGGCAGAGGATGAGAACCGGGCAAGAGCAGCAACGTGTACCTAAATCTAAATCCCCAAGAATGCCAGCAAAATTACAAATGCATATGTATGCGTTTGTGTGGTGTGTGTGTGTGTGTGCGTGTACGTCGCGTCCAAAGATGATCAACGAATGCCGCAAACAAGTGAACATAAATAAATATTTATATATATGTATGTGTGTATGAATGCGTGTTCATGTAACAAGAAAGCGCCACGGCTGGAATTGAATCGCGTCAAAGGGAAGAGAGAGAGAGAGAGAGCAGCGAATATAAATCAAAGCAACTCACACACACTGCTACTTTGTATATGCACTCATATTGCATATATTGCACTCGATATCATTTACCGTTCACTTTTTTATGACACATGCAAAAAAGCTCCTTAATTAATTGAATCGAGAGTTTGCATGCTGTCAACAACAACATTAACGAATAAAATTTAATTTTTAATTGGAACAAATATTGCAATAGTTAAAAGCTTTTGTGATTAGCTTTTGACGTTTAAAGAAAACCCACCAACAAATGATGATTATTGTCACTGTTTTCGTTGCTGTTGTTGTTGTGTGTATAACACGAAAGCAGCGGCATTTGCCAAAGATACACAACAAAAAATACACACACACACACATACAGACAAAAAAACATGCTCACAATCCAACTGCCAATTGAGCTTAGAGATAATCAAGAGCACAAAAAAAAACGAAAAAAAGCAAACAAGAAAATTCAGCAGAATGGGGGGGGGGGGGCTATGTGTGTACTGACGGACAGTGACGCCAGCGGCGACGATGGGCGGCGAGCACACAATAAAAAGAATTTCACATTTGTTATACTCTGTCAGTTACAAATATTGAAAGCAAGCTTGAGAGGGGGGTCGAGGGCAAGTTGGTCAAAGGCAGTCACTCAGTTGTGTAGAAGAGCGGACATAGCGGTGTGTGTGTGTGAGTCGGGCAGCATCGAGTCAGCAGCAGCAGCAGTCGTCGTCAGTCATTCGCTATGGGCAAAAATAAAAAATATATATATGTACACATATATATACACGTCAAGTTAGCGAAAAAAAGAAGAAAAAATATCAACAGCAGCAGTCGTTTTGTTTCTTCCTCTCCCACTCCTATCCCTGCCTCCCACTGTGCACATACGCACGCTCTGCGCACCTTTTCATTGGCAGCGCGTCGACGTCGTGGTTGACGTCGCTACGTTGTCGTCAACGATAAATGCTTGAATCATATTGCCAACGCCAGCTAGCTGTTATTTCTATTGTTGTTGTTGGCGCGCGCTCAGCTCAGCTCACACCCTCCAACACACACATACACGCGGACGCACACATGCACACAACACGCACACAGTGTTTTACTGCTAGCGTTGATGTTCGACGTTGACGACGCTTTGACCCGAACAGAGGTCCAACCGTGTGGTTGACGTTGTCATAAAAACCTTAAGCGAAGCAGCATACGAAAAAGATACACCAACAACAAGAGTAGCGCAACAGCGATTTACTTGTTCTTGTTGTAATGCTGCTATTATAATATTTGTGGATACTATGCGAGCAACATTAACCGCAACCGTTTCAAATATAAGCAACCCCCCTCTCTCCTTCTCTCATATATATACACACACACACGCATACAACAGACGCACATCTGTCGACTGATCTGATGCGTGACAGACACAGACAGCAGCCGCAGCAAGAAAGCGCAATAACTGTTATTAAAAGGCAGGGGAGCAGAGCAAAAATGGGCGCCACCTTTATTATTATTATGCTGGCTGGCACTGTGTGTGCTGCTGCTAAACGTTTGCTCATTATAATGATTAATTCATAATATTATGCATTTTCTTTTTCGCAAGAAAACAAAAAAATAAAAATATGTTTAATTATCAACCACTGTGGAAGCGCGTCGACTGCGACGTTAACGTCGACATCGATGTCGGTCCATTCATTGCCTTCTAAACACACTCGTGCTGTGCGCTGCTTGCTGCGGGATGGCAAAGGCGGCTCTCATGTTTCAATTCCACTTGTAGCAAGCCGAGCACATTTACTGTGTTTGCTCACTTCTCGCTCTCTCTCTCTCTCAGTCACGGTCTCAGTGTCCGTCTCGGTCTCAGTCAGTCGTCGCGTTATCCCACAGATATTTGGTTTGCTTTTCGCTGCCGCTTGGCCGTAAATAATTTCGTTTGTCGATTTTTGATGTAAAAAATTTAGTGAAAAATATGTGAAATGTATAAGCAAATGAGCCTGCTGCATTTAAAGTGCCGTTCTTCAAGTAAGCAACGACAGTGCTTTTTTCTGTTTGTATGTTTAAAAAAAAATAAGGCCGACAGTCTGTCTGAGTCTCAGTTGGCGCTTAGTCAGCAGCGTCGGCAGAGCGGTGACGTCGTTGTCGGCAGCGGGGTCGGTCGGCGTTTTAATAGTATGCATAATGTGTAAAATGCAAATGCAATAATGACTCTTCGACTGCAAACATTTTATGAATGAAATTGATCAAGAGAAACCAAACCGAACAAATGCACTTTGGACAAAAAAAAAAACAACAAAATTCACTCACAGTTTTAATGCTGCTGCTGCAAATCGAACGGCATTTTCTTTTTCGCTTTGTGTATGCATCGTTCGCCGCAGCGGCAAAAGAAGGGCCTGTGTTTGTGAGTGTGTATCTGTGTTATTGTGTGTGTTTCGCTCCTAGGGTTTACCTGGATTTGTGGTTAATGAGTGGGAAAGTGTAATAAGTTTAAAGCGTTGAATTTTTTTGCCATCATTTAAAGCGTTTTCCACAAAAAAAACATTTAACAGTTCTTTTCGCCGCATCTTTTTTTCTCTGTTGCGACACTGTCAATTCGCTGCGTTTCTGTTACTGTTCCTGTTTCTGCTTGCCCTTATATATGCAGGTGTAGTGGTGAGCGAGAATGCGTCGTCGTCTCGGCTCTCTCGTATTCACTCTATCTCTCTTTGGCGTTGCTCTCACGCACACAATAAATATTACAACAACAAGCGACCGCTTCCGTTCTTTTTGTTTTTGTTTTTTTTTTATTAGTGGAAGTTGTGTGGCGTGTGTAGTAGTAGTAGTTTTTTTTTGTAGTTTTGTTGTGCTTTTCATGTTTCTTCGCTTTCCTCTTTGCGCACAACATTCGCACAGCATTGCCAGCATTGATGAGAGCGGAAGAAAGCAAAAAATGAGAGCGCTCGTTTTTATAACTGCAATTTTTACAATATGTTGATACAAATTTTCTATTTTTTATTTTTGCTGTTCTAATTATAGACAATAACAGCAAACACAGCAATAAGAGAAATACAACTATACGAAGAAGAAACAACCGCAATCTTTGTACTTTAACATGAACAAAAATGCCGGCGATGGCAGCGGCAACGATGGCAAAAACTCAAACAATCATGGTGTTGGCAAGGGCGGCGGTGGCTCCAGTGGGGGTGGTGGCGGTGCTGGCGGCGGACAACACGATCCAACCGGACTGCTAGATGCGGCCTCAATATTTGGTGAGCATAAATAGTAGTTAAGATAATAAAAATATGAACATTTAATATTTTCCAATTATTTCTCTTCTCAGCGTATTGGGGCCGTGATCCGACTGGGGCTGCAGCAGCAGCTGCATCGAATCCGCTGTTTAATTCACAGTTCAATGCTGCCGCCGCTGCCGGTCTGGGTCTGCTGCCAAATGCTGCGGGCGCAGCAGCTGCTGCTGCCAATGACCGTTACTCATCGATGGCAGCGGCAGCGGCAGCAGCGGCCGGCGCCCATCATCATCAGAACACAATGGCCGTTGCGGCTTCACAGGCCGCCAGTTTAGCGGGTTTGCATCCAGCAAGTGAGTAAAATGTCGGCATCGACAAATCCACTCTCCCCCTCCATCTGTCTCTCTCGTTCTCTACAACTTTAAACTAGCGTCAGTGTTGCCAGAATTGAAAGTGGCAAAATAAAGGCCAAATTTAAATTCAGAATTGTTTCTCAGCATACAAAACAAAAAAGCTATTAAATAGCCAAAATGTTAACACTGATTAGCATACATTAGCATTAAACGATAAACTTCAAGAATTAAGCAAAAACCAACAACAATAAATAATAAATAAATTAGGCAACTAAAGCAACTGCGACGCAGCAGCCGAGCTGGCGCTCAGCGCTAAAATGTTGCCGCTTTTTATAGAAAAAAAAAATGCGTGCAACAGGAAATGAGGCAGGTTCGAATCCTGTTTGTTGTTACGTAATGTGGTATTGTAAAGAGAGGGGAAAAAAATAGTTTTCCATTTGGAATAAGTAAAAATTGTATATTATTTGTGTGGAGTGCAACAGCAAATGTCTCGTCCAAAATCAAGCGCGATTCATTTGAAGAAATCTCTCCCAGAGCAACGAATCGCTTGCTGTTCTTTACGCTTTGTCGGCTTGGCTTTGAAACAGCTCTCTTGGCCACCATTGCGATAAATAGATAAGCACAAGTTATATAAATTATATATTTTTGCGCGCTTTAAAGTTGAAACTATCTGAAACTTAGTGTTGTCCTATTGAGTATTATTCATAAATATAAATGATATTGGTATTGTTTATATAATATTTGAAATTTAAGATATTTGCATCAACTACTTAGAAAATGCCTTTGCCCTGAACTTTGCGTAATTTAATATTTAAATATTGTGCGAAAATTATTTTGTTTAAATAACTTTTTTTGAAGTTATACTTTAGATAATTGCTTCTTGGTCAATTAGCTTTTGCTTAATATTATTATTATAGTTTTTTCTTCTTCTTTTGAGCCTAATTAAATAGCAGTTAATTATCAATATGAATCATTACATTTATATCGTTGTGCTCTTGCAGGCTGGTGGTCCATGGCCCAACTGGCCGCTCAGGACTATTTTAGTCGACTGCAGGCATCGGGCCTCTCACCGTTTCCGCATCCCGATCTGGCCGCCGCCTTTGGCCCCGCGGCCATGGCAATGGGCGCCGGCGGCACTGGCTCCACTGGCGGAGGGGGCGGTGCTGCGGGCATGGTTGGCGTTGGAGCCGGCAGTGGAGGTGGCGGTGGCGGCGGCAACAGCAGCAGCTCCAGCAGCAAATCGAATAAATCGCGCAAGGAGAAAAGGGCCGCCCAGCAGCAGCAACAACAGCAACAGCAGCAACAGCAGCAGCAACAACAACAGCAACAGAATCTGGCCAACAGCCTAAATGCAGCGGCAGCAGCAGCAGCCGCTGCAGCAGCCAATAATCCCGCCGCAGCGTTGGCCAGCATGCATGGCTTTGGACTGCCCGGCACCAGCAGCATGTCCCAAGCGGTGAGCAGCGCCTCCATTTCAACCAGCAGCGCCAGCCATGGTGGCTACAAGGTGAGTCTTGGCTAATTACCCCAACTTTGTGTGTGGCATCAACATCTGAATCCATTAAAGATGCGTCAAAAGTTGAATTTCACTTTCCCATCTCAATTCTATAATTGATCACCTCGACAGTAAAATAGGTTACTCTCCAGTTGTGTATATTTGCTCCTGCCTTGGCTACAGAATTAGTCATCATTATCTGAATTGAATTCTCTCGATTTGCATTTCCGATCTTAATTGAATACGCCGCTAATTCGCTGCTTCTCTTTTGCAGAGCACGGCCAGCGCATATGGGAAACCATCGACGATGACAAGCAGCGGCGGTGGAAGTATCAGCAGTATTGCCAGCAATCCCGGATCCGCCTACGATCCGGTCACGCTGCATAAGGAGCTGTTGGCCATGCAGGCCGTTGCAGCAGCGGCCTCCGGCTCGGGAGTGGGTAGCATGTCGGGTCTGGGCGGCGGTAGTGGCTCCAACAGTTCCTCGAGCAAAAAGTCGAGCGGTGGAGGCGGCGGCGGTGGAGGCGGTGGTGGTGGTGTTCATGCTCACGGTCTATCCAATCTGGCCATGAGTCTGGCGGGCAATAGCAGCAGCGGTGGTGGTGGCAATAGTGGCGCTGGCATCATGTCCAGCAGCAAGTCATCGACCAATGTGAGCTCCAGTTCCAGTTCGCTGGCTGGCATTCATCCAGGAATGTCGATGTCCCCGCATGCCAGCATCTCGGGCAGCGGCTCGAACAAGGATCGCGATCGGGATCGGGACAAGAATAATCCCTCACTGAATGCACTCAACTCGCTGTCACAATTCGGTGCGCTGGGAATGACGCCACAGCAGAGCATGCAGGCGGCAATGAATGCATTTGCGGCCAGTACGGGTGTCTCACCCAGTGCCACGGTCACCTCATCCGCACATCCCTCCCAGCAGCAGCAACAACAGCAGCAACAGCAACAATTGCCCATCACAACGTTGGCTGGTGGCAGTGGCAATGGGTCTAAAAATAGTGGCAAGGATTACATGAGCAATGCGGCCATGATGAGCAGGTAAGTGAAATGGATGAAGGCATCGCTATGATCACTGTTTAATGTGTTTATTCCTTGACAGCAGTGAGCATCCGTCGCTGTTGGGAGTGCGTCTGCCGCCGGATACGGAGATAATCAAGTATACGTCCTCCATCGTGGGACCTAAGATACCTGGTAGTACTTCACGTGGTCGCAAGAAGACCATTTCTGAAACAGAACAACAACAACAAGCCACACAGAAACAACAACAACACCAAGCAGAACAACAGCAACAACAACACCTTACACAACAACAACAACAGCAGAAGGATTTAGAAATGCAAACAACAAATGCAATTTCCTCTCTGCTTTCATATTCAGGGCTCAGTCCGGCGAAGCGCGCCCGTCTCGAAATGGAATACGCCGCAATGGCGGCCGCAGCACAACAACAACAACATTTGCACGGCATGCTGGGAGCAGCTGGGATGTCGGGCATGGGTCTGGGCATGACCACCATGGATCAGTTGAGCCAAGTCTCGAAGGCAGCCCAGGCAGCAGCGGCATCCGCCTGCGCAACCTCATCAGCATCGATGGTGACCAGCAGCGCTGGCCAGAGTCACAGCGGCAGCAGCAGTCACAATAGTGGTGGTCACAGCAGTGCTGGCGGTGGTCAGAATGCCCAGCAGCAGTCCAACAGTGATCGGGTGGAGGTGATCAAGTTGCCACCCACAATCACCTCGAATGGCGCCTACAATTTGTCCAGCAAGGGTTGCGGCGGCAAGGAGCTGCATGACCTGACCACAGATCCATCGCTTGCCTCCGGCGTCAATCTCAGCTTGAAGTCGAGTGCGATGCCGGCCAGCGGTGCCATTGGCTCTGCCTCAAATCCCATAACCATCGATGATTTCGATGCGCCACTCAATCTCTCGATGAAACCCTCGGACAAGAGCAGCAGCAGCAGCAACAACAATAGCAGCACTCTCAATCCAACTGGAGCTGGAGTCGCCTCATCCGTCGGCGCCGCCTCATCGACGGTTGGATCGGCGCTGGGCGGCCTGGCCGGTGATTATCAGGTACAGCAGAGTGGTGGCAATGGCGTCAATAGTCTGCAGAGCTTGAGCTCCATTACAGCCGCTTTGGGCGGCAATGGCGGCATGCCCGGTGGCTCCATTTCGGGCAGCGGTAGCGGTGCTGGCGGTGCTTCACCTTCACCCGGTTTAGGTGTTGGTGGCATGGCCGGCGTCGGCTCCGGTGGCACATCGAATTCGGGCTCGGGTTCCGGTTCGGGTTCGTCATCGGCAGCATACAAGGAGGGACGTCCACGGAATTTGGGTCGTGGCGTCTCCAAGCCCAAGAAAAATACGGTTGCCTCGCTGCTGGCGCAATCGCGCGCCGTTGGCCTGAAGCCGATGCTTGCAACACAGCAGCTGCTGCAACAGGGCGCCGATATCGTAAGAGGATATAGTGATTTTTTGTCAACTTTGCCAATGTTTCAAAAACAACTTTATCACTTACAGGAGAAGATACGGCTGGCGCTCAGTGAGGCGAATGCCCATATGGAAACGTCAACGGACTCGGAGAGTGTTGCCGCCGAGAGTGGCCTCTCGGAGTCGGAGAGCGAGGATGCCAACATTCTGAATGTTGCCGAGTTGCGGGTGCCGCTGGAGCTCGGCTGGAAACGGGACACGGTCATCAGGGGCCTAACCAAACAGGGCCAAATACGTGGCGAGGTCACCTACTATGCGCCGGGCAGCACCCTGCCCCTGAAGACCATTGGCCAAGTGTTTGCTGTGAGTTTGTAGGGATCATTTAAGCAACTTTTTGAGAACTGCTCACTTTGAGACACATTCAACACGCTCAACACACACTCGAAACTATTATTCCTAAAAAGATGCTCTTTATTCAACTAGTTTTTCTTAGCTTATCCTTTTCCTTGGGTTAATATTTGAGATTTAAAATTTTAAAAACTAAACTGAAATTGAAAGTTCTAAATTAATTTATTATTAATTAATTAGTTAAAGTTTTCTGCTTTCATCAAACTCTCAAAACAACACTTAACAAATTTGTCAGAACTTGCAACAAACGACTAAAGTTTTTATGCTATTTATATTTATATTTCTGGGCACAGTTGTTGGAGCAGCAGCCGTCGAGTTTGACGCGGGAGAATTTCAGTTTCTCGGCACGTGCGATTGTTGGTTCATTTTTGCAACCGGCGCCGCCGCCTTATGCCAATGATGGCGAATACATACGGATGACGGACGAGGATGTGGCCAAGCGGCTGGAGGATCTGAAGGTGTTCACACGGCAAACGCTGAACGTGGAGCAGCGCATCGAGATTGCCAAGCAGCAGCAGGCGATGCGCGATGCCAAGAAGCAGCAGAAGGAGGAGCTGGCCCGCAACAAGGAGAAGGCGCGCCAGGAGAAGAACGCCAAGCTCGATCAGCAGCGCAAGGAGAAGGAGCTCAAGAATCAACAGGCCATCGAGGTGAGCTAAATGCAAATCCAAATCCATTAAGATATGGCTTAACTGAAATGTATGTGTGGCATTTTGCAGGAGCGCAAGAAGCGTCAGGAGGAGCTGGATCGCCTCAAGCAGGAGGAGTTGCTCAAGAAGCAGCAGGTCAGTTGGCATTCAATTCAAGCTCTTCTCTCGTTTGCGTCTTGGTCTTCTCTCAATTTCAAATTGGCATTTTCTTTGTAATATTTTTTAAATAGGAGAAAGAGAAGCGACGTCAGGAAGCAATTCTAGCTAAAGAACAGGTACAACAAGATCCATACTCATCTCTACCCAACCACACTTAAGACCAACCTTTCTCTCTCTCTCTGTGTGCTCCTACTTTCTGCTCACGTAGTATATTTTGCTATATATGTGTATATAGATCAAAGATATAGTCTACGTCGTATTCCCGTTGCTAAGTTAGAGAATAAGAAGTGATTTCATTGATTTAATGTAGTAATTTCTTTATGTTTGATAAGGAATTTCATTTGATTCTAATCTGATTCAATCTTAAATAGACAAAATATAATATATATATATATTGACAGGCCCAAATATTATTTTTTTTAATTTTCATTATCAGCTTGCTAGAAGACTTGATTAATTTGTACTTTACTAACTTGGTCATTAATGATAGTCGATTAGCAAAAACCATTTTGATTTTTCTACAATTTGATTTAAATATTTGTTTGCTCATTTCCATTTGAACCAATATTCTAGATATATATCAAATATCTTGTCAGCTATTTTACTTTCTTGAGCTTCGGTTAGTTTCCAATCCCCACAATCCTAAAGCACGCCCACAGTACTCCTATATCCGACTATATCTGATACGATTTTCTTTTTCGTTGCCCACAGGAACTCCAGAAGCAAAAGGAGCTGCTGTTGGCTGCTGAAATGGTAAGTTCCACATCTTTCTCTAAGTAATGCTTAACACTAATCACAATCACTCGTCCAAAAAAGGAACGAGAACGTCGTCGCCAGCACATGAACCTCATCCGGATGCTCGAGTTGCGACGCAAATTCGAGGAACGTGAGAAGAAGAAGCACCAGTTGGTATTGGATCGCCTGATACTGCGAGAGCGTCGCATGGCTGAGCGTAAGCGAGACGCAGAGATACTGCTATTGATACGCAAACCGAACGAGGATTCGGAGTTGCCGCAGGAGCTGTCGGTGCCGGAACTGGAGCGCATTGCGGGCAATCGTCTACCCGGCCAGGCAATGGCCGATCTCCTGATGGTCTTTGAGTTCCTTCACAATTTTGGTGAGACGCTCGGCTTTGATATGGAGTCGCTGCCATCGCTGCAGAATCTGCACGACGCCCTCATCAGCGACAGCAATGCTGACGCCGAGGAGGAGCTGCTGTCGGTGATGACGCACCTGTTGGTCTGCGCCATCGAGGATCCGGGTGTGCCCAATCCGGGACGCCACACCACGCTGCTGGGTCAATCTCTGCGCAATGCGGACATCACCAATTCAAATGTCTCCGAAATACTACGCATCTATCTGTATGCCACGGCCACCGGCGAGATTCGACAGATGCACGGCATCACCGTGGACAGAGAGCGAGAGCGTCGCGTGCCCGATCATCATCAGGTGGATGCCGACACGGCGACCCACTCGGCCAAGAATCACGAGTACTACAAGCTGCTGCACGAGAACGATACGTGGAAGCTGTCGCATGCCCTCAAGGATCTGCCCTTTGTCGCTCTAAATCCGACGAGGAAGGCACAGATGTTGGCCCACCTCTGCAACGATCTGCTGATGAACAAGGCGGTGCTGCGACAGATTGATGGCAGTTTGGAGACATGCGCCCAGATGCGCAAGGAGAAGTACATGACGGACATGAAGGTGCGCAAATACAAGGCGCTCCATCAGCGCAAAGCGCGCATCGAGGCCTATGAGAAGGCCCAGGCGGAGAGGGAGGCGACCATGCAAGCGCTCTTCGCCCAACAGAAGCTCGACGCGGAACGGGAGCGGGAACGTATCGCCAAGCTGGCCGAGGCCGAAGCCGCCGAGGCGGAGGCCAACAAGCTGCTAGCAAATGCCACCTCAAATGAGGCGTCAACTGATGGCACAGCTCCTCCTCCAACGGATGGCAACTGCATCATTGATTTGAACAACAGCGAGGAGAAAGCTCCCGAGGAGCACAGCGGCGCCAAGCAGGAGCAACAGTTGACGGGAGCAGCAGCAGCAGCAGCCACAGCTGCTGACACGGAGCAGGCAACGCAGCCCATGGAAGTGGATGCAGATGCTCCAGTGTTGCCCAGCAGCAACAGTGGCAACACTGAATCTGTAGCTGCTCCCAACTCCGAAGTGAGTCCCACCAAAATGGATGAGTGTCCAGGGCTGAATGGAGCAGCAACTGCAGCAGTAGCAGCAACTGCAACTGCAACTGTTGCTGGAGCAGGAGTTGGGGCAATAACAATACCAGCGGCAACAACAGTACCAGCAGCAGCAGCCACAGATGGAAGCATTACGGCATTGCTGCCACAGGCTAAGAAGAGCAGCGCACGCAACTCCATAAACGAGGATGGACACGCGCAGAGCCACGATGTGAGCATCATTGAGGATGATCTCTCCGATCTGGACTCGGAGATCACCAACGTGGAGGAGGACGAGGATAATCGTTTGAGTGCAGACGAGCTGCAAAAGAAGCTGGACAAGATTGTGCGCGCCTCGCTGAACTGCAAGGAGGCTCTGGAGAAGAGCACCAATCAGTTGAGGGCCGCCTGCTTTGGACAGGATCGGTTTTGGCGACGCTACTGGAAGCTGCCCAAGGCGGGTGGCATCTTCATTGAGGCCCTCGAGTCGGCACAGAATGACATCAGTGGCTATCAAGAGGCACTCGAGTCCATGGACGATGAGAAGCATGACAAGTTGAGCAATGAGGAGAGGATGGACGACAAGGACGCGCCAGTTGAAGAGTCTCCAGCAGGTGCAGAAGCAGGACCAGCAGCCGTCACGGAGCCCATGGAAGTGGATGATGCCGAGGTGGTGGATGCCACCAAACAGGAGCCGACAAATCATCAAGCGGTCAATCCAGTTGAGAATGTGGACGATGAGGACGATGATGATGATGACGATGTGACGGAGATTAACAAAGTGGAGCCCGAAATTGTCGATCTGGGCGATGATGATGATGATGATGAGGTCGTGTTGCCAACCACAGAGCCACCAATTGTGGCACGACCCGAAATAAAGGTCAAATCGGAAATGGAACTGATGGGACCACCGCCCACAGTCATCTCCACCAAAACGGACTTTGAAGCCGAGATCAAGATACCCACCATACCCGGCCTGATGATACCCACGCTCAGCAACAACAACAACAACAACAGCAACATGAACAACAACAACAACAATAACAATAATAATAATAACAATAATAATGAGAACAACAACAGCAGCAGCATTGGCAGCAACGGCAACTGTGATAAGCTGGAGACAGTGGGTTTGGTGGTTAGCCAGGAGGATCTGAAGAAAGAGGATGACTGCATCCTTGTGTCGGCATCGCATCCCAGCGAGGATACCACGCCCAAATGGTTCTCGATTGTGAAGCGCGAAGTGCCGCTGATCAGTGAGCTGCCGGCGGAGGAGGGTGGCTCTGTGGCAATGGAACTGCAGCACAGCTATGCCAGCTACCAGCATTGCAGTGCCCAGCTGCAGTTGCAGGGTCATCCCTGGGATTTGATCAACAACATGCAATACTACAGCATACCGATGGAGGAGTGCAAGGTGGATCCCACGAAGTTCAGTCAGGAGTGCATCTTCACGCTGTCCGGCCTCGATGAGAAACAGATGCAGGCCAAGCTCGATGAGTACGAGTTGGCCAAGTTAACAGCCAAAGTGGCAGCAGCAGCAGCAGCAGCAAAAGTCACCGAAACAACAGTGTCAAAAAACGGTCTGGCTTCTCCTCATCGTTGCCAGCCAACTGATGAGGAGCAGCAGCAGCAGCCGAAGCAGCAGCAGCTTTCCAAAACCGAACCGGAAGCGTTTTTTCGTTTGCGCACTGATGCCGCTCCGGACACGGGCGGGGGGAATGGCGGCAGCGTTGTTGCAACAGCAGCAGCTGGCGAGATTACAGAGATAAAGCCCAAGATTGAGCTGCGTCTGGATGAGGCACTGTCCCAGGCCTACTATCACAACATAGCCAACATGTCGCTAAGTTCGGTGCAGACCTACATACCCATAGATATACCATTGCCGCTCTCGATGACGCCGGATGAGCATCGACTGTTGGAGCAGGTGAAACTGGCCGGATTCCCGGAGAAGGTGCATGGTGTCTATGTGCCGCGACGGCAACGCTACGGCTGGTGGCAACTGAACGACGAACAGAAGCTGCGACAACTGCTGAAGACGCTGAATCCGTCCGGTCTGCGGGAACGCGAACTCCAGGAGAATCTGATGCGTTTCCTGGGACTCGAACAGCCGCTGGGCGTCAACTATCAACTGAAGGCGTCGACCAGCGACTCCACCCAATCCGAACTGGCCGAATATATGCTGCCCGATAGGCCAGCCGATTGGAATCCGAATGTGGCCAGGCGGGTGGAGTTGGCGCTGCTAGAGCAACTGGAATCGCTGGAGGATAAGATAGCCAGTGCATCCATGCAGCTGAAAAACTGGCAGCTGCCGACGCGCAGCGAGAACGAAGTGAATCTCGCCGAGCTGGAGGAGCTGACGGAGGCAGACTTTGTCAGCATTATACCCATGATCAGGGAGCGCATCATTGATCTGGAGGCGAACATTGAGCGACGCTATCTGAAGCCGCCACTCGGCTCCCAGACGGGTGATGCCCATCTCGCTGTCATTGCCCAGAATCAGCAGACGTCGACGCAAACGCAGAACTCTGCCTCGGCCGCTGCTTATCTGTTGCAAATGCAACAGCAGCAGCAGCAGCAATTGATGGCACAGCAGCAACATCAAACGCAGCAGCAGCAACAGCAGCAGCAGTCTGTCAACCTCAGCAACAGTGGCAACATCAACGCATCCGTTTTCAATGAGCGCACCATGGCACTGGCAGCAGCAGCTGCGGCGGCGGCAGCAGCATCAGCCCCAAGCAGCGCAGCCTGCGAAACGTCAGCAGCAGCAGTAGCGGCGGCAGCAGCAGCAGCGGCAGCGGGTGGCGTTGTTGGAGTGGGTGGCAGTGTTGAGCCCTGTTCGGGTGCTGCGTCGCCGTCGAGCAACTGCGGCGACAGCGACAAGGATGAGAAGGTGGAGAATATACCCAAGGGCCTCGTCCAGTGGAGAGATGCGGTCTCTCGCTCCCACACCACCGCCCAGCTGGCAATGGCGCTCTACGTGCTCGAGTCGTGCGTGGCGTGGGACAAGAGCATCATGAAGGCGGTAAGTTTACTTTTTACTCTTTTCTTTTGCTTTCTGTTTCGTTCCGTTTTCGTTTCGTTTTCTGCTTTTGCTTATCTCTTAGCTTTGGCACCCTATACCCATACCCATACCTATACCTATACCTCTACACCCCACCCACTCTTACTATTATATTATATATCTATCTACCCAACAATTAAACACAAAAAAAAGAAAAGAAAAATCTGTTTAGCGTTTGGAAAACCTTTTTATCACCATATTCATTTTATTTTTGGCTTTCATTCAACACGCAATTGAATATACTCACTCGTATTCATCCAGATACCTGTACAAACATAACCTTAACACACACATGCACATACACTCTTACACACACAGATACACACACATACATACATGTGCACTAACCATTCTTTTCAATCGTATGCCTAATTTCATAAAGAAAGCAAACAGTTTGAATAGTTAATCAATTTATACAAGCTGAGGTAGCTTGAGCAAAAATACAGTCCAACTTCCCTAAAGTGAACAACAAGAAGAAATGTCCAGTCCGTCTGCATTCACAAGCCCATCTCAGATGGTAGAATAACAGATACTTCAAATTTTCAGTGAAAATTCCAGTTTATTTGGTATTTATCGATAAATGCCTCTCGAATATGGATACAAATCGATTTTCCATTGTAAAATTATATATATATATGATATATTCAGATTCATTCTTTTATGTATGAACTCTATCTCAAATTTTTTTTAGCAAGTTTAATATGCATATAAAAATGTAGTACAGGGTATCTCCTAGTCGTGCAGCAGTTTAGTAACTTAAATAAGTTTTATCGGCTTTATCAAATTGAACTTTTGCATTGCTTCTCAATTTCCGTAACTGCTCTTTGAGATGTGCAAAGACAAAGAGATGTAAAATCAGCAGTTTTTTGTTATTTGTTATTGATATAAATAGATTCATTCGAATCATCATTTCAAAGATCATTCATCTTTTCGCCATTTCCCCCAAGTAGTGTTTTGAATCATATTTAGAGATTTGATTTATTTTTTAGTTGCATGCTTTTCTTAAGTGTTTTGCTGTAGAATTGGAATTGCATTTGCATTTGCTATTTGCTATTTGCATTGGTCTTTTTAAACGAGAAATTTATTGACTGCCTTGAAATTAATTCGATGTTTTTATTGTTTGTTCTTTTTTTCTTTCTTAACACTTTTCGCTGAATGTTTCGACTTGTTTGTTGTTTGTGGTGTTCAATGGTGTTTCTCTTGTTCCAAAAAAAATCAAATACGAAATTAACGCTTTCATACTCACACACACATACACACCAACACACACACCCACACCCACACATACATACATACACACAACATCAAAAATCACAATCACACACACACATACACATATACATACACCTACAAACATAAACACGCCATTTGTTTTCACAAATCGAATGCTTTTGTTGCCTTACCCGCTACCGTTATCCGTTTACCCGTTTTACCCGCTACAACGAACGCAACCACTTCTCTCCACCAAACTGACTTCGAACGTAACGCAACTCAAACTTCAACTCGAACTCCAACTCGAACTACATACAAAAGTATGCAACGCCCGCAAAGAACAACAACAAGTCTAGCAAGAGGAAGAGCAATGCCAAAAAGCAAGCAACACCAAAGAAGAAGCAGCAGCAGAAGCAGCAGCAAACACCACAAGACACAAAACAAAAGCAGTCGTCCAAAAAGGACAAGGAGAAGAAGAAGCAGTCGCGCAGTAAAACTACTCCAATCAAATCAAAGCAGAAGCAAAAGGAAAATACGAAAGAGACGCAACCGGCAAACGCTTCAATGACCATTAAAATTAATTTGAAAGCATTGGCGCAAAACGGTTGCAACTCCAAAACGAACACGCAAACGAACTCGGACTGCAACTCGGACACGGACGGGGACAGTGAGGGCAAAACGAATGCGAACGGCAAACGTAAAAGACATGGACGACGTTCCGGCACTACTACAAACTCTTGCAAATATTCAAACTCCTTACAGAACTGCCAGTTTTGCACGTCCGGCGAGAACGAGGACAAGCTGCTCCTCTGCGATGGCTGCGACAAGGGCTATCACACTTACTGCTTCAAGCCCAAAATGGACAACATACCCGATGGCGATTGGTGAGTTAAATTCATTTTAATATCTAACTGAATGTCCATACTCCATTCCCCATCATCGTCCTTTATCATCATCATCATCATCATCATCTCTCTCTCTCTCACACACACACAGTTTTTGTCGCGTTTTTAAATTGTGTTTTCGTTTTTTGTTTCCTTGCCATGCACTATGCCCCCGTCCCAGATCCGTCCCTGTCCCGCTCTAGGCTCCTCTGTATATATTTATGTGGCAACTAATCCATGCTTGTTGTGGCTGCTTACAGGTACTGCTATGAGTGCGTCAACAAGGCGACCAACGAGCGCAAGTGCATTGTTTGCGGCGGGCATCGTCCCTCGCCCGTTGGCAAGATGATCTACTGTGATCTGTGTCCGCGTGCCTATCACGCCGACTGCTACATTCCGCCGCTGTTGAAGGTGCCGCGTGGCAAGTGGTATTGCCACGGTTGCATCACTCGTGCACCACCGCCCAAGAAACGCAGCGCTGCCAGCAGCAGCAGCGGCGGCGGCGGTGGCAGTGGAGGTGGTGGTGCAGCTGGCGGTGGTGCTGGTGGCGGCGGCGGAGGCAGCAGCAGCAAATCGCGACGGGATCGCGAAACCAGCACAGCTGCCAAGCGACGAGGCAACGATAAGCATCAACTGATGATGGCCACAGCTGGTGGCAGTCTGGAGCAATTGTGCCCCATCGATCCACACCAGCAGCAACAGCAGCAGCAACAGCAGCTGCAGCAGCAGCAACAAATATTGTTGCACAGCTCGCAGCAGTCGCTGAATTCGTCGCACGATGAGTCGATGACATCTCTGCCAGCGCCGCTTAGGTGAGCTTCGGTTTCTGTTCAGACATCTGGCTAATAAATTCGATTTTGCAATATTAATTTGAAATGCTCATCATTTTGCAGTCCGGCGCATTCGATTGCATCGGCGACGTACGAGGATCAGCATCACAACAACTCCATCGATGGCAGTCGCTTCGGCTCGCATGTGGGCGGCAGCAGCTGCAGCAGCAGTGGCAACAACAACGTTGGTGGCGCTGTGCAACTGGAGGATGGCAACAGCGCAGCGTTTGCCACAAACTATGCACCGCCCAGCAGCAGTGGCAACTTTGGTGTGCTGCCCACGCAGCCAACGCAGGCGATGCAATTTGTGGCAGCGATGTCATCACCGCGTGCAGTGACACCGACAAGGACACCGACGCCAACGCTGGCAGCAACACCGACGCCAGTGGCGACGCCAACACCACCACAACCACCGCCGCCACCAACAGGAGCAGCAGCAGCAACGTTGCCAGTGGTGCTGCCTGTGCTGATGCAGGCGTCGCCAACGGCGCTGCTCAATGTTGCCTGTCAATCGCCACCGCAACAGCAACAACAGCAGCAGCAGGCACAGCTGATGGCAATGCCATCGCCAAGGACATGCACACCAACGCCGCCAGCAGGCGTTACGCAGATGTCGCCACCACCCATTAATATACACGCCATACAGGAGGCCAAGGAGAAGCTGAAGCAGGAGAAGAAGGAGAAGCATGCCACCAAGAAGCTCATCAAGGAGCTCAACGTCTGCAAGACGCTGCTCGGCGAAATGGAGGTAAACCTGGCAATACACAAATATATTGATTTATTTATGTAACTAATTATTAATTAATGTGTGTTAGCTTCATGAGGATTCGTGGCCATTTCTGTTGCCGGTGAACACCAAACAGTTTCCCACATATCGCAAGATCATTAAGGCGCCCATGGATCTTTCCACAATCAAAAAGAAACTACACGATTTGAGGTGAGTAGTAAATGCGATAAGATTTGCAAACTTTATACTTATCATCCTGTTTGTTGCAGCTACAAAAGTCGCGAGGACTTTTGCGTGGATGTGCGTCAAATCTTTGACAACTGTGAGATGTTCAACGAGGATGATTCACCTGTGGGCAAGGCGGGGCATGGCATGCGCAAGTTCTTCGAGTCGCGTTGGACGGAACTCACCGACAAGCACTCTTGATATCCCCAACCAACGCCAGCAGCAGCAACTGAGGAAACAACAGCAACAACTGGAAGTACAACAACAGCAGCAGCAGCAACAACAGCAGCAACAACAACAGCAACAACATCAGCAACAACAACAACAGAAACAGCAACAACAACGACAATGCCGCCAGTGACAAGCGCAACAGCAGCAGCAGCACAATTTTGGTAGACATCAGGCAGCAGCTATAGCTATAGAATATTGTATATAGTATCATATATATGTTAAAGAGAGAGGAGAGAGAGGAAGAGAGAGGAAGAGAGAGGAGAGAGAGAGAGCAGAGTGTGCAGAGGCAGAAGAAGTCTAAGCATTAAGAACGTAGCTGTAGTTTGTATTATTACGCATTATTATATTTATACACGTCTATACACACACACACACGCACACACACATATATACCCATACACACACACATCCAAACACAAACATATAATATATATATAAAGAGAAGAGTATTCAACGTGCTAGGTTTGAGATCTGTCTGAACTGTAAACCTAATTGAAATGAGTGTGTGTATTTTGCCAAGATAGAGAGAGAGATAACTGTTTTTGTCCTATCTTATTTTAGTTCTTCTGCATGCAGCAACTAACTAACTATTTAGACAACATTTAAACAAATTGAGAAGCTCGACTAAATTGAGAAGAGAAGTGTGTCTAGATGAACAATGCAACAATTTGAACAGTATTTTGTGCACAAAGCTGCTTTTGCTTTTGCTTATATATTATTTCGATTTACACATATATATATATATATATATATATATACACACATACACACATATATATATATTTACATATATTTTTTTAATAGATATTTTAAATAGTAATTTACCTTATGAACTGTAACTGTAACTCGTAACTATACATCTTAACTCTAAATCGATTTACTTTATGTACATGATTTGTTAGAAATCACGAAGCGCTCATTTAAGTTTTAATCTGTATCTGTACTTATATACATATATATATATACACTATATATAGTAAACAGTTTGCAGCTGTACGCATGCATTGATTGTATTTATATGTATTAACTAAAAAACAAAAACTAAAACTTACCTAAAACATACTCAACAAAAAGGCAGACGGCAAACATGTTTTGTAAATGAATTTACAGTTTTAATTCAATTCAAATCAAATAAATTTAATTCAATTCAAATCAATTAAATTATTTGCCGCGAGTGAAAATTTCAAGAAAAAAAAACAACATTTGGTGAACATTTTTATAGAGCAGATCAAACAGAAAACGTTGAGAAATTAAAACGAATAGAGATACAGTATTAAAGGAAGCACACACCAACACACACCAACACACACACACACATCTAACTAAATACTTATGGATAAAATTACAATCGGAGAAATTTAAGGCAATTTTACAGCTTAGCTTAGAAATGATTACAAAAAGAAAACAAAAATACAAATAAAAACAAAAATAAAAATAAAAACAAAAATAAAAGTAAAAACAAGAATAAAAATAAAAATAAAAATGTATGTGGCATATTAGGAAACTGCAAATTGCACAATTTTTTAGCTGTAAATATAAAACTAAAATGCAAAAACAAAGAAAACTACATAAATGAATTAATATTTAAAACTTACATAACCGAACACCAAGCGCAAAATTAAATTTCACACTATATAAACATAATTATATATATATATATATAGTATATAGTATTTATATATATATAAATATGGAAAAGAGAGTGTTGTTAATCACATGATATTAAAGTACACACCAAAATACAAAATATTTACATAATGACAATTTTTGAATAAATTTAAAATAAATCATTTGCAGTGCAGCACAATAATTGACAGAAAAGCAAATCACAAATCGAATTGAAAACAAAGTTCATCAAACGCATTTAAATACAACCAAATCAAATGAACTCTTTCACAAATGTTGACGATTGCCAAATTTGTTCAAATTGCTTGTATTTAGGCTGTGTGTGGACACAACAATATTCAAATGCTAAAAAAAAAACAAAGAAAAAAGAGAAAAGTGAAAAGCGAGAAAAGATGATGCATCCATAGATAAACCCGACATAGACAGAGAACCTCAACAATCGAACTACCTACAAGAGCAACAGAAACGCAGAATTGGTTAAAAGGACATTAATAATAATAGATTTGTATAAAGTGCCCAGTAATAGTACCACAGTACATATTTATACCTATACGTTATGCCATTATAACTGACATATATATATATATATATGTGTATTTATATATATATATATATATATATTATATATTTATAAAATGTGTGTTAGCCGCAATGCAATAGTTGAGATACTGCAGCAAAGTTGACGTTTGCTTCTGTAAATATAATGCTTTAGACTCGATCCCGATCCACTTTGTATATATCTGAAGAATAACACTTTGGAGCCCTCATATCACACACACACTGATGCACACTAACATACACACAGACACACACACAGACACACACACAGATGATAGTTGGGTTTACTTCATCTCAATTCATTCAAATACGAAACTATATCGAAAGTCTTTAACCTGTATCTATAGTAGTAATTATGTAGCGCTTATGACGAACAAATATCCTTCAAGTTAATTCGGAGTTTTTAGCGCTTTCGCCTCCTTTTCGATGCCCAGGAAATCAACTTGAAGCTGTCGGCAGTAAAAAAACAAAAACAATAACTAATTCGCATGTGTGTTGTTGTTTTTTGGTGATACATAAACAGAAATACATTTATTTTTAAAGCGTATTTAACTAATAATTAATTAATAATGATATCTTACATATACAACATATTTAATGACGGAATATTAAACATATGATTGTGAGCAAAAAAAAAACATACAAATTGAAATCGAATAACAAAAATCCCAACAAAAAAATTACGATAAACGAAAATTCTCTAAACTGAAGGTCAAATCATAAAAAGTACTTTCGACATTTGTGCACTCATGGAAACAAATACAAGTAAATAAATGAAATTAATCTGTCTTTTATTATATATTGGGAAGTTTATTTTTAGCCATTTATATATGATTATTATGATTTCTCGATTGGCATTCAAATATTTCTAGGATTCGAAATGAGAAAAATCAAAAATTGTGGACTAACTTGTCCCTTTGGACGGATAAATTCCAAAATTAAAATCATCGTTTATTCATTTTTATAACTGTTTACGTTCTTTGATGACTCCATAATTTTGGCCGAGTTAGAGCTATTTTTCTAAATTGCCTAGTTTATAAAATTGAATTTTACGGTTCACCCTGAAAGTATGCAATACAATTTTTCATATTGCCAAACAGTATTTCTCTAAGGAGTTTATTTTCGGCCTGAAAGTATGCTTTCTTTTTTAAACTAATTTCTGCAGCAAGCTGAAAATTTGAGGATGTCGCATTATTGTTTGTGATTTTATGATTTTACATATTATGAAGGCCTTGACTTGTGAGAAGTGCTTAAGATGCACCGGGAAAGAATTAATGTCTTTTAACGGCTATTAGGTTAAAAGTCAAATGTTACCTATTATCATATATTTACTTTTAAAATCACTTAAGTTTTGGCGAAGGCGTTTGACCATTTTAAATTTGACATCATGATTTGGAGTAAAAATTCCTGTCTTCCTTCCTTAACTGCTGTGTATTCATTCATTCATTCTGAAATTAAATGAGAGATTAAATCATCGTTAACCAGCATAAGCAATTCTGTTCGAGTGTGAAATCCAAAAGGGATGCACAGACCACAAGATCAACCCTTGTCTCCATCCCAAGCTTTCGTTCGATTTGTAGTCAGTTGATGCCAGCCATTACTTGCATATTACCCACGTCATTTACCGTTGGAGGTATGTCGGATATATGTCGGGCCCTATATAATTGAATGACTGTAATCAAAATTGAGTGCACTGCAATTACACATTCGCATGTTGATGGTGCCTTAAAGCGCATCAAAAACTTACCACAACTGTCTTTTAGCCCTGTTCAGTGGCCATATCGTCAGCGCTTGCAACTGGTCGATTGGCTGGCTGACCTGGCTCAATAATCACACAGTTGCATCGGCTGTGAAATGTGGCATGTGCCAAGCTGCATGTGGCATGTTGTATCGCAAGGAAACGCTGCAGCTGTAAATTACAAAAACAAAACAAAAAAAAAAAGCTAAATACTTATCGGAGAATTTGCCAAACAAAAAAATCAATCAACTTGGCTTAAGTTTGCGGCTAATAAATCTTGCTTTGGGGCAACGCTGACAGATTGGCAGCAATTTTTATGTAGGTGCGATTTTTACTGTGAAATTGGCCGAACATTAAAAACAAATGTTAGTGTGGGACTCGTCAGATTTGAGCATTGGAGTTGTGTGTGGGAACATCGGCCTCGCTAAAGGTGTTAATACTGTGCCCCTTTTAATGACCCCAAACACAACCTGGCACACAGATCCGGAGCAATCAGCGTTCAAAAGCCGAGAACCTGCGCACGCAAAAGACTCGTTAAACCCGTAGTATATATATATATATATATATATATATTGCTTATATACATTTGTACGATATATGGTATACAAATGGAGATGGAGATCTACGCTTGCCATTGACAGATTGAAAACTTGAAATTCGAAGCGCTTTAAAATTCACTGATTTATGTAATTATTCGGGGCGACAAGCATTTCGTGCAGCGTCTGCATTATTATTGTTATTGTTGTTGTTGCTGTTGCTGTTGCTGTTCTCAAAAGGGTCATCAACAACAACAACAACAACCAGAGGCGACATAAGCTTTTTGGCTATAGCTGTGCTCAACTTGAAAATACCGCCTACTAACTAAGCAACAAGTTTCTTTTGAGCCATCAAATACAAACGAAATATTTTGGTTAAGATATATGAAGATAAGTCAGTTGTTGATCAATTGTTTGGCTAAATGTTAGAAACATTTCTAAACTTATTTGCCGTCTCTCAGCAAGGGAGCATATCCCATCTAACAAGCTGCAGCAAAGGGTATTAAGACGACGACGATGACAACGGCCAGAGCCACGACAAGATGAGGCAGCTGCAGCAGCATTATCAAAACATCATGCAAGATGACCAAATTAACTGGGCCCCGCACAACAACAACAACAACAACAACAACAACAACAACAAAAAGAAGAAATTCAGAATCCTCTGTCTGTCGATGGCGACGACTCCAGCGACTTGGAATACTTCGTTTTTGGACTCGCACGCTACCTGGGATGGCGGGCAATAAAATTGCCTCCATTGGAAATTAAGAACGAAAAATGTATTGAAAAATCTTTTGTGGAACTGCAGTCGTTGTGGAAGGGGCAGCTGGAGAAGGAGGAGGTGGAGGAGAAGTTGGCGGAGGTGGAGGCTGCAGCAAACTAATTTAGTGCTGTGCAACGAAACGAGTTTCATGGAGTTGTCTCCAACTGGGCAAGCGACAGCCGCATGGGCGGAGGCAGAGGCGGAGGCAGAGACAGAGGCAGGGCACAGGGAATGGGGCATGTTCCCGCGGGTTGTCTTATACATATATATGCATACATAAATGTGCTGGTCGCTCCCAAAATGGAGTTTTGGAAATACTTAGTTGCAGCCATTTGGGAAGTTGGCTTTTGTGATTGGGACATTAATTAAGACACAAAATGCCATTAAAAATAATAAAAATATATATACAATGGGTGCGTAAATGCCACGATTAGTCATGAATATTCCAAGCACTCATGAATATGCATAAATTAATGACAGCTCAAAGGCTGTCTCCACAAAATAACCAAAAAAAATAAAAGGCAATGTGGCCAATAATAGCCGATCGCTCCTTAAAGATGTCAGCTCCAATTAGAGGATGCTTTAGATAACAAATGCCCAGAATACAAATGAATAAGTATCTCTGAGGGATTTCAGATATTATGAGCAAACAAACAACTTTGTTTAAGTGTTGTGATTAAGTTCAATTAATGTTTAAAGAAAATTAAATATTATTAGCAGCAATTGGGTTTGCTGCCAGTTTGAAGTTGTACGATTTTAGAACCTTCGAAAACTAATTTAAATTTAAATATTTTGTGATTAATTTCAAATGCAGAGCTGGGTCAACGGTTCACAGAACCAAATAGTTTTTACCGAATCGAAGCGCATAAATCTTATCAGGTATTATTTCGAGCGAGCAAGCAGATGAAGATATTTCAAAAACTTGTTTTCTAAAGAGTTTTATTGTTTTTGAGCTAATACATACGCTCGTTAAATGTGGCTTAATCAATATGCATGAGAGTTTACGCATTGGGCTGAAAAAAAAACCCATAAAGTTATTTGGACTACAAAAAGCTTATGGTTTTTTAAGACTAACAGCTAATTGGAAGCATGAGCATTAGGGGTATTCTAATAACAGCGATGCGAATCTGAAATATGTAAATACTCTTTGGAGTCGGAGAAGTATCCTATCAAGATTATAATATCACCTGCGAGGGTATATAAAATAAGTGAAGTAAGTTGAGGTGTTGATCCGCTTTCATTTGCAATTCCAGTTTGCAACTATTGTTGAGCTTCTAGTTACGCAGCGCGATGTTGCAAGGCCGTGCGTGTAGCAGCAACAGCAGCAACAGCAGCAGTAGTCACGGATCTGATGATGAAAATGATGCCATCTGTTCTCGTTGTGCACAGCAGACACCAAACAGTGTCTAAAGTCCTCTGGCTCTGAACCTGAGTCCGACATGGTTTTTGCTTGTAGAAGCCCAAATGCTGCTGTTGTTGTTCGTTGTTGTTGTTGTCGTTGTCGTTGTTGTTGTTGTTGTTGTTGTTGCACTCTCTCTCTATTATCGTCGCGTCTTGATCGTCGTCGCTGTTGTCGGGTAGCGCAACAACATCATATATTGGTGACTGGCGGACTGTTGACTGGTGACACATGGACACAAGGCTAGCCAAAGGAGGAGCACTCCATAAACTTGGCTGTGTTGCCAGTGTTGCAATTGCAGTTGGCTGTTGCCTGTTGGCTGTTGTTGCGGTTGCCACAATTTGCATAAGTTTGTTTTTTTTTCGCATTTTAATTTGCTACATGTGGAATACAGCCAAGTCCAAGAAAGATCCACTTTTGGTTGGCGGTTGGCTTATCGCCAAATGAAAACATCAGGCGTGTCTCTGCACCTAAGCCAAACTCGGACAAGTAAAACAGAGTTTTCTACTTAAATCAAGCTGGAAATCTGGAGAAGATCTTTATGAGGTGGATTTTCCTAGAGCAAAGAACAGAATTTTAATCTCCAAAATTCCTAAAAGTTAAACAATTAATTTCAACAAATATGTTAATTCTTGCATAAGAAATTAGCACGTTTTTCACTTATATCAAATATGAAATGGATTCAATCATGTTTGCAACTTTAACGATCGACTTTGAAATCGAATACGATTAATACTCAGCTTGGAATATTCAGGATCGAATATTTACGAATTTTGTTGTGGAATAAGACGTTAGGAATTTAGTATAGCCTTTTTCTCAGTGTGTAGAATTCAGCAACTCGCAGAGGCTGAAACTGAACATGAGGAGGAACAGGCATGCAGAGGAGCAGGTTGTGGCTCATTACTGTGTATAAGTGGCAACCGACTTTAGGGTTAAGTAGGAGATTTGTGTGCGTATGTGTGTGTGTGTGCTTATAATGGGGCAGCTAATCATGACTTCCGCTCGCACTATTTACTCTGGCAGATCAAACCAAATCTCGCAGAGATCTGTCTGCTTGGCGGCTCAGTTCGTTTCAAGTTTTCAGTTTTTCGGCTTGGCAAATGCCGAGTTTCAAGTTACCAGATTTAAAGTGTAATTGTCTCTTGGGTTATTCTAAAGAAATTGCAGCAGCAGCAGACACTTGATTTATGCGTAGCAATATGTGTGAAGAGTAGTTTCAAAATGGGGAAATGGCGGCGAATAATTTTTAATTAAAAAATTTAATGCTCGATTTCTGACGAAGCTGCTCGGCTCGGCCCGGCCCGGCCCGGCCGGCAGCTAATCGCCATGCATTAGTCTTCCCAACTTCGTCGGCCATATTGTCGGCCATTAAAACAATTCTACACATTTTCCAAATTACCGAGGCGGAGGCGGAGACGGGCAGACGCATTTCGGAGTCCGACCACGACCACGACGACAACTTCGACTCCGACTCGAAGTTGGACCGATTAAACACCGAGCTGAGAGTCTGGGAGGGTGGGCAGGGGAACGTGTCGGGTGAGCAGTTGAAGCGGGGAGCACCCATTAGTGCTCAACATGGAAGCTTCGGCGCTCATTCGATTTTAATTGCCACCTTTTGCGTGGCTGGTTGGCCAACAACAAAAGCAACAACAACAGCCAAACACCAACTTGACTTGGCCCTTTTCGTGGGATTTTGCTGCTCTTTGCTTTGGACCCGGTCTGTTGTTGTTGCTGTTGTTGCTGCTGTTGTTCTTGCTGTTGTTGTTGTTGCTGTTGTTGTTGTTGCTGCTTTGGTCATTAGCGCTGGCTGCGTGTAAAATGGCAGCCGCAGCCCCCGTTTGTACAAAGTTGTCGACATATTGAGGTTGATTCGTTTGTTACTAATCCCATGGCCAGCACTGTGCGGCTGCGTCTACACTCACAAAAAAGACGCTGTGCGAATGGCAATTAAATTCAAATTTATGTCTGCTTATGATGATTTGAATTTCACAATTTGCAATCTTTTTAAAAAAATGGAATGCAAGCGGAATAAAATTGCAAATGTTATCAGAAAGCGGTTATTTTGAAATCAGTTTTACAATTAGCCATTTTGGATCAACGAAAATGTTTCTTGAATTTCGTATTCGCCTTAAACATTTTCCAAATTCTTTGTAGGCTGATTATGAAGCTCTCTAGTAATTTCTCTGAGTGCAGGTCTGGTCAAAATGGTAACTTGGTAACTTGGCAACTTGACATAGCATGGCACTGGGCCCTGTCGTGTTACTGCTTTGAGCTGCATCACATGTGCAAAGTCATCAGCCATCGCGTATTGGAATGTTTTTAGTCTGATAATGATGATATATGGCATATTATAAAGACACACACACATATGTATATATATATATATGGACACACTTAAAGATGGAGGCAGGTGTAGGGCACTTAGGCGAGCCACTAATGGAAATTATTAGAAGCCTTTCCCAAAGAATTTTGAATTACTCGTTTTGATTGCCGGCACAGTTGCGGGTTATTCGTGTAAACTGAAGTGTCTGAATTGTAATTATGATTATTGGGCTTGCTATTATTGCCTTCTTGCAGCTGTTTTGGCAGGAAATCCCGTAATTGCCGTCCAATTTGTAGAGCTTTGGCAATCAGGATTGTTTGTGCTAATGATTTTGGAAGAATCACAGGGCCCCCAACACGCAACATGCCTGCAGCAATCAATGCACAATTGAATCGATATCAAACTAATTAGTAATTAGTAATTAGCAATTAGTAATTACTAATTACTAGTTCCAGCTCAAGCAAGCTGTTAATAATAACACTAATTTATAGCTCGAGAAGGTTAATGTGTGATAGCAATCAAAGTAAACCTAGAAATATCAATATAAATTGACACCATTGTTTCACTAATTATTCGTATAATTAATGATATTAAACATAGGAAAAGTTTCCTATCACTAAAGTATTCTCTTACAATAGTTAGTATTTTTGTAGTTCCTAAATCCTTAAAAATACTTATCCAAAAATGCAGACTAGACTCAGAATTTGAACTTAGTCTCCTTAAAGTTGTTTAAAAGATTCTCATCCTTGAGCATAAGTGGGTTATGACTTATTTTCAAGTATTTATTTTTATATTGTTTTCTAGGCTTATTTAGAATAAGTATTGTATTGAGTAGCGCACTAATACGGCAACAATCCCATTGACTAAATGGCAGCTGAGTTGATCAGAAACAAGGCCTAACAAAAAACCAGCTAAATAATAATACAAACTTTCGAATGGCGGCATTCCACTAACTGGTGATTTCCGCACTCGAAGCTATGTTAAATGGCTGAGAGCCTTGAGTGGGAAACCGACTGAAATGCCATTGTTCGACTCTAACAATTGGCAACTACGCAAGTTGGCAGCAACTGAGCAACTGTGCCACAAATATATATAAACTATTCGCATTGCAAATTGCAATTGTGCGTCGAAAGTGTTGAGCACGCAATTCCGTTTGCGGCATTAATAAAGCTAAATACAATTAATGAACCTAGCTAAAATCAAATTGCACATTGCCACACACACAGTCACACTCACACTCACACTCACACACTTACAATTGGCATTTGTATTGCACTCAATTGTAATTCGCAAGCCTTTAATTGCATTTAATGATGCAGCTTGAAAACAGCTAAAAAGGGGGGGTTTGTGGCTGTTGGTTTTGATCTGATTTTGATGCGATTTCAGTTACGTGCCCACATTTCGCACAATTGCGTTAATTGGCTTGGTTCGCTGCTTGCTGGCAGGCACTGTTGTCCAGTTCTAAGACTGATTCACCGATGGCTGCTCGCGCTAATGGGCTACAACTTCATTGGTCAGCTGTTGCTGTTGCTGTTACTGTTTGCCTCAATTTAGTTTTAATGATGATCACAGCTCCAATTGTGGCCGTGTTTTTAATGAGCCTAATGAACCGCAACGGACGCTTGCAACTGCCACAGTCACTGTCAAAGCGCAGCCAAGTTATGAACAAGCAACCAACATTGATCGCCATTAGTAACAGCGTTACAGGTCCAATCGATGTATCTCATAGATACGCATGAGACAATTAAATGCAGCCATTTTAATGTTGCTGCTGATGTTGCTGCTGCTGTTGCTGCTGCTGTTGCTGCTGTTGTTTACGTTGATTGACAACGGACATTGGCATTGCTGCGGCGGTAATTGCAATTTACACTTTGATTTCAATCAATTGCTGAACGCCTGCGACTCGACTTTACTCTCGCAATTGAATCTGTTGCCAGAGTCACGCTTTACACTTGAAAAAATTATGACGCAACTTAAAAGAATCAACAGACTTTTAGTAGGCAGCCAGTCTAAAACACACAAAAGGTTGATTTTTCTAATAATAATACAAAATGAAACAAACAGATTTCTGCGTTTTTCAACTGTTTGGAATGCATCAGAAAATGTTTGATAACTGTTTGAGCCACAACTTTTCCAAAATATGTATTTTCAAAATGTAACTATTTCTGAAAAGTCAAATTATACAAATCAGATATTTATTGAGACTACGTTTTTTTAGGTAAACAAATTGTGTGGCTTTGCTTTGGCTTTTGCTGAGTGCAGTTTCCAGTTCTTAGCTGAGTTCCCCATTGTGCGGGTCTGTCTTTGTCTCAGTCTACGCCTTTGTCTCTTTCAGATTGTCTCGTTTTTGGTTCATTAACAAATATTAGTCTCAATATTGTTTTTATCATTTTCAATTTATGTGCGGTTCGGACTTTTGCTTTAATTGGCCATAAAGAACTGCACGCTCGACTGACTGACTGACTGACTGACTGACTGGCTAGCATTTTAGTCGAGCTACTTATGGAGGGAGTCGCGGAATTGGAATTGGACTTGGAATTGGGCATGGAATGCGGGCAGTGGACGTTCTAATCAGTAGCCACGTATGTACTTAATTATTGCATTACGAGTGGGACATAATTTATTGGACATTGCATTTTATTAATTAACGATTGCTCTGATTGCCATTGAAAATGCGTAGGAGTTTTTCATTTCATTTCATTGTTCATTCACAAAGTGAAAGCCACGAGCGGTAAAAATATATAAATATACATAAATTTGTACATATTCTTGCAACGCAGCTATTATATGTATATGTTGCATGTCTACTCAAAAAAAAAAGATTTACAAAACGAATGAAAAATATGTAAATTCATTTGGATTTATAAAATATATCCCGTGAAGCTTGTGGGCGAATAAATAGAAAATTATTGGTAAATACTATTGATTATAATAATGTTAACTTTTATTGAGGCATGGCTTAACTCGAAAGCATCATTTTTAAAGTACAATAGTCACTTTCCAATGATAAGGTGAAAAATATTGAGTCAATTACATTATGCAATCTATAAATGAATAGTATTAGCTATAAGTATGACATGTGTGATTCCAGGTAAGCTCTCTTGCCTGTCCAACTCAAATACCGACTACCGACTATCTTCAATATATTTTCACAGCCCACAAATTACACACAATCAATTTGATGTCAACGTAGAAAACATACCGAAAACGAGAGGTGTATAGAGAGAGAGAGAGGGAGGGAGGGAGAATGAGAGAGGTATATACAGAAAAAAGCAAACAATAAACTGTTGTAGATACAAGCCAAAACAAGCTCAACTTGGAGCTGTATGAAGCAAGTTGCCCAAAACGCTGTCGAGTCTTCCTCGGCTCAAGAAATAGACGCAAAGCTCTAGAGTCGAGAGTCGAGAGTCGACTCTGTCGAGAGTGACTAACCCCAGGCACAATGTTGGTTGGCTGGCTCAGTGGGGCCATTAGCCATAGCGAAATACACAGCTGAAACAAAAACAAAAACAAAAATATATGCAACACTAATGGTTACAACAACAACAACAACAATCCGAATACTAACAACCATAACAACTTGGGCCACGACATTTGACAACGCTAATAAATGTGCTGAATTTCATATTTATGGCTTCATAATTCCATAAGGAAAAAACAAAATAAAAATAAAAATAAAAATATAAATAATACGGCAAGTCGAAGAAGCGAGTTCGAATGGCACAACATTTGTTCAAGTCAATGACGACGACGATGACGACGATGTCGAAGGAGGGAGCACTGTGGATAGCGGACAGCGGACAGAGGACAGCGGACAGCGGACAGAGGAGGAGTGCTAGCTAGCTAGTTGCCCACAGTTCAAATGAAGGAGTCTCGCTGGCGTTGGTGTTGAAATTTCATATGCTCTCCCAAAAAGCAAAAGCGGGGGCCAGCAGTGCACCTTTAGATTCAGCTCCAGGCTGGAGCTTGGACCATGTTGTTATTAGTTTTGTTAACTCGCTATATCCTGTATTTTGTAGATGTAAGGGGTATTTCTTGTTAGCTCCATCTAACACTCAATAAAATAATTACTAAAGAGATGAAATAATAATAGTCATAATAATAAAATATAATGATTATATAGAATGAATTTTCACTTGTCGGCTTATCCAGAAATACCTTTTAGTTCTTGGGGCATTACCCACAACAATGGACAATTTTATGACTTTTAAATAATTCATATTCGAAAGAGTTGATAACAGCTATAATTATAAGTAAATTATAATTAATTTAAGCTCTGTGATTTAGCCAATCGATTTTGCTTATAATGCTAATCACTTATTGATCCGTATTTTATGAGCTTTGGGAACCATTATCTATCCATTATGGAGTTGTCAATAGCAATGTAATGATAGTAAACGATTTCCAATGAAATGCATAAAATAAGATTATTTTCGAATGTTGTTTATGGCATCGAAATAAAGTCGCCCTTGAGCTGAATTTGAACTTGGATTATTAATTGGAATATTAATATTGAAATAAATAAATCGTCTTTTGAGTGACATTTCTAACAGCTTACTAGTTTTAGTTTCAGAGTTCCAGTTCAGCCAACCTACCCGATTAGTTTCCGATGTGTTGCGACGCCAGAGGCTCACCTAGTTGGTGTCGAGGCCGCTGCACAGTCAGGCGTCTCGTTTCTCTCTCTCTCTCTCTCTTTCTGTCTCTCTCATACACTGAGTAAACGCCAATTAAAGTCGCATAACACATGCAGCAGTGTCTATGAAGTGGCAGGGGGGGTTGGGTGACTGGGTGCTGGGGCAAGGCGCAGACAGGCGACATTTGTTAATGCTTTTTTTTTTACTGGAGGGGTGCCTGGTCCGATGGCGGCGCACGTGAGCATAAATCAAAGAGATTAATCGAACATGGCTCAATTGCATGCGAAACATGGCTAACAACAACAGCAGGAAAGGAATGAGCCAATAAGCGAATAATAAACGTATAACGAGGCTGCATTTGAGTCATGGCTCATGAGCTCATAGCCAGGTCACAGACTCAAACACGGATTTGTGAGAGAATTGTTGCCAAAAAAACAGCGACCCAAATCAACTGGGCTAATAGTAGGGAAAGGAGGAGGAGGATGAATGCAAGAAATTGGCCCGTGGCCCATTTAAAATGCAATAAGAAACGCATCAGCCTCAAAGCTCTGCTAAACGCTTTGCCAGACTACTCCACTCTCTGCTGCCCCAGCCCCAAGGTTTTGTCTGCTGAACAGTGCCTCATAATTACAGTCGCATCTAGAGGTGCAATCAGGCCAGTGCAGGACGGCAGACAGCGTCTGGAATTGCCGTCCAGCTGGCCATAATTTGAATTCGCTGGCCAACCCCAGCCAGCCAGCAAGCCAGCCAGCCAGCCAGCCAGCCAGTCAGCCAGTCAGCCAGCCATTTTGGCCCAGACAGAGAAACCGACCAAGAACAATTCGAACAATTGCTACGCAGAGCCAGTTTTGCAAACTGATAATTTTGATTTACAACATGCCAGTTATTATTTATAACTTACTTAGGCAGCCAAAGAGCCGAGGCCCATTTAAGGCCCAGACTCGAACTCCAACTCCAGCTCCAACTTGCTGCTTAGGCTGGAGTCGTCTGCAATGTCTAAAATGGCCATGTTGCCCCACTACTACTACTACTACTACTACCACAACTACTACTCGCATATGCTCATATTTAGGGCCAGCAATCGTTCGCATCCGCAGTCGCGTTCAAGTTTGGCTCGTTGCCGCCCATTCACGTTTGAATGTTCCATGTTGCATGCCAGCTGCTGACCGCCAGCGATTTGAAATGGCGCGCAAAGGGTTATAATGGACAGGGGGAGATGAGGGGCACGGGGCAAACGCAGCGCCAGGAAATAACTTACTTTTGCTGTTGGATTACTCGAGGATGCTGCATGCTGCATGTTGCATCTATTCGTGGAATTATGGCCACACACATAATTGGACATTTGGCGAGCGGGGCTCAAATGTTCATTAGCCACATGGGCAAGTCAATTTAGAAAATAAAGCAAAATCATCATTTTTTTGTTGAATTCAATTTGCAATTAAGTTAAATAGTTGCTTCCAGCTAAAATATAAATACATTTTAAATATTGCTTTAGTAATTAAACAATTTACATTAGTATAAATAACATTTTACTTTCTTTAAAGTCGTTATTTGAAAATGATATTAAATTGGCTTGCAACAAGAAAATCTTTCAATCACAATTGTGACAAACCTTTTCGTGTTTTATAGGCGAGTAACTGAAACCATACACAGATATATCGATTTTCGGGCTATAATTTTTACTTGTCTTCCGACCTCAAATTTCGATTTCAACTTTAAATGTACGATTGATTTAGGGGCAAAACTATGATCAAAAAGCCTTCGCTTTTGAAGATCAGTTGAGTTTTGACGAAGTTATGGCATTTTGAAGTTTCGACCTATGGCCATACACCGATATATCGATTTTCGGGCTATAATTTTTACTTGTCTTCCGACCTCAAATTTCGTTTTCAACTTTAAATGTACGATTGATTTAGGGGCAAAACTATGATCAAAAAGCCTTCGCTTTTGAAGATCAGTTGAGTTTTGACGAAGTTATGGCATTTTGAAGTTTCGACCTATGGCCATACACCGATATATCGATTTTCGGGCTATAATTTTTACTTGTCTTCCGACCTCAAATTTCGTTTTCAACTTTAAATGTACGATTGATTTAGGGGCAAAACTATGATCAAAAAGCCTTCGCTTTTGAAGATCAGTTGAGTTTTGACGAAGTTATGGCATTTTGAAGTTTCGACCTATGGCCATACACCGATATATCGATTTTCGGGCTATAATTTTTACTTGTCTTCCGACCTCAAATTTCGTTTTCAACTTTAAATGTGCGATTGATTTAGGGGCAAAACTATGATCAAAAAGCCTTCGCTTTTGAAGATCAGTTGAGTATTGACGAAGTTATGGCATTTTGAAGTTTCGACCTATGCCCATACACCGATATATCGATTTTCGGGCTATAATTTTTACTTGTCTTCCGACCTCAAATTTCGTTTTCTGCTTTAAATGTACGATCGATTTAGGGGCAAAACTATGATCAAAAAGCCTTCGCTTTTGAAGATCAGTTGAGTTTTGACGAAGTTATGGCATTTTGAAGTTTCGACCTATGCCCATACACCAATATATAGATTTTCGGGCTATAATTTTTACTTGTCTTCCGACCTCAAATTTCGTTTTCAACTTTAAATGTACGATTGATTTAGGGGCAAAACTATGATCAAAAAGCCTTCGCTTTTGAAGGTCAGTTGAGTTTTGACGAAGTTATGGCATTTTGAAGCTTCGACCTATGGCCATACACCGATATATGGATTTTCGGGCTATAATTTTTACTTGTCTTCCGACCTCAAATTTCGTTTTCAACTTTAAATGTACGATTGATTTAGGGCCAAAACTATGGTCAAAAAGCCTTCGCTTTTGAAGATCAGTTGAGTTTTGACGAAGTTATGGCATTTTGAAGTTTCGACCTATGCCCATACACCGATATATCGATTTTCGGGCTATAATTTTTACTTGTCTTCCGACCTCAAATTTCGTTTTCAACTTTAAATGTACGATTGATTTAGGGGCAAAACTATGATCAAAAAGCCTTCGCTTTTGAAGATCAGTTGAGTTTTGACGAAGTTATGGCATTTTGAAGTTTCGACCTATGCCCATACACCGATATATCGATTTTCGGGCTATAATTTTTACTTGTCTTCCGACCTCAAATTTCGTTTTCAACTTTAAATGTACTATTGATTTAGGGGCAAAACTATGATACAAGCAGATGGATTAGCTAAAACTAATTAATTTGATTAATTGGAAAATATGGGGATCAACTAGGGTTAGTTCATGTTCGCAATGTTGTTGTACCATTGAAGTGCTTAAATTGGGTTCACGTTTTGGTCAAACTGTTCTACAATTTCCGCCAACATAAAGCAATCAGTCAGTGTTCAGCACTTGTTGATTTTCATTTTTCATAAGGTTAATAAGTTGAAATTCCGCACAAAAACAACCGCAACAACAACAACAACAACAACAACAATAAAGACAGCTGAACTGTTATTAAGAAATGAAAATTTGTTGCTTTATTAGGTTTGTGGCCAGTTTCCATTATAATCATCATCATCGCATCAGCAGCCTTTACTTTTGCCCATAATACACAAGTGCTGTGTTATTATTATTATGGGGGGGCATGTCCTGCACCTCCTGCCAGCCTCCTGTCATGCAGTCTCCGTCTCCGTCTCCGTCTCAGACTCAGCTGTGGCCCCTGAGTATCTGCTTTTTAACTCCGAACCCACACCAATCCCAATGGGAACTTCACGTTTTCGTCGAATCGCCAGCGCGTGACGTTGTTGGGTGTTGTTTTTGATTTTTGGGCAAAGGTTTTAATTTGGATACCCTCACTAATTGCTGCAGGCAATGAAGTATCTTAAATTTGCGAGGATAATTGCATTGGAAGCTACTCTGATACTTATTTTCATTAATTTCAATATTATTATTATATTATTATTTATTAAATTATATCACTTGTCGAAAATTTCTTAGAGCTTTCTCTGAAATTTGGTTTTATAAGTGGAAAGGAGAACTTTTGATAATCAGAATATATTAAAGAATCTGTTGTTAATAAATAAACTTTGCTTTAGGAAATGAAATCTTTTGCCTGGTTGTCCCACAGTATTATTAAGAATCTCATTATTTTGATATACCAGGTATCTTGCAGTTGAGTTTGGTTTCGAGCTCTTGAAGTTTATAGTACTCATTTATGGTTTTTGATGTTTTTAGCCATAAGTTGGCTTTTTAGGGGCGTTGCCGTTATGTCTGTTGAAATGTTGTGGTGCGGTTAGGAGAAGGTGGCGGGCCGGCGGAGCTTTTTGTTCAAGCCTGGTGTAATAATTTTGATGGCCTTCTGGCACGAGATGCTTAACAATTGGCCAATGGGGTTTTGAGTCAAGGAAATTGCCCTCAACCTGTACGTCCTTCCCACTAACGACTGCAGTATCGTGAAGAGACGTTGATAATGGCCCATTCACCGGACTTGATAGGGTTAGACATTGATAAAATTGCCGCGCACAGATCAGACAGATCACGCAGTTGGAAGTCCCATTTATGGCCATAGTGGAAATCATAAATGAAGCACTCGAGTCCATTTAAGTGCCAAAGTTTTCCAGCTGGACGCCATGCGCCAAACACCATAAATGTGTCTGTGTGTGCTCAATCTCAATCTCCCTCTCTCAGCCAGGTGCCAGCTCTAAGGCCCAATTCCAATCCGCACCAACTGTGGGAGATCACGTCCGAGCAAGCGCCGCTTAGAGTCGATGTTCATCAAATTCCGGGAAGGAGATATTCTCACGCTGCTGCTGCTGATGTTGCTGCAACGTGCGGGTGGCCCGAGCGATGCCGGCGGCGACTTAGAAGTGAGCAGTGCGCTTGCACCCCATAAATAAGGCTCGGCAGGATAACAAAAGGATGAGCCCAGCGCACAGGCAATTTGTGAGTTGACAAAGTACGAGTATCTGTATCTGTAGTTGCTCGTGTGCGTTGCGTATCTTTTGAAGTGACCGCAACGTGCTGTTGGCCAAACACTGATTGTTGTCCTGTAAATATTTAGACACACAAACACACCCATACATTCTGGGCCAATTGCTTTAAGCAGGTTGTGCCATAGATCTTTGACTTGTCTTTTGTGCCAAGTCTTGCAAGGCGGCTCAATTGTTGTGACAATTGGCGCTTTGGGTGGCCGGGGCATAAAACAACAAAACAATAAGAAAAAAAAAACATTGGCAGCAGCATATTATGGCTAAAATATGTTACCACTTGTTAAACGCTGGCCCAAACATGGTTGTCCAGCTTAAATCGCGGAGCCCCAACAAGTTGTTGGCATTTCTGCAATTGCCGTTTATATTTTGTCATCGGACAATAAAATAATTGTCGTCAATCGACGGCGGTCAGCGGCTGTCAATAGTGACAGCTAATCAACGAGGCCGACTCGCTTCGATCCGGTTTCGAACCACTCCCCAACCTTCCGCTCCCCACCCCTCCCCACCCCATCAACTGTTTCCATCCTCCTGCTTCTCGACATGATCAGCAAGCGCATGCGCATTATCATTCATAATTACGATCGAGATCGGAGGCTGTTGCTGCTGCTGCTGCTGCTTCTGTTGCTGCTGCTCATAACTGCCTCCCTATATGGTCGCCATACAGTTGTTATTTCCAGCAACAACAACAACAACTAAAACAGCAAAAACTATGACAACAACAACAGGCATAAATACTTGATTAAATGCAGAATAACTGCACTTGGCTGCCATTTGTGTGCATTTCAAATACGATTCTGATTTAGAACAACATTTTTATTTGAATGCTCAATGTTTCAGTACTTGAAATACTTTCGAAATAAATAAAGTTTGGCGACAAGTTTGCCTTTAAAATAAGTTATAGATTTATAATGGATAATTTGATCTGTTAAATAATATATTTAGGAACTTGAAAAGATGCAAATGCAATTGCTTATTAGGAATTAATGAATAAAAGCAGTTAAATTTTTAAAACCCTGTGAAAAGCACCTTTTATAACTAGTTTCAGTAAGTATGTGAATATTTCACAAGTTTTGATTATTGTTTTCTCAGTTCTCTCGAGATAACAATAGCAAAAAAAATGATGTAGTTGATTACTTACTGCTTTCTATTTATAGCCAGTTATATATGATTGAAATTACACAGCTAAGCTGCTCCTCCCTCCGCTCTCTTTTCCCCACCCAGCTAAGTATCATCATTTGGCTTAAATATATTCACGCGCATGTCTTTCAATTAAAATTTAATTCAATAAAGCGCTTTTCGCTTTTTACGCTTTACGCGTTTTACGCTGCCAATATGGCCACTAGTTTTGGACGGAAGACCCTTAAAATTCAGCAACACACATACACACACACACACACACAGGGATCAGGAGTTAAGGGAAAAACAGCCCCCGGCTATTATCCTTGCGCCATCGCGTTGCCGTCATCATCATCACATCGTGTCTAACGTCATGGCCAGCAGCAGCAGAAACAGCAGCAGGAGGAGCAGGAGCAGGAGGAGCAGGAGCAGGAGCAGCAGCAGCAACCCTTAGGGTCGTCTCTCTAAACGTTTCTAATTTGCTGATGGCACACAAGGGAGTGTCTGTTCCAGGTCCTTTATTTTCAACCCCCTGCATATTGTTGCTGTTGTTCATTTTCTTCGTCTTGCGCTTGCTTCTTCGTCTTCTTCGTCTTCTCTCTCCTTTTTGTCGAGCTGCCCTAGCCCTGATGGAATAATAAAAACGCGCGTGTTTTTACTACAAATTGACGCTGCAAAGATCAAATGGTAAATGGTAAATGGTGGGGCAAGGAGATTGCCACTTTGTAAAACAGCAAAAGCTGCACTCTTCAAAAAAATATGCTTTATAATTTAGAGAATATTCCTATTGGATTTATTTCTAAATAAAAATGTATTAATAAAGTTTTTTAAAAATAGAAATCGGCCATCACAAAAATGTTTAATTAATTTCCTTTTTTCATAACTATTTTATTTAATTTTTTTTTTGTAAACATCTTCTTGAAAAGTAGAATTTTAAACTCAATTTTATACAAATTGTTTTGCTGCTTTTTGTGGAATGGCTTCTGAAAAAAGGCAAAGACAACATTGTCAACTATTTTGGCGAGTGTGCTCTCCGCCCGGACTGACTTGGCCTACAGCTGGCAGCTGGGATGGGTAAGCGGGGAGCTGTGGCATGCTCCACGGCATACTAGATTGAATTGAATTGCTCGAGGGATTTTATGGCACGTTGCGGAAATCGTTTTATTATCCTTGTGGCTGTTTGTTGTTCATTTGCCGCAAAGTGCGTGGGTGTGCCCGGGCTGTATGGGCTGCCCCGGCTGTGGCAATTTATTATCTGACGCCAGCGAGTGTAAATAAACTTGGCGAAAACGGGGCTGGCCCAAAGAGTGACTCCAACCCAACCCACTCCCCACTCCCCACTCCCCACACCGCACTCTACACTCTCCACTGCCCGCCACAGGGGGCACAACACAAACACAACAATTGCGTGAAAATGTCACGGCTTGCACGTAACGAGCTAAACAAGATCCGGTGATGGCGATAAGCCGTAATCAAATTATGCACAGCAACCAGGAGACCAGACCCTGTCCACTCCACCACCCTTCCGGCTGGCTGTGGGTTGATTTCAAGTTAATTAAAAATCATGACAAAAACAACACCCTCGACACTTCCTCTGCTCAGCACTTGGATTGGTTAGTCGGGTTTGGGTTTTGGGTTTTGGGTTGTGGATTGCTGGCATTTTGATAAGCGTGTAACTGCACAGATTGAATTAATTAGGGGACCTCGTCGTGGGAGGAATCGGGTAACGGGGCGTGTGAGCGAGAGCGAGAGCGAGGCACCTGTTTGTTGTTGCTGTTGCATATTATGTTTGCCCATTTCAGCTTCGGCACCTACCACCCCGAAAACAAAATTTTTGACCCTAATCAAGTGTCGTAAAAGTTGTGTTTTTGTGTGTGCTGCTTTCGGACTTTTAATTATGGGTTTACCGGCGAATGGCCGAGTGTTGGCTCGAGTGTTGTGTTTTTTTCCGTCGTATTTGATATACCAAGGCTAGAATTAATTAGCCAGCGCACCGAAAAATGTTTAGTTTGTTTCGTTTGCTTCCTTTTGTGGTACTCCCACACTTGCCTCATTCACAATTTCTATTTCTATTTCTAGTCTCCAACCCACTTCACATTTTCATTTCCTCTGCGGGCGTTGGTAAAAATGAGATTTTAATTAATTCAGTTATTAGCTTAAATATATGTTATGATAATTATGATGGGTTTTTCGGCCAGCTTGTACTACTTATACCAGTGCTCGACAGTAGCAGGGTTTGAGCGGGGGTGTTCTGTGTGCTTAGTTTTTGGTAAGTTTAAATTGTTTACTGGCCCAACCACCTCCAAAGTATCTATTAATTACAATGCGTTTATCAGGGACAGTACGTGTAGCTTAGTTCACGCATAGTTATATAACTCTATATTCGAATAACAACTAGCTATAGTTTCGAGTGTAGTTTTGAATATATTTTTTAGTATTATTGGTAGACATATAATTGAAATGAAGGAAGTTCTCAGCTCATTTAATGAACATGTTATGCTAAGTTATATATACATGATTTGGTATAGATATATTTTCATTTCTTCAAAATATTGTTTGCCATTCTTTGTTGTGTTTTCCATCAGCTCACTTTCACAGTGCATATCTTATTATTATTATTCATAGCAGGAAAAGTGGCTTCAAATTTAAGTTCACCTAAGCGCAAGTCTGTAATTGCTGGGAAGCTCCCGAAGGCCATAACAAAGCTAAACCTCTTCGTCATTATTTCAACAGCTGCTAAATTTTCCAATCAATTAGGAAATTAAAATCAAATAGCGGTTTTGCAAAATGCGAGTCGACCACCAATGGAACGGCCAAGGCCAGCAATGCTTCAGCGCGGGTAGGTGGGTCTCGTGGTGGGCGTGTAGTGTGCAGTGCAGCCCACATGCCAAATGGAAAGCTCAAAGGTTAAGTTGAAAATTTAAACTTTGAGACTGTGCGGTTAGAAGGAAAACGCATACGCCCCGCTGAAAAAAACGCCCACCAGGGGGGCCATGTTGGCCAGTTGGGTTCCCAGCGAGTGGGCGACGCATTGGCTCCGAGTTGGAGAAGGAGACGGCGAAGGAGCAACACCAAATTGAATGATACAACAAACTTAGCCCGCCGGGCATTCGAAATGCCTCAAAACGAGCACACGCAATGTGGAAAAGAGACGGCTGCCATTAATATTCGCTTGGCGCTGCATAATTCATAATTGGCCACGTAGCCAAGGGGTTGTGTGGTGGACAAGGAAACAATGTTAGCCTTAGTTATATTTTCATTAGGCTGGCCGCCAAGTGAAAATGTGGAAATCGGGTCTCGTTAATGTCTCTCCGCACCCTGGCGCCTGTTATTATTGCTACCTGCTGTTGCCCTGCCGCATTGCCTCATTGCCCTTCTGCCAGGCAATTAAAACTTGCCCGAACTATGCGCCAGATCCTGAACATGGCCGCAACAACCCGGGAAAAACTTGCCACCGAAGCGCATGGCAACGTTTAGCGGGCGCCATTTGCAGTTGACCGAAGGTAGGAAGGGAGGGGTGCTTTCTTGTGAGGGTTACTCCAACTACTCGATGCCTGCCAACCAATGAGCCAAGTACACACACTCAAAAAAACTATAGAGCATTTATAGACCCCAGAACGAATCTCTTATTTGAAGAACTATTTCATAGTCTCAAAATTTCTAATTCCTAGAAACTGAACTTAATTACTACACAGAAACTTACTCTGTGAAAGATATGATCCGAATCAATAACTTAACTTCTTAAATTAGCAACCCAAATGTTTCACACTTATTTGAAGTAAACAAATACTTGAAATGTGCAGTAATTCTTTGTCGGTTCTACTTGAATCTCGAACAGCTATTTTTTTCAAGTGCACTCTTTAAGCTGTATATACATTATATATATATATATATATAAATATATATATGTACTTAATTAGCTTATGCATATTTGTATACCGGCCTAATTAATAACTGGGTTGCGTGTCATTTGAATTATGAATTTATTAGCTAATTAAAAAGGAGCTAATTTCTGGTTTCTGGTTTCTGCCGACCTCCGAGTGGCAATGTTGCGACGATGTGGCATAAAGATTGGCCATCGATCGGGGCAATTTTACAACTTTATCATAATTAAAATGCTATGCGGTCGTAAAAGGCAAACAAGATTCTGATGATGAGTAGCAGACGCTGCTTGAAGCTTGTATATTGCCAAAGGCTCTTAGGCCTGCCTGCACTTCATTAACATGGCCAAAAGGCCGGTGTCCGAGGCCATAAATGCAAAGACATAGAAACTGTCCGATACATTAGCATTAAAAGCCACTTAAGCCGCGACAGGAGTGGACTGCTCACCCCTCTCCCCCCTCTCCAAGCTGCCCCGACGTGGCATCTACGTAATTATAATACGCCATTAGGAAGTCTCAGTCGCTTTCAGCAAATCAAAGAGCGGCCTAGCCAAGCTCCCAGTTACCGGCAATCAGTCCTCTCTTTCTCTCTCTGCGTCTCTATCTCTCCCCTCCTCATCAAGAGAATAAGGCAAAAAATTAAATAATTTAATCTTGTTATTGCTGGAAAATCAAGTTGTTGACTTAAAAATCAACTCGCGTGAAGATCGTGCAGCTTGGTTGGCCAGCGACAACAACAAAAAACCGGTCCAAGGTTGCACACAACAACACAGATAGCGAGAGAACCCTGACTAAGGATTCACATACACACACACACACACGTACACACACACACATGTGCAACTCTTATGACTTCATAATCTTAATTAACGTTTTCGCGTTTGCCTGCTGCACGCGTAGACCTCGGAGCCCCCTCAATGCCAATCTCGAGTCTGCGTCCAGTCCCAAGTTTCAGGTAAAACGCCTAAGTGCAGTCCCCAGTCCCCAGTCTCAAGTCTCGAGTCTCGAGTCTGGAGACCCAGCTCCAATCAAGTGAAGTTGTAGCCAAACGTGTTGTTACCTCTTCTGTGTGTGTATGTGTGTGTGTGGATGCCCCGATCGTGTTTAATAAATGCGTGGCAGGTAGAAAGCTGCAGCCACGACATCGCTGACTCTCCCAACCCCCAAAGCCCCAACTCTGAAACCGATCGGGATCCCAAGTCTCGATTTTGACCAGTTCGCCGCATCGACCAGTTGGGTCTCAATTGCGTTACGGTTAGCGGGCAGGCTAAAGAGTGAGGGGCAGGAAGCAGGGAGCAGGGAGCGGGGGGCAGGGATCGGACCCTTATGTATCCGAGTGTTGCTTTTGCTTAATGATGCCTGGAATTCAGCATGGCCGAACCGAGCAGCTACCAAAGAACTTGCTCGCTTATTGAATATGCCTTCGTTTGTTTTGTTTTTTGTTTGCCTCTTTCTTAGCTGGAAATGCCTGGCAATAAAGATATTTACGCAAGTATTTTGGACAAGAAACAAAAAACCATGAAATGGAGCAATTTTCTGTTCGAGCCAAAAAGCAATCAAGAATTTTACCTACCCCAAAAATAAACTAACGTATACTTAAAGCCTCAACTGCCAAAACTTTGCCAAAACTAAACCCATTTTCAAAGGCAATGTATTTTTGATCATGAATTGGCTTCTAGATGAAGACTGCATTTAAACTTGGCAACATGATTTGGACTCCAAATTCTATGCCAAAAAAACATCCACTTGGAAGCGATTCCAAATTTGTCACATCGTCCAAAATGAATAAATTTGAATAATGGTTTTTAAGCGAAAATAATTATGCAAGTATTTAAATAATAAAATTTACTTTCGATTTAACAATTCGAAAATTGTTTTAAATTCTTTAATCAATATTTAATGTGTAATTTGACAGTTTTGTAATGGGAGTGAACGAAGCCTTTAGGAAACTTTCGTAACATTGTGGCATTCATTGTTGGGCAGTTGAATTACATCAGTTCAGTGACAAAGCAATTTTGTAAATGCTGAAATACATTCATATATGTGCACATATGTATGTGAGTAACATGCGCAATGAGTGGGTTGGGGAAGGACTCGCAAGGACTCGTAGCGTTATAAAAACATTTCTTTTTTATTATTAAAAGGCATTTATCATGCGAATCAGGGGCAGGCTGTCAATGGAAGAGTAACTGATACTTAACCACAAATGTTGCCACAGCGTCCTGATCCACTTACATCTATGTATATACATGTGTACACATGTATGTTCGCATCCTCGTAAATCCACTCAGCACAAAATGGCGCCACAGCATCTGTGATGGTGTGTGTCTCTGTCTATGTGTGTGTGGCAAGTGTCTAAAGGGTCGGTGTGGGGCGGGGGGGTAGGCGTAACATTCACTCTTCTTAACGGGATGTGTGGTCGTGGAAAATTGCGTGCGTGTGTGAAAATGTGAGAACCACTTGGCTGATTTACACGCTGTGCTAACGAGGGGATGAGTACGACGATGCGGCTAAAGCGGCTTACCCGAGGGGTTGCCAATGACAGCCGTCGTCAAATGGCAATTCTCACCACATCCACATCCCACATGCCACATGCCACATCTCAAATCCCAGATCCGAGGGCTAAGTCCATGTAACAACTGACGTCGACACGTAAGTGGCTTGTGGTTGGGATTTGTCATTGGTTTGTGATCTGGCCGTGTTGCAGTTGTTGTGGATTGGTTGTGTGAATGGAATGCCAATTGTTGTTGTTTGGCATTTATTGCTATTAATGAGCTCTAGTTGCAGCTCGGATCTTCTTGGAAGTGCGGAAATGCTCATGATGTGTCGGTGAAAGCAACAACAGCAGCTGCCTGACTGAGTAAGTGGGGCAACTAATTGCTTATGAATACTTGTTGTACTTGCTCGCATACGGAATGATGACGCTGAGCATCCCCGCTGGGAAGCGGCAGCTGTTTAATGCGGATGACAGCAAGACAACTCTTGGGTTTGGGGGCGAGCAGACAAAACTCAGATGAAAACTTTTCCTACCTTCAATGTGTGGGTTTAGTGTGGTCTGAAGTGATAAGCATTTAGTGCATATATTCACATGACACACATCTTTTATTTGTTTATAGTTAGATAGCATCGTGAGTTCGAACAGCATTTTCAAACTACAACTAAACTGAATTCTGAACAATTTTATGAGCTTTCATATTGAAGACCAAAGTCTGAATCTGAGCCCCAATACATTTGTAAAGGTTTTTCATTGCTAATTGAGGCAGTGTTTGTGCCCCGAGCACGCATCTGTTAAATTTGCAGCTGACTCGTGCCCAAGATTATGGATCGTTTGAAAATTGATATTTTTGACAGTAGCTGTGGGCAAAGAAACTCTTGAGTGGGCAACGAGTTCGTTTAGTTTTCTTGTTGTTTTTTTATACTTTCGTGCTTGACGCAAAAACGCTTTAGAGAATTGATTGAAAAATTTTAAGCATTTGACACGCCATTTTGTGCATATTAAAAGATAAAGCCAAAAATCAACAACGCCCCAAAGCAGCGCCCCGAAAAGTGACAGCACACAGCTCCAGATCCAAAATTTAAATTGAGGTTGAGGAAAAAACTAATAGCGTTTGGAATTTAAAATTCGACGATGGCAGAGGAAGTAAATCCCGCCAGGCAAATGGCACAAAACTAAAAAATCGAAGAAGCAAAACTGAAAAATTGAACGCGTCTCTTTTTGTGGCAACAGATTACAGATTAATGCGGAGATTACAAGCCACAGCAGCAGCAGCAACAGCAGCAGCAGAAAAAGCAGCAGCATCGCTAGAACTATAACAAATGGATAATGCAGTAAATGCGCTATTCAATTTTCCCAGTCAGCGCCATCTTCATGCATCTCTAAATACACATACAAAAAAATGTGGCAACTTTGGAGCCAAAATCTTATTTCTTAACCTTAATTTGTAATCGCAGAAATGCTAAAACACTTAATGTTTCAAGCTCAATTCAGTAAGCTTCTGCTGAATTTAAAACAGCTGCAACAGCCGGTTGAGCTTGACTTAAGAACAGAGTTTTTCTCTCAGTGTACATGCATATGTGTCCGCCTGTATCTATTGATTGTTTGCGCAGAACTATGAGATTATTAGCACTTGGGCACAGCTGCCGTAGACGCACACAAACACATACAGACATATTGCAACGCCCTCCAAACACACACACGCACACATACAAACACACAGGCAGACAGAGAGACAAAAGACAGACTTATAGAGAGAGAGAGTGAGGTTTGTGTGGATGGATTGCGTGATGTTCGTCCATTTTCGGAATTTTGCTGCTTCATCATCTCGTGGCAAATGTCGATGGCGCGTTGCATGTAATCTTTCCCTCTGACTGGCTGCTGATGATGATGCGTAAATAAGTAAATATATATATACACACACACATATATATATATATATATAAATATATATATATATATTTATATAATTGTATGTATAGGTGCATGCATGAGGCGATTGGTTTTTAGGGTTTCATATGGCCCGCAACATCAGCAGCAGCATCATCATCATCAGCAACAACAACAATAACAACAGCAACAACAACAACCGGCAACATTGGAAAATTTATGGCCACTGGCATTAGGGAACATGGGTTTTAGTTTTCCCTCTCTCCTTCGTCTCCGTATCCCCCTTCTGCCCCGTACAGCAGCTACATTATCAAATTCAATTTTTGGTTGTTTGATTGCCTTAATGTGTTTTCCAATTGTCTGCCTCTGCATGAGTGTGTGAATGTGTGTATGTGTGTGTGCTTGTGTGTTTGTGCTACACAGCATGACGGTCCAACATGTTGTAATTTGTTTGGTGCCAGGATGCAGCACATCATTTATAAAATAAAATATATATCGCTCGATTCGGCATCTGATATGGGGGCGCCGCACATTTGCCAAAATATTCAGCGATAGCATTTATCAGACATCCAAATGGACATCCAAACAGACAGACAGACCAGAAAGACGGACAGACGGAAAGAGAGTCTGCAAATTATGCTGGTTTTTTCTTCTTTTTTTTATAAGAGCTGCAACTTCCACTTTAGTTATCAGACAGCGGTCTGGAAGTGGGACTTCTGCATTTGGCTAATGGAGTGCTGCAAAGGAAATTCGAGATGGAGTTCAAGATGAAAGCAACCCAGAAGCAACCAATCATGAACAGTGGAGCAAAATGCAAAAATAAATCCACTGAAATCTAAACAATGAGCTAATTTATCCCAATTAGCTAAAATCTAAAAAAAATGTAGCAAAATAGCTAAAGATTATAATGTGGAGCTAAGTTTAATTCATAGATTCAAAGACCTTGGAATTGTTTTTACTTATATTGAAAACAAAAGTCATGCAAAATTTAAAATGCATTATTGAACATAATGAATAATCTGAGCATATTTATTTTATTTATTGAGGTTTATTGCCTTTGTTTTGGGAGATTTATAATGATTTTTCAAAACATTTTGATATGAAGTATTATTATTTAAAATTGAATTTATAAACTCGAATAATTCAAGGCAAACCAGTTAAAATTAATTCAATATTTTCTGCGTTAAGTCAAGTGAGCAATATTCGCTTTAAGTATAACTATGATATTTTAAGTAAATGAGACTTATTTGTTCAATTGTTGACTGCGTGTGACTTGAATTGAAAATAGTTAAGAGAGGTCAATGCAATTATTTAGCCCATTGTGCGAGGATTATTGCCTGCTGCCTTATGCGGATGTTGGAGTCTGCTGGAGCTGGAGTTGGAGTTGGATGCCTTGTTGAGGCTGGGGTCCGTTTGGACTGTTTGGTCTGTACCTATTTAGAAACTCCACGCCCCGACTCGCTTACATATTCATAAGTAAACTTTGTTGGGCTCTTTTTATGGCCTGTTCATGTTTCGTTTTTGGTGTTGCCTTTGGCTTGGACGTCTCTATACGATGCGATGCGATACAAATGAACAAAATTAGGAGCTGGCTGCGCATATGGCCAGACGCTATATTGAAAGATCTGTTGGCTGCAGCATTGGCCCAACTGGCTGCTTCGGAGTTCGACTTAATTGCAGCTGCCGTTTATTTATTTTTATTTTTTTTGTGTTGCGTTTTTTTTTTTTACTTTTTACCGTTTCGGGCTGCACATTAATGCAAAGTGTAATTTGTTGTTGTTGTTTTTAAAGAATTCAATGGCAGGCAGACAGGCGCACAACAACAAATCAATCATCGATCATTTACAAAACGTTCGACGATCAACATTTTTGTGTGTGGTGTGTGTTGTGTGTGTGTGTGTATTGTGTGTATTGCGGACAATCAAAAATGCGGGGAAACATCATAAATTAAATGCGAGTCCCATTTTGATACTTAAATATATGCGCGTTTTAGCGTTTATGCGATCGAGAAACTGGCGACCAACTGACTCGGTCATATAAAACATATTGTAATATTATTTATGATTATGGTTTTCCATATGGCCAACAAACCGAGAGAGAGAGAGAGAGGGAGAGCGAAAGAGAGAGAGACCGAGAGAGAGAGAGAGATGCCCCAGAGGCAACTCCATTTTGCCTCCGTTCCCGACCCTATCACCATCACCATCTCCATCACAACATCGACTTTTCAATATGGCTGTCGTCGATTTGGTTTTGGTGGCGACTCCTCCATTCGTTCCTGCCTCACAGAAGGCGCAGCTGGTGCCGTCGTCATTCTCGTTGATTTGTTATTGTTGCTGTTGCTGTTGTTGTTGTTACCGATTTAACGATTTTCGATTTTACAGCCTTTTCTTTTGCGTTCATTTTGACCAACAAAAATCTGTTCGCGCTCGTAAAATATTGTTGACAAGTTTCTTGTCTTCGTTGCGGCTTTTGTATTAAAATGAGCTTTTGAGAATTTGCTGTTAACTGTTTCAAATTGCGCATAAAATTTTATAATCTTCACAAACCCCTCCTGGCAACACACACTCATATATATATATATTTTTTCTCATATATATATTTTATGATCGGTTTCCAATTCGAAAACTCATGACTCGCCGAAACAAAAGCAAAAAGTACAAAATCTGAAAACGTTTATAAAATCGATCGTAAAATTAGTGAACATGTTAATGGTTGATTGGGGCTCATATATCTTTCAGTTATGAGTGTGTATATTTCCAGCAGGCAGTTAAATACATATTTGCTTTTCAGATTTTATATTTATAAACTGGGCCATTAAATTGATTGGTTTGTGTTGAAAACATCGTAAATGCACAGAGATCCAGCGGCCACAACTCATACTCCAAATTATAGCTATTAAAATGGGAGTTTTTATAGATTTTTCAGAGTTGCCAGTTGTTACATAAATACTTTCAAAAAGGTGTGCAAAACATTAGTAAAATATATTCGACATTTGCGAATCTGTTCGCTTTTTCCATCTAACTAATCTGAAATGTTTTGGAAGGGTATAAAATAGATATAATATTTATTGGCTTGACTACATTTGTTTGCCTTTTCTAAATGTTATTCTTTATCCAACTACATTAAGCTGTTACTTATTTTTGATACGATATGGTTTTTCCGTCTCTTTCTTTGCCATGTTGCCCTCCCAACTTTGTGTACAACTAAATTGGTTAGTTTATTTCTAGCCATTACGCCGACAAATGTGGAGCATATTGGCCGACAATCAGTTGGCTGTCAATTTTCTTGACATTTTAGTTTTTCATGTCGTCCCCGCCCCTGCCGCACACTCCTGTCCCACTGGAATTGTGACACATGCCCTCAGTTATCGAGGGTGGGTGGTGCAGTCTGGAAATCCTTTGCCAGGACAGGGAATTACTCATAGCTGTGGCATAATTTTATGGCTCAGTGCCATATTATATGGCAAATTATTGTTTTACCGGAAATGATGAAAACATTTGAGTCACGCAACACTTTTGGCCCCAAAGCAGGGCGCGTCTTGCCCGAATATATTTTTGCGTAGAAAAACTCAATTTGCCATCGTCTTGTTGGCCACAAAAGCTAAGACTGCGGAAGGGAGTGAGGGAGCTGCTTGTTTATGCTAAAGAAAGGCGGGGGAATTGCGATTCCTGGAAGTCCTTTCGACTGGCAAGTGTCACTGATGGCAGTTTTTGCTTAATGAAATTTGTTTGCTTTGTGGCTGCATTCGCTTTGTAGAAGTTGCTTCTTCTTCTTCTTCTGTGTGTGTTTTGCACATAAAACCACGCGTCCTGCTGCGCTGCTTCCTGAATACACAGCTACTGCCCCTGGGCCCTGGGCCCGGGCATTGTGCTCAATTGTTATTTTTTTGCAGCAGGATGCGTTTTTGTTTTTATGCGCCTAACCGCACAGAAGTCAAAAATGGGCCAAAACAGACTGCATCTTGGCCATTGTCTCGTACCGGCATCATGTGCATTTTTTTTTGGCATTGTCCTTTACCGTAAATGCATGCCAATTTTTTTTTTTTGTCAACTAAACTGCTTAAGGACAAGTCGGCTCTCGGTCTTTTGCCTCTCCTTTAATCTATTTATATACACTCGGAAAAAATACGGGTCTTACAAACATACTGAAAATATTATTGTTGTAATTGGAAATATGCAGAAAATTACAGATATAAAAACCACATATTTGCAAAGTTCTTGGTCATCATTTTGCTGAGTGTAGTGTGTTTCGCTAGGTGCTTGGTTTGTTCATTATGTAATTGATTTGATAGCTAACAATATTGTTTGTTGCTCGCTTCGCTGGCCACAATGTGAGGCCTAATGACAAGCCTCTGCCGCCTGTTCTCTCTCTTCCCTCTCTCTCTCTCTCTCTCTCTCTCTCTCTCTCTATCACATTGAGTCTTTCTGTCACATTCTCTCTTTTGCTGTCTGTGCACATCTGCTGGCCCGGGGGATTTATTTAATTTGCTGACATCGAGTTTGGCTGCCACGGCGACGGCTGTGCCATTATCCTGATTTCGGTTTTATTGCCTTAGTTTGTTGTCAACGTGACGCGCAACTCCTGCCTCCTCTCTCCTGCCTCCTGCTCAGCTCCTGTCCATCGTCAGCTCGTGTTGTGGCTGCTGCGGCTGCGATTTTATTGCTGTTGACTTTTGGCCACCAGGCGCTGTCTTCCCCATCCCCTTCCTCTTTCCCTTTCCCCTGCCATTGTCCGGCTCGTTTTGTGATATTGTAGTTTTTCTATTGCTTTTCCTTTTTGGGCCAAAAACAAAATTAATTTTCTTTCATATAAAAACTTTGTGCGCGTGCTGTTTGTTGTGTCATTTGCTGTTAGTATTGCCTCTCTGGGATTGGTGTTCTTCCTTCCTAATGGATAATGCCAAGTTGCTTTTCTCCTTCCAATATTTCCTGTTGTAGTTTGTTGCATTAGTTGGTGCAGCTGTTGCCATTGTGGCACTTATAAGAAGCATGCTCAAATTCATAAATTTAATGAACAATGAATATATAAGAAATATGAAACTGTAGCCTGGAAATAAATTAATATAGTTTTGATTTAATCTCTAAATACTATTATTTTATTTGATGGCGGCAAGTTTTTCTTTCTTTTCGAATTTCTTCATTGAATAAACCAAGTTTCGCTGAACTAGCTAACAGAATCTCGCCCTTATCTCAATGGAGAGCTCTAGCAGAGCAATAAAAAACTAAACAAATATTTGGCATGCTTATCATAGCAGCAGCTTTAACCAGCTGTCAACCCCTTTGTGCCCTGGTCCAACTGCTATATATGTATATATATATATTTATATATGGTTAACAAACAGTCGCATCCCCTGCTCAAAGCTCATCTTGAGTGTCATGTTTTGGCATATCCCAAGCTTCATTTAGTTTGGCATCGCTGCTTAGCAATTAGCATGAGTCAAAATATTTACTTAATAAATGCGGGGAATATAAAACGACCGCCACTTGTGGCAACATCAAAAAGGTGCGAAAAGCAATCATTAAGGCAGCAACAATGGATGCATCACTGGCGTCTTCTTGGTGGTCGGCATCATTAAAAAGCTTTAATTAATTTTGTTGTTGTTATTTAACCCACGCGCAAATGAACTCCACAGTCATCCCTCAAATAAGGGGACCCGATTGCCTTTCAGGGTGGTCTCTGATTGAGCACCGCGACACTGGAATTGGGACAGTGAATTCGAATGCGAATGCGAATATTGAATAAGACTGTGAATGTGAATGTGAATGCGAATATGAATGTGAATGAGATGTGCGAAGGCGGCGCCTGTGAAGCTCCTTATGTAAGTGAGGCACCCCTGGAATTCATTCTCACTGACACTCTCCAAACTTGCCACACTGACAACAACAACACGAGCTCCAACACCCATGGCTAATTGATCAACTCCCAGCGGGGCCGCTGATTTGGGTATGGCAACAAATTGGGCAAATTAATTTGGGGTCTTTTTATCCCATTCTGTGGTGTTATTTTCTCGCTTTATTGTGAACTGTTTTGACTGGCAGCGACGCGTGCGCTTTGCTCGTGAAATTCATGAAAATTAATTAAAACCACGAAATTAAAGCGGCAAACATGTAAATTTCCAGTGAACTTGATGCCTTCTCCTTAGCCCTGTCTCTGTTTCAGTCGTTTTACGAACTGTCAGTGCGAGTGTCAGTCATAAACGATGTCTGCTGTTGTTCTTTATGGGCATCTCCACTTCCATGTGGCTTCTCCTCACCATTTGCATTAGTTAGGGGCCCAATATCAGCTGCACTGTTGCCCCGCTCGGCCACTCCAACTGGTGGCATCTGCAGCCATTGGGTCATTGATAAGCATCATAGCCGCTGGAGGCAGCCAATAAAATGTCACGATGCAGCAACGATAAGCACCTGTTAGCTGTTTGCTCCTCTCCGCTCTACACTCTGATCCGCTTGGCTGAGCTGTCCGTGAAATTACTATTCAGTGGAAAAGTTATTGGTTTTTCAGACAGCGACCAACCTGTCTGATGGTGTGTGTGTGTGTGTGTGGGTATATAAAACGCACTATTTTATATACAAGCGAACAATAAATTGTGGCCCATACAGTCTTAGCCTGTTTTCCGTCTTCGCTCTTTCTTCGCTGCGGTTAGTTTTATTATCCTATTTAAGCCACATTAAAATCAACGGGGTGCGCGACATTTGACAACAATTTATTGGACGTTAATGTTTGCCGCCAGTTGGCCGCAGTCGAAGGCAACAACAACAACAACAGCAACAACAACAAGACGGGGGGTACTGGCAGCCTTTTGGAATTCGAAATGGGCGCGGCGAGCATCAAATGAATCGAACAGCAGATAGAAAATGAAAGGTTGTTGGGCGTCTTCGAAGAGATTCGTTATTGCCATTTATGCTATCATTAGACAAACATTTATTTATAGCCCAAAACAGGAAGTACAGCCACAAATCGAAAGGATAGTACTCATATCTAGTTTATCAGCGATTTATTCAAGTGTAATTGTTGCCCAGTCACCTTTTGAGACATATTTCATAATAGTTACAATATAAAATTTATGCAAATCTTAAAAATATATATAACAATTGATACTGAATAATTTCCTACTCGATGCTGTAAGCTTAAGCTCATTATACGTGGCAGTAGTCTTCAATGCCACATCTTGTAAAAAATGAACCGATTTTTAAAAGCTTAACCTAACCCACATAACAATGACTGAGCAGAACAAGTCTATTCGGACTGGCACCCCTATATGAAGTTTATGAGGCACTCGATGTGGCCTTCGTCATGGCCACTTATCGTCGCCCGCACAGCCTTGCAACAGTTGCAAGTTTGTTTTGTACGACATAGGGGAATATGTACATGTTCATGGTTGTTTCATGGCTGCGGCCATTTTGTTTCGAATACGAGGCGGGCAAAGCAAACATTTTAATTGCCACCCTTAAGCGGAAAACGCAACGCGGGGTGGTTGAAAATTGAAATTCATATGCGACCCTTGCAAGCACAGTTCTCTCATTATGATTATGTCATTTGCTTGGAGAAAAACCACACACAACACACACATACCGGAAATGAGCGAAATAACTCCCCGACTGCTGTCCGTCTGTCTGTCTGTCTGCCTGGTGTCTATTGTGTGCGGGGCATAATTTAGTTTTCTGTTTTTGGCTTATTAGCGTGCACGAATCAATTCTCAAAGGATTTAGCTGAACAAATCCCTTTTGAGGCTGAGCTGGCGTCTGTGTGGCCTTTGATTTATGTCACGCGTCCTGGGAAAGCAGCCGCCTCGTTTCTCTAAAGAGGCAAGAAGGGGGCTTTGTGAAAGGGGTTCGCCAGGATTTTTGTTTGACTTTTGGTTGCATCGTTTATTGCCGTAATAAACGACTGCGCAGATTCAGATTGGACATGGTTCGAGTGTCATCCTGTTATCCTGCGAGCACACACCAGCAACCGCAACAAAAATAGGACGCAAATTTGTCAGCTTGGCTGCTTGACACGTACACATAAGCTGCACTATTCCTCTCTCCCTCTCTCTCTCTCTCTCACGGGTGCCTGGGAAAGTTGAATAACCCACAAAACGCAATTAAGAAATAAGAATGTGAAATGAAAAAGAAAAACGAGAGAAAAACAACAACGCCGTCGATTGCTTTTAACCAGTAGCTTTAAAATTCAATTAAATATAATTAAGTAAATTATGCGGGGCCTACAAAAGTGGCGATCAAAATCATAGCAACGCCGGCAAAAGCCAAAAGCCAAAAGCAAAAACCAAGTCAAGCCAAGCAACCAACAAGCATAATAGCTTACTTAGCCGGCCCAAGAAGCAACAGAGACACCACTCCTCCCCTCCCCCCAATCCACCTCCCACCTCTCACTGCAGTCGACTTCCAGTTCCAGTTTGGGGCAACCGAGGCACGCACTCAATCATCAATCTACGCAGAGACGAGTAAATAAAAGCCTCAGTTCCCCACTCGGTGATCTCTGCCAGACGATCGATCGAGCAGCGAGCAGCGAGCAGCTCGCGTTGATTGAATCTGTGCCGAAGTCGCGGCTCCGTATCTGTATCTAAACAACGATAGCAACAACAAAAAAATACTGTAGCTGAAAAGCATTTAAAAATGTTGCTGTGTTGCTGTTGTTGCTGCTTGATCATTATGCGATCAATGTTGATCATTTTATCCCGGGGCTGTTGACAGCCCCAGCGCGCGGACATGACATGCGAGTCGAGTAACTTGCAACAGCATACAAATGCACACACACACATGGACACACATGCTGTGCAGATAACCTGAAATGATCTTCATCATGGTGGACACTAGTCCACAACTCTATATACATCCACACACATATATAATAATTACTAAAGCAGCCAGCGCAGACCGTCGCAAATAACAAGATCAAAAACAAAAAAATCAAAAAATAAAGGAAGCGAAATAAAGCTGCAGATCCGCGACGCTTCTTAATTTTCTTGTGTCGATTCTTGAGGATGCTGCTGCTGCTGCTGCTGCTGCTGCTCCAAGCACTCCTTGCTACCTTTTCCCAACCTGCTTCCGCTTCTCTGCAGCCGCTGTCTCTGCTGACTGTTGACTGTTGCCTTTAATGGTTTTTGGCCGTAACCGACATTTTGTTTCGCTGCCCTTCCAAACGGAGCCCTATAAAAAAATGCAAAATTATGTACAAGGCCCCGAAACGACGTTGTTGTTATATTGATCCTGTCTGCCTCACGGCTTCACTCGCTGCTTGCCCCTCTTGTCCGCCTGTCTGCCTGTCCGCTCGTCCGTGTCTGCCCCCATGTCCGTTGCCTGAGCTGTGCCTGGCTGCCTTATGGGCTCTTTATATAGTTGTAGCTATCGGTGGCATGGCTGCACTTCGTCGTCGTCGTCGTCGTCTTCGTTGAAGCTCCTCGTTTTGCTTGCCTGCCTGCCTGCCTGCCTGCTGGTCTCGTCTTGTGTATTTCTTCTTATTTATTTATTTTTGTTTTTTGGCATATTTAAGCACGATCGCCGTTTGGCTGTTTTAAATGATTTCTTTCTGTAGTTTTTTGTTTGCTGCCCGTTTCTTATGAACCAATCAACACACACGTGTTGCAAGCCCAATCGTGTCTGTGTCTGTATCTATCTGTGTGTGTTTTGGGGCATGCATCCAAAGATGCAGCAACCCGAAAAGAACTGCTGCTGCTGCTGTTGCTGTTGAATCGCTTGCGTGCGCTCCTTGTACGGCGATCTTCCGCAAATTGGCGGCCATAAGCATTGCAAAATTATCTCGTCGCTGTCTCTTCGATTTGGACAGTCGACAGAGGAACACAGCAACAGACAGCAGGAGGACGAGTTCAGAATGTGAGGGCCACAAATATATATAAAGCCAAATAACATTGCAGATGGATACAATAAATATACAGTCTGCCCAACAGGCAAAAAAACATTGTGCAGAATTTAATGTATATATATAATGTATACATGTCTATGTTAACTTAACTTTTCACAGATGGATAATCTGCAATTTTATTTGCCTTTTGGCTGTATCTCATTGTACATTAAGCAAAGAGATTAAAGCCACGAAGCTAAGCCAAAAATTCCAAAGAGAAGAAGTAAAATTAAAATAAATAAACTTTCGTCTGTTTTCTGTATTTTCATTAAAGATTTCATTAGTTCTCGATCAGCATCATTGTTCTAAGCCTCTTTCAAGCCATAAAATCTATTCTTAAGTGATCTCTATCATTATCATTTTTAAATGCATATGATTCAAGTTATCAGTTATATAATCGAATTAAATGTGACGTTGCAGTTGAGCTGTGTATTTGCTTAAGACTGAATTAATTATGGCCGTGTTCCATTTACTTATTCATTTGTATATTTGTGTTTCGTACTAATGACGCCATAACTATAATTATTTGCGAGCATTTTAATGAATATTTATTTGATGACTTTCGCCTTATTTTTGCAATGAGCTCAGCTTTCGTTGGAATGCTTGAATTGGCATAAATATTACTTATGAGCATTAACAATTATTATTTTTTTTCTCAGACTGTCTGATTTCATGGGGGCAGTTCCGCTTCACTGGCCATTATAAGATACTTAGTGGGCGCGTCAACAACAACAACAATAACAACAGAAACCACATTAACAACAGCACCAACAACAATATGAAGTGGAAGAAGAAGAAATCCAAATATCAAAGGAAATGCGGCAAGTGTGGCGAATGCAATAAAAGGCTTAGACGTAGCAAATGAAAGAAAATCCCAAAAAAAATGGAAGAAAAAACTGAGCGAAATGAATTTCTGCCTTTGAAAAAGTTTTCCAGAGACAAATGCCGTCGTGGCAACTTAGTGTCAAAATATTTATGCACACAGCAAGACTTCCTGTAAGCGATCCAAGCAAAGATCGATAGATCGGCCAAAGATGACTTAACGTTTTAGCTGTGGGATATTTGGTGTCTTTGTGTCTTCTTGTATATCTTTGTGCAACTGAGGCATCTGTGGCTGCTTTGGCTGCCTTTGATGCAATTCAGTCGCGCCGACAGCAAGGAAAAACACTTTCCCCCCTTACCCAGGTAGCAAGTAGTTTTTCATAGCGCTGATTGCCCATTGGCTGAGCTGCGGTAAGTGACCATTTATTACGACACAGGGCAGAAGAAGAAGATGAGCGAGGCTGAGGCAAGTAGAGGGAAGCTGGTGCCCATTAATTTTGCTATTGTCAGTCTGTGTTCATATAATCTACTTAGGGCTATTGTGTGTCCTTTTGCTCCTTGCAATGTCCTGTGCGTGTGTGTGTGCTTGTGTTGTGTGCCTGGCTGTCACAACAATTATGTCGGCATTTGGTCAAACGAGCCCGAAAATGTCAAAGGGATTTTTTATTGACTTTTTATGCTGTTAACTGACCGACATAATGCCCAGTTTTGTGGGTGATTACCACAATACGGCCATTTGGGTGGTCCTTGCAACAAGTGGCGGCATCTTAGATCTATGATCCTTGCACACACATGTGTCGTCCTTGTCACATGATATATGACCTGTAATTGCCAGTCAGAGTCGGTGGGTGATCATTTGGCCAAGCTGCCACGTCTCCTAGCTATTTTGGGCTTGTTAACATTGCAAGCCAACAACATGAGGGGGCAACATGGCATTTGTTGGCCAAGTGTTAAGGCGACAAAACGACTAGCAGCTTGCAGCTTGCACCCAAATGCTGCCGATCAATCGATCGGCGATGACGACGACAACAATCAGCAGCAACAAACAACCAACAACCAACAAGCAGCAACTTCAACAGCAGCAGCAGCAGCAGCAGCAGCAGCAGCAGCAGGAGCAGGAGCAGGAGCAACAACGAAGTCAGCGACAAATGCAACCAACAATACAATAAATATCAGCCACTGTAGAAGACAAGAAATTGAGGACAGCAACGGCAGCCAGCAGACAATGTGCCGGATCAGCGATCAGTGATCGGCGGCTGGCTACACTTAGAGAAACACTTATAAGCTTGTTTGACTCTATAGGTATCACAGCAAACTTTGATTGAATTTTCAAAAATCAATTAGATATTATATTATATTAAATACATGTATACAACATCCAATACAAGAAGAAAGTTCCTATTTAATTAAGGTGAGGAATTTATATTTCTATTTCTGTCTCCCAATTGAAGAAGAAATTGGAAATAGTGATAATAGAGATTGTCGATTAAAACCTATTATTGGGCAAATTTTAAGTAATTTTTAATACACAGATAATATTTGTTTCTAAAATTGGAATACGTATAGTTTTTCCACAGTGTACCTGTGACAGTGGCTCTTTGCGACTACCTGGGACTGCGAGCCAAGCCGATCTGCGCCGAAAGGGTTGGCAGCTCGATGCTATCAACGCATTGAGCATTGAATTACAGTCACACATATAAACTGAAACCGAAACAGAAACAGAAACCCAAACTCGGGTTGCACACCGAGTCTTCGTCCTCGTCCTCGTCGCAGTCCAACTTTTGTATCGAGATCGGTGTCTGTGTCAGCGCTTAAATGCTCATTTAAAGAGATTTACAGTGTATGCCACTTACATACAAGCTCCCTCCCGTTTCAGAGACCCAAAGAACCTGATAACGACGCTTTGTTGCATTAATTTTGCTGTCCATAAAACACGTGCGAGGGTCGCTCGTATATTTTCAATGAGCGCTGAGTTGACGTGAAAAAGAAAACTAAAATTTGATGCTCAAATGAGACAAGTACAATAAAAAAGAACTTAACTGCAACCCTTCATAAATATGCAATCTTGATATCATTCAGAAATATTTAATAACTTAAGGATTTTAACTGTTACTATTAACTTGGTTTATTGCTTTGAGAAATCACTCTTTTATTTTGAGGTGTGATTACAAATCGAACACTTTTGTTTTGAACAATATAAATGCACATTTCTGTTAGAAAGATACTTATTTCTATACCTTAAAAGAACTTGGATCTGACATTTAAATTGATTTTATCTAGCGCAGAGCGTTAACTTACCAAGCTGCTCTCGTGGCAACTGCAGTAGTAATCCTCCAAAATGGAGAAGCAACGGCAACTCCTACGAATACGGATAACTAAAATGCAAGTAGTAGATTAATTGCCTGGGTCATTAAATACGCAGCGATGGCATCTAATGCACGATCAGAGCCCATACATCAACATCAACAGAGGCGACGAGGACGCTCGGAAGGGATGCCTCCAAGCACGGTGCTCCTTTTTGTGGGCGTCGGCAAACATCTTGTTATCCCAGGACTGCTCTCAATACAAAGCATAAATCGTGTTTTGTTTTGACAGCCAAATCGACCGCAGGCAGAGCCATACCTGAGGAGACCTTCTCTGTATATGTATAGACACAGCCAAACCGTTTCCTATTCGAATCCTTGGGCGACTCCTGTTTTTAGGGCCCACACACAAACAACACCAGCAACAGCAGCAGCCGATCAAAATTGTGGACTGGTGGCATGCATGAAGCCTTGTCGTCGAGTGCCTCGTATCCTTAGAGGACTGCCCTCTACCTACCCCTGACTCCGACTCCGACATCGACTCCGTTTCTTCCTTTGACTTTGACCGAAACTAATCATTGTTGCGCCAACAAGAAGTCAATTGCATTGTTGTGCAATGTCCTGCTGTGCCGGGCTGCCATGTGTTGGCCAGTTGCGATTCGAGCTGCATGACCAGCGAGAGAGTGTGAGAGGGAGAGAGAGTGTCCCAGTGTCCTGGCTTATCCTGCTAACGATTTGCTGCGCCGTCGCAGCTCAAGCAAGGTGTTCCGCTTATAAACATATCTGTTTTGTTTTTATTTTCTTTTTTTGCAGCTCGTCAAATTAAACGCGCTGCGGTTTTGCGACATGCGGCGTCTGCTGCGGTTAACCAAATATTTAGTAAGCCAACAAAAACAGAAATAATATGGAAAAAAGAAAGTCTACTTTAGACACAACGAATATTACATACCCTTGCAGACCGATGTGCAACTGCTGACGATGATTTTCTGCGGATATATTCAATGTTTAGAAACATACAGACGGACATGGCTATCTCGACTTGGCTAGTGATGCTGCTTAAAAAAATATACATATATATATATAGTAAGTAAAGTCTGGGCTGACTCCTGCACTGCTCTCTCTCTTTGCCATAGTCTGTGCCTGGAATTGCCTTCACAATTCTCACGATCCCCTTGCAGCCTCCAAAAGTTGAGCGCGTTTTTAGTTACTCTAATTGCGGCGCTTTTTAGTTTGTAATTAAAAGGCTTTATTGTTGTTGGCCTGGCCAAATAGTGAACACTAATTAGATTGCCAGCTTTCAACTGATGGCCTTTTATGGTAGTCTCTTTGCGTTGGCATCGTTTGTTTAATGGTGTAGATTGTTGCACGCTGACAATTTGGCCAACGACTTTTGGCCATGGCAAGCCAATTGGAATTGCAATTGGCAATTGTACGTTGCAATGCAGAGATCCCAGTTGCAGTTGCCAATTGCCAATTGCAATTGTCAGCTGCATTTGGTGCAGGGGAATGTCGCGCCTATTCTCCTATTAACCAGATGCTAAATTGCTGAGCTGCTTTGTCTTTTTTTCTCCCTCAAAAGGTTAGCCACTCGACTAGTCGCAGCTCTAAATAACCTTTCAATTGTCATGTGGTATGCGGTTTCATATTAAACAATGCACTAATATGGCCAAGTTGGTGGGTAAAAACATAAGCCAAGTAATTTTAGCCGCAGTTGGCGACAAGGCATTTGAGTAATCGTTTGCAATCGACTTAATTGTGATTTCTTAAAAGGCAAATGTTCAATTGAATTTAACTCAACTCCAAATGCAAAACAAAAGTGTAAATAGATTAATCAACTTAAGCTAATAATAAATATAATAAATAAGTGCAGATTTGCGTCTGATTATTATATTATTATATCAAGCAACATGTGAGCAACAAGGATAATTATTCAATTTTATTAACTTTAGACTTTCCACAAAAATTATCAACTAACGCTGAAGTTAGGATTACTTAAGACTAGTTTATTGCTTTATCATCACATATGGCTTCTGATTATTTAGTGGAGTGAGTCTTTATGTGCAGCTATCACCAGGCTATATTCCATCAGTGTGAATGGAACACATCTACATGAGATCCTTGATATGGATTGTCGTCGGACTTCTCGTCTCACCTGCCCCTATCGGCAGTCCAACGCTTGAAGCGTTGCTGCAGCTGATGAGGATCACTTCATCGATTTGTGGCGACCACAAACATAATTTCCAAAGCAGCCAATAATAAAAAAACAACCACAACAACAACAACAACAACAACCACAAGCAGAGAGTGAGCATCAATTGCATGGTTATCAGCGCCAATCAAACTGAAGTTAAGACCACAACCATGCGCATCAAGCTTGGAGTCGCTGTTGGTGTTGGTGTTGGGTGTTGGAGAGTTGGTTGCGATGTGGTTGCCATACTTGCCGCTTCAACTTGGCTTGCTGGCTGCTTGCCGCTTAAATGCAAAATTAAAACATAAATCGTGCGCGCCATTATGTTTATTACAATGCAGCATGCCACAGGGGCCACGAAGTGCGGGGAAGTTGCCTGCCGAGTCAGATGGGGGGAGGGAGGGGCGTGATTGAGTGGAGGCAAGCACACACACACACATACACACACACACACACACACACGATGGCCACTAAATTGCACTGCAAGTAAGCGCAAAATGATTGTTCGATCAAATGAAAGATTGTGCGAGCGGAAAAACACAGGAAGAACGAGCAGGTCAGTGGTAGGATCTGGGCTCTGGGCAAAGCAAAGTCATAAACTGGAGAATTATATATATATGTATATGCGGGCTGTTAACTTCGCCCATGGCTGTTGGCCACATAACAGCTATGGCGGCACCAGCATTGTTATTATAAAATCAAAGGCTCAAGCACCTCTTCTCCTTCTTTCCGTAGGCATCTTGTCTCTTGCCAGCTTACCAGCTTGTGTAAATTGCAAAGATTAAATACGAGAAATTGCAAAATGAAGACTCACTCACTCATCTGATTACTCTTCACAGTTAAACATATACTTCTGTATATATTGTATGTATTGTATGCGTTTTTGTATTATTAAATAATTTATTTAAGCACCCAATTTCAATTTTAAATGAATGTGCAACAGGTGCTTCATCTGGCCAAGTTTATTTTTGCAATGCGCGTTCAGTTATAAGAAATTGGGCATAAATAATTAAAGGTACATATTCCACGAATCTTTCTTAAAAAATTAATAATCTACACAAAATTCGGAAGTTGAATTATAAATGTGAAATAGTTGCAAGCACAATTCATTCATTTAAACAAATAGAAAAGTCATTAAATTCAGTTAGACTTAAAATTTAGCAATTTAAAATATATATATTTCTAATCAATCATATATTATGGATCACCTGTATTCATTTCAACAAGATTGATTGACAATCGCTTAATTATATTTACCAAATTATCCAGCAGCCAATGTTTCTATTTTGTGGATTCAGGGTATCTATTAGTCGGGCTCCCTCGATTAGAGCATTCTTGCATGTTTAATATGCAATTTTCATGCCGCCAATGTCAGCCTCGGCTTGCATCCACATATGCAATTAGCTGGGTGGCAGCTAAAAGTAGGCGTGTCCGCTGTGAACGCGTTTTTCATTTACCAGGCCAAGTGGCTGTCCACGTAAAGTGGTTAAATGGATGCACAACGATCCATCTTGCCTTGCTCACACTTGCTCATTAATTTAATGGTGTAATTGCAGGACGCAGAATCAGCTAAATTGCATAGAGTGTCGAAATGAGTTTTAATATTTACCTGCCTATCCACTGATCAGGCCACATAATCACCACCGACAGGCTTTTCAATTTGCCAATTTATGTCTTCATACAGTTGTTGGCCTTCATTTAATTGCTTCCCCATTGATACCTTTTAAGCATATTTTTAATCATAGTTGCTTCATAATCCTCACTTTACAGATTGTCTTCGTAACTTTAATGTTTGCTACTTAAATGACTGAAGAGACTATATATATCCTGTCTTATCTTAGCTATATATCCACGCAATTAAAACACTTCACATTTCAATTGATGAAACTCTCTCTCCACAGCAATGGCTGGAGCAATCATATTTGAAATGTCCGCCCATAATTCAATGATATTGAATCTCTCGCCAAATAATAATAATTTCCGGCTAAGCAAATAATGCCGAGTTGCCTGATTTTTTGCCCGGGGCCCTATCAAAAGAAAATAACAGCAACAACACAAGAAAACACTGTTTGCACAAGTTCGAAAATTGCAATTCAACGTTTGCGCAAGTCGCGAAAGCAGCAAAATGCCAAATAACAAACACGCCCACAACAACAACAGCAGGATGATCATTTGGCCAATCAATATCGTAAAATGCAATTTATGATTTGCAGCTGTGATTTCTAAAACAAATAAAAAATCGCAAAAGCAACAGCAAACACCACAATAGCCATGCAACATGCGGCATGCAACCAGACTGGCAAGCCTCTTAGCAGCATTCAGCATCCGCATCATCAACCGCGGCAAACAGCAACACCAACAGTAACAACAGCAAACAGCAACAGCAACAGCAAAAGCAAAAGCAGCAGCAACAGTCAAAAGTTATGGCACAATTTTCACATCATTTTCCGCCCGGTCCCTGGCCGATACTGAGTTATGCTGCAACTCTGGGGGCCTTCGGCTCAGACACGTAAAATAATTTAGCCAGCGTTTAACCTTAGTTTTTCGCATAGCGTCTGCTCTGCACTGCTCTGCTCTGTGGCAGCCATCCAGTTTACAGCAAACGCAATGTTGCAGTTGCCCAACATACCCTAACAAGAGGGCTTGAGAATATCTTACAATAATATATACAGGCTAGACATTAGCTAATCGCCACGATTTATATTAATAAATTGTTTTTTATTTAAATTTTAAAAAATATATCAAAAATATAGAACAAAATTAGACAATTATCATCAAAACAAAAACCCTAAACAAAAACTTAATTTATATATTTAAAAATCGAATAATCAATTTGGATATAATATTTACCATTTATACAATATATTGACAATAATTATAATAATATTGACATCAATAATAAGCAATAATTTGCTAATAATAAAAAAAATTAAATAAAAGACTAAAAATAGTTATTTCAAACATCAAAACAATTTTCCTTCAAATTGAAATAGGTGTGAGCTCTGCGAACCACACTCAGTTACAGTGTAGAGTATCTGTTAGTGTGGCATACTCTCTCTCTCTCTCTCTCTCTCTCGCTGATCTGTGGCCATTGTACAGGCTGTGTGTTCGTTGAGCCGTTGATTATGATGAAGTTGTGCGCAATTTGTTGGCCGTCTGTTGCTGCCTAAAAACGCTACAAGGCACAACGGAAATTGGAGAAGAAGTGAGATGCCTTGGCCAGGTCTGGACAGTTGGTTGGCTGTTTGGCTGGTCGTCTGTGTTGTGTTGTGTTTTGGCCAGCTTGTGTTGTTGGTTGTTTCAGTTGGTGTTGCTCGATGCTCGTTGCTCGTTGCCCGTGTGCAAGATCGCTTAATTGGCTTGGACTCGACTGCAGTTTTGCAAAAAAAAAAAGAAAAAAAAAGAAGAACGTTCTGCGCACTTTGCACATGATGTTTATGAGTTTCTTATTGTTTTTCCTCTTTTTTTTTGTAATATTTTTTTTTAGCTGTTTCTGCTTTTTTTTTGCTGATTCGTTGCGTTCAGCGCAAGACTAATTAAATTGGGAACGTGCAAGGTTTGGGGCCGTTGCCAAAGAGCGCCATAAATAAAAACGTTGATAATTCCATCAAGCGAGCTAAAAGGCGCATATGGGGGCTGTTATCCTTGGAACGTCTTCAGAGTACACACAGCTGCGCGTGAGTGTGTGTGTGTCTGCTTGACTCCGCCTCTTCGTTTAGTCGGGCACAACCACCAAAAGCAGACTCCACTTTGTGCCATCTCCCTCTACAGCTAAAGATACATTTGTATCTTTGTGCGTGTGTGTGTGTGTGTGTAAGCAGCTGTTGCAGGAGTTCAAGATGTGCTTGTGTGTGGAGTGTGGAGTATGGAGTGTGTAGACTTTTTTCTCCTCATTCTCAAACTGGTTTCGAAGTTCGAATGTTTTTTTTTTTTTCATTCTTTACCCCTTTGAAGTTCGAAAAGTATCTGACAGATACTCGGCAGCAGTTGATGAGACAGTTGAAGCTGCTACACAATTATGACTTAATGTTTTGCGTTCGTTTCAAAACGTCGCAATTTCCTGTTAAATGATACGTGGCTGTTAGTTGTTGCTGCGTTGTTGTTTAATTTATGCCACCTTTTGCCGCAATGTTAGCTTTGTCACGGCTCGCTGCTTCCCCTCGCCGCCCCCAAATGACCTGCTAATTTCACAGTAGTCGAGTTAATTTTTTAATTTCCTCTCACTCTCTCCCTCACCCTATCTCTATCTCTCACACACATACACACACACACACAGACATTCTCTGTAAAGACATTTAAGCAGATGCCACGTTGCATTTAGTATGCAAGTCGTGGCCATAAATTATGTGCAACGTTTTCATTTTCAGCCAAGTGTAGGAAATGGATCACGATTAAGAAGCTGCTCCAATGCCAAAGCTAATTATGCACCAAGCAGCCAGTCCAACTACTCAGTTTAGTTAGTCTTTAAGACTTCTTTCTGCTGCTGCTGCTGCTGTTGCTGCTGCTGCTTCTAGTCGGTATTCAGTTCTCCTTTGGGCTGAGGCGGGGAAGGCGAAGTTTGCGCGCCGCTGCACACAAATTGCCAGAGGGAAGCGGGCAGATAAAATGGGCTCGGAATGGGGGAGGGGCATTATGCATCAACAACATGGTGGCTTGTGATTGTGGGTGTCTCTTTCGGGTTAAGGGGGGTGAGGGGTAGGCAACGTTAAGCGCTTTTTAGCCGCTTGTTTGGCTGCGGCTCCAGCAATTTAAGCGATAAAACAAATAACACATTGCACCTACTTATTTGTGCAGTTTTCGTTATTCGTTATGTTTGCATTGTTCTTCTTGTTGTTGCTGTTGTTTTTTGTTATTGTTGTTGTTGTTTATTTGTTGTTGCAGTTTGTTTGTTCGTCTGCGGCTGTCTGTTGATTTGTTTGCCACCTCAAAATGAGATAATGAAAAGGTGTAAAATGTCAGTTTCATTTGTAATTGTTTTCTTTATTGTTGTCTTTGTTGTTGTTGTGACTGCTGCTTGTGGCGCCACAAAGTATCAGTTACAGCCCATGATTAAATACATATTTATGACTTAAGAATCTAGGCAAAACGTGCTGCCCATAATTAGTCGATTTACATCTAAATGTGTTACTTAAATAATTTGCTAAAGGTATAGAAAATGTTGATTTGATTTTCTTTAGAAAGGTTTGCACGAATTTTTCAGATATTTTAAAATATATTATAAAGAAAAACTCTTTTAGCTCAGTTCGAATTTAAAAGAGAGTGATGAGACTGCATTCTGGAAGATTTGCGGGCAATAAGCAGACTGACATAAATACACTCACTGGCGAAATGAGAGCAGGATCAAGAACTATAGCTCATTTATCAGTGATGGGCCGCATTAAGACTCTTGTCTGGGAAATTATTTATAACTTTTCAATAGCTGCATCGTCGGTGTCGTCGTCGTCGGCTTCTTCTTGTTCAGTTTAGCCTTTGTCAGTGGCTTTGTTTATGGCCTTTTGTAGAGCTACGTGCCGTCATGCAGTAGCTGGAAATTAGTAACGCTCCGTTGCTAACTTGGCTAACAAGTGCCTTGAGTTATGCGCAAAGAGAGAGTGGAAGGCCATAATGGCTAATTAAAAGAGGCAACACATTGAAGGTCGCAAAGAATTTTCCGTTTTCTCATTTGCCCAAGCACATACCAAATCACATTCAATTAAATTTAAACATTAAATAGACATATGTAGCTCCTCATGAAAAGTTGACAATTAAATAAATCAATGTGTTAAACGGGTGCTTAGTTTATTTTATTTGCATCCATTTGAGGTGCGCAGATCCATCTAAGTCTCAACTATTATTAACTGTTCCTGCTATCCGAGAAACTATCAAATTAGCCAACGAATAATTATTTCTGTATAAATGTGTCTATTATTTAATTGATCTTTTGTCTTTGCTGTAGCCAACGGCGAAAAGTGAACATAATAAACACGATTTTATATTGAAGTTTATTTCTTAAGAATCAGAATTATTTACTACTATAATGTTTTAGATTATTCAAATGCTGAATCAAATGGAGAGAGAGAAAGATCGGGCAAGTATAAGATTCAGATTATTAAATATTTATTATATTTGTTTATTAATAATTATTTTAATGAAAGTAATATGCAAGTAAGATATTGCTCTTTTCATAGTATGATTACTTTCTCTTAAATAAACTACATTTTATATAATTCTTATCAGCTAACTAATAAATAATAAAATATTGCTATAAATCGCACAACCCCGCACATAAAATCAATTTAGCTGAATTATATTTTATAGCCAGTAAAATGGCATTTTGCGGCCTTTGGCTTGCTTGCAATTAGACAGCAGAGACCCGGGGTCAAATTGTTGGTCAACAAATAAATCTAAAGACGAAGTTGCACTGCAATAAATACGTAAAATGAAAGCCACAGAGGTCCAGAAAAGTCAACGCGACTAGCCATTAATTTGTGGGGCAATCAACATGCAAAATCAAATGGAAATGGGAATTGGAATGGGAACAGGCTCAGCTGCCATTACCAAAATGGGGTCCAACTGAAGCCGCGAGCTGCTTCAGAGTCCCAAGTCCGAGTTTAAGTTGAAATCACTGTTAAAGATATTTATTTATTTTTATTTTTTTAACAGCCAGGCAGGCAGGCAGGCAGGCAGGCAGGACCTTAATTAACTTTAAATGCTGATTTGCAGCGCGACATTGGTTGAAAAGCTGAGGTTGGGAAAGAGGGGTTGAGGTGCCAGCCAGTCAGCAATGGGGGCAATATTGTGGCAACAACGGTGTGGCAACAATTGCGGGTCAATTCGCTCAGGTTGTCAGCGAAAGTTTCGCGGCTGTTTCGCCAGTTTAGCAATTTGATTTATGGTCAACGGGTTGGGCAGCAAAAAACAAAAAAATAAATAAAAAAAAAAAAACGAATAAAAATCCGAAAATCGACTTCATCAATCAAGCATGAAAACTATTACAAGATTTTTCCTGGCTGCAACCAGCACAATAACAACAGCAACAACAACAACAACAACAACGATGATTAATTCCAATAAAATAAAACAAGCTTTGCATTTGTTAGGCGCAGCTGCGACTTCGGGTCCTCTGATCTGCTTGGGAGCCCATGAGACTCGAAGTCTCCGGGAACAATCTATGACTCAAGACCGAAAACTCGACCACTAAATGGGTCAGTGCCGACAGAGCTGGAGTTGCAGTTGGAGTCAGCAGTCAGCAGTCAGCAGTCAGTCGACTTTGGATTACAACGTCTCCGGGATGTCTCCACCGACAAAAGCTGCAAATTTATTATTTGCACTCGAATCAAAGACAACTCTAAGAGGAAAAAAAATAACCAGTAACTGAGCCTTGTGCTCCTTGTATATAAGAATTTTTGCACACGGCATACACACACACACACACACATACAGAGATATACACACACATACTCACACATACACAACTCATTTGCAAATTCCAACGAAACACTGTTCCGCAGAATTTTCAACGATCATTTAGAATTCAGTTTGGGTGTCTCTAAAAACAGTATCCATGCCCCATGCTCAGACTGTGTTGCATGCAAGCAGCCGAGGCAGAATCGAAGTCGAAGCTCAACTCGAAGTCGATGCTGCTGCTGCTGTTGCTGTTGCTGCCTCAGGTTGGTTCTTGTTCGTTTGGTTCGCTCATGGTGCATGTTCAAGTTGGATACCGAGCTGGAGTCGGCTTTGAAGATGCGCCGCAAAGTTGTTCGAGACCACCCAAGTGGACGTTCAGCACAGCTCAGCGATGCTCCAAAGGGCGCTGCTGCTGCGACTGCTTCGACTGAGACTGGTGCTGCTGCTGCTGCTGCTGTGCTTGCACATGTATTGGTTTCAGTATTTGTATCTGTATCTTTTGCTGTATTCGCTGCCGCAATAAATGCGCAAATAAAGTCACAATTAGAGTTGAACTTGTGGGAACGCGAAACGACCATCGTATGCCATACGATTTTTCTCTTTTTTCTCATTTTTCTCATTTTACTCCTTTGTTTTATTGAGAATATTTTCGACTTCTGCCTTGGCCGGCATATTTTGAGATGCGTGAAGAACACAGGACATCAAGTACAATATTCTAGTCTGCACTTGGAACAGTTGCCCTGGGTGCTAAAGTAGAAATGCTTGTAGTTTTTATTGGTGCACGGGCCCATTGTCAAGTTGTCCGCATCCATCCGACTCCAGTCGATTCTTGTAGCAGTCGGGTCATTGATTTGTTACGAATTTATTAGTCAGAAGCACTCAACTTGGCTAACTGAATCGTTTAGCAATTTCGCTCGACAACAACAACGATTTCTAGCTGTGGGAGACAATCGGAAGAATTATCCATGCATCCATATTGAATGATCTGTATCTGATGCAGATGCCTCAACGATAATACATTTGTGCTTAAAGGAGGCAATCTTGATGTGTTTATAAATTGCATTAATAGAATATTTGTCTATTTGGCTTTGACTATTTATATTGTGGCATCTCTCAAGGGAGGTAGTAGTGCACGAATTAATATAGGTATTATAGAAATGGTTTCAAGCTGAAATGATTTTCAAAGTTTGATTTTTGATTATGGTTTGGCTTCTAGATCAATATACCATTTAAATTTCAAAGAGCATGAAAACAATAGTAAACACTAAAAAGTTCTTGTATTGGGACGATTTTGGTTATATCGACTCCGCTTGTGATGTTGATCAAGACTGTAAATACTATATGGGTTTCGGGCACGTCAATTTTAATGTATTTCAAGCCACTACGAGAGGGCATATAAAATATAATTTCGAAAATTGCTTAAATTGTATAATGAAAATAATTTTGATGAGCTTTCACTGGCTTGGTAACTAAAAATGGCAACAGGTTGGGGCCGCCTTGTTGCAATCAGGCTAAATACATCTGGATAATTGGCATGGCTGTTCTCTGGCAGCCGCCTCGTTCGATCAACGGAGCAACCGTTAAAAGCAATTAGCCAGCTCATCGTCTTGGCCATAACTCTGCTCGGTGAATGTTGGATGCAGTTGCTCCTGATCCGCCTGCTTGCTGCCTGCCTGCTGTACTGATCTTTGCCCACATGTCCGTTATCAGCTTTGGCGATAATTGCAGAAGGCAATTTGTAAGCGCTTCTTATGAACGCATATGACACACAGACAGGCCAATATAATGCAAGATCTATGGCTTCAATACCGGTACAATTGCAAATTAATAATGCCCAGCCTCCAACTTGGGACTGGGAATTGCGAGCTTGTCTGTGGCACAGACTCGGCGTTGAAGTTGCTTGGCTGAGTTGAGTGTGGCAAACGCATTTATTGAGCTTAATGCGATACTTATCGATGCTGCTGCAACTGTTGCAACTGCTGCTGACTCGGAACACCCATTACAAATAACCGTTAATGAAGTCGAACTACCTTTACCCGACCCCCCATTCTACTATATAAGGTCTGCGGGAACTGGCCGTGGAATGTTGGCGAATTAAGTGCAGACAAGCATTTCACATATATATAAATTATATCTGATATGTCACATTTTGTGCTGCAGCTCAACCAAGTCGGCATTTAGGATCAATGCCAAATAGAAAGCGGGAAGAGCCAAGGTCGCAACTCTAACCTCGAGAATTATGAACGCAGTTAGTTGGACTTAAGTAGCCGTAGAATGGAATGCCACGCGCAGATCTAATCAGGACAATGAGCCGGTCACACGACTCGGCACGCGTTCGTCCTTCAAGGACAAGGACGTGCTAACAAATGTATGACAAATATGACCTTGACTTTGATTGGCCGTTTTAACTGCTGCCTCCGAAAGATTGTTGTCAACACACGAACAAATTGCAATTAACAAATGTTTATTTGTCTCTCTATCAATTTGAAGGCCCCGTTAGAGCAATTTATGGCAAGAAATAAAAAAAACAAAACACTCGCCTCCCGGGGGAGCTGTGCTAGACGCACAGACAATTGCTCCCATGCTCACCTTGAAAAGGCCAACAGTCAGTCACACAATAATACAATAATACAATAATAAACATGAATAACATGACACACAAATCAATCAGTCACAGTAGAAGCTAAAAACCCTACACAAACTGAGCTGAGTCTTGAGTCTCGTCGAGTCTTCCTGGAAGCCACTGGGGCCACTCTGATACTCTGATACTCTCTTGTCTGTCATTGTTTGTCTCAATTCGTTGGCAGCGGCTTTGTGAGCGCGACACTAATCCCGCTTATAATTTTATTATGCACACCCGATCTCAAATATACATATATATACAGATATATATATATATATATATTGCGTGGGCGAGCGAGCCAAAGTTGCCCGGTTGCCTGGTAGCGAATTTTTTGACACGATGCTTTTGCTTTTGACAAACGTGATAATACATCATCGACCCGCTGACCGGTGGACTGCTGGACTGGTGGACTGCTGGACTGGTTGACTCCGAAGCTGCCTCTGGGCTGCTGCCTCGGCTGCCTCGTTGTTGCCTCGCTGCTTGATCGTTTAATTGTGTTTCTGCCACCGATCTACACAACTGGTCAGAGGTGGCCAACTGACGGATTATTGGGCTTGTAGAGTAAACACTTACATCTTAACAATTAATTGCATTGAATGGCGCTGAGCAGTTTCCAGTTTACCTGCGTAAAGTTTCGTTAAATAACTGTAATTAAATGAAAATAAATTTATGAAAATCCAATTAAGAAGATAACAATTATCGATAATAAAAATGTATTTAATATAATTATTTATTATTAATTATTATGCATTTTATAAGCTGTAATCAGAATTTTTAGGTCTACTTATTATCTTTGAGTTTCTATACTCTTATTGCTTACTTTTATCTGTTAGATTATGTTATTCTCAGATTCAGATTCTACTTCTTGTTTTTTTTTGGTTTATTATATTTTATTTAATATTTTTATATTTATGATCAACACTTTTCATTATCTGTATAAATTTGTTGTATTTATTAAATTCACTACTCACAAATTTGACACGTGCACAGCTCTGCAACTGCAGCCCTAACTACGCCCACCATTCCCTCCCCCCACCACCCCCTCCGCCACTCTTCTCTTTTTAGACATAACTCAATTGGCAGTCACGCTTTTCCCCAATGGCAAATTAAGTTTTCATGGGCAACAGCAAGGTGAGTGCATATAGCTTACCGGCTGCAAGGTGGTCGAAGTGTGCTGGGAGGCACTGTTGATTGGCAGCGTCAGTGTTATAAATTTGATATTTCCTCACTAACAAATTAGTAAACAGCGCCAGCTGCCACAACTTGGCAGCAGCAGCAGCAGCAGCACAAGTAACAAGAATCAACTTTTGAAATTGAATTTTTGAACGATTTCATATGAAATAAGGCTCAGGTGCTTTTGCCGCCATATCAGCGTCAGCGATATAGTTTATGAGTCAATGCGATTCGCATTGATATCGGAGGAGCTGCAAACATGGGTGTACAAAATTCAACAGAATTAACAACGGGAGCCGTCGGGAACCTCGACTTGGCTGTCGCGGACGGCTGATGGCGGCTTTTTCAATATTGCAGTCGCTTTGCGATTCGTGTTAATAATTTAGTTGCTTATCGCGCGTGTTGACGTTCAAAATGGTTTCGGTTTCGGTTTCAGTTTCGGTTTCAACTTCAGATTGCCACACGCTGTCGGATATGCACACATACATATACGTACGCCTCTCAAGGCAATCAGGCAGTCGAACAGTCCAACATTCAGACAGTCAGACAGTCAGACCCATTCAGACATACTCTGTCAGCGCCGGGCGATAGCGATACGCGAGCTCTTCGCCTTCTTGGCCATTTGCCGGGGAATAGATGCCAATTAGCAGCCACTTTGCACTTGGCACTTGGCATTAGATACAGATACTGTTACACTTCACTACACACCGAAAAACATTAGTTGTTAGCATATAGATATCATTACCTAAAGATTCTCTTTTTTTAATATTTATGCAAGAATATTTGGGCTAGTATAATCCATAAACTAGTTAGGAAACTAAATTAAAAAGCAGAAACTGAAACTAAATGCAAAACGCAGCCTCTAAATTTGAAATATAGTCTAAGTAAGAAAATGTTTCGTGGCAATTATTAAGCAAAATTATAAAAGCTTTTTGGGCATTTTTTGTAGTGCATTTAAACAATTAATAAATAATAAAAAATCAAAATAACATTTATAAATTGTGATTATTACTGCAATTTGACACTTTACATTTCGTTTTCCAAGTGTAGTGGATACATTTGAAACTCGAGCTCGAAGTTGGAATGCGATTACGAGTGCAAAAGTGCGAGTGCGAGTGTGAGTGCGAGTGTGAGTGCAGGTTCGAGTACTTGGGCCTAATTGGCAGGCGTCGACGAGTGCTTGACTGCAAGTGGAGCTGCTGCTGCTGCTGTGTTTCTTATCAGTTGCTGATAAGCGCGAAAATTGTGTGTGTCAGTGTATGTGTGTGACTGTATATGTGTGTGTGTGTGTGTGTGTGAGTGTGTGCCAAAACGGAGACAATGGAGCTTTGCGTCCGATGTTCGAGTATTTATGTAGATGCTAATGTTGATTGGGCCGCTTTATTGCTGCTGTTGCGACTGCTGCTGCTGCTGCTGGTTGTTGTTGTTGTTGTTGCTGAAGTTGGACCACACACGATGCTGCTGCGACTGCTATGGAGCCCAAGAGTCGTTGGCAGGAGTCAGGGCCAAGCCTGCCACAAACGAGATTTAAATGAGTCGCAACGACGACGACGGAAACTCTCTCACGATTCTGAATTTCAACGAAATCGGCAACTGTTGCGGATCGCTGCTGTTGTTGTTGTTGTTGCTTGTTGGTTGTGTGTTGTATGTTTGTTGTTGTTGCTATTGCATTGCATTCTACGCATGCCAGAGATACTTTTGGCACCTCAGCGGCGATTAAATGCACACGCACGAACCAGCTGCCCAGCTGCACAAAGATGCCCATCCTCATCAGCTTGTCTTTAAGCGGCTTTTGGTTTGCTTTTAATTGCCAAGTACAAGGACCACACACACACACACACACACGCACACACCCTTTCAAGCACCTGATTAGAACGCATTTAAATAACAGTCAATGACACACAGCAGCGGGAGTTCAAACTGAGCTGAGGCTCCATTTGTTGTCACAACAAAACAACACACATGAAAAATGACTGCAGGTTGTTGAGCTGCGGTTTTTCCCACTCATCTCTGCCGGTGATAAGCGTTTGGTTGCACTGAATGCATCAATGTGCTCCCAAAATGCAACCGATGCAACCTCAGCAGCAGCAACATCTTTAGGGATTTTAGGGGCATCTTAGGGGATCGTCTTTTAGGGTCGGCTGCGGTCATGTTAAATGTGACACTAATGTCCTTGTTGCATTGTCGTTTGTCCGCAGGCCGCTTATCGGATCGGTCACCACCAGCACCACTAAAAAGGGCAACACAACATACGCTTTGCGTCTATGATTCCCTCATAATTTACGATTAGAGACAGCAGCAGCAGCATCAGCAGCAGCAGCATCAGCTTCTTTTGCCTATCAGCGCTTTACAAAGTGCGTTCGTTTGTTTTTTCCACTCTGTCTTTTCTAAAATAAGTTGAGTTTTGATTAAGTTATGGCATTTTGAAGTTTCGACCTATGCCCATACACCGATATATCGATTTTCGGGCTATAATTTTTACTTGTCTTCCGATCCAAAATTACGTTTTCAACTTTTAAATGTACGATTGATTTAGGGGCAAAACTATGATCAAAAAGCCCTCGCTTTTTGAAAAAAGCTGAGTTTTGACGAAGTTATGGCATTTTGAAGTTTCGACCTATGCCCATATATCGATATGGCCATTTTCAGGCTATAATTTTTACTTGTCTTCCGACCTCAAATTTCATTTTTAACTTTAAATGTAAGATTGATTTAGGGGCAAAACTATGATCAAAAAGCCCTTGCTTTTTAAAATCAGTTGAGTTTTGACGAAGTTATGGCATTTTGAAGTTTCGACCTATGCCCATATATCGATATGGCCATTTTCAGGCTATAATTTTTACTTGTCTTCCGACCTCAAATTTCATTTTTAACTTTAAATGTACGATTGATTTAGGGGCAAAACTATGATTAAAAAGCCCTTGCTTTTTAAAATCAGTTGAGTTTTGACGAAGTTATGGCATTTTGAAGTTTCGACCTATGCCCATATATCGATCTATCGATTTTCAGGCTATAATTTTTACATGTCTTCCGACCTCAAATTTCATTTTTAACTTTAAATGTACGATTGATTTAGGGGCAAAACTATGATCAAAAAGCCCTTGCTTTTTAAAATCAGTTGAGTTTTGACGAAGTTATGGCATTTTGAAGTTTCGACCTATGCCCATATATCGATATGATTTTCAGGCTATAATTTTTACTGTCTTCCGACCTCAAATTTCATTTTTAACTTTAAATGTACGATTGATTTAGGGGCAAAACTATGATCAAAAAGCCCTTGCTTTTTAAAATCAGTTGAGTTTTGACGAAGTTATGGCATTTTGAAGTTTCGACCTATGCCCATATATCGATATCCATTTTCAGGCTATAATTTTTACTGTCTTCCGACCTCAAATTTCATTTTTAACTTTAAATGTACGATTGATTTAGGGGCAAAACTATGATCAAAAAGCCCTTGCTTTTTAAAATCAGTTGAGTTTTGACGAAGTTATGGCATCTTGAAGTTTCACCTAGCCCATATATCGATATCATTTTCAGGTATAATTTTTACTTGCCCGCCTCAAATTTCATTTTTAACTGCGCATCAGTTGAGTTTTGACGAAGTATGGCATTTTGAAGTTTCGACCTATGCCCATATATCGATCTGATTTTCAGGCTATAATTTTTACTTGTCTTCCGACCTCAAATTTCATTTTTAACTTTAAATGTACGATTGATTTAGGGGCAAAACTATGATCAAAAAGCCCTTGCTTTTTAAAATCAGTTGAGTTTTGACGAAGTTATGGCATTTTGAAGTTTCGACCTATGCCCATATATCGATATCGATTTTCAGGCTATAATTTTTACTTGTCTTCCGACCTCAAATTTCATTTTTAACTTTAAATGTAAGATTGATTCAGGGGCAAAACTATGATCAAAAAGCCCATGCTTTTTAAAATCAGTTGAGTTTTGACGAAGTTATGGCATTTGAAGTTTCGACCTATGCCCATATATCGATATGGCCATTTTAGGCTATAATTTTTACTTGTCTTCCGACCTCAAATTTCATTTTTAACTTTAAATGTAGCCGCTTAGCTTGCAGTGGCTACTTAGTGAGTCGCCTCGACTTGTTAGCTGCCATTTGCTGAGCTCAAAACAATCAGGGGCAAAACTATGATCAAAAAGCCTTGCTTTTTAAAATCAGTTGAGTTTTGACGAAGTTATGGCATCTTGAAGTTTCGACCTATGCCCATATACCGATATGGATTTTCGGCTATAATTTTTACTTGTCTTCCGACCTCAAATTTCATTTTGAACTTTAAATGTACGATTGATTTAGGGGCAAAACTATGATCAAAAAGCCTTGCTTTTTAAAATCAGTTGAGTTTTGACGAAGTTATAGCATTTTGAAGTTTCGACCTATGCCCATATATCGATATGGCCATTTTCAGGCTATAATTTTTACTTGTCTTCCGACCTCAAATTTCATTTTTAACTTTAAATGTACGATTATTTAGGGGCAAAACTATGATCAAAAAGCGCTTGCTTTTTAAAATCAGTTGAGTTTTACGAAGTTATGCATTTTGAATTTCGACCTATGCCCATATATCGATCTTGTCGCATTTTCTTGCTGACCATTTCATTCTCCACTTCAAATGACATCGATATTAGGGCAAACTATGATCAAAAAGCGCTTGCTTTTTAAAATCAGTTGAGTTTTGACGAAGTTATGGCATTTTGAAGTTTTACCTATGCCCATATATCGATCCGATTTTCTGGCTATAATTTTTACTTGTCTTCCGACCCAAATTTCATGTTAACTTTAAATGACGATTGATTTAGGGGCAAAACTATGATCGAAAAGCCTTGCTTTTAAGATCAGTTGAGTTTTGACGAAGTTATGGCATTTTGAAGTTTTACCTAGTGCGCATTATCGATCTATCGATTTTCGGGCGATAATTACTTGCATTCCGACCTCAAATTTCTTCAACTTTAAGTACGATTGATTTAGCGGCAAACTATGATCAAAAGCCTTCGCTTTTGAAATCAGTTGGTTTGACGAAGTTATGGCATTTTAGTACCTAGCCCTATAGACTCGTCGCTATTTGACGCCTATTTGTACTTTGGATCGTCAATGATGCCTCAGCTATTGCAGCTGCTGAATCACTGCGTGCTGTCTGACTGTTATTTTTGGGCACATTAGAGCTAGCGACAGTTAAGCTGCTGAATCGTAGGTTCAGCTTCATCTATGTTATTATTATGATCAGCGACGATCATCATTTTTAATAACAATATTTTTGCTGGCTTTCGCTCGATCGAATGATTAAGTGGAAACGGGCTCGAATTGGATTAGCTACTTAGCCGCTTAGCTGCGTGGCTACTTAGTGAGTCGCCTTGTTAGCTGCCATTTGCTGAGCTCAAAACAATCAGCAATTATGTGACAGCTGCTTGAACACTAACCGACTGCCCAGATACCCTGGATTTCAAGTTACCATTGTTAATTATTTGGGCAGGTATTAGAGTAGCTATAACTTAAGTAGATTAATGTAAGCAATTCAAGTTATGAGTAATCCAAGTCTAAACTAAATATTAATGCTTTTATCTAGCAATTAGCACTTGTTGCCCAGTCCCTCCCTTTTCCCTTCCATTATTCCAGCCCCTCTGACCGCCAGCATGACGGCAACTGGAGATAGAAAAAGAGTGAGAGAGAGAGAGAGAGGGGGAAAACAGGGAACACTCGATATAGTTGCCGTCTGATTGAGTAAAGTGCGCCAAGTTGGCGATATCCATTTAACCATTTAGTACGTGCTTAGCCAAGTGCCAAGTGGCAAGTGGAAACAGCCAAGAGCCATGAGCCATTTGACGGCTCGTCTGTCTCAGCTATAGCTGCTAATCAGCGTGCTGTCTGACTGATTGAATTGACCAAGACTCTGACTTGGACTTCCACTGGGAACTCCAACTGGGTAGTCGACCGAATGGAGAAGTGTCAGTTGTGTGTGTGTGTGTGTGTGTGTGTAGGTGTGTAAGTGGTGGACTCAGTTGTTGGTCGCGCTCGATTGGATAAATGAATAAAAAAACAAACTTTAGCTAGTCGGAAAAGCTGCGTGGCTGCTGCTAAATATTTGCACTGGCAATCATGAGACATACGCCTCAATCAACAGCGCACAGCCAATTATGTGGAATGAGGTGCTAATTTATGGATTTGAGACTTTTTCTAACCGCACAATTTTGCGCGTATATAATTTACACTGTTTTCAGATTGCTCACCTGATTGTTGTAACGGTTATTTGTGTTTCTGTGTGTGTGTGTGTGTGTGTGTAGATGTGTGCATTTAACATAAGCACATTCCACAGTCCACATTCTACAATCAAGTTTGAAAAGTAGATGGCAATCATGAGATTTCAAATGCTTTTCACAATTGATATCCAACTTGAATCGTAGCTTGAGTTAAACGTGGTTTAGTTTTGGTTCAGCGTGTAGAATGTGATTGGGAATGGCTTAAATAAAATAAGCTTCCACTCAACCAAAACGTTATTTGAATATCAAAACTGTAAGCCAACCTCAAAAGAGCAAAAGTGTTTGGGAAATAGAATTCAAATGAGTGACATTTTTGGCTTCAGAATAAACAGAAGTTAATTTATACTAGATTTATATGAACGGATATGGTATACCAACTCTGTGCATAAGTTTAAAAGTTGTTAAATATAAAATGCTAATCGATTCTAGCTAAATGGCGGAAATAAATCGCAGCTCTTTAAGCACACAAATGAAACACACCTGCGTATATGATTGAAGCAATTCATAATAAATTAGCATATAATTGATATATTATAAAAATAGACTTAATTTACACATTCTCTGCTTGTTATACAATTATGACACGCAATTTACCAATTACTCTATATATAATTTGTTATTTGTTACTATTGCGTGCATAATCAGAGCACTCATTTCATTTTTCTACGCATTAACTTGGGTTGAGCACTTACTTAAAACCCGTAAACAACTCGGTCAAATAATAATAAAAATATGTAATTGTGAGAAAGTAAATTTGGAAAGTTAAGAATATTTATATATACATAGTCAAAGAGTAAAGAATAAGCATTCAGTTTATAATTTTATACTTTTACTCTAATCTATTCATAATCCACTCGTTTATCTTACTCGCAGGTGACATTTTTATTTGATAGCATGAATATTAACAATTGATAATGAATATGCCATACCAATCCCATACCACAAGAATGTCGGGCTAGTGTGACACTGTGCAACAAATCAAAGATACTAATTGTCACTGCTGGCGGACCCAATCACCAATGGGAGAGAGGGTCTCTGTCTAATTTACGGCCAATGCCAGCGCATTGGTTGAAATGAAAAATTGATTACCCTAATCAGACTACACAATCGCAGACCGATCTACACACACACGCACACACACACACAACAAATTTGATCTCTTCTTATGCACATAAGTGAGAAACCATGTAGAGCTCAGTTATGGCTTAGAGGGGAGAGAGAAATAGAGACAGAGAGAGGGAGAGAGAATCTCTGATGGGGACCAGTATCAAACGTCATCTTGTGAATGTATCTATGTATCTATCTTTATGTGTCTTCTTTTGCGGCCTTTTTTGAGGGCGTGTCTGCCTGCTCCGCAACCCCCGCAATCCTCCAATACGAATCCTCAATCAGGCGCGTAGCTGTAGCTAATTATTTATTTTGGATCTATGCTTGAATAGATATAGATACAATTTCTGTGTTTTTTTTTTTCTCTCTTTTGGGATGTGTGGATTGGACTTCATTCCATGGAAATACGCTTGTTTATGGGGCGCGCTTTGTTATTAAAATGTTATTGGATTTCTCTCGCTTTCCAGCTGGGTCGACCCCAAGCTAGAAACTGTGGCATCATTAGGGCGACTCCCGTAGCTGGAGGAAAGTACTCAATGTTAACTTTATATGAGCCTGGGTGTCATGATAAATGATTTTAATTCTCTGCGTTCCATTTGGTTGCCCCTTAACGTTGTTCTTGGCTCTGTTTTTGGGTTATTTGTTTCCCTCGCTCGCTTCATAAATTAGTTTTATTTTTCAGCTTAGAAAATGAGAAAATGGTTGCCACGAAGAAAAAAAAAAAGAATAAAGAAATACGTTTGAAGTTGAGCCGAGCAGCCGCTCAGCAAGTGGAAGATTTGCTCTGACTTGAAGGTCGATTCCTTTTGGTCAAGGACAATTGCGATTGCCACCCAAGCGGCTGCCTTTTGCTGCTGGTCGTGTGACTCCTCCACTGACTTGGCCTTGACTTGATGCACGAGACTGCAACATGAAATTAGTACATATCCTTATGGCATAAAGCATCATTAGCAACTAACAACAACGATGCCAAGTCCAAGTCAAGGACGAGTCGAAGACTGGAGTCATTTACAGCTGCTGCTGCTGTTGCTCGACTGATTTGCAGCTTCTGTGACTGCGCTCAAAACCACACAATTATTTACAAAATCGAACAGGCATAGAACAGAGCAGGACCTTGTGCAGAGGTTCGTCCCTTTGTGCGAGGACAACCCGTGGCGCTGTTGCAAATTGCTGCCAAATCGCTGCACTTGCTGTGCGAGTCCTTGGTCTTGTTGTTTTCGAATGCCTTCGGCTTGCTTTCATGCTTTGCGGTTTAATCGAATTTACAGATTTACAGATTTGGCCAGTTATCCTTTAAATCTACTCGGCCTGTTTGCAAACACACACACACAATAAAAACATGAAAACAATCGCCTTAAGTTTTTATTGGATTAGGCCACACAAAAGTGTGTTAAGACCTTGTTGTTGCCGTTGCCGTTGCTGTTGGGTATTTGGCTTATGCAATCTGCTGCAGAATCAGCTTTGGCCAACAATTTCCTGGAAAATTGTTTCTGCCTTCTAAGCGAAAGACTTAGGACACGAACTCGTTAGTTCGACATGTGTTTGCCATTTATTTTGGGTATTTATTTGATTCCCTTAAATATAATTTGAAGATTAATTAGTAAAATACTCACGACACGAACTTTACATATAGACATGTTTTAGTAATTGTTTATTTAACTCTTTAAAATTTAATTTTAAAATGTGTAAGTCATAAACAAAAGACTTAAGACACAAACATATAGTTCGACCATTTATTTTAACTATTTATTTAAGTTTATTTTATATTTAGCTGACAAATAAATCATTATATACTAACAAGTGTTTGCTATTTAGTTTCTTTGTTAATTATTTGGTATTTAATTGAATAATTTCTAATTTCTGACACTAATGTTCATATATATTATTATGTGTCTTTAAAATAGATTTCTTTTCAATATGGTTTAATTTAATTATATATAATTTGAACTTACGCTTTCACAAAGCCAAAAAGTCAACTTTACATTTCAAAACAACAAAAACAGGAAACGAAAGTGCGAATTGAGCAAATTGTATAAACAATAAAGTAAGATATTAAGTAAATCTTCGGCATTAGCTTCCAATTAACGACTTTAACGAGCCAGCTAAAAAAAAAAACGCGTAGGCAAATTGACAAATTAGCTGAGAAAAGCAATTTTGGTGAGTTACAACCGAGTTTGTTTAACAGCAACAAATAACAACAAACAACAAAAAAAAAAAACAACTGCAACGGAAACTCAACAAAAAAACGAAATGAAAAGACTGGAAAAAACAGCATCAACAAGCGCATATTAAATATCTGTTAATTGATTGAAAACACGTTGCGTTGTTGTTTTCTCATTTTTTTCTCTTTTTTTTATTTTTTGCCTTTGGCCAAATTGATAAACTGGCCAACGTATTCAAATTCGTGTCTGCCCCAAAGTGATGAAGTCATAAAGAATATATGGCTTTCGGTTTATCGGTTTATTTGCTTACTTTGGCTATATATGTATGTATATGTATGTACATATATTTTTATAACTTTTCATTTTGGTCGCACATAAAAACGGATTCAGAATTGTTTAATACTCGTAAAAGATCCAAGTTGAAAATGTTTTTAATAGTCGAGACCAAATCTCTGGAGGGCTCCATTTGTTCACAAACTAATAACAATTTCTGGCGAATCGAGAAAACCCGTTTGAAGCTTCGCTTCTCATCGCTCCTCTTCGCATCTCTTTGCTGCTCCTCTATTTGTTGGCAAATAAAGTAGTCAAATCTATAATCAACAAGTTCATTAACATTTAACCCTAAACGCAATAAAACCACCAAAGGCGACATCAACAACAACAACAGCAGCCAAAGAGATAATGAGGAAAATTTAAATGATTTTTAATGTCTGATCCGATGTGTTTAAGTTTGTAAGCAATTGTTTTGCTTCTTTCTGGAGACAGTTTGAATTTGTTAGACTTGTAATGTATAAGCTAGACTATTTAATAGTCAGTTTTGTCTAGTGCTTAAGTCTGTAACAAATATTTTGCTTATCTCAGGAGACAGTGACTTTTAAATTATAAACTAGACAATTTAATCGTCACTTTCTGAAATTAAATAAACTAAAATATTTAATACTTACTTTGCAGATGTAAATATTATTTTAAAATTCATTTTTCAAATTGGTTTTTAATATATCTGTCGATTCACTCTATATCATTGGACATCTTGGTTAAAATCGAACTTAATTAATATTGTTATAACTAAATATAATTTATTATAATTTCATTTAATTTAGTACAATAACAATAATTGACTCAGAGTAATGACAGCAGTTGCTGCGATGATTGGCCAAAGTCATTAATAATAATATTACTTTCAGGCAGTAAAATGTCTTAAATATTTTTGCTTTGATTGGCAGCTGTTTTAAAAACAGTTATTACAATTTATTGTACTATATCAGCAGTCTTTAAATACTTTGGTGTGTGTGCGTGTGTGTGTGTGTGTTGTGGGTTACTGATGATGATGCTGTACATCATTAATAACTCTTGCCGCCATCCGCTGGCACTCAGCACAAGTCCAAAGAACGGATTTACGCGTTTCTTGCTGTGGCTAAAATATGAAATTTAAATTACCCACTCACACACACACACACACACTAACAGAGAAACCGTTTAGCATCGCTGACCGCCAAAGGGCGCAGTTTCTGACATGTTTTTCACATTTATGTTTTATTTTATTTTTTTGTTAGCTGGGAAGTCGGAAAAAAATTGCATATATGAAATGAGAAATGCAGGCGCTAATTACAAACGTGATTTTGGTTGGCCGAAAGTGTCGTTGGCCAAATTGAGTTGTAGCCGCAATTAAGATTAACATACCCGTTAGCCGAGTGCAGTTCATTTGCCGTTTGTAAATTGCACTCGCATTTTATTTTGGGGCCATTCGTGTTTTTTTCTTTGTATTTTTGCCTAGAGCCAACAATTTATAACAGATACCAAATCATTAGGCAAGAAAAAAACAGTAGCCAAATGGGAAAAGATTGAGAGAGAGTTAGAGTTAGAGAGAGAGAGGGAGGGAGGAGGGGAATGTGGCTAGCTCATTAGCAGCTGACAACTCCCTAAGCTCGTTTCTCTTTCTAAGCATCGTTAACAAAGCAAAAAAAAAAAAAAAAGAGGGAGAGAGATGAAAAAAAAGAAGTACATGTGTAATCAAAAACAAGTTAAAAACTTTAATTAACGCGTTTTTACGCAACTGTCGGCGGCTGTTTAACCCTTTGTGGCCAACCCGAAGTGCACAAAACAAACATGACAACAGTAATAATTGAATATCATCGCAATATAAAAGCGTAACCGAAAGAGAAAGGCGTTAAAGGAAGCGGAGGGGTGGGGTGGAAAGGCTGCAAAGGGAAAAATCAACAGCTGCTTACATTGCCCAACTGAGAGCCGACGGCAAGCAGCAGCAGCAGCAGCAGCCATTGCTATGAAGAGAGAACCGTTTGCGAGAGCGAGTCAGCTAGCTGTGTGTGCCGTCGAGTTCGAATTTCTGTGTTTGTGTGCGTGTGTTTTCGATATTCCAGTGGGCGCGCGCGTAATGGCTGACTGCCGAAACGGGACTGGAAGTGTGCGAGTCTTTCGAAACGGTTAACTTCGAAACGGTTAATGTGGCTATCGCTTATCGCTTTTTAATTAATTTGACAATAGTTTGATAAACGTCTGCGTATATTGTTCATATATGTTTTCAATTCAAATAAAAATGCGCATAAAAATAACATCAATCGTGCGATTGACAAAAGAAACAGGTTCAACCAATTTTAAAAATATATCTATTTTTTTAGTCTTGAAATGGATAAAGTTGCTGGTGCTTTTTTGGGCGTTTGCCTTTTGTTGTTTTGATTATGTCGTTTGTGGCATATTTTAAGCGGCAAACAGGAAAGCATTCGATTCGATCTCGAAATGGATAGTCGATATTAAACTATCTGTGATTAATCACAAAATCCCCACACAATTCATTGGCCAAATATTGGCACTAAAATACCAATAATAATGAAATTCATTAGCGATTTGAATATTTTTATCTTTTGCATGGCTAATTTATTTATTTTTTTTGTATGAGTTTTGATTTAAGTGCCATATATTAGGGGCTATAAATGTAATATTTGCCTAGCACATGTTTCACATTTTTGTAGATGTGATTTTTGATTAGAGCATTATTATTGTTGTTGTGGATCAATGCCAAATCGATAGTTAATTTATTTATTTATCTTGCTTCTTCTTTTTCAGATGGAGATGCTAATGGGCAACGCTTCGATGGCACCATGGCCAAAATAATAAAAAATAAATGTATATTTAATATGAGTTCGATGGAGTATTAAAATAAATTAAAAATCAATTAAATATCAATCAAATCGAACTGCAATGGAATTAATTGTGATTTCAAAATAAATAAATACATCGATATAGATAAATATCTAAATTTGTTATTGTATGTAAATTGTGGCCAATTAATATCGGTTGTTTCTCTTTCTCTCTGCCTCGGTCGGTTGTCGATCATTTTCTGCTGCTGAGTGCCGATAAAGTTGTTGCAGACAACACACACACACACACAGATTGAAACGTTGCGGCCAAAAACAACAATCAACACAACTAAATGCTGATATATGAATAGTGTTGGTGTGGGAGGGGGGAGGGGGCTGAGTGGGTTGGCATCACTCAACCGTTTCGGCAGAGACAGAGATAGCGCATTTTGATAAATCAACTAGCAAAACCAACAAAACGCAGCCATTTTCCTTCGCATGCGCATGTGAGTGCGAGCGAGCCAGCTATATGTATATATACACAGCCTGGCAACGCCCCAATCAGCCCAGCGAGAGAACAGCGACGCAGACGCAAACGCAAACGCAGACGCAGACAGCGACACAGTTGTCAACCGCATGACAGCTCCCAATAATAAAGTCATATCGAGCTCTAACAAGCGAGCGAGCGCGAGCTCCAAGCCAAGCTCTCGTGTCTCGTCGTCGTCGTCGTTGTTGTCGTTGTCGAAGGCGGAGTGAGCAGGCCAGCAATCAAAATTGAGCGAGCGAGCAAGCAAAAACCTCATGCTCAATACTCAATTGCTGCAAACCGGTTCGCAGTTGGCTCTTCGCTCTTGTAGTGTGCGCTGACTGGAAAACATTGTCTCGCTGTCAGATTACAGGTGACAATGTCGAGTGTCACAACAAAACCAACACACGCAGAGAGACAGACAGAGAGAGAGAGAGCGAGAGCAGCTCTGCCAATCGATCAGTTCAACAGTTATTCGAAGTTGGAGCAACGTCTTCGTCACTGTCACCTCATAGAAAACATTGAGAGACACATTTCGCTCTCTCTCGCTCTCGCTCCCTCGCACGCTCGTTCGTTCGTTCGTTCGAACCCGAACTCACACGCACACACACATACGGACAGACAGACGCAGCACAGTCGTCGTCTATCTCGCTCTGTCGCTGACAGTTCAATCGTTCGCTTTGGCTGCTTCTGCTGGCTTCGTCGCAGCGACGGCCAACTGTGATTAGTTAATTTAGTCGTTGAGCTCGCATGGAACAGACGTGCGCGTCGCAGTTGTCGGAATAACAGCAACAGCAAGTAGAAAAAACAAGAGAAAGAAAAAAAGACGAGAAACGAACGCAAATCAAATCGAATCAAGCTAAAAACGCAAAGTGCATTTTTCGTGTGAAGTGTGAATAATTCCAAAGAAGAACAAATTTAAATTGCCAATTGCCAATTGCAAATTGCAAACTGTTTTATATATATTAAAAGTGATAACAACAAATGGCACTTGAGGATCGCTGCAGTCCACAAACAGCGCCCAGTCCACCAGGTTGTCAACCACAAACGCCGCAGCAGCACCCACAGCAGCAGCAGCATCCACATCAAGTGATTCATTCGTCACCCATCGCAATTTCAGCTTTAGATATGAGCCTGCAATCTGGCACTGTGGCAACAGCTGCCTCGTTGTATCAGCAACAGCAGCTGCAACATCTGCATCAGCTGCAACAGTTGCAGCAACTGCATCAGCAGCAATTGGCTGCCGGCGTCTTTCATCATCCGGCGGCCAACTTTGATGCGGCTGCTCTCCATGCGGCTGCACTGCAGCAGAGATTGAGTGCGGGCGGTTCGCCGGGTGCCCAGTCGACGGGCGCCTGCTCCACGCCTGCCTCCACGATGACCATCATCAAGGAGGAGGAGAACGATTCTATAATGGGAGATAGTTTCCACAATCAGACGGCAAATACGACCGCCACCGAGGACGATGAAGAGGAGGACGATGACATCGATGTGGATGACACCGCATCGGTTTCTGCACGTTTGCCGCCGCCTCCACCAGCTCACCAGCAGTCGAAGCAATCGAAGCCGTCGCTGGCCTTCTCTATTTCCAACATACTCAGCGATCGCTTTGGCGATCCTGCCAAGCAGTGCAAACAAGGCGAATCCACTTCATCCTCCACCTCATCCGCCACCTCATCGCCCACATCCTCCTCGTCGGCGGCGGCGGCAGCAGCGGCGGCATCCTTCATCTTTCGCCCCTTTGAGGCGAGTCGCGCTGCAGCTGCCACGCCGTCCGCCTTCACGCGCGTGGACCTGCTGGAGTTCAGTCGCCAGCAGCAGCAGGCAGCCGCCGCAGCGGCCACAGCAGCCATGATGCTGGAGCGAGCCAATCTGCTCAACTGCTTCAATCCCGCCGCCTATCCGCGCATCCACGAGGAGCTCGTTCAGAGTCGCCTGCGACGCAGTGCCGCCAACAATAATCCCAATGCGGTATTGCCGCCGACGGCCAAGCTGGAGTCGGTTGGCATGGAGAAGTCAGCGTTGGGCTCGCTGTGCAAGACGGTCTCCCAGATTGGGCAGTCAACGACGGCGACGGCGATGACGACGCCAGTGGGAGCCGCATCTTCGAGCAGCAGCGCCTGTCATTTGGCCAGTCCACCGCCCGCCTCGAATGCCTCCACCATCAGCAGCAGCAGCAGTTCCTCCTCCACAGCAGCCAGCATCAGCAGCAGCAGCAGCAGCAGTGGCGCCTCCTCCTCGGGCTGCTCCTCCTCGACCAGCTCGCTGAACTCCTCGCCCAGCAGCCGCTTGGCCAATGGAGGCAACGCCAATGCCGCCAACAGTCCCCAGCCCATTCCACCACCCTCGGCGGTTAGTCGAGACTCGGGCATGGAATCCTCGGATGACACCCGCTCCGAGACGGGCTCCACAACCACCGATGGCGGTAAGAACGAGATGTGGCCAGCGTGGGTCTACTGCACCCGCTACAGCGATCGCCCCAGCTCAGGTGTGTATACCCAAAATGTACAGATAAGATTGAGGGACACTTTCAAATTGGGATAGGATGCATTTGATGATAGTAGTAGTAGCTAGCCATAAATATCCACATTTGTCCTTGAGAAACATTTCACAAATGTAGTCAAAATTGAGAAATGAGAAATATTACAAAGAAAAACTGAAAACTTTTGCTTGCAATTGAGGAAATAAAATTTTAAAATAAAAATATGAATTATAATTTTCATAATTTCAAAAATTCTGAATAATAATAGATATCTGATCAATTATATCTATTATCTTCTATCCATATTATTATGATCTAAAATGGAAATTATAGTTTTGAGATTATGCATTAATAATTCAACTGCTTATTTGTTAACCTTCTCATGCGAACTGCCAATGATATTTGTTGTTTGGGACCACCCCCAATGCGAGCGGCAGCCTTTCATATGCGTGCCTTATCGTTTTGTTGTCTGTCATAAAATGCCGAAGGACATTGCCACAATTACAGTGTCCCACACCCAATCCAAAGGCTCAATTCTCAATTGTCAATTGTCAATTGTCGGCGAAGTGTTCGTTTTACTTTCTTCTGGAGGAAGGGAGGGAGGGGGGCAGGCTTGGCCGCACGCAGAGCTGCTGCTGCTGCTGCTGCTTCTGCTGACACTTTATGTGACAACATGTATCGGATCGAAGGTCACAGGTCACAGGTCACGTATTACTGATTTTGGTGCAAGACACTCAAATGCGCTGACGATTGACGAGCCCCGTTGCGAGAGTGCCCATTAAAGGCAGAAGAACAGAAATACTGAAATACAGAAGACTGGAAGCCGTCGAGGAAAAGGAAAAATCATTTTTCTCTTTATGCATGTGTGTGTGTGTTGGTGTGTGTGTGTGTGATATTGCTGCGATGCGTTAATTGACAAGTTAAGTGCTTTTTTATGACTCGAAATGGGTTTTTAATTTGGTGTCGATGGAATCGTATATAGAAACAGTCGGAAAGACGGCCAACAACTAACAACAAGGCGTTGATAGCCGTCGATTACTCGCAGTGAGATTAAACAAATTATCTAAGCAATCGAGCAATCGAGCAATTAAATTATAATTTACAATGTGTTAAAACCAAAACCAAACCAACATACAAAAAAAATAAGAAAAAAAACCAACCAAGACTAAAATTTCAATTAACAGCATTTAACAATCGTCTAACTGGCAATTAAGTGGCCAATAGAGGCAGCGAGAGAAACCTTTTTTTCCAATGCCAATTAGCTGAATATCACAGCTAGTTATTTAGTTGGCAGCTCGGCGTTTATTGAGTCATTTTCAATCTTGGCTTTTGAGCTGAGCAGCTTTGGCTGTTTTCAGCCTGCTCAACTTTGGCACTCCGGCCAAACGCTCATCATATTAATTAAAGTCTGCCTCGCAAAATGGCCAACGACGGTTTCTCATTTCTCTGCCCCTGCCCCTTGCCCCTTGCCCCTTGTCCACGAAACTGCCTTCTCCATGTCTGGCAGTCGTTCGTTAGTTAGACGCCAGTTTGACAGCTGACAAATTGAACACGTTGCATGCCACAACGTTCGTTGAGAAAGCAACGAGTCAACTTCTATACACACACACACACACAGAGCACGAGTTTATATGCTAATTAAACCATTAATATCATTAATTATAGGCAGACATAAGTATGTGGGATTATACTCAAATATGCTAACTTTCTATTTGGTTTTTTTTTGTTTCTTTTTGGCTTCTGGCAGGACCCCGCTACCGTCGCCCCAAGCAACCAAAGGACAAGACCAATGACGAGAAGCGTCCACGCACCGCCTTCTCCAGCGAACAGTTGGCACGCCTCAAGGTAAGCATCACAAGCTCAGCCACACCCGATACCATATACACTATGGAAATAGAAGCTACAAAACCCATATCTTTGTGATTAAGAAAGAAAATTTCCAAAACCGAAACTTTTTTTTGACTAAAATCAGGCTACAAATTACTGAAAAGCAAACATATCGGAATATATACCCCCAAATGTACAACTAAAAATTGAATTTAGGTTACATTATTTGCTTACACAAACACACACACACACACCTATGTAGCTAGCCGAAATTCGTTAGTTGTTGTGTCATATTTATAGCCAAAATATTTACACACTTTACGGTGGGTGTCCCGCTGTGCATGCATCCTGGCGACTTGGCAACCGCACTGAGTCGTCCAGTCCTCGACTAAACCAATTAGACATGCTCATATTTCACAACACACTGCCTGCCACACAGTGCCTGCCACACAGTGCCACACAGTCGTCGCCTTTCAACTAAACCGCAAATAATTGATTTGCCTCAGCCCTGTGCCTATCTTCATAACGTTGTACTGTTTTTCTGCATACCTGACCATATACCGACCCTAGTTGCCTCTTTTATTGCGCATCCAATCCACACCATCTCACCTCTCTCTTTCTCTCTCTCTCTCTCTCTCTCTCTCTTTGGCTCGTTTGCAGCGCGAATTCAATGAGAATCGCTACCTCACCGAAAGACGCCGCCAGCAGCTGAGCGGAGAGCTGGGTTTGAATGAGGCACAGATCAAGATCTGGTTCCAGAATAAGCGAGCCAAAATCAAGAAGTCGACTGGATCGAAAAATCCCCTCGCCCTCCAACTGATGGCCCAGGGACTCTACAATCATACGACGGTGCCGCTGACCAAAGAGGAGGAGGAGCTCGAGATGCGCATGAACGGACAGATACCGTAAGAAGGCTCCATCTCCATCCATCTATACCCAATCCTACTCCCACTCCCCGGCTGGTTCCAACTGTGTGCAATATGTAAGGAAATGGATTTTGTAAGGTTTTGTGCGATGTACAAAAGTGTTCATGTGATATAATTGTAATATACAACTATCTATACCTATACCTATATCGTATCGTATCGTATCGTATCGTATCGTATCGTATTTGATAAGCTTCAACGTTCTATTCTAAGTTCTTGCTGAGGAAAGTATTTATTTATCCCACATAGAAAGTATTATTATCATTCTTACGCAGCGAAACAAGCTGCTTCTGAAATGCTTTGCACTCTAAAGTTCAACAATAAATCCAATCTTTAATCCTATCTATATACTATACTTATTTCTAGACAAGAGCAAAAACAAACAAATACTTATGTATGATTCAATATTAATGCTTAACATGTTATAAGTAATTTAAAAGTTCTTTAGCTTAATTTCTAGTTTAGAAAAAAAATTTATAAAAAAAAGCACACTAAAAAGAAGTATTTCTAGTTTCTAAGCTGCTAAAACGAAAATGTTATCGCTGAAAAAAAGTTAAAAAAAAAAACAAAAGAAATATGAATACAAATTTAAATGCACCCAAATAAAACACAAAACAATTTATTGACATCCCTGTGCTAAAACAAAAGAAAACAAAAAACATCAACAAGAAAAATTGAAAAAAAAAATGAATTAAATAAAAAACTATTTCAAAAGATTATTTAATGCGATTTTTTAATTTATAGTTTCTGATAAGTGGCAAGCGATTGACAAGCTGTGAAAACAATAAAAACAACTTAAAAAATATGAGCTGAATACTTTTTTCAACGAGTTTGGTTGGGCTTTAAAAAACGAATGAATCTTCATTTTTGTTTTGAAATAGAGCAATTAATAATGCTCTGATTGAGGGAGTTCGACCAGGAGATATCTATAGATATCATCTATAAAGAAAATACTGGCTGTTGTCTCCGCGTAATTTGGCAAATGTGAACGAGTTTCTTCACTGATCTTAATCATACTTGAGAAGATTACTAGTATTATATAGAAAGTTAATCGATTAGAGGGAAATATCATATATAATTAAATATATATATTAAATTAATTGGCAATGCGTTTGATGAAATATAACTTATTTTCGAAAATATAAGTCCTTAGCTCTTAAAGTCTTAAACAGACACTTCTAAATGGACTGGGTTTTTCATCAGCATAGTATGGAGATGCTTCCTTTTGCCTTTCACATAGTTTTGCTAATTTCATTAGACACATTTTCAAAGTGTTCGGTGTGTAAATTCAACATTTGCATATAGTATTTGGTTAAGAGACTAAATCGTAAAATTTTACGACTCAAACACAAATTTTAAAACTATATTTATGAGCTTGTTTTTGAAGGCTTTTGCAATAAAGATTGTTTCGTATATAGGTGAACAAGACTTTAAACTAGCCATAACCCTTACTGCCTTTTGCTGAGAATGAACTTTACGGAATCGAACCCGGATTCACGGATTCTTCGCAACTTATTGAACTAAGCTGACAAATTAGAGTTTTGTTTATTCCAGTTTTAATATCAGAGTCTTTTGGCTCTTTGGTAACTTAAATGGTTGGATAATTGATACTTGTTTTTAAGTGCTGTCTGATTTCGCATGGTGGCAGCATTCAGGTTAATAGGCTATGTTGCTTCAACAACAGACAGGCGCCGCATAATACGTCCACATTCGCATTCGCATTCGCATTGGATTCGGATTCAGATTTGGCTTTGGATTCACATCAAAGGCCACCGTCGTCGTCGCAACTTTAAATCATGTAAACTTGTCACCAGCCGAGGGTGAGACTGGGAACAGATTGGGATGGGGTTTGGGGATTGTGGGTTGGGTTTGGGGGGGATGGATTTGCTGCTGATTCGCTAATTGCACAATCACAGCACACATGGCATAGGCAGCACAATGGGACTGAATGTGGCTGATGAGCCGTGTGGTGGCATGTGTGAGGGATGAGTGACGGCAACAGCATTCGATACGATTTGATGTGCAGCCATTTAATTAAAAACAAATCTTCACATAAACAAATATTGTGACACGAAGACAACTCGGCTGCCATCAAATGAAAACTAGCAGCAGTAGCAGCAGCAGCAGCAGCAGCAACAACATCAAATGATTTATTAGCACAGATTTTTGTGGCGCGCGTTAATTTGCTGAAAATAAATGCAAAAAACCCAAAACAGTTGCTAAAATGTCTGGGCATAGACAAATGTTGCAGTAGTAGGAGTATAGAGAGGTGGCAAGGTGGCAAGTGGCAGGGGGGGGGGGGGTGCGTTGAGGGGGCAGTTTGGCGGCTGACATTTACTGGCAAGCGTTGAAATGCTGATGCTGATGTGAAATCTTGGCCGAGATCGGCGCACATTAAATGAATTAATGCCAACGCTAATTGTGGCCAAATGAAAGAAATACGATTATGTGTGAGCAGGCGGGCATACCCCTAACCCCAGAGCACCCCGACTCAGCTTAAATTAGGCGTATTATAGAGGCGCAAATCCATTTGCGCGCGTAATGAACCAATTAGCCAATTGCAATTCGCAAATGAACTGGTTCTCCAACTGGTCGTCGAGAACTGGAACTGAAACTGAAACTGAGACTGAGACTGGCACTCGTCATTTCATTTCATTTGATTTCATAGCTAGTCAAAGCAAACACTTTCATCACATCTAATTAGCTGAAATTGCCAAGTGACACAGTAAATTTCACTTGAAGGAATTTCAATAGCGCATACAAAGTAGACGATGAGGATCGGCTATTAAAAATCCACCAAATAAACTATACCCCCATATGCAGCACTTGTGCCTGCCACATAAGTCAACCGTCAACCGTCATCCTCCCCCCTGTCTTTTGGCGCTGACTTGCTGTGTGGGCGCTGCTTCCCCCCCCCCCCCTCTCTCCACACTACTGCTGCTGCTGCCTCACATGTGTGATTTATGCGCAGCGAAAGAAATCTGGCGGTGGCAAGCTTCCCCTTTGATATCGCCACGTGGCAGCAGCCCCTTCGCTAATTGCGTTTTTGGTTGCCTACAACTCCGAGGCGGCATTTTACAGTTTGTCGTATTAATTGCTGGCCGCACAAAGTCGTCTTCTCTCTCGACTACACGCTAAGAAACCGGGCTGCACTTTTATCTCCAACTATCTAATGTCGATTCTTCAGCAAGTCAACTGTCCTTGTTTTGTTTTCCATATTATTCTTCGTAAGTCAAATCTTACTCAAGAAATAATAAAGAAAAAGATTTAGTATTATTGGCATTCTAATTTCTAAAGTAACTCCTTGATTTTTTATTTAACTTCTTACATTGTCAAAAAAAATCAAATTCAAACATTTCTCGTTCGAATGAAATATTTATATTCAAAATATATGCTAGCTATTCAGATTATAATTTATTTTAGTGCAAGCTTATTCAAAATTTCAAATACTAATTATTTTATAAGCTTTATTGTGTTTCTATTATTTTTTAAATTTATTAAATAACTATTCTTTTTTTTTTAACTATTTAGGGCTTAATATAGAATATTTGTTTATCAGCTGCAAGATTTGGATAGTTGAAAAACTTTGCAAATATTGTTTTTCGAGTGCATGACTAATACAAATTATATGGATTTTTGTGCATCTAGTAAATGTCGAACAAGTTTTTGCGGCGTCTGCTAGATTTATTTGCCCGTAATGGGCAATTGGAGATGCCACTTGTTTCCGCTTCGCTTTATCAATTGATTTACGATGCGATAATAAAATGAACCACCTCCCACCACCACCACCACCACCACCAGCACTAGCACCACCAACCTCGCCCAATATCATTCAGAAGCCAGAAAGCACAAAACTTTTTAATGTATGATGTGCGCCATTTGTGCGTTGATAGTTTATAGTTGCTGCAGTGTTGCACTGTTGCACTGTTGCAGCTAGAGTCTGGAGCTGGCATTTCATAATCGTTGCCAGAGTTCCATGGAAAGTGCACTCAATTATGGCCAACAGACAGGCGCTGAGTTTGACTCGTCTACAATATCGCATGAATTGTGAGCTGTGAGCTGTGAGTTGTTATGAACTGTTGTGAATATCTCTGAAGTGAGTATCTCTCAACCTGTCCCGCTCTGGCGCTACATGGGCTGCTCGGCTTGGTTGGTTAGTTGGTTGGTTTGTTGGCTGGTTGGTTGGCTGGTTGGCTGGTCTCAGAGCCTAAACAAACATTCCAAATGCCAGGCGTGCATTTCCAGCAGCCACACTTGGCTACATTTTCAGCAGAAGTCAGAGTCAACGCCAACATATTCACATATATCCACACACTCACACTCACACTCCCATTCACATTCATATTCACATCATCATTGCCGTCAACTCGAAACGTCAATTCTGTTGACTCAACGCCTTTGAGCCAAGAGAGACTCCAAGAGCTCACTTCTTCGACTTCATCTTCATCTTCATCTTGATCTTCATCATCATCGTCATCATCATCATCATCATCAACAACATCAGTCTAAATCCAAATCGCATCTAGCGGCGCTTAGCGCTGCTTAAATATTTGGCTTGTTAACTTGTGAGTTTTTGTAACTAAATAATGTGCCAGTAATTTGTAATTGATTGTCTTTTGTTAGGCAGCCTATACCCATGAAGGGGCAGCGGGGGGAGACGGGTGTCAGGGGACGCTAATTGGTCAAACTGCTTGCGCCTTTGTTTGACTGCCAATTTGCACCTCGGCCAAGCCAACAAATGCAGTTTAAGAGTTTTTCCACATCTTTTTTTTTTTCTTAGTGCGGCGCTAACTGCTCTCAATGCCCCGCTAATTGAGTTGGTCAACAAAGGCGCCTCGGCCGTCTTAGATATCAGTGGACAACAACCAACCATCGATGCCACAGCGCACTTAAATTGATTTGCGTAAACAAATATTTTCTGGCTCTGGCTGAGCGCAGTTTCTTAAAATATGTTTGCTATCTTTTCAAAAATAACTACGAGCATTCTTAATCTTTTAGTGTTGAAGCAAAAGAAAATCTATTTTCATATATATTTCCCCCTTCTGTATAAAAAAATACACCTATTATCGAAGTTCTTTTGTTGTGAAAGTATCTTAATATCAGAGTTCTTGCATGGCATTCATTTGGTTATTCCGTTCATGTAGACAACTACTTTATGACCTCTCCAAACAGTTGTTACTAAACACAATGTGATAATGGGAATAAATATATATTCATATTAGTTGATATAAGTAATGTCCATTGTCAGTTGTGGGGTGGCAAGTGTGGCGCCTCTGTGAAATCACCGAGAAGGCGGATATGGAGTCGCAATTACAGGCATGTTTAACAAGCGAATGAATTGAATTTTCATTTGGAGTCGCCGCAAACACACACATAAATATATAATGAATAAATAAAACAACAACAACAAAAACAACACACGATTCGATTCGATTCGATTCGATGGCAAATGACCAGTCTAACCAACAAGGCAATAAAAATTGAATATGTATTTCCCATTTAACGGGTGGGCCTCGAACATGCGTTGAGGTGGGTCTCGTTATGACTTCGACTATTATGATGACATTATTAACATTATTTTGTGCTTAATAATGTTTAATGGCATTAAATAAACATAAGTAATACGCACGACAGCCAATTGCATTTTATGCAAATGTCATTGAGCTCTTTTTCGTCGTTTTTCTCTCAAGGGAGATGGACAAAACTGGAAACCAGAAAGTAAAAACCACAAAATAATTATCTATTTGAACTGTGGTTCAAGTATCCGCCGAGCTGTGAAATAAATAAGCTTGTTAACTGCCCATTGGCAGTGATTGATTATGAAAAAAGCCAAAGTGGAATAAATGCTTTATACAACTAGCATTATTTGTGTAACAGTAAAATTATATGGATATTTATCTGATATTTATCTTAACTGCATATTGATCATGTGTACAAATGTCATCAGTATCAGCTAAGAAACACGAAACTAAATCGTATATTAATATTTGTGGGTGTAATTTACGGAAAGGTTATTAGTAAGTATTCTAGAATGAATTATATATGTACATATATGATGAAATTGAGCATTGTATTTGAAGAAAATTTCGATAAATGAATAAAATTGATTACGCATTGTGTTAGCTGCTTGAGAAGCTCATTTCAATAGAGGGAATATCTCAGATGCCAACCAGCAAAATCTTACACACACATTTGGCTAAGGTTATTGACTGACTAAGGCCAGAATGCATTAGCCATGGATAAGTATGTGAGTGGGGAGCCTGTCTGCTGTCCGTCCGTCTCTCCGTCTGTCTGACTGTGTGACTGTGTGGCTGCCCCCCCAGGAGTAGATGGCAACTCCAATTGCAAGACAAATGATGCCAAGGCAGCAGAAAGAGTCGCATCCCGATAATGACAATATTTTTGTTGTCATTTGAATATGACAAAAAACAATGAGTTTCTTCTGCTCCTTGTTGAATGTCGCCGGGCAAAGTGAAGCGGAAATTTGTCATTTATCATGCGATGAAATTTCGCATAATGCAAAACTTCCCGAAAAACACACACAAATTGGTTTGTTGCATCGCTAACGATCTATCTCACTCTCTCACTCCCTGTCTGTCTCTCTCTCTCTCTCTCTCTCTCTCGATCATATATCAAAATCGCACGTTTGCATTGTGCTTGGTGGGTGGGCAACAGCCAAATTTGGTTTAATTAATGGTATTCCATTCGCGAACGGAGCGGAGCGAAGCCAAAGCTGGCCAGAAAGTCAGTCAGCCAACTGAGCAAACTGACCAAACCAAAGACAAACATTTCGCGCACTCAAATTAAATGAAAATATTTGCGCAATGAAACAAATTAGTTTTGTATTGTTTCGCATTTGCAGCGCCGCTGGGCATAACAGCTACAAAGTGCAACTAGCCAAGGGACCACAAAGAAACTAAACAATCTTCAAATTTTAGCCTTATATGTTTAGAAGAAAGTAGAAACTATAAACAACATTCTTATGATAATGAGCACTAATAAAAATCAAATCTACGTTGACAAGAGTCTGGGAATTGAATAAGAAGTCTAATTTAACAACAGTTATAGTAAGATTATTATATTATTAATATAATAATTTATTATTAATTAATGATCTTGAAAAGCTTTTACTGCTCTTCTCTTCTGCAAGAGTTGTAAGGTAAATACTTCATTAATAATTAATTCATAAAATACAAAAAAAAGAATGCATTTTCTCAACTTAAAAGCCAATTTTCTATACATTAAAAAACTTTAAAAATATTATATGAGCGTATTAATTAGAATTTCATTAATTATAAGTATATTTAATATTCGGTGCACTGCAAGTCCTTCAAAGTTTTCTCTGCGCTTTTTTTTCTTACTGCAAAAGTTTTTTTTTGCTAAATATTTAATTAATACTTTTTGTTTTTCTGTGCAGACGTGTGCAAAAAATGCGCAAGTGTCAAAACAAATTGTTTATATGCAAAGCGAGCACACACACCACACACACATACACACACACCACACACACATATACATAAGGGTTAATTGTTAAATGTGCGGGCCACAAACAAATGTGGCGCTGATTCCAGAAGCGTTGCGCACCAACCCTGCAACATCAAGCCAAAGCATCGGAATCGCAATTGGAATCTGTTTGCCACCCAGTTGGCAACAGTCGCCGCAAAACCCCCCAACTCTCCCACCCCCTCCGCTTACCCGTTCTCCCGGCACTTCTCTGCCTTTTGGAAAAATAAACATTGTGCGCACAAGTTGTAAAATTTCAAATTAAAAACGTGATCTCAGCGCGAATTGGAAAGTAAATTATTTGATTCTGCACTTTTCACTCGTCCCTTGGCCCACGCTCCTTGCTGCCTGCTGCTTGCTGCCTGCTGCTTGCTCCTTGTTGCCAGTTTGCAGTCCCGGAAAGCAGACAGCAGCAGCGAAAGTGCTGAAAGCTCAATAAAGCAAACAACAAAAAGGAAGGCGAAAGAAACAAAAAAAAAGGAGGCGAAACAAAAAAAATGCAGCCTGAACATTGGCGCAATAAAAAGGACATGGATGCGAAGGAGGGGCAGCAGAGGGCGCAGAGCTTGTGCGAACGCAGCGAAAAAAGGATATTGTACGTATCCTGGAGAAATGTGTTGAAAATTGTGCGCCACTGTTTCGGTTATCTCTCCATTCAGCAGCGCAGCAATAGGCAAGAATCGGGACGCGGCACGCGGCGAGGCAAACAGTTTTTATCTGGGTTCATGCAGCTGCTCCGAGCACGAACCGGGGCCATAACTCAATGATGGGTGGGCTTTTGGGCTGCTTCTTGTTCTTCTTCTACGGAAACGGAAATGCGCCACAAGCAACATTTTCAGCTGGTGGCGGACAGCTTTTGCGCCACTGTGCCATGGCAGCGGCGACGACGCCTTAATTGAGGTACAAATTGAGCTTTTGCATTGCGTCCTCCTTTATCCCTTTTATTATCGTGCGAGAAAAATTACCCTACTACATAGCACTAGAAAAAAATAGAAGAAGCACCAGCAAACTTAGCTGGCAGGAGCAGGGGGCGTGGCATACAAATTTCAAGTGAGATTTCGCCAGCGAGATTTAATGCGCTTTCTGCTTTTAGCTTTTTGCTTTTTTGTTTTTTTGTTTTTTAGGGACTGGTGAACTGAAACTACAATAAATTGAAGTGGCCTGCAGGATGGTTGGGGTGAATGCTTTATGTATGTATGTGTGTGTGTGTATGTATGTGTATGTGTATGCGGGTAATTGCAGTTTTATAGCAACTAGTTTCTGTAACGGATGCGATTGATGTGATTTTTATGGCACGCAATTCTCAAAGTGGAAAACTCTGAGTGTAATTAATCCTAGCACGATAAAATTCCCCTACGAATATCAAGCACAATTAAACTTAAGGCAGCAAAGAATGCTGAGCATTGATTACAGGCTTAAATTGTTGAAGTTGCTTAAACATCTCACGCTGAGGGACAATCGTCAAAACTGATCTGATTTTCAAAAGCAATCAGCTTTTGTTGATGCCTTGGCATGCAGAATAATATTTCCTTTAAATGTGAAAACCCTTTTCTTTTAGTTAAAATTGCAGGCGATTTGCTTCTCTTTTTTGCACAGCTCTTAATTTCTCAATTTTTGATTCTAGCAAAAAAATAGTCATGTAGTTTTCTGATTAGTTTTTAAACATTCTAACTAGTCTTTCTTTCAATTAACTGCACTTTACAATTAGTTAACATTTCAGCAGTAAAAGGCAAACTATCCCACTGAGACTTTACCGCACAAAACCGCAGCTCGATTGGACTTGCTACCAGCTAGTTCTCTTACATTCTCTTAATTTCGCTGTTTCTCTCAGTTTCTCTTGGCCAAAGAACATAATAACAGCTACAAATGCTAAACGCTGTTTTACTTACCTTTCTGCAATTTGGCGCCGCACCAACGACGACCACAAAGATGAAGATCAATCGAGGACAGGGACTCGCATTGGGACTGGAATGGGGACTGGAACGTGGACGGTAACTGTGACTGTGCCTGGGACGTAACGAGCCGCAAAACTACTGTGGCTGTTGTTGTTGTTGCTGTATTTGTTGTTGCTGTGGTTCTTGTTACTGTGGTTGTTGCTGTTGTTGTGGTTGCCCGTGGCGCAGATCTGAACGGTGGACGATGGAGCATGGAGGATGGAAGATGGCTTCGTGTGTGGTCTTCAATGTGGCAATGTCTTCTTTTAGCACGGCTCTTAGCTAAGAGCGAACCAAAGAGCGAAACTGTGAATTGCCAGCTGGAAGCTATGCACTCTGAAAAATATAAGCAATACAAGTTGAAGGAACAAGCTTTGAAAAATAGGATTATCAATTCAAAAGGACATTTTGTAAGTTTTTTAAATTTCTGTGTATTTTATGTACTAAGTGGGAATTTCTCTAAAACTCGTGAATATTTGTATAAAAATCAGTTCCTAATCTTCTTTCCAAAACTAACTCAAAAAATAATTTAAAAATTGCTACATTTGTTTCTAAAAAATTGCAATTCTGTTAAATAGGAGAATTTCTTTAAAATTAAAAGGTGGACATAACAGTGGAGCTAATTCTAGAATTGTATTTAGAACATATGTTTTTGGCGAGTGTGGAAGCTGAGAACAGTGGGCAAAGTAGCTGGGATCACGTAGACAAAGCAATGGGTTCGAATTGGATTCGATGCTTGATGGCCAAAGTGTCAATAATTTTAAGTGCAGCACATTTCTGGCTTTGGACTTTGGGCTGTGTGTTGTTGGAGGATGCTCTCTTGGAGGCGACTCCGATCTGTGGCGCTCTTCGCATTCGCATTCGTAATCGCGAATCTTGCAATGCCGCTCTGCGCTTTCGAATCGCATACATATTAATCACTCCTAATGGACTGCAATTGAATTTCAAGTAATCATCGAGTGCCTCAACTTGGGGCAAGCTTAATAGCCGCTGCGGCTGCTGTTACTGCTGCAATCGTTGTTGTTGCTGTTGTTGCTGTTGCCGACTGCCACTCGCCAATGGTTTTAAGCCAAACGCAACTTGGGTGGTCCAGATGCCGTGTCTGTGGACTCTGTGAGCTCTTTGTGCCTCCAACTGTGGCATGTACGAGTTGGAGGCTGCAACTGAGACTCTTTATGATCGCTGATGTTTGTTGGCTGTTTGTTGTTGTTGTTGTTGTCGCGGCTGGGCCAAAGGTTTCGTTCGAGCCGTTTTGCAAGATGCGGAAAAACCTTTTACACGCTACCTTGATGAGCAGCGGCCAATGTCCAGTTGGGAATTGGAAAACTCAATTTGATGGCAACAACAACCAACAACAACAGCTAACAGGAACATCGAAGAAGAAGAACAACAACAACTAACTATAATGACTGCAATTTTTCATAAAACTCACAGCTAATTAAGTTTTGGAATGTTTTGCTTACGAAATTAATTTAATGTTCCACGAAAATTCAAAAGTGATCAGCCACAGATACTGATACAGCAGATGCAGATACAGATACAGATACAGATGCAGATATACAGTAGCTGTGTGCAGTTAGTTGCTGTTGAGCGCCTGATGAGCATCATTAGTTAAGCGTCGAAATTCCACGTAAATCGAGAATTCCATGCAACAAAGCAGCAGACGCACAAGACGCACACGACTCAGAGAGGCACAGAGACTCAGAGAATCGAGAATCGCTTCACCTGCGCATCGAACTTCTCTGGGGACACCTTCGACAATCGATCGCTGGCCGGACAACATGTGCAACTGCTTCAACTGGACATGGGACACATGTGTGCATCGCAGTGGTGTTGCTCAAATTGAAAAATTTGAATCGACAGCAAAACGGCAGCTCAATTTTCGCTCGAGCCGTGTTTTCGCATCGATCACTGAGCAGACACGGCTTATGTGTTATTCACATCATCACAAAAACAAAAAAACGAAAAAGAAAAAAGAAAACCAGTAAGCCAGAAAGAACATAGAGTCGAGTGTGCTCGACTAGAAAATACTCTGTACTTGGCTCTTTATTGATTGCTCGTAAACGTGTGAAGACTAAAGTTGACATCAAAATATTTGAATACTTCAAAGCCTTATCTCTAATATTAATGGTCTTTCGCTCTTAGAACCTCGAAGATATGGCTAAAGAACTGAAATCGATATTTATATTATTGGGCCAATTAATGAGTAAACAAATTAAACTATTTTTGCTTGTGGTATATGATTTAAAATATCTGCTCTATAGCTGTCTCTCAGGGATATATCTTCCTGAAGGGCTATCAGGAAATCTGCTGTTGGATTTAGCATATTTCATTGCTTAAGAGGTATTTAAAAATGAAATGGGATCGATTAGCGTGTTATGTTATCCAGTTCTTGTTGTGCTTGTTGCCATCTGGCTAATTGACAAGATGATTTCTAATTAGACCACCGAGCCAGAACCAGAGCCAAGACGAGACCAGCAATCGTGGGCTGCCTGTAAAATAGCCAATAGGCAAAATTAGCTTGGCTCTGCGCATTACTTTATATATATTATGGAGCTGAAAGTGTCGCACGTAGAGCAACGGAAGGCAGACAGGCAGGCAGGCCAAGGCAGGCCAAGGCAACTCGGCTAATTTACACGCGCAGGTGTCAGTCCGTCGACAGGGCCAGAGACCTAAATTGATGCCGATAACCCGAACGGGGCCGAGAGACCAAGAGAAGACCAGGCCCAGTCCAGACCGGACCACAACGCGTCGAGTGTGGCCCTTTTATTATATATGCTTTTTTGCTGGGCTGCGTGTCCGCGTGCTGTTGGCGATAAATTATGGCTTAATTAAACTAAAAAGAAAAGAATTGTGTGTTTTATACATAATACAACACATAATATATATATTCATATATATATACTACACATATGCTCTCTTTGTGTCCCTGCGCATAATTAAAAGCCAAGTTTGAGTCTAGCACAATTGTGAAAAACAAGTTCGAATGCTGTAGTCGAGAGAGCTCGACTAGAAGCTGCCCTTAATAAAGCTGTTAATTATATAGTTTGTTCGATGTGATAATTAGGTTTCAGCTAAATAACAGCTGACTTTCTTATCCGATCTTAAGACAACATTTACAATCGATTATAAATATATCTGGGTATAAAATTGATCTGCCTGGGGTATTCCAGAACTTGTATGCCAAAGCTCATATAGATCGGCTGTTTAAGCAGATCATTGACATATGTATGCCTCTTATGGGTTAGGTCAACTTATTTATACCCTTTCTCGCATTGTTAATGGGCTCGGGTTATACAGAAAAGGTTGCACACGATTTATGCATTCACGCAACATATTAATCAGCGCTCTCTGATCGGCAATTAAATTCCGTGTAGCCCCTCGACGACAAACGAATGCACTTAGACAATTGACACAACTCCAGCAAACAGAAAACATTTCGAGTCGACTGTCAGCGATGCCAATCGTCAAACGTCGATCGTAGATTGAGTCAATGAGTCAATGAGTCAATGAGTCAATGAGTGAATGCAGTGATTACAGTGAATGCAGTGGACAGCAATGCATCAATGCGATAGCCGTTCGTAATTAATCGAAGTGAGCAGGCAAAAGTGTTGATGGACTCAACTTTGACTTTGATGGAGTTGCAGTTGCAGTTGTAGCTGAAGCTGCAGTTGCAGTTGAAGTGAGTCACAATTTGTTTTGGATACTTATCAATAGACGATCTGTGTGCTGGCCCTGCCCAAAAATCAAATTTGATGAGTGTTTTGTACAGTGACAAATGTGTGACAACAAATCACTTTCATTGATTAAGATCACTTGAGTTATGCTGCATCAGTTTTGGAGAAGCAACAAACATGAAAAGAAAACGCACTCATTGAATGTAAAGAGATCAATTTTAATGCATATAATTATCTATTGGAATGTTGTAGGATTATAGTAGTACTATATATATATATATAGTTTGTACTTGTTGAAGTAGAAAAAAGTATAAGAATATTATTTAGTTACAACAGAAGTCACATTATCAGTCAAATGCATGCCACATGTTTCAGCAACATGTTTGGATGCAAAACTTTGTGAAAGTGTATCAGGTGCAAGCAACAAGGTTCAAGGTGGTCCAGCGAACTGTGATCTGTGATCTGTGCCATCTGCAAACCCTTAAGCCCTAAACAGACTGAGACAGACTGAGCCACCGAGCAGTGGTTTGCTCCACATATCTCTATATTTTTTCGGGGCAACTTGTGGTGTGGTCCACACAATTGAGCCATCACAGCATCAATGACCAAAGCGAAATCAACACTAAAAACGAGCCGAGACGAAACGAGAGAGAGGGAGAAAAGTGCCAGCTTTGATTAACCCAAGCACAAAAGGAGTGGCCCACGCTATGTGGCACTCAAGTGCCAAAACATGACAAGGCACAGATCCTGCAATGCATATGTGAATATAAATATATATATATGTATGTGTGTGTGGCCATCGATGAAGCGCCTCCAAAGTACCAGGAATCAAGCACTCAACGGCTTAAGTGTGCGCCACAAAATAAGAAAGAGAAAAAAGTATAAAATATAAAATATGCCAGGTTGTTGGTGTCTCCAAAAATACAGAAAGAAAGAAAAGTCGCACGATCATCGACACCGACGGTCGAGGATCGAGGCAAGAGGATCGAGGCTGGAGGATCGAAGATCGGGCAACGAGAATCTGCGCCATCTGCAGCCTCTTAATTTGACACAAAACAAGATCAAATGTCACTCATCATAACTGGCAGGCTGAGACAGACTGAGCGAAATTGTACGCACTGTACACTGCGCAAAACAAATGATTCGTTTTGATAGAGCTATCATTTTTATTCAACATTTCACATTTTCACATTCTGTGGGTTTTTTTTTTTCGTAAATACTTAGCGAAATCTAATTTTAATTCAAATGTTGCTGACTTAAAGACGCTAACTTCGGTTAGAGAATATATTCTCTTTTCTTCTTTATTTGTGTTTTTTTTTGAGTGTATTACGCTGTTTACAGGACACGCATGCGTATGAGCATGATGTTGAGCTCTGGCCGCAATGATCGCCTCTTAATATGCAGGCGCGCATGCGCCGACCGACTTAAGATTGGCCCCAACAGCAGCAGCAGCAACAACAATGAACCTTTGTCCAAGTTGCAACTGCAACTGTCACTCGTTGGTGGGTCTTTGCACTTGCACCCGAGATGCGAACGAACCCTGAGGATCGTGCCTTGCCCGTTTCCCCTTCCTCCCCTTCTACTTCCCGTCCCTCTACTTGTCTTTTGCCGTAGCTCTAATGCGCACGCCCTTAGCATAATTAATGTGGATTCGGTTGCTGCAAACTGAAACTGAACCTTCATAATTTTTGGTGACATTTCCTCCTTTCAACAGCAACAACAACAGCAACAACAACGACAACAACCACACTATTTATTTATGAGTCTCAATTTGTATGTCCGACTCGCAACGCGACTCGGCCTCGATTAATTGGACCTCCACGAAAGCGGTCGGCTACTGTGCATATTCATTTGCGGCGGGGATTAAGGATGCGGTTAGGGTTAAGGCTCGGGGCAACCCTCGCTGGGCTCATTTAGAGCTCATTCTCATTCTCATTATTTAATTATATTCAAAGCGATCGATTCCACAAACTGACTGACTGACTGATTGACTAGCTAACTGACTGACTGAGTGAGTGATTGTCTGCTTGTTGGTATATTTCTGGGAATCGTCTACGTGCGACTGCCTGTGGCGACCTTGCCACTGCTTGTGGCACTTGCATTGTGCGACTTTTAGCGACACTCTTGCATTTCGCATTGTTTATAATTTATGCAAGTAATGTTGTGATTGGTGTGTGCACACACCCACACACGCACACCCTCTGTCGAGTCCCATTCCCATTCCCAGACGCAATCAATTTCTGTTTTGACAGTGCCACAGTTGTCACCAGGGACGGCTTGAAGTGTGTGTCCAATTGATGTTTTGAACTGGCTGCTACTTGGGCTTGTCTTGCCGCAGATGTTTTCAGTTTGATCAAAAAGCCAATATCAAACAGTCGCGCAGGACATCTGGTTCTGGTTGTCCTGGTGACACTTTTATAACACTTTAAATGTTGTTTAGGTTTTGCGTTACGTGTTTATTGCCACCGAGTCCAGGCAGTCCTGCAACCAGCACTTGGACATGCGTGTCCAATCGCGTTAAGCGAAGAGCCACGCATAACAAAAGGGTTGCTCAGCATTTGCTGTGTTGGTGCGGGGGGGAGGGGGGCGTGGTTGGTTGGGCGCATTGATACAATTAAAATTGCTGCAAATGTGCCATGAAAATGCAATTCAAGGGTTGGGCCCACATCGTTAGATTTTACGATGCGGCTTTGGCTGCCATTACTCGCTTACCCCCCAACCCCTTACACCATCCCCCAGCAATCTTAAAAGCTATGTGCACGCAGCATTCCTTTTTGCTCTAATTGAATTGAAAAACCAATAGACAGTGAAACATTCAAACAGTCGTTAACCAAGTTTCCACATAATCATAACTATTTTCGTAACGAACTTGGCCAAGATAGAATTCACGTTTTGGCAAGTCCATAAACATAGTGACACCCAGCTATTGCCCACCCGCCGCCCCTTTCCCCACTGTGTGGCAGAGTGTAGTCCACAGCGGCAGGTAAATGGCTTGTTTTGCATGTTAACAAGATACTTCCGGGCCAATGGCAAACGGCAAACGGCAGTGTTAACCACGTCGTGTAGTCATTTACTCGATGACTCCGCAGCTCGTTAGTTGAGGTATTTTACTTTTATTTTCTTGCACGGACTACTCATTATAATGTTAATTAAATTCTGTTTTTTATTTTCACATTTTTATATGTCACTAATAACAATTAAGCAGTTTTATTGCATAATTAACCCCACCCAAAGTGCAGCAGCAGCAGAAGAATTCTTTCCCATAAGCATAAGGAAAAGAAAGTTATTTTATTTACCAATTAAAAGGTTACAGTTTTGTATTATAATAATAAATAAAATACAAACTGCATTTATTATGTACTTTAATTTAATTTAATTTAACTTAATAATTCCTTTATTATTTTATTCAATTTAATTTATGACTTTAACTTATTATTTTAAAAGCTTTTAAAAATTGTTGGTTATTTTTAGGCCAGCTTAACGCGAATTCATTCTAAGTCTAATCTTTATAGCTTCCAAACTGTGGAACTGATCGGACTTTACATATATTCAAATGAGTCGCAGACGTTTGCATCAATGTGTTTCAAAGGTGTCCAAATGTATTTACCAGATTTAAATAGATTTAATAATAATATGAAAACCAACAATGTGAATGTGTATTTATTATTTCTATTGTTATTTTTCATATTATTATATCTAATCATCAAATTGTTGTTATATGCCACCAATGAATCCCCATTTAAATGTACATAAAGTACCAGTTAAATAACTTAAAATCAATGAAAATGAACTGCTCCATAAATTGTTGAAAGCTGAAACTGAAACCAAAAGCTGACAAACCTAGACATGTCAGTCAACTTGTTGCAAGTTGGAAAAATGTGCATATTATGGAAATGGCCCTGTTCGAAAGTGGATATTCCTGATGCCACAAAGAACGAGACAAAGGAAGAGCTCAGAGTTGATGACTGCTCGAGAGAACACACTTCCATATATATATATGTATATATATATATATATATTCATGCCTGCTTGCATATGGCTCAATAATCTGGCTAAAATGAGACTCATTTAGTCTATCAAGTTATCGTTTAAGTCGCATTTGGCTCCCACGCCTCGCTGCTCACACTTCCAAGTTGCAGTTGTTGTTGTGGTTGTTGCAGTTGTTGTTGCTGTTGTTGTTGTCTGCGCAGGCGTAATGAAGCGCAGGCAATGTCAATGTACGCAGATCCCAAAGTGCGATTGGCGCAACGCTATCCGACGTGGGTGGTCGCCAAATGAGCGACGGGATAGAAGAGGGCGTGGGACCACACCCACACCCACATGCGTATATCGCTATTGAGATCAATTGGGCTAAACGGCAGAGACAGAGAGAGATAGACATAGAGAGAGAGAGAGAGATTTGGATTTGCATGCTGAGTAAAGCTCATTAAAAAGTGCCCCCCACAAATTAGAATGTGAAAATGGTGTATAAATCTTTTCTCAAAGTGTAAAGACCCAAACACAGATTCAGACACAAACACAAACACAAACACAGATACAGATACGGATGCTGGAGAAGCACATCGTTTGTAATGCCGGCACTTGAGCGCATTTCGTTGTAACTTTGTGTTTCATTAATAATCCAGCCAGCGGAAACTGCCGCAGACAGAGCTGCAGAGAGAGAGAGAGAGAGAGAGAGAGAGAGACAGTGAGAGAGAGAGCAAGAGAGATGGAGAGAGGATACTGTGGTACAGCCACATAAATCTTGTGTCGCATAATTACAGTTAAAATTTATAAGCTTATCTCTTTAGCCGCAAATTTATTAGCGTGTTACAGCTGGCCAAAAGGGAACGCTGCAGTTCGTCAAAGTCCAACGTTGTTGCAACAACAACAACATAAACTACAACAGCAACAACAACAGCAGCTGCAGCAAGGAGTCTGAGATGCCGCGCTCATTATGGCCAAGTATCGAAAAATGCGTATTTAAAACGGCGTGAAAAACAATTTGTTGCCAATTTTATGACACCTCGCGCCTTGCCACAACTCATCCAACAGACGAGCATCGTGCGGCAAGTGAAGCTCCAGCGTAGTCGAAGAACAACAAGATGCTCAGATGCTTTGCGTTGCTAACAAATTCATTTAAAATCCGCGACCACACTGAGCCAAAAAGTGTTCTTTGAAGTTTTAAATTTTAGTTTGAATATATTTAGAACATTCTTCATATCCAAATCAATCAGTATAGTTATTAAATGAAGTCAATTGATATGGACTCAAGTCAGAAATATTTACTACCATAATTTTTACACTTAAAACAAGTGCAAAAAATGCTTGTTCTAAGCTTGAGAACTTAAATGTTTAATTCCAGCTGAATTGGTTTTATTTTAACTTCTGATTTGGTTTTATTTCAAATCTAGAGCAGCTCGAATGAAAACTTTTCATTTTACTTCAAGTAAGCAGGGTCTTAATTTAAGAATTTTGTGAACATGTTTGAAGAACGCAGCTATTTGAAAATAATGGCAAACCTTTGATATGAAAAGGCCTTTATGAAATAGGGTTTTTTGGTTGTTGACCAAATTATCTTATCGATTTTCTCTCAGTGTATGCTGGCTTTTGTAGCTGAGACTATAGCTGTTGCTGTGAGTGTGACTGTGGTCGGGCCGAAAGCGGTACTAAGTGTCAACCCCATAGATTTATGCGTATTGTCTTTTTTCGGGTTACTCGGGCTCACATTCCGGGAAGGCGGCAAACGGATACCGGGACTGAGACTGGGACTGAGACTGGGACTGGGAATGGGACTGGAGCCAAGGCTGATGCTGATGCTGCGGCTGCCAACCGACTGCCGAACATTAATCATTGGGGGCCAGCAGCATTTGCGGCAGCTCTCGAGGCGTTGTAATGTGGCTCAGTCTCAGTCTCAGCATCAGCTTTTGACTCGCATCTGGGATGTGGGCACTTCTCGGACTGTGGGCCTTTTTTGGCGGGATTAATGTACGTGGAGCGCAAGGTATTTTGAATGGGCTTTTTATGGTCACATTTATTGAATTTATAACGTAATATACTCGCGCCATGACTCATTCTTAGAGTTGCACATCCACAAAACAGCTATCCCCTATCCCCCCACCACGTCCCCAGCTACAGTTTGCTGGTTCCGATTCAAGGCGAGAGCGATAAAAAATTATGCTTTAACAAAATACTCAACTATAAATTCAACAAAATATTACTAAACTTAAATCGACTTTTTATGAAGTCATCTGCACGCCGAGCGCGTGCCATAAAAATGCACTTAGGCAAACAACACCCACACTCTGACAAACAACTTGATCCCGATTCCCCGTTCTCAATCCCATTCTCATTCCCTGGCCATTCCTTGCCACCTTGCCTCTTGCCCCTGGCCATGCAAATAAACTGCACTTTGTTATAAGTCGTGAGTCAAGCTTCGAATTGCCTTCAAGTTTTGTTTTTGGTTTGTCACCCAAAAAGACCAAAAGTGTCTCCAATATTGAAACCCAATCCCAAACTGTAAATCATCCACAAAATTAAGATGTTTTTGTGCCCAATCGAAGCTGTTGCTTTTATTGTTATTGTCACTGTTACTGTTATTGCTGTTCTGCGACTGCCAAATATTTGTAAAAAATAAAAATAAATAAATAAAAAAAGTTCAGTATCCAAATAAATGAGAGAATTCGCTGATCTCGATTACGATTTTATGTAGACTAACAAATACTCTATAAACATGAAATGAATAATAATAGTTTTCAAGCAAACTTTGGCATGACCAGAACCATTTTCTTATAAAAAATCGATACTTAGCTGCTCGCCTTAGCTGCTTACAGCATTTGTCCTTGGAGGCGCCACAATTTGAGCTCTGCAGCAAGCAGAAGCAACAACTAAAAGGCAAAACATTTATTTGGTTTTTGGCTTGCGCTGCTCAATTTGATTTTGCATGCTGACGAAACAAACCAATTACTTTGAATTACCGACACGACATGTAACAATAACTACTCATTTCCCCGATCATCAAACACTAAAAAAGACGCCTACACTACAAAAAAAAAAACGAGTTAAACTCTCTCTCCCAATAATTGCTCAATTATAAATTTCACTCGGCAGCCATTACTCTTCGGCAGTGACTTAAGCAGTAGCAAGCAAAGCAATAGCAACTCCAAAATCGAATTATATATACATATGTATATATATGCATATATATGTATGTGTGTACGTATGTGTGCATGTATGTATGTAATTACATTTGAGGATGCTGACAAATTTTCCATATTAATGAAACGATTTTAAAAGCAATCTCTTTTTTTTTTGATTTGATTTTTGATTAGAATTCGTGTAAAAGTGCCGTCTTCAAATGATTCCATCTGCTTTTTAAGTACTTTTCCATCCAAAGCAGTTTTGAACACATTTCGAATGTATTTTGAATTATTCGAAATTCGCATGGGTTAAGTAAGTAATCATGTTTGAATTTGTATATTCGTGGGACCCATCACATCATAATGCTTCAGAGTGATCGGATTTACTCATCATCATCTTAATAAATTCGAGTATGGCATATATATACATATTATTTTGGCATTTCTTGCACTGTCTCCACTCCTCTCCTCTCCTCTCCTCTCCTATCCTCAATCCTCGGCATGACAGACACTTTTAACACCTACGCGTCGCTTTTTCTGCTGCACTTCAAGCAAAAAATAAAACAAAAAAATGTTTTTAAAGCGTCCGCCGTCGCCAAGGTGTCAATTTGTGCCGTTGGCATTGCGAGCACACACCTGCACACACACACACACACACACATACAGGCAAAGATTTACCGACTTTGTGTTGCTGTTTATTTTGTTATTGTATTATTTTCTTTGACGACGCCGTATGCAAATTTAATGGCTAAATTAGACAGAAAAACGTTAACGTTTTCTGGCCGTTTTCAGGCATGGGCAGCAACTATTAGGCGTGATTATGGGCCAAGATTGCTTTCGAGCCATAATTTGCATAATGAATTTAATGCGATTGTAATACCAGCAATTGTCGATCCCCACCTAAATCGCCCGACTCCAACTCCAACTCCAGCTCAATCTCGATCATCATTAATTGAGTAATTAATGCCAACGCCCACGGCCCATTAAAGCATTAGCAGATAACGAGCTATATAAAGAACATTAATGATCATCAGATCATCATCATAATGATCAGTGGCAGATCTCCCAAGACCTGGGGACCACCTATCTCGATAATATGCAAAACTAGAATTAAGCAAATCAAAACAGCGACATATGTATAATTTAAATGTTTATTAATTTATTTATTTTACTTGTGAACGTTTCTTTTCTTTTTTTGTTTATATTTTTTCTCTCTTCTTCTTCTTCTCGTTTTTTGTTTTTTGTTGTTTGTTTGTTTGTTTTTTGTTTTTTTTTGTTTGTTAATTTATTGTACAAAAACACGCAGAGCAGCTGATAAAACTTGGCAAATTCGCGTCGCGTGCTCCGAGAGGGGGACTAGAATATTTTACAACTTAATTGTTAGGAAACTTTAAGCACTAAACTTATACGATACGCTATAAATATTAAAATATATATTATTGTTAATAATAGTAAATTTAGTGTGTTTATATATATATACGATTGCCCTATGATGGTTCCGCCGATGAAGCCGCCGCCGCCGCCGCCGCTGCCGCCTCCTGCAGCTCCTGCATCTCCTCCTCCTCACGGGTCAGCGGCACCGTCGAGTGGTTGTAGAGTCCCTGCGCCATCAGCTGGAGGGCGAGCGGATTCTTGGTGCCACTCGACTTTTTCAGCTTGGCTCGCTTGTTCTGGAACCAGATCTTGATCTGTGCCTCATTTAGACCCAACTCGCCGCTCAGCTGCTGACGGCGCTTCTCTGTCAAATACCGATTCTCATTAAACTCATGCTGTGAAAAGAGAGACAGAGAGAGAGAGAGAGAAAAAGAGACAGAGAGCAGATTGTGAGTTAGTCTGTGACTCTTAGAACACTTTATAAAGAATATCTGCCTTATACTTAAAGCAATTCTAATCTAAGTTTTCAAAAATGCAGATTGATTTGTTTGTTGGCGAGTGTTGTTATTGGTTGGATGGACTCACCTTCAGTCTGGCCAGCTGTGCGCCGCTGAAGGCAGTGCGTGGTCGCTTATCCTCGGACACATTGTTGCCATTGCCGCCACAGCCGGAGTTGCCATCCGGATCGGACTTGTCGCCGCTGCCGCCGCCGCCGCCGCCCGCCGCACTCGTTGCCGCTGACTTCTTGGGTTTGCGTGTTCGCGGACCTGCCGGATAGAGAAGGAGGGCGAAACGGTCATAAAAATTCCACACGGCGACGTTAATGGCAACAACATGACTGGACCCTGCCTGGACCGACTCCTCGACTCCTGTACTGCGGTACTCCAGTACACCAACTGGCTGCCAACTCATCGCGCACACATAAATCCTGCTGCTCATATATGCAATGCTTATGGCCAGCAATTAATTCACATTTAAATGCGCCACAGACACAACCCCTGGCTGGCAATGACCCGGCATCCCACAACCCCTACAACCCCCCCTCACACACCACCCACTCCTCACTCCTAGCTCCGGCTTGGCCAAAACAATTAAAGTTTTCGAAAATTTGTGCGCGTCATTTTCGAAAAGTAATCAACGCAATGACTTTTGACTGTGGCTAATTTTCCGTACAGCAGAAGTCAACCGCCCCGGAAAATGCCCCCCCTCTTCACAGAGAAAATGCTGTCTTCACTTTTCTCTCGACTTGAGTTGTCTTCCATTTAATTAACAGCTGCGCCGCAGACAAGCGCAGAGAATCGAACGTCTCGGAGATGGAATCCTCCTCCAGCACGCCCACAATTTGCCCCACTCAATGTGGGGGTGGCTGAAAAGTTTTGCTGTGGGTGGATTCTACTAAATATTGAATTGCTATGCAAATAGCCAGAACAGTCGTAAAAAGGGTTTAGTTGGCCAAAGTTGAGCTCATGTTCAAGAAATAGTTGCCACTGAAACGGAAATGAAGCAATTATGAGGTTTACTAATGGGCATTTCTTGCAACCCATAACAACGTGCCACGAGTGGCCGCAACTTGTTTCGCTTGCGGTTATCTAGAATGTCTTTTGGCTCCACAAATATTTTGTAATTTCAACACGCATTCATCATAAGGCCGTTTTAAGATAACTCGCACATATCTACCTCAAATGACATTCAATGCTTTTGTGAGTTACAGTTTGTAACTTGCAAGGAATTTATTTATACCATTTGTAGATGACCTCACTAGCTGAGCTTACTACTTATTTAAGTAAAAAATAAAGCAAATATTCCAAAATTGCAGTCTCTGGCTTCTATATTCATACAAACACAACATATATTGGCTCAGTGGTGTTTGCTCCTGCCTGTTACAAACTTGTCCACATGTGAGAAAACCTGTTACCAAAAAATACTTTTACATTTAGTGTGCTCAACTTTTAGCTAATCCTAACTATATTAAAGATACCGATGTTCCATCTAGTTAGTGTTACCTGGTGAAAGATTTGCAGAAGATTAGATTAGTCATAATCATATCACTATGCTTTATTTGACATCACATATCTCAGCCATGCAGTTTCCTCTCACATCAAATACTTGTTCGTAAACAGAATTAGCATTGAGAGAAAAGTGCTAATCATATATCCCACTATAATCTCAGTTACTGTATCTCATCCACTCATCTTCCTCTCCCATCAGATAGATGTTCTGCCATATCTTATAACCCTAAATAATCTCATGACATATTTCCGCCACTCATCTGCCCCGCACATCGAATAATTTTTCAAGTATTTTGTTGACCATTGTTGGCCATTTTCCAGTCAATCTTGGCATCTTGTACTCACTTCGTCCTGCAATGGGAAAGAAAGGAAAAGAAAAACATTAAACTTGTTGTTTAAGATAGACAATTGAAAATTAAATTTGCTTTTAACGCGAATCAATAAAATATATCGAAAATTGATTAAATTCCAGGCACAAGAAAAGTTTTCGCTCGCTGCGAGAAACGTGTAAAAATTCCAAGCAATGAAAACCCAATCTTCAATCCTGCGATACACACAGAGTGTCGCTGTCTCTGTCTCTCTAAGTGTATCTCTCTCTCTCTCTCTCGCTGGCTGTGGATTTTGAACAACCTTCAAAACAAATGTACCGGAACTAATGGCAACCAAGTCATGCCCTAAGTTAAATCGTTGGAAAAATTGAACAAATCAATTTTGTCAACAAAATGCCGAAGCTGCCAACGGGCGCAAAATTAAACCAGCAAGCAAAAAAAAAAAAGCAACAAAAAAAAAACAGAAAAAAAGGAAAACATTAACAGTACATTGGCAGCGTGCCTGCACGTGCTTGTCCACAAATTGTGGCAGGAGAAGTGGGCGTTGGGCGTGACGGCTGAGGTGTTATCACGGTTTTAAATTTCACACGCAGCCCAACAACAAGCAACAAACAACAAACAGCAACAACAACAATTGTAAAATAAACAACAACAGACCTTGAACATGTCAGACAGCCAGGAGACGACGCGACGGCGACTCTTGCCTCGTCATCGGCCACCAGGGCACACCATAGACTCTGACCCACACCCCACCCGCACCTGCACCCCCACTCCATCCCCTGAGTGACGCATGTTGCCAAGCAGATAAGCCAAGGGGCACAAGTTGCATACCAAGGCATCGCAAGGACATTGCCAAGGGGTTGCCACAAGCGCACTTGGCAGCTTGCCCGCTTGCCAGCCCTCTTCACCCGGCTGTAAGCTGCAACAATTGCTGCCTCAAATCTGTTGCCCATTTTTTTCTTCTTTTTTTTTGAGATTTGTGATTTATGGCGTGCTAAATTTTTCATTGCTTGCTGTGCGAAATTTGACACAATAAAAAGTTTTTAATGTTTATGGTTGTCCTTGCCACTGGTCCTGCTGAAAGGATGCGCTCTAAATGGTCACTTGTCAAATTGGCTTTAATAGAAATTATATGAACTCAATCAACGTTGAATCTGAGGAGCAGACAACTTTGACAGAATGTTGTCATGGCATTATAATAATGCACTTATAAAATAATCCATCTTCTATGCAAACATTTAAATGGGTGTATGAAAAACTTTGCTGCTTGAATAGTTATCTTAGCCATACTCAACAGTTATGATATACATATATTCATATACGGATTAAAGAATTTAAATTGTGCTCGTACATTTCCCAATACATTTTTCATCAATGGTCTTTACAACCTTGACTGGATATTTTTATTGCTTTTTATAATTGCTACTTTTGCTAAAATACCAAATTTTATCGATAGATTTTATATATAAAATAATAACATTTTAACTGGTTTTGAATTGATAAAATAATTAAATTCTTTATACCACTTAAGCTCGAACATTAACATTAACTGTTTGGTTTAACATGGACACGCAAAAACTGCATAAATTGCTTTTCATTTGCCGAGAGAGAACATCATAAAAACAGATGCAACAGATGCAACAAAAAGCTGCACAAAAACGGGAAGATGTCTTCATCATTGGTTGTTAAACGCAATGCGCAACCCAACTTGGTAAGACTCACTGCCAGCAGCTAACAGCCAAAAGCCAACAGCCAACTGGCAACTGGCAAGCAAAAACAAAAACAAAAACAAAAACAAAGGAAACCAACTCAGAGTCAATTTGGGCATATGTTTAAAATAAGCGCATTTGTTTTATTTATGCTTAACATGAGTTGCAAATGCCAAAAACAGAATCGGAGTCGGGAGTGGAAACTGGCAGATGAGTTGCCAAATGAATGAACATGAATGAGTGCGCAATTAAATGTCAGAAAAGGAATGCAGATCAAGGAAGCAACCCATAAGATCCACATTGGGTTTGCAGCCTGCATATAGGTCAGTGAGATGAGCGGCGAGTGCACTCAAAAAAAAAAAGCGAACGTTTAGTAGAAAATCATCTATATAAATATTTAAATATTATTAGCTAGTTAATTAATAATAATTAATGAATTTCGGAAATAATGTCTAATAATCTATCAACTAAATTTGACTTGCAGACTACTAAATTCTTTTTCCAGTGTAGATGTCGCTCGCTAAATGCCTCTTTTGGGTTTAGGTAATGCACGCAAACAACTTGGCCAAGAAGAAAACGGCCACAACTGAAATTGACTTATAAAGATCTCAAACTAACGGGCCACACACAGCTTCAGAGTCTGAGCTGGAGTCGGAGTCGGAGAGTCGTCACAGGGGAACTGGCCGGTCAACTGGCCAGCTGGTTAACTTGGCCCAGACGGCGACTGAGCCATGTAAGCGATATGTTTGACAGTGTCGAAGTGTGGAGCTTGCTTCAGTTTTTCTTCTTCGGCTCGTTCTTAGTGGGGGAGGGGTGGGGGGGACTGGGGGATTGTTGTTATCGGATCTTGTTGCCCAATCTAATGATCAGTCAGCTCATTAATAAGCCATAAAAACAACACGTTTGCTATTGGAAATTTAAGCGTGGTGAAAGTGAAAGCCAATTAATCATGACAGGCCATGAAGATGATGAACAGATTAACCAAATTATCAAATCCGAAGCAGTCGAGGGAAATAACTCAGACAGGTTCTATATAACGGTATTTTCCTTTCCCTTGGGAAACACTCCAAAATTTACTTAGCTTAAATAAAATGAAGATATTTTTATCTTGGGCATATCATTTACTTATAATAAACTATGATTTATGGTATTTAATATTTATTTATTTTTCTGAAATCATGATTATTATTCCTAATCATTTTGGGCTTATACTCTAAAAATATGAGAGCCATATCTATTAATATCAAAACAACCCAAGCATAACTTTATATGTTAGATATCGGTTGCCCGTAAACCCTTTCCTTTCGCTATCAGTGCCCACAATCAAGTCGCCATTTCGCCACTTCTCTTACACGCTCCCCAGTCCCCTCGCTTGGAGGCGTGACAGGCAAATTAACGCTGCGGTTGCAAATGCCTCATAAGCATTTGACAAGCGTTCATTATGATGATGATTGACGCGACGATTGATTCGATCGCACGTTAATTGAAATGATTTACACGCCGCAATCACAGTCAAAGTCAAAGTCAAAGTTGCAAGTTGCATTCCCTACGAATATATATATATATATATATATATATGTGCATATGTCTATTTATGACAAACGATGCCGCTGAAGGCGCAAAAAAAGAGAAATAGCCAGAAACTGTCAGCGGTTTGTCTATCGCTCAATCGTTTCTTGGCTCAAATCAAAAATAGATATTACGCGCTAAATGGCTAAATGGCCAAGACGGCATGCGGAGAGGCCAACTTGTTGTTGTCTTTTGACGGCTTTTCCGAGCTTGCAACATTCCAGCGCATAATCTGCGCTGTCACATGAAAATATTTAAATATGTTTTTAATTGCTTTATCAATATTGTTGTTGCTGCTGCTGCTGCTGCTGCTGCTGGTTGCAGTTGGCTATTTGCATGTTTTGGCCATGTTGTGCATAGCAATAGGCCAACCTGTTCGATGCGCTGTGTGCGCCTTTCATCCTCCGCACTTTATTTAATATGCTTCGTTATGTGAAAGGCGTCAAAACATGTTGCACAAAAGACAAAAAAAAAAATGATAATAAAAACTGATGTCGGCTAAAAAGAAAAGTGAAGAGCAGCTGCACAGACTTAAAGGCCTCTTAAATGTGCTGGAGTGTAGGCGATTTTTATCATGTACTTACATTTATAACAAATGGAAAAAACCACAGAATTAAAATAACTATTTTAAGCCTTAATTTATTAAAATGATTAAAGTAATAAAGGAAAAAGATAAAAAGAGGATGCGTAGTAAGATAGCTGCATCAACCCAATAATACCTTGAATTAACTGAATTAACTGCAGCTTGAGCTGGTTATGAACATATCAAATTTAAGTGCATTTGGAAGCAACAAGTAAAAACTTTATTTATTTTTCAACTTTTATGTGTCTTTTTATGAAATGAAAATGAAATGAAAATTATTAAAGTTTACCAGCTGAAAGAGTCCATAAATATTTGCAGAATCTCTCAGTAAAGTGTCAGTGTCAATGCCTGACTAGATTCATTGAGAACAACACCCACGAGTTGCCACAATGCAACAATGCAACAACTTCATTTAACCTTTGCCAATTTTTCCAGACTCACGCCTTAACGCTCCAGCTGGTTGGAGCTTGAGACTCATAAGTAAATTGTGGCGATCGGATCAGATCTGTCTTGTTTATGTTTGGTATCGGTTTTCAGTTTCACACACAGACTACTTGGCGAGTAACATTGATTTGGGTCCCTGAACGAGCGAAGAGGGGACGAGGGGGGGCGCTGTGAGACCGCACATCGACATCGAAACATAATTGCAAACCACATTTTCCGCTGATATTAGCAAACAATTTCATTAAGCAAAATGCAATCAATACTTTGCCCATAAGACATCATCAGGTGGCTGTGAGGCTCTCGACATCGATACCAAACTGAAAGTATCTGTATATGTATCTGTATCTGTATCTGCATATGTGTATCTCTATCTGTGTCTGTAACTGTTGCAGTTGCAGTTGCTGCTGGGCTAATAGACTCGTTGCTCGGCTTTTGCAGCTCTTGCAACTTTGAGGTGTGAACATCTTACGCTTCTATGAATATTTCGACTAAATTAACGCCACTTCTATGGCCTCTCAATTAACGCAATAGCAATCGATAGTTTCCCCTCCCCACCCCCAGTCTGAGGTTGCTCAACACAACTCAAATTGAACTTTCACTCTAATGAACTCATCAACTATAGCTCTAGATCTTTTGGATCTTTGGGACCACCCCAAAGGCAGTCGGTTTTTGATTGTTTTCTTTATTCGTTGCGGTAGTCAACAAAAAAAAAAGGGGCAATCGTCATAAACACAAAAATTAAGGTAAAAAGCAAAGAACTTACCCAAAAAAAACAAATATCGAGAGACTATTTTGCCTAATGAATATTAAGATTACGAACGCGCTCAAGCCATTGGCCAAGGCGAGAGAAGAGAGATCAGCGATCAACGATCAGCGATCAGCGATCAACTTTTGATCCATCCGAAAGAAGTTCGACTTTTGACGTTGTTGTTGTTCTTGGTTGGCGTCTTGGCGTCAGCCACCAATAATTTGTAGATCAATAAATGTTCGCTTTATTGCTCTATTAGTGGCTCATGCTGATAGCAGTGGACTAAAGTCTCGGCTGTTTTTTAATTACGATCAACGTGTGTGGCAGCGCCAAAAGGAATTCGGCGAGAATCCCAGGGAATAAGAAAACAAATATGCGAAATAAGTATGTTCACACTATGCCCACCCAAAAACATTAACATCAATCTTCCACGGATCAAAGATGCAAAACACTTGAGGACCACACCGATGACGATGATCATGATCACGATGCGCATCACGATCATGATGATGGTGTTCTGTCAGCTCAGAGAAAAATAAAAAACAGAAAAAACATAAAACCCAAACAGACGCCGACACATGAGCATAATAATGATGATGATCAGCATCACGATGATGATGATGATCGCACATGCGCATCGATGCAGAAGATGATCAAGAAGACGACGCCTGAGACAAAGTCGAAGACGCAGACAAAGTCTCGACTGGGCAGCAATATCAGTGTCTGAACTCGGATTTGCCTCTCTCTCTGGGTCACTCGCAATGGGAAGCTTCAGATCTGCAGCCAAAGGCACCCTACACCCCAAACTGTGCGGCATGTTGGCAATTATTCTTATGACTTTTTGTATTTTTAAGCAACAGTCTAAGACATTATACTGCCAATTACGAATTGTTGCCTCAATTGATGTATTTTACTCAGTTCTCCGTTGGCCTGTTGTCTAGTCGCTGCAGCTGCACCATTTAAGTGTAGGGTATGAAGCATGTTAAATCTGAAAATGTCTTAATAAAACAATTAATAGCACAGCTGAGCTCATAAGTTTTTGTGCAGAGCGCATGATCACAAGAGCTCAAGCACAGGAGCGCATTCAAGCGCATTGCGGGTAAGGCCAGACTGATAGAATTCATAGAAATTAGCAAGACTATTTATTTAACTATTTTAATAAATGCACATTTGAAAATCTCTTCTGATTTCTACTTTTTAGATGCGTGAATTTTAGAAGCTGCAGCTTTTTGGCAAATGGAGTAGTTCTTAAATAATATTTTTGTTATCGACCACTTAAGAAGTACTTTTCTACTACTACTTTTCATATGAATCTAAAGAAATTATATAATACAAATGATTTATTACAGAGCCTGTGTCTGTCCACATTGTCAAAGATCTGTAATACATTATATGCACTTTAAAACTATAGCTTATAGAACACAAAAGAAGTTCCTTAAATATATTTAAAAGAAAAATAATTAAAACATTATTTATACAATTAATTAAGTTGCATACTTTTGTCAAACTTTTAATGGGTTGAACAGTCCGCTCCTGAGCGTTTATGTCTTTTTTTCGAAGCGACGCCGAGCCGAGTATATATCGTATATCGTATATCGTGTACATGTACTATAAAGTAATTGAAAAGCACAACAGATTGTTTTAAATATATGTATATCCACCGAGAGCCGCCCAAGTTGACCACCTGTGCGGTGGCTCAGTGGTGCTGTTTGGCTTTGCCCGTTGCGGATTTATGACCCGTTGCCAACGTGCCCTCGCTCCCCTCACCCCCCACAACAGATTTAAGCCAGGTTTCGTCGTGTGTGTGTGTGTGTGTGTGTGTGTGTCTCTGCTGATCCAACAGTTGGCGCTCTTCGCTCAAAAAGAGACGTCTTCTGCTCTTTGCGCGTTACTGTCTGTCTCTTATGCTAATTTTGAAAGGCCCAGAGTCGAGGCTGAGCCGTAGCCTCAGTCCGAGAGACCCATGTGGACCACACACGTTGCCCGATTCGCATGCCTCACATCGGACAAGGGACAGGGACAAAAGGGGGGAGGGGAATATGAATGGGGCAACCGCTGCTTTTATGGGGACCGAAAGTATTCGCCACTGGGTTTTTGGTTTGATAAATTATCGATAAAATGATGCGATCACTTTTAATTTGGTTTAGTTTACCTACCGCATTCTTGGCCAAATTAAAAGCATAAAACACACACACACACACAAAACACACACACACAGCACAAACAACAACAACAATAGCAACAACATTGGGTCTTTGAATTTAGATCTGTGACTGAAATAACTGAGCTTGATTGAAGTTGTTGCCGACGCTTGACGCTGCGGAGAGCGAGAGAGAGATGGGGGAGAGGGAGAGAGAGAGAGAGATCTTCACAGTCTGTTGTTCTTAATTAAGTTATCAAAGTTTTTATGACGTCAGCAGCTTGCAGACAAGCTGTGCGCGTGTGTGTGCGTGTGTGGGAACTGGCATCTGCAACTGGCGCCAGGGTCGCATAGAAGATGGTATAATGAAAACATGTGTATGTGTGTGTGTGTGTGTGTATGACTGTATGTGTGCGCAGTGCAGTGTATTGGGAATGTGGATCATTTACGGAGCTACTTCTTGACAATTTGTGCGCCATTTCCTGCCTGGCTGCTTGTCATGTTTACAATAAGCCTGGCCAAAGCAACAGGCAAGCAGAGCAAGGACGAACTTTTGCATACCCTGCACCAGCTACAAAATTCATAAAATCCCATATTGAGTAATATTTCATTAAAATGTTAATAGAAAAAATTTACATTTATATAGTAAACAGCAGAAAAAAGAACTAACATTTTTTAATTTCCTGATTTATTTTAAGGTAAACAGATTTTAATGATTTAAATATAAATATATAAAAAGATGTAAAAATAATGTATTATTTTATGTATAATTATTTAATTGAGTAATTTCCCAAGTAGCTTATCAAAATAATAAGCTTCTCTAAGTAGAAAAGTAATACTTAAGTAGTCCATAAAAATATGATAATATAAGAATCAAAAACTATAAAACTCAAGTTTAAACGGCAAAAATCGTTTTTATTGAACATAAGCTGATGCCTATAAAATGCTGACTATATTTATGAAAGCAAGTCTATAAAGTTGAGATCAGAGCAATGTTTCACTTTGTGCAGTAAATAATAATAACTTTATTTAACCGATACCAATAGCATTTAAAATGCTGAGCACACTACTCATTTATTTCTAAAATCAGATAGCAAAAAAGTAAGAAACCCTATATGCATATATATTATTTTTATTATATATGTATGTACATATATGTATTTATTTAAACAACCTGCTGCTGCCTGATTTTTCAGTCAGTGCAACCCTATCGATTGCATCTGAAGGCTAAGCAGTTTGTTAAAATTCTCACGCTCCTCGCTGGCGACTTTTAATTACAATCGAACAGCTGAATATCGATCGATTTGTTGTTGTCTCCAGTTGAGGGTCTCGAATCTCCGTCTCTTAAATGGCAACCGATTGCGCCTTTAATTAAGTAATTAGTGACGAGGCGAGCGCACAAAAAATAAATAAAATACCAAAAACAAAACAAACAAGAAGGGGAAACAAAAAAAAAATACAAAAAAACAAAAACAAAAAACAAACTCAGAATAATAAAAAATTCAATTCAATTTTCGCTGGTAATCTCGGCTTCAATTTCAACTGTCATCGAAGCTGAAGTTTATCTGCCTCCCCTCCACCCACACCCGTTCTCTGTTCTCTGTGTTATCCTTTCTGTAATTCCGCCCCGTACAACAAAAAAAGGAAAAACTGTCATTTGTCTATTTTTAACAGACACGCCGACATGAAGGATTTAATTAAATTCAACTCGAGCTGACAGCTTCCATGCAGCTTTGATAGCTCACAGAGGCGGGTGGATACAGAATCCGGATCCGTATCTAAACAGTCGGTATGTGTGTGTGTGTGTGCTGGTGTGTGCTGGTGTGAGTGTGGCACAAGTATCTGCTGCGTCTGCTGACGCTCAATTTTCGATTTGTTGATTTTTGATGCAACCACTTTGTCGACTTTTCGCCCTGTTGCCAAACTCGCTTTCGTTGTGAATTTGAGTTTGCAAAGTGTTTAATATGCCATTTGATTTTCTAATTGAAAACAAGTCGAGAGTGCTCGACTGGGAAATACCTAGAACCCATATTATGAATTGTATGCGTCTTAGTTATTAAAGCCAAGCCATTCATATATTGAATGATTTTCTTCCGTGTTTCTTAACTGATTTGTTCTCGCTTAGAAAAATATACTTTATAAATGGCTTGATGAGGTTTTACCACTGCTACACATAATTATATTTTATGAATTTTTTAATATTTATAAATTCGATTTTGACTTAGAGTAATTAGTAATTAGTGGATAACTAATCATTTCGAAATTGAATGTTAATTTGTAAAAAATGTTTCGGAATTCCCTTAATAAGTTCAGATTTTGTGTGTTTAAAGTGTAAATGTTAAACGCTGATTGAGTTAGAGTAGATTTGTGTAACACAAATCAACTAAGCTTTAGAGTCACAGAATATCAACTTGTAATTATGCATATCACTTAATCGTAATCAGATATTTTGATATATAAGCTCGACTATTGCAATTATCTGCTGTCTGCTTCAATTTTCACATTATTCATGCACGACATCAAATCAAATTGTAATGACTCACTTCGCAGATAATTACATTCGTGGTCTGACAGTCTAAAACAATGCTGCCCCTAACCTCTCACCCCCTTACCCCTTACCCCTTACGCCCACATCATATAAGCAGCACAAACTCAATTAGCCAAAATGAAAATGTCACCGTCATAATTTCATGAGCCAAATTGGCTGACTGGCAGCAATTTTGTTGCGCCTGCAACAATAGTAATAACTATGCCACAACTTACAATCAGCGCCAGTTGTTGCATGCCACCAGCCACAACAACCAGCATTTTGCATATGAAACCCAAAAAAAAACATAAAAAACTCGCGTTGGTAGCATAATTAGGAACACGAGTTGGCCAAGTTAGTAATATACATATAAATATATACACACAGACACACACACACACACACACAAACGTATTTGTTTTTGTGGTTGTGCAGCTTGTTGTCCGCGTCAATCAGTCAACATGCTGCAGCAATTTGATGGCTAAAAGCCACCACGCTTTTTTCTTGGTGCTTTATTTTGTTAGACAAGTCAACTCCAAATCCAGTTAAGATTGTCCGTATCCGCCGGTTTTAGCCATTTATGAAATGAAGTTATTTTGTTGCAGTTGCAGTTGCAGCTGCACCTCTGCCAACAACAAGCAACAACAACAAGTTTGACAGCCACTTTTAAATGAGTTATTAGCCTCGAGTTGACGATTTTAGCGTTTGGCAACAAGTTTATATTTCTTGTCTACAAGTTATTTGGCAACGCCCATTTAAGCAGCTTCCTTGCGCAATAATCTAACCACAAAATGGTTGCAGCGGGGCAGAGGAACAATTGAAATTCGTGTTTATCTTGCACGCTCATCATAAGCCCATAAACATAAACACTCAGTCAATATCCACCCAAAGGCAAATAGACTCTGCCTCAGCTTGAGGCAGCTTCCGCCCCTCTTGGCTGAGAGTGTGTCGACAAGATAAGCCGACATTCATGAGACCATTTAAGCACTTGAGCACAGCAGCAGCACGTGGCAGCAACACCAACCCCCCGATGAGGGTGCAAGCATTGCGAACAAGTTGTGAACAAGTCTTGGCCATCTTTATGGCAACACCCTGTTTCTGTGGAGTGGCTAATCTAAGCGAACATCATTTGGAACAAATCAATGTGCTTCTGATAAGTTTTTTTTATGACTAATTTTAATAAATAAAAAAACAAGATTTAAATTGGGATTTTTAATTTAGCAAAGAGCGAAACAAGAGAGGAGAAAAGGGGAATATATATTCAGGGGAATAGATTCAGTTAAACATAAATATAAACATGAAAACTGAAATCATTTTGAATATATAAATAATCTGATTAAAAAAGTTAGTTTCTTAGCACAGATAAATATACATTTAAACAACTCCCCCTTTTCCATTCACCCCCCTTTATCATTTGCATTGATTGCCGGGTAGGAAATTAATTACATTTTTGTTGGCAACTTGAGCAACTTGTTGAGCCAAATTGAACACTTTTAATGGCTGCCCATCAATTTGGCCGCCGTTTGTTTGGCATATATCACATTTCATTTGTAATCCATTTAATACCCTTTCCCCCGCCAAACCCCACCACTCCCCCTTCTCGTCCATTTCATTCAATCGATGTGCTTTGTCACGTTCTTTGAAGCTGAGGGGGGGAACTTTTCAAATTGGCAGCCAAATTAAATTGTTTTTCATTTGTTACTTGGCCAGAATCATGCGCAATCATTGCAGCAACCCTCGTCGTGTGTGCCACTAACACACACACACACACACACACACACACACACACACATTTTATATGTTGCGTATGCGTAATATTGTCAATGAAAACTAAACGCTTGAATCGAAGTCAAAACAAATGGAATAATTGTCGCAATTACATTTCAATTACTTTGCACAAAAAGCGACTGTCGCTTGCCACAAAAGACCAAATAAATAAAACGCTCAGACAGTTGACATGGCTCAGTTCAGCCATATATATATATATATATGTACATATTTAGGTGTATATATATGGTATATAGACGTGTTCTCTATTTAGAATCCATTGATTATTCAAAGTTGGCAAAGTTGTGACATGTTTCGGTTTTGCGGTAGCTTGTTGGACTTGTTAACACGCTAAATGTGTCTGCTACACAAAATGTATCTGTATCTGTTGCTGGATATCTGTATCTATAGACAGCACAGCCACAGAATATTAATTACCCACAACAATCAGACAGAGAGACAGGCAGACACACACAGACTGAGAGACAGACTGGGAGAGGGATAGAGCATTTTAATTCATTGCTTTGCTGCAGTTTCGATTCGATTCCAAGTTGAGGTTTCTCACAGAGTGATTGATACGCCCCGATCGGCCAGTTGTGCAACATTTTTATTGAAATTGAAACAATTTATGCACGCAATTAAATCGAAAAAGAGGCTGCCGCTGCTGCCGCTGCTGCCACTGCTGCTCCTGCTGTTGCACACTCAATGAGGACTCTGTGGCATGCAAGTAAATTTGTCTTCTCGCTGCTGCATGTGCTGCATTCACAATGTGGCAACAGTCAACAGCCAGCAGTCGCATAGAGGAAGTCCAGTGGCTCATTAAGGCCAACGAGCCAAAGCAAAATCAATTTGAGGCGTTTATTGCTGAAAATGCAACTCGTCAACAACAACAACAACAACAACAGCAGCATTGTTGTTGCATATGTGGCGCCATGAATAAAGAAATTAGCGTCATAAAATATGTCGGGAATTTCGCATAGAAAGTAAGGCTCAATTGCAATTTATAACGCTCGCCACGTTTGTGCCCCAAATGCAAGTTGTGAAATTGGAAAATCCATGCAATATTCAATCACATAAATCAATCCGCAATGCGAGTCCAGTTGCAAGTTACTCGAAACTATATGCAACATTTTAACAATTTAAATTTATTTATTTCTCTTGATTTATCAATTTGTCAAGACTTAATTACTGCACTGCATTTGCAGTCTATCAACGCTAGATATTTGATATTTTGTGTATATACCTGAGATTCAGTTATGCCTAAACAGGTATTATTTGACAGTTTAGATTTGGTTTTGGCTAAAAAGTGAGATTTCATTTAATAAAATTGGAATTGCAAATTTTCGCATTATATTTAAATTTTCGCATTATATTTTAATTATTAAATTATTCACCATTCTCTTCCTCAACATCGTACGATTATCACTCTCTACCTATGACTCTACTCTCTCTCTCTCTGTCTCTCTCTCTCTCTCTCTCTCTCTCTCTCTTTGACTATTCTATGCCTTGTATATAATATTCTTAATAAACAAAGAATTTTCCAAATCTCCACAATAGCCCCAGCTTAAATCAACACATTTCCAATGTATATTTATTAATATGCTGCGAAACTTTAACATTAACTGCTCCATAAGTTGTCAAACTTATTTGTGCTGACAGTTATCGTCCAATATCTGTCCACGCTTCAGCCATACCCATTGATATGTGGATAGATTAGATGCGATTCAAACTCTGAGCAAAGTAGAAAACGAGTTTGAATCGCATCTGGAGTTGCCTGTAAATAATTAACATAATTCAATTGCATTTTAAGGCTTATCGTGATTTGCTGGCAATTAGCATACTTAACTTAACTGGGATCCCAACTCGATGGATGATTCGGCCACATGCCGAACGCATACTTTCTCCACGTACCCCCCGTCTCTCTCCCGCTCTCTCTCGCTCTTTCATTCCCATTAATTATGTGTGCGCCGTCATAATAATAATTCTTAAAGACGGAAAGGAAAGGGGGAGGGGCGGCGCTGTGTTTTATTCTCAGGTCGCTGTCGCTGCGATGAACATGTCCGATAAGATATCAAGATACATTTCACTTGCTCTCTCTCTCTCTCTCTCTCTCTCTCTCTCTCTCTCTCTCTCTCTCTCTCTCTACTCATTCAGTCTCGGTCGCTCTTGATCTTTGCGTAGCGTGTAAGCCAAAGAGACACACAAAAAGATGTCTCATCTTTGGGCTTAATTACTTGCACGCGTGCTAGAAATTTATATGAGCAGAGACGCTCGTCTCCTTTCTTCCAAACACCCCTCGTCCCGCCCCTCTTGCGCTGGCGACACTTGTGCTCGGGTCTCGGGTCTCAGTCTGGGTCTGCGTCTGGGTCTGTGCTGCTGCCGAAGACGGAGACGTCTCACTTAGTCAAGTGGCAACAGCTGCAGCCAAAAGCTTAGGCTCCCTCCACGTTCATTTCGGGCAAATACTACAAGCATATTTGTATGTATATATACATATATAAATATATATATATATATATATACATATATATGTGTGTGTGTGAGTGTTTTTGTGTGTAATTTCTACGCTTGAGCTATTTAAATCTGAGCGAGCAGAAGAACTCTTTTCAGACAGTTTGCTTAGGGCATCTCTGATTTGTTGTCTTCGATATAATATTTGGAATTACGAATAAAAAAATGAAATGTAATAAATTTGGAATTGGAATTACTATTAACAATATTAATATTTAAAACATAAATAAAATGATTTCATATTTATTAAATTAGTTTTGAGACAGCAGAGCGTATGTTAAAGTCGACTTCTAAATTGCCAAATGCATTTATTAATCTACATGCATATGTTGTTTTTTTTTTTTTGCTTGTGTTGCACAAGATTGTTTCTTGGCCATATGTTCAAAGTTGCTGTTGTTGATGTTTTTGTTATTGCTTGTAGCTGGCAACGATTGCGGATTTATTTGTATCTTTAAAATGTTGGTTTTATTGCTGCTGTTGCTGTTGTTGAGGACCCACAGCATCGTTTCTTGACATCGTTAATTAACACATTAACATTTGGCATGAGCGTCAAGTTTGTTGCCGCATGCATAAGCCATCAATTGCACACACACTCACACACTCTCACATACACACACACACACACACACATTGCTGAGCTGATGAGTTCATTACCAAACTAATTTCAACTTAAATTAAACTTAACGCGAAATGATCGTCATCAGCAAAGCAAACAAAGAATCAAGGCGCAAAAACAAACAAAAGCCAACGAACAACAACAGCAACAACGGACAACAACAACACGTGAATAACAACTGTAAAAGGGGTAAGGAACAACTACGAGAAAATAAAAATGTTTTAATTTGCAGCTTCTGCCCATTTGAGCGGAAAAAATCAAAGGCGTAAATGCCGCGGCAGCCCCAAAAACCACCAGCAACAACAACAACTACAGAAAACAGCAACAAAGGCAATCGTCCATTTGCGCTGATCGCTGACTTCGCTTAAGCGCGCGCTCTCTCTCTCGCTCACTCTGACTCACTCCCTCTTACACACTCTCTCGATCTCCAACATGTTCGAAGCGTAGCGAAGAGTGCTAGAAGAGAGCTGCGTGCAGATTACACGAGTCGAGTATTTGCAGATATTGTTGTTGTTGTTGTTGTTATTCTTGCATTGCCTTCGCTCACATCCGTTTTGTATTGGCGACAGCGCCCTCCCCCCTCCCTCTTACTCCTGTCGCTCTGCTGTTATTAATAAAGACCACACATTTTGACAACGAGAGGACCACCCAAGTGCAGCTGCTGCTTCTGCTGCCTACAGCTGCTGTTGCTGCTGCCGCTGATGCTGCTAGCGTCGACGCAGACGCAGACGTCGCAACCTCTTCGCTCATAGTTGGCTGCCCTTTTGCAATTTAAAGGCCTCGCTTAATTACATGCGACCAGCGGAGAAAACGAAAAGCAGCCGCACTGCGCCAAGGCGCCCGCTTTATTGTTGTTGTTGTTGTTGCTGTTGCTTAATTCCCCAATGCTTTGCTGAAATGCAAATTGTTTTGAATGCAACCCCCACGAGCAGCGCTGCGCAACGCAGCAAAGCGGAGAGTGGTGAGTGCAGAGCGGCGGAGAGTGGAGAGTGGTGAGAGCGAGATGCCTATCGGTGTTTTGTAATTACAATTGAGGGTAAATATTTATGGTCGCTGCTTGCGTGTGGTCAGGCATGGTTAGTTGGCAAACACCCGCTCCCCTCTCACATACATGGCTGCTGAAGGCAGACGGGGGGAGGGGTTGACGATAACGTAATCTTGTTTCAATGGCGCCCACCAGTTAATAAAAATGTCAACTGCAAATGGCATTATGCAAATAACCAACAAGAAGAGCACGCAAAAAACAAAACAAAAAAAAGAAACCAAAACAAGCCACAGCAGCAGCAAGAAGAGCAAGAACAACAGTAAAAAGCGGCAGGCAACCGCAGCTAATCCCCAATCAATCGAGAATGACAACAAAGCAGATAAAAACAGAAGCAGCAGCAGCTACGACGACAACTATCGGAATCAGGTGAATTACACTGCCCAACAAAATATATTTGTGAATGAAAAGGGAGAGTTGGATTTGAGTATCTATTTTTCTGTTTATCAATATATATTCTGAACCATCAATAGAACGGATATACTTTAAAAAATAAATATATAAATCTATCTATTTATATACCGTAGTTGATAATTAAAACATATCTAAGGAAATTTTTTTAAATAGTAAAAATTGCCATACAAAAAAAATTAATATTTATCGGAGATGTATACATTTTCCATATAATAAGAAACTGACTCTTTGCAATCAATTATATCAAATAACATGGATCTATTCAAAAATCTTATCTAAATATATTTAATTACTTTCTAATTGACAATAGCTTTTCTTTTAGGTTCATGTACAAGTTTAATCATTAAACTGTAAAGTCTAATGCCCTAATTGAGACTAACTCCCATTGGCATAGTGTAATTTTCTTGTAATCTGTCCCATCTGTAAATCTGTTTACAATGTTCAACATAACAACACAAGAGATACAAAAAATAACATGAGAATTAACAAAGTTTTTTGCTGTTGTTGTTGTTGTTGTTGTTTGTGTCGCACAGTGCTGTTAATATTGTTGTTGTTGTTGTTCCGCTGCTGCTGATGCTCTTTATTGTTGTTGTTGTTGTTGTTGTAGTTAGCGGCCTTCATTTACAGCCGCCAGCAGCAGTAGCAAATGGGAAAAGGCAGCAACGACAACGGCGACAACAACAACAACAACAACAACAGGAACAACAACAACAACAACAATAAAACAGCGAGGACCACCCCTAAAGTAGCCTCAATACTCATCCTCAATCCTCCGCCAGTCTCCTCAGCCTCAGCGTCAGCCTTTAGCTCCATTCGAGCTTCCTTGGTGGTCCTTCCTTCCTTTGCTGCCACTGCCACAGCCTCTGCCTCTGTATCTGTCTCTGCTCCCATTGTTGGCGGATTTGCCAAAACTTTTGACGCCGACTCCGCTGCAAGCTGCAAGCTGGTTTCGCTCTCTTGTGACTCACAGAGGGAACTCCTAGGTGGACCTGGCTGTGTGTGGTCCCCGCTGACGTACTGAATCATCGCCGGCCAAAGCAACATCATCATCATCATCATCATCATCATGCTCAGCATCATCAGCATTATGATCAAGTTGATTCGTCATTATTGTGTTCTTGTGTGCGCCCCAGTCGCGGGTGCGTCTTTTGGTCACTGATCTCAACGGCCAGACGGAAAACGGAGGAAGGAGGACGGCGGACGGAGGACGACGGACTATGTTTCAGCTTGGGCTGTGATCGCGGCACAGATCTCCAATTAGCCTGCCTTCTGGTTGATGACTTAATTAAGTCTGTGTGGCGCCTGGCAGTGCATTGTTGCCGTTGCTGTTGTTGTTGTTGTTGTTGTTGTTTTTACTCTTGTTGCTGCGGCATCGAACTCGATTGATTTGTGCGCCAGCGAAAGCAGAACAGTGGCAGCCACAACTGGCCTAGCAAAAGGGGAAATAGGAAGGAGGGCATAGCGAACAGGAAAAGTCATTTCCCTTGCCCATACACTCAGGAAAATATATATGTACTAGATCAAGCCACAAGTAAAAAGGCTCCTAACTAGAACTGGAACTGGAATATCGATCTGTGCCGGGCAGAAAATTGTATTCTTTGATAGTAATAATTTCTATATTTTAGTTATAAATTAATTAAAATTTTCTTATATTATTTCTTTCTCTGTAAAAAGCAGAAAAATCTTTTATGCAAAGAAATGTTGTATATAAATTATAGTCATTCGATACAGCAGAAACGCAGAACAATTTCAGAATATTTCCTAACTTATGCATGGCTAATTAGATTTGATTTCTAGAAATTTACTTCTTGGGAATAATATGGATCTGAAAAATAGGACGAGCTGAACTTGAATTTTGAAAAAGAGTTCTATGCCAACTATTTTGGAGCATGTAATGTAATTGAAGGGAAGCTGCTGCTGCAGTTCAAGTTGAGAACTTGCTGCAATGGGGCACAATGCAACTGCTTGATTTATATGCGTAGTCTTCCCCACACACACACACACACACATACACACACACACAGGCAGAGATCACACACATAAAGTATTATCCCCCTTTAGTCTGGCGAACTGGCGAATCTTTGCCACAGCAGTTTCATTTTGAGGCTATCGTCTGCATCGCGTTTAAGTGTTTTTCTGCATTTTGTGACATCTTTTGCGTCACATTTGCAATGTTGTGAAATATTTTTGCAAATCTCAGTCGGCTGCTGGCGGCGGCAACACTCTTTGAAGAGAACCATTGTGGGTGGCCCCCAAAGCAGATCGTGGAAATAAGCTTCTACTCTTTAATGGCTTACAATGAAAACTGTATATGGAGACTATTGAAGACTATTAGAGTGTGTGCGTGTGTGTGGTGTGTGTGTGTGTGGTGTGTGTGTGTGGTGTGTGTGTGTGGTCTATGAGTATCTGTCTCGTGAGGTTGATTCAATGACTCAGTCAGTCATTCAGTCAGGCAATTTGGGCCAGCTTGTGGCACGTTTAGGCCAAGCTGTTGCCTTTATTTCTGTTGGTCTCTTGGTGGTTGCACCACAAGCTTTGACGACAGTTGCGGGCGTGGTTCGTTTAATGGATTTTTAATGACAAGCATTTGGTCCGCCAGTTGGCTCGAAAGTGAAAAATAACTCATTTTGTAACCCAGATCTCCCCTTCTTGGCCATATAATCACATAATCACATGCTAACAACATCAGCCAGCCGCGAGAGCCCTTTCCTTAATGTCAAACAAATTCACGACAATTTTTAACCGCCCACAATTTAATGGCAATCACTCTGAGGAGTTGGGGTTCTGGGTTCTATGTTTTTTGGGATTTGGGGTATCTATTTGAGCTGTAGCTCAACTGGAGCGCAATGATTCATTTGATTTGGTTGAGCACCCGGTTCCATTTTACTGCATCTCTCGGCTCGGATGGATCATGTTTGTTTTTCACTGGCATTTGTCAGTTTTCGCAAACAGCCACTTCAAGCAGGCATTCAACTTGTTTTTCGCATACCCTGGCACACAATTTAACTAAAGCGGCTATTCCCATATCTTTCACATATCTTACTTGTTCAGAAAGTATATTTAGTCAAGTCAAAAGTTTGATAATCTTTTTTTCTTAAATGGTTTTTGTTGCATGCATCTTTCAAAAGCAAAAACGAATTATTTTTAAAGCTTTGCTTCATTCGAATTATGGATTCTGTTAGGCCTAAACACATAGCATGAAATGTGCATTAACTTATTTGAAATTGTAACAAAACACTCAACCAAACAAATATGATTAAAGGGTATCTCCTAGTTGAGCTTTGCTTTCAGAGTGTTTCTCGCTGATTGTTGATGATGAGCGTGCCTCGCTTGCCGCATGCCAGCGACGTTCATTGCGCTTCGTCTTCTTCTTCTTCTTCTTTGATTTAGCAGCACTTGTTTAAGCCATCAACTACCTTCCCTCCCATTACCCTCTCAGTCCTCCTGCAATCCACCTGGCCGACTATTTAAGCCATTTTATCGCGTCTATTCGCAGCTTAGACACAAACAAACTGTCAGTTGGCCGTTTTGCAGCTGATGTATTTAGCATTACACATTAAACAAACAAACACTCAACACACACACACACACACAGATACATAATTGTGTGTGTTTACGCTTAAGGCTTTTGAATAAGAAGGTCATTCGAATATCAAATAAAATTGCAGTCCAAGTTGAAATTGATAACAACAATTTGTTAAACATATTTAATATGGATATAAAAGGATCGTAATAGAAACATAGTAAACATAGTAAAACACGCAATGGGGCAACAACTGAGCAACAGAAGGGGGCACAATAAATCTAACCAAGGCTCAGTGCAAAATGAGTCTCATAAAACGATGGCAAACTGAGTACAAACGATCTAACTAAGCCACAATTGCAATTCGGTTTAATGTTTAAGTTAACATTGAACATTTAATTTAACATTTAGTTTAATAACTGTATTTTAAACACAACATTGAACTTTAGCGTGGAATTGTTAAAACTAATCATAAATCTTGTTAATTTAGATTCATTCTCCTCGTCACTTTAGCAATCATCATCAATGACTAACAAACAGTTTAAATGCTAATCAAATAATTGAGTAATTTAGCAGCAACATTGAAACTGCAATCAGCTGATTGTTGTTGTTGCTATTGTTGCTGTTGTGTAACTGCAACATTTGCCAACTGCAGCGGCAAATAATTAACGGATGCAATTATGGCGACAAACTTAAACATTCACAGCAAATTCCACGTCCATTTTTTAAGCACAAATTAGCTAACTGTGTGTGAGTGTATTAGTGTGTGTGTGTGTGTTTTGGAGTGTGTAATATTCTTATATGTTAGCAGTATCAATTACTTGGCTCAGGCCTAGAAAAATGTGGCAGCGTTTTGAGTGATGCCAGTTTGCAGAAGAAAACAGCAGACACAAGAAAAAGAGAGGGAGAGAGAGAAAGAGATAGAGATGATTAAGAAAATGTTGAGTGAGGCGCCTCAGTTCACCAAAACTCTGCCAGGACAATTAACACCTGCCACTGCTGCTGCTGCTGCTGCTGCCTGTGGAAAGACAGCCGACAACAATAATAAATAATAATTACTCCAATGGAAAAACATGGCCAACCAGCAAACGCGTTTGTCAAAACAGCAGCGAACAACTCAAAGAATGAGCTACACAGACACACACACACACACACAATTGCACACACTAACACACACACATATATCTACACCTGCAACAGACAAGCCTCGACACCTGAGAACTGCCAACTGCTAACTGGGAATGGAGTTGGAGATGGCGACTGGCTTTTGACTCCGACTCCGAATCCGACTTTGGCTTAGCGTTTGTGTTTTATTTCTTTGGGGTACGTGCCTCACGACACACGACTAAGAACAACTGCAGCAACATTCAAGCAACAACATCATTAAACTTAAATACATTGCTTGCACACACAAAAAATACATTTATTTTTTTGCCCACTTTTGACATATATTAATTCGCAACCGAACTAAAGAAGAGAGGAAATAAGAACACACCGACTACAGCATACCCTTGCAGACCCGGCCAGTTATGCTGATCAAGAATATATATATATATATATATATATACTGGGTTCGCTTCAATGCTTCACCAACTTCACAGCCCACTTAATTCACGGCCCATTAAAGAGACATTATAAATGGCGTCAAATGAAAATAAAATAAAGACAATCAAATAACGACTCAAACTAAGAAAGCATTAAATTAAAAATTTACAGTCACATTTCAAGAAAGTAAATACTTAATCACATTATCAACTGAATCTTGATAAATATATATTTAATCGTTTACTTTAACAAATACGGGAAGCAAATGATCTGGCATACTCCAAATATTTGCTAATTAGCCAAAACAAATAAAGCAGTTTAGCAATTATTTATTTATTACAAATGCACAAAATTAAATCTAAGCAATTTGCATACTCGTTAAACATTGTTGTACATATTTAGCAATTTATAACTGGAGTTAAACAAATTAATCAATTTGATTAACATTTCGTGCTTGCTTCAACTCAAACTCTTAATTTGCATTCATGCATGTTATATTTATAATATTTAACAAAATATAAATTACTTATTTACTTCTATCCTTGATTTAAAATTAACCAATCTCGAGTTATTAACCCATTCCCATTGATGACTTATAAATGGGTCCAATTAAAATTAAACTAAACTTAATCTATAATTCGATTATTGAGACCACAAATGGGAACTGCTGCACAATCAAAACGATGACTCGAAATTAAAATACATTTGAATGAAAACCGCAAATCGAAGGCATTAAAAAAGCAGAGATTAACCACAAAGGAACCACTAAACCCACCTCAAAGTAAAGAGATGTATTTCAAGGCGCCAGCGGGTTCAAGTGAGGATTGTAGGTAAACCTTGGGCCAGCTGCAGATGGTCGATTGCAGGCGCCAAGGAACTTAACTCAATTCAGCTCAATTTAAGGCCAGGTCAACTAACTGAGCGGAACGTCAACTAAAATGCAGATGAACGTCGAAATGTGAAGCTGACTAACTGTCTGTCTCTCTGTCTGTCTGTCTGTTAGTCTGTCTGTCTGTTGCTCTGCATCAGCTCGGAATACCACACGCATATCCAATTATTTAAATCCCCCCCAAAACAAAAAATCACAAAAAGGAGCACCAAATATGCTGCTGACTACCTTGATAATGAAATGTTTCAATCAAAGGCAGTTAAATCATATAAATTGCTCGACTTCTCCCCATCGATGAACAGAAAAATAAACTAACTGCGAATAATAAAAATATGATTACGATGTTTAAATGCAAATGCACGCAGCAGGAAGCTGTTAGTTTCAGTTCGAGCTCCAGTTAGCCCTGTGTTTGCTTATTTTAAATAGTGGTGGTTGGGAGAACCTGGATCCTGGCTGAGGCGGCCTCACAACTCAGGCAGATGTTTTCTGCAGGACACAATAAAAACCGAAACCGAAACGCAAACCGGCTGACTCTGGGGACAACTTGTTAATGGGCAACATTCTTCTGATTGGGACTCGACTCGCAACTGGGCTTTTCTCCTCAGTTATGCTGAATGCCTCCACTCGCATGTATTTTTTCTTCTTTTCCTCTTTTTGTCATTTTGTCGGTTTGTCGGTTTGTCGGCAGCATATTAATTGAACAATCAGTTTCTTGTCAGCAAGATGTTCTTGCATAATTCAACTGCAAGCAACTACAGTGAAGACTAGCAAATAGTCGAACTAAAGCTTGACAGAAATAACAAATAAAGTAAACAAATAAATAAAAAATAAATAAATAAAAAATAAATAAATAAAAAATAAATAGAATTAAAAAATGTATATCTACTATTTTATATAATTTAATAATGAGTTTAATAAATAAATAATGTAAATAATACCTAATTACAAAAAATAAATAATTACTACAAATCACTTTGGAATTCTTGAATACATATAGACAAGTACGTACATGATTCATTATTATTTATATATTTCTATAATATTTAATCAACTAATATGTAGCTACAAAATGAGTTGAGCTGAGCAACAGTTAAGTTTTTGCTTAGCGGCGCTTTACTGTACGCAACTCAAGCACAGCACTTAGAACAGATTTTGGACAACTGTCGCAGCTAAACACAATCCACACACTCGTCACACACATTTCAATATATTATATATATATATATGTCTAGGATAAGATTTTGCGGTTAACCAAATTGATTGTTTCGATTGCTTTATGCAATGATTGCTGTTTTTTGACATTTACACGACTTGACCATTTTTTATGGTCATGTGCGAAAAAGCGAACAAAAAACAATGAATTCCAAAACTCAGAGAGTTGGCCAATTAAGGCGGAGAGCCGAGTGCAATTAATCAAGACCAAATATAAGCAAATGTAAGCAACAAAGTAATTTAACCTTTGCAATGGCAATTGAAACTCAAAGCTCAGATACAGATACACAGATACAGATACAGATACAGATACAGATACACAGATACAGATACACAGATACAGATACACTCAGAAACTTACTTGCATAGTGAACAGGAATTGAAATCGGATTCGGATTGCTTTGTGTGTGTGTGTGTTTTTTTAATGTTTATTTATTGCAGACCAAGCAGCACAATTAATCGATGTTGAAGGCACAGCGACAATCAACAATCAACAATTAACCATAAACAATTAAATAAATAAATAAACGAATCAACGAATTGCGCCAATTACCTGCAAGGAGAGGAACAGAAGCAGACCCAATACGAATTAATGACCAGCGGCAAAATAAACAAATAAAATGCAGCACTCATCATGCAGCAGCATTAGTTTTCTAATTAAGCAATTGAAGCATCGGATGAGGCACACAGATGAACACACCTGAACACGAAAGATACACTTAAGTAAAGATACATTACACCAGAAGACGGCGCGATTTTAATCGCTAGCAGCGTTTAACGCGCGTTAATTGAATACTCTCTGCTTCTGGGAACTAAAGCCTAGACACATCTATAAAAACACTCCAGAATGCTCTACTTGAGAGGGAGTTCGACTAGCAGATACCCTATACCTGTTCTTATATCAGTTTTCTAAATGTGTGTGTGTTTGTCTACAAGATCAATATCATTACAAGTTTGACAAGACATATCTTTATTTTTTGTTGTGGATTTTTATTCTATCGATAGTGTATATCAACTATGTGTTCGTAGATGCTTACTTTTGCCTCTAACATTAATTTTAATAGTACTTAATTATACCCTTTTTTTAAACTATTCTTCATGGTTGGAGGGCTTGCTGCGTTTGTTAGCACCACCCATTTTTTTCGCTCAGTGCAAGACAATTGCAGCTAGCTGCTTTAATTGGGCCCGTGAGTTGTACAGCGCTGCGTAGAATTGTTTTACAGCTGGCTTAGAGCTGGGCCATATCGACTGGACTGTCAGTCAGTCACTCAGTCACTCAATCAAATCAGCTCAATGTCAATGCACTCGACTCGACACGACTCGCACAGCAAGCGCATATATATATATACATATATAGAAAATAAAAAAAACACACACACACGCACACAGAAACACACACATTTTAATCAACTTATCAAAAAGTGTCAGTCAAGTCGGCAATCAACATTTTGCCCCGTGTGTGGTCCACCATCGTCGTCATCTCCAACTCCAACTCCAGCTTCAGCTCCAGCTCCAGTTCCAGCCGCAAGCTGACTGACACCAAAGTTAAGTGACGCACACACACACACACACACACACACACACACACACACGTTAGAGCAATTTCCATACTGAAATCTTTGTTGATGCTGTGCTCTCTTCACGCTCAGCTCAAGCCAGTCTCAAATGCAACTTGTATCCATGCGCTACACAGAGTCTCTCTCAGTGCCTCAGATTTTGTGTTTCAGCGTTGTGGATTCAGACTTCAAGCCATCAATCTTATTGACACCGTTTTCTAGCAAAACAAGATCAAAAAAAAAATATAAAAAAAACTTTTTGCTTTGGAGTTGCCTCAGGCCATTCAGCCAGACTCCAGACTCAAGACTCCAGACTCCATGGAGCTCTGAAGTTGTCGAGAGCAGGCGTAACTGCCAATTCGATTCTTCAACTAATTTCATTTGAAGCTACGCTGATTGCCAGACAGAGTGCTATAATAGTTAGATAATAGATCTTTGCTAATAGATCACCATTTAGCATTGGATCATTTTGATGCTGGCATTTAGCAACAACAAATTCAAACTGAAGTTGAAAATTCCCTTTTAGATGGTTCAATATTTTCCATTGTCATGTTTATTAAATGTATAAATTATTTATAAATATAAAGTATTTATTATTATTTATTAAAAATATGAATTATTTATTATCTATTAAAAATATGAATTATTTATTATCTATTAAAAATATGAATCATTTATTATTTATTAAAAACATGAATTATTTATTATTTATTAAAAATATTCATGATTTATTAAAAACATAAATTGTTGTTTTCACACAATATTAATGTGTGGCATAAGCCTTAGGCTCATTATTCATGTTTAATTTGTATACAACTCTATTGTGAAGACTTTCACAAATTGCATAAGTTATTCAAACACCAATCGATCTGATTGATTTGATGTGGGTGTCCTCAGTCGCAGTCGCAGTCGCAGTCGCAGTCTCATCGATCACATAGATTTATTCAACATTCATCATCATTTTAATCAATTTATTTTGCATAATTTCAGCTCAACTTTCGTTTGGCTCTCAATTGAACTGGGCTGAACCCCCATATATATGAGTAAACTAATGCGCTGAATCGTATCGAGGAATGCAATTTAATTACAGTGTGCTCATAACATCATCATCATTATCATTATCATCAACTTCATCATCATTGTCAGATGTCAGCAGCAAAGGCGAGTCGCTGTGATTGTCACAATTATTACGCACATAAATCGCAATGAAGCCGCAATGACCATCGACGATCACGAACAATCGGAGGCAGACTCAGACAGACAGACGGACAGACAGACAGACAGGCAGACAGACAGACAGTCGGACAGTCAGGCATATCATACATACGTATCATACATATATATATATATATATATATATATCAGCATCTTTCGGCCGAGCTAAGAACAACTGCAAACTGAGTCGCACTGCTCTTTCCCTTTCGCTCATTTGCTCTATCTATCTCTCTCTTTCCCCCCCCCCTCTCTCTCTCCCTCTACCTCTCTTTCTCTCTCTATCTTCCATCTGTGACTACTGCAGCAACAATTGAACAGCAGCCGTTCCATCAGCTCTCAGCTGCAACCCATCTATTTGGCTAACTGCAAACAGGAACAACACTGCGAGATCATCATTCGCAGTTATTGGCTGCACTCAGCGAAAAAGTGACTTATTTCAAGCACACAAATTCCTAGCAACACTTGAAGTTAACTTCTCAATCAATCCTTTAAGTTATTGAATTAATTAACAAAGTATTTGGATTTATTAAAGAATCTTTCAGATTAAATAGAAGCTATTATTTTATTATATATACTATACTTTTTCGCTGAGTGTGCTGACGGGTAGATTCCCCCCTCGCTGCCACCCCTTTTGATGAGCCACTGAAAAGTGCATTTCATTAATGCTCGTTTCTAACTGCTTAATAAAATTTATTTGTATGCAGTGGAACAGCGTCGAGACAACTGGACAGACGAGCAGCCACAAGCATTCGAGCTTTATTAGAGTGGCTCCTCACTGGCTCCGCTGGACTGCTGCCAGTCTGAGTCTGAGTCGGAGTTGGAGTCTGAGTTCAAGACCAAGTCGAAGACGCAGAGGAAGAGGAAGAGGAAGAGTCCGTCTCTGCTGGCGAGGACAGCGCTTAAGCGCTGTTCGTGTTCGCTGTCAACTTGGGTGGTCCCAGTCAGCAGCGGCACCAGCCAAACAACAACAACAACAACCACAACAACAACAACATCAGCGCGAATTTATATTGGAGTGGAGTCCAGAGGCATTGCAGCTTGTGCAGCTCGTGCAGCCTGCAGCCTGCAGCAAAATCGACTTAATTTTATTATGCGCCCAAGAATCTGCAGGCAGCGCTTGCCACATGTGGCAGCAAGCAGCTCATGCATGTATGACTATGACTATGACTATATAGTAGATTCAAGTTAGACAATAGCTGATAGCCTTGTGGGAACACTCTTCGCCAGCCTGCTTCGCTTGCTTGAGTCATCAGACTCGGCATTATCGCACCCTGACATTATGAGCAGCTCCCCCCCCCCCACCCCCCCCCGTTCCTTTTCTCTTTTCTTTTGTGGCTCACAATTAGTTTTGGGCCTGGCCAAGATAAAGCTTTGCTGTGTGTGGGAATAAATAACACGAGTCTCTCGATTAAAGCGCCACTTTTTATTTAGCTTTCGCCACATTTGTCGGCTGCGCGCATTTACAAATTGCCTTATAAAGAGACTCTCTCTCTCTGTCTATATATATATATATATGTTTAGTAATAGATTTTATTTTAATTGAAATTTTGTTGAGCTTGAACAATGCCAACTGAACTCAACGCGAGCTGAAACGGCAGCAGCTTCAGATGATTGGCGCCTGCTTTTGCGGCACTTGCACCTTATTATTGCTTCCGAGAAGTGAGGACTTAGAATCTCTCAATTATCATGCGCCACACAAACTGAATATTTACACAGCACTCGACGCATGATGGCAACACTCACTGCTTGTGGATCACTTTTTTGTGGAGCACAACTTAAGCGCTCCGCTTTGGTTTTATAACTTTTTAGCCTCAATTGCAAACAAGACAGCGTTTTGAGCCCGTTTCTCGTGGGCTGTTTCTGTTGTTTCTCACTAATCGCCGAGCAGCTGATTTGAATTTGCTGGCTTGTCTCGGCCTGAAGATCATTTGAATGGGTGCTCGAGTGTCAGTCAAGAGATTGTGAGTTGGCCAGCTCCAAAAAAAAAAAAAAAACTCCGAACAACACTCGCAGCAACACCAATTCGGAGTCGGAGTCGTAGTCGAAGTCGTTTCTCACATGATCATAATGAAGCAGTAATTCCAATAAGTGTGACTATCGGTTTTACTGCTCCGACACAAACACACAGAGTACCCCCCAAGTTCGAGTCCATCTGCACGTCCTCCTTCCCAGCCTCCATGTGCTCCTCCTGCTTCTTCACCTTCATCATCATCACGAACATGTAATTAAAGCGAAACAAGTAATAAACAAACAATAAGCAGGCCAAGACGCCGACGCCAACATATGTCGGATAAGTGCTACAGGGGGAAGGGAGCTGAGGGGCAGAGGGGGAAGTGGGTATAGCTGTGCTATGCAAAGCATTCAGCAAAAGTGAAACCAAAGCCCAAAAGGCCCCAAAAGAGGAACCATCAAAAAATGCCCAGCTCGCTTCCCAATTAAACTTGACAAATGCGGTTGACCACACACACGCATCGAGAATCGAGAATTGAGAAGCGAGAATTGAGAAGCAAGAATTGAGAATTGAGAATTGAGCAGCGAGCATCAACAATCGCTCAACGGGTCAGCGGCTGCTGTGACTGCGACTGCATTTGGATTTTTGCATATATAATCAATATTATTCCGGAGCTAGGAAGATATATGTTCAAAATTGTTGCTTTTATTTCTAACGCTAATCGATTCGAATCGATAATCGTAAAACGGGTATAGTTATCAATAATATTCATAAATTTGGTCTACATATGGTATACAAAGACTTATACACATAACTCTTGCAATCTCTGAGATCTGAGATTTGTGCCCCTGTCACTCACTGTCATAAAATAATCAAAGCTTCCCCATCCAACAGACATGTCAACTGTATGACAACCACATCAGCATCAACAACAACAACAACAACAACAGCAGCATCATCATTCAAAATGCCACACAAAATTCCTGTACAGGTTTCACTAGGCTGTGATGCCCCAAAAACAGGGTGTTAGATATGTGCCTCAATTAACGCTGGGAAGCCTTAGCCGATGAGCAATTAAAGACTGACTGATCGGCTGAGATCTGTCACGAATGACACACAATATAAACACTTCAAATGACTAACTAGACTATTAAAAAGATGACTTCTGATTGCATTTAATTACAAAATCATTGATTTTATTATAAAATATTTGAGTGTTAATTGCAACAAGTTAAAGAGTCGGCTACTTGTGTAAGATAATCAATGATGCCACAGAAAGTGAATGTCATTTATTTTGCTTACTATTTAAGAGCACTTAAATTCAATTAACAGCCAAACAAATTAGCCGCTGGTTAAGTAAAATCTAGAAAACAAATTGAAAATAGTTGTAGGATGAAGAATGAACTGAAGAACGGGGCACGTTCGGCTGCAAATCAACTCATCTGAGAGCTGAGCTCATTGTTAGTGGCAAACAGTGGCTGCCACAGATGGATACAGATACGTTTACGAGCTGCAGATACAGATACAGATATAGATACAGATACAGATATAGATACAGATATAGATACAGATACAGATATAGATATAGATATAGATATAGATACAAATATAGATATAGATATAGATATAGATATAGATATAGATACAGATACAGATATAGATACGAAACTGGCGTAATAAATAAACGGTTAAAAGACCACAAACAAATGAATTGTGGCTGCCGTCAAGTTTAATTAGTTTTCAATAAATTCTTTTGTTGCTTATTTGTTGTTGTTGCTTATTTGTTGTTGTTGCCGATGTTGTTGCTGTTGCATTCGCTCTTGCTGTCTGCAGTCATAATGAGGCTTATTTTGATTATTTGTTTATTTGTTTGCCCGTTTGGCTTTTAATGCATGTTTATGCCGTCTGACTGACTGACTGACTGACTGACTGACTGACTGACTGAGTGAATAACTTGGCTGACTGTCAGTCACCTCGTGCCAAAGATTGATCGCATTTGTATCTCTGAGAAACAAATACCTAACAACAACAACAACAGCAATCATGTGAAATACCTGCCCTGCCCACTTTGGGCAGCTCCACGATTATTATACGAGTAAATCTCTGTTTTGTTGTTATTGTATTTTGATGAATGAAGTCATTTGCTTGTAGAAAATATTTTGACAGCTTTAAATATCGACGGCTTGCGGCCTCTCGATCTTTTAAAGCCTTTTTGCCCCGTTTCCAAATTAACACAAATGAAGTTATAAAAATGATTTTTATATGCCAAACCAACAAACCCAAATGCGGAAACTTGTCTTTTGAGTCGAGTTCGCTCAGCTCACTTTTGCTTGCTGGGTGGTCCCTTGAGCTTTTACGATTTTTACTGCCTTTTTTTGTTTTGCTTGTTTTTTGTATATATACATATCTTGATCTTACGGGTATTACGTAGCAATACTACGCACAACAACTGGCATTTTTGGACCCCAGCAAAGCGCATTGAGTGTGAAATTTTCCGAATGATAACATGCCATATTCACCAAAAAGATATTCAATGAAAGCAGCAGCCGTTATTATTACAGAAGTGGCATGATGCCAGCTAAAGAATACCCTGTAATTGTGTAGCTAAGTAAAATATATACTTAAAATTGACGCTTCTTATTTATATAGAATTGTAATAAATGGGAAACTAATTTCCCTGCATCTATTTTATAATTTTTTAGTTACTAATATTATATTTGGATGAGCCTTTCGAATATTAGTTACGGGGTATTCTGCAGGGCAATTAACGACTTGCTCCATCCAGCAATTTGAGGCCATATCAAAAACAGTCGCAATAAACAGCAGCAGCAACAACAGAAGCAGCAAACACCATCAACAACAACATTGCCACAACAAACAGCAAACATTTACAGATCGCATTAACCAAATGCGGTCAGCAGCACAGTTTAAACGACATTTTTGCTTAGCTGATATGGTCTCGTTTTGGACGGGTAAACTGTTTGCTGGCCAGGCCAAAAGCCGCGACAGTTTTATTGCCATTGCTGAGGCACATTGCTGATGCTGCTGCTGCCGTTTGTTGTTGCTACTGTTGTTGTTGTTGCTGTTGCAGTTTGTGCCTTAAAAGGCGCCACCAGTTACAGTTGCTGCTGTTGCTGCAGCAGTTGCTGCGGCGATAACTTAACAGTAGAAATTAATTTTTGTCACTTAATAAATCGCCCAGCTGATTGCAATGGCTGTGAATCAGCATGTTTAAGCCCTAAAAAGGAGCTGAGTTATGTCTATGCTAAGTGCGAGCTGCACTCGAAGAAAAAACTGGTGTAGTTTTATTTTGAAATATTAACTAGGATGTTTAGAGAGAGAGCTGATAAACAGAGAGAGAGAGAGAGAGAGAGAGAGAGAGAGAGAGAGAGAGAGAGGGAAGCAGCTAGAGAGAACATTCGGTAATCGTTTTATTCTTCTTCCCTTCGCATAAAATTTCCAAGCAGGTGTTGAGTTTTGAATGCTCTTCGCATTCCCCAGGAAATGCGCAATAATTCCACATAAGAACAACAGCAACAGCAGCAACAATAACAACATTAGTTGCCAGTTACTTGCAGCAATGGCTCAATTTGGCCTCTAGGGCAACGAAGGAGTTCTCAACTATGGCCATATCGTGATTATCATGTGACGTGACAGCTTCGTATTCGTATTCACATTCATATTCATATTCAAATTTATGTATGCATTTGGGTCATAAACATGCTAAAGACCCAACTGTTATTGTTGGTTGTTGTTGTTGTTGTCGCTCTTGTTGTTGTTGTTGTGCTTGTAGTTGGCTTTAGTTTTATGGCGTTTCAAACGCAAATTGACTTCAAGCTGGGTGGTCCCCCCGCCGACTTGTCCTACAAAGCGGAAAGCGAAATCAATTTTAAAGTGATTCTCTGCTTAAATTGACAATCAATGAAGTTAAAGCCGCAGTTGGCATAGATAAATAAAATCAATTGAACATAATAATATAATTATAGACATTTCAAACGAAGTCAACTTGAACACACAACTATTTAGGTGTGGGTCAATGTTTTCTGTAATTTTAAAATCAATACTTAACAGCTGCACTTCAATTTTCAATCACTGTTCGTATTCTATGCCAATCATCGGCGTACACTCAAAGAAAACCTTAAGTATCTGGCAACAACAACAACAACAACAACTATTGATTATTTTGCCATTTTTGCCTGTTGGCCTTAATAGAGTCATAGAGGCAGTAGTTGGTCACGTTCCGTGGCCAATTAGTTGTTGTTAAGTACTTCGACTTGACTGCCACAATTGCAGACACATGCTAAATGTGTGGCAAGTAGGTTGCAAATTGCTGCTAGGCGCCACTTACTGATGCCGCTTGCATTGAACTATTCCAATTGAATTGCGGAAAAGGTGGTGCATCAAAGCCAATCCAATCGAGGCAGTTGCATCGATTCTTTGATGGCGACTAGTTGACGGGCGACGCCTAAATCGATGCTCAATCATAATTACCATAAATAGCACAGCGTCTGCAGCTACACTCGGAGAAAAAATTGCACGAGCTTCCAATGTTTTCTGCAGCCATATGTAAGTAACATTTTTGTTTTCAATATTGTTTATGATGTTTGAAAAATTCTTCAAAATTCAAACTACTGCAGGCAATAAATACATGTGAAACTTATCCGGATCGGAGCACTATATCATATAGCTATAGATAAATCTATATGGGTTATGTAATATTTTGCTTGCCACGGAGTAGCCAAACTGGAGTAGAACGAAGCATTTTTATAGGCTTCAGCGAACAGTTCGTTAAATAAGAGAAATGGCAAATGGCAAATGGAAATCGCTTTTTCTTTGTTTGATCTACTGGTTTTTCTCTCTCCCTCTCCCTCTCTCTCTCTTTCTCTCTCTCTCTCTCTCTCTCTCTCTCTCTTTTTTCATTTGGGAGGAGGGCATCCAATTGTCTAAGCAAATTTTCCGTAGAGAAATGCGCCAAGCAAAAAACTTTGAAGTAATTTTCAGCTGCGTTGCACAGAAAATTCTTGAGGCAGGAAAACTCAGCGAGATGGGGGCAAACATTGCGGATGGGGGGCAACTGAGGAACTGAGGGGCAGGTAATTGCAGGCCAAGTCTTCTGATGGGTAATTGAAATTCGTTTGTTTATGTTGTCATTGTTGTTGGCAGCCGTTGCTTTTTGTTTGTTGTTGCCAGTTGTTGTTGCTGTTGTTGTTGCCAGTTGTTGTTGCTGTTGTTGTTGCCAGTTGTTGTTGCTGTTGTTCTTGGGGCAAATTGAAAATTACTTAATGGTTCAGTGGCGATCCGCTGAGAGACGCCGCGACTACTGAGGTTGCTGCTCACTGAGCCACTGAGGCTACCGGTTAAATGAGCGCCAAGTGCCGGACTTTAAATGCGAAAATTGACGGAGCTGCTGACTCCGGAGTTTATCGAATCTCTTAACTGTTTCAGCTGCTACAGCTGTGTGTTGACAACTTGTTAAATGCACTTTGTACTCACTTATAAACAATATAATTCTGCACGCATTTTATAATCAATTTAGCAACATATTTCTGATCAGCCACACATCAAACTGAGCTGAACAGCAGCGGCTTAAAGTGCAGGCCAGGCAAGCGGCAATTATTTGATGCCTTTTGGCAATTTGATTATACTCATTATTTGCTTGTGGTTATTCTTTATTAATAAGTAAACAATTTAACAAGCAACTGTTTGTGAGATGCTAAAATTATATATAACTGAACAGAAGCTATTATAAAGTAGAGTATTTGATGTCAGCTTTTAGAATTTGAATATTGATAGAGCCATGATTATTTAATTAAAATCGTTGCCCAAATATAATATATAAATATAATTGTCTTTCCGAGTTGGTCTGGGAGAACTCGTTAGTTAATGTTCATGACTATATTGACTCGGTATTTGATGCTGATCAGAAATGTTGCCTTCTACCTGTTACATACTTTTGCACGACTTAATAATACCTTCTTTGCGAATATGATTACAGTCATTGCAACAACTCTTGGCTTATAGTTAAAATTATATTTCCATATTTAATTACTCGTGCAATTTTTCAAAGTGTCAATTGAACAAATGCACTCGTAGCAATTTACGTGTTTATCAAATGCAAGTTTATCAAAATGCTAATCCAACTGACAATAATAAATACACACACACACACACAAGCACATACACACACACATACATTCGCTAGCATGTCGCATTAATTTGTCAAATTAACACCTTTTAATAAAATTTCATAATTTTTCTTGTCGTAGTCATGGCAATTTTTCAAAAGCAGCAAATTTATGACTTTTATTTGGGTATTTCGTGTGCATTTAAATGTTGATACGAATGTTTTGTTGTTTGTTGTTGTTTGTTGTTGTTTGTTGTTGTTGTTGTTGCTGTTTTCTTGTTGCAGTTGTGTTTGATTTGATTGCTAAGGGGCAAATCTCACGGTAAATCATTTGTTGCAGCTGAAAAGAGCTCGCCACAAACACAGGCCCAAACCTGGCTCCGACTCCAACTCCGACTCCGAATCCGACTTCAACTCCATTCGACGCCATCGCCTACAACATTCATTCAAATTATGGAGCCATGGCAGCAGTGCGATCGAGATCTCGTTTTAGTCACGCTAAATTTATAAAAGTGATCAACAACAACAATAACAAACATGCATAATACATTTTTACAATAAACACACCTCAAAAAAATATAACAAAAAATCACATCTGAAAAAGACGACTGCCACAAAATGGTTGAGAGAAATAACAAACAAAACGAGAAAAAATCAACCAAAAATCGTTTCGTTTTCTGGTTAATTAGCGAGCGCGACAAACCCACCCAAAAAGCGTAGATTTATGCACTCAACTCTTTTTTTTTTTTGGATTGAATGAGGAATGCAGTGTGGGGGGTGTGGTGCAGGGGGGAGGCAGGGGAGCAGAGAGTATGTGTTGTCCGATTCAGTTGACTGACAGCGGAGAGCGCTCGATAATTACTCAAATGTTTAGCTGACATTAATCAGTTTAATAAGCAAATAGCTGCCACAATTCATCATGAGACTACCCCTTCTGTTAATAGCTATGATTTACAATAAAGGGGCGTGGCCATCTTTAAGCAAGCGACGTATCAATTATGATTAGAAAACAGAAAGATTAATAAGCTCATCTGAGACGAAGTCTTACATATTTCCAATCAAATATAAAGTTTCGATTTGGGGAGGGAGCAGGCACATTAGGGGTAGGGGTGTCTAACTGTGAAAACCCTTTATACTACATATTATAACGAAAATCTAACAAAATGATACAATTTTAGAAAATTATGATAAGAATTTCTAGGCAAAGAATTGAGTCTAAAGAAAAGTTCGAAAATTAATTCAAAATTCAAACATGAATTGAACTTAAATATTTGTTTGAGCCAATTGTTATTCACTTTAATTGCCAATTTTTTACATTAACCAAGATAAATCAATAATAATTTATCATCTAAGTAAGTGCAAATCAGGCATGTAATCAAGTAAAGTTTTCTGATTCTACAAAGTTATTGAATTAGGCAATAATTGGTTATACCAAACATGGAAAAAGTCTATTATCAGATATTATTTAAGTGTACCAAAAATGTGAACATGGCTAATAAATAGCTGATTAGCAGACATTACTGTGACGCCCACTTCAAATGTTATATTTTCGTATAATACGAATAGTCAACAAAGTTGACAAGCACAAAATGGGAACAACCCCAGAAAATCCAGGGAGATCCCCTGTTTTTTTTTTTTGGTTTTGCTCTTGTGGTTGGCCACATCAAATTATTAGGCAAAACGATTACCAAAAATTCCCTGCGGTGGCATTAACTAAATTCATGAGTGCCATGATTGTTGGGCAGAGGGGGTGCTACATACGCACACACTGTGTGTGTGAGTGTGAGTGAGAGAAAGTGTGTAAGAGTGAGAGGCACGCGCATAATGAGCTTAAGTTATGTTACATAAGCCATAAGGACATAAAAACCACTCGAGCAGACACTTCATGAGTGCCTCTGAATATGAATGTGAGTGTGTGAGTGTGAGTATGGCCATGGCAAGTGGAAGTTTTTAGGGTTGAGGGTGCGCTTGTGTGTGGTGTATGTGTGTGTGCGTGTGTGTGTTGCCCTTTTTTGTTTTTGGTGGTGGTTTGCTAAAACTAATGAGCTGCAGATTGACGCCGTTGTCTGAACGAAGAGTGAAGAGTGAAGTGTGGTGCTCTGTGGTTGCCAGCTTGTTTGCTCAACTGTTTACGAGCCACTCAACCACTCAACTATTCAACCACTCAACTAGTCAACCACTCAACACTACCCACTCTGCCCGTCTTTTTGTATTCCTTGCAGAAAGTCAAAGCGTTTCTTTAACTATAAAACTACCGATTAGAGATTTGCACTTTAATCTATTTCGTAGTTGGGATTTTCCATTCAAAATTATCAAGCTCGTGCAATATATAATATATATAATATATCACATAATATACTTTAAAGACTTGTTTCGTACTTCTTTTTGCTACTTTACAGACAAAGTTTGCTTCCATTTTGATGCTTATTATTACAATTATCCGTTCAGACAAATGTGGAAGGTCTGAGATATATTAAATATTATATATATATTTAATATATTACTTTCATATCGTCTCAAATAAGAACAGATAGTGAAAATTATACAACTTTTGGAATTGTTTACGTTTTTCTGGGAATATTTCGATCGACAAAAATTAAGTGTGAATAATCATGATAAATTGAAGTCTCTTCAGAGTCTAACCACAGTTTGAAGGTTGCCGTAGATATTGACGATATTTGGAATGTTCCGTCGGAAGTCCGTTAATATGCTAAGAGAGTTACGACTCATGTTCGATCTATCTATCTTTATCAGCTACCTACAAGTTTCTTGCTCTGACTGACCTCTATGATTCCATAATTAAATGGAGGATCGATTAAATGAAGGAAACCACAACCTAGTCTCTTCTAGAGTTATCCGTGAGACTTACCTGAGCTGGGGCGATCACTGTAGCGGGTGCAGTAGACCCATGCTGGCCACACAATGGGCGTGGAACTCGTCGACGATGTCGATGTGGATGTGGCTGTTGTTCCATGATCCTCGTTCGATTTACACCCGTTCGCCGCATCCGACGGCGATGTTGCATTTGGTGACTTGACCAGGTCAACAGCAGCCGGATTGTTGTTGGTGCTGCTGCTGGTGGCAGTGCTATTAGAATCATTGCTATTGCTGCAGATATTGGCCAAGCTGCTGGAGAAACTCAAGCTGGGCTGTGTTTGCGTCTGCAGCTGCAATTGCAATTGGACACCGGCTGGCGTCTGAGTCTGGGCGAGATTGAGAGGCTTTGGCGTCTTACGCGGCGCCTTCAAGTGTCCGGAACTTATTGCGCCCGCTGCTGCTGCTGCTGCTGCCGCCGCAGCCGCCGCTGCAGCTGCTCCACTTGCCGCCAAACGTTGCTGCAAACGCGAACCAAAATCCGCTTTCAAAATATTATCAATGCTGAATTTTAAAGCTCGCTCGTGCAGATTATCGTTGTTGTTTAGGTTGTGGTTGTGGTTCAGGTTGTTGTTGTTGCTGTTGTTGTTGTTGTAGTGATTGGTTTGTTGCTGCTGCAGCTGCTGCTGCTGCAGCTGATGGTGCAGATGATGATGGGGAGAATGTTGCAGATGCTGCTGTGTCTGGTAGGGATTGTGGGGCTGTTGCATCAACAGCTGATGCGGATGATGGGGCGCAGTGGGTGGTGCAATGCCCAACGCCGTCGCCGTTAGCTGAGCAAGTGCATCCTGCCCCGTTGTGGGTCGCATCGCAGCCGCCGCCGCTGCCGCTGCAGCCATTTGCAACTGTTGCGTCATCTTGGGACCACCACGGAGACCGCCCAGCGGCATCACAGCCGCAGTCAGCGCATTCACTCGAGCCGCCGCCATCAGTTGCATCTGCTGCTTCATTAGCTCCTCGGCGTAGAGTTGAGATTTACGCAGGAATTCCTCTTGGAAGCTGGCGGGTGCAATTATCACAGGATCACCGGGATCCTCCTCAATAGGCTGGCCAGCAGCGGACACGCTACTAAATGCCGACGGTCGATAAAGTTGCGACATGAGCAATCGCTGCCTGGCCTGGGCAGCTGCCACCTGCGACTGTTCCTGGCCGACGCTCAACACGCTGTTCTCACTGCAACAGCTGGCGGCATCGTCACACTCCTCCTCGCAATCCTCGTCCAGTTCCTCCTCCATCATTTCCTCAGTGTTTGCCGCATGATGATCATCATCCAAAATGTTCACCAGATGCCCCTCATCGTCATCATCATCACAGGCGGAATTCGCATCCTCGTCGCCAGCGTTGGGTTTCTGGAGCTGGGGACTGCTGCCGTGACTGCCGGGCACACCCGGATCCAACGGATCCAGCGGCAGTGGCAGGCAATCGGGATGCATTGAACCGGATCCCGGCTGCTGATCCGCCAATTGGGATTCGATTCTCTGATTCTCGATACTTCGCTTTGGTGTTAGACTCCGATTCAGATTCAGATTCAGCGTCGGATGGCGACTGCTGGCCAGCGTGGACATAAGTGTAGCCAGTTTTTAGACAAGCGGCTGCAAAGCCGTCGGCATTTTTGAAAACTTCTTATATGTATTTTTTTTTTTTTTGCTGTTTTTGTCGTTGTTATTTACAATTCACAATTGGTTCGCACAACGCACCGCAAATAAAACACTCGCCGCTAGATGGCGCTCACACATACACACGCGTAGTCTGTGGTCTGTTCAATATGTGTACATATAACCAAAGATAAACTATTAAAAGCAAAAGCAATAGCAAAAGCAATAAAAATCTCTCGGCCCGGTTTTTTCCGTTACGTGCGCTCTGCCAGTCAGCTGAACCAACTGAAGCTCCCGCGAACTTGCAACTAAACGAGACGGCGCAACTGTGAGCGCAAGAGCGAAGCAGCCGCCCAGTTAACGAACAAAAACCGGAACGGCAATAAGAATAACATATACACACAGCACACACACAAGCAGCAGTCGCTGCTCGTGCGCTCTCTTTTTCGCTGCTCTCTCACCGTTTCGAATATCCAATGAACGGCGAGCCTCCACTCGCTGTGCGCCAAGGGTGTGAGGCATTTTAGAGCACACTAGCGTTGTCTCGCTCACGCCTTGACTGTGCCTTTGCCAGTGCCAGTGCCTGGGCTGGCTGTCAGTTGAGGTTATGTTAAGTGTTTGTATATTTGTTAATTAAGTGCACGGCCAGCGTCGCTGCCACAGCTTCAGCTCCATCTGCGCCTTGTCTTTTTGATTATGCGCTGCAGCATTTAAGTCGTAAATCTCCAAACGTACATAAGTTTCTGGGGCTTGTGGCTGCGCATCTGCAGTCCTTTTACTCGACAAACAGCCAGACAGACAGCATCCTCCATCCTCCATCCTCTTTTCTACCTACCTACACACATACATGCGTGTGTGCCTGGGTGTGTATGTGTGTGTGTGTGTGTGTGTGTAACACATGCTTGCTGTTCTTATATCTCTCTCCTCTCTCTCCCCCTACCCGATTCGTGTCTTGCGCCTTTTTTCAATAAAAATGAAACAATCGTTTTTGTTGTTGTTGCAATTTTAGATGTCATTGTTGTTGTTGCTGTTTGTTTGCTGTTTTTAGCACAACGCTTTATAAATCACCACCACAAAATTTTGGTGCACAAACATCTGCTGTGATTTCATAATTGTTTTTGATGCCTTTTTTGCTTATTTTCTACACACATGATAGCTATGCGTGTGTGTGTGAGCTTGTCTAATTGGGCCACAGTACACATATGCGTGTGTGCATGTGTGTGTGTGTGAATTGTTCTCCCTTTGTTGAGGTTATGTTGAGCAATGTGTTGAAATTAGCTGAGATACACTTCAAGTGCAAATGAACCCTTAAATATTGCTTTGATTACTCATAGCCAGCTAATTAATCAGCTACAATTTATCTTATCCACATTCATCTGGCGAAATGGGCCATTAAAAAGAGTTGCTTTTAGCCAACATCCGTTGGCCATTAAAATAGAAATTCCAGCAATTTTCATACCACGTATCCATTAAAACTCGGTGGAAGGGTATCGTGATTTTATATCAAATTATATAAATGACAGAATGAAAGCATCTCCAAACGCATAAACTATATACATAAATATATATTCTTGATTAGCTACAAAAGTCGAGTCGATTTAGAGAGCTAACATTGTTTGGTTTATTTAATTTACTGGTAATTTGCATTTTTTTTTATAGCATTTATATTGTAAAAGTTGATCAGATATTAATATTAGCAACTTAAGGTCTGTCAGACAGCCAGACATGCTTAACGAATCATAAATAATATTAACAACCAATGTTAATACTTTCTAATATCAAATATAAATGATTGGCGATTAGTAAGGATAAATTTAGCTTGTATAAATTTCATAAATATCGTTAAAGAAACCCCGAAGTTATTCAATAAACTTTAAGATATCTGATTCAGTTACCATTTATAAGTATATATTCAGACTTTTGTAGAGGGTATCTCGGTATTCGAGAATTTTAACTCATTTTCACTTATCGAAAGCTGTCCACGCTTTATTATGTGTGTGTGTGAACGCATGTGTGTGCGTGTGTAGTATCTCTGCCACGCCCCAATTGCACACCCAATCCAGTTTAATAACTTTCTTGCCTCCCCACCCCCACATACCCCTCCACAACCCAGCACATTTCAGAGGCAGCCAGGTCGAGGTCCACAGATGCCGACGCGTCGATAACGCAACCAACAAATTAATCAAGCTTAATTTCAGCTGGAAGCACACAGACACACACCAATGCACAAACACACCAATGCACACAGACAATTGCACACACAACAATTATAGAGCGATTAAAAGCCGCTGAGAAACCCGAGACACGAATTATGAATAAAATTAAAGGCAATTGCTCAAAATGCGAAATTCAACAACCTTTCCCACACCCCTTCCACCCCTTCCCCCCTGTCCGACACTGTACCACCCCAACACCTCCATCATTCAGCAATTATGAGGACCATTACCCTCATCCTCCGCCTCCTCTGCCTCCTGCTCCTCAAACCGTTTCATCTTTCCAGCGTCGTTCCATGAAAAAAAGAGAGACATGATTAAAACTGGGCACGAAACGCTTTTCACATAAAAGATGCCGCGCTTAGAGCGAGCGAGGGGGTGCGGGGAGAGGGGGAGCAGCAGCGCGTAAGGCGATCTCGCTAGTTAATCGCGCAGAAAATCTTCATCAGAAATGGACGGCAAGCAGCAGCAGCAGCAGCAGTAAAAAGTAAAGTTACTCAAACTAAAATAAATACAATCAAAACATGAAGCGTACAACGCAAGCAATAAGTAACGACAACAACAATAACAGCAACAACAACAAAGCAAAGCGCGCGCCGGCAAAACATTACAAGAGAGTCTCTGCTGCTGGCTGACGTCGACAGCGCAGTCGCAGCATCAGCAAACAAATAGCATAATCGCACAGCAGAGCCAAAGACGGGTCGTTGGGTCTCTACCTCTCCCCCCTCCCCCGCCTCCTCACTCACACACACAATTTAGATGCGCCCCAATAGATAAACTTAAAGAGGCTTTTATTTAAACAAAGCGCAGCGCAGTCAACGCAAACAGCGAGAGAGAGGGAGAGAGCCTGTCGTCGCTGCTGCTGACGCGCAAAAATGTATGTTGCTTACAAACGAGCCAACAACAAAAACAACAACAACAAGAACAACATAAGAGAGCAAAGCCCGACTTCGACTTGGACTAACTGTCTGACTGCCTGCCTGGCCTGCCTGTCTGTGCATGCTCTCGCTCGCTCGCACTCGCACTCGACACTGGCAGCAAGGCTCTCTCGCTCATTGTCAATCTCTTATTGGAATTGCGCATTTTGCGCCGACTTCTCGTTTGTTGGCTGATCTTTTAATCGAATCGTAGCATTTATTATTGCAACTGTCGCGATTGTTGTCATCGTCGTCGTTTGTTGTTGTTGTTGTTGTTTCTGTTTCAAGTTGCTTGTCTAATGTCGTTTAGCAAACAATGGACATTGACTATGTCATAAGTCAGTTCACAAAATGGCTACAACTGTTGCGCAAATTAATAATTTGTGTGTGTGTTGCGCAATTTTGCTTCGCTTTTGCATTTGATTTCTGATTTGATTTTCTTATTTGTCTCAATTTATGTTTGCCTTGCCCATTGACAGGCAAACAACAAAATAAATGTATTTCTGTGTCGATATTTGAATAGCAAATACAAATACAAATAAAAATAGATAACAAACATGGCTGCGTGCTGCTCTAATTGCAATTAACACATGATGAAAGCCGTTGAAAGCCCTCCACAACCCACTCACTGGGTCCAATCAGAAAACTCAACACCAAACTCAACTCACTTCGAGTTGCGCATTTTCGTTACACTTGTCGGAGTAGGAGTGGAGGAAAAATCAATAAACAGCCAATGTGGAAATTGAATTTTTAATTGACAGCTAAACGATTTTCTCCAATTGCCATGCAAATGGATTCCAATTGTATGTGCACTCTGATTGGATATGGTAATTGGAAAGAACGCGTTTAAATGTAAACATAGCATTTAACAACACTTGAAAGTAAACAATTTTAATGGAAAATTGGAAGTCTTACCAGCTTTTTTGATATTTATTGTGCCAAAACTATTATTAAGTATTTTCAAAAAAATTTAATTTTTATTTAAAGTTTTATTCTTTTTATTCTTATATAATTCTTTTTTAATATGTAAGTTCTGAAATAATTATTGCTCTTTAAATTATTTTTTTATTTGTATGATATTTTGTATCCCTTATCTTGTTTTCTTTAATTTTTTACTTTTTGCAAGGATTGGGGAAACACAGACAAAAATAATAAAATCTTTATTTTTCATTCTGAATATACTGAAAATAAATAAAAAATGAAAATGGTTAAAAAACTAACGTTTATTTTGACATGAGAGAATGCTTTCAAAATATATTTTGGTATTATCGTTGTGAAAGTAATCAGCAGGTAACAAATTAATTGAAGAATGTGAGAAAGAATGATGAAATTGAAATCTGCGTAACTCGATCGAATGATTCGAGATGAATATGCACATGCGATGAGTGGTGAGTGAATGGATTCATCTGCATATCTATCCATTCAGATGTGTCGTTCAATCAAGAGCCAGCAATCAACTGTCATTAGTCGCAATTGGCTACGCCTCAACGATCCGACAATCGCCCCATTTGTCCCGACTCCACTGTGTCCAACTTAAACATGAGTTTCTGTACAGTGAAGCTTTGCCTGCTAAATCTCTATATATTTTTAGTGTTTTCTGATATGCTTATAATGATTTTCCAAACATGACATAATTTAATTAATTTAACTATTTAATGTAGACTAAAAATGAATCCACAAACTTTAAAAGATTAATATTTATTTCCCTACAAAATGAGCATAATTTCCATTAAAGTTAATAAAGTTATTTGTCGTTTCCTAACGAATACATCATAGCTTGGCTCCACTGTATTTGCTGAAGCGCATATTTGCCTTGACAAAAGTATAAAAAAAATAAGGCACGCAGTTACACACGCAAGAGACAAAATAAACAAACAAACAAACGCGACATTTGAACCGAACAGACAATCACCTAATTGCATACGAGAGAGCCAAGTTGGCCAAGTTGGCCCCCAAAAGCCTTGGTTTAGGGCCAACCAACTGGTAAGGGTAATTGCAAGGCGATGGCCTGTCATCAGTTTTGTTGCCTTTTGTTGTTGCTGTTGTTGTTGATTGTTGCTGTTTGTTGTTGGCAGCTACGCCGTGTGAGCAGCAACATCTAAGCAAATAGCATTAAATAAAAGGTTAATAAATAGCACGGTACGGCAACAATAACGGTGCCTGCGGTTGAGCGAAACTTAGAGAGAGAGGGAGAGAATGAGAGAGAGCGAGAGAGAGGGGCAGACACAATATGGCGGACAAGCCAAAGGCAAAAGCGCTGACAGCGCAGCAAGCAGAGCGATGTGACATGGACATGTGTGTGATGGCTACACTCGTCTCTCTCTCTGTGTGTGTGCGTGTGTGTGTTAGTGTGTGTGTTTTTGAACAGTTTGTAACGCCTGCTTATTTATGTATTAACAGGCAACGTGGCAGTGGCAGTGGCAGTGGCAGTGGCATCGTGGAGTCCTTTCAATTTAACCGACATCGCGGCCTGCCTCTATGCAAATGTCAATTGTCAGTTGGCGTTTATAACAAACTCGTCGTTTGTTGTTTGTTGTTTGTTGTTGTTGTTGTTGTTGCTGCTGCTGCTGCTTGTTTATTTAGTATATGTACAATACAACAATCAACTAATTATGGCTTGTTAAATTGCAGCCATTGAAATGACCATTTAAACCATTCAATTTCAATCGCATGCCATTTACCGCTCCTCACACTCCCCAGCTACACAGAGCGAAAAATATTGGGCTGGTCTCTGAGGTTGTTAACATTCAGTTAGGAATGACCCTCAATTAAGTAGTCACTAATCGATTTTATCAAGAAATATCAACTAAATAAGTATAGGAAACTTATAAGTTGAAATCACAGATTAGAATCACGATTTTTGATATAATATATTCTTAATCAGGAGTCGATTAAACCATATTTGTCTATCTGTATTTATGAATAAGTATACAAACTTCAAATTGGTGATATTAGTTCCTGTGCAGATCAAGCTTATATCATTTTATTGACAACTTTATATATATACGTATATATTTCTCATTCATTATGATTTCAGTTGCCATTTATGTAGATAATAAGAAAAACTATCAATTAATAATATTTAACTCCAAAATCTAATCAATATTATAATATTTAAGATTAACTTGATGATTCCTCGCTGTGTATGGCCATTCAGCTGCCTCCTTTGAGCCAAGAACAGAGCTCAGTTTGCCATCTCTCTGCTGTTCCTGTCTCATGTGTCAATTGTTGTTGGCTTTGTGGCAGCATGCAAAAATATTTGATTTATCGTTGATAAGGCAGCGATTCGACTTTGAATGTCTGTCTGACTGTCTGGCTGGCTGGCTGTCTGGCTGGCTGGCTGGCTGTGTGGCAGTGGAAGTAAGAGCTTTCACCGGAGCCTCTCGAACGCCCACGAGGAGTAGATCGATCTGGGCAGAGATCTGTGTGCCGATCCTAACGCCTTTGCCTTTGCCTTTGCGTTTGCAATTTGTTGTACACGAATTGCAATTTGCACGGAAATTTATCGCAATTTAATCATCAGCAAATGGAAATATGCAACAGCAACAAAACTATTAACGCCAAACAATCGCAATCGCAACTTGCAACTTGCAAAACGGCACTGCCAATGGTGATGATCTTTCCACCTGCTCTCCACTTGCAACAAACTCCAACTCGAACTGTGGCGGCCCCCAGGTGCTGCAACAACAACAACAACAACAAGAAATGTTTTCATTCACCGCAGGGCCAAGAAGCAAAGGTCAAGCAAGATTTTAGAGGAGTTGCAGTTGCAAACAGGAACTTGGAATAAATATAAGCACCACTCTCGGCAACCATAAGCAGCAAATTTGCATGCTTGCCACATTTAACGGTCTATGGGAACAACACACAGGAAAAACCCAGCTCAAATGCGCACCAAAATTGATTTGTTCATGACGAACTCATTAAGGAGGTTAGCTGATGCAGTTGCAGTTGCAGATGTAGATGCAGATGCAGATGCTGAGAGCAGAAGGACAAGATGCAGCCTGCCTCAAACACTTGCAAAAACCAAACCATAAACATCAAGACTTAAGTTTCTTTTATCTTCTGTTGGCGCTACTTTTGACCATATAAATATATATAATTGATCAGGCTGTTGGAATGGTCGGAGATTCGCCTAGTATATCCTTTCACACACTTGCTGCTTATCATCTGTTCTTGATTTTTCTTTGTGATTTAGGTGAGAATTGTTGACTCAAGTTTTTGATGCGTGCTTTAAAGAAAAAGATTGAAAATATATGACATTTTATATCATAAAGTGATTAGATACATTATATGTTATTATATCACATTTTACACAGAATAAATGCGACTATCATATTTCTCTCAGTGCACTGCGCTTTTGCCCTTGGCCTCAGAGCAGCTGCATAGCGAAATGAGAAATGCGAAAAGAGTTTTGGCGCGAGAGAAATGCCAGCGATGAAAGCGACTCCGATTCGCAATTAACTGCAAAACTTGCTCCACACATAATGGTTAATGGTTAACGGTTAACGGTTAATTGTGCAAGCGACGGGCCCAGTTGGGACTCATTAAAAGGGGGGGGGGAGGGCAAAATGGCCGACATGGGAAGAAGTTAAGCAAAGTTTGACACCATTCACAATGGACGGCGATTAGCAAACGATGTGCGAACTGTTGTCTCACACAACTACTGTGAATGGGGTGATTGTGTTTTGGGATCAGCAGTGGGAATCGATCAAACTTCTGGTGTCGCAAAAGCAAAAGCTCATTAAACTTTGTCCTGGCCAACAAATGTCAACAAATGGCACAAGAAACACAAGCAACACAAGAAGCAACAGTGAATTCAACACACAATTCCATCGATATTTGCATAGAACTGATTGCAGCTGACAATTCGGCGACAGCCTGAAATGCATTCAAATTGACAGCAGACAGCTTGCAAACGGAATTACAAATTGGTAGCCAATAATAAAGTTGCTCCACAAATCGATAAATGTTGTGCCACAGAGTAATCTGACAAAAAATAATATAAACTATTTGCGGAAATGAACTTTAACTCAAGATATGCTAAGGATATGTTGATAACTCAGGATGTAAGCCAGACAAGTTTCTTATTAGAGGTGTATTATGAGAAAATAATAATTATGAACTCACTCATAAAATAAAAGGGCTCATTAGTTATGCAGATTTGATTTCTCTTTTTAGCCATCAGAAGCATTACAAATTATTTTATGTTTTTGTAATTTTTATAGCGCATTTGCAGAGTGTCCCAACAAACACCAGCAAATACGAAATTAGCAGATGCATTTCTCTGCTATTTTTATGCCCATGAAAAGCAACCGAAAATTTCTGCATTTACGCAGAAAACACCATGACAGCAATGAAATTTCGATTCTATGATAATTGAAACGATTCAGTGCATTATTATTATTTCGTGTCCCGATTTTAATTGTGTGAATCAGCGACTAGACCATACACAAATTTTGAGTGAATTTCATATCGAAGATGTTTTGCATACAATCGCATCATTTAACCGTGTAATTTTATCTGCATGTTTGATGGACGCCCAGTTAACAACAACAATTTGAGATCTGCAGCCAGCAACAGAAGCAACTAAGGAGAAAAAACTCATTAAACTAATACAACTCTCTACTACTCTTCCTACTCCTATTAATACTACTACAACTAAAACTACTATTACTATAACTACTACTACTGCTACGACTATTATTGCTACTACTACTCGTACTACCACTATTATTAATGCTACTACTATCGATATATCGATTTTCAGGTTATAATTTTTACTTGTCTTCCGACCTCAAATTTCATTTTTAACTTTAAATGTACGATTGATTTAGGGGCAAAACTATGATCAAAAGGCCCTTGCTTTTTAAAATCCGTTGAGTTTTGACGAAGTTATGGCATTTTGAAGTTTCGACCTATGCCCTTATATCAATGTATCGATTTTCAGGCTATAATTTTTACTTGTCTGCCGACCTCAAATTTCATTTTTAACTTTAAATGTACGATTGATTTAGGGGCAAAACTTTGATCAAAAAGCGCTTGCTTTTTAAGATCAGGGGAGTTTTGACGAAGTTATGGCATTTTGAAGTTTCGACCTATGCCCTTATATCGATATGGCCATTTTCAGGCCATAATTTTTACTTGTCTTCCGACCTCAAATTTCATTTTTAACTTTAAATGTACGATTGATTTAGGGGCAAAACTATGATCAAAAAGCCCTTGCTTTTTAAAATCCGTTGAGTTTTGACGAAGTTATGGCATTTTGAAGTTTCGACCTATGCCCATATATCGATGTATCGATTTTCAGGCTATAATTTTTACTTGTCTGCCGACCTCAAATTTCATTTTTAACTTTAAATGTACGATTGATTTAGGGGCAAAACTATGATCAAAAAGCCCTTGCTTTTTAAAATCAGTGGAGTTTTGACGAAGTTATGGCATTTTGAAGTTTCGACCTATGCCCATATATCGATGTATCGATTTTCAGGCTATAATTTTTACTTGTCTGCCGACCTCAAATTTCATTTTTAACTTTAAATGTACGATTGATTTAGGGGCAAAACTATGATCAAAAAGCCCTTGCTTTTTAAAATCCGTTGAGTTTTGACGAAGTTATGGCATTTTGAAGTTTCGACCTATGCCCTTATATCAATGTATCGATTTTCAGGCTATAATTTTTACTTGTCTGCCGACCTCAAATTTCATTTTTAACTTTAAATGTACGATTGATTTAGGGGCAAAACTATGATCAAAAAGCCCTTGCTTTTTAAAATCCGTTGAGTTTTGACGAAGTTATGGCATTTTGAAGTTTCGACCTATGCCCTTATATCGAAATGAGCATTTTCAGGCTATAATTTTTACTTGTCTTCCGACCTCAAATTTCATTTTTAACTTTAAATGTACGATTGATTTAGGGGCAAAACTATGATCAAAAAGCCCTTGCTTTTTAAAATCCGTTGAGTTTTGACGAAGTTATGGCATTTTGAAGTTTCGACCTATGCCCTTATATCAATGTATCGATTTTCAGGCTATAATTTTTACTTGTCTGCCGACCTCAAATTTCATTTTTAACTTTAAATGTACGATTGATTTAGGGGCAAAACTTTGATCAAAAAGCCCTTGCTTTTTAAAATCCGTTGAGTTTTGACGAAGTTATGGCATTTTGAAGTTTCGACCTATGCCCTTATATCGATATGGCCATTTTCAGGCCATAATTTTTACTTGTCTTCCGACCTCAAATTTCATTTTTAACTTTAAATGTACGATTGATTTAGGGGCAAAACTATGATCAAAAAGCCCTTGCTTTTTAAAATCCGTTGAGTTTTGACGAAGTTATGGCATTTTGAAGTTTCGACCTATGCCCATATATCGATGTATCGATTTTCAGGCTATAATTTTTACTTGTCTGCCGACCTCAAATTTCATTTTTAACTTTAAATGTACGATTGATTTAGGGGCAAAACTATGATCAAAAAGCCCTTGCTTTTTAAAATCCGTTGAGTTTTGACGAAGTTATGGCATTTTGAAGTTTCGACCTATGCCCTTATATCGAAATGAGCATTTTCAGGCTATAATTTTTACTTGTCTTCCGACCTCAAATTTCATTTTTAACTTTAAATGTACGATTGATTTAGGGGCAAAACTATGATCAAAAAGCCCTTGCTTTTTAAAATCCGTTGAGTTTTGACGAAGTTATGGCATTTTGAAGTTTCGACCTATGCCCATATATCGATGTATCGATTTTCAGGCTATAATTTTTACTTGTCTTCCGACCTCAAATTTCATTTTTAACTTTAAATGTACGATTGATTTAGGGGCAAAACTATGATCAAAAAGCCATTGCTTTTTAAAATCAGTTGAGTTTTGACGAAGTTATGGCATTTTGAAGTTTCGACCTATGCCCTTATATCGATATGGCCATTTTCAGGCCATAATTTTTACTTGTCTTCCGACCTCAAATTTCATTTTTAACTTTAAATGTACGATTGATTTAGGGGCAAAACTATGATCAAAAAGCCTTTGCTTTTTAAAATCAGTTGAGTTTTGACGAAGTTATGGCATTTTGAAGTTTCGACCTATGCCCTTATATCGATATGGCCATTTTCAGGCCATAATTTTTACTTGTCTTCCGACCTCAAATTTCATTTTTAACTTTAAATGTACGATTGATTTAGGGGCAAAACTATGATCAAAAAGCCTTTGCTTTTTAAAATCAGTGGAGTTTTGACGAAGTTATGGCATTTTGTATCACTACTGATACAATAACTACTACTTCTATAACTACTTCTACTATTCCTACTACTACTATTACTACTACTATTACTAAAACTACTACTATTATTGTTACTACTACTACAACAACTACTACTAGTGCTTCAACTACTACTACTATAACTACTACTACTGCTATGAATACCATTACAACTACTAATTGCACTATTACTTCCATAATTACTACTATTACAACTTCTACTCACTTCACCGATCAAGCTTTAAATAACATACCCACGCAAAAAAATTGTGACTGAGTTTTGCTCCTAATATTATACCTATTATGAATTGCATTCAAATTTCCATTGCCAATAACTTTGTCGAAACCTAACCATTATTCGCAAGTCACATTTTTTTGTCATGGCTTGACAACTTTATTAATACGGCATTTAAATTTGCATATTTTGTTATTTGCGTCGCAAAAACGCGCCTTGATTACAGCTTTAAATTCATAATTAATCAACAATTAAAGTTAGTTTTCGCTTCAAGTACTTAACATATTGTGTTTGGCATTCGATTTCACTGCGATTGCAAGCAGGTCACAATTTGAAAGCGACTCAGAAATGTGGCTGAACTTGTCAGGCCGGGGTTAGCTGAAAAAAAGATTTAGTCCTGGCATTTCACATCGAATGTGCTTTGGATGGAGGAGTAGGGGGGGCTGGCTAACAAAAGTGGCTTAAATCAACTCATGACAACGTTAACGAAGCAGTCAGCAAGCCAAAAACAACAAATGCAGAATCAACGATGCTTAACAAACAAAACAAACGAGTGAAAATCGGTCCTCGAAGACAGCAGCAACACCTTCCCACCCAGCACTAAGAGTGGGAGGCGGAGGAGGAGCAAGAGGAGGAGGAGATGGAGCTGGAGGAGGAGGAGCTGCTAAGCAGATGGCAGCATCTGGAATTGAGTGCAAAATATGGCGCAGAGACATTCGCTACCATTCAGGCAGGCATGAGAGGGAGACGGGCAGCAGAAGATGGGGGAAGGAGCAGGTTACGGGGTTGGGGAGTGGGGAAGAATGAACTCCATGTCTTGCATTCTGGAATCCATGTTAGTTGGCATCCTAGGCGCAGTTTGGCACGTCATGTAGCCAATTAAAAGCGAAATACGACAAGCGAAAATTGTGGCGAGCAGCCGAGATTCGCAAGGAGCTGAGCATCTAGGAGCAGCAGGGGAAGGAGGAGCGAGAGGAGGAGGAGCAGCAGCAGACATCCAAATCGAAAGGAGGCTGCACCGCAGGCCCCAACTCTCTAAGCCAAGTTAACGCTCAGTCACGTTTGCCATGGCAGAGCCAGACACAAATCTAAGCGCTGCAATCAAATTAGGCAAGCCCCAAAGGCATTGTGTTGTTCCCTCTGAAAACTGTGACCCATAGAGAGAAATGCATGCCAAATGAATACTCACATATTCACACACTCAAACACTCACTTATACTCGAATACTTAAATACTCGCATGCTCAAGGATGACAGCGAGGGTAGCCAATCGAGCTGTGACCTATATCTAATATGATTGTTAATTCCAATTTGAATTCGATTCGTCAATCAATTTGCAGAGAGAAGATTATGCCTAATAATAAAATCCTTTGAAGATATTACTTTAAATTTAATATTATTAATTGTATTATTTTTTTTTTTGTCAAGATTTCGAGACGTTGATCCACACAATAATAAAAAACATTATTTAATTATTAAAAGGACTAGTTTTCAGAATGGAAAATTCTAATTTTAAATAATTAATAATTAAATATTTTAAATAAAATAATTAAATAATAAACATTTCAATTTAATTTTAAGATTTTGATACTTTTAAAATAAAAATAAATTAATTCCACTAGTTTCTTTATTTACACTTTTTAATTTAAATATTTCTAGAAGAAAAACAAATTAAAAAAAAATATATATATCAAAATTATTGTCATGAACAGATAAAGCAACTCTCGCATGTGGAAGACACACATTTGTGTGTGTGTGTGCATTTATATGTTGCAAATACTGGAATGTGGGGCTGGGAGGGGACCTACTTAATTGCAACCTAATGCGACCTAATCAGTGCATTTGATTTCAATAGTGGGGCATATGCTAATCACGATAGGGAAGGGGGTCAGGTGTTAGGGGAAAGGTCACAGATTTACATGTGCAACAACGAGTTGGGGCAACACGGACACATCTTGATATAAGAGTGTCAACATACCGTTAACGAATTTCATGCCAGAGCTTTTTGGCATTTCACTCCTTGACTAAACCAAAATAACGAATCGGAAAGCTCAAGACGAGAGAGCCCGACTAAGAGACACCCTGAATCAAAGTCTTTATCTATGTAAATCTGTGTGTGTGTGTGTACATACTGCTCTCTGATAAATCCCGTGCTCTCAGCCGATCTTGATTAACATGTTCAGTTATTTACAGACTCGATAATAAAAATATATCTATTAAGTTGTGATTTTTAAGGCTATCGGCAATCGATTTATATCAAAATTGCCAAAAAAAAATACTCATCTAATTATTTATTAGCTTGATGTGCCTTTGGCATTGCAGAACTTATTTGTTTACCTTCTGATATCAACTCGCTCACACAGACAGATAGATCAAGCACATATATACTAGATGGTATCTGCCTGTTGCATACGTTTGCACAAGTTCAAACTACCCTCTTTGGCAATTTCTAATGCGTTTAGCGCATAAAAACGGCAAGCGATCAACGACGAAGAGCGAATAGTGAATAGTGAATTGTGAATAGTGAATTGTGAATAGTGAATAGTGAATTGTGAATAGTGAATTGTGAATAGTGAATAGCAACTGGAAGTTTGCAACTGGCAAACCAGCAACCGGCAGCTGGAACATTGCAACATGACACCTCGACATGACAACAAAATGAGCTTCTGTTGCTCTTTTGAGATCTCAGCGACAACAACAACAGCAACAACAACAAACTGTGAGTGACAACTGCAACAAAGTTGCTTTCAAATATTTAACACCAGATCCATAGCCAGCATCCAATACACTCAGTCCATTGCCAATGTTGCCAGCTGCCAATACGCGACTGCACTCAGAAAAAAAAAAACGGAATTTAAAATTTGGGAAATTTCTTGAAAATGTAGGAGAATTTTTCCATAAGCTACACAGAGAATAAAATGCTATCAACTAAAAAATCGGTTCAAAAGTGAACGGATCAGCAGTTATCTTAAACCATTTGATGAACCAGAAACAATTATGAATAAAGTTCAAATGATTTAAGCTTTTTTTCTGAGTGTACTCGCCTGGTCGATGGGCCTGCTGAAACGCACCAAATGCCTGCGAAATTGAAATCGATGCTAAAACGAACAATTTTCACACTCGCAACGCATATTGTGGAAACGGAGAGGGCCAAGAGAAACGGCAACTGGCCAACAGCAGTTGCGACTGGCAAATCGGAATCGAGGATTGGAGTTGGCTTGGTGTTGATGGTTGGTAATTGTGTGGAGTTGCAGATTGGGCATGCAAAACAAAACTGGACTTTTTTGTTTGGTTTTTTGATTAGCCTGCTCAGTTTTGGCATTCATTTATTCGATTTGATCGGATTGCGGGATATACGCATTTGACCATTTGCCAAAGCCGTTTGTTGTTGCCGTTAATTGAATTTGGCGCGTTAACGAGCAGCTAAGTACACTAAACAAGTTGACAGCAGTCGGCAGCAGTAATCGAGTGTTAATTGATCGCTGGCTCAGAGACAAGCTGCAATTTTAATTTGAACGCGTTCTCCTTGTCTCGGCCACAACAGTTGACAGATAGCAGTTAACTCATAGTTGGTAGTTGGTCGCAGTGCGGCTTTGAGCATTAACCATTAACAAAATAAGTAAAAGGCACTTACTTTGCGGCTTACTGATTGCATTAAAGCCAACACCGTAGATATAAAGTTACTGAAAGACAGTCTGATCAGAAAACTTAATAAAAACCTTAAGTAAAATGGGAGATTACAATTTTTATACTCTGACATCGAAGATCTGATTTAAAGGAGTATATTGGTAATGCAATGCAAATAGAAAGGTACCCATAAAAGTACCTTCTAATTCAAGCGATAGTCGTATATAGTAGTCCCCTTGAATTTCTTCAGTTTTATAGATTTATTTCGCATTTCAGTTGATTGCTACGAATAGGTTCGTCGACAGTAATAAATTATATATATATACACACCTTTCGAGATTTGTATTTTGACATTGTTTGTTTGAATTCCAGAACTCGTTTTATGTATGGCACACACACATAACTCGAATTGGATAAACCACAACAATATTTATTTTATTTCGCGTAACAAACATATTTGTTCCAATTAGAGGCGAACAAATCGTTTTACGTAGCATACTTTAGGGCTTTGCCAAAAATTCATGTCTATTAGTTTTTATATATCAATTATAAATTTATACAATAAATCTGAAATCTAACATGCAACTATGTATTTAACATTGATATCGATGTCGATCGATATCAATTGTGTGATCACCGACTTGAAGAAGAAGAAAAGAGTCGTGAGTATAGTAAAGTGAGCAGATGTGACTTAGAAAGCAAGACAATTTAGTTCTGACTGCCACGTATATTAGAGCAAAAACGATTTGATACAATCTGAATCAAAATAAATGTCTGGCATTTGTTTTTAGCTACTCCCAATTTTATTGCATAAGAATGAGACAGTAAATCAACCACAATAAGCAGACGCAGTAACTTAATGAACCTTAAACATTAGTTAATCATAACCAGATCAACATTAACAAAATTGGTTTTCGAGCCAGCGTCCTGTGGGTTCCTAGAGATAACCAGATGAATGTCTCACAAACAACAGCGAATTCCATAAATCCGTTTATGCCAGGGCAAATACTTGAGAATATTATTAAATACACTTAAATCAATTAAAGACGACAATTGCTTAACTATCAGTCCCCTGTGACTCTTGAAAAATGCGAACTTATTCATTTGGTATCAAAATAGTTTATTTACAATTTGTTTATGTACAAACGTTGTCTTATTAAATCGTATTAATATGAGCGATCATTTGGTCTATCAAAATGACCCAAATAAATTTTCAGATAATAATAACAGATAAAACACTTTGTTGATATTTCCTTACAATTTGCTATTAGTTAAAATATGTGTTTCGTATCTGTATGTCAATAAGCCTTATCTATACGCTACTTACTAAGCTTAAAACAACAAATTCATATCAAATATATCATATAGAACACGCTACAAATACAAAACAAACGCAATTTCGATCGGTCAATGTGAGAATACTTTGCCTCGAACTACAGTTAGATTACAATGTTTCAGTTTGGACCGATAAGCGATCCAATTATCGGTAATGTGAACTAGATGACTAGCGATCTCTAACTTTCTAGAATATGCTACTAATGCTGAGACTCCACCTGTGGTGTGGAGTTCCGACGGGGCTTGGCTGGTGGATCGTTCCACGTCTGCACATTGGCTCGACCGAAGATGACGAAGAGACCATTGCCAACCAGATAAATGATGGCGGCAATAAAGAAAACAATTCGCCACTGTTCCACATCGTGCTTCAAAGAGAGAAAGAGAGTTGCAATTGACTAGCCAATGAAAACGTATTGAACAACTTACTTCATTGGTTACAATAAATCCGACCAGGAGTGGTGCAATGATGCTCATAATATTACCGACGCAATTTGTGATGCCCATCAGTATGCCAGCAAAGTTGGGCGACAGATCAATGTGATTGATTTGGAAGCCCAGATAGCAGGATCCGTTGAATCCAACAGTAACCGTCAGCAAAATAACAGCCAGATTGCTCTGTTCACTGTCCACATAGGCCAGACCAATCAAGGCCAACATAGGCACCCACAAGCCGATGGAGTTAAATAGCTTGCGACTGGTCACGGTGGAGATGCAGTTGCGCTTGTTCAGCTGCATGGCAATGGCGGAGAACACAAAGGACATGCAGAACATGGCAAAGTAGGGAAGAGCCGAGAGCAGTGCATTCGACTTAATGTCCTTGTTCAGGACATTCTTCATATAGCTGGGTATCTCGGTGAGCAGCGTCCAGAATCCCCAATTGTTTGCACTGTGCGCCGCAATGAGCGCCAAAAATGCTGGCGAGGTGAAGAAACTGAGCCAAGGAGTGTGCAGCTTTTCCTTGGGCTGTTCGGAGACCGCCTCGGTCGCCTGCGCCATCTCTATCATTTTGCGCTCCTCCACTGAAATCCACTTGTAAGTAGCCGGCGAGCTGGCTCCCCATATGAAATAGACGACGGACCAAAGGCAGCCAACGCCTCCAGAAATGTAAAAGATGCTGGGCCAGCCAGCCGAGGAGGCCGCGAGTAGTCCACTTGTGGCCAACATGACAATGGTTCCGAACTGGTTTCCCGTATAAGCACAGGTGCCCAGTAACGGTCGCTCATTGGGCGGAACCCAAGCGGAGATTAACGTGTGAACTGATGGGAAGACAACTCCCTGGCATAAGCCCTCCATGACGCGAAGGGCACAGACCAGCTGCCAACCGCCCCACTTGGCAAACAGAGGCGTCAGCATGTTCAGCACGGAGCAGATGGCCAGGCCGGTGAACAGTGTTATCTTGCCACCAAATTTGCGAGCCAGTTGACCCGATGGCACCTGGGTCAGAACATAGCCCCAAAAGAAGCTGCTCAACAGCCAGGATTTAGTCTTCTCCGGCCAATGGTATACCTAAAGTAATAAAGCTATGGTTAGTAGGTCCACTTATTTCAGGAAATTTTACCAATAAAGTGAAAGTTAAAATCGCATATCAAACTAAAGTGATTCAGTTCCAACTCCTTTTCCCGAATTTTTGCTTTATTTTGAGCATTCCAAATCTACTTGAAAATCTACTTACAGGAAAGTCGGGATTAATATCTCCATCTGTCATGGCCACGACAGCCACGGATAAGTTCACTCGCTGTGCATATGCCACAGTTAAGGCAAGGAAAAGAAGAAAGGTTTGCAAGTGTCGAACACCCAGTCCATATTCTGAAAAGAGATTGCGATTAGGCGTAAATTTCCATAGTCAAAACATATTTTCGTTGATTATAATATTGAACTTCAACTTGACTCAGTAAAAATGAGCCTATTTATAGCTAGACGTATACATATATATATATATATATATATATATATATATGTGTGTGGCATTCATCAATGAGTGATTGACGAGAGGCTGTCGATGCCTGCTATCAGCTTGTAGGTCACCTGTAGGTCATTATGCTGATGTTAGTCCTTAAGCTCTATTGCATAATGCCTCAATAGCATATGTTATCTCGGACAGTCGTCTGGCTGGATTGAATACTATCAGAGATTAAACACCGATCTCTGGGGAGTTCAGCAGGAAGCGTATCCCACGTATATAAAGAAAAATCTTTTAAGCACTAATTATTTAGCTGGATCTCGTCCCTAAGCTGTCACCTAATTGGCATTTTCGTCAACCTCGTAAGGGTTGTCATGCACATATTTTACAGTTTCAGCTCTTAGAAAATCGAGGGCTCGTCTTTATGAATTAAAACGAGGAGAACTGCAATAACAGTACAGTATAGATGATAAACAGAGATGTACAGATGATAAAAACTCGTTCGCTGTCCACATAATTGATAAGCTCTACTGAAGCGGAACAAATAAATACCTTAGTAGACAGCTGTGCCAATATACGATATTATAATTAACTCAATATTTACACAAACGAATTCATTTGAGTTAAGAACTGTTGACTTGTTGACACATTAGTTAGCTAAAACCAATAAACTTGCAATCGCAACAAACCTTCTTTCTCGAAGCGACGATTCTTCACCATGTTTGAACTAAATTGCTTGATAGATACTTTTGAAGACTGTTCTGTGTTACACTACTGCTCGGCTCGGAGCCTGTTCAATAACTAACTAATTATGGAGCATCTATCGCTGAGAGCCAAAAAAGTTTTAACAAATGCGACACTTGATTGACGAGATGCGCATTACTTATTATGTTTTGTCGTAATTGAGTGCTCGTAAATATATTGTTGAGTATAAGTGGCTGTAGCTATGCCTTAATCAAGCTAATCTCAGTCTAGTTTAATATATTGCATGCTTATCTGATTGTTCCCATCGTTAAATGCACTCAAAATTAACGAATTCAAATCTTAATTTTAAGTCGCATCATAATCACAAATTATATCGATGGCTTATCAAAATTATACCACAGCCTTAAACTTGACACAGCTAACAGCTGTTGACGTGAATTTGAAAATAATTCAAATTAGCCGTTGGCGCACTTTTGCAAATATTTACGGCTGGCAATGCTGGAAGCTTCAAAAAAGCTTTCAAGCTAAGTTTCAAACAGCAGAAAGCTTTGACAACAGCCAATAGCTGATTTGTTATTGTTTAGAACAGTGAAAACGGCACTTGGCGAACCACATTGACAATAAGCTTTACTCTTTTGACATGTACTTCAAAAAAGCTCAGACTTACAATAAGCTTAACTTTTTTATATGCACTTCAAAAAAGCTCTTTTGCGGTCGCATTCCATAAAGTTGACTGATCTTATATTATCTTTTAAATGCGATTATAGTTGTAATTATAATACCAATTATTAAGTTTTTCCCACACAACTGGAAGCGTGACACGAACAACGATTCGCATAAGTGATAATTGGGTATTGACTTGGGATCTCCAACTAACCACCTGTTAATAATATGTACACTTGCATCAAGGGCTCTGAAATTGAACAGTTGAGGTCTTTGCTGATAGCTTGCTTGCGTAAATAGTGCATATACGTTGAGTGGTCACGATAAGCACAAGGTACTTATATATTAAGCCGCAATGTTTTCATTTTGTTTTCAGTTAAGTCGGATGACTTTGAAACTGACTTTGGACACAAATCAGATAATGGCTGCATGGCACTTGATGTCAATTGTCAATATGCTCCAAGAATGTCATTTGATAGCACTAGTTCCCAAAAATTTATGGCATGCGATTTGTTCGTGCGTCCACATCTGTCTTGATACATATTTTATTTTGGCAAACACGAAACTCGCTGAGCGTGTTTTATGTATCTGTTGCTTGAGTTGTATCTGTACCTCAATGTGACGCTAGACAGCATTGAACTTGCCGCGTGCTGTGCCTGATGTCAACATAAACATGAACCTAACGCCTTGTATCGGCGCCTGTTGAGGCGCCAGGCGCCTACCTTGCCAGCTCTGAATAATTTGTAATATATATATATATTTTTTGCGTTATCAAAAGTCGGTATCGTTTTAAATATGTAATTTATTTCTTTACGGAAGGAATTACGAATTTTTTGTCAACTGCTAATAATACACATTGAAAAAAGCATCAAGCATGCAAATGAACTTATTTGCATATAACTGGTCTGAATGTTCGCGCCTGTAACGAGTAGGAGGCCTGTGCCTCGGAACACCTTCCTGCAATTAGCAACTTGATCCCTTCCAATTGTAACTCGCGGCAGCAGCAGCTGCACCCGGTATAATTTAGTCAAAGCAGGAAAATAAATTGAGTTTGGCAAATATGCTAGATTTATGTTTTAGCCTTATATGTTAAACTAATTGTTCCAAGAAAGTATCTCTAGTTGGCAGTTCATATCTCGTAACTCGGATCTTGATGCTGATCCAGTGCTGTCAAGTGCGGTTGCTCATTAAGCAATCCGTTCTAAACTGGAATCCCGCTAGAGAGTCTCTCGAGAGTTACTCGACAAACTGTCTGTCTGTCTGTCGTCTGTCTGTCTGAGCGCTTCAGTTCGGCGTGTTTTTCATTGTTCATGCTCTAGCACTTATTTATACATATGTCTATGAATATGAGACCAGCTAGACAGACAGCTACACGAGCAAAACTATTTGCTCTGTACAAATTTGCATACAAACTTTGACGATTAACGGCCAGAAGCAGAGCAAATGTTGTTACTGCTGTCAGCTTCCTGTCTCTGGTCATGTTTTGTAGGCGCTCTTCCAGGTCAACAGACAACACCAGTCAGCCCCATCTCCCTAGCACAGATTTGTTTAACTAATGACAATGCTAATTTTTTGGCTTTTTAGCAGTGGCTAATCATATTATCATGTCAATTAATTAAGACGCTTATAAAAAAACAGATCTCGAATATAGAAAGCAAATTTGCACACATAGCTAAAAACTTCTCTAAGCTATGGCAATTGCGTAAGTGAAGTAGCCAACTTATAAACAATTTCACTTCACATTTTAATGTCAAATCGGCTTATGCCATTACAAATTTCACTTCATTTGACGCACAGAAGAAACCATAAAAAAAAACAAATATAAATATTAGCACTTGCTTTGAATACATTTTGAAAAATAAAAATAAGTCAAATATTGTATTTATTTTTTAAAAAGTTAAGTTCGTAGGTCGCCGGGCTTGAACAAATGAAAATCCCGGTTATCAGCACTGTTTATTTCTATTTATTACTGTGCTAACGACACTCTTGAATATTTATGTGAAATATTGTCATTTTGGAATAATGAATTTAGACACGTTTTTATTGTTTATTTTATTGTTGCATTATTATTGTTTATTTAAGATTTGTTCAGAAACCACTTTGTATACATTTTATGGGAAGTATTGTAAGGTTTTATATATTATTTTTATTTATCAACACTTTTCACTCGTAGCAACTTACTTGCGCCTTCCGCTTCCGCATCCTTTTTGGATTCCATTGGGCTGCCGTTACCATTCACCGCCATACTTCCTTTGTTGCCACAGCACATCAGCTTCATGTTTATTTTGATTTGATATCAGTGTATATTTAAAAATCTATTTTATTAAACGAATTACCGCACTTAGAAATAATTAAATATCTGTTGTGTTGACTGGTTGTGGATGTTTATTTTATGTTAAGCACTATTCCTTTTTTTACTACCATTACTCGTTAAAATCGTCCATTTAATATTAGGATCTGATTTATTTATTTATTCATTATGTGCCGTGATAATTGCATTTCTCATTTACTGCCCAGCAATTGGCAGTGAATCGATCACTGGCAATGCAAATGTTTGCATTGTAATTGTTCCGAACGAAAAGTAAACCGATTTTTATTGCCTTTTACGATCGATTGTTATGCGATAGATGATATAGTATAGTCGCGCTTGCAGCTTACACACAGACTGAGCGCTGAGCCGACGCTGACGACTCCATTTATATGGCAGTCGTATTCGTTGCTTTCTACGTTCGGCCACTCGAACACGCTGCGGGTCTGCCGTTAGTAAGTGTTTATGTGTGAGAGGCACACTTCTGTCCCGTGGACACACACTCACGCAACTCACAACCCGAAACGAATCTTATCAGAATCTCATTTAGATTGGGTTAACTTCGACACTGTCTCTTCTGGCGCTGATATGAAGTGCCAGCGATCAATCTATTGAGCTGCGGATGCTACTTTGAAGATAGAATGTTACACATTGAGTGTTATCGAAAGGTACTCATTCATCACCCCCTAGCGGCCCGCAATACGAGGTAACCGGAACACCATAATGGAAAATTTTCAAATGCAGATGTATTTGTGTTTGTTTTCGGGAATACCAAATCAAGTAAATGGGTAAACATGATCATGGCAAGGGTAAATCCCCACCTATAATCAGAAATAAGTTGCTTTGTGTCTAGTACGCTTTAAACTGGTTGGCCCAACCGATAGGCGCTCTGGCCAACACTTAATGCACATTCCTCAAATTCCGACCATTTAGCACTTGACATTCGACGCTATCGATTGGCTTTCACTTTCTTTTCTAACTAGAACGGAATCGTTCATTTCAAAATGAGCTTTCAACACTTGGTTAATTAGCTGAGCAGCTGGCTTAATAATGGATGGAAATTCTTTCCTATGCATTGGTTATGCCTCGCTGAACCAATGGAATTCTTATTGTTAGGTGTTTTTTGCACCGAGAGTGTTACCAATTGCTTCGACACATTTCGAATCTATTAATATTACTTTTATCCATATTTGTTATTGTCATGACGCATCGATGATGACGCATATTTTATGTTAGACAAAAATTATAAATTCCCGTGTCATTCTATTTGATCAACTGATGATATAAAATATTTCAAGCAGTCAATTTAAATTATTATAGTTAAGATTGGTTTGACATAGAGATTTATGTAAAGCATTCATTTTAAATTCTTAAAATTTACATGCATTACTTCAAATTTAAATAAAGGAAATACTTTTCAATCACGATTGGGAGGTACTCAAATATTTATCTGTGCATCTAATAACATAAAAATTAAGAAAAGCTTACAACTGACTGCACTAAGATAATAAATGATTCAAATCTATTTGCATAATAAATTACCAAGCTTCAGGCTATTGAATTGCAAAATATGGCTTTAAAAACTGCTGTTCACAAGCACATGTGCAAAAATATAATATAGATTTATCAGATTTGTGCCAGTCACACCAGCTTTTTACTAACATAAATATAACGTAAAACCGCCAAAGATGCAAAGAACCAGGAATCGTTGAACCAATTGAATAAATACTAAAACCGTTATATTCCAGATTTCATACATCGTCTGAACGCTCATTAACAAATGATGCGGCAGCTTTCAGTACTTGAAAAACCAGCCAGGCTCAACTTTGGTATTTGCTAATATGAATCTCTGTTAATATGCAGCATGATAATGAAAATATAAATTGTACGAGCCATGTATTTAGATTATCTTTTGTCTAGTCGGTCACAAATGTTTGGGGGGGGGCGATTGAATTTGAATATAATTATCGGGCACTGTCAAATGAAATTTCAAATTGCCCCCCTGTACGAGTTCGAGCTAAATATACAGGCATTGGGGCTGTAGCGACAATTACACTATTTGACATATTTTACAGAGCAATTAAATGAACAGTTGCAATGCATTTTTTACATTACATTTTTTTCGTCGTGTGTTTTCATTTCATTATGTAATAAATCTAACAAACTCATGGCATTTATTCATCGTTATTCGTATACGCTTTTTTTTTAAAAACATTTAAAAATACATAGAATTAAGATATTGAGAGAATATTTTATTTTTTAAATATTGATTTCCATTCGCTACGACTTATTAAAGGAAAATACCCATAGAAACCACAACTATCAGTAATTTAAATTAGTTTGTAGACTACCTCATAGGGCATTTGCTAGTTAAACACATTCACATTGATTGTTTTTTTTTTTTTTATAATATGCAAAACGTGTCGTTGCCTGAACTTGACCATTGCCAAAGTCGGTCAGCAATTCAGTTCCTTAATTTCTCATTACGTGCACTTGCTCGTCGGTCACATGCAAATTCAAGTTCAAGTCACCAGCTCAATGGAAAATCCGCTCCAGCTGAATTGACGAGCATTGGCATCGGTATTATTCGGTATGGTGAGCATAACGTTGCGCATTCTAATTACCAGATGATCGCCGATTTTGGCTAACTAAACTATACGTCAAACACTCTACAGTCGAGTGGCACTCACTGACATTGATTAGGCTATACCGTTGCCCCTCTTAAACCCTTGGCCAAACGGTTGTTTAGCTATTCAGGCAGCGATTCCATTTTGCGATTTTTCAAGCGAATCTCATAACGTATTTGCGTAGATTTATTGGGGATTTCGTATTTGATTCATGTACGTCTGTACATATTGTCTAATATAGCATTTAAGTTACTTTAATTGTTAATCGGCAAGTGCATTTATTATATTTTTTGAATAAGTAAAATCCATTAAATAGTTGTCTGTCATATTAAGGGTATTTACTTTTAATATCTTTTATATATTATATTGAATTTTTAAATGCTTATTATGAACATATTATCTTTCAATATTTCATATCAAAAATGTTACCATTCAACACGCACAATAATGAGTATAATCAAGAACATGCCAAAATGTAGCACAAGATATAAAAAAAATGTTCCAACAATTGAGACGTGAATTGCGTCAATTAGCTGCTGAGTCAATTTTATCTAAAATTGTCTCCCATCCAATGCAAGACAAATACCAAAATTAATATCTAAACAGTCAGTTTGATAAAGAAAAACCGACATATATTACTCATAAAGAATTTTAAACGTTAGCTATCTTTATATTGCCATGTATAAAAATGATGCCGCATAATATAAAATGTGAAAATTAAATCCAATTGTAAGCCCACCAGCAAACGATTTATTATTTAAATCATAAAACACTCGTTCCTATCAGTTCGTCACTATAAAGATTCTAAGAATAACAAACAGATACAGAAAATGTTGCGATAAGCTAATATAAAAACAACAACGAGGCGAGGTTAATACATTTTCAGGGAATCGCCACTGCTTTAAAAACTGATCGATCCATAATTAGCAACACAATGCACTTTAAAAATATAGAAAGCGAAATTATGATTATTATTTTATCTGTATCAGTTTGCCAAGTTTGAAGTATTTGCGAACTGACTTTAATAGGATGAGAAAGGTGTTAATATAGTTCAAATAACAGATAAACAGTTTATTGTATGTAGCATACTTTGAGGCTATGTTCAAAATCGTTAGATATGCCTTTCAATGTTTATGACCCACTTTAATATTAAGATTTCATCTGAAGTTTGAGAGATATGAATGTTTTAGCTTCTATAAAATCAAAGAAGATTTCTCATTACAAAATTGAACTCATATCAAATTGCGTAACTCCAAATCCAACTCCAACTTTACTAAATGAGAATGAGGCCTTGAGGCAACAACAACAAAAATACGCAGGAGTTTATAATTTTACGCTGTGAGTTACTAATAACTTTTCGGCATATTTGTAATTTCAAAACAAAAGACTTAGGCAACGAACTTAAGCCGTATACGTATAAAATATGCATAAAATATGTGGAGAGTTAATGATATATTAATTAGAGCTTAAGTCTAACCAATCTGCATTAAAAACTTTGTTTTTTCTTTTAATGAAAACTAAATTTGCCTTAATATACATACTTCTCGTACATTTAAATGTTATTAAATTCAATTATATCAATATATATATAAATCATTTTAACTAGTGACCCAAATGTCATTGAACCTGTTTATGACAAACAACAAGTCAGACTATTTGTAATATACTCTTTCAATTAACCAACCAATAGCAAAACATATCATTTGCGTTAGCTTAGGCGCGTGATTAGTAAATTGTAGTATACTTTTAGGCTGCGCGAAAATATAGCGAAAGAACGAAGACAGACCTACAATATATAAATGTATATAAGTTAGATAATATACATATACATATATATATGTTTCTTACATATACACATATGTATAGGATCGCTGTCAGCTAACAAACCAATTGATGTATAATTGTGTAAATATTTGGAGAGATATCTGTCACGTGTGAAATTCTGCAACAATATTGATAACAAGCAATTAGCAAGACAACTAATTAGTTTCTACGTTTTGTAAATAAATATTTAAAGACACAGAAATTTGTACTCAATGAAAAACTTACTCCTAAATGGAATTTGAATCAAAGTCAGCTGATTGTGGTGCTTTTAGCAATTAGCCTTAAAAATGTAAGTTGAAATGCAGATAATGCGACTTACTTACAAAATAGTTGCAGGTAAACACCTAATAAATAATAATATCATTCTAAAAACAAAGTAAACAAACAATTCAAATTATACTGTGTATATTTACCCGGGCCACTGACAATGAGAATTCTTATCAAAAAGCAAACACTACAACTGGGCATAGGTTAATATATCAATGAGTCAATTACGGACTGATTGAATTTTATCAGATGGCACAACTATTGTTAAACGTTTTCCATAATGCAACTTGGGTTAATGGCCGATTACTTAGCTAGAAAGAGAGAGTGATAGTGAGAGAGCGGCATGGAGCGACAGACCAGCCCCTTTTCAAGATCAACAGCACTCTATCACACAAATTATAACATCATTAATAGTGTGCACGGTGTGCAAATAGAGCAAATAGAATTATCTCGTATTGTGTCATGTACAATTAAAAATATAATCACAATAACTCTGTATTCGAATTTAAGTGGCGATCAAAACAGCTGTGACAAATGTTTTTCCAACTGTTCTGAAAGCAAGGAGCGAAGCTGTAGAAACTAATGCTGAATGTTCAGGTGCAAAAGAGCCCCGAGTGTTGACTGCGTGGAGTATCGATATAGGTTCCAATCATTCAAGGCAATTAAATAAACAACTGATTAAAATATTTACGGAATTATAAATATAAATAAAATAAATTACAACCCTTAATACAATATTTGTTAATACTGATCAATAAAATTAATTATTCTACACTGCACTTAATCAGTGGCCTTGACTGTATATCTTTCCGGCCAGGTAATTTGTCGCTCTAGCACCGGATCAATGGGTGGCGCAACTGCCGCCGGTGCAACATGCTTTTCCCCACTGCACGTTTCTGTATCTCTGGGCTTCAGGTAATCATCCGCATCCCAAGGCTGCGCCTGTGCAGAACCCCAAATGAGGAATACACAGTTGCCCACGAAGAAGATGACGGCGGCAATGCCAAACACAATTTGCCACTGACCACGATCGTGCTGTGAAAGAATCAATGAAGATCCATTGAAATAGTTGATCTGCAATTTATTATAACTAGAACTTACCTTGTCCACAACGATGACGCCGGCAATGAGGGGTGTTAAAATGGGTATCACATTGGCCACCGTATTGCTTAGGCCAATAATGATGCCTGCATGATTTGGCGACAGGTCGATGGTATTCAGGGAGCTGCCAATAGTTGCTCCACTGTTGACTCCCACACTGGCAGTCATCAGTGCAATGGCCACATGCGCATGTTCCGGTCCTAAAAATCCGATAACAATCAACGCTGCCGCTGGTATCCAAAAAGCGAGCGTATTGAAGAGCTTCCGCACCGAAGTGAGAGACAGCCATTTGCGCTTGAGGAGTACATCTGCCACAATCAAATATACATACGAGAGCAACCACATGGCCAGGAAGGGCAGTGAGGAGAAGACCGCATTGCTCTGAATGTCCATTTGGAGCACACCATTCATATAGGATGGTATCTCCGCCTGCAGCGTGCTCAGACCCCACGTCTCAGAGCAGCGGGCAACGAGCAACGCCATGAATGGCACAGAGCAGCAAATGGCCCGCCATGGTATGGGTATGCTGCGCTCATGGAAGTCCTCGGTATGCTGCAACGACGATTCAATATATTTGCACTCAGCTTCGCTAATGAAGCGTGACTCGGGCGCATTGTTCGCACCAAAGATGAGCCACAGAATACACCAGGCGGCACACAAAGCGCCTGACACATACGAGATGCCTGGCCAACCCATTGTGCTATTGGCAATCATGCCGCCGATGAACATGGCCAGCACGGTGCCGCAGTCGGCGCCCGTGTAACTGAAGGCGCCCAAACGATTACGCTCCTCTGGTGGCGACCACATCGCCAGATGCTCGTTGACACAGGGAAAGATAACGCCTTGGAAGAGGCCCTGCAGTAAGCGTATGGCGCAAAAGATTTGCCAGTCGCCCCAGGAAATGCACCAGGGTGTTATCAAACTAAGCACAGCTGTGCCACAGATCGCAGTTAAGAGTACAATTTTGGCACCAAAGCGACGGCACAAAAAGCTTCCCGGGCAAAGGGTGAGTATATAACCCCAGTAAAAACTGGACAGTATATACGACTTCTGACGCTCCGTCCAATTGTATTCCTAAATAAATCCAAAATTATCAGCGCTGAAGAAACTACAGTGAGTTCTTAGAACTTACAGGAAAGTTGGGATTAGTAGTTGCCGCATTTGTCATGGCAACAATTGCAACGCTCACATTCAGCCGCGCAATGTGGATGACTGTGAGGCCGAGAAAGAGCAGCAGCGCCTGCAGGTGCCTCATCCCAATCCAGGGGCCCTTCGACGTTTTGCTTGAGCTGCCCATTGCCTCTGTGTTTGCGCTGCTTGCTTGTTCTTCTACTTTTCTTCTGTTGCCTCTCCGAATTTGAGTTATTTGCGCTCTATTTGTGCACTGGTTGTTGTTTGAAATGTTTCTGGGAACAGTCGCAGCTGTAACGGCTGCTTTTATACAACTGCATAACTGGGCCGAACGGAGTCAGATCAGGTGCATAATGCAAATCATTCACAATATTCAAAATATACTTTAAAAAAATCAAATCTTTAATGAAGAAACTCTTGTAATTGCGTAACACTTGAATGAAATTTGTTCTTTGTGCAAAAGTGCGAAATGAATTTGAAAAGCATTATTTAAATTTCTTAGAAATTAATTTCAAACTTATTTAACGGCTCATTTAATCAAATCAATTTTTATATTGCAAGGCGTATTTATTTCAGAGTGTAGGCTAAACTCGAATAAAACATAAACAAGTCTGCTTTTGACGTATATTCCACAATCAGCCACGCGTCATGACGCTTTTGGACAGCTGTGCTTCTATTGTTTAATTTACTTTACTTAACTCCATGAACTGCAAATATTGATGGGGCTCACAAAGGAAAGTAAAAGTTTGCAAAATTAGCCGTTTGAGCGAATATTATTATTGTCATCAAACTTTGTATCATTCTGAGCAGCCCAACCCACCTGTTAATACTAAAAACACGCCGGAGAGTGAATGAATCATTCTGAATATTCTTTATGATTTTAATCAAATTGTCCATCAACAAATAGTGCGATGATAAGCGATGCAACTAAATAAATAATAAATATATTCGATAAGCTTACAAAATATTGCAAAAAATTAGTTCGATTTCAAGTGGAATAGACTAAGAGAATTCTTGGCCATGTTCGATATATACTCTATGGCTTTTACTTTTCTCTACTACCCAACTCGACAAAGATTAATCTAGGTGTATAACTGAACACCTTTATAGCCACAAAAAACACAAGCAATAGTCGCTGTTGTGCAATTGTGTTAAATTCTTTTATAACCAGATTGTTAGTCTAGCTATTGCTGCAGTTAAATGAATAAATAACATGCAAGTGCGCAAAAGGACAGAGATGAGATTCCTTTCAGTTCGACCCGAATTCTATACAGATATATGCAAAATCATGTCAACTAGACATACAGTTTACCTAATTTAAAAATCAACGCTCATAACTGTTATTAATCTACATATTCAAATTAAGCATACATTATGCCATCAGTATGATTCCCATTATCTAATTATTAATTGTTGTAATAGAGCTACTTTATTTCTCTATAATTCTTATCTACTCCTAGATAGAGCTCACTTGAAAAATGAAGTGCACCTATAAACATGAAAACTGTTGAGTTTATTAATATATACCATTATATATTTTTATTTATAGAGCTCACGCTTATGGCATTTTCAGCCAGCTGTTAGCAGATTGCGGACTATTGGTTCCGGTTAATTGCTAATCGTGTCTTTTGATTCAGAATTTTCAAATGTTCAAGTTCATTGCCAGTTTGACTTGATTACCCATCAAATATCAAATAATATTTAGCATCCCACTGCCGGGAAACTGCAGTGTCTGTTGCCAAGAATGCGCAATTTTCCACATATAACGATGGAAAAATTAATCAAAATTTTTCACAGATTGCGATCAGCCTGAATAAAAAATTAATAAAAAAAAAACTCTAAGCAAATGAGTAAATACTGGAAGTAAAATGTCATACTCAAGCCAGAGATTGATAATAGGCTGCGAAATTCAAACTGAAAATATAAATAAAATATCTGATATGAAAACATTGTACAAAACCCATTTCTATGATATCTTTTTTGCAAGTGCTAGATAAGAAATAATAAGATAATAAAATAAGTAAAAGACAGTTATATATCATAGAAACCACTTTACTTCTCTATGTTCTCTAAATATTGATCACTATCAATAGTTTCATTTTTTTCAGGCTTTTCACTTAATGATGAAGGCATTGCCAGCTCAGGTTGAGATCTCATCAAATAATCTTCAGCGTCCCAGGGTTGAGAAACGGCAGTACCAAACGCCAAGAAGATGCTGTTGCCCACAAGGAACACCACGGAGGAGATAATAAACACAATTTGCCACTGACCACGATCGTGCTGTGAAGAGAATAAAAAAAGAACCATTATAATGATTAACAGGTAAGAAAACTGCAGTCTAACATAAGAATGAATTCACTAACTATAAGGTGACTCTCAAAGTATGGTTAAATTTTGAGCTATTTGATCCGAAATTAACATTTTGTATTAAGGGGATATATACGAGTAAAAAGCAGACAATAAACAAATATAATCTGATTAATTAATTATTAATTCTTACATTATCAGTGACAATCACACCCACAACGATGGGTGTAACAATGGGAACCACATTCGCAGCCGTATTTATAATGCCCATGAGGATGTTGGCATGATTGGGTGACAAATCAATGGAGTTTAGGGAGGTGCCAATGGTGGCGCCACTGTTGAAGCCCACACTGATGGTCATTAGTACAATAGCCATGGTCTTCTGGTCTACATCAAGAAACCCAATGCCAATGAGGGTTACGGCTGGTATCCAGAACGCCATCGAGTTGAAGGTCTTGCGTAGGGCCGTCAGCGAGAGCCATTTGCCTGTGAGCAGAATATCCGCCGAGACCAGATACACATACGACATTATCCACATGGCGAGGAAGGGCAGTGCAGAATACACAGCATTATCCTTAATATCCATATCTAGTACTCCATTCATATAAGAAGGTATCTCAGCCTGAAGCGTACTCAGACCCCAGGATTCACAGCAGCGTGCTACTAGCAACGCGTAGAATGGCACCGATGTCAAAATCGCCTTCCATGGTATGGGAATTACATCTTTATGATAATTCGATCCATGCTTCAGTGATGACTCTATATAGAGCATCTCCGTTTCGCCGATAAAACGAGACTCTGTGGCATTATTAGATGAGAAGACGAACCACAAGACACAGCTGGCAAGTGCCACTCCAGCGGATATGTAGGAGATGCCCGGCCAGCCCATTGGACCTTTGGCAATCATGCCACTGACAAACACGGACAACACATTACCGCACTCGATGCCTGTGTGACTCAAAGCGCCCAATCGATTGCGTTCCTCTGGCGGAGACCAGCGTGCCAAGTGCTGGTGAATGCACGGAAAGATCAGTCCCTGAAAGCATCCCATTACCACTCGAATGATGCAATAGGTGACCCAGCCTCCCCAGCTTATGAATACAGGCGTGACGCAGCTGCAGACACCCGAACCAAAAGTGGCCCAAAATATCACAGTCTTCGCCCCAAACAGTTTGCATAGATATCCTCCCAAAAACTGGGTAATAATGTAGCCCCAATAGAAGCTAGACAATATAAGGGATTTCTCGGAATCTGTCCAGTCGTATTCCTGAGAAATATATATGAACAAAAATTAGAATATCACTTCATAATACTCTAGACGAGAGAGTTAGAATATAACTGAATCTAAATGCTTATTACGTCTTAGATATTTCAAGCAGAGAGTTCGTGTACTTACCTTAAAATCGGGATTCGTAGATTCCGCATCGGTCATGGCCACAACAGAAATGCCAACATTGAGGCGTCCAATGTAAACAGATGTTATTGTAATAAATATAAGTAGCGCCTGCAGATGACGTATGCCGAGAAAGGGACCTATCAATTACACAAAATACTATTATAAATTGATAAAATGATTTAATAACATATCATAAATCTCAAGCACTTTATGTGGCATATACTGTAAATGATTAGGTTACCTTGATGCTTATCAGTCGATTGGTTTGCAATCTAGTTTATGCGTACTTGTATATCAATAGGCATATAAGCTACGCTAGTATTTATTGTCGATTAAGGAATGTGTGTGAAATGATTACAGATAGATAATCACACAAAACAAACGATTCGAATCGGATTTTCTACACAAATCCATTAAAGAACATGTGAAATTCGCGGGCGTTGGATCTTCAAAAAAATACATTTCGTTTTATTGAAGTCAGCTTGAAATGGAGCAGCCCACTAGTAAAATATAATATCGATATCGTTCAATATCTTTGTGTGATAAGCTCTCATGGTTGAGTGAGAAATATAATTTTGATTTTACTGCTACACTCTGAAGTTCAACTTTTATGATCAGCTATACGCAGAACCCGAACTGACCCAATCACGTTCATGTACAGCAATCGTAGGCATCGCCGCTCTGCGTCGATTATCTTTTGGGCAGTTGAACAATAATATGCATTTGCGTAATATGTATAAAATTTTGGCATTTATTGCTATCGGAAATTTAAATGCATTATATTCCAGAAACGAAGGCAGTTATCGACAAAATAAAGCAAACTTGATCTACGCCGGGTATAAGAGAACCTATATTCCAAATTAAAAGTTTCTAGCTCTTATAGTCTCTGAGATCCGCCTGTTCATACAGATGAACATGGTTATATCGACTGGGCTGTTGACCATGATCAAGAATATATACACTTTATGAGGTCGGAGATGATCCCGTCTGCCTGTTAATTGCACAAAACCATTTTTCTTGCCTTTATTCACTTCCACGGTCATTTTAGTCACAGAGTTTTTATTCCAATTTTTATCACTACAAATATTTATTTGCCGCAAGACCGATCGAACTGCGTTCTACTAGCTCTACTGACCAAAATCGAATCAAATTAAGTTATAACATTTTGGGCCGATCATATCTGGACTGATTTTGTTACCTTATCAGCATTGATTATCCAGCGATAGGAGTGTACACGTGCTCAAAAACACAAAGAACCCAATCGAACGACATGGATTTCAAATTGAAAACACTACGACAATAAAATAAAATGTTTAACCCCCCAAAAAAAACTAGTATATTAAAGCATACTGATTTGCTGACCTACACCAACAAACAGTGATTTCTTTTTTTAAAAATAGGAAACACATTCCTAAATCTCATACATAAATCAAGGCTTATCAAACAAATGCTATCAAAGGTTGTTATCCGAACACACACTGGGAAGATAAGAATGAGTCTTCACTTTCAATACGTCTTAGAAGTATGCCACGCCTTATTGCTATACAAAGATAACTACGTAGAACAATTACTAAGCCTAAAAGTATGTGCTTAATATGGCTAACGATAATTCAAGCGTGCATTGTGGAAATAGCTTGGACTGAGTTTTGGTAAATGGTTTAGGTTTACCATTTTAAAGCAAGGAAAATTACAACTGACTTCAAGAAATAAAATTATTTGTATATTAAGTAAGTTAGTGAGAGCGCACAATAGACCTTATAGATCTCAGTGCTGGTTCTCCCAAACTATAATCATAAGTTAGTGAAAGGGTTCTGATCAGTAGCAAAACGAGCAAACTAAGTTGACTGATTAACTCAGAGGAATCAATTTCACCACTTATTAGTTAGTTATATGCAGAATGATTACACCAAGCATAGTTCTACAACCCGAAAGTGATTGAAAATTTATTTGTTATATATTTGTATTTTAGTTGCCGCCAAAAGGCAAATAACAGAAATGGTTTTTGTACTTGTAATTGTAAAGAGATTTACTAATTTGCGGATCGTCAGATCATGATCAGTTTCCCCTTAGATTGATGTTTTATGGGAATCTCTGAAAGAAAGAGAAAAATACCTAAAAATAATGCATGCTGACCTATGTCAACAGTCAGTGTTTTATTTTTCTTACTTGGCATGGATAATGTCTTATCACACAAAGTCTCTCAATTATCAGCTTACAAATACCACAATACCAGAAATCAGAAAAAAACATCTGTCACCTGCCAAGCACTAGCAGATATGAAGGAAGATATGTGCAGAGGCCAATCTCAATTAGAGCATTCTGACACGTTTTTTTACTGTCTCAAGCATTTAGCTACGTCACTACAGATAATAATATAAAAGACAATAATATATAATTAAAATCAAGTGCAAATATGTAATAATAAAGAGATTAGGGTCACGTACTCTACAAAAATTTTAAAGTAAAAAAAAAAACAGACAAAATGCAACCAAAGAAGTTTCCCCTCATTATAAATAATTCTTATCATTTATAGAGTTCCAGTATTTATTAACTACGGTTTTTCTATTGTTATTAATAACGACCCAGCCGTCAGTAAATCTTAATTGGTATTACTTAGTACGATAAGCACTGCTTAGTTTTTGTTATCACTATTCCACGATTCAATTGCATCCGCTTGTCAAACACTGTTTGTAGAATTATCATTATTTTGATTTAATGCAACAATGTTATGATTTGATATCTGTTCCTTCAGCTTCATCTTGCTTCTCATCATGGCGTGCCTCCACTGCTTTTGAGTTTACTTTTCCTGCTTCCTGATTATGGCCTTCCTGATGTTGCTCCAGAAAGTCAGCGGCATTCCATGGCTGATTCACCATTCTGCCAAAACAAACGTAGAACAGATTGCCCAGAAAGAAAATGACGGCAGATATAATGAAAACCACTTGCCATTCCACGCGATCATGCTGCAAAAATTAAAGAATAAATATATTTAAATATTAAAAAAATATATACGAAGTTTTATTTCAGAACCCACCTCATTTTTAACTATAAGTCCGACCAGCAGTGGCGTCAGTATGGGTACAATATTCGCTCCCGTGTTGACGATACCCATGAGGATGCCCGCATGATTGGGCGACAGATCGATGGTGTTGAGGGCGCTGCCAATGGTGGCGCCAGCATTAATGCCCACACTGGCTGTCATCAGGATAATAGCTAAAGTTTTTTGATTGCTGTCGAGAAAGCTGAGGCCAATCAAACTAATGGCCGGCAGCCAGGAGGCCAGCGAGCTGAAGGTCTTTCTTATACCGGTGATGATCAAAATGCCGTTCGTAAGCAAAATATCCGCAACAATCAAATAGACAAAGGCCATGATCCAGGATGCCAAATAGGGCAGGGCTGAGAAAAAAGCATTGCTCTTCATCTCCATCAGCAGCACTCCGTTCATATAGGCCGGAATCTCAGCCTGCAGCGTAGAATAGCCCCAGGATTGGGTGCAACGTACCAAAAACAGCGACCAGAAGGGCAACGAGCTGAGAATAGCCTTCCAGGGCACCGGTATCTGACGCTCCTCTTTTGTATCCTCCACTTTAGTATTTGCACTGATAGATGACTCAATATAATAGAGCTCCTCCTTGCTGATAAATCTGGACTGCTTGGGCGTATCGGCGCCAAAGATCAACCAGGCCACGCACCAGAGAACGCCCACCGCGCACGAGATATAGAAGATGCCCGGCCAGCCCATACTGGAAGCAGCCACCTGGCCACTGACAAACATGGCCAACAATGTGCCACAGTCAAGGCCCGTGTTGGCCAACGCGCCCAACCTGTTGCGCTCCGAAACTGGACACCAGTTGGCCAGATGAGCATGCACACATGGGAACATCAAGCCCTGGAAGATGCCCATGCAAACACGGATCGCACAGTAAACTTGCCAGCCGCCCCAGGACACACAGAAGGGCACCAAAAGCACCAGCAGAGCCGATCCCATGGTGGAGATAAACATTGTAAGTCTGGCGCCATGGCGACGGCACAGCCAACCGCCCAGGAACTGTGTCATTATATATCCCCAAAAGAAACTGGACAAAATATAAGAGCGCTCCATTTCATTCCAGTCGTACTCCTGTTTAAAATGTAATAATGAGGATAAAGAAAAAGTCAACTCAAATCAAATATTAAATACTCACTGGAAAATTGGGATTTGTGCTCTCGGCATTGGTCATGGCGACAACAGCAACACCAGCGTTAAACTTGGCAATATAGTTGACGACGATTGAGAGAAAGAGCAGGAAAGTCTGCACATGACGCTGACCCAGCATGGGACCTGTGAAGAGTCAGATAATATTATTATGATAAATGCACATCGTTTCATCACACTTTTGTTAGGGTTTCTACCAAAGCCTATTGAATATTTTCAGATTAAATTATGTTTGAGAAGGTAGATACTGATTTAGTCAACTTGATGACATCATACTCGAATATAATTTATAATTAATTTTATAATTAAGCTCAACATTGAACACACATTTGCATATTCAAACGAGTTTAACTTCTAAGCAATACTTTCGGCACAAAAATCCATAGTCTTTTTATTTACCCGTATTCGATTCCGATGCCATTTCGAGTTGAAATCGTATTTGAACTGGGCACGCTGCACTCTGGCGAGCAACTCAAAGTAGAATTTGTTGTCAAATGTCTTTACACCTAACCATATGCCAGTTAGGCGTTTCATGCTTGGCGTTAGTCTCAAATCAAAGCACTTCACTAATAAGACACACACACACACACACACACCCACACACACTCAAACAGTTGCTGATAGTAAGTATCAGCGAAAGGCGCACAGTTCCGATCGATAGGGAATTGACAGCAAGTCAACAACCAGCAAAAGCCACACACACAATACACACACATTGAGCAGTGTGCGAATATTTATAAATTTCGGAAGTTAGACTCTCATTTAAATAGATATTTCTTCTGACTAAGAGAGGGATGACCTAATCTGCTTAAACACCAAGTCAGAGCGATGCTAAATAAAACTCTAACGAATTGTGAACACCCTTTTCTAATTAAATGCCATGCACTCAATTTCACTTTTATAGAAATATTCGAAAAACAATAATATTTTTAATTGCTTAAGCTTATTTTTTTTCAATGAATACTAGATTTTCTCTCACTGAGTATAGATCTGCCAATAAGCTGAGTAAAGTGGTAATAAATAAGCGCTTTAGATTTTCTACGAACAACGAAAAGTAATTCTGAAAACATGTTTTCTGTACATTAATTAGTATATTTAAACAGATGTTTTTAATAGTGCACATTCCTCCGCCGTTACACGATAAGCCGCACACATACATATATGAAATGAATTTGAACTTTAAGTATTTCAAAACTCATCCTAATGATCGTCACAAAAAGTAAACGAATGTCATTAGGCTCAAGCACAATTCTTGAATGGCTTGGCCATGGATTTGATTTATTTATAATCTTATCTCTGAAGAAGACAGTTTTCGAATTCAATTACTTACCGCTTATCACATGAGCACTTCACATCAATGAATGTCATTATCGAGCTGTTCTGCTCATGTGCTTATCTCAATGCGAAGGCAACTTTAAGCGATATTTAAAAATGATCGTAGCCCTTTTAATTAGCCCTTTAATTAGTCGCATTATTTGTGAATGTTTGGCATTAGGATATCAATATTTCGATAAGAGAATTGTGTCCAAAGCTTTACTTTATTTAACTAGAACAATTTAGAGTTAGAGTTGATTTTTATACATAACGATTTGCTCAGCGACTTTCCTCCTCCTCCTCTTGCAGCCGCAATATATCTGCCTTGTTGATGAAATAGTAGCTCGGCTGTCTACCCTTGAGATCCTTCGCCGTGCGCTTGGCACCATTTTGGATAAGTATCCGACTGACGCTCTCACAGAAATTTGTGCCTAAAGCATAGTGCAAAACGGTGCGTTCGAGCTGGCGAAAGAAAAGTAGTTAAGATAAGAAAGTTATTACAAAATGCTTAATGTTGAGCTTACATTATCCGTAACCTTGAGCGAATCGGGACAAAGTTCCACTAGATGCTGTACCATTTCCTCGGATTCCTTGAGCACGGCTATGTGCAGTGCAGTTCGACCTAAACAATAATTGAGTTAATGCATTTTTCTTAACAATGATTCCCAAGTGGCAAAATTATACCGTAATAGTTTTTGGTCCGGATAAACCACTTGGCATTGGGCATAGCGGTCAGCTCTTTGAGCCTATCCATATTCTTGTCGCGTATCATTTGATGCAACTCCTCTCGCGTCTCTTCCAGCGTACGCAGGCTATTCAAGAAGCCAACGAGTTTCTCATGCTGACTCTCTGTGGCCACATCTATAACGCTCTTGCCGCTCTCATCTTCCACATCCAAGATGTGATCGTATCCCTGCAGCACCAACTGCTCAATCGCCTCCACATCACCTAAACAAGGATGATAATTGATCGAAAATTAAATGAGCTAATTAAATAAGCTATTCACACTTACCCAATACTACCTGGGCGAACACATAGCGATCGATTTCGGTGGCATTAGTGGGCTGATTAGCCTGGAGAGCCACATCCCTTGCCGTGCGATATAGTTCATCCCTGTAGGTGATATCGATGCGTGACTCCTCGATCAGCGTGTAGAGCGCGCCACGACGATGGGAGCGGGCGCAGGCAAAGTGCAGCATGCTCTGGCCATGTTCGTCGCGCTCCTCTAAGTGCTGCACAGCCAACGCACCATCCTCATCATCATCGTTCTGCTCCTCGTTCAGCGAGCCAGCGTCCAGTTCAACGATCTCCGTACGATTTTTGCCAAAGCGACCGCTCGTCAGTTTCGAGTTGGAGTTGGCTCGAGCCGTGGAGATCGTGCTGGTCTTGCTGCTGCCCGAGGGGACAATGGCCTCGGTGATGGGCTTGCGTTGGCCCATAAACTGCTGCAGATAGCTGGTCAGATATGCAACGGGATCCTTGGGACGCTTATTGGCAATCTCTGTCAAAGCCTTAATCAATGGATCGGCCAAAGCTGATTACAAAAAATTAAAAGCAATTGAGTAGCTTATATAAAGTGCAAATTTTATACAATCATCAACCAAAATGTATTTTTTTTGTATTCTAGAAAACAGTTTTATTTATATAGAAGAAATTTTGTTCACTTACAATCCGCCAGATATTTGCCCTGTTCCGTCTTAAAAATGGGATTGGCCTGTAAGCTAACAGGTTGCGATTGACCTGTCAATGCAGAGATACTTAATTATTGACAAGCGAAGGATGACGAGCATAAAATTAACATAAATCAACTAGATTATGTACACAAAGCGAGAGTTAAGTTTGAAACCAAATGAGTTATCATCAAACTAAAATAATACTTTGCAAATAAAGTCAAATATTTAGTACAAGACACATTGCTAATGGGGAAAGGGCTGGTCGGGGTGGGGCGGGGCGGGGCTGGGGCTCGGAAGGGAGTTCGGTAGGAGGTAGTAATAGGTACGTACGTGAATCTCATTAAAACTTGCGTGCGACGTTACGGCCGAAGCTGAAAATGTGGTATTTATTTTTGGTGTCTTTTGACTTTTGGCTCAAGTGTTGAAGCGTAATAAATGCTAAGTAGTATATCAATCGATCGAATAGCTGAATATATGTATATATATATATATGTTTTACATAATAATTGTTTTTTTGGTGTGTTGTTCTTGTTGTATTTACAATACAATTGCATTAGAAATGTATGTGTTGTGCTTTGCTATTCATTTGTATGTATCTTGCGGCTTGTATTTTTGTGATTTCTTGATCAGTTGCGATCGATAATGCTGTTCTTCTTGCGCCTGAAGATCTTAACCAGCATATTGGCTATATGCTTTGAGTTTGTCAGCGACATATCCTTCTCCAGCGACAGAATATTCGTAACAGCCGTGCAATACTCCTGAAACATGACATACTCCACAACGCTCATGCTCTGCGTATTAATCAGACAAACTGTCAGCTTGGACAGACGATTGGTGACCATGCTGAGGCCACGCACCGAGCACAGGTGTCGCAGATTGTCCATCTCCTTCATTAGATTGGGTAACTTGACAATGGTCGTCATTTTGAGTCCTGTGCCCAAGTAAGATGGACGCGATTGCAGATATCCAAGCAGATAGCTCTCCCTGAAGTGCAGATGTGTCTCTAGATATGAGACGGCACGACCGACACGTGTGTAGGCAGCACCCATATCCGCCGGATCCTTGCTACCGGTGGACGAGATGATGCGCAAATGCTCTTGACAATTCAGCCACAGAGCCGTATTATGCGCTGAATTCACATACACGCCCCGCCCGTAGGGCCAGAGAGCGCCATTAAAAGCCGTCGATTCAGCGGCCTGCACCAGATCTTTGGTATCTAATAGCGGTATCATCAGACCAAGATTGTTAAGCATAAGGGCCACCTCAGATTGCGGGTCCAAGATCTCGGTCAGCGTATAATAACTGCCGGATTCCGTTTCGCCAATGGCCTCCGCGAAACTGGCCGTAAAGATTTTGCCCATCATGACACGCTCGGCATTCTCGATCTGTGCGATGGTCAGGTTAAGCGGCAGCTCCAGCTGATCCAGATTGCGTGACGCTTCCACAATGCAGCGTGTGACGAGTAGCGATTCATCGTCAAAGACGAAGGCTGCCGTATTCAGACGCTCGCCATTGTATATGGGAAAGTAGGCGAGGCGCGGCTGTGGCTTGAACTCTAAATCGATGCTCAGGCAGTGCATGTCCTTGAGCAATGGTACCAGAAATTCCTGGAACACCACAAACACATCGAAGTCGGGCGCAATAATTCCACAATTGATATCCTCCTCCAGATGACGCAGTTTCGATGTCTTCCGCATTGCCGGCCAGAGCACATCGAAGAGACTATGATCGAGGCGCGTTTGTCGTCGCTTGATCTTTTCGTAGACGGGACGCTTGAGGAAGCGGCTCAGGTAGCTCGTCACCGATAACTGCAGTGCGGAAGCACTCCTCAGTGGCTTTCGATGAGCAAGTGCCGAGGCTGTGGTGCCACTCAGCAGTTTACCCGATTCCGCAATGACGCTGAAGCAACGCTCCAGAGTCCTTGAAATTTCGACATCCTGCAGCTCGCGCCGTGCGCTATGCAGATCATCGGGAACTGCTCGTTGAAGTGGACGTTATTGTTGGGGCAGCGTTGGGTGTAATTGTTGATGATTATCAGTACAGCACAACGGGCTAGTTTGTACACCAACACACATGGACACACAAACACCACATGGACACACAAACACAGAGTGGCAGAAAAGACTTGTTCTGATTGTGGCTTGCTGAGAAAAGGCGCGTGTGCTTAACCAGGTGCAGAAATAATTGAAGTTGATTATATAGTCGATATGATGATGTATATGATGTGTTAAATAATAAATACAAATGATATTATAATTATATTTTGAATTAATATTTAATGAATTTTCTGTTCTTTTTTGTTACTTTTGACATATATTCTATATTCCATTATTTTCTATTTTTATATTTTAATACTCCTCGTATCAATACTTGGCACTATCTCATATTACTTTACCATCTTGAGAAATAAGCAGAAATATATATGACATTTAGAGCTGTCAACTGGCTAATTGGTTATTAATAATGACAACACTGAAGAGAATTTGAATTTTGTACAGTTAAAAGTTACTGTTTTAAATAAAACAAAGTTTCTACCAACATCTATTCAAATCTGATATATTTATCTATTACAGAAAAGCCTCAAGAAAGGCACAGCATGCTACAAACTATATCTGATTCTATCAAACTTTCTCAACTTCTACATTCGCAATGGCCACACACTTGCATTGTTAGTGTTATTAATTACATACCAAATATATCGTCAATATTATTAATAATCTCGGTGAAGAATTCCTGATTTGCCGCCATTTTATTACGACTACTGTTTGAACTGTTCGCCGTTAAATGCGAGACCAACTGCGCGTATTAGCCACCAAATAATGACTAACTGAACGATATAAAGGTATGAAGAAGTGAGCATACGACCAGTCAAGGACGCGTGCTGTGTGTGTGGATAGGTCTGTGTTAGTAGGTGTGTTGTGTGTGTTTGTGTGTCTATGTGTGTCTATAGTGTGCGTGTGTGTAGCATTTGCAACTGAAAATCGATGTTCTGTGGGGCAGAGTCCAAGTAGCCAACCAATCATGTCCGGATGTTTGGATTGCAAACAAAAAAGTATTTCATTATTTTCATTGCGGGTGATTTGATGAGTGGTTTAGTGGCTATGCACATGTGTGTGTGTGTATGTGTATGAGTGATTGTGGTGCTGTGTGTAATAACAAAACGACGCTAAAGCCAAACAGCAAAGAAGAGCAAAACAAAATGGACTTCAGTCTGGACAAATGAGAACCAACCTTGATCGTTGAGCATATTTTTCTCCAGGTCCTCGGCCCCGAAAATGGTCAGCAGTTCGGTGTAGGTCAGCACATCTTTCGATGTGTCTATATCCACATAGAACTCGGGCGTATGGCCTAGCTGCGTGTGAATTTTAAATAAACATTTTCCACTTTATTATACATTTATAAAGTATTGATTTCAACTTGCCCACAAGTTCGAGGTTCGACCCATATATATTTATATTTATATATATATTTATTTTTTATTGACTTTCAAGTCAATGCTGCCCACCTTGACCCACAACAGTCCTCGTCTTACATTGTTTCCAATGAGAACCAGTTACTGAAATTCCCAGCTATAAGCTCTACTCCGGGTTGCATTTGGTATTCAAATGGTATACTAACTATTCTAATCAGGCAATTTATGTAATTACAAAAATATAAAAGTGACCTGGAATAGTATTTCTGGTAATAGTATTTAAGAACTGAGGGCTTACCATTTGTTATGAGCACTACTCTATTTTTAAAACCAATTTAGATACATTATTTAAAGCCTTGCTGATGGAAAGAACTTATTTAAAGCACAATAAGTGAAGAAAGAATTAAATGACTATTTAAATTATAAAAACAACTACTATTATAATTAGTTTCAAACTTGATATTCTTAATATTTCAATTTTAAATTATATAAGTTCAACTAAAAAAAAGTACAACAAATGCCCAGACTTGAAATGCTTACTGATTTAAGTTAAATCAACAATTTTAAAGGACCTTTCCTTGACAGTTAAAAGAAAATAGTAAACACAACAAAGTTTATTTATTTGACGTAGACTTGACTTCCTATTGTGCTATAAATTATGCGAAAGCTGAGCGTTCGTTGTTATACAATTATTTACCTTGTCCATTGCCTTTGTATCGGCGCCCAGCTGCGTTAGGACATTGTAGAAGTGGCCGTTGTCCTTAATTGTGCCCGCATAGTGCAGTGCCGTACGTCCGTCATTATCCGTAATTGCCATGGTCTCCGGAAAGCGTGAAGCCAAATAGCGTACAATATCTGCGTGGCGGGTAGAAAAGCGAAACATCAAAACGCAGCGAGTATAAAACTGTGACAGAGCCCATGCTTTGACTGCCCCCCCTCCCCCCACCCTACTCCCCAACACATTCAACTTACCGCTGTGGCCAAAGAGAACGGCAACATGTAGCGGCGTGGCGCCATTTGGCGATATGTCGTCCTTAGCAATGGCAAACTTCCGGCGATCCAGCGCCTGCTGCAGCGCCAACAAACTGCCGTCACGTGCCGCGTCATGCACGCGATGGATTTTCTCCTGCAATTAGTGGTGGTAGAATCAGATAGAGATATAGATAGAGCTTGTACTACTGACCATATAGCTGGGCACATTATTGAGAAAAGCTTGAATCTCTGCTTCCTTGGACTTAAGGCCCAGCAGTCGTCCGCCCTCGCCATTTAAAACAATCTCGGCCAGCTGCTCCATGTCGCCCGACTCGATGATCTGCTGCAGGGGCTCATCCTGCAAAAAGGTCAAGAGATAAACATGGTTTGGCCAAGACCACAAGCGACGACAACGACAATTTATGTTTATGAAGGGAAAATGGGAGAAGGAGGTGCCAAACTAAGGAGACAAAATCAAATGAGAGAGAGATGGATAGAGCGATGAAGACAAGCAACTGATGTGAGCAACAGAGACAAGCGAAGTGAGTAAGATAGATCGAGATAAAGAGAGATACATAGATGGAGATAGAAAAAGGGTTTGTCGCCTTTATACTTCATCAACTTCATTAGCTGCAGTTTGAGACTGAACTGTAAAATCCTCGGCGGCACCCTGCACAAAGCCCTCGATAGCCAGCGAGGAGGTAAGTGAATCGCCGCCATCATTATCCTGTACCACATCCTGTTCCGCTTCCAGCTGTTCTTGCGGCTCCTGTTGTGCGTGCCTGTTCGGCGTTGTCGCTATCACATCCTGCGGAGAATTGCGCATTTATTTGAATGCCCAGCTTAGCTAGCGAAACGTGCAAACAAATGTACGGGAACACAGGACTAAATACTACGACAAAGTGTTGGATTACTAGTCGGTGCGATTGCCAGTTCTAATTGCATGCCAAATCGAGTGTCACTTTAACTAATTTCAAATTCATTTAATATTTATGATTAGTTTAAATAATAGATTTCTGTGTGTTTCCGCACTTTACATCTGCATCACGTCGTATACGTAATATTGCGCATAAACCGCATGTTCGATTACCTGAGGGAATTTCAGATATGATCAGAGCTGTAGTCATTAAATTTTGTAGGCCAACGCCCACCAAATGCTCAACGCAATAAATGCGAATATTTAGCCGCAGTAAATTGAAGCTAACTTTGAAAAATATACATATATAGAATACCATTCACCATATATCATACAATATCTAACGTTTACAACTGTTCCTGACGTTTGCATGCTCAGTTGCCATTTGGATGGCTGCCTGACAGCTGAGGCAAGTCGGGCAAACGTCAGGCAGTTAGGCAGCCAGGCAGTCAGAGAAGGACATGGCAAATGAAAGCGAAATGCCAGGACACATACGTGTATCGAATGTGCATTCATTTATTTATACATATGTAAGTCTGTTTTTAAAGAGAATACGTTTCTGCGCTTATAATATACGAATACGAATTCTATCTGCAGCAGAACAGCTGCTGATTTTGGTCAATCGATATGCGCAAAAACAATTTCAGACACTGGCATTGCTCGACTCTACATACATATATAGAAACACACACACACACCGATACGATAGAGCGAAAGACATAAACAAATAGAAATAGAAAGTAACTGGAAAATACGAGTGCGATACGTAAACAAAACACACGAGTTGCGGTTATTTTATTGCAGATTTTCGATTTCTTTTAATTTGATATTGATTGAATTAGATAGATATAAGTAGTAGTATATATGTATGTTTATAGTAAGTAGTATAAAATATACAATGATAAGTCTGTACGAATACACGAAATCAGTTAGTTTGGTTTAGCAGTATCTAAGCATTTGAAATGGTTTGAGTATAGCTGTGTTGCGGATTTGTTGTGGCGGCTACGTTGTTGTACAGTATTGAAGGAATAGCTTAAAGTTTTAGTGCCAACAGCTGATTATTTTTTTTGGATTTGTACAGTTCACATTTTGAGCAAACGGGCACAAATACATCAATCAATCAATCGATCAATCAAACAATCTACTAAACAATTGCCGTCTGCACATGAATTGGCATTTAAAGTAAGCCAATCTGTACCTCATCGTCGTCCTCTTCCACATCCTCCTCCTCATTAGCAGCAGCAGCAGCAGCAGTACCAGTAGTTTCATTCTCTTCGCCCTTGTCTTCGGTTGCCTCCTCTTCTGTAGCTTCTGCTATCTCCACATGATCTTCCTCATGCTCGTCAGTTTCAACATTTGCTTCGTTTGATATTTCGTTCAGCTCTGCGACTTCGTTCCCATTCTCAATTGCTTCAGTCTTTTCAGTTGCATTTTGCTCACTCTCACTCACAACATCTACATCGCCATTCTCAGACAGCTGCTCATCACCATTTGTTTCCGCATCCACCTCCGCCACCGCCTCCGCCTCCGCTTCCGCTTCATCCTCCGCTGATTGCTCTGCTGCTTCTGGCTCAACCTTATCAGCATCTTCATCATCGCTTACAGCTCTTGCAATATTCTGTAAAAGTAAACAATTGTCGACTGATTGCTTTCCTTGTGAACTTCGAATTTCTTATAAAATTAATGGTATCTACATTCACCATCAGTCGAGCTGACAAAGCGTTAAATGTGAGTGTGTTGGCTGTGTGTGAAGAGAGTTCAGCCTGCAAACATTTTTCATCGCCGTAAATTCTTCCTATATGCATTTTGGATCGCTTTCCCATCCTCCAAGTGAAAAAAACATTTGTATTAGTGAATCATGAAACGTTTCGATTGGAAGATAAGAATGAGTATCGTCTGAAAGACACATTTACGATAGTCGCGAAATTTTCGCTTATGCAGAAAGGAAGCGATACTTTCCTCCAATTCTCTTCGAATGCTTGCAGGAAACTATTGTGTATTAGTGTGTGTGTGTGTGTATGAAGCCGCATCATGGCCGACGTGTATCATACAGCTAATTGGCCCAATTGTAACTATACAGCAAAAGCGCAGGGTGCAAAGCGACTAACAGCAAAGAAAAAATTCAAATGAAAAGAAACTAAGGACTTACCTCAGCTTCGCTTTCGGTATCGCCGGCTGTGTCGCTAACATTGCCAGTTGCAAATGCCGCCGGCGTTTCTGGACGACGTTGATGGAGCACTTCCGCCTCTGGCTCCACCTCCACTTCCGGATCTGGCTTGGACAAATCATCATCCTCATTGACGCTGGTACTGCGTAAGTGTGTGTGTGTGTGTGTTTGTATGTGTTTGGTTTTCAAAATGCAAAGAACTCTCAAAGCCATGCCACAAAAAAAAGGCCAACAAAACGCAAGCCCCGAGCCGAACCCGCACCCGCCCCCGCACCAACCCAACGCAGCCACAGCCAAGAAAAGCTGGCCATGCTAAAGGCCAAGTCAATGTCAAGTGGCCAGCAAACACTTACCCATCATTCGTGTCCAATTCGGAGGTGTTCTCAACGCTGTCGTCAAACGACTTACGACCATTTACAGCAGCTACTGGTTTTATGTCCAATTTCTGGCTCACAAAAAAAAAAGAAAACAAGTGAAAGGCTTTTCAATTAGCCAAACTATAAAAAAAAGATCCCTCACCTTGCTTGGTCTGCTGCTGTTGCTACTGGCATCGCCGCCGGCGTTGCTGTCGCTGTCATCGCTAAGTGCCTCCCAGTCGGTGACGCTGTCCGGGGAGATGCGAGGCGCTTCCGGCACATAGACTAAATAGGCCCGCTCAATTTCGTGCGGCTTGTGGCGATAGTATGAAGGTGTCTTCATTTTCTGCAAGCAACCAAATAGACATGAAAGCAATTTTAATTACCTTCAAGAAACAGACTTACATAATCCTGTGCCTCCTCATCGCAGCCGGCCTGGGTAAGCAGCGTATAGCAGCGCATATTGTTCTTGGCGCTAGCGGCCCAATGCAGCGGCGTCTTGCCCGTTATATCGATCTCGTGGGCGCCCTCCGGCCACAGGCCAATGAGATACTCGAGTATCTTGGTATGACCCAAGCCGGCGGCCTTGTGTATGATATTCAGACCGTTGCTGTCCTTGGCGGTGACCAGGGATGGTGGCACCGGTGGTTCCAACTGCATTTGCAACGTCTCCAAACTGTTGTCGATTACCGCCTGATGCAGATCCTTGGTGGCATTCTGGCAGTCAACAAAGAATTCAGTTGATGCAGTTGTTAACTCGCTTGCAGGCTTACCATCACATGCGGCACTGCGGCCAGAAAGCGCTTGACACGCCCATTATTGCTGGCCTGCTGGCAGAGCCGTTGTCCCTGGCCCGCCCACAATATGCGCGTCAGCTTGCCAATGTCCTTTTCGTGCATCCAGATGCGTATGGTTGATAGCTTCACGGAGAAATCTATTAGGCGCCACGTTGCCAACAAACAATTGCAGTTGAAAGTGCAGAAAAATTAATTTAACACAGCAATTTTGAAAGTATTCACCCTTAAAATAACACCCCCAAAAGCACACCCCCTGCCTTCTTGGGTTTCGATTTCATTTTTGGCTATTTGGCTGTTCGTGTTTGCATGCAATTTGCAAGTAAAATCGAAATTAAAAAGCTAAAATTCGCGAGCAAATGCTTAGCTTAAAGTCTCAACAACTTTTATGACTTTTCACAATGGAGTTTTCACAAGTCTTTTCTTTTTCTTTTCTTTTTTGGCAAACTTGGAAAACACCTTGAAGGTCGCGACGCTGCCAAGCTGAGCTGCCTTTGAAATGCAAGCGCTATTGAAATATAGGCTAGTATTTGGAAAAGCGGCAGCTGCCAGTTAAACACCTCCGTTAGCCATAGCTTAATCTTACCAACTTAAATTTAACGGGAAATTCTTAAAGCATTACTCATACGCACCATCGTTATCACGGCGCTTGCGTCCATTCTGGCCGGCTGCCTGTCCGTTCATTGGCATGACTGCAATTATATCAGACATTTTGTATAGAATATTTATATGTATTTGTATATTAATATATGTATATATTGTTTATCCACAGAGTTGTAGTATGAAGCAGAACATATGTGACTGTACTGGGTGATTAATCATTCAAAAGCTTCTAAGCAAAACGCCTACTTAATGTGTGGTTGCTTGAACGACTCACTTGGAGCAGTTGCTCGTTCGTCTTGTTGCGTGTGGCAAGTTTGAGCCACGTTGGCCAACTAACGCTACTGACCAAAGCAAGGTGTTGAATTTAGGACAGCTGAATGTGTTATTTCTCCATTTTTTTCTATTTATTCCCCATTCTTGCATTTTTTTTTCGTTTGTTGTGCCATTTTCCATTACTGTGGCTGTACGCGCTGTTCTTTTCTATTTTTATGTGTTCTGAGTAAATAAGAAAGTTATGTGCAACCTACCTATAAAGTATTTTTATATCGAAATGGTTTTTTGTTGTTGTATATAGTTTTTTTTTATCTTTCATTAACAGCTTTAACGATAGTCCCACCACATGGACATAGTATTATAGTTCAACTGTCTTATTAAAATACGCTTTGCATGGTATACAGATTTGTGATTCCTATTTTTTTATTTTTTTTTATATTAATTCAGTGTTATTGACAAGTTCTCGAGAAGATCCAATGAGGATCAGATTAGTTTTCCGTATCCTTGATAAATAATATGCTTTATTCATGTGCTTAGCCACAGTATCTTCCAAGGCTCTTATAAGTATTCGCCACACGATCTTTATCAAATTTACAGGGTATGTGGGCGCTTTGGTAAAAAACACATTCATTAGCACATTCGTATGTAAATATTTAGCTTCAACACATTTTTATTGCTTAGGTTGATTTGAGTCTATAAAAAGTAACCTTTAATCCTGGTCTACCTGTACACGTATGTTTGTATATATGGCGCACACATATGTAAATTAAGTTGGAGTGTGGCAACAAAGTTGTAGGCAATAAAAAGGCAACTATTGCCTCGGAAATGGCGCATTAGCGGCTGCCACTTAATGTCGTCGTCAATTGCTTCTAGGGAGGAGGGGGGGCTTTGGGTTAAGGTAGCGGAGGTTACTTGTTGAGCCTGAGCTCCCATTTGGGGCGCACGCAATATGCAAATTTTGGCCATGTCTGCGCTTTGTCACGCATGCTCTTCACTCCCATCCTCCACTACATTTTCCCCTGTGGATTCTTACTTAATTGGTGTGCCACACATTAGTTGTAATTGCCTTAATTAGGCGCAACTAATTAATATGAATGGCTCTCAGTGGATGTATTCATCATTTTCTAGACTCACCCTTTGGCGGCGATGAATGGTAATAGAGTCCATGAAATCTGCGCCTTCGCTTTGGTGGCATGCCTCCAATTCGTGTTTCTTATGTTGCGCTTCTAAAATATCCTTTCAGAGTCCGCGACTTTTTGAGTTGCTCCAGTCGCGATTTAATCTGCACATGTTTTTAGCTTTTTTGTTTATTGTATTATCACTTGTGTTCACAACGTTTTTTATTCTTCCACTTTTGCGTTGCTGTTCGTCCGTCGTTCTTGGCAGTTGAACGACGTCTAACAGACAGTGACGAATTTAACGCATTTTATGGTCAGTTTACGGTTGTTGTGGTTCCCTCAACCAATTGCAGCGAGTGGTTCGCGTGTCTCTACATTAAAAATTAGTGACATGCTCATGCAAATATTATATGTAAACATGATCAACCTCAAGTGCAAGCCCAATGTGAACATGGTGTTTTCGGTTTGCACTACTACTACTAACATTGTAGATTTATGGCGAATTCATATTTTTAAATAAATTTCGAACAAAAAATTTGTAAATTTAAACTTTATTCATATTATTTCATTTTTTTTTATAAATGCATTTATTAACGAATTTCTTTCACAACAGCACTGAACACCGCAGACTTCAGATAATAAGTCATATTTTCATCATTTATTTGCACTTCACGTATGCCACATTTGGACGCTAAGCATAGAGCAATTTAAATATATCTGTGGTTGTTAAACAAATGTCCATCACCTGTGCATTGCATGTGCCAGCTAATCGAAAAAACTACAGCGAGCACTGCACATGGAAAGTCCATTGCGTACTTTTAGGGGCAACGCTGCCTAATGAAATAACCAATGAATTGAATTGCTGAGTGGCGGCGAACAGGAAAACAAACCAATTAACGCAAATCGATATTTCGATTTCGAACATTATCAAAGTAGCACAGCAACAACAGCAATTTATGAAAGGACCTCAAGGTCCTGGCGTACATGGCAATTATATCACGTGCCAGAATACGATGTGAATAAAACAACTGCAGTGCGAAGACAAACAAAAGTGAAGTTAAAAATTGATTGTGAATTGCAAATTGAGCAATTGAGTTAGGAATTAATAATGACTAATTTGAACCAGGCCAACTGGACATTGCGTGCTGACTGGCCAAAACAGAATATATAGGCCTAGTTTCATAAAAAAAAACACAATTGACACACTTTCGGGCATTATCTTCATGAGCTGCGTGCTCATGACGCAGCTGGAAATTACGGAAATACCGCAAGGCGAGTCAATTTTCTTTGCATGTGACCCAATTTCATGAGTCTCCGAGGACTCAAGGGTCACGAGGTGAACACATTAAAATGTCAATGCCAAATGAGCAGCAATTAAAAGACTAATTAAACGCCAAGTCGAGGCCATTAGTTGTGCACTTTGGTATTTGATTCAAGCACTTTTCTTGCATCATTTATGAGCCACAGGCGATTGCAGCAGGTGCATTGAACTTGCAACGTGAACGAACCAGCAGTTGGTCAAGTTTAAAAATGCAAAGTTCATTGACTAACACACTAATCACTGGACACCAGTCACTGAAAACAGCCAAACACTTGCAAGTTTTCCCTCAATTTTCCGATGGGTTTTGTTTTTTTACTTTACTTTTCTTTGGTTTTGGTTTGCACGGTGCGCGCTTGAGTTGTCGACTGCGGCATATTCAGCATTTTGTAGGTGTTTTTATCTAATTTCTAGCGCACGCACACACAGGCAACCTATATATGTGTGTGTGTCTGTGTGTAATTGTTGTTGTTATCCTTTTGGTATCGAATATTGGTAATGGCTGTTAGTGTTTGCATGCAAACGCCAAAAATGGTAACACAACTGATGAGCACGACGAGTGCCGGGGCCTCCTTCTTCTGTGTATGTGTTTGTGTGGGCGTGGCAGAGTGTGATTGTGAGTTTGTGTGTGAGTTTGTGTGTGTGTGTGTGTGTGCCTTGTCTTAGTTGTCAATGGAATGCGTGCATACTCTAGTGCGCTCCATGCAGTGCTTAGCTGGCAGCCTAAAAGTATGCCACATCATTTGAGGAATCATTTTTATTTTAAGGCCCCATTAAGCACAAGTGGCATTAGTTTTTAGGGTCACCTGAATAATTTGTGTGCATTGTTAAAGGTTAAAGCAGCTGAGATTTGAGTATTATTTTAATTTTTTTACGTCACAGTTTTTATGGAAGTGCTTACAAGGCTGCCACAAAAGTACATAGAAAGTTGTAGGTTTGACTTTGACAAACGATTGTTTATAGAATAAAGACCTGTTAAAATAAGAAAAGGACTAATAATATCTTGCAAAGCTGGCCTAAATATTTTCAGTTAATCGGCCAGCAGCACTCAGTCACATTCACACGTTTATTTCAGCTAATATTCGTACAATTTGCAGCTTAAGAATTAGAACTAGACTTAAATCACTACGGGGATAATTGAGAGAGCCCAGAGCGTGGAGAGTAGGGGCAGTCTGAGCAGAACGGCAGCCACAAAAACTATAAGAACTATAAGAACTACACACAAAATACATACATATATAAATATATATAGTAAAAATTAAACGCTAAGATATATTCAGTTGTTGCTCAGTTCATCCGCAGAGACGTGTATAGGATTGGAAAATTCGATGTTGTCGGCGGCGACATCTGCAAGAGACAATTAGATGAATATTTTAATAAATGCAAAAGATAGTTAGGATAATAAGTAGCCCGACATATGGATATATATATATAACATTTTAGTAGATTGCAGATGACGCACCCAAATGCTGCCGCTCAAAGTCAATAATGCTGCGCACAATGTTGTTGAGAAAGTCCTGGGTAATTGTTTCGGTAATGTTCACCGGATCGTAGTAGAGGAAGCTGCGCTTCTGGCGATGCACCGCTGCACGCTTACTACGGAACAGGGCCAGACTGATGTGTGACTGCTGCAGCGGCAGATTATCCGCACCGAACTCCAGGCACTTGCCCTGGACACAGTAACGCCGGCCCACCTGCGAGCAGCGCGTGCCAATGGGAAAGTGTCCGTTGTTGCCATTCACCAGATAATAGCGATACTTGATCAAATCATCCTGACAGCCAACGCGACAGCTGCGATCTGGCTCCCCAATGCTCGCCGAGATCTGTGCCCCATGGCCGGAGAGGCCGCGCACCTTCAGCTTGTAGCGGGCACACGTCTGCTCCGCATACTCCGCCGGCGTCAGCAGTCGCTCGCAGGGCTTCACCTTGTGCGTGCACAACTGGATATTGGGCTCGCCCGTATGTCGTGAGCGGACCACCTGCACGCCCTTTGACTCTGTCATGCAGTTGGAGTGACAGCCCGACTTGACCTCCCACTCCGACAACGACTCCACCACCAGCGAGGCAGAGGCGGGCGGCGGCGGCGACTTGACAAATGACTCCTGCAACACATTATTGTTATAATTGTAGTTGTTGTTGTTGTTGTTGTTGCTGTTGTTATATTTGTATTCGTTGGATGGATTCTTGCGCTTGTACGACTGCTGCTGTGGAATTATACGATTCTCCTGGCCATGGAAAGTGCGAACAGCAACCTCTAAAAACAAAATGGGAAATATGAATAATATGGATCTTCATGCCACCAAGTAAGAGTCTTCAACCAGATATGAAAAGCTTTCCTAATGCTACGCATACCATTCTCATAGCGATTTCTGTGATGATAGCTGGGCTGCTGTTTGCTCTCCTGCTCGGTGGAGTCGCGTTGTGGCCGCGGCGTGCGGTACGCACAGAAGGTGCTGTCCATTTTGAAGAAATTGCTGGTGGCATTGTCGCAGGAGAACTGCTCACAGCGCCCGGCAATGCAGTAGGCAATGTCATCCGCAGTCTGATGCTTGGAGCGGCAGGTGGTGCCATCGGGAAAGGTCCAGCGACGAGATTTGGTGCCATTGCTTCGAGTGCGGCAGAACACCTTGCACGAGTCCTCTAAAATAGAGCGGCGTGTTCAATATTTTAATATATTTAAAGTGCTAATCAGGGACTCACCAATGGAGGCGCTTAGCTGCTGCCCCTCGCCGGTCAGCTCGCTGTCGGACTTGCGCGCCTGCTTGCACACCTGTGTGGCAAAGTCCGCGATTGTCTGCAGGGGCACGCTGTAGCACTGCTTGGCAATGCACGTCTCAAACTTACGATCCCGGCCCATGCAACGCTGGCGATAGTTCCGGCAGCTGCGACTGTAGATGCGCAGTCCTGTGCTGCCCTCACGCAACCGATTCGAGGGACCGTAGAGGCAGCCGGAGTCACAGTCGCTGGCCTCGCCCCAACCGCCCCAGTCGCTCCAGTTGCTAACTGCGGCCAGCTCATTGCCGCTGGTCTTGTACTCGTGCAGCAGTTGACCCACCATCTTGCTGGAGTCCGCAATGCTGGCGCTGTTCTTCTCATAGCTGGGCTTCGAGAACCCGCTCAGCTGCTTCAGCGAACTCATGGCAGTCTCCTGCGTTGGTCGCAGCTTGCAGTAGCCACCGCGGCACCACTGTAAAAGCCAACAAATTAGACTTGAAGATAGCCTACGAAAATTGCTATTTGATTAGACACTATTTACCATGCTGTCGCCACACTCAGTGCCTTCCAGTGCCGGATGAGAGGTCCATGTGAGTCGCTCCTGCTGACAGTGCAAATCGTGGCAGATCTCCGACTTGCTCTGGCTATGCGCACGGATCGCATTGCGACCGTACTTGAGCATGCACTGCTGATTGGCATCGAAGCGCTCGCCGGGCAGCATGCCCTCAGCCGAGTGGTCCAGATGCGCCTTGAACTGTCCCCGATCGAAGAGGCACTCGGCCTGCGTCTGACTGCAATTTAATAAGTTAAACAACTAAAGTTCAAGATTTGCAATGAGTGAAGAGTTCGATTTGTTTACTGACGCCAGGAACTCTTCCAGATAGGTGCGAGAACATTTCGACCAGGTGATCTTTCCACTGCCCAAAGTGGGCGACATGATGTGCAGACTGGGATCGCAACTGTTGTCCTTCGTGTCGTGGCGCATCCCCAAACTAAATCAAATGAAAAATATGATTAAACGAAGAACTTCAAATGAGGCATTCAAAACTTACTTGTGTCCAATTTCATGGGCAACAACAAAGACGCTCTCGAAGTGCTTGCCCTCGTTGATGGTGCAGGAGGATGTGGGCGTGCACATGCCGCCGACTGGCGCCAGGCCCACCACTTGGCTAATCACCTTCCCATTCTTGGCCAGCACGTACAGATCCAAGCCCGTCAAGATCACAGCATGATCATAGTGTAAGCTATCCGCATCCGAGGCGGGATTTAGGCTCTTCTGCCACTGGCAAAAGTTGCTCAAATAGTTGTCAATATCGCTCGAGCGTCGCAACTCTGGCGGATCCTTGCGAAAGATCTCCAGGCGCTTGAGCACAAAGTTGATGCGCCTGCCGAGCGTGGGATGGTGATACAGCAGCTGCACCCCATTGATCATGGCCAGGACGAAGCGCACCAGCTGACTCTCCGTATCCTTGGGATAGTTCTTCTCCATGTGCCGGTACAGATCACTGTCCACAAATATTGCCGTCTCAATGTGCAGCTCATGTGGCACCGTCCAGCGACGTGATACGCTTGCTCCTCCTCCTACTCCGCCACCGCCGGCAATGTGCCGCCTAAGACGCGGCGTGGCAGAGTTAACGCTGGCAATGCCAGTGTCATGATGATGATGATGTGGACGCTGCTGTTGGTGATGATTGTGATGATGATGATGACGCGGCTGGTAGCGCAGTCGCAGCTGTGATTGCAATTTGCGACGCTGCTGCTGGCGTTGTTGCGACTCTTGTTGTTGTTGCTGCTGCTGTTGTTGCGGTTCGTTGAATTCGGCTGCATCGGGCTCAAACTGCAGCGGACTGTCTAACGGTGTCGTCTGACTGCCGCTGCTGTTCAAGCTCTTATCTAAGCGCGCCTGGTAGAGCACATGGGTGGCAGCCCCAAAGCGAGCCGGCAGCGGTTGGATGACAAAATTGCTCGCATTCTGCTGGAAAACGCCGCGCTGCAAAGGTGCCGACACAAGTTGTGGCAGTTGCAATTAATTAATATGTTTCGGTAAAGTAAATCTACGCTAGTCAGCCCAGAAGATTTTTTGCTTTTTGGAATAAATACTTGGTTGTAATAAACAACTGAAATCGGAACATGGAACAGTGGAAAGGGAACACGTGGAAAAAACAATGCTCTTAATATATTTGTATCTGAAAATCGCTATATGGGCATAGGTCGAAACTTCAAAATGCCATAACTTCGTCAAAACTCCACTGATTTTAAAAAGCGAGGGCTATTTGATCATAGTTTTGCCCCTAAATCAATCGTACATTTAAAGTTGAAAACGAAATTTGAGGTCGGAAGACAAGTAAAAATTATAGCCTGAAAATGGCCATATCGATATAAGGGCATAGGTCGAAACTTCAAAATGCCATAACTTCGTCAAAACTCAACGGATTTTAAAAAGCAAGCGCTTTTTGATCATAGTTTTGCCCCTAAATCAATCGTACATTTAAAGTTGAAAATGAAATTTGAGGTCGGAAGACAAGTAAAAATTATAGCCTGAAAATCGATGTATCGATATATGGGCATAGATCGAAACTTCAAAATGCCATAACTTCGTCAAAACTCCACTGATTTTAAAAAGCAAGGGCTTTTTGATCATAGTTTTGCCCCTAAATCAATCGTACATTTAAAGTTAAAAATGAAATTTGAGGTCGGAAGACAAGTAAAAATTATAGCCTGAAAATCGATGTATCGATATATGGGCATAGATCGAAACTTCAAAATGCCATAACTTCGTCAAAACTCCACTGATTTTAAAAAGCAAGGGCTTTTTGATCATAGTTTTGCCCCTAAATCAATCGTACATTTAAAGTTAAAAATGAAATTTGAGGTCGGAAGACAAGTACAAATTATAGCCTGAAAATGGGCATATCTATATATGGGCATAGGTCGAAACTTCAAAATGCCATAACTTCGTCAAAACTCCACTGATTTTAAAAAGCAAGGGCTTTTTGATCATAGTTTTGCCCCTAAATCAATCGTACATTTAAAGTTAAAAATGAAATTTGAGGTCGGAAGACAAGTACAAATTATAGCCTGAAAATGGGCATATCTATATATGGGCATAGGTCGAAACTTCAAAATGCCATAACTTCGTCAAAACTCCACTGATTTTAAAAAGCAAGGGCTTTTTGATCATAGTTTTGCCCCTAAATCAATCGTACATTTAAAGTTGAAAATGAAATTTGAGGTCGGAAGACAAGTAAAAATTATAGCCTGAAAATCGATGTATCGATATATGGGCATAGATCGAAACTTCAAAATGCCATAACTTAGTCAAAACTCAACTTATTTCAAAAAGCGAGGGCTTTTTGATCATAGTTTTGCCCCTAAATCAATCGTACATTTAAAGTTGAAAATGAAATTTGAGGTCGGAAGACAAGTAAAAATTATAGCCTGAAAAGGCTAAAGTTGAAAACGCTATTTTGACGAAACAGACGAAAAGGAACGTATAACTATTACAGGTAGCTGGAACAGGCGAATTGAACTTGTAATACTGTACGCAGGACCATAAATTAAGCAAGGAACAGTAAAAATGGAACACATAATAGCAAATGTGTTGGGAATGGAACTTAGAAATGTTACAAGTAGAAAGAGAAATGATGATAACTAAACGTGGCTGCTCTATCAGTAGCTTATTAACCAGGCTCATCCTCCTCGTCCTCCTCATCCTGCTCCTCCTCCTCATTACAAATAGAATATGAAACAGTGAGAACGGAACATGTTTGTACTGTATCAAGTCCAACAGTAGCTAATTGTGCAGATCCTTCTTAAAGAGTTGCTTGCATTCTGTCTTCCCTTTCAACAGCACCTCCTACCAGCTCCACCTCATCCTCCAACTCCTCCTCCAGCTCCTCCTCCACTTTCCTATGCTCAGCACTACATATTATAGAGGGGGAGAACATGTTCTAATACTCACCACGCTTTGAGCATCGCACAAGTCGAGGGCCGCCCATGGACTCCGATAGATGCAGCGCTCCAGACGCTGCAGCATTTGCGGCGAATGCTCCACAAACTGCGAGCTATTCGCGTTGCGGCGTATGAAGATGAAGGCATCGTCGATTAGCTGCGGCGCTTGCAGCAGCTTCAGCTTCAGTTCAGCCTCAACAGTGCCGGCTGCCAAATGCATTTGAATTAATTAACAGTAATCGCATAATGACCGCCAGCAGCCGCAACTGGAGCAGCACGAGCTCTCTCTGTGTGTATGTGTGTGCTGTGTGTGTGCTGTGTATATGCTGTGTGTATGCTGTGTGTGTGCTGTGTGTGTGCTGTGTGTATGCTGTGTGTGTGTGTGCTCTGTGGCATGCATTTACACTTACCTTGTGCCGCACTGCGACGTCGCCGCTGTTGCTGCTGCCTCTGCTCCTGCTGCGCTGCACTGCGTCGCTCCAGCTGCACCAATTTGAATTCGGGCGCTGCGAGGTAAACAAGCGAACAGGTCAAAACAATAATAACGAATACCAAATGTGCATTCCATGAATCGATAATAATAATTATGTTCGGGCCAAGCAGGCAACAAATTGCGCACATTTATACGCCCACCTTGAGCATCCCACTCCCCACTCCCTCTCCCACTCACTCAGCTGGCTTCTGACCACCTATCGTTCTGGGTAATAACATGTTGCAGTTCAGGCAACAATTGGCTCAATTGCCTGTCAGCATTTGGCATTGAATTGCGATCCAAACTTGAATTAGAGTGCATTACTTTAATACAACAATCCTTTTAAACGGAAAGCGGCCTTGGGCCAACTTTTGCCTTGCCGGAAAATTGTTCTTTATGCCATCAACAGCAAGCCAATATTTAAGGTCAACAAGGAAAATTACGTAGTTTCAACTACCTTTCCGTTTAACGCTCAAATATTTGGAATCTAAGTAAGCTTTTCTCGCCATTTAACACTGACATACTTGGAAATGAAAATGGAAATTGGAAAATAATAACGTTAATGAGCTTACTCTTTTTCTCTGTTTTAACGATATTTTATTTGTACAACGAGCAAGCATTTATGAACAATAGTAATTAATATAATTTAATATGCACATTCAACCCTGACATACTTAGAAATGAGCTAAGACTCTTCTCCCTTCAAATTTGATTCGATTCAATATTATCTTTCTTTAACAATTGTCAAATATAGTTAATAGTTTGTAAACATTATTTATCACTGACATACTAATACATCTATGAAAAAGTCGACAAACATGATGTATAATAACTTTAATTCTCTATCGTGTAAAGTTTTTCGCTTTGAATTGGATTCGTTCTACGACATCTGTTGAGAACTCTTGAGGGGAGCTTTCACTGTATACTACACAGATACATATGTGGGTTAGCTTATGTCAGCCGTAGTAATCTTTCCAATCCGTTGCGCGCCAAGAACTTACCTGGTGCCGTGCCGAAGATTAAAGATCGCTCGTGGCCAGCCAGCTGCTCCAGCAGACCGTTCTCGTCCAGCTGCAAGTGAAGGGGAAGCGTGAGATGTGCTGCTTCAAAATGGTATGCAAACTTCAAGTTAAAAATCGTATAACGAGCGACGCAGTTCAACAAAGCGTAAAAGAGCAAAAGGGTTGTTTTAAAGCGCCAAGAAACCAAATACCAAATAAAAACACTTTCACTACACGCAACAATAGAAAATTAGTTTAGGAAAATCCCCATTAAGTTGTAGTTTTTGCTTTTTCATCTTACGTTTGCTGTAATACAGTCAACAAAACTAGTGCAGGCCAATGGGAAGTGGCCTATAAAAATAACCACAAGCTGCATCTAACGCATATCGTATATTGTATATTATCGTATATCGGTTATCGCAATCGTTTATCGGCCAGCAGCTACGAATCTTCATATTGAGGCTGTGCGTGTGCCCATTTGGGCTATTATTTAATTTTGCTTGTTACAGTTTGGAAAAGCGCTTCGATGGGCAGCGATGCATGAAGACCGCTTCACTTGGCTCAAATGGGCGGTTGCTCCCCGCCCCCTCCTCGACCGAAGGTGTTTCACAAATTGCTGTGGGCGTTTTGGTATGGTAAACAAAGCAATGCTGACAAAAATGGGCGTGGCAGTGAACTCTTTGATTTGCACCATTAAAGAATGCTCAGCGATTAAGTATATTTATGGTTCTGAATATTAAAAGAAGTGTAATTAAACGGGTTCCTCATAAGCACAGCATATGTGTAAGGCAAATCAAAAGTTATCGATAGGCAAATCGATAACACTTAGGAAGAAAGTGTTTGTTAGCCATTTTTTAAAGACTATTAATTGATAACTGTTCGATCAGCAATTTACTATTTAAAAACACAAGCTATCGAGATACCAATCGATAGCCGTTCGATAAATATTCGATAGGTTCACCATTTCTTAAAGCTCTTCAATTGGCAAATACTTTGAAAAACTGTTCGATAAGTATTAGTTTACTAATCGAGAAACTGTTTTATACATATATGTAAGTGACAGATTTACTCCTTAATTAATCGATATAAATTCGATAGATAGCTGAATATTATATACTGTTAGAGTTCGCCAATATATATATATATTTATATATTTATATATATGACACACTTTCCATTCGTTTAATATTCAATAAATATTCGATAGCAATTCGATCAACAACTGACGCATTTTATTCTGCCAAACTCACTATGAAATGCACTCAACATCACGACCTGGACACCCAGCAGGCCACACATTATTCATTCAGTCATTCAATCACTCATCCATCAATTCACTCATTACCTTTGTGTGAGTGCACTCAGACAATGTTCGATAAAACGACACTAATTGACGGCAAGGGCAACGGCAACGGCAACGGCAAAGGCAAAGGCACAAAAAGGCCGGGTGTATCAGCCAACATCGAGTGCCGGAAAAGCTTGCCAGCAACAGCAAACAAAAACATAAAACCAACAAGTGTGGAAATGGAAGTGGAAAATGCCTGCAACAACATTCGCACTCGTTGGTAACCCGACTCTCTGCGCGATTATGTGATGAAATTTTGCGTGACCCGTGGATAGAAAAAAAGAAATAAATAGCAAAAAAATGGCATAACAAAGAAAAACAGCGACACCGAGTCGAAAATTAAGTCACAGCAAATGGTCGGCAAAGCGTAAGTAAGCCCAATTGCCAGGCCAAGAAGCAGCTAATGTAAACGAATCTCGCATAACAATGGCGGAACCGACAATCTTCCCCAAAGGTTCTCAGCTGCGACTAAGTGTGCATGTGTGTGCGTGTGTGTGTGTGGGTGTAAGTATTCACAACAAATTGCGAGTTGGGTCAATAACTTGACGAATGCCCGCGAAGCGCTCAGCTGTAAATTTTCACAGCTGCCAAAAAGTGGAGCCACACTTCTTGGCCCAGCTGCTGACGCTGGTTTTTCTTCGCCTGACAAATCGTGCGATGCATTCCGGCAGTTTGCTATTAAAGTAACCCACGAGGGTGGTTCCAAAAGTACCATCGATTCAAATGTACTTAATTTGATGCATTAAAAGAATATTATATTAATTTTGACAAAGAGAAGTTATTCTCAAAGGTAGCCAGGAAAATATATAGTATTTCTGGGAAGCATTTCCGACTCCGAGGAAATTGAAATCTGTGTTGGAAGAGCTATGGGCTCTGAAGGGGCACAATAGTTCTAATAGATCTTAGCGCAGGAAACCCCCAATACGAATAATAATAATAATTTAATAATTTAGTTAATAACAACTTAGGAACCTTTGAGTTTCCATACATCAGACATATGGCAAATAATTGATTATAGTTTGATCATTAGATTTGGCATTTAAATATGATTTGCGTATGCAACCCTCGCTAGCTGCAACGTTTGTGGCACTTGACGGAGACGGTTGGACGCCTTCGTGGTTCCAAATATTTGCTATCGCTGGTCTGTGGAAGTCTTCTGAGAACGCCGAGTGGCCCCATAAAATCATGTAATTTGACAAGCAGCTGACTTGTTCGACAAACGATTTTATTTGTTTTGCTGCAAACGATGTTAAGCTCATTATATGGCCAAGCTGGCGTCCAATTTCGAATATATATTTATATATATGGGGAGTGCGGAGGGGTCATTAAACGCCTCACGTTTCACTTGCAGTTGTACAAATTAGTTCACTGCCACGCCTCACTCTATGTCTGCTGACTGTTCTTATCGAATCACGCGTTTTCATATTTAGCTTACTTTGCTCTTTTCCCTGATTGCATGATACAGAACAAAAAAAAAACTCTTATTTTACCTTATGAATCATGAATCGTGCGCTTGCATATTTTGCAGAGGCTGAAGATATTTAAAAAAAAAAAAAAAACAAAAAAATCAGATTCATGTTGCTTGTGTGCTATGACACAATAGAATATTATTGATGTGCCCATTTAGCATTTGGCCATGTGACAAATGCCATTAATAAATGAATCGTTTGCAATTGCAATCAAATATCTCGAATTACCTCAATGCCATTCCAGCTGACGCTTCTCCTGCGTCGCAGCTCAATATGCACTGCACTGGCGTCGACATCGACGTCGACGTCAGCGGAAGCAGCAGAAGCAGCAGCAGTTGCTGCAAACAGCGTGTCCAGCCACAATGCAGCCAAAACAATTAGGCACAGGCGATGATGATAACGATGACGATGACGATGACAATGACGATAACTCGGATGATGCTGATTAGCGGCAATCGCAGACATAACGACGCTTTTGGAGTTGACAGCAATTAAGCAAATTTTGTTTGTGTCTTGTAAAATTACAATTTACATTTGTTGATTGCTCAAGCGTTGCTTTGTTGTTGCAACTACCATGCGAACAAATTGCATTTATTGCAAAATATATGGTGGTATTAGTATTAATATTATTCTGCTGCACGAGCTAATTTGAATTACGTATTTGCGTCATAATTTTTACTTGCATTACATTTTCTGCAAACAGACAAAAATAATAAAGACATGTTTAAATGTATTTCGCTTCAATTTTTTTTGATTTTTCGATTGCAGCAGAAGCAGAAGCAGCCGGGCAGAGAGAAAAGTGAATGCACGCAGCGCTGCCGACGCTGGTGTTGACGGCGACGGCGACGACGACGTCGACGTCTTTTGCTGCGGCAGCTACTTTAACTGTTTATGCACTAATTAATTGCAGTTGCTGTTGTTGTTGTTGTTGTTGCTTTTGCTGTTGCAGCGCTTCGCTTTACTTTTTCTAGCGTGCCACTTTTTTATTTTTTGGTTTCATTTAAAATCCCAAAGTTCGTTGCTTGAGTTCTTTGTGATATCAATCACAAAATTGCACATCGATTAACTACTCAATTGGCCACGCATAATATCAGTTCAAATGGCGCCAGATAACACTGATAACAATTAAATATTCGCAATATAAAACAAACGCGTTGTTCTGCTATGCATTAATAATAATGCTTGCTTTTGTTTAAATATTTATGCGCATTTATTTTAGATTTAAGAGCACAGACACACATAAATCAACGGCCGCTCTCAAGCATAACATTTTTGGAGTACGCAATTTATATGATTTTTATTACACTTTAGCCGAATAATATATAAAAACGATATATAAATCACATTGCGTGCAGACCTTTTTGGTTAAATTTATTTTTTGGAGGTCGTCGATTTTCCAACTGCTCTGGCACTAATTAAGCAGATCCAAGAACCAGATAAATAGAATGAAATTAGAATCGTCCGCGCGCGAACTGCCAAACAGAGCGAGCGAGGAGCGAGAGAGCGAGATCGTTTCACGGCAGCAGCACATTCGCGAATGACGAAAAATTCACGACAACGGATAACTTTATTCAAGCCGCGAGGCACACGATCGGCTCTCATACGCTCTCTCTCTCTCCCTCTCGTGAGCGCCGTCATCGTCATCGTTGAGGCCTTAGAGCTGAAGATGGAGCCACAAAGCATATACAACATATGCTAATTAGGCAGTCAGCGTTGGACGGAAAGGAACAATGGAATGGCAACGTTAACCGTTAAAGTAGCCGAAAAATTAGCAAAAAGTGCAGATGCCAATTGCTGTTCTTCTTCTGCTATCGCAGTTATTCTTGTGCTTGTGGTCAAGTGCCTGGAAATGATTGTGTGGGGGGTGGGGAGGGGGGAAGGCTTGAAAAACTTGACACTGATCATCACAGTCGAGTTGGAAAAAAAAACAATGTAAGAATTATGCTGCATTTCCGTCTGCCGTTTAAAAAGAAGAAGAAAAACACTAAGTACATTGTGAAGGAAATCTTAAATCAGCAATGCAAATGCGAAATGCAAAACGAGCGCTAAATTGTTAAAAACTACATTTTCCATCAAGCTGCAAAATGCCAGCCAATTGATATGATCAACTTTTAATTGATGCAATCACTGAGAGATACAATGATATGCCATCTAGTAGTAACCTACATGCCACATTTACATTGGTGTACGCTAAAAATACTATAAGTAATAATAAAATCAAAACCTTAACTTGAATGATTTGCAAAGTGACTAGAAATTTAAACTTAATCTCTTAACGTTTTTCAAATTCAAATTAATTTTATGGGCAACACTCTTTCATTGTATACAGAAGCTCATTGCTATAGCACTGCTATGGCAATGCAGGGTTGCTGGCAAAACAATCGTTTGTATGGCTTACAGTTGCGCATTTGTGGGCCAATATATGGCGCTTTTTCTACGTTGCTCAATTTGGTCACATTATTTTTCGCAGCAGGCGTGCTTTTCAAATATAACCGGCAGCGGCTTGCGATCGCATCGTGCGCAGAGTTCGCAAGACTCAAACGAAAATTCTGACTAAAGCAGCAATCGTTGAAAAATACGTTTTAAACTATATTTGTGCAATCTGTAAACAACAAGTAAATTATCAAAAATCTCAATTTATATTTGCGTTCAAGCGACGTGATCAAAAAAAAAAATCCTATTCCAAAACGATATTGTATATTATATATATTTGTGTTAAAAATAAAGCAAAGCTATCAAAATGGCGACAGCAAACATAAAAGTGATTATGGACGAGGTAAGAATTGTCGCAAGACCATATTAAATTAGTTTTTATCAAACTTAGAAGCAGCAAATTGAATGCGTCAACAGCGACGCCGCCGCCATTGCGGCGAAAGAGAAGGGTAAAGAAAAAATGCCATTCTTGTTGTTGCTGATCATGCTATTGCAGCAGCAGCGGTAAATGCGCTTGGCGCCCTTTTCTACTTTTCCTCTTTTTTCCATCTTTTTTTTGGAGCTATCTTGCGGTGCATTTACCGCTAATTGCACTCTTTGCATTCAAAATGGCCGTCTATCTCAGTGCATTGATCCCCCGTTTGATTTTGTCTATCTTTTTTTTTTTTTTGATCATTCGCAGAATGCACAGGAAAAATTCAATCAGGTCCACATCAAAAAGCTGACAGTGCCTTCAAACGAGGGAGCCACAAAACGCGCCGCACTCGGCGACCTGCAGAATCTGGGATTAGCTCGTGAAATAACCACCAAAGATGTGGCCAACAAAGAGTAAGTTTACAGTTAAACAAAAAATAAAGAAGAGAAATATGAAGTAACAGTTAAGTCTATGTGTTACGATTTAAGTATTTTAAATGAATGTTGCTTATATAAAAAGAAGCTTTTTAAATTAATATTGCCTTCGGTAAAAAAATAAACTTTAAATAATTTTTTTTTTTTAAAGAAGCTTTCCTTTTCGAGTTTATTAAGATAGAGAAGAATCTTAACTGCATTTTGCCTTTTGTCTGGTTTTGCCTTTTTCGATTTATAAAAAAGAAAAGCTTAAATGATTGTCGCCTTTGGTTTGTTTTAAAAAAGATAAGCTTTTTAAATGAATGTTGCCTTCTTCGTCGCAGACTGAAAGATGTGAAGCTGACGACCAAGGCTCGTGTGGACACACACTGGAAGAAGCAGCCGCTGGGCACAGCAAATGGGGGGGCAAAATTAGGTATGCCGCTGATGCGCTCCAATTCGATGCGAACTGGCGCCATTGGCACCACAACGACATTGGCCAATGCAAAACGGAACGCCGATGCTGCGAGCAGCAAGCGTAAGTTGAAAACCCTGAGCCACAAGTACACATCCTCCACCAATCCTCCTTTCACCACATCCATTCCAATCCAACGTACAGTTGCAGCAGCAGCAACATCCAAACAAAAAACCACAGCCGATGGGGAAAAGGGGGGTAACGGTGGCACCACGCTGCGCCGTGAAGACAGCAACTTGTCGCGGAAATCGCTGACCAAGCTGCGCGCCGCTTTGACAAAACCCAATGTAGCTCCAGCTGCAGTTGCAGCCAAGAAAGAGGTGTTGTTGCCTCGTGCACAGCTCAAGAAGGAGACTAACGCTCCCGCTCAGCTGCGAAAGGAAACGGTTGACTTGGCCAGGCTGCCAAAGTTGCGCAATAACGTGCCGCAGGCAACAGCAGCTGCAGCAAAATCAGCAACAACAGTAGCCCTGTCCAGTCGTCGGTTGGCTGAAGTGGATGACATTGATGCGGATGACGGAAAGAATCTGATTTTGGTCACTGAATACGTAAATGATATTTACGACTATCTGTACGAGGTGGAGGAGCAGCAGCCCATCTACCCTGATCACTTGCAACATCAGTCGGAGGTGTCTTATAAGATGCGTGCCATCCTCATCGATTGGATCAATGAGGTGCATTTGCAGTTCCATTTGACAGCGGAGACCTTCCACTTGGCCGTCGCCATTATCGATCGCTATCTGCAGGTGGTGAAGGACACCAAACGCAAGAATCTACAGCTGGTCGGCGTCTCCGCACTGTTCATAGCTACCAAATACGAGGAGCTCTTTCCGCCGGCCATGTCTGACTTTGTCTACATTACGGATGACACGTATACGGCCCACGAGATACAGAAAATGGAGCTGCTCATACTCAAGGCGATCGATTACAATCTGTCGCGTCCTTTGCCCATCCATTTCCTGAGACGCTACTCGAAGGCAGCCGGCGCTGATGATCATCACCATGCCATGGCCAAGTACTTCTTGGAACTGGCCAGCCTCGATTACAATTTGGCCAGCTACAAGCCCTCCGAGGTGGGTGGTATTTCAATTATATATTTGAAATATATTGTGATTTGTTACATTTTTATAGATTGCGGCTGCTTCACTGCTTCTGTCGCTGCACTTGCTCAACGGCAATGCTCGCGCTCCGACGGGCTTCACTGACAGGCACTGGACACCGACACTGGTTCACTACTCGAGATACACCGCTGCCCATTTGCGCCCGATTACGCGGCAGATTGCGAAATTGGCACGAGATGCGCCCACTGCCAAGTTGAGGGCAGTTTTCAACAAGTATCAGTCGAACAAGTTGCACAAGATCGCACTGAGAACAGAGCTGCGTGGTTCGCTTATGGACTCGATCATAGGCAAGAAGTAGAATACCCCCACCCACCACCCCCATATAAAGAGAGAGCAGAAGATGGTGATAATCCATCACATGACTTTTAGCGCACGCAGTTCTCAGTTCTGGGCTGCAATTTTAAGTCTAGTTCAATTTGTTTTCTATTTAAATTTGTGTAGTTTTCTGTTTCGTTTAATTTCTTTGGTTAATTGTGTACAATAATCATCATTTATTATGTATGCTTATAATATTGTCCTATGTACGCGTCCCTTTTTTTCCTTGTGGGTGATCATACCCGTCCTAAACGCTTGCTCGACAATTTTATGCGAGTTTGTTGTTTTTGGCTCAGACAGAAAGATTTTATTTACTGCATCTATATATGTCCATGTATATATGTATGCTGTATGTAATTTTATGAAATTATGATGAGATGTGTGGACACAGAGAGCACCGAGGAGCTAAACAATGAGCAACGAGCGCATTTGCTGGCTGAACATATCGGCGTTGCCTCTTTAAGTAAGTTACTTCTACTTTCCCCCATTTAATAAACAAAAAAAAACGACAAAAATTAGGCAAATATTTGCCATAGCTTATGCATAATATTATTGTAATAAGTTTTATAAATTGTGCTCTACGTAATTATATATATAAAAAGAAAAAAAAAACTTCTCAATTTTATTTGCAGCTAATTTAATTGTTTTATGTAATAATAATTTGTCTACCACCATTATCAACAAACAATTGTGCATAAAAATAAATATTGCAAATAAAGTTTATGCTTTTTTAATTTTTTGAGCGGCATATTTTAAAAGCGCGCAGCTGATGCTGAAGTCTGTGAGAAAGTTGAAAACCGGAATGTGAGAAGAAAAAAAGGCAAAAGAAAAAACCAAAAATATATCCCCTTATCTACAAGCAGCTACAAACAGCTAAAAATCAGACAAAGGAACAAAGTGGGCATTGAGACATGGTTTGCTTTGCCTTTGCTTTTGCCTCTCGTATTTGATCGCAGGTCAGTTTTTGCCTCCCTTATGCGTTTATGTTTCAACTTCATTGGCTGCATGACCGTATGTGTGTGTGTGTGTGTGTACGCTTTCTGTTCTTGTTTCTTTCTCGACAGCATTTGGCTCGACGTCGCCGTCGACGTTGTCGTCGCTGTCTGCACGCGCACGTGTCTGTGACTGAGTGTGTGTGTAGCAATGTGTATCTGTGTTTGTGTGACGTATGCGTGCGTTTGTCTATGTGTGAGTGCTGCGAGCTCGACTGCCGGCAAACTGGCGACTTTTTCACTCTGCTTGCTGGGGCCGCTGTGCGCCTGGTCGAAATTTAAGTTTGACGGTTTTATGGCTCTCATTAATTTCGACACTTTTACGAGCAAACAAATGCAATAAAAAGAAAGCAGCCAGCCAGCGAGCAGGGAGCTCACACACACACAACGCACACACAAGCCGAGGCCTACTGGAAAATCGCAGTAATTTTTCTTGCTCCTGCCTGAAGCCAGTTTCGCCGTCTACAAAATGCCTTTGTATCCTGCCAGCAGCAGCACACACACACACATATCCAGATTTGTGCTTGTCTCTCGGCGGCAGTTTTCGGCTCCCTTGCTCCTTTTTCTGTGTGGCTGTTAACGAAATATGCAGCGCGTGAAGCCGAGCCGAGCATTGAACTGTGGCGCTGTTGAGTTTATGCTGTTATCCTGAGACTCGACGGCCAGTCAGTTCGTCAGTCAGTCAGGTAGCAGCCAGAGATCCGCTACCCGCTGAGGGCCTGCAAGGTCACTGCGCAATACTGTGAGAAAAACGACGGATCAGCTGAGAGAGGAAACCTTGCACAGATTAGTCGGAAGGGCATTCTGTCTGTCTGTCAGCCTATCTGTCTGCCAGTGACAAGGATCTTAATTAGTAATTTACCAGCAGCTATTCTCAGAGAGTATTGCTTATTATGGAAAAGTTGAGCTGGTTGCATACAATGAGATCCTTAAGTGGTCACAAGTGGTATTTTATACAGCTGGATTAAAGAATATTAATATTTACAGATCCAACTGAATTATGCTGAACAACTGAGAAATAATATCCATAAGTTTTCTAATTCCACTAAATTCAATCTACAACTGAACTAAATTAAGATATAAAATCAATTATTATCTAATTTAACCGGATTTAATATGCAACTGAATTATATAGAAAAATTGGTAAAATTGAGTTTTCCAACAATCGAGTTGCTTTTCGTAAACTCATTTTTTTCTATTCCCCATTTTCCATATACTTCGAGTAAACAGTTTATATTTTATATATATATATTCAACAAGTTAGGCATTTTAGCTTGAGTCATTGTAAACCAAGATTTAGTTAGAGCTGATTAGTTTTTGGGAAAATGAAATATTGACATAATGCCACAGATAATTCAAGAGTATAATTTAGTATCGTTTTTATTCTCATCGTTTCACAATCATCCACAAACGGTATTTCGACTATTATGCTCGATTACAATATTTCAAATATTGATTATATTTATTATAGCTAGAACAACAGGAGAGGTTTTTTCATATTTCATTTCATTGACGATCGTCGGCTAATGCTGAAATTCGAAGTTTGCTCCTCGGCTGCGTGTCCCACGTGTGTCCCGCTCTCTCTCTCTCTGTCTCTCTCGGTAGTCTCTCTCCCAGGATGTTGTGTGGGCAAAGGACATGACGGGAATCACGCAGCAAAGGAAAACATGAATGCGCAAAGGTTGGTTTCATTTAGTTTTATAATATTTTTTTGTCTGTATTTTCTTATGGTGTAAGTTGTTGTTGTGTGTTTTTTTTTCATTCTCTTTTAGATGATATTCGCTTTGTTGTTGTTGCTGTTGGTGTTTATCATCTACGCGCACAGTTTGGCAGCATTTGTGATTAGTTTGAATAACGTGAATTTCGGCTTAGACATAAAATTATTTATTTGCTTGCAAGATAAGTTCTCTGCCCGGATATAGACGATAAAACTGCACGCGACTTTTGCTGCTGCTGCTTCCGCTGTTTAACCCTGGAAGGTGGACATGAATTTGGTGACAATGTCCTTCAGCTTGGCATCGACGGCCGGCGAGATTTGTCCCTCCTTGGCAATGGAGTCGAGCAGACCCTGCTCGGAGGCCTTGATGAGCTGCAAGAACTCCTTCTCGAACTTGGTGATCTTTGCGGGATCCAACTTGTCCAAATGACCGCGCACACCGCAGTAAATGACAGCAACCTAAATCGAGATGAGGCGCGAAAAGTTAGCAAATCTTCCACACACCAAATCAAGTGCATTTTTTACCTGATCCTCAATGGCCATGGGCACATACTGGCCCTGCTTGAGGAGCTCGGTTAGGCGCACACCACGGTTCAACAGCTGCTGGGTGGCAGCATCCAGATCGGAACCGAACTGAGCGAAGGCAGCGACCTCACGATACTGGGCCAACTCCAGCTTCATGGAGCCGGCAACCTGTTTCATGGCCTTGGTCTGGGCAGCGGAACCCACACGGGAGACGGAGAGACCGACGTTAATGGCGGGCCGGATGCCCTTGTAGAAAAGCTCGGTCTCCAAGAAGATCTGGCCGTCAGTGATCGAGATGACGTTGGTCGGAATGTAGGCGGACACATCACCAGCCTGAGTCTCAATCACGGGCAGAGCGGTCAACGAACCACCACCCATAGCCGGGGACATCTTGGCGGCACGCTCCAACAGACGCGAATGCAGATAGAACACATCGCCGGGGTAGGCCTCACGACCGGGGGGACGACGCAGCAGCAGCGACATCTGACGATAGGCCACCGCCTGCTTGGACAAATCATCGTAGATGATCAGGGCATGCTTGCCCTTGTCGCGGAAGTATTCACCCATGGCGCAGCCAGAATAGGGAGCCAAATACTGCAGAGGTGCGGCATCGGAGGCGGTGGCAGACACAATAACTGAGTAGTCCATGGCACCCGAATCGGTCAGACGCTTCACGATCTGGGCGACTGTGGAACGCTTCTGGCCAATGGCAACGTAGATGCAGTACAGTTTCTTCGACTCATCCTGGGCATCGTTGAAACGCTTCTGATTGATGATGGTATCAATGGCCAGAGCGGTCTTGCTGCAATTGGGCAACGTTAGTTAAATCAAGCAAAAGGCGAGGAGGTCGACTAAGAGATACTCTGCATAATCTACACATATTTCAAGTATCTTTCCTTACCCTGTCTGTCTGTCGCCGATGATCAGCTCACGCTGACCACGACCGATGGGCACCAGCGAATCGACGGCCTTGATGCCCGTCTGCATGGGTTCGCGCACCGAGACACGGGGAATGATGCCGGGCGCCTTGATGCCAACACGGAAACGATCCTTGGTGTTCAGCGCACCCTTGCCATCGATGGCATTGCCCAGGGCATCAACAACGCGTCCAAGCAGCTCATCACCGACTGGGACATCGACAATGGCGCCAGTACGCTTGACAATATCGCCCTGCTTGATCAGCTTATCGTTACCGAAGACGACAACACCAACGTTGTCGGGCTCCAAATTGAGGGCCATGCCCTTGAGGCCGGAGGAGAATTCCACCATCTCATCGGCCTGGATGTTGTTCAGGCCATAGACACGAGCGATACCATCACCAATGCTGAGCACACGGCCAGTCTCCTCCAAATCGGCCTTGGGCGCAACACCCAGAATTCTCTCCTCCAGAATGTTGGAGATCTCCGCGCTACGCTGTGTGCTGGCCACATGGAATTTACGGGCAGCAAGACTGGCAGCTGGATATGCAGCCTTGCAGGCAACCTAAACGATTCAATTCGTACTATTAACAATTATGTAAGGAGAGGGAGCGGGCGGGAAGGGGGTGCAACAAGAATTGAATAACCACATGAGCAGAACAGCTGCCATCTCGCTCTGGCGCACTGCAGTGATCAATAATAGCGCCGGCCCAGTTAATAATATTGCTTAAGACTCAATCAAAAATACACATATCACTTGCCCAGCATTAAATATAATTGTTAAGAATTGAAATTTTTGTTGCTTGTTGTTTTAATTTGAATTCTTTGCCATTTTTTCACTTGCAGCATTGACAGCACATAACCTCAAAGTTCAAACTTGGCCGCAGTTCACAAATTATGTAACCTTTGCAAAACACAATCGAAAAATGTTAAACGCACTTTAGTTTTGTTCAAAATATTAAAGTATAGCCAAATATTTGCATAAAATACATTTCAGTGCCGGTTATGTAACTTTCTGCATGCCAGCAGCGGTTTGCATTGCGTAACACAAAACGGATACTTTTGCCAAAATTGCATTTATATTGGAATTCGCATAGATGGCGTTGGTAAACAGTTCTTAGCTCATCCAATTATTCTAATCCTGCACCGTAATTGGACTTGTAATTTTCGGCCAATTGGGTTTGGCTTATGTGTGATTTTTTTGATTTATGAATATTTTTTTTACTTTTCGAGTGCTGTGTTTCTTATTATACCTGTGCGGCCGCCTTGGGCAAGTTGCGAGCGACCGACGACGCCAAGCGAGCAGAAATCATTGTTATTTTTTTTTTTTAGATTTTTAACTTTTTATAAGCCGCAGAAATAATTGATTCCTACACCAACTCCTCTCCAGACTCGTAGGTATTTTTCACAAAGATGGTTGCCGTCGGCTCACGTTCGCTGCACGTCTGTGTGCCCAGAGGTAAGAAAAACCCGTTATCGATACTATCGATAAGCGTCAATACGAAAGTGGTGTATAGATATCGATACGGTATCAGCTGCTCGCATTGAAATGCTCCTCACGTGAAAGAATTGCTCCGCCGTTTAACAGATACAGCTCCACAGGCTTAACAGACAACATTGATAGCGGTGTTATTGGTGTAGACATTGGCCGTCTTGTCGGCTGGAAAGTGCACATGAGAGTCAGCCAGCATCCTGCGAAAGTCTACACGAAGAGCGTACAGCCGAAGTGGATGCTGTAAGGAATTTCAGTACGTAATTGCAGAGGCATCCAAGCACTCGGCCAGTCCATAGTCGGAGCTTGTGCGGTCCTGTGTGAACACAGCGCGGAGATGAAATGAAAAATGAGAAATGAAAAAAATGAAAAGTGAAAATGAAAAATGTGAGCATGAGGACTGAGTAAAAGCAGTCGTGGAGAAAAAAGTTTAAGTTGCTCAAGCTCAAATAAAATAAGAAACACAAAAAAAAAATGAAATTAAATCAAAACGAGAACAGAAAAGCTCATTTTACGGATAAATAAAAGTGTCGCATTAAATTGCAGTCCTGCGGCAGGTATTAATTAAATGCGGGCAGCAATTATATGAAATGCCATTCGCCATTCGATGAGTTAAATTTGCATATTTCGGCAAAGCAGGCAAAAGGTTCCAATTTAACCAAGCATACTTTTCGGCTAGCGGCGGCGAGCAGCTGTTTGCCAAATCAAACGCCAAATAGGATGTGAAAAATCCAAAAATTCCCCTCTTTTCCCCATTGGCTATCGATGCGAAACTATGACGACGATTGCCACGTGCTAGTGGCATGTCAGCGTGTCAGTTAAATGACAGCAAAGAAGAAAAGTAAAAGCGAAAAGTGAAAGGATTAACGGCATTCGCAGAAAGCAAGCGCAGCAGATGCTCTCTGCAAATTATGCAAACAAACCAACAACAAAAGAAAAACAACAACAGCAGCAGTGTGGAGCAGCAGAAAAAGAATTAGAAAGAGTAGCATTGCCAATTATTAAAAAAGGCAAACACAATGCCAGACAACAAAGAGACGCAAAACAAAGACAAAGACATAGCACAATAGCAATAGCAATAGCAATAAGACGCGCGTGTTAGAGCACATTCAATCTCCAAAAAAAAAGTACAAAAATACGATACAGAGTGCAGGCTGAAAAGAAAAAGCAGCGGCAGTTAAAAAACTGGAAGTTTGTATTAGTCTCTGCAGCAACAACAAATTTGTCATCAAGATGGCAGCCCCCGCGCGCGCGTAGAACAAAAGAAAACGTAGCAAACGTTCCAAGGCAGCAGGCAGCATCCAAAAACATACCAATACAGAGATAGGCGACACACGCACACACACAAACTGACAGACCAACACACACACACGCATACATACACGCACACACTTCGAGGCGCATAAGCTTCGCACTTGACTTGAACATTCAAACGTGTAAAACACCCCCTACCCGTCCCCCTTCTTTCACTACGACCCCCCCACGGCATGGAAATAATCGGGTTTTTCTTTATTCTATTTCTGTATGCGTTGTATGCTGCTGAACCGGCCGCCGCCGCAGCTTATAATGGTTTACCATTTCTAAAAACAATTTTTGACAGCTGTCAGAGTGGCGCGCTCTTTCTTCTTCTTGTTGTTGTACTTTTTTTTTAATAGTGCGGTCGTTGCTCGCGTCTTTGTGTCACCCTCTCTTGTAGTTCTCCATGTACATGTGTGCGTGTGTGTTCGGCATAGTTTTTTCCACTTGACAGCAAGGTCAGCAGCAGTATGCAAATTGAAATGCGCCTAAGCAACAAAAACAAAGCAAAACCAACGACAGCAGCAGAAGCAGAGACAGCAGCAGAGGCAGAGGCAGCAGCAGAGAGAGGGTCCGCAGCGAGCAGCAGCAGCAGCAGCCGCCGGCGTCGCAGCAACAGCATAAGAAACTGACGTCGCCGATTCGATTTCGCAGTCGCTGTCAACGTCGCCGTCGCCGCACGCTGCAAAAATGTTTGAGAAATATGTCGCCACATATGTGCGTGTGTGTGAGCAAGTGAAATTAAAATTCCCGCATGCCTAATGAATTTCTCTCGCTCTTTGCGAAATGTGCCAAGCAATAGCAGCAGCAACAACAACAACATTAAGATTTGTAGTGTGTGTGCGTGTGTGTGTGCGTGTTGTTGTTGTTAAATGATGAACGGCGCATATTAAACAATGGCGTGTTAACAAGAACAAACAACAACAAGCTGCAAGTGAGACTTGTTAGAAGCGACGCTCAAAAGTAGAGCACGAAAAACGTGAAGAAGAAGAAGCAACGCAAATCGAAAAGCCAAACGAAATCGAAAAAGGATCACCACTTGACAAAACGCCATCTGGTGTACCAATTGAAAACTAAATCAATTTCAGGTAAATATTTGCCTAAAATACTAATTCTTTTTTGTTTATTTATCTCTTTCAGCATTAAACTTTATTTATTTATAATTATTCAAATGTAAGAATATATTTCTTATCTATAATAAATGAACTAGCTAAAAGCCCTGCAACACAAACAAATTGATTTTGCTCTAAAATAAACACGCACACACACACACAAACACATACATATATACACACATATATATGTAAACATATCGAATAACTTGTGAAGAACTACAACTTTTATAATAAGATGAACAAATATTACAAGCAATGTACAAATAAAATATACTGCAAATGAAATCACTTCTAGCATTGCCTGTCTGTGTGTGTGTGTGTGTGTGTGTATGTGAGATAGGCTTGGAGAGGAGGTTGGGAGGGGTGAAAACCAATTAAAATTATTTGCCAGCCAGGCAAAGGGCAAAGGCGCTGCCGAATGGCAAATAAATAAACGTGGCTGGCAATGTTGTGAACTGAAATAAAATGAAATGTAATGAAGAAATGTGAACGGCTACGCAACAGCAACAACAACAATACACACGCATACACACACACACACGCCCACTCATCAAACGCCCTCTTTTGGCAGTGTCAGCCCCATCGTAAATAATGTGGAGCCTTAGAGAGAGGCGCCCATTTTGAAGCTTATGCTTTGACTGTGATTCTGCTGCTGATGCTCCTGCTCCTGCTCCTGATTCGGGCTCCTTCCACAGCGTCCATTGCAGCGAGCGGCGCATAAAAATGTTAATTTATGTTGCCTGCGCCTCGCACTTTGCATACACACACACACACACAGACACGCATATACATGTACATTTATACTTTTATATATAAGAGAGATATATGGGTGTGTGTATATTATGTGGATACTCTTTTTGGGCTGCTCATTTTCGAAAATGTTGTACAGACCTATAAAAAAAAAAAAATATATTTACAAGATGAATATAATAAAAATTGCCAGCATCATGCAGATAAAAACAGTTTTTTCATCTGCTTCTATTTTGTTGTGGGGCGGGTAGCGTTGCGTCTGCTGTGGTACGTGACTCTGCCCCTAAATATGAGCAAAGCTTTCTGCCAATTCAGCTGGCTACCAAATTTTAAAGATACATATTTCCATTGAAATTGGACATCTCTCGAATTCTACAAATGCTTTTTATTTCTTATTTTTGTTTGCTTAGTGCTGTGCGTGTGTGTGTGTTGGGGGAAGGGGGAGTTGGGGGCAAGGGATTTCGCGCAATTAACAAGTTGACGCTTCAAAATGGCATTTGGGGCGGCAAAGGATTCGCGATTCCTGGGGGAAAGATTGTGAGGCATGCGTGCGTGAACATTTAATTAAAGCAACTTATTAAGTATGCAAATTTCCGCAAATGATTAATTTGCATATTTATGAGACTAAAATGAGAGCCATAACAGCAACAACAACAACAACAACAACAACAATCGCTGGCGGCGGCAACTGTCAATAATAATCAGGCGCATCCAAAGGGGGCTATTTCCAGGCACGAAAGGAGCCAGGAGAAGGGGGGTGGGTCGGTGTTCAGACAAAAACTAACAACTGACAGACAGACTATAATAACAATTAAAAATTGAAATTATAAACTTAACATATCGCCAAGCGACGCGTATGAGTTTTATGCCTTTTAACTGCAGCTTAACAACATAACTGTTTCCCGGGCTAATTAGAGGCAGGTGGGTGGCAGTGGGCGGTTGGTGGCTGGTGGCTGGTGGTGCGTGCCATTAAATTATGCATATCACGTAAGAGGCTTAGACCGAGAGTGGAGCAACAAAAATGTTAATTTGTTGCTGGCAGGGCTGCAATACACAGCGAGTCTCGGCCTTTAAGGGATAAGCAAAGCGTTTCACGTGGCAAGTTTTTCGAATTACAGTCGAGCAATTGAAGGCAACGCAAATAAAGCTCCTCAACTCTGGTCCTCTCCTTAATTACCCGGAAAAGGGGGTTTTGTGCACAAGTAGAAGGCACCTGCGACACCATTAAGTATTTATATGTATTCGTAATCCGGGTCAACAGCAGAGTCGATATAGAGCTAGAGGCTATGATTTTGAAATATAAGTTGTTGTTTGGCTCGCGCAAAATAAGTTTATTTTATTTGATTAATAGCTGCCGCCGCCTAGCGAATATCGATGTATATCGATACATATCGATTTCAGGTGGCAATAAAAACCGAAGTTTAAATTCGATTATGTATCAATTGACACCAAATATTAATTGACACAGGTGATTATGGCTCACCTGTTCAAACAGAGAGTATTTAAACTTTGAAACAAAATTCTCTTGGCTTACTTATTGTTAAAGACATCTGCCAAGTACAGCAACTCGTCATTTTTGAGCATTTAAATATCAAATCAATAATTTATTAAATTAAGCATTTTCTAGACTTAATCAATATCTTGTGCTATTTGTTCAATATATAAGTTTAATTATACAAAAATTGTAGATGATATTTACAACTTGAGTGGGGTTTCTAGTCCTCTCTCCCTCTCTGTCTGTCTCCCTCTCTGTCTGTCTCCCTCTCTGTCTGTCTGTCTTGTCTGTTTGTCTGTCCATTTACCAACCTAATTGCATTTCACTAATTAATCATATGACAAACACGAATCGCACGAAGAACGAACGTATTTCACTGGCTTCAATTAAGTGCATTTCTTCGTTGGGATACCTTGCCACGGCTCCAGGCTGCTGTCCGTCCGTCTGTCTGTCCGTCCGGTACGTGCTCCAATTAGCGTGTCAGCGGCAGTATGTCCAACACCATTTGGGCAACGTGTTCGTTCGCATGTTGCATGTCAATCAATAGCAGCAAAAGTAGCAGCAACGAAAACAACTTTGACATTCTTTTGATGCCTTTGTTGGTTGCTAATTCTTGTTGCATGCCACACTCGACAGCCTGGCAAGAGTTTTACATTTTGTCAGCTCTCCATTTGGACATTAAGCTGCGCATGAACTGTTGAGACTGTCAGTCGCTCAGTCCTCGAATGATTACATAACTGTGCGATAAATATATACAGTGAAGCCTGCCTCAAGCGAACAGCGGCGCAAAAATCGTTGACATTTACCTTTACACTTTTACATATTTCTGTGTATGTTGCTGAAAAAATGATAATTGTTGTTTGCGCAATAAGGCTATGTTCGCTCGGTAGAGTGTTCACTGTACATACTTCAAAATGTGTATGTATGTATGTGTGTGTGTGTGTGCGTGTGTGTGTGTGTGTTTGTGTATCTTTCTTCAAAAATGTTTGCTCTGCCGCTAATTGAAATCGCCGAAAAAGCAAAGAGTTGCCGCGTTTTGTCACATTTGCCACGCCGTTTGTTGCCACATTTTGTTGTGCCTTCATTTGTGCGCAGAGTCAACAGTTTTTAATTTGCCAAACAAACCGTACACAATTAATTAAAGCTAAGCCAAAGCGAAAACTGGCACAGCACTGGGGGGTGGGGCTGGAGGGAAATTATAAATTAAAAGTAGCCGTACAAGTACAGTACAGCCTCCTACTGCTACACTTGAGCAAAGGTCACTCATGCTGCTTTCTGTTGTTCTTGTTGTTGTTGTTGTTGTTGTTGTTTGTCTGCATTAATTTTGTTTTAATATGCAAAGTCAACAGCGTGTCAGCGAAAGGGTAAAATCAACAAAACTATGTACACGAGCATGGCAAGAGAGAGCAACAACAACAGCAAAAGCAACAGAGAGAGAGAGAGAGTGTGGGAGAGAGAGAGAATGATATATATATATAGAGAGGAGATACTGCCCAGTGGCCGCATTAGGCCGCAAAGAGGCCATGTCAACTGGCCAACTGAACTGATTCAGTCTAATAGCGCAGACAGCCAAACGCCGCCAGAGATAGTCTAAGCGAGACAGTGTGACAGAGACACACAAAGCGGGCGAGAGCGAGAGGGAATGAGAGACAGAGAGAACGCTTTGGCATGTGGGAAATTTGCATTGCCCACAATTGTTGTTGCCATTTGCAAACTACACTGAAAACATTAAATCACGAAATATGTTCATTTAAAATATTACAAGTAAATATTCGAACAAGTTGGAAATTCATAAACTGAGTCAAAATCGGCTTCACTTTTTACAGAATATCCGGGTGAAATCTCTAAGTCAGTGCCAAAAAATTTCTCATATTTTATTTCGATTTTAGTACTCGATTTAAGGCTTTTGTAGTAATTGAGCATTAGCTTGGCATTATTTTTGCCAGTGTATGTGCCACATGCGCTGGTCTCCCTTTGCGCCTGGTCATTACCTTAAGAGCTCAGTGCGTCTAGCTGCAATTGGTATTTGATTGCGTCACAAGGGGCAGCAGCACACTCACACACTCACACATTGGGAGCCGGGCTAGCTAGCTGATGACGTTAGCAAATGTGCTGCTGTGCAACATGTAATAGGTGCAAAATGTTGCAACATTTCCCAGAGAGGCACTTCCCAAGAATTTGCAATTAAATGCCATAGCATTCGCTTCGATTAAGATGCTGTGACAGTTTCAGATGCGGCGCTGTTGCGAATGTTGCTATTGCTGTTGCAGTTGCACTTGCTACAGTTGTTGCAATTGCACTTCCTCCTGCTGCTGCTGTTGCACTTGCTGTTGTAGTCTACTATAATGTAATTACAAAGACGCACAAGTTGGGAATTTTCACTTGGTTCGCTGGCTTCTCGTTAGCAATAGTTGAGCGAGAAACTTGCAACACATTTCTCACACTTTCGTATGCAAATGTTTACAATTAGTTTAGGCTACTGTTTAATTGAATTACTATTCCTGCAACTTAATGAATAGTTCAAGAAGCTCTCCTGCAACTATGTGCCAGCAAATTGAATTAAATCAAGGGTAAAATAATAAGTAAGATTGCTTGAGTCGAGACAAAAATATTTATTTTTAGTTTGTTGGTGGTAATTATTAAATTCACCCCATCATCCACACCTTCAGAAACTTCGTCTTAACCTAATACAAAATGTGGTTTTAATCGAAGCAAAAGTGAAGAATTTAATTGACTTGCTGTTAGAACTTTGAATTGTTGCTTTGAGTATGTGTATCGTGTGAGGACTCAATTGATTTAAGCCAAATTGACAAGGCTGATTAAAAATCCAATCATTTGTTGACACAATATGTCATTCAAGTGGGGGCTGGGTTTGTTTACCCATTCTTACATTATTTATTTCCCAGTATTGGACTGTATGATAAGCGCTGTGATAAGAAACACTTTTCGTTATTATTTCAAACATTTATAATCTAATCTTGGTTATTTCACATTATTATCAAGTATTTGAGAGGTGCTTCCCCTTCAACCTTTTGGTATCAATAACAATCTTGAATACTTCTATAACCACAGTTTGCTAAGCGTCCTTTTAAATATATGAGTCATAAACACAATCAAGAGTTTATTCAATTCAGCACCTGGATCGTTTCAAAGGAGTTTGGCATCAGGCAGACGCGTTGCACTGCTTTGATTGGCGCCTGCTCACAGACGACCGAGGACCACGCAGTGCAATCCCTGACAGTCAGCAGATAATCGTTGAGAACCAATCCGTTTTTAATTTCACTGTAGAGCATCAGGCAGTCGCCGTCTTTTGGTTTGGGCTGACTCTTGGCCCAAGGCAGATATTTGGCCTGCTCGCCAGTTCCCTGCCAGAAATACAGATTTTGTGTATTGCCTAATTTGTTGCCTGAGGTCCAGAATTCGATAGTATTTGGGTTTGTGGTATTCAGCCATTTGTTGATCTCCTTCAGCTGATTAACATTCTGCACGCTGAGCAGCTGGGCTGCCTGGGTACGACATAGACGTTCTGCCTCATACCAGTTCGAAAACTTGGTCGACATTAACAGACACTTGTCGTTCACCATAGCGAAGGGTGCTCTACAGCTATTGACAGCAACTTGGCTGTTGACGGAGTGCAGCTGGGCCAGCGCCAGGCCGAGAATTGCGAGGCCAATAAACTGTTTCCAAGACATGGTTAGGGTTAAAAGAAATGAATAACTAACTAAATGGTCAGTTGGCGATTGCTCTTTATATAGTCGCTGGTCAGCGCTAATCTAATTTCTGATATGATAAGCTATTTTCAGATTGCCAAAAAAAGTCCCACAATTAAATTCGCTTATTGAAATATGAAAGATAATTTAAAAATTGCCAAAAATACATTGCGATAGCTTCTTATATGACTCATATTATTTGCTACGACATGCACGTGGGGATTATGATTAATCTGAATTCATGTCGTTTCCAAGCCATGTTAAATGTAAAAGTAAAAATTTGTTGAAATTATCTTCAGGTAATTGCCTGATTGCAGTTTAATGCTGAACAAATTCACAAACCAAAAGCAATATTAACCACAACCTATGCAACATTTAGGTTAGTTTCCACGCTCTCTGTTAGCTGCTCGCAGATGTAGGCGTTAATGACGAGGCAACCTTCGACACTTAAACGGAAATCTGGAGTCGGCGATCCACCGGACACGTCGATTAGAACCAGGCAGTTTCCATTTATCTTTTTGGGCTGACCCTTTGCCCAGGGCAGATACTCTGCTTCAGTGTCCTGCCAATAGTAAACACCATTATTGGTCAGGCTGTTGCCCGAGGTCCAGATTTGCACATCCATGTTGACCCATTTATTGATCTCAAGAAGCTGTGCTTCATTCTGCAAACTGAGTAGTCCGGCGCCCAGCGATTGACATTGGTCAACAGCAGTATTCCAGTTTCTCGCAAAAAACTGCATTATCAGGCACTTGTCGCCCACCAAAGTGAAGCCATCGTTGCAGATGGTGTCCGGGGCAGCGCGCACCTGGGTTAAAGCCAGGCAGAGAACTGCCAAGCCAACAAACTGTTTCCACAACATGTTTAAAAGACAATAAAATAATAACTGACTAAGTGGCCAGTTGGTGATTGCTCTTTTATAGTCTCTGGGCTGGGTTGGGTTTATCTCCTTGTCTATGTACATGATAAGATATTTTTGCGCTTAGATAGCTAGTATTAGAGAATAAATTATTAAAATTTATCTTTGTGTGCAATGACTATAATTATGTTGAAGTGTAAATGCAATTTAAAATTTGGTCAAAATAAGACGCATATTTTAATCCTCAATTTTAGGTGCAGCAAAGGAGTAATTTTTGTTGGACTCAGCGTCGTATACTTGATCTAAATCTGAGCATTAGTATGATATTGTTATGATTCTGATCACCGACTATCAGAATGTGTTTTGAATATATTTATATTTCAAAATATTCGAGATTTGCTTTGATTCGTATAAAAATTATAGTTTCAGTTTCTGTTTTCTCATTTGCTTTATCAAGTTGCTAATTAAGCTTTGACTGTTGCTCGCAGATTAACTGTACCTCCGATAAGTAATCCCTCATCTATAGCCTATAATTGGACACAATTTCACCATCCAGCAGCCTGGGGAAGATAGCTAGAGTTCCATCTGTACAACTCACAATGCCAAAATGAGAAGGCTTACTGAAAAGTCAATCAGTTGTTGACTGTTGTCAATAGTTGGATGAGTTGGTCGATTCTCTTATCAGATTCCGCGCATGGGAATATATAACAATCGTTATGATAAGAATTACTTTTATTTATTATTTAAAACATATTCTTGGGGTATCAAAAAATGCACATGTGCTTAGGTTATTTTTAGCATGCTTATTGATTATTAATAACGTGTTTTCCCTTAACTTTTTATATACAGTCAGTTCAGTTAAGGTTTTATTCAATTCTGCACCACCTGAGCCATTTCAAAGGAGTTCGGCGTCAGGCAGACGCGTTGCACTGCTTTGATTGGCGCCTGCTCACAGACGACAGAGGACCACGTAGTGCAACCCCTGACAAACAGCAGAAAATCGTTTTCATGTTCATCGAAGAGCATCAGGCAGTCGCCGTCGTTTGGTTTGGGCTGACCCGTGCCCCACTGCAGATAGTTAGCCTGCTCGCCAGTTCCCTGCCAGAAATACGCATAACTGCCAAATTTGTTGCCTGAGGTCCAGATCGCGATAGTATTTGGGTTTGTGGTATTCAGCCATTTGTTGATCGCCTGCAGCTGATTCGCATTCTGCACGCTGAGCAGCTGGGAATTCTGGGAACGACAGTACCGATCCGCCTCATACCAGGTCTTCGCGAAGATGGAGAACAACAGACACTTGTCGTTCACCATAGCGAAGGGTGTTGTACAGCTGGTGACAGCAGCTTGGCTGTTGACGGAGTGGAGCTGGGCCAACGTCAGGCCGAGAATTGCGAGGCCAATAAACTGTTTCCAAGACATGGTTAAGGTTAAAAGAATAACTAACTAAATGGTCAGTTGGCGATTGCTCTTTATATAGTCGCTGGTCAGGGCTTATCTTGTTTCCGATATTGGACGTTGAAGTACTAACGAGCAGCACATTCAAGTGACCCATCGATATCAAGCACGGGCTTGTTAACGCACGGACCCAAGCAAAACTGCAACCCACCTCCCACCCAACCGACCGAGGGGTGCGCCGCATAATGCGCGGTTACGAAGTTCGCGAATTGAAAGAAAGATAGGATAAGACAACTAGTTGAATAGAATAAATGGAGGAAATACAACTTATTAACGGAAAAAGCGTATTATAAATTGTACGCAAGATTCCAAATGGGTTATGAATAGCAAAATTGGAACTACAAGTTTTAAGAAAAAGAGGCAGAAAATTCCTTGTATTTCTGATCGGAACTGAAAAATTAAGTTGTCTGATTAACTCCGAAGAATCAATCTCAACGTTTATAAGCTTGTGTAAAAAAATAACACCAAGCATTGTTCTACGATCAGAAAGAGAAGGAAGAATTATTAATAAAAGTCTACTATGGTATGAAGGTAAGCTAATATTAGTATTCCAATGAAGACCCCTAAGGGCAAATAATAGAAATTGTTTTTGTACGGGTTCTATTCTATCCTGATGAACCTTGTAATTGGGTGACCATATTCAAGATCCATATTCCAGAATAGGGCGCACAAGTGAAGTATAAAGAGTTTTAGTAATGTAGGGATCGTCAAATTCCTTTGACCAGCGCTTAATGAAACCCAGGACTCCAAAGGCTCGATTAACAGAGGAAGAAACATTATTTTTAGCATGCTTAATGATTATTAATAACGTGTTTTCCCTTAACTTTTTATATACAGTCAGTTCAGTTAAGGTTTTATTCAATTCTGCACCACCTGAGCCATTTCAAAGGAGTTCGGCGTCAGGCAGACGCGTTGTACAGATTTAATTGGCGCCTGCTCACAGACGATCGTAGACCACACAGTGCAATTCCTGACAGTCAGCAGATAGTCGTTGGCAACCAATCCGTTTTTAATTTCACTGTATAGCATCAGGCAGTCGCCGTCGTTTGGTTTGGGCTGACTCTTGGCCCAAGGCAGATATTTGGCCTGCTCGCCAGTTCCCTGCCAGTAATACAGTGTACTGCCAAATTTGTTGCCTGAGGTCCAGAACTCGATGGTATTTGGGTTTGTGGTATTCAGCCATTTGTTGATCGCCTGCAGCTGATTCACATTCTGTACGCTGACCAGCTGGGATTTCTGGGAACGACATTGGCGATCCGCCTCATACCAGCTCAACCACTTGTTGGAGAACAACAGGCACTTATCGCTCACCAAGGCGAAGGGGCTGGTGCAGTTGCTCACAGCAGCTTGGCTGTTGACGGAGTGGAGCTGGGCCAACGTCAGGCCGAGAATGGCGAGGCCAATAAACTGTTTCCAAGACATGGTCAAGGTTAAAAGAAATGAATAACTAACTAAATGGTCAGTTGGCGATTGCTCTTTATATAGTCGCTGGTCAGGGCTTATCTTGTTGCCGATATGATAAGTTATTCTCTGATTTTGTTGTCAAAAAAGCTTATCTTTTCAAAAAAGAAATCCCCCGTGAATTCATTAAAGATACGTAAAGATACGCCTTGTAGTTGGGCGTGAACCACTGCGAAATACTCTGATACAAGAAATACATATCTTTGAAGTGGGTTTCTAGTAATCTATCCTTTAATTATCCGCTAAATATTGACTTTTGAGCATTTTGGGCGTGCGCCACTTATTCAAATTTCTTCTTAACTCAAATTGCAATGGTGAACTCCGAAGTGCCACTTCTAAAGATGGGTTAATAACAATGAGGCAAACTAAATCACAATTCTGAATGTTTGTTGAGTTGAGTTGTAAGCTCGAAATAATTTTATTTCTTGGTAATTTTACAATCTATCAATATTTGTTCTTATCAATAAGTTCATTAACTACTGAAATGGTCGCAACTGCGGCTTCTTAAACACTTAAAGTGTCTCACATAGATTGTCTTTCTATTAAAATTGTGCTCATTCTTGAACAATGAAGATAAAGTTGTTGTAATCAGAATAAATAAAATTCGAGTTTCTTCAGCCGTATCTTCAAATGAACTTGTCGAATGAAGTAGTTTGGAAAATACTCTTGTAAATTGAATGCAAATTATGTAAATGCAAGAGCGTGAAAAATGTAATTTAACTCAAAATTACATGTGTGTATTTTGCGTGTGGTGTGGTGTGGTGTGCCGTCAGCGGACGTGTGTGTGTGCTTATCGTGTGTGTGTATGTGTGTTATTACCAATCTGCTGTCAATCAATTGCAGACATCGTCGAAGCCGCAAAATGTTTGCCATCGCATTTATAATCCACAAGAGCGACAGCACAGATCGAACAAACATACATGGCTAGCATAAATAAATGTGCATTCACAAACATATAATTATGAATGTACGCATCGTTGTGTGCATCGCTATATGTGTGTAAAATTGAAAATATATGTAAATATGTTTTTAATTGCTTTGTAATTATTATTGTTGCGGTTCACGTTGCTGTTGTTTCCCGCGTTGTGTTGTTTCTGTGCTGCTGCACATAGTGCCTGCGATTTTGGTATTTGTTTAATAATTAGTGTATTAAATGCATTTCCACTAAACATATAACCAAACCTCATAACCAAATCGCATGCAAACAAAAGCAAACAGCACGCACACAGGCGCACTCACACATACATATACAGTAACTGATTAATGGTGGACACTTAGCTGTGCATATAAAATTAGTTTTTGAAATGGATCAGAATATTGTTAAGCAGCCGCATTTGCATTATTCCAATTTCACTTGAAAGCCAGCAATTTTAATTATATACACATTTGTAAATGCAATCGCAATGCGATCATAATTAAACAACCGCAAAATGGCGTCATTAAAATGGGAATAAAAAAAAGCGTTGCCTACTTTTGCGGACACTTAATGTGCCACATTTGCCATTACGAATGGTCGACTCGTTTCGTTGTGTGTCAGTGTAAATGTGTGTTGCTTGCTCGTAAAATACAAAAGTAAATGCGTAAAGCTGCGTAAAATTGAACTTTGGCCGCGGTGTCGATGGCGAAAGCAATCAAAACATTCGCTCGCTTAAAACTTGCTCACGCTTGCAGATGCAGATAAGCAGCAAACAAATGACTGACAAGGATATAAGTACAGGCAGTCCCCATCGTTCACACATTCCACATTCTCGCCCACTGTTCACTGCTCACAGCTGACTGTCGCTTGGGTCCACTGCAATCACAATAAAAACCGCACGCATACGCACAATTTTCATTATAATAAAACAGCGCATAAATATCTAAATGAGCAATAAAAATGTTTTATGTGCAATGCGACGCAGCGTATAAACGGAGATCCCACCTAATGTGGCCAAAGCACACACACACACACACACACACACGCACACAGACACACACACACTCACGCATTCATATGTGTATGGGGACTAGATGGCAACGCTCAGATATACAGCTGTGATTGGCAGCCAAGGAACTTGACCTACCCTCGTCAGTGTGCCGTACCGAATATCACCTACAACCCATTTAATTTTATTTTGGGACTGGCTGTCAGTTGAAATGCGTTTTGTAATTCATATTTGCATGAAAATGCCAGAACGGGAAAAGTGTCATAAACTTTTTAAAAACCAAACGACAGCAGCGCTGGGGGGATTTGAAGCTTGTGCATATGATGTTCGATTCACATGTCTGAAATTCATATTTTTAAAAACAGTTCACGTCTTTTCTTTGAACACAATAAAAAGCTGCATAAAAGTGTCAGAAATTTCCTCGTTCATATTAAGCCAATATTTGTAACTGTATGTGAGTAAATTTATTGTGCCCCCTTATATAACTGGTTTTAAAGCGAAAGCCTTACTCAGCTACAGTGCATTAAAATTCCACATATAAATAATTAATTTTTTAAATATATAGGCTTCTACATATGTACATACATATGTAGTCTGAAAATCTGTGTATATACATACATATCAATTGCAATTTTTTTTTTATACTTATGCATCGAATAAATTGCCCGACAAGTTGATTAATGCAATTTTCAGGTAGGAGAGGCGGCAGCAGCATATAAGTTAATGACAGCAGCAAGGGGGATGTATGCGCAATGTTAATGCAATTTGATGCGAGGCGTGTATATGTTAATTTCCACGATAAACATATATATGTATTTAAATATACATATGCATGCGTGTGCACTGCAATAAGAAACTTGTAAGCATGCAGACAACAATATCAGTGACAACAATAACAACATCAGGAAAAACATCAACCGCAGCAGCAGCAGCAGGAGCAGTAGCAACAACAAAGGACAAGCAAAATGTTTATGCCGAGGGGAAAACAACAACTGTTTATTCATGCTCTTTGTGCGACAAGCCAACTGTACACACTACTGATGGATAGTGGAAAGAGGACGATGGATCGTGGTGAGGACGACTTGGCATCTGTGTGAGACGCCTGCTGTGTGGGGCGCTAAGTAAACCCTCTGATATCCTTGATATCCCAACCAGAGTTGCCTTAAGTGAGTCTGAGGCTGAGGTAGAGGCCATCGTCATCGTCATCGGCACTCTGACTTCCTGTCAGCTGCAGCGGCCAAGTTGCTGTTGTCGTTGCTGCTGCTGCCCGGCGGACATGTAAAAAAATATGGCACACGTTACGTATACGTCACGCACAACACGCACATGAAACAAATGAATGCGATGCTAGAAAGTAGACACGAACTTCAAATACACTTGCTATATGTATCTTTCGAAACATAAGAACAATTGGAATTAGACGATAGACGAGGGATATTACTGCATTTGCCTATGAGCAGATTGTTTTACTTTGTTAACCAACTTCTACTTTAATACTTCAATATTAAAATCAATTTCGTGCTGCAATTTCTTTCAATGGTAAAATATAAAATACTTTCCTCAAATGCCTCAAATGTCTCCAACAAGTATTTATAAAGAATTTTACATGATTTTCATTTTTATATTTTAGCATTTATGCAGAAGTTTATATGATTTCATTTGAGGAATATATTATATTTATTTTTCGAAATGTTTCATGTGTAATAACACACTTATGAGCACTTACACACCCTTTCATAGTTGACTAGCCAATGTTATTTTATGCAATACAATCGAGAATTGTACCGGAAACAAAAAAAATGTGAATGCGCATAGTCAAAGCAAAAAAATCTTGTTCTGAGTGCGTATGTGTATGTGTATGTGCCGCATTTGCCAGGACACATCATTCTAGTTCAATTGAGTTGAGTTCAGTTGATATGACTCGGGCTTAAGGCCTGTCATTGAGTCATGGACGTTTGCCTCATTTATTTATTATTTCTGCTCATTGAAGTGCTATCAATAGTCCCATGCAAACAATGCAAATAGTGACGGAGATTGCCAAGAATGTAAGAATGCAAACAAATGTTCAGAATATATGGAAGAGATAGAAAGGGAGAGAGAAAGATAGTGACGGAGTTAGAGATATACAGCTTGATTGGAAGCTGGCCAAAAGCATTCAAATTGTGCAGTTACCAGCTCAATGTTTATGGCTGATAAGCTTGAGATATTTATATGTCATTTATTTTGAGAGCTTTTATTTCAAGCTTAAAATGTGCCTAGCTATTTGCATAAATCAAAACTATGTTCATAACTTTTTCCATTTTTTTGTATTTTGTTGTACAACAGACTTTTCCCACGTGTGCTATTCATTTTGTGCATTCCTTTCATACATTTTGTGTGTGTGTAGAGCTGATTTAGTGCCGTCGACGCGCCCACCTTATACCCTACACTAACTGACCCCCGACTAATGATGTCAATCTGCCTGCCCATGTGTGTGCGTGTGTGTGTGTGTGTGTGTGTCTGAGCTTTAAAATACGCAGTCTGTTGCCATAGCAGCAGCAGCAGCAGCATCAGCAACCCGCATATTTTGGCCGAGTTTATTTGACCAGCGGCGGCCCGCATATTCATCATAAAATGTGTAGTTGCCACACATGCGAGTTGGATGGGAGCTCAACACGGAAAAGCAATCGCACATACAAAAATGTTCGCATATTTCATAACCAGTCTGTCCCTGAGCCAAAGTCCCCAACCCCCAATCTGCCCCACCTCTCAAATGGGGTCCAAAAAGGGTCGTTGCGCTGATATGAGGCTGCTTGCCAAAAAATTACATGGCCCATTGGTCAGCAACGGCAACGGCAACAACTACAACAACAACAATAACAGCGAGCAGCAGGAAGTTGTTCAGTGTTGATGCCATCGACTCGCATATTCATAAAAAAAAGAAAAAAAAACACCTTTGATGTATGTAATTTTGTTACCGTTTTCATATTTTTCCTTTAGCTAATTTTTTTTTATTTTGTAGCTTTTGTTTTTTGTTTATATAGCTATTGCTGCGACCCTGGTGTATTTCCCACTCGTTGTTGTTGTTTTAACTCTCAAGTATGTGTGTGTGCCAGTTTGTGTGCCTGTTTGTGTGTGTGTGACACACAAAGCCGTTTGTGTGCGAGGTGCGAAAATGTGACGTAAGCAACAGCAGCGACTATTAAATTGGGTTATAACCAAAAACGCAAAAAAAAAGATGGGAAAAAAATTAAATAAAAATGTTCTAGCATAAAGATGAGAGACTAAGAGATGCCCTCTATAAGAAATGTTTATACAGTTAGTACGAAAACAGAGAGACTCGACTAGCAATACCCTTTATTTGATGACCTATCAAAAATCATTTTTGTGCTATGCTTTTAAGGCTGTTTCATGAAAAAAGCAATTGCAAACATTATTGCTGATGAATTTTTGGATAGTCCATAAAAATGGTATGTTAATGGTATGAAAGCATTTATATAACGCATACGCATAGTAAAATCTGTAGTCTCCAAGGTTGGCCGCTGTATAAGCTGGAACCAATGGAAAGTGCTAATACTTTTTGGCTGTTAAAATTGGCTCAGTAATTTAAATACTTTATACGGGATTCTTAACTTTATTTTGCTCCTTTCAACAATTTTTATGGCTACAGGGTGTAAGGCAAAAAACAGCGAAAATATATATATATATATATTCATAAATATATATATTCAGATGGTTTGTACGCGAGAATGGTTTATTTTGTGCTTGGGCATTTTTTTTTTTTATTATTTTTTGTTTCTGGCTGCCGCTGCTGCATGCCGCCACAGGGGAAATGAGATTTGCGCCTCTGAGTATGCGTTGTGTCAGTTTCGAAATAAGTACGTGGGAATTCGGACATCCAGTGCCAGTGGCAGCTGTACACGGGAGGGTTGAGGCAACCTTTGTGGTCGCAAAGGGACACCAACTCACACACACACACACACACAGAGAGACTCACACTCTCTTATTAAAAACCACAAAGCTGGCAAACAAATAAACAAACCAACTGCCAGCTACTGAATTTGAAGCCGAATTGTAAACTGGCAACTTTTTCAACTTGAGTCTATAAAACGTTTTGTAATAAGTTTTTATTGCTCGTTTAATTGTGAGCTGGGAAAGCATTTCAGTAATAATGTAAGAGCTGACAGTTATGGTCTGTCTAAATTAATAATTAAGCTCACAATTCTTGTCAATTAAACCATCTTTATAAAACATATATTTATGAATAATGCTGCAACCCAAATGCTAGCTTTAAATCACCATCAATTATCAACAGCATTAGGAAAAACTACGCAACTGACCCAGATATCAAATTTGAACAAATCAAATACTTACATTAAATCATCATATAAAAATACCTTTAAGCTTTATGCAGCTGGCAAGGTATTATTTAAAGCAGATAATATATCTTTATTATTATTTATTCATTCAAATGCCTCAAGCTAAAAACATAATTGCTCAATTCATGATTATGCCCAAGAAAATAATTAAAAACGTCTTTAAATTGCCCGAGCATTTTGGCTATTGTTCAAGAACTGTCAACTTAATTACTGTAAACTAAAGTGGAGAGCATTTGAAAACGGCTCGAGGATCCAATTGAAGGCGCTTTTTATGCGCTCCATATATATGTACATATATACTTATATATATAAGGCGTGAATGCTGCGTGTCCATTTGGGCTATGAGTTTTAGCAATTCCCTTCAGCTGACAATGTCATCAAAATTTCACAGCCACTTGGGAAGGCAGAAAAGCGCAAAATTTTTATTGTTTTTTCATTAGTCGTCGTCGTTGGCGGCTCGACTCGTCTCATCTCGTGTCTTGGCTTTCCGGTCAACAATGTTGGACGGGGCCAAAAAGCGTAGAAAACCCGCCTGGCAATTGACGCCTGGGACACACGCAAACATTTTAGCTATCTTAGCTAAGAGGCGTGTGGGCGTGGCTGGGGTAGGAGCCATAGTCTTTGGGGACTCTTTGCCATTGAAGGGCAGCAAGCTAAAAATTCGATCCGTTTTAACAGCTCGACAGAAGAGTTGTGCTACAAATCGAAAATGTAAAAGCTGAAAACGTGTGAATATTTCAGACAGCTCTTAATTAAACGTTTGCTCTGCACGCAGAAATTCTTCGAAAGTTAGTAAGACTTATGGCTAATAAAAGTATATCAGCTAAGTGTATACCGAATTGGCCACATACACTACAGGGTATTAGCAGTGCGGAACAGGTCCAATAAATACCCATAGCATTGAATAGGCGAAGGAAGGAGCGCGAAAAACTTAATGAACTATATGAAAAGCGGACGCGACTGATTGTTGCTATGCTTGCTGTTTGTGTGAGTGGTGAGTGTGTGTTTGACTGTGTATGTATGTGTGAGCGTATGTATGTATGTTAACTAAGCGCTGCGCCATTGGGAGTTTGCTGCTGGCGCTCAAGTATGCTTAGAAAATCTCCAGAGCACGTTTCCGGAAATAAATAAATAAAATCCAAAAGAGGAGTCAAGGCGAACCGAGGCGCTGACCAAGCTGACAAGCCAGAGGGCGGGCGTTTTCTTTTGGTGGGGCAGCTTCAAATAAAATAAAAGGCAAACAAACGAGCTTTGCATAGAAATTGACGTGTCTGACCAAAAAAAAGAAAAAGAGAAAGAAAATGCTACAAGGCTAACACAGCAGCGAGGCAACATAAATTCCCCTAAAATTTTAATGTTACAAAATTATTTTGGCAAAATGAATAAAGCATCCACAAACGCTGGTGCCACAAATAAATTTTTGTTTTGTGTGTATGTTTCAATTCCCATCTCCCTCTCCTCATTTTTCTTTGCTTCATCCCAGGCTGTGTAACATCTGCATGCACCTGATTTATAATTTAATATTAATTAAATCGTGGCAGCAGCAGTGGCAGCAGCATCTTGAATTTGACTATGCTTCGAACTTTGAGACTAACCTACATAGTTTCTGAGTCTTCCGCCTGTAAATAATTCCCCTTCCCACAAACCAGCAGCTGGTGATAAGTTGAGGTAGCTTCTGGCCAAGTCAACGAACCGAGTTGAGTCAATAATTTTATTGCAAAGGCATTAAAATTTTAAATGTGGTCCTCCATCAAATGTTCTTGTCTATCTCTCTGTCTCTCTTTGTTTCTCTCTCTATCTCTCTTTGTCTCATCTGTCTTCGTTCTTCATTATATTCATTGTGTGTCTGTCTGTTGCACCTCTGCGGCAGCGGCAACTTTGCGCCTGTGGATTTTACGTCGTCAACAGCCATGCGGCATTTTCTGTTGTTGCTGCTTCAAGTCCCTAGCCACCTTCGCCCCACACTGCCCCTGCACCTTTCCATTTTGTTTGCTGTTGTTGTTGACTGCGCCAAAAACTTTGCCACTGGGAGTTTTTGCCGGGCATCTCGGCTTTTACGACGTTGCTGCTGCTTCTGCCTTTGTGTTATCACCACACGCAAAAATGTAAAAGTATGAATGTATGTGTGTGCGTGTGTGTGTGTGTGTGGCTGAGTGTGTATGTCTGCATTAACGAAACTCAATTTCAACTTTTCACTCTGTTCATGTGGAAAACTTGCCAGCAGCCTCAAGTCTGGAGCCAAAAAACGAAAAAAAAAGCGCAAAAAATAAGAGCAAAACCTAGAGAGACAATCATTATGCCCTGTAATAAATTTTTATGAAGGTATATGCCCAAATGGAAGGAAACATCATAAGATTTAAGCAAATTTCTTGAAAAGAATTCTAATTTATTAGTTGTGCATAATATATTTCACATTTCTTGATAAAGAAGCCAGACATTTACCCCAAATTAATTGCCAAAAATATTGCTTTGTTTCGACAAATTCTCTTAATTGCTTTTTCTATAAACCTCATCGAAATTCTCAGAATGATATTTTACACCTATTAAAAATGTGAAACGCGAAAGTTAATTTTGGGCCACAAATTATTTAGGTTGTGAATTTATTTAATTAGGCTTCTTACGCTGCAGCTAATAGTTTAATGTACAGAGTATTCGGCTTGAATGCAAATGCATCTAGCAATCAGTTTGGATTTTGGCCAGGAAGTGTACTCAAAGGTTGATAGCTATGCAAATTAAGCACAATTAAAATGTACAACTAAATACTCTGGACAAGGCTCAAAGTGCAACAAGGGAAGCGCAAGGAACTAAAGTTGGCAAAGAGCTTGGCCGACATGGTGTAATTTATGTAGCCAGCGACAATGCCAAAACACAGAGCAAGTCCTTAAAATATATAAAGTCGCAATGAGAGAGTTGCCAGAGCCGACAGCAGTTGGCCGGAAACCGGAAAGAGGAAGACGCCATAAAGACCAACATTTTTTATGGTTGGTCTGCCCTCAAATGCAAACGTGTGCAGTCTGCAATTGGGCGTTGCCACAAATCGTTCTCTCTCTCTCTCTCTCTAATTAGATTGGGCGAGCAAACTTTTATTTTTGTTTTTTTCGGCAACTCATCGATAAATCAATGTGTTAAGTTCCACGATGCTGCAACAGTAATCGCAGGCCGCGTCGACAGCTGATTGATGATCCACGAAATTACAAATTACACAAATGTTATGCGAATTGGCAGATAAAAATCGAGCAACTGCCGCTCACCAAATCACTTAAGCGTTACACCTTATTTGCTTTGGCCTCCCCTTTCCCTTGGGCCAAATGAATTAGCCCAATACGAATTTGATTGATTGTTGCCATCAACCATTTCCCTGTGTATGTATAAAGGTGCTATCCGCAACGAAACGTTAAAAGAGCAGGTATCTGTAAAAAGCTTACGATATTTTTATAGAGCTCTACTAAGGTAATGAAAATAAATTATAATTCTTTGCAACTCGTGTCTATATTTCTTTTGGAGCTTACACTAACATTTCTTTCATTCAGTCGAAATCATGTGGATCCATTTCGAATCGCTTAAAACGCTCCGCGTACTGTCCAAAGAAGAATGCCTCCAGCTGCAGCACTTTAAACTTGCGATATTCGACTTCCGAGTCGTGGCGTGCATTGTAAACGCAGATGCATTGATTGGGCAAAGTCTCAATATATTTGCTCAGTTCGGGCGTGTCCATGTCACAGGGCGCGTGTATAATGTCCAAATCCTTCGGTTCTGGCGGGCAATCCGCCTCCCTGCGTCTCTTGATGTGCAACTCAACGCCATAATTGCCAGTGGTGCTCTCTGCGATCGGATCGGTGGATGCATTTGAAGCCAATGACACCATTGTGTCCGTTCCGTTCACCGTTGGCTCTGACATTGGAGATGCTATAGATCTGGCCCAGTTAACGGGCAAGTGATTCTGTGACAGATTCTGATTAGAGAAATTGAAAAAATTAGTTGAATTAATTATGCTTACCACTGAAATGATGGTGGCAACCATTAATAATAATGATTTAAGTTCAAACTGCATTATGTGAATAAATATTTATATTTATTTGTATAAAAGTATATATTTGTCTGTGTGTAGATGGTGGAGAAAAAGTTTACTAAGATTTAATCTCGAAGCTGTGTGCTTTAACATGTGCTACTAGAGCAGAGCAAAAACCGTTTTCGATTGCTCCATAAAATATGTGCACGCTTGCAAATTATGGCCAACATGTGCGCCAGGCGAAAATTGATAGCCCAACAGTTTTCACACACACATACAAAGCCAAACAAACACACACGCACATAACTCGATACAGCATCAATTACACACGCCATGTGGTCAAACAGCGAAACTAGCTGACTACAGCCTGAGGTGAGTGTCTTTAGTTGCGAGTGCTCGACGAGCAGTTACCCTATCTGTTGTTTGTGACATATTAAAGTAAACCAAGACATGAAGAAGTAAGGGAAAGGGCAACATAAAAGTACTTTTACATTTAAGTGAGTTATTAATCAAATCAAGTCTTAGCCGCTAATGTTAAGTTTGTTTATTTACAGGGTATTAAATTGCGCCAACTGGATACTAGCAGTGTGGGGGGTTTGAACAGAAAGTGCAATGACAGCGGCAGCGGATACTAGGATATTAGAAAAGCCACATGAGCAGCAGCATGTAAAGTGACAGCCAAGGGAAACACCCAGAACATACTCACACACACACCACATACATGTATATAATGGCTAGCATTCATAATGACCAACACTTTGCGGATCGATATGGGGCATTTCAAGTGTGAAAATAATATGACAGCAGTAATCAAGGCGACCGGGAAGACTAACTCTTCTTCCTCCACTCCAATCCCCTTTCCTCTCCTTTCCACCACCGGCCAACCCACGCAGCTATTGATATTGATTTCAGTCGCGGTAAAATGCTCGTATCGCCAAAGTGTAAGCGAGCAGAATGAATCGAAAGGCAACAGGAAATGGGCCAAAATATCTATGCGGAAATGTTCAGAGAGACTATTTGCAATGGCTGTTAGCCTGCAGCCATTCTGCCTGGTTTCGGCTGGTTTGGTTGGGCTGCGTTGACTGAGTTGTTGACATGTGTTGCTGGGGCCCATAATTGCAAGGCATACATTGTAGATGAAGAGCGAAGTGAGCTAGAGACAAGCTGGGAATGAATGACAATTGTTTTGACACTCATGACAGCTGGCGGCGGTTGAGTGGTGAGTGGTGCGGCGGTGGTGCGCTGTCAAAATCAGACAACAGTTGCCAGGACATAGACAGACAGACACAAGCAGAGTCGCCAGCCACAGTCCACATGCATAAGTAAGCTGATAGAATTCATGACATGAAGCAAATTGAATTTTTCATGCTGCGTAGTTGCCCTAGAGTTTATGTGAAAATTATTTTGTAGTACGTAATGCTTAGCATTAAAATATAACTTTATAAGGGAAACCTGCAACAGTTTTCAATTATGCAATATACGCGTTTGTATCTCCTGTGTGGGGGGGCAGGCATTCCAAGCACGTTGCATGCTCGGTAAGTGACTTAAGAGTTAATTTCGTATTCAATTAAGCTAAACGCAGTGCATGACAGCCCCAAAGGCAGCAGTAGCACCCTCCACCAGCGTTTTGCCACTTAAATTAACAACGTGTGGTATGCGGCCAAGTGCGCTGCTCGATTATGCCCAAAGCATCTAGTAAATCTCTTTAGTTGACTACTTTGGTAAAAGCCCAACCATTGATTAATAATCTAGACAAAAGCCAAAGTCAACGTTTTTCTCACTAAGCTGCTACATTCTACCTCCTGGCTGCCAGTCTGCCTGACTGCCTTGCAATGCCTAAAGCTGCCCAGATAGCACATAATTCGCCTGCGGCAGCAAATTTGTTGCAGCTGCAAGTGGCGACCCCCTTAACATCCCTCAGCAATTTCATAGCTGCAACTGAACGCTGTTGTGCCCATTGCCCACACTTTGGTTCAGGGTTCTATACCCTGTAGCCACACACGATGTTAAAATCTGGTTGCCTGAAATTGCACATTATTGGATTTGTTTTGACATTCCGTAAACGAGGAAAGGTAATTTAAAATACAAATATGAGATTCTTCATATTACGTATACATACATTTTTCACATATCCTGAATATATTTCGAGGACTTAAATATATATTATTTATACATATTTATATAAGTATACATTAGACATGGGTGTCTGGCAGTTGTGCATACTCTTTCCTCATTTAATTTCTTGTTGTTTTTTCATTTTTTATATTTTTCTTATTGTTTTTGATGTCGTAGTTGTATTTCACTTTGTTAAGCTTTTTGTGCAAGAGGCGAACCTTTTGTTTATTTGCGCCCCGGCGGATCACAAAAAACTGAAATAGCAGTAAAGCAGGACCGGGCCAGGACACAGGATGCGGGAGGTAAAACATTGGACGTGTACGTAAACGCGGACGCAAGCACCATGGCACAATGGCGATGGCAGCCAACAAAAATGTTTATGTTCTGCCGGCTGTGTGAGACTGTGTTTGAGAGGGAGTAAGTGATACAGAGAGAGAGAGAGAGAATGAGAGGGAGAGGGAGAAAAGTTGTTGCAAGATTGCACGTATGTGCAGTTATAAATTGCAACTTGCACACAACGTTTGCCAGTCACAGTATACCGAGATGGCGTCAAAATGAGAGCGCTGTTTTGGCCAAGAATAGTTTTTGGGGGATGGGTTAGAATAGTTGGTTAGTTGGGTTAGTTGGGTTAGTTGAGTTACTTGCGTTGTGAGCCAAAGCCACAGCCAAACCTGCAACGAGGTCGAGCTGCAGGTGATGCATACTGCGGCTGTCGTACGTACGGGTACGTCTCTCTGTGTGTGTTTGAGTGTGGCAAGTAAAGGGCGGAAAATTGTTACTGTAATAGAATTAACAAAACAAAATAAAAGCTGGGCACAATTAAATATTTTCGCGGCCAGCCATGACAAACAATGTGGCATCAGGTGTTGTTTCCTTCTTGTTGCCCGTGTTGCAATACTGTAAATTGAAATTCTGTAATGTGCGCATTGAAAATATATAAAATCCGACACAAACTGCACCATCACATTGGCAACGGGGCATAAAGTTGCATTAGCACTGTACAACAACGAATTTTATACAAATGCCAATTTCAGCCATTGTAAATGTAGCGAGAGTTGCCAAATTGCAACTGTGGTTCACTGCATTAATTTTTGTTTTGCATTTTGCATCTGGCAGGTGGGCGTTGCTGAAAAACCAACTCATCCACAAAATTCCATTTGAACTGCTTCAACAAATAACACTCAGCATGAAAAGTGCTTTAATTCGATTTTTATTTACCACAAAGAAGCAAAAGTGGAGCGACAGTCAGTAAATATATTCCAAGCACCCGCATCGACACTTAAAATATATATATTTAAAAAAAAATTTACAATTGTTCAGTGCACTTTTTTGAGAATACCGTAAAGTCGTTGGCTTAACGGCAACTTCTTTTCTGTTGTTTGTTTTAACTGTTTTAAACGTTGAAAATTTCCGAAATCAAGCAAAATATCATTTATTTTGAATTAAGAAATATATCGATTTTCAGGCTATAATTTTTACTTGTCTTCCGACCTCAAATTTCGTTTTCAACTTTAAATGTACGATTGATTTAGGGGCAAAACTATGACCAAAAAGCTTTAGCTTTTGAAGATCAGTTGAGTTTTGACGAAGTTATGGCATTTTGAAGTTTCGACCTATGCCCATACACCGATATATCGATTTTCAGGCTATAATTTTTACTTGTCTTCCGGCCTCAAATCTCGTTTTCAACTTTAAATGTACGATTGATCTACGGGCCGAACTATGATTAAAAAGCCCTCACTTTTTAAAATCAGTTGAGTTTTGACGAAGTTATGGCATTTTGAAGTTTCGACCTATGCCCATATATCGATATATCGATTTTCAGGCTATAATTTTTACTTGTCTTCCGACCTCAAATTTCATTTTTAACTTTAAATGTACGATTGATTTAGTGGCAAAACTATGATCAAAAAGCCCTTGCTTTTTAAAATCAGTTGAGTTTTGACGAAGTTATGGCATTTTGAAGTTTCGACCTATGCCCATATATCGATACATCGATTTTCAGGCTATAATTTTTACTTGTCTTCCGACCTCAAATTTCGTTTTCAACTTTAAATGCACGATTGATTTAGGGGCAAAACTATGATCAAAAAGCCCTTGCTTTTTAAAATCAGTTGAGTTTTGACGAAGTTATGGCATTTTGAAGTTTCGACCTATGCCCATATATCGATATATCGATTTTCAGGCTATAATTTTTACTTGTCTTCCGACCTCAAATTTCATTTTTAACTTTAAATGTACGATTGATTTAGTGGCAAAACTATGATCAAAAAGCCCTTGCTTTTTAAAATCAGTTGAGTTTTGACGAAGTTATGGCATTTTGAAGTTTCGATCTATGCCCATATATAGATTTTCAGGCTATAATTCTTACTTCCACCACTTCCCCACTCCGTTTTCGCTCAGGATTGGTAACTGTCCACCCGTCCGACTCAACAACACGATCATACCTCAGGGGAACCATGTTCGCTACCTGTGTATGTATCTGGACAGATCACGGCAGCAGCGTGTAGATCTAAAAGGGCGAAACTCAACTGGTTGCTGAAGTCATCCAGCAAACTCAGCTTGAGCAACAAGCTGCTGGTGTACAGGAGCATCATCGTGCCCACATGGACATATGGGATTCCATTTTGGGGCACAGCAGCAAAATCGTGGATTAATCAAATTCAAGTTCTGCAGAACAAGGTCCTAAGAGATATCTCTGGTGCTCCACCCTATGTGAGCAATTTGACGCTGCACAACGACTTCTGTGTACCGACAGTTTTTAGTCAAATAAACCGACATACAAGTCGTTACAATGACCGGTTACATAACCATGTTAACCCATTGGCCTGCTCACTAGGGTCGAATACAACCCGTCGACGCTTAAAGCGCCTCCACACCAGCGACCTCTGGACTGTTGGGTGTTAATATTTTTCGTTAATGTGCAATAAATGTTATATTTAATCTTACATTTGATGTTACGTAATATTGTAATATGTTAAAACCAATTATTTGTTTATGTTATTAATTTAAATTCCCCGTTATTATGTATTCAATCTTCAAAACAATATTTAATAACCTTTCAGTAGGTTGATCAATATTAAATTAAATTGCTAAATTAAAAAAAAAAAAAAAAAAAGAAATTGCCTCAATTTAATTTAGTTTTCTTTTTTTTCGACAACAATTACTTTTCAATTTATCAATGATTTGTTCCTTTTTCAATGAGATTCCGTTCTTAATAAAACAAAGAACATTTTGTCCATTACTAATGCTATTATCAAACATTGTACAAATGGAACATATTCAACAAAAATAGGAAAATAAATTATTGTTATCCATGAAAATATGAACTAAAATTAAATGTGCCATTCATTCAATTCACCGTTTGTCTGAATAATGCTACATTTATTAAAATGCAAATATTTTCACTGAAGGAGATATTTATTAATCTGTTAAATGCGTATTTTATTGAATACATAATAAATTTGTGTGCCAGCCTTCAAGTATTCATTTATCACAAAGTTTTTGGCAGACCATAAATCATGGACTCAACACATTTATTATACAAATTCGTGTTGCCTGAAATACAATATGAACACACCATGAAAATGTGCCGTTAGTCCAATCAATAAAATGTCTGAAATGCGATTTTCAGCCAACTGTAGCAAAATTTTAATCAGTTTGTCTTGCCAAACGGATGCCAAATGCAATTATTTGCCTTAACTAAGGTCTACTTTTCACTGAGATGCTGGCATTCCATCAGCCTGGCAAATTATCAACCCCATTGCTGCTGTCACATTCGTTTGACAAATGCGCGCTTGCCATAATGGGATGTGAGGCGTAACTGGTACTTTTTTTTTTATTTATTATTTATAAGTATACCCTCTGTACAGTTAATGAGCTTTAAGGAGTGCGTGTGGGTTGCAAATGAATACCCATTTTTTGATTTTGCTTTGTCAAGGTTGGATTTAAACCAAAATTGAGCAGCTTGTCTGTTGCTCCTGGTTTCATCATAGACAAGAAAAATTACACTTTATGGCATAACAAGATTTATTTTATATTTCTTCTTTGTTGCTCCTGGATTCATCTTTAACTAAAATATTTCATGTAATGGCATAACAAAATTAATTTCATTTTTCTTTTACCATTTTTTTTTTAATACACTATCTAAATAGTCTATTAAGTAAGCTAGTAATGCTGACATCTCTTGTGCTTCTTTCCCAGCCCCAACAACAATGCCTTGCAGAACTGCAGGAATAAGATTGTTTTTTCTTCTTTAGCAAGCGCAATTTAGATTCCTTCTTCAAACTAGTTAGAGGGTATTCGCCAAGCAAGCTTTTATAAAGCAAATAATGCTTGTTGAAGATATTTTTTCGTAGCTTTTTGCTCAGGTTTGGAACCTTAATCTGGCAAGCAAGGCGAAACCGACCTTGATGCGTATACGAAACCCTTCCACTGGCTCTGGCGGAACCAACTGTCAACAGCTTTGTAATTAGTTGCCTGCTCTTTTTTGAGTTGGTTGTTGGTTGTTGGTGCTTTTTCACTCCATGGCCACCATCGCTCTTATGCTGTTTCTCGCTGCCGTCGCTTCTTCTCGCTGCTAATGTCAACGCTAGATTGATGGCGCTTCATTTTTTTAGCTGGCGCTGCCACGCGAGATGGACAAATGCTGACCATCATTTTGATATGACACGCAGCTGGGAGGAGTCACATTGCGTGTACATAAGCTTTAATTAGCCAAGTGCCGTTAACTCGGTGGAAATGTGACAATGGCCAAGTGCGCGAATGTGAGAATATCCTCCACAGATATTGCCAGCCAGAAATTATGAATTTGAATTCCGTTTGTTGCATTACCAAAATTGAAAAGCAGCAGCAAATCCGAGTTAGGGTAATCCTTGGGCGATCAAATATGCCATACGATTGTTACATCGATTAAACATACAATTGAGATCCATATTGAAATCCATATTGAAATAAATATAAGCGTTTCCTTGGTGTACTTTGTACGTATTCAACCGTACCATTGGCGCTTACAGAAAAGTTGCTGCTCAACAAATAGAAGAAAAGAATTTCCATATTTTGACGCGCAGCGTGACAAACACAATAAACACAATGTGTGACATTTAAAATTGAAATGTGTCACATCATATTGATTGATTATAAAATACTCTCGATGTAACCTTGTATGGTATTGAGTACATCTGGTATTTGAGAATTTGTGTGTACTTTCGAATAAAATACTAAAGGAGTATTCATAAATAGTCATATTCAATCAACTTGTAATTGTATAAATTTAAATGGCTTATTCTATATACCTCATCATCCACCAAGTATAGGGTATATAAAGAGAGCTATATTCGGCGAAGCGTCGACTGAATCCGAAAAGAGGTAAAAATTTAACGGAATTGCAAATGCTGTTGACACTTGCACAACGCAAAACAATTGTCGAATATCGGCGGGTCTCTCACCTCGTACAAGCTCTAGCCTTTAGGTCTCTCTATCTCTATCTAGCGCGCCCATTCTCTCTCTCTGTCTGACACTCACTCGTTGCTATGGAGCTGGAATTTCATCCATTTTGGCTTGGCTTGGGTTCGTGTGTACATATGTATTTATGAAAGCTGGCTGCTGTTGCATTCGGTAGTGTTTTTTGTTAGTGCTCCTGTTTGCATAGTTTTTGGCAAAACTTGATTGCCTTTTGGCTTTGGCCAGGCCAAAGTCAACCTGGCGCACCATTCAACCAGTCAACCAGCCAACCAGGCAACCAGGCAGCCAGTGAGGGCCATGCCAGCCAAAGGCAATTTTTGCGTAATCAGTGAAAAATTCGGTTATGTCATAAGTTCAGAACAAGTTGCCATTTCGGCCAGTTATCACTGATATGCAGCTGACCACGCCCACAAATTAGCTGAGCTGAAGCTGAATGTCACATGTGTGAGACGCATAAATCATATTTAGCTTTGCGGCGCCGACGAGCATTCAATCAAAGTGCAGCAAATCCCTCAAATTTCGTATTCGTCACGTACCAGTATCCAGTCGCAGATGTTTGTGGGTGACTGTGGGTGTGTATGTGTATGTGGGTGTAGCATTGTGTGTATTAGTTTCATTAGTATTGGACTTTAAATTCGGCCAGCCTAAAAGCTAATATACATATTAAATAATATGCTTTTAGCATATACATTTTAATACCAAATAATACATAGTGCGTCTGACTGAGGGCTTGTTTATGCTTATGGAAGTAATTGGTAATAGTAATCGTTATCGGAATTGAAATCGAAAGCGTTGCGCTCGCAGCCTCATTTGCTAGGTTATCAGCTTTACACTCAACTGAATATATTTGGGACATTTCGGGTATTTTTGGGCTGGCATGGCTTATTAAATATTAAATTGATAAGGCAGCGGCGCCCGACCAGCCAGGGCAGCCAGGACAGCCATGACAGTTTTTTTTTTAACTTTTATTTTAACAGGGGTGGTTGCGGTATAGGGGAATGTGGAGGGCTAGGCGGATGGGGGATGGAGATTTTTGGGGTTTTTGGTATCTATAAGTAGCATTTGTTGCCTATTTCTCTTGTTCTTGCCATTTTGTGTTTCTGCCTAAGCGGCTTTCGGCCACATTTGAGTGTGGTACGACCGACTACAGTGCCCCTCCCTTATTGCCCCACGAGTCCCCGTTGATAAAATGCTCTTGTATGCTAATATTGCGGGCATATTTTTCATGTCGCAATCATTTTGTGTACCGTTTTTTTTTTTGTATTTTATTTTTTTTTATATTTTTCATTGCTGCTGTTGCTGTTGCTGCTGCTGGCATTGCTTAAGCGTTGATTGCAAGCATTTGCATAATTTAAGATTGTTCTGTTCACTGGCACTCAACACTCACACAGAAACACACACACTCTCAGTCTGACTCTCTCACAGAAACAATCACACTCACACATTCAGAATTTTAGCATTGTTCCTACATCTCCCTCTCCAGCGGCGCATTAAAATGAAAATTCCAAGCTCGGTCGACGTTCTCGTTCCAGATTAACATATTTCTTTGAAGCACTGCTAAATTATTAAGGATATAAATAGCTGCATTGCTAGTGGAACTATACCAAGTATCCATTAAATGAGTATAATGGATATGCCACTACAGCAGTTGGAGATACAAAGTTAGCTGAAGAGGCTCTCCACCATGCCACAAACAGATGTAGAAATGTTATAGAGCATAACATTTTATGGAAACAGTACATGTTTTAGCATTTATTAGATTTTAATTTTTAAGTAATGCTTATCACATCATACAACTGGCACTTTGTCGACAAATTTGTAAAAAAAAAGTAGGCAACTACTAGTCGAGCTTACTAATCTTAAGTATTCGTATTTGTTGCAGTTCTTTTGTCCTTGGGTGTCGCTTTTGCTTATATTGAAGCAAAATAGAAAAGTTTCTCATTTCCATTTCAATTTCTTGTTGCAGTTCGGCGGGCAGCCGGAGGAGCCACAGATACGATAACGACGACGACAGGTAGTAGCAGGAGGAGTAGGAGGCGGCGGTAAGCATCCGGTGCTGTGGGCATGTCCACAGCCAAAAGACTGGTGCTCTCGCTACGTGGACGCAAGAACTCACAGGGCAATTCGGCCACATCGTCGACGCGGCTGGTATCCGCTGGCACCTCGCCCGGTCATGAGCTGGACGAAATAGCCGTTGTCTCCGGCACCGGTTCGACTAGCCATCATTTTACCTATGGCGGCTGCATTGGCAACAACAACGAGGCCATCAGCGCCGCCGCGGCTGTGGCCCCTTACTCAACAGGTAGGCAATGTAACAATATCTACAACCAACACACACACACATACACACACACCCACTCCCCAAATTGCAATACCACCACCCACCTGCAGCTCCCAGACAGCCTCCAGCTAGAATCAAATGTTTAAATTACAGTTTGTAGTCATCCTCCACCCTAATGCACAATGCAGCAAAACCACCATATCAAAATTCACAATCGGCAATGCGAACTTTATTAACTGGAGACACCACCACCCCTCACACCACTTGCCCCCTCTTCTATGCATGCTGTTGCATTTGTTGTGTAGAAATAAATATTGTCGCATCACAAACAGATATGCATATATATACATATGTATATCTAAAGCTTAATGTTTATGGTATGTATGTAAAGTTGCGTAGTTTTATAACATTAATCTAAGAGCAGGAAAATACATCGTTAACACATCAGTAAAGAGTAGTTACAGTGGGATAACAGCGCTGTTAGGTGGCAACGCTGGTTAACAGATCTAACAGCAGCATAAGCACTAATGGAAGAAGAAGAGTCGCAGAAGAACTGCAGACCGAGAGAAAGATCGCCATCAAGTAGTCGTCAAAGTTCCGAGTGCCCAAACTTGTAAATTTACCGGTGCGTCGGGGAATTAAGTCGTTGTTGCATAGAGTTAAACATTACGTTGTAAGTCCATTATTAATTTTTCACTGTGATATACTTATAACTATTATATTAATAATGTATAATCGAGACACAGGTCTTTGATTAATTAGGATTACTATAGATTCGATTAAAGCTTATCTTTAGGTGACACGCTTGCGAATCGCGTGTTACTCTAGGGAATCTAATTTAATATAAAACATTTTTATAAGTGCAGTATGAATTTTCGGCACAATGTTGCATTGAACACAGTATGTAAATGTTACACTTTGTATTTTTGTGCTGCTGCATCATTGTCCTTGGCTTCCTTTGGGTTTTGCCGTTGCACTTATCTTTGTTTGTCCCTGCAACTGCAACATTCTCATCAATTTTCTTCTTCTGCCATTTAAATTTGAAATAATCTCAGTATTATGGGTAGGGCATTGGGCGTGCAGGTGAAGTGAATGAATTCTATTCGACAGTTGCGAGTCGCAAACAACTTTTGCCCTTGATTGGCATTTGGATAATGCCAGTGAAGATAGACAAAGTGAGAAGCAAATGCGAAACTACAGTCAAAGGTGCGCCAAACGATTCGCATTTGCATATTTGATGCAGCTGAATGACTTTCGAAAGGCAAAACTTTAATACCATCATCAGTGCTAAAGAGCTCAACTCGCTAATAGATAAAGTTATGAATATATCCCCCTATCTGAAAGGGCAACTGTTTAGACAGTCTCCTTTCAGCATTTACGTACTTACAGTCATAAAAAATGGAGTGAATAGCATAAAATAAAGTTGCGCACAAAAAAATAAGCATTTCTTCGATGTACCTTCAGACTTTGTGTAAACATTTCAACTGGAAATCCATAGTTTATCCTTCTTTTCTGCATATCATTTTTTAAAGATTTAAAAAACCTAGAAGAGAAAATTTGAAGCTAAATTTATTAATTAGTTTGGGATTAATCTGCGGAAGCAGTGAAATTAAATTAGGTCACAGGATTTATACAATTAGATGGGAAAACCAAAATTAATTATAATTATTTAAGGAACCTATTACTCATTCTATGGAAAATATTGGGTAAGGCGTATGTGACATTTGAACATGCTCTGTCAAGCTGTCGCACAGTGTGTGATGTGTGAATGCTGCTGTGATTTGACAAAGCGTCTTAGCCCGGTACCTACTTATGTAGGTATCCTGTCTCTGGTAGGCAGCTCGCCTGTCTGTCACAATTGAGCCACAGGACAGTTGTGTCTGTTTGGGGTCCCAAAAACAAATCTCGTGCTTTGTCTCTTTTGTAAGGCAAAGGCAAAATAAATCAATCAAATGACAAATATGCTTAGACAATTGCCAGGCCAAGGCGCTCAGTTTCCAGCTTGTGTCCTAATTTCATTGCCCGACTGCTGCTGCAGCAGCCGTAAAGTTGACGCTGTGGTTGCAAACAACACACACAACACACACAATACACACACACATATACAAATACACAAATACACACTTGCGTTGTCTTAGCCAAGCCACACTCGTAGTTTGTTGCTGTTGCCTTTTGTGGTTGCTGCTTGTCACATTTTATAGGCCGCATATGTTGCGACCATTTTTCTTCTGCAAGAAAATAGTTGTTGCTGCTGTTGTTTGATTGCGGTGTGGCACGTTCACTTTGGCTTACAGTTAATTTTGAGTGAAATTCAATTTATCATTGTGCGGCCCATAAATCCGTATTTCGTTGCCACTTTTGCTTCTAACGAGCTGAGCATCCTGAGCATGCAAGCCAAATGAGATTTATTCGAACAATTCTTTTGTCGCATTCCATTTGTTTGCTACATCCAGACAAAATGCTAGCAATTTGTACAATCAGCAAGCAGGACTAAAAGCATCAGCACAAATGACTATTCAAAATGAGGGTCACCGTGACGTATGTGCAATGCTTTCAATGACCTCAACAGTGCACTGCATATGCATGTATGTACAGTGAATGACTTTGTGTTTGTGCAATAAAGTTTTGAAGGGAGTGCTATTGACATTTATCGCTTGGCAGCTTGGATTTAATGACTGTTAAGTTGTTTATAACTAAATGCACCCCTTAACGCTCTCACACACACACACACACATTTAAACAGTGGGACATCTTGAGAGTCAGCCAAAAATCCAGACACCAAATATACCCTGTAAATAGCTTTTATTCCTTTTAATATCATATTTAAATTTATTTTTGTTCTATTATGTTTTATGTGTAAAAGTTGAAAGTCATCTGCAGCTAAGCAACTTTCTGCTGCGTATCTGCAGAGCAGATATGCATGAAAAGTACAGCAAAATATAAAACGAAACTTTTCAACTTTTGGAATATTTTCGCTTTGTGAAGTTCACAATTTTATCATTTACGTACATTGCTCTTTTAGGTCTTTGAACCATTCGGTGTGTGTGTGTGTTTGTGTGTGTGCGGTCATTGACAATAGCAATTTGTCCGTGGCTTTGATCAAATTTTTTTATCTCTGCTTTGGTATCGTTAAATTGATTTGTTCTCATAAATAACGGCGACCAGAAAGTACTGAATTTTTGAAAGCTTCACATAGATGAGTAATCTAATGTTATTTTTTCGTTTTCCTATTTTCCTTGATTTATTTTGGCTTATAAGTACTCGATAGTGATATTCAGATCGATAAAAATTTGAATTTTAAATTCTTAAAACATCTGCATATTTTAATATATTTTGGATACGTTGTTATTATATATGCATATTGGTTGTAGAAAGCATAATAGTTGTGCATATGTGATAAAAGGAATAAAGTAATTGAGCCATTTTTTAGGTGCGTCTATATCATAAAAAATGTTGTCTAATCTATTTATTTTACTTCATATCATGAAGTATACAATACAATGTATTAAATGCTTAATGATCATATTCTTCATCATAATGCCACACATAAAGCAAGGTTTTAAAAAAGCGCGTAAATTGTTTGCATAGCGAGAGTGGAAAATACTTTTTATGTTGCCTACTTATTTGGTCAGCCAAGGCTGTTGCACGTATTTAAGGGATGCAATATCGTTGCTCCGTTTAAGGGCTCATAGAGTGCCAAGCTGGTTTTTGGCTCTATGGAGCCATCAACAATGGTCAAGTGATTATTTGTCTATGCTTTTCACTCTCTTCTCTACTCTGTGCCACTTCCTCTCTCTCTTTCGGTGGTTTTCGCATCGGTATCTCACTTCACTGTTTTGTGCTGTGCACATGCCATAATTGAGCTTAGGAGTCTTATGGCAGCTGCATCATTGATTTGCCCACCCCCAGCTGCAGACTCTGGCTTCGAGCACTGGACGCCAACGTCAAAGTTTGTGCAAAGTTTCCATCCTTTTTTTACGGTTTTTTGTTGTTGCTATTATTGGTGTTAATATTGCACGCCCGTTGCGCTTGTTGTTGTCAGTTTTGTCCAGATAACTTCAGCAACAGACAAAGCTGCTGGAAAAGTTTTTCAAGCTCGTTTTAAAAGACGTCGTCCCTGTCGCTGATTTTGTGCATGTATAATTAGTTTTATTTACCACCTGGCACACACATTTTAATTAGAACTTGTGCCTAACAGGCCATATCAGCTGACACGGACTGCCCCTACTATCCAACAGCAGCCTGCTGCTTCCCACAAAATGTAATCCATACCCGACGCCTCACACTCACCTGCGGCAATAGCTGGAGTAGTGTCAGAGAAGCAAACAGTTTGATTGCCATAGCTTAGCCAAGCATACGTTAGGGTTGGGTTTGCTTGGATTGGAGTGCCTTTGATTGGATTGGGTTTAGTTTATTTAAGTAATTTGAGCATTTCAATTATAAAAGCAATTTACCTACGTTGTTGTTGTTTAAACACTTTCGATGCGCTTACATTGTTGGCGCTATTAGCTTACCAAATTGATAGCTTATCGACGTCAGATTGCCTGAACTGCAATTGTGCAACATTCAATTGAAATTCACAAGCGCCCATATTGTGTTCAGGTACTTCGCGAACTTTAAGACTTGTGGCTGGTGGAATCATGGCTAACGGCTGTATTTTAATTGGCATTGCACGTTGACCGGACGACCTGACGATTATGCTATTGCGTATACGCTGTGACTGCCGGCCACGTTAGTCGTCTGTCGCACAAAACTATGCACAAACTATGCACACAAATAGCATGAGCCAAAGTTAGTCCGAAGAGTTATGAACGTTACATTACGACATCATCGACTGCAAAATGCTCTTTCAGCGAAATAATTAAGAGAATAGAACTTACTTCTTGACGAGGGTGACTGTGCGAATATATTATAGCAAATATTCGTTTTACCCTTGGAGTCAGAGAGTATAGTGGGATAGATAGAGTGTGCAGGTATAGAGCATCACAAAGGGGCACTTAAGGTTGACACATACATCTAAACACCCACACAAGCCCACACACACCCACAGGCAAGTGCTTTCAAAGGTTTTGCTTTGTCGGCCCCCGTAATGCAATTACAAAATGCCAACAGTGGAGCGCTGACTGGCAGGCAGCCAGACCAGCCGGTTGGCAGGTGTTGGCCAACGAACGCTCAAGAACAGTCAAGAGTGATAGAGACAGAGCAACACAGAGAGAAACAGAGAGAGAGAGAGAGAGAGAGAGAGAGAGAGAGCGAGAGAGCGAGAAATGTTATTATAAAAGAAAGCCGAGATAGCCATGGATTTTGCCACTGCGCTCAAGTTTTTGACTTATCAACTAAAGTGCAGCATTATAAAAATTACTAAAGCTGTTCGCCTTTTTATTTTATCTATGATTTTTTATGTTTTTTGTTCTGCACATTTGCCAGAGGCACTGCGGCTACTGAGAGTCCCTCTTAATGCATACACAAAAGGCCACAAGCGATAATCATCAAAGCAGCATGGGATGAACAGATGCAACAGAAAAGCGTGTTGTTCTCCAGAATGATGATGATGATGCTAAGCAGACCAACTAAACGAATAATTGAAAGATAAATCAGCATGTGATTTGGATAATGTGACTACAAATGAAATTAAATTAAATGCATTTTGCAGTTTTTGTATTCTTTTATGAAAATAGCTTTTTAAAAGCAATTTAGGTTAAATCCAACTTATTTTTGTCAAGCGGTTAAATACATAAACTTGTATGTGCTATAAATTCTACATTTGCGTTGCGCTTAACGCAAAAATGATGAGAAAAACTTTTTAATGGCCATATTTGCTTAAACATAATCTATAAACGGCTAGCGCTATATAAAAAGTTTGATACTTATCAAATCTGCATTGTAAAGATGTCTTACCGATATTTCCTTTTAACAGCTGGCAGTGATTGATTGAAAGTTCAGATCTATTAAATGCAAGTGTCAGAGTTTTGGACACATTCACAATGCACACACGAACACATACACAGGGACACATTAGGCACATTAAATTTGATATTTGCTTTTGGCTATTTTGTGCATTGTGTGTTGGCCACAATTACAATTACTCCAGCTACGGCGACAGTTTCAGCATATCAATCACATGCTCCATGCCTGCAGAGCACGAACCTATTATTTTATCAACCACAAGGCTGGCAACCAGCTGGTCTGTCTACGTGAATGTGGGATAGATGGGTGGTAGATGATCGAGAGACGGGAATTGTCGAGATTTTGCTAAGCCTGACAGTCAATACACATGTTTGGCCTTATCAAGTTTGGTCAACAGGCAGCGATAATTTGCCAGCCAGTTGCTTGCGGCTTACACTCAACAAAAATGATGTTAACTAAAATTAAGAAAACCGACAAACGTAACTCGACTTATTGTTCAGGGAATGATTATCTAGAAAATTCATCTTTTTTTTATAGAAATCGGAATAGAATTATATTTGGAAAGGATAACTTGTTTTTTTTGTTGTATTTATTTACTTTTCTATATTACGATTTGGTTTTTAAAAGAACAATGCCAACTTTTCTTAGAGTGTAGGCACACTGCCGTCACATATGCTGGCCCTGGATTGGCTCATAGGGATTAACAGCTAGCCAGACCGCAGACGTTGCCAGACTGCATTGGCTAGCGGTTATTTGTGTTGGTCTGGGATTGTCGGGGATGAGGTGGGTCCGCTGCATCAGCATTTAATGTCAGCTAACTAAAATGCCCCGCAGTCGCGAGTGCAAAGTTTTTAAAGAAGCAATTTGGCAAATTTATGCTGTAATTACGCCTGCCTTCCAGTTGCCACAACCTCCGCAGCAGCCACGCGAGGCAGCAAATTAAGTTTTGAGCTTCGCTCTCCCTTTGCCAAATGGCCAAAACGAGCAAACTGGCAACTGACGATGGCAGCTAAGCGGATTACAACAGCTTTTTTAACTTTCCGTTTATTTTATGCTGTGCGCCACTTTTCTTATATTATATTTTGTTCTTTGCCTTTTTTTTTATTGTTTTTTATTTTGGATTTATTTTTTTATTTTTGGTTGCTGCTTATGAGCACGTGGCGTTGCGGCAAATCTGCCTTTTTACAATGCGATAAGCGCAATTACAGCGCCAAGAAATTTTTGGAAGAAGCACTCACATACCTTTTGCTAAAGTCAGTTATAAGCATGGATTCTCAGCTTCAGCTCACGTTTTGGTGCAACCAAAGAAGGAAAACAACTCAATTCTGTAAGCGCAATAAAAACTGCAAAACTATTTTCATAGCAACTCAACTCAACTCGAAATGAAAGAGGGTGGTGATGTGAATGTGTGAACTGTGCTGCAGGGGAGGGTATGGATGAGGGCTGTCTATAGTGCAACACTTGCAACTCTGTAGCTGTAATCGCATTTGCTTGCCAATAAAAATGTTACCAAAAGCGTCAAAAGCAGCTCTCCTGACAGCGAGCAAATCGAATGAATGAAACTTAACTGAATTGCGAGAGAGAGGGGAAGAGAGATAGATATGCTAAAGGCAGATGAATTGTGGCCAGGATGTGATGCCCTGGGGCCATGTGTGAATATAAATACGCCACTCTCTGCCCCGCCGCTTACGAGTGTGCTGCATTGATAGTGCGACCCCTGCGGTAAACTATTATGACCACATTGAAATAACCAAATGCGACAGATGATGCCAGGAGTACCACCTCCATTCAATCACAACCTGAACATTGAACGGTGCACAGTAACAGATATACTATGCATGATGGGCGTTGGACGAGACATGTGTTGAACACACACACACACACACACAAACAGACACATACTGATATAATAATCAAATAAAAGCGCGTCCAGGGAGAAATCAAAGTGAAAATGCTGCGACAAATTATGAAACGAAAATGACCAAATGAAGTCAGCTTTTATTGTGTGCAGACGGATGGCAATTGACAATAAAAAGTTCAAAGTATGTTATTTTCATGATGTTTTCAAAGGAATTTACCACACACAAATAACACACACTCACTCGCACACACTTAAGCAAGCAAACGAATTGTGTTGAGAATTGAGCAGCAAAAAAAAGAAGGATAAAATAAATGAAAGTAGCAGGCAGGCAGGCAGGCAGCAGCCGATTGAGAGCAGAAATTGCTTGACATTAAATTCAATGCGATTAGGTCACACACATAAGGCCATAAGTTCATCCCGAGGGCCGTTCAAAAAGATGCTAATGAAAATCAAATTGAGAGAATAATTACGTGATACCGCACTTACCATCCAAAAGAAAATTGCTAAAAAAAATATATCAAATATATATTATCTCAATAAGGGTTCCTATACCCTAAACTCCAGTTCACTTGATTGGACTGGTCTTGGAACTATAACTGGTTGGAACTATGGTGGTCAGTACACAGACTCTGACAGTAATAATGGTAATACAGCAGACCACTTGTATTCAGCTACTGCTAATTGACGTCACTGTGCTTAACGTTGTGTATATTATTTATATTCAAGCATTTATTTTCTATTTTTTTGCTGTTGACATAACAGCAATGCTAAATAACGTAACAAAAGACAGAAAGAGCATGATGTTGGCTTATCTGTTAACATGCTTCACAGAGGTCTGAGGTCGTACGTTAGTTATGTTAATACGAAATATTTATTATGTTAATTAGCGCATGTTAAGTTTACATTGTTAACTAACATTAAGCACGCATGACTTGAATGGGCTCAAATGGGCTAAGGAGTTACTCACTAGCATTTTGGACAGTTTGTAACATGTTCTAAATACTTATCGGAAACACCTCGCCACTGGCTGTCTTTGGCTGCTCCGCACTGATCTGTGTGTGTGTGTGTGTTTGTGTGTGAGTGTGTGTTTGTGCACTTAAATTTGATATCCTTTGTGCGCTTTGCCCAGTGCTGATACTCGGGTCGAATTGACTGCGACTTGAAGCATTCACATTCATTCAGCACTGCCGCACGGCACAGAAGGCGTGGCTCTTGTTGGCTCTTATTATGTTTGGGCTTTTTCCGTTTGTCCTGCTAGCCGCATTGCTGCTGTGAGCCCATTAATGCACAAGCATTGGAATCATGTGACCTAAATACGGTACCAAAGAGCTAATGGCATAATGGCAAAAGCCAGAGTAACAGCCAGCTCCGACCAACGACAGCAACAGCAACAACAACTCAAAATAAAAAATATAAATAAAAATAAATAAAAATAAAAATAACGTTAAAGAAATCATCAGCAAATGTTGGGCTATTTGTCATGCCGGGTTCCACTTTAAAAGTTGCCACAAAATGTAATTGAAAAGTCAATAGAATGTAATTTGTTGGTGTTGTTCTTGTTGTTATTAGTGGGCAGCCTTTTTTGGGCAGCTTATTCAATTTATTTGTAATTTTTCAACAATTTAACTGTTAAAAAGCGAGACAAAAAAAAAAAAAGTTTGCAAACGCACTTGAAGAGTGAAGGGCTTAAAACAAATACAATTATGCAAACGCCGGGCGCGCTACAAAATAACATTGACGGACGCCGGGCCACGCCCCTTCAGCACGTCTCCCCGCATCCTATACTCCACCGCACAGTTAGCTGTGTGTTTGGAATATGTAATTCATTTGAAAGTTGGGTAGCCGTCGACAGAAATTAATTAAACTTTTCGCCAGCAGGGTGCAGGATACGCTAAGGTCAAAGGTCATCGACGCGGCTGCTGTTGCCGCATTATTGTTGTTGCGGTAATGCACTTCACCGATTTCCAACGACGAAAGCGGCTTAGTGGCCAAAAAAGCGATTAATGCAATAATTCCATTTAAACGTCTGTTAAAGATTGCAGCTAGTAGTGTCTTCATTTCTGGCCACTTGTCGGGGCGTTTTATGTATGGAGGGGGCGTGGCGTTGCGTTGCGTACCCCATCACAAACTTCATGTTGCTCGCGTCAGTGCAAAAGTTTTAATTATAGTTACAGTTTGTTGTTGGCTGCCACTCATATCCTTGAGGCATTTTAGTTGTTGTTCCTTGGATGCAGCGCCGGAAATTGCAATTTGAAGCGGTTTTAGCTTAATTTGAGTTACTACAAAACACGCAAACTTACTGCATACACACAACATACACTCAGCAAAAACAAAAGGCATTCCAATTGAAAAAATCAAATTGGTAGAATATTTTATAAAACTATTTTATAAAACTATTTTATAAATTTGGCAAGTAATTCAGTATCTCATTTAATTATACTCTGAACTAATTGGAATATTCAAAATCAAGTGAATTTTCATATTTATGCAAGAAGTGTATTATTTGAATCTGGCAAACTGCTAGTTGTGGATACACGAAAGCGATGCAAGTTTACTTTCATAGGAATTTTCGGAATTCTGTGGCATACACTCGTAATTTTGCAAGTGCATACATAAAGCAGACAAACGCACACACACACGCACACACACACGCACACACGCAGTGGGTAAACACAACGCGTCAGACTAGCAGGATGAGCAATATCTGGCTGCGTTGCGATGCGCTTGGCTTGTCTTCGTTTGGCATTTTTGGCATTGCTCCGAAAACTCTCGACTAAACAATGAAGCAACTCGCAACTCGCAACTGGCAACTTGCAACTTGCAACTTGGAGCTGCATGCATAGCTTGATGCCAAAAGCTGAAAACTATTTGTGACATGTAAAACAAACTGCCAAAAAGGGAGGCCAGCCACAAAACATTTTTGCCAGCCACCAGCAGATGCAGCTTGAAACGTGCTGACGAAAGCAGACTGCCAGGTGTTGGTTGACTGATGGATTGGCCGTTTGAAGGATTGATGGTATGGTCAGTTTACGTACACAAATTTTGGAGCTTTTGCAATTAGTCCAAATTGGATAAATTTGCAAAAATGTTGCATTGCATACGCAATGTAGCAAATATTACGCATTCGCCGTGTGCGCTCAGAAAAAAAACTTGGCACACAAAACGTATTTGTTTCGTATCTGGCCAAAGCCATTATGCTGCCTCAGTTTTTGCGGCGAATGGGCGTGGCCTGTACTTTATCGCAGCAAAAAATTAAAATCTAAGCCAACATGTTGGCGACATTGTAGGCTTTGTGCTAATCACATCACGTGCGGCACGTTGTCTTTGACCTAATACAAACACATTGCACACACATACTCACTGATTGTGTTTTGGGCAACTATCTTGGGACGTAAAATGTGCATATACCCTGCATACATGCAAAATTATTAAAAAAGGGTATCGTAAAGTTGTGCTAATTTATGTACCAACTGATTTCGGATTATCTTGAATAATAAGAAAATCCATAGTGGCTAGTAGCTCTGAATGCACTTTAGTGTTGATTACAGGGTATCTCAGGGTTAGTCAAGCACTCTCGACTCAAACAATCTTGCTTGTTATTTTTTTAGGGCATGTGCTTTTTGGTTAGGCTGTGGTATTTGTCGCAATTGCCGTTAACTGTCAGCGCGTGTCTGTGTGACAGCATGCGTGTGAGTGTGTGTGAGTGTGTGTGTGTGCTTTGTGTGTTTTCCTGCTTATGTGTATGTGTTTGTGTGTGTGCTCGTTTCATTATCAAAGCCAAGTTTGCCACTAAGCACATCGTAAACAATAAGTTGCCCCAACACGGTTATTACTTTGTGCCCAGCAAACGGCGACGTTTATGTCATGTGCATGTGTCTCTGTGTGTGTGTGTATGTATGTGTATGTGTATGTGTGTTATGCGCCGGAATGTCTTTATGGCATATATAATTTTTGCTTAAAATTATTTAATATGCCGCACTGTCCTGTTGCTCATGTCCTGCCATTCACTTGCTGCCCACTTTCACTCCTTTCTGCCATGTGTGCGTGTGTGTGTGTGTGTTTGTGTTGTGCGTGTGTGTAGTGTGTGGGTGTATTGATATTCCTGGGGCTTATGTTATTACGCTTATAATTTCAATTTAGGCAGCCTTTAATGCTATACAACGTCACTTTTATTGCGAACTTCCGTTAATACTAATTGATATAAGAAAATTACGCTTTTGCGACTGATTCTTGAAGCCAAGCAGACGGCCAAACGCATCCTTATGAATTTAATTAGCATTCGTTGAGAATGTTCTTCGCTGCAAATGAAGTTAAATGTATGCATAATGAGTCCATCAAAAAAACGTTTCTCTTTGTGGAAAGTCTGCTATGAATTTTCCGACAATTTAATTAAAAACAGAATTCTTTTGACAGCAGAAACAGTCGACTATGGTATTAATATCATTAGAATAGTCTTTGAAAAGTTTATATTTTCATTTATTTCTGTTTTTACTGCAAGTTGAAGGAATTAAGTCTTTGCAAAATGCGCAAATGAACATTTTGCCAAAATAAAAAATAATTTAACTATGCGGCAGCCAATTTTCAGTGAAACCAGAAATGTATCTGTTAAACTATTTGTAAGTCTATTTATGTACATATAAATATATGGTAAACAGATTTTTGCCTTGCTACTGGTAATATTGTGACATTTTTAAGTGTTTGCTAAGTGCTTGCTTTAGTCGTAGAAATCTTCGTTTACTCCTCTCTCTTGCATTCTAATTGAAATTAAACTAATTTGTATATCTTAAACAAGCGTACAGTTAGAAAGACTCGCTAGAGGCACTTGGCTCAGTTGTATGCCCTCAACATGCCCTTGCAACATCCACAACACACACATACAACACTCAACATACATAGTGTATTTTTAACCCAAATCCATTAGAGCAGTGACTCAAGAATGCTTTAGATATTTATGTGCTGTGCGCATTTATCTACATACACACATACATATCTAGAGATACGCACAGATACACATTCAGATACGTAGATACAGCTACAGATGCACAGAGGTCAAACACACACACGCACACATTTACATATACATATAGATGTACAGCAAGCTTAGCAAGAGAAAACATCAAGTAAATAGCAAACGGCGACTGCACTTGGGGGCAAATAACGCTGGCAAACAAATACGCAAACATTTATAAGACTGCTAAGCTCATAACGAAATGCACTTGCACTTGACAAACGCATACACACCACCCAGCCACACACACACACACACACACACACATTGTCAGCTGTACATCAAGCATGCATGCAGCTTTACAGTGTCAAATGTCTGAGCAGCGGATGCTTTATCTACACTTAGAAAAATATTTGCATATGAATTTGTAAATCCCGATGCTCTCATTGCAAAATGACCGGATGGAAATTTGATTAATTCTGAAAAAAAAAACTTGTTTCTGATTTTCATTATAGTTTTCTAAATTATACGGCATAAGTGTTTTGAAGTGTATTGCCATACACATATCACTAATGCGATCCCCAATACGGAGACACCCTATTAGGGGGAAGTTTGCTCAACTGACATTTATGTGGCGAGAGCAACTGCCTCATCAGCGCGAAGCGGATGAATAATTCCCGTTGCTGAGACGCTTAAGTCTAACGAAAAATGCGAGTGTATGTGTGTGTATATGTGTGTGCGTGTTGACCCCCAATTCGTAGTTGGTCAAATGTAATTAACTTCATATTTTCTGTGTAAATTAAGAAATAGCCTGGTTAGACGCTGCAGGCGTATGCCACATGCGCCTTACATTCTGTCTGCTGTCTGCACTGATTGCCCATTCCTGTCAGTCAACTGCAGCCTACATATGACGCCCGCACACACATATATATTCCGCACACTCTTCACACCCACACACACACACACACACATACACACTATTTCACATGTCCACGCATATTAAAAGTTTAATGCAAATGTAATGAGCGCCAGCGCATGCAAATGAACAGTTTGGTCTTTTTACCAGCACTTGTGTTTTTATTTCCTCTTTTGGGATGCTGCTTGTGAATGCTGGTCTTTCACACGAGCTGAGTAACGCCCTCGCACACTCCCCCTTTCTGCTGTTGCTAATGAGCGCAGTCACTTAAACGCGCTGAATTTGTTGAAAAATTTAATATGTGTTTAGCGCATTGAAATCTTGTTGAGCGTGGCATGTGCTGCCACCTCCGCATATCTTGGCAACCATCTGTGGTGTGCTTAGAATGCTATATCGAGTTGTGCTTAAATTTTTAAAAAAGTACTTTAGTGGCGCGAAAGTGCAGTTCATCAAATATAATTAAGCTTTGTCCCAGTCCTTTGTCCCTATTGAGTTGCGGCTGAAACTGAAGTTTAATTGCAGTCAGTTCAAATTTCATGCAATTATTATACACATAATTATAAAGTATAAAATAATCATTTGAGCTTAATTTAGTATACTACAATTAAGCAGTCTCACTATAAAATTCATGCGTAATAGAAACGTAATTAATTTAAATTGTTGTTGCAATAATGGGCAAATTGTCTGGTACTATATAATTGATTCTGTCCAAATTTGCATTCAAATTAAACAGTTTGTAGTAATATCATTTTGTTTAACAGTTCGAGAGCTCTTGAATAAAGCAAATAAAGAGCTACGCTCAAAATGCTGCCGAGTCACATAGAGTGAATACCTCTAAATTCCTTTCTATAGCCACATAAATAATGGCATTCTGAGCTGTTGCTCTTAAATTATTAGACAAAAGTCTACAGTAGAAGTCAAGGCCTGAAAAATGATTTCATTATATGATACCTTGTCAAATTTAATTTAAATTCCACAAAAATATATGCTCAAAGGCGAACGCACATTGCCAATGTTATTAAAAATGTATAATGAAAAGTCTTATGGCTAATGAAAAGTCTTATGGCTAATATTAACGCAAAGCTTGGCCATTTGGTCAATATAAGAGTACACACACCTATATATACATTTAAATGTCTGTGTGTATTTTAATATAGTCTGCTGTTGCTTTAGGTTCTGTTGCCGCGTCTGCTAATTGAATTGGCTACCTTAGGACTGGGAATCTTTGACACATCTGTGTACACCTGTAGCATATATATAAACGTATTTACACGCACGTGCGCACAGCAACAAAAGCTAAAAAATCATCAGCAACAGCCGACTGCCACGCCCACTTGTCGCACACTCACTCAAACACACAGACAGGGTGAATGCCCAATTCAGTATTTCCCAATGGTGTGCACCTTAATACGCATTCATGCGTGCAAAGAGGCGTATGAGTGTTGCGATATCTTCCAGCTATCTGCTGTTATCTGCCTCAATGATGACTATGACAAGGATGGTATTTTCCGCAGTCCTTTTTTGGATTTCATTCGCTATCCCTCTCCCTTCATCTCCGTCTCCGTGTTTTTCTCATTGCCTTTGCTAGCGTTTAATTAAATGAAGTCATTTGCATTAATGTTGTCATTACACATTTGCCTACGGCACCAGCTCTTCAACAGTGTCGAATAGGAAAAGGAGCAGCAGCATTCCCAGCAACGAAATTCATTAAATAAATGGAACACAGGTGCCGTCTATTGTCCATGTTCTGACATATGCGCAGCGGTAGCTCTGGAAATTTCTATTTATCAGCGTGTGGGTTAATGAGTTCATATCGGATATGACATCAAGCGAAAGTCGCCTCAATTCGAACTCAATTTCTACTTAATGCTGATTGCAATCATTACGTAATTGCATTTACATTGATAGATATACAGATAGATTTCAATTGTGGCAATCCGCCAGTCTACTAAGGTCTGCTAAACTCAATGCAATCAGGCCAAAAGAATACTTGTTCAGTTCTCAATTAAATAATTTAACATTCTTAATGCGTCTGATTAAAATATATGTAAATTAATGGCATATATTTGCAGAGACTACTTTAAATGCATCAATTTGCTATATTTAATTCCATTACTTCTATTCATTAAAATGAATACAAACAGTTCAGTTTGAATAATTTAGAATTATATAGATTAATGTCGTTTTTAGGTAGTGTATTAACCATTTTTGTAATGAATAAAATACTCAATTATATATTGATACTGATGACTGAGTTAACCCATTACAGATTATACTTATTTCAAATTCATCTAAGTCTAGACCGACGAACAAGTTTGTTGGCCACATTGTGAACTAGTTATAGAATATGTACTGCTTTAAATATACCCTAAGTTAAGTAGTAATATTATCTTAAGGTAGTATAACAATTATGCAATATCTTTAACTATAGCGTAAATGTAAAATGTATTGTTTATACATAGATTGCGTGCTGTACTTGCAAGTATCCCCAAAAAACACAGAAGTTTGAGATTATATCTTGGCGGACGTTGAATGAAGACTCTATTAAGCTGATAGCAAAACTAATAGTGGCATGCGAAATTTAGTATCTATATCTTTTATCTTTAACTTGTTCGGTTCAAGTTATTTGAAGACACTCTCCACGTTGACGGCCATTTGCTTGAGGCTAGCAAATGTTTAAGTACTGCCGTAAGAGAGTTAAGGCTTAAGCTGCCACTTTTGTTGCATGGCAGCTGCTGCTAAATCTATATTTGAGCACTTTATTGCTTTACCTTTTTCGGGGGGAGGGCGGGTGCTCGCCAATTAAAGTGCTCGCCACAACGCTACACTGAATTCGTGGTAATTAAGCACACGGATAGCCAACACTGTCTGTCGGCCATTTGGCCAGTCTACCATGCTGCAGGGTCAACATCAGCATCTACAGAACCAACAGCATCCAGCAACGTTTTGTGTACGCAAAAGGAACGAAAACCAATCGACACAAGTGACAGTCGGTAGCTGGCAGGTAACAGGCAGAAGGTAGTTGCCAGACCAGACTTGAGGTTGTTTTTGTGGGCGAATTGGCAGCTGGCTGAACTACCTTGGTTGGAGCAGTTCTTGATTTGATTTGTGCCCCAATATTGCAGCGCTTGACAAGCAGCGTGTGCAAAGGCAACATCTCAGCGCCCACAAGCACGTGCTATTGCAATTGCGAAACAGGCCAAAGCGTGCCACGAGTCAGATGGTGTCACTTCAATCCCTTCATGACACAGTTGATAGACGCAAACGCATAGGCGAATTGCCGAATTCACATTGAGAGCACGTTGAGCCACAAAAACAATTGAGTGAATGAATCATTTGCGTCCACGTCGCCTCCAGTTAATGCTGCAGGTAAATTTACAATGCATATTTCGATTATTAATGTATTGTACCAATATAACTAACTGGCTGTTATTTATAAGTCGACTCAATCGATATCACTATCGGGAAATCTATTATTATTTATGTGCCATATTTATGAATAAATTCTCTCACAATCATGTGGAGCAGACAATGCATCACCACAAAATGGGTCGGTTGTATGAAGGCCACTTATTCAAATTGAGGCAGCTTGAATTTGTAGGTTTTATCAAGCCACATTTTGAAATAGAAGAGAAACATTGATGATGAACGTATTATCCTTATATACTAGTGAAAATTTAAATAGCAGCCATAAGTCACTTATGTTGTTTTCTTTATTTCCCTGTTCGCCATTCTCACATAAATTGTGGTTATATCCGATCCGGTTTTAAATAATCAAAAAATCAAACGTTCAATTGCATTTCGATTTTTTGAGTTGATTGGGCCATTTAAGCCGACATCGCAAATAATGCGACCAAAAAGAGAGTACAAAAATTAGCGTCGAAATGATTAACCATATTTTGGATTGTATCCTGAATCCAATTTATATGATACCACACGTCAGTGTAGATGGATGGCATTTCACTCGTGCCACAGCCCACTCGATGAGAAACGATGCCAATCAGCGTATTATTTCTGATCATGGGATTACCTGTGTCGCCCGCACAGGGATTACTGTCCGGCTCGTCGTGAAAATTTCCGGCGCACAGCATTTCAGGATAAAGACCCCTCAGCATTATCAGGCAAGTTTTGCGATCAAGCAGCTTGACATCTATATGTACCAGATTGCCAGCAAGTGGACCACCCTATGTTTGGAGATTCAGTGGATAAGGATTGAAGAGCGCTAGGTAACTCACCTTGTACATACGCCCCCAGCCAAGCACCATATATTTGTCGTTATTGTTGGGCGCTGCATCGGGCAATTTAATAATATCGATTCGCGGATTATCCGTTGGCCACGCTGCCTCTAGTAGCAGTATCGCAATGTTGTTTTTGTTATGCAGTGTAAAATTATCGGGCACAAATATCTTCTTAACAGGGTTGGTTACCGTAGTATCCACTTCTATCAGACGATTAACTGTGCCCCCAACGACTACAATAGATCGTATCAGATGCATAACTTTGTATTTGCTTTGGACAAGTTATTTATTATTAAAAAACTATGACTAAATCTGAATTCTACCCACTTCATTGTACACTTGGCAGCGGTGAGTACGTATCGTGACGCTATAATCGCACCCCCACAGAAATGATTATCACCAAATATAATCTGTGGTCTGCGAGAACGTATGGAGACCACATATTTGCCCATCTCATCTGTGATTTCATTTTTAACCGGCGATGCTAAACGTTTCCTTCGTTTTGGGCTGCTATTATCTGCCATCGTTGCGGATTTCAGTAGCACGTATATCAACAGCACCGCCAAGACTCCACTGAAGCAATTTGTGTAGTTCATTTCAGGCGATAAACGTGTTTTGAGTGCAGAGAAAAACTTGGAAGAAAATCATTACATATTTTCCGACAAAGAAAGTGGCAATGTCGGCGGCAATATGTTTAACACCGGAACACTTTCTCCATTCTTTGGCACTCACAAAATACGGTAAATACGCGCCACATCAAACTTTTCTATTTAAAATTCCAAATACAATTGAATCATAGAGCAATTGTTTGAAAATTTTTCACTTTCTCAAATTTAGAACATACATTTTGCTGATTTTGATTGGCTTTTGGTTATACAAAGTAATAAGATTTTGTGTAATTATAAATTCAGCCATTAAGTAAAATTTCAAATCATTTTCGATCAGTTCGCATTTAGAAACTTCTGAAAGCCAGTTGAAACTTTCCTTAAAAAATACTTAGCCGACAGATGAATAGCAAAATAGCTCAATAAAATACAACATTTATATTCCAATTGAATGTCCGAGAACTTTATATCATTATTGACTTTTATTATACATTTTCAAAGATCACATTTGACCAAGTTTCATTTCAATTACTTCTGCACTTATGTTTATTTACATTTGTTCGATTTCATTGCTGTCATTTGTGAATTTCTATTTAAGTTGAAATTTGATTAGGTTTTAAATTATTGCTGCGATAGAATTTACAAAAGTTTTTGTCATATGTCCTTCACGGTCCACTTAGTTATGTTTTTAGCAATGTCAGTCAACGATTCTGAAATACTTTTAGTAGACTTCTGGAGAATTGTTATGTGGCTGCTTGTTGGGTTGAACTCGCTGAAGCGGGCAACCCGCCTCAATGTCACTTCAGTTGACAGCTGTTCCACTAAACACTTGACTATTGTAATTTTCAATGTGTCAGATATATTGCGGGATGTGGAAGTTGTTTGCGGGTTGCAGCAGGAGGAGAGGGGTGGGCGCTGCTTGAAGTTTTTATTGCGTGACTTCCGTTTTATGTCCCTTTGGATTCAACAGCCACTTTCTGCTATTAGTTGGCAGCTCCTTTGGATGGGTATATACCGCTAGGCATTAAGTATTTATGTATATAAATATATGCTCAAGTATGTTTTAAGCAAAGTTTTCTCACAAGCTTTGTGGCAAAAGTATTTTTGGCTACAAGCGAACGCTCAAATATTTTCATTTTCTGCGGCAGCTGCACCAAATATTTGTGGCGCCCCCTTTGTTTCCCCATTTATCTTTCTACATAGTCTCTCTCTCTCTCCCTCTCTTTCTCTCTTTCTTGACCCATTTTTGGGCAGTATCACATTATGACTGGCCGCTTCTCTGATTTGTTGCAAGCAAATTTATAGACAATTCATGGCAGCACCACCACGGGTAACAGCAGCACCACTCACACTCTCATCACTTCTCAGCCGCAAAAGCTGTTCAAGCGTTTTTGTTGAACTTTGAGCGCAAGTTTGTCGCCAGTTGCGCTTTCCGGCTGGCGGTCCATGACAAAGTGCTTGCCCATTAAGCCGTCATCTTTTCATTTTTTTATCTTTTTTACTTCAGTATCTTCTTCTCCTGTTTTACCACCCAACGAACTGGGCAGGGCGCTTAAACAGGCCAAAAGACAACAAAGTTTAAATTAATGGCACTCAACTATTAGCAAAAATTAAAAAGTCGTTCGGTTTATGTCTACAAACTTTAAGAGAAGCGCTGCTGAATGAAAATGAGCGGATGGAGTTGATTTGGGGCAAAAGTTATTGAGCTTGAAAAAGTTGCACACTTTGGGTCGAAAAGTGTTGACAACTACCTTAAATATGCAACAGGCAGCACAACTGCAACATAATAGTGTAACTAAGTGTGTGTGATGCTTATACGAATACTCTTTTTCTACACTTTGTTCTAAAAGAGAAAAGCCTGTGGAGAAAAATCTTCTGACTTCAGATGAATCAGATATCGATTTGACAAATTTGATAACTGTGAGAGGAACAGATTTTTATAAGCAACTAGCGGTAAGCAACTTGGCGATATACTGATTGAAAACTAACAAATTTGATTAATCTTAACTCTGATATGCATAAATCAATTAATCAATTTGCCCGACCCTGAATTCAACTGCACTCCCTCAACAAGAGAATTCGTTCGCCATCTGCTAGCCTCGATCTTTCATCTGAAATATATATATATTTATATCTTATCTGGGGGATATTATTGGATTTTATAAACACAAAATCAACACTCTATCTGCGACTAGTATAATGTCATGAATATCAAGTTCATTCGGTTCATGCTAGACCAATATACTCCTTTATCCTTGAGAGCACAAAAAACTTCTGTTGCATCGCCATTTGGTGTACATGACATGAGATTGCACTCTCACAAGGAATGGCCAAGAACGCCGTCAGGCAACTGCAGCTGTAACTCTAACTGTTGCTAGACTCTTTAATTGTTGGCTGTGAGTGTAGAGCTCAACTTGGTCAACGGCCTGAATTAATCGGATGCTGTGACATATTTATGAAGTATATATACGCTATATATATACAGCACCTGAGTTAATAAATTAATGAACTTGATTTGTGTGCCTTGCTTTATCAATGTGTGTTTGTTTGAGTTTGTCTGCCTGTGTCTGTGTATGTGTGTGTGTGTGTGTGTGGAGCAGCAAAGTTAATTCGAATTTATTGCGCAACTCGAGCCAGCTGTAAGTGCAAACTCATGTCGCTCATACGCCGCGTCTGCCGCGCAAATTAATTAAACAATTTTGCGATTGTTGGAGGTGTGCGCGAAGGGGTACGGGGCACGGAGCCAAGGAGTATGAGCTTAGCGGTAGCTTTGTCTCAGCCTCAATTGATGCATTGCTTTTGGGCGACACTCTAATTGAATTAGAGGCGAAACAAGATAGCGTCGCAGCCAAGTTCAATAATTAAAAGCGGTTGGCCAATAAACAATTGGCAGCACAGCTGGATACAGGTACGCAGTCTAGTGAACTGTTTGACAGTTGACAAGCCAACGCCAACAACAGTGGTAGCATTGGCAAAAGCAGCAGCAACAGCAGCAACAGTGGCAGTTAGCAGCCATCGTGTTGGCAGCATTCGAGTAATACAAATAAATTGGCGCCTCTCGCAGCTCTCAACGGCATCTTGGCCATTGTCTTGTCCTCGGCCAAGTCAAGTGCCACTTGTGCGCTCTGTGCATGTGTGAGCGTAGCTTAGGTTGTGTATGTAAGTGTGTGTGTGTGTGAGTGTCTGTGTGTCTTAGCTCATGAATTGCCAAGTGAGCCAGTTGCCAGGCAGCTGCTTAAGTCTAATGAAGCGTCAGCTCGCGTGTGTTTTTCTGTCCGTATGTGAGTGTATTTTTGTGTGTGTATTCACATCTTTTATGTGTTTTTGCGTTCTGTTTCCGTACCCTGTATCCCTGTGAACGGAGCATATAATGCGCATGTTTCTTAAGCTTTTTATGTGTATATAATTAAAAAAAAGCAAAAGCAGATTAAAAAATGTGGAATGTAGTTGCCAGAATTTAAATCGCAAAACATATTATATTTTTTTCGATAAATCCTCTCGATTTAAACTATCGATTAATATCGTTTTCCAGCTCCATCACAAAATCTAAAATCAATGTTCCTTTGTAGCATTGGTTAGAGATCTTTTGAACAAGAACATTTAAATTATTCGTATTCCTTGCATATAGTTGGATATAAGAGAACAACAGACGCTGTCTAAAGCGCTGAGCTTTATAAGTGACTATAAATATATGCTAAATTTATGTAGATTAGGTTAGGTATCTACTAGTCGAGAACCATTGACTAGAGCACTCTTACATTTTCTCTTCTTTCCTCGTTGTTCTGCGCACTTAATTAAATCTAACTTTATTGGCACATTTGGTGAAGTGAGCGTATTCCACTTCAACATTATGTTCGTTGCATGCTGCCAAAGGCACTAAAGTGAACTTTACCCTTCCCCAAAAAATACTATCAGCATCGTCATGAAATATTGAGTAGAATGCAGAAGACACACATAAATACCAAAGTAACTGCCATCATTGTCCACCTCTCTGGATTTTGATTAAGTAAGTCATGAAAAAAGCACTCGAATTATTTTGTTCGGATTTTTCCACTGACTGCAATTTCTGACTAATACTAATTCTAATTAATGAAATGAAAGAAACTTCAAATTAAATTAAATACTATTCGATTTTTTATACATTTTTAACTTACTGCTTTAAATCTATATGGCCAAGTTGATATTGTGTTAACTAAGTTTTTCTAAAACAATATCTTAAAAATGTCTATAATTTATTGAAAATATGAATGTTTTAAAATTTATATTCATTTAAAACTTAATAGCATCTTAAGAGATAATTCTATTTAGTTTTGCCACAAATCCTTTATGCGACCCATATTTAGCTTACGTAGTCAGCGGAAATACACACTGTAGTCTTAGCTTTATCAAGTATTTTATATATTTATATATATATGTATGTACATATGTAATATGTTCAACTGTTGTTGTTGCTGTTAATTGTTGTTGAATGTTGTTGTTAATTGCAGTTGTTGTTAAAGGCCCAGGCACCTGTAGCCACCAATAAAAAAATAAACCACCACCAATCAACCAACCAACCAACCACTACACCACCACTCTCCGTCACTCTCTATCAGCCCAACTCTCTCTCGCTCTATAATATATATATAAATATATATAACTCTCTCCTTGTCATGTAGAAGAACGCTTACCAAAAACAATAAAATAATTAAAAACAAAACACAAACCGTTTATAATGGTCACGTTGCTATTAATCCTACTCCCTGCTCGCATTTCTCTTGCTTTTCACAAAAAACAACAAACAAATTAAACGATAAATGCAAACAAAATTCGACCGTCAATGAAATGTGCAAAATGCAACGAACTAAATACAATTATGGACGAAAACAAACCTCGACAAACAATTGAATCAACTCAAAACTGTTAAGCTGAAGCTGAGCATAGCAAGGCCACGCCCGCTGGCCGCCTTTGCCGCGCTGCGGCTATCGATGTCGATGCTGACGTAGACGTTGACACAAGCTGTGACGTCAAACTCGCTGCTGCTGATGCTGACGATGATGAACGATGGCGATGGCCAAATGCGCTGAATGCAGGCCATGACAAAACAACAATAAAAATAAAAACAGCAACGGAAACAACAGCAACAATAGCAATACATCAAAACACCAACAAGACAAATAAAACACCAACAACAAAAACAACGAGTCAAAGATTAGCGCCTCGAGCCAGCTTTCCGGAGATAATGCAGCCACGTCTGTCACTCAACGGCATGCTGAACCCATCGTATCCCTCGCTGATGCCCTCGCCGCGTCCCTTGTACCGGGATCACAGCTCCAGGTCGATCAATCCACTAACTGCATATGAGCAGCAAATGGCCGAACTCGATGGCAGTTTCTATGCGAGCAATGCGGCTTACTTGGGTGCTGGCATGGGTGGCAGTGCTGGCGGTGCGACAACGTGCACCAATCTGACAGTGGGTGGTGCTAGTGGTGCCAACAACAACAGCAACAAGCTTGGTGGTGGTGGCAGTTCTGCTGCTGCTGGTGGTGGTGCTAATGCCTTTCACACAACCGAACTCTCAATCACACCAACAATGCCAGCTGATGAGCAGTTTATTGATTTGGGTAGCCTGCGTCGCTTCTCGATCGATCGACAGAGCTTTCTCGGTAAGGCGCGTTCAAATGAATGTGTGTGTGAGTGTGTGTGTGTGTGTGTGTGTTTGTATACCACTTCATGCTGTCTGTACCCTTATCCTCTGTCTATTGTCATAGAATATACTTTGTCACCAACAAAAAACGACGTTTTTTGGACAAAGGCTGCAATTAACCTCTTTTGAACCATGAAAACTTGTTTTTTTTCAAAATTGTTAGCAAAGTTAAATTATTGGCTTGTAACAAATTATTAAAATGATAAAATCGCTTTTAGGAACTATAAAAAAATGGTGTAGGTTGTTTTTATAATTTAATATTTCAAGTATTGCGGAAAACCGTCAATATTCTTTCGCAATACCCTATTAATTAATTTATACATTTAAGGTTTCGACGGTAAAAATAACATAATTGAATTCATAATGTTTTCTTTAATCATGGGGAAAGTTTGATTGTTTACTTAGCGGATTGTGACGCAGACACATAAGTAACTATGATTTACTGGCATTGTTTCAGATCTAGGCCCTAAGTTTGGCATGCCCCAGCCGAAATTTGGCCAAAGCGTCTCGCAACAAGGTTTCTTCACGTCGCACGACAGTTTGGCCACACCATGCGCTTCTCGTGCATCGAACTCGCATATGGCCACCGTAAGCACTGCCTCCGAAATGGATTTACTGCACAACAAGCAACGCACCAACAACAACAAATCGCGCGGCCGTCTGAAAACCACCGGCGGCGATCAGCCGCTGCTGGGCACCTGGAATCGATCCACAGGCCGCGGCTCACAGGATAACACGCTGGCCGGCGGTGGTGCCACCAGCGTCCTCATGGGCCACACCCAATACGGCGGCAACTACTGCAACGGCACCGATCGGTAAGTCGTATTTGGAATCGTTTTTCAGAATTGTTGTTGCAAGTTATTTAAAATTGTAATGAAACTTTGATACTCCTACCATAAACTCTGCTTTTTCTAATCATTTGTTGCATTATTCCAACTTACAGCTACCCGCGCTCGCGTTCGCAGCAGCATGCACAGCATAATGCCGGACAGGGGTCGCACCATCCATACCAGCTGCAGCACTCTGCCTCAACGGTGTCGCACCACCCGCACGCGCATGGTCAGGCCGCACAAGGCAGACCTGGAGCGCCGCATGGCGGACACCCGCACCAGACACCACATGGCGGCGATGGTGGTGCTGGGCAATCGGCACAGCCGCATCATAAGAAACCACATCGCACTGCCTCGCAGCGGATACGAGCCGCAACGGCCGCCCGCAAACTGCACTTTGTTTTTGATCCGGCGGGGCGGCTGTGTTACTATTGGTCAATGGTGGTTTCGATGGCCTTTCTGTACAACTTCTGGGTGATAATCTACCGCTTCGCCTTCCAGGAGATCAATCGACGAACGATTGCATTCTGGTTCTGTTTGGACTATCTGTCTGATTTTCTTTACCTGATTGACATACTCTTTCACTTTCGCACCGGCTATCTTGAGGATGGGGTGCTCCAAACGGACGCACTCAAATTGCGCACACACTACATGAACTCGACGATCTTCTACATTGACTGCCTGTGCCTGCTGCCATTGGACTTTCTCTATCTGTCGATTGGCTTCAATTCGATATTGCGCAGCTTTCGTCTGGTCAAGATCTATCGATTTTGGGCATTTATGGATCGCACCGAGCGGCACACAAACTATCCAAATCTTTTTCGTTCCACGGCCCTCATACACTATCTGCTTGTGATATTCCATTGGAATGGTTGCCTCTACCACATCATACACAAAAACAATGGATTTGGCTCACGCAACTGGGTATACCACGACTCCGAGTCTGCCGATGTGGTCAAACAGTATCTGCAGAGCTACTACTGGTGCACTCTGGCCCTCACCACCATTGGGGATCTGCCCAAGCCTCGATCCAAGGGCGAGTATGTGTTTGTGATATTACAATTGCTATTCGGCCTGATGCTCTTTGCCACGGTGCTGGGTCATGTGGCCAATATTGTGACGTCTGTGAGTGCAGCTCGCAAGGAGTTTCAAGGTGAGTGGCGATAATACAATATTTCAATTGTACTCGAGAAAGCAATTGTTGCTTATGGAAAACCAACTTAACTTAACTTAAAAATAAAATAATCAAACGGAAAATGCAAAAATTACCAAAGTAACTTGAATTTGCAGCTCATTATGTCTTGAATATAAGTAAAGCGTTCTGTGTTCAACTTGCCAATAATATTTTGCTAAGAGCTGCTTTAGTTTTCCTTGCGCAGAAAGAGATAAAAATTTGCCTGAAACAGTCTAGTATTCAAAATCAATAAAAGAGCGAAACGTATTCCAAACTAAACTTCATAAAAACACAGGAAAAAAAAACAATATTGTTGTTCTTCTCTTTGCAAATCCTTATTCAGACAATTCCAAGACGGAATAAATAAATTGTTGTTGTTTCTTCTTTGTGGCTTCAATATTTACGAGCTGTCTGATTAAACTGTTGCTCAGAGCGAGGTTAGATACGCACACATATGGGAGCAATAATCCGCTGCTAAAGCAGCAACAAGATGAGAATGCCACAGAAAAGGCAGACAAATAGCGGATACAGACACAGGAAAGAAAAAGCATTTGACAAAAGCAGAACAATGGGACAAGGCACACTCAAAAGTATGCAAAACTTTTCCGCTTTGGCACTTTAGCTGCTTAAATTGAGCGAAAAATGTGTGCCGCATGTTGTATACTAAATATATGTATTTATATTCAAAACGAGACGTTGCTCCTCCTGTACTTGTGGGAAGACAAGACTCCACTCTGGCTCGCTTCTTGAGCAGTGCATTGCACTAGAGCAACTTGTGAGCTCAGTAGGCCATGCGACCATTAGCTAAATGAACTCGTTTATTTGGTCCCATAAATAAGTGGGCAAATGCAAGTGTCGCCATTGCAGTTGTCCCGTCGTCCCGTCGTCCCGTTGTCCCGTCGTTTTAATTTCAAAGACCGCCCAAGTCAAATGGCCAGCCAGCAAGCAAGCAATTCAAGAAAATGGACAAAAGTTGCTGCTGTTGTTGCTGTTGCTTGTGGTGCGAGAAAACTTTCATTAGGCGACGTCAGCTGAAAATATTAAGGCCACTCAACGGCAATGAGCCACAAAGTAAAATGCCCCAAAGGACAACGGATACTACGTTGCCGCTTGGGTAACAAACAAAGCAATTTTTCCTGCTCATTGATGGGCGTGGCAAGTTGCATGCAACATCTCCCCTCCAACATGTTTACACAACACTTTTTCATGTGTTGCCTGCCTGCCTGCACACAAGGGACAAGAGCATCCAAAGCTAAAGCGGGCGGCAAAAAGTCAGCAAGCAAAGCTCAGCGGCTTAATGGATGAAACGTGCTGCTGCATTAATTTCTGGTTTTATGCACTTGCAACCATTTTGCCCATCTCATATTTGCATGCAGCAAATCAGAATTTTTATTGTGTCACTGTAAATTTGGTGTGTTCACTCATATTTTGTATGCCCTTGAGGAGGACATTATAAATTTGTAATACCATAGAGATATCATTTACACCATGTAGAATTTATGTTGATTAGCTCAAATAGTTGAGGGGATCTACACAGAAGGAAAGTTTGATTGAGCTCAAATGACTGGTAAAGTAACTATCAATTGATGGAATGATTCTTGTATAAGAAATCTATTTCTTTCTCAATATGAGGTTTATAGTGCTACAATTGAAAGTGTAATATATACTACTACTATAGAGATATATACTATTGAGACTGCAATTATCCGGCAATTATTTGCCCATCGGGATCCACTACGTTTTTTTCGAAATTGTTGAGGCATTTGCAACAAATTAGGAACTGGCAAAAAAAAAAAAATGAAAATCAAAAGCAACTAAAACGTCTTGAGTAAATAACGAAAAAGCAACTGACAATCAGCTCAGAGGAGCTAAACTTGAGCTCGAGGGCTAATAAAACACTTAGGTGACCGTTGCGCATCGCTGAGTCGGCAACTTTTTCATATGGCAGGCAAAACTTTTCCCATCAACCCACCCATCCCATTCCCAGCACTAACACAATAATAATAATACATCATATAACCATGGACATGCAACGAGAAAACCATCCATCAATTTGTCAATTCAGCGCTTGCCGCTTTCGAGTGCACGCGCGACGACAAGAAAGCAAACGCTGCTTGATGCTCGATGCTGGTTGCCAGGCAGTTCGGCAGCCAGTCCGGCAGTCAGTCCGGCTGGCAAGCCAAGTGGATGAGCGGGCGGAAAACCACAATAAAAACATGACCGAATCCGAATGCAGCATTTGATGACGCACAAATGCTCTCCAAGTGAGGTCGACGAGCAACCGTATGTGATGATATATGCCGCATATTATTCTTAAGAAGCGTGGAGCGCATGTAAAAGCAGTGCATCAATTTGTGTCAACAGGAAAAGCTTAAGTAAAAACGCACTTGAAGTGACAGAATGCAATAGTGCAAGTGGGTGGTAAATATTATTATAATTGTGCAATATTTGCAATTCTCAGTATTTTCATGCGTTATTCATCGCTAAGAGCGAATGGCTTTGAGGGCACACGAATGCTGCTTCTAAGTACTGCCTATTCTGAGTATGGCATGATATTAAAAGATTTTATAACAAGCTTCAATAGCAGCTGGTGTAAAAGCCTTTTTGGATATCTAAAATATGGTCAAAGTTTATTAAATACTTGGGTAAAACAATTTATTCAAAAGTCAATTTTCTTGTGTTTGTATGTCCATTTTTTTCACCACAAATGTTGGGGAAACGAAACCACAAACAGCTTTCGAAGCGCATTAAAGCTCGCAATTCACTGAAAATTAAGAAGTTATCTACAATTTATGAAAATAGTTTAAAAACTTTATCTGTTGAGAGACTTTCGGTATGCGACTTGAATAGTATTAAAAGCTGTCTAACTAAACAGTCATTAATCTTAAAGTTTCGCTAAGTATTAAAATTTCATTACGCAATTTATTTTCATTAAAACTTCTTTTGCTCTTTTCTTTACTACCCTAACTGCATAATCCTTCTGTTAAGAAGCATTTTTTAATTCGCCTTGAGCTTATGCAGCAATAAATTTCAACCCGACCGCTTGACATTTTTACTCTGATCGTTGATATCTCAACCTTTTCTACTCTTCTTCAACGATAACATTAAGAATAATCATTAAATGTGGTTGTTGTTCCATGTTCGCTTCAGTTTTAATTTTTTTCTTATTTATTTTTCTCGCTGTTTGCAGGGAAATATTGCAAATACTGCTAGTCATGGCTTAGAGCGTAACACTTTAGTGATGGCCTTCTGCTACATTAAGCAAACACCCTCAGGGCAACAACTTAAAAACTTATATATTTACTTAGTAACTGTCCGCATTCGTGCCCCATCTTCTCTTTACTTATTATCCGTTATTTTTCCTATTCGTTCAGCTTGTGTTTGGGGACTAGGGGATCTGGTGCATGAAAATTGATTTTCAAATAGTTGGCCTGCCTTTTTTCAAATTTGATTGACGTTATTACATTACATAACATCACATCAGGCGCAAAGGATGCTTACTCACATACACACACAAACGCAAACACAAATACACACACACACATACAAACTTAGGACTTATACAAGCAGCTGGTTTAAGTTATTCATCCATTTAGCCCCACTTACGGGCCGGCTGACTGACTGCCTGACTGGCTGCCTGACTGGCTGCCTGACTGGGCTGGCTGACTGGGCTGGCTGACTGGCAACACAACAAGTGGAAAACTGTCATTATATTTGAGTTATTGATGGTTTTTCAAAATCATTTTAGCAACGATGTTGTTGCTACACACGCCGCAAGTAACATTCACGCTTTGTTAAACGCAATGGCGGCGGCTTGTTAACGCTAACACAGGCGAAAACTTTAAAGGTTATGCGTTTGTAGTTGTTGTTGGTTACTGTTAGTTGTTAGTATGGGTGGCAGAAAATCCAAACACGGTTTCCAAATATGCCATTCAAAATTATGTTAATTTTCCGGGTAGCTGCTGCCTGCCTTTATGTAATTATTATTGTAAATAGTTTTTTATGCAAATTATGCGTCAGCAGCGCTGTCAACGCTTTTGATTGATGTTCTTTTGCACACACACACACGCACAACTTGTCTCTGTGTGTCTGTGTGTGTGTGCAGAGTTTATCGTGCTACTGCGGCTTTTTCAGTTGCTGCTCTCGGCTTTTGGTGCAGTTGTTTACTGCAATTAAAACAATTTATGCGCTCAATTTACTCTCTCACACACAGAGAAAATGTACCCAAGCATATACAAATACATACACATACACACAATATACACTGGTCACAGACGCAGTACTTTGAGATTTGTAGTGTTTTACGTGCGGGACTTGCAGCCATTTTGACTTGAACCCGTTTCATCTCACCATCTCGCTCTGGCTCGCTCTTCATTTGCGTGTGTGCGTGCTTGTGTGTGTGTGTAATAGAATCACTTTTTTTTTCATTTTATTTTTTCAGCTTTCTTAAAGCAATTGTTGTTGCTGTTGCGTTCGCTCCCGCACAAAGAGCGCGTGTCTAAAAATAGCAATGAGCGGCGTACGCACGAGTTGAGAACGGCTGAGCGAGCCTCATGTTAATGATGGGAGAGGCGAGACGCACAAAATTCGCATTCGGTGCGCTCTTTTGCCTTTTGCCGTTGCCTTTACTCTTACTTTGCTTTGCTTTCTTCTGTGATGGCGGGCAGCAGCAGCAGCAGCAGCAGCAGCGATGTCCATTATCCACTTTAACTTGTCCGCCTTTGCCAGTGTGTGCGTGTGTTTGTGTGTATATGTGTTTTTGTGTGCCTGTGTAAGTTTGTATGAATTTGGGTTTGTGTCCCTGTTGTTGTTCGTTTCGCTGTTTGCTTTCGCTTGCCACAGTTACAACAACAACAACAATATCAACAGCAGTAACAACGGCTAGAGCAACAGCAATGCTTCGTCGCGTGCCTTGCGTGTGTGTGTGTGTGTGTGTATGTCTTTCCAGCTCTGTGTGTGTGTGTTTGTGTGTTTATGTTTGTTACTGCTTATGCCCTACAGCTGTAACTGTGAGTGCGTCCCAGTGTCCGTGAGTGTGTGTGCGTTGGTGTGTGTGTGTATGGGTATTCCAATCAATATTGTAGACGCAGTCGCCGCTGTTGGCCGCTTTTACCCATTAAGCTGCATGTACGGCAACTTACCGTCGTATTTTTAGAACATTGGTATTCTGTTGTTGTTGTTGCTGGTATTGTATAGCATTGTATGGCATGTAGCTGCTCTTTAAGGGCAAAATATTCCATTATCCTTGAAAAGCGAATTTGCCAAGGATTTTGCTTTGCCAGCGTTGGTGCTGCTGCAGCTGCAGCTGGCATGCGCATTTTTATTGCTATTGTTATTGTTATTGTTATTGTTATTACAATGCTGGCTAACGGAGCGCATTTATTTTTGCTTTCGCACTCGAACAAATCCACGAAAGCATCAAGCATCCGACATTCTATCATAAGCCATCAACATCATCACCATCACCACCATCATCACCGTCAGCTCCGTCAGCTCAAGTACGCACAGTGCACAGCATAGTAACAACCACATATATGCATAATTAATGATAATAATTGGTTTTCTGGAAAGCTCAGCTTGTACATGAGAAAATTCAAACACCAAGCTTCTCCTAGCAAGCTAAGACTGCTTAACCAAACGAATTTTGATATTGAGTCATGGCTGGATTTGTTGCTTATAGTACTTGCGGGGTGACTGGGCTTTTCAAACTTAAATATTTCTCAATTTTCCATATAGCCTTTGCGACTAATCATATAAATACATACGCACATGTCAGTTGTTAAGATGCATAAACAAATTTTAATTGCTAACATAGTTAATTTCAGTATTGTATATATTCAGTATTCAGTATTCAGTATTTATCTCTCGTATATTCAAATTCAAACATTGTATGCAACAACTAACCTCGAGTAATTGCATTTTCATGAGCCTGGAAGCTTTTTTTAAATCATTTGTATGCCCCCTTCTCGAGCTAGTTTACAAACTCCAAACATATCAACTCAATATTAAGCTGGTTTTTGTTTCAGCTTTTCAGCGCAGTTCCGCAGAGAACTTTCATCCTTTTCATCACCCGTTCTTTGTATAGCAGCTGCATGCCCATGCACATGAGCGTCGCTCTTAAGTGTTTTCTAGTTAGTTTGAAATTTTCACTTGGCCTGGGTAACTGGCCCATCCTCTATACATGTGGATTCCCTTTGCAGTTACCAACCCATCCTCTGCTGCTTTTTGTCTTGTGCTTATAAAAAGGCAGGAAGAGCAAGTTTTTGTCACGCATATTTACTGTTTGTATAAACTCAAACCAACTCCAGTACCTTCCTGCATCCTGCAAAACTTGCTGCTGCAGTTTGCTCGCCAGACAATGGAATGAACTTTTGCACCCAAGCAATTTTTTTTATATTGTTGCACCACAAAAGGCAGAAGCTCGCATTCACACAAAAACACGTATGATGCCAAGTTTTTATATATTTTTGTTATGTATTGCAACACGCACTTAACCTTTTCTGGCGATTGACTTGAATGCCAGACTGTCAGACGCTATCTGGCTGTCAGTTGTCAGCGCTCAGATATGTTGATAATTGAACCATGTCGAGCAGAACAAAAGCGGCCGTGCCCAATGTCTTAATGCAATTATGCTCTCGGATTAATGCTTAAGGTGGCAACCGCACAGGATGTGGCCCACAAATTGCTATAACACTGCGACAGTAAAACCAACAATAACATCACAAGACGAAGTAGCAGATCAAAATGCGCCTGTGGCAACTGTGGCCAAGCAGAGCATAAAATGGAAAATAAATACGAAAGGAAAAAAGTTTGTAGGAAAATAACGGAAAATCTAAAGTTAAAATCCAGTTTGCAAAAAAAGAAAACCACAACCACAACGTCCACACCCCCAAGCTCAACCACGCCCCAGATGAGCTGCTAACTTCAGGGCAAAATGGCAAATTAAATGTTGTGTCGGTAAAATGCAACGGAATGGAAAAATGCATTGAAAGCAAACGCCGGCTCCTAAGCAATACACGCAGCCACAGGGGGCAGGAATTAAATCTAAAATAATTGCTGCATAAACAATGTGACCCAGTTAAACACAATTATTGAGACGAGTCCAAGTGAGACCACTGTTGAAAATATCATATATATTACCATATATACAAATTTTTAGAGCCAACAATATTTGTTTCATTTATTATTATTTATTATTATCTTTGTTCTAAACAAATGCAATTAGGTTTAATTATTTGTTCAATTTATTATTTTGTACCGTAAGTGTTAAGATAGAAATCAATTATACTATACAATATAAATAATAAATGAAAATAAAATTGTATTCCTATTTTAATCAATTTGCATTAAAATTTCAATTGAACACGTATTTTTTGCAATTTCAATTCAAATGCAACGCTGTTATGACATATGCAATTAATATTTAGATTGATTTTCAATAGTTAAAAAAGAACCCATCAAGCGTAACGGGACGTGCACAAAAACTCAAAAAATGCCAACCCTTTGCGCTCCAATTCCTGGTTTACCACAACTTTCCGGCTCAAATGCCGGAATGCTGCCGGTGTTACGCAGCCAAGCAGAGCCGCAATAAAAATCGCTATAATTTTGCATACTGTCGTGTGGCTTGCGTGTGTTTCTCTGTGAGTGTGTTCTTTTGTATTTGAGCATGTATTTTTTGCTATCAGCAGCCATATCCGTTGTATGTGATGTGGCAGTGCCAAGACGATGCTGCGTTGCCATGCAATAATCCTTGGATGCGTTGCTTTGCATGTTGTTCGGGGCATAAGAAGTAAACGAAAGATAATCGATACTCGAAGCTGGTTACTCGATACCCAATGCTGATGCCGCCTGCATCAGTTACGCAATATTTTCCACAACAATAATAATAATATAAAAACCACAAAATAACACGGTGCTTCAAGGCAAACGTTGCAAAGTATTTTAAGAAGCAAAGGATAAGCTCCAAAGTATGCCATGGATTGCATGTATTAAGTCAATCTTGTCAGTCCTGGCTACATGCATGCCTGAGTAATTATTAAAATAAATGTTATGCATTCTGAAACGAAATTACATTTTCTCTTCCAAGAAAGAAAACTTTATTAGTCTTCGGAATTTGTTCCATTTTTTGAAAAGGCATATTTGAACTTATTCTTTTGTTGAGATAGCATAGCACAAAATAACATAACTCAACTTCACTTACATAGAAAAAGTTTCTCAAATTTGATTGCTTTTCCATCGTCCAATTTCGTGGCTCCAGTAACTCAGATACAGCTGCGGTCAAGATAATGGTAGTAATGTTATAAATATGAAAATTTGTTTTAAACTCAAGCAATCAATACTATGTGAAGTTTTGTTTTTAAAAACTATAGTATTTCAAAAACTATAATGGGCTGTTATATTTTACTAAGTTTACTATTTGGAAAATAATTGTATTTTAGAACATTGCCAGATGAGAAACCAAACATTTTTTGATTTGCCGAATGTAACCGTCATATTGAAGGTTTTCAAGAGGTCTCGATTTTATCATTTTCATTTAATCTTTTATAAATTGTTCTTATTTTTATTAAATGTTTTGAGAAGCAGCATTTCTATTATTTTGACCGCAATTGTAGCTCGCCTGCTCGCCAGTGCTGTGCCAGTTGGATTGGCTTAAGTGACCGAAATAATTGGCCGATGAGCAGATTCAAGTGCATTCTGCAGACCCAACGAACGTCTGGCTACATCCATTAGATGCTTCCTCTCTGGTGGCAAGATTTTGCTTTAGCAATACCAATTAGTTGTTGCCACAAAATGTTCAGCAATTATAAACAACTCAACAGTCCGTTGCTGTTCGTAACTTCTTATGTCGTATCGGGTTCCAGATATTGGACTATATGATAAGCGTTAAACAATTCTCCGTATAACTTGTAGCAGTCAAAACTAAATGATATTTGTTTCACAAACAAATCTGCTTACTTTTCTTTATTCACAACGATTGAGCTCTACTTCTTTAAGTTTGTCACCACACAATTGTTATCGCGTTGTCGATATGATAAGCAAGTTTCAAATTAGCAGAAGGGGTGAAAGTCGTATGAATCATATTTAAACTCTGCTACCGAAATTATGTCCATCACGTATCTTTTTATTATTTCTATATTCGTCTGTGCTGCGTCAGCCAAAGTATTATAATCAAACAATGAAAGTAGATTACAAGAATCTCAATTCAAAGACTAGTTAAAATAGGTCTTAACCAAGCCCAACATGCCCTTAATATATGAATTATATTTTATTTTTAATTTATAAATCCAAAAAGTTTATTTGTTCAATTAACAACAACTTGTGCCATTTCATAGGCATTAGATTTGAGGCAAACGCGTGTTTCCAGATTGTGTCCAGATTGTGTGAACTTCTCGCATATGTGCCACATCTCATAGTTGCAATTCTTGACCTTCAAGCGGAAATCAGGAGTCACCGAACTGGAGTTGTATGATAGAGTTAGGCAGTTTCCAGCCATATTCTGGGGCTCGCCAGTTGCCCAGGGCAGATATTGTGCCAACTGTCCAGTGCTCTGCCAGTAGTAAGCTCCCTGATTACCCAGACTGTTGCCCGAGGTCCAGACTTCCACATTTCTGTTGATCCAATTACTGATCTGCAGAAGCTGTGCCTCGTTCTGCAGACTAAGCAGTCCAGCGCCCATCGAGTGACAGTCACGATCCGCATCATACCAGTTTACCGTTTTGCTTAGAATCTTCAGACACTTGTCGCCCACCAAACTGAAGCTCGAGTCACATTGTACAGCGGCAGGAATCTCACAGCTGACGGAATGCAGCTGGGTAAGAGCGAGATTGAGCACAACGAAGCTAACTAATTGATGCCCCCACATGTTCTTTCCGAGAACTAACGAATAAATATATTCGTCAAGGTGCTTTTGTCTTTAAATATATTTTGTTACATATACTTTTTTTTTTGAGGCAGTCACTTCGATCATTGTTGACAACAGATTAAATTCGACGCCATAAATAAGTTAATAATCTACAATTAATTCCAGTAATTATGTGATAACTAAATAATTACAGACTTCAATATTTTTGAGTATTTATTCAAACATCTATTGATGGTTGCCGAAATAAGGCCTTATCTATAAGTCTCTAAGAATTTTGTAGAAGTGCGTATAAAAGTAGTTAAATAAAAATATGATGATTGTTTTATCAGTACAACAAACACGCAACAAAATAACGGACTTCTTTTCTACAGAGAAGAGTATTAAAATATAAATCAAAAGATGCATTTCCTTGTCTACAGTAAGTACTTTAATGTTAATTGAAATTGTTACTCAGCTATCGAATAAATAACAATTTAAACTTATACCACATACAACAAGTAGACTTAGTAGAGAGCCTAAGCCTTGCCACCTAGGGCGACAAGGTACTGTTCATGCCAATGACTGCTTGACAAATATCCAAATGATAAATGATTGTGGCAATGAGGCGAAAAAGAAATGCGTGGCAAGCTGAGGCAACTGGGCTGCCCAATTGTTTATTGGCCTTTCGACGCAGCGGCGTCACTTGCATTATAAATGAGTTGAGGAGAATTGAAGGTAGTTGATGTTGGAATGAGTTGAAGGAAGTTGCCTGCTGGGCCGACGAGCAATTTTATTTATTTGTTTTCAATCTGTTTGCTTGTTTGCCAGTTGGTTTGCTAATGTTTACACGAGCAAACACACTTCGCTCAAGCCAACCGCCCCCACCCGATCCCACCAAAAGCTCTCAGCCGTTGTCTGTCAATGTGGCACCACCACCAACAACAACAATACTAACTTCAGCCAGCCGCAGTTGTCAATCGACAAATTGTGTCAATATTTGCTGGCAGTGACGTTGAGCCAAGTAGAGATTTAATTTCCTCTTATCGAACGCCGCTTGGTTATCCAGTGAAATACACACACACACACAGAGTGAGAGAGAGTGAGTGAGTTGAGGGAGAAGGGTAAAAGGCTTTCTATGTATTCCCCGAAACTGCACTTAACTGAAAGAAACCAACTTGGCATTCACCGAAATTTAAACCTTTCTGATTATGTGCTATTTAAAGCAACAAAACTGGTCTTGGCCAATTACTGACATGCAGTAGTGTAAGTTATAAGAAGAAGACTACCATTTGCTTACTTAAAGTGTGATTTAGTGAGTGATTCTGCACTACCATACTGCGAATTTACCTAGCATGATATTTCGTTGCGCACTCTTACATTTAAATTCTGGAATTAAAACTTGATGAGCCATTTTGCTTCTGCTGTTTAACTGATATTTGCTGATAAGCTGTTTTTCTTGGATTGTACTTATATGTATATTTCTCCATATCATTAATAACACCCTTATATTATGCATACGCCAGGTATTGCGCCATGCATACATATTTTTCTTTCCAATTCTGTTTTTTTTTTTTTTTGGTAATCAGAGCTTTAAATAATACATTGGACATACAAAAAATTTATGCAGGACAAAAGGCTGATTGGGTCTGAAGCCGTAGCGATTAAGTGGGGCACTCGATACTCGCCATTTTGTCATTTGTATGCGGCTCGCATTTCGATTTGCGTGTAATCCACAGCGCAAACAGGCTTGCATATATAATATGTCTACGTTGGACAGTTATATTTGGTATATATTTGGTACAATTGCCTATTTGCAGCCAAGCTGGATGGAGTAAAGACGTACATGCGCATGCGGCGTGTGCCAAATCATCTGCAGGTGAAGGTCATCAAATGGTTCGATTACCTGTGGCTCACGCAAAAGTGCTCGGACGAGGAGCGCGCCGTATCCTGTCTTCCTGATAAATTAAAGGTAAATAATCCACACTCAAATACACAAAACAGATGTGCCCCAAAACAAAACAACAGAAAACAACCCAGAAAAACCCAACCAAACATGAGTTGTCCATTTCTGTGCTTAATGCCATCTGTTCAGCTGAGCTTCATTTTTTTTCGGCTCTGTCCTTTGTTTTTTGCAGGCTGAAATAGCAATTAACGTCCATTTAGATACACTTAAGCGGGTTGAGATTTTTCAAAATACTGAAGCTGGTTTCCTTTGCGAATTGGTGCTGCGACTCAGGCCCGTGCTCTTCTCCCCGGGCGACTACATTTGTCGCAAAGGTGAGTGACCAACCTTAATGCCCAATATGTATATACATATATATGTAAGTGTACTCAACCTGTCTTTCTGTCTGTCTTTTGCCTCTGTTCTCTTTTGTTTTCTTGCAGGCGAGGTAGGCAAGGAGATGTATATTGTTAATCGTGGACGATTGCAGGTTGTTGCTGACAATGGCAAAACGGTGATGGCCTCGTTAAAGGCAGGTTCCTACTTCGGCGAGATTAGTATTCTGAATATGGGCACCGCAGGTAAAGAACTTGGTAAATATCCCGTTTTAGTGCGACAGGCGGAACAATAACAATAACAACAAATTAATGTAACTACAACAAACAACAAAAAACAGCAACTAGTCAATAGCTAAACTATGCCATATCACAAAATATTATAGTATTCTAACTACCATTAAAAATATATATTTTTTCTAAATGTGTTTTGTACTTCTTGCCTATATAAAGTATGCCCGTGTATCGAAAAGTATAAGAATTTATTCCACACACCAATTCACATCAATTTAGTAAATGCTCCTAAAGCGTTTGCTTTCGCAGCTCACAGCAATCGTACAAATACAAAGCTATTTATCTATTTACCACCTGAATCTGTATCTATTCCTTACAGTCTGTCGGTTTCGCACACATTAATTGATTACTGCGTTTAAGTTTAAGTTGCATTATTTAACACAAATTGATATTCACACATATTTATTTTAATTTCTTGCACCATCACTTTGCCTTACTTTGTATTTTAGAACTGAAACACGACATTTGTAATACATTAAACATCATATATTCCTTAAGAATGATTTATTGTATTGTCTTTATTTTCTATTCTTTTCGAGCAAAACTTTTAACTAAGTTCATAATTCATAATAATCAATAAACTTAGTTTCCATGTTGTGTTTGGAGACATCTTTTTACTATTTAAATATGTATTTCCCTGACTTTGGGTCAAATGTTTTTAAATGGGTCTTTATTTATGTAAGAACGTCATTATTTTGTTTATATTCTCCAATATAGAGAGATTGGCAATCAGGCTGCACATAAGCACTCTTGACATGCAGCAGGCTAAGTGCATATTTAAAAAATAAAACAAATTTTCCTCTTAGTATTATATTATTTCTTTTTTACATTTGCATTGACAGTTGACAGTATTTTCCCCTTTCACATATTTTATATTTTTATGCAGAAAATTGTTTTTCTGATGCGACCGAAAAGTATGCAATATTCTTTTATTGCAGACTGTCACACAGACCATCTAACTCTCTCTCTCTTTCGGTGTCTCTATTGCTATCTCTTGTTGCTTTGACAGGCAACAGGAATAATGAATTCCAAATGCAATTATTACACCTACATGCGTCCAGCTACAATTGCGTACGCATTCAAATAAATATAAATACACACGTTTGGTATATACATAAGTTCGCTTGAGTGGCTGTAACGACACGCTTTTGCACAATTAAACAATGCCATAAAATACAATGAAATCGGCATTAAAACAGCAATAATTATTTTCAATTTATGGACACTGTCAATGCAAACTTTAGTTCCCTTTTAAGTGGCACTTTAGAGCATCGCTTCAATTCGACTAAGCACAACTCGACATTAAATTACGATAATAACTCAAATGTGCACATATATAAACATGTGGGCCAGAAAATAAACAACAATGCCAAGAATTATCTCAGTACATGCAGTTGGGAGTGTGCGAGTGTGAGTGTGTCTGTGTATGTATGTTAGGCATTGCATACATCACTGTCTATTTACTTGCAGCTGCATAATTAACTTTGCAGCTGTAGCAACTCAACTCGTAACTTAATTTTATTCCAATGGCTGACAAGAGTTAAAGTTGCCGCAAACTTTTGCCCGACTGGCTCAATTAGTCGCAGACTTTGGCAGACAATTGGCTAAGTTGCTGTCAAACTGCCGCCACCTTGACGATGCTTTCCCAGCAAACTTACATATACTTTGACAGCAAAATCATAGCGTTTAATTGTTGGTATTTCAATCGCTCATCATTTTATTTGCACTTTCTTGCATGAATTCATTTCACCTAATCATCCATCCAACAGTCCAATTAGGCTCCTCTAAGTAGTTGTTTAAGTGTGAGAATCCAATAACTAAAATCTTAATCGTATTTTATATTTCTAGTGAACACTTAATATTTCTATCTCTCAGTGTGTGTGTCTCTCTCTCTCTCTCTCTGTCTCTCTCTCTCTCACTCTGTGAGTCGTTGTTGTATTGCTTTGCCTGGCCGTAATTTAAACGTTTGAATTTGTGTTTGACAGTGTTTCAATTAAGTATATGACACAATAATACCACAATTTATATGCATTCCGTTGTTCCACAAACACACATACAAACATACACACACACATAAAACTATCAAATGCATTCAAATTGCACGCCAACTTTCAGTTTATGTATGTATGTATTTCCTCCACCTCGCCATTTCCCCTCACAATAAAGCTCTTAATGGAAATCACAATTTGCTACAATTTATGCTGCATACCTCGGGGAGTATCTGTTAAATCTTCATAGCAACAATTTCACGAATTTTTATGATCTATAAAGTAAAGTTTTATTTGACAATTTATAAAATATATAAATCAATAAAAATAAAATATTTAATAGCTACAATAAATTATACTTACATTTATCAGGCAGTTAAGCTGACAAAATAAAATAGATGTAGATCTAGCGAAAAATTGTGAAATTTAATGATAGAAAGAAATGTCTGTGTGTCAAGGCTTCTTCAAATAAAGTATGTCAAGCAACAATTTCAGCTGTTGTTCTGAAACTTCGAAACTTCAAAATGCCATAACTTCGTCAAAACTCATCTGATTTTAAAAAGTGAGGGCTTTTTAATCATAGTTTTGACCCTAGATCAATCGTACATTTAAAGTTGAAAACGAGATTTGAGGTCCGAGCATAAGTAAAAATTCAAGCCTGAAAATCGGTAAATGGGCATATGGGCATAGGTCGAAACTTCAAAATGCCATAACTTCGTCAAAACTCATCTGATTTTAAAAAGTGAGGGCTTTTTAATCATAGTTTTGACCCTAGATCAATCGTACATTTAAAGTTGAAAACGAAATTTGGGGTCGGAGCATAAGTAAAAATTCAAGCCTGAAAATCGGTAAATGGGCATATGGGCATAGGTCGAAACTTCAAAATGCCATAACTTCGTCAAAACTCATCTGATTTTAAAAAGTGAGGGCTTTTTAATCATCAGTTTTCGACCCTAGATTCAATATCTGGTACATTTAAAAGTTTGAAAACCGAGATTTTAGGTCCGACATAAGTAAAACGAGATAGGTCGAGCATAGCAAAAATTCAAGCCTGAAAATCGGTAAATGGGCTTGCATAGTGTGCCTGTCAATCGTTTAAAGTGAAGGTCCGCAGCATAAGTAAAAATTCAAGCCTGAAAATCGGTAAATGGGCATATGGGCATAGGTCGAAACTTCAAAATGCCATAACTTCGTCAAAACTCATCTGATTTTAAAAAGTGAGGGCTTTTCTAATCATAGTTTTGACCCTAGATCAATCGTACATTTAAAGTTGAAAACGAGATTTTAGGTCCGAGCATAAGTAAAAATTCAAGCCTGAAAATCGGTAAATGGGCATATGGGCATAGGTCGAAACTTCAAAATGCCATAACTTCGTCAAAACTCATCTGATTTTAAAAAGTGAGGGCTTTTTAATCATAGTTTTGACCCTAGATCAATCGTACATTTAAAGTTGAAAACGAGATTTTAGGTCCGAGCATAAGTAAAAATTCAAGCCTGAAAATCGGTAAATGGGCATATGGGCATAGGTCGAAACTTCAAAATGCCATAACTTCGTCAAAACTCATCTGATTTTAAAAAGTGAGGGCTTTTTAATCATAGTTTTGACCCTAGATCAATCGTACATTTAAAGTTGAAAATCGAGATTTTAGGTCCGCAAAGCAAATTCAAACCTGATTGGAGGGCTATCATAGTTTCTAACTGTCAAAATCATCGATTTTGTGAGGGCTATCGTCGACCCTAGTCAATCGTACATTTAAGTTGACAAATTGAGTGCGGAAGGCAAGTTAAAAATTATAGCCTGAAAATCGATATACCGGTATATGGGCATAGGTCGAAACTTCAAAATGCCATAACTTCGTCAAAACTCATCTGATTTTAAAAAGTGAGGGCTTTTTAATCATAGTTTTGACCCTAGATCAATCGTACATTTAAAGTTGAAAACGAGATTTTAGGTCCGAGCATAAGTAAAAATTTAAGCCTGAAAATCGGTAAATGGGCATATGGGCATAGGTCGAAACTTCAAAATGCCATAACTTCGTCAAAACTCATCTGATTTTAAAAAGTGAGGGCTTTTTAATCATAGTTTTGACCCTAGATCAATCGTACATTTAAAGTTGAAAACGAGATTTTAGGTCCGAGCATAAGTAAAAATTCAAGCCTGAAAATCGGTAAATGGGCATATGGGCATAGGTCGAAACTTCAAAATGCCATAACTTCGTCAAAACTCATCTGATTTTAAAAAGTGAGGGCTTTTTAATCATAGTTTTGACCCTAGATCAATCGTACATTTAAAGTTGAAAACGAGATTTTAGGTCCGAGCATAAGTAAAAATTCAAGCCTGAAAATCGGTAAATGGGCATATGGGCATAGGTCGAAACTTCAAAATGTCATAACTTCGTCAAAACTCATCTGATTTTAAAAAGTGAGGGCTTTTTAATCATAGTTTCGACCCTAGATCAATCGTACATTTAAAGTTGAAAACGAGATTTTAGGTCCGAGCATAAGTAAAAATTTAAGCCTGAAAATCGGTAAATGGGCATATGGGCATAGGTCGAAACTTCAAAATGCCATAACTTCGTCAAAACTCATCTGATTTTAAAAAGTGAGGGCTTTTTAATCATAGTTTCGACCCTAGATCAATCGTACATTTAAAGTTGAAAACGTGATTTAAGGTCGGAACAGCTGCTTGCGCTGGGTTGTAGAGCACAACCGACATATATCCACAGCCATAGGCATATGAACAAGTTCATGTGCATATGCCACAAGTTATGTGTCTGTGTATAGTACTTGTGCATTCAATAAATGCCTCAGTTAACTGTCAAACCAATAGCCCGACTCCAATTTTCAATTTCCAACAGTTTTCCCCCGTTACAAAATTGCCTGCATACCTCAGCTTGGCATGCAATTTTAATGTCCTCGTGCTTGTGTGTATCTGCCTGTATGTGTGTTTGTGTGTGCCTGCGTGAGTAAGCAGTCAGCAATGAGAACAACAAACAAACAACAAAAATAACAGTAACCACATTTTTGTGCCCAAGTTATTAATATGAAACTTTTGCCGTCATTTTGTTCATTGGAAACGTGCAACTTTGCCACATTTGCCAACTTTCGCCACCGTTTCAACTTGCCACCAACTTGCGCAGGCAACAGGCGCACCGCCAGCGTTCGCTCCGTGGGCTACAGCGATCTTTTCGTGCTGAGCAAAAAGGACATGTGGGACGTGCTCAAGGAATATCCAGCGGCGCGTGTGCGTCTCGAGTCGATAGCCGTCAAGCGGCTGGAGAAGTATAAGAAGGCGCCACTGGAGAAAGGTAAGGCCGTTAACATTGTTATGACCCACACCCTACAAAAACACACACAAAAACCCACTCGAAATTTGCCATTGAAATTAGAAGCGAATGATTGCGTTTACAAATACGAATTTGCCCCCTTTCGAATAACACAAATCGATTGTTTTGCCTTCCGTTGCTTTTTCCCTCCCTTCTTTTGGTTTTGCTGTGATCATTTTTGATTTTAAAACGCAGTCAAATACTTTAATGTAGTTGCCATGGGCCGCTGCCAGTCGACGCCGGGTCTGGTGGAGAGCTGTGGCCGCACCACGCTCGAGGACATGTGGCTGCCGCCGGCAACAATCTCAATGATGCATCAGGTGCAGCAACACCAGCAGCAGCAGCAACAGCAACAATTACTGCAGCAACAACAGCAGCAGCTACAACAACAACAACAACAACAACAGCTGCAGCAGCAACAACATTCACATGGCTACAGGTAAGTTTTGGGTTCTTTCACTGCTCAAGTTGAGCTTGCCAACTAAATACTTGCAGTCCACGCAGCTATGCGGATCATCTGGTGCGCGCCACGGACTCGCCACGATCGGTGAGTCCCAGCGCACATGGTTCCGAGGAGCGGCCACGCAGTCGCGCCACCTCGCACCACTCAATGAGGCCCCAGTCGCAGCCCAGCCATGGAGGTGAGTGCGACCTTTAAGTAATTCTGTGTCCACTAAATTCCTGAAAATAAATGCAATAAATTGTACTTATTAATTTGTATTTATTTTAAATTTTATAATTAATATGTTTTACCAAATAATTACTAAGATTTCAATCCTTTTATGTACTTGTCAGGCCACATATGCGACTCGAGCTCGCAGCTGGCAGAGTGCTATGGCGCTGGTGTTGGTGGCACCACGCCGCTGCTCGGCTCTCACGAGGCCTTGGAGGATGAGATCAAGCGATTGAGAGAGCGTCTGCATACGGTTGAATCGGAGAATCAGGCACTTAACACAAAGCTGTCACAGCAGCAATGGGACTTGGAGAATCGTCTGGCCGAGATTGAGATGCAAATCTGCGGCGTTTCATCGACATCGAGTGTGGATCCCGATAATGAGGCCGAGGAGCTGGAACGCAATCGCGAGAGTATCATATAACACGGGAGCGTGCTGCCCCATCAGCATCAGCCGATCGGTATGGTGTACATATCATGTTCCTCATGACTCCCATGATTCATTCGACAACCAAAAAAATGGAAAACGAATCAAAATGCGAATGCGACAACATAGCCTCATAAACATTTGCATCAATCTCTCTCTCTCACACTCCCTATATCTGTCTCTGTATCGCTGTATGTGTGTGTGCCACGACCACAACATTTGTCTTACATCTCTATGTATTTCACGCTCTCTGTCTGCCTGTGTGTGTGTGTGTGTGTGTGTGCGTCTGTGTTTGATTGTTGTGCATGCGGTCGAAATATTGCCAAATTGCCAATTTGCCTTACTAACTAAATGAACCCGACGCGAACAGGAGCAGCAGCTGCTAACACGGCATCGCAGGAGGACCAGCACCAGGATCAACAACCACCACAACAACAGCACCAGCGACGCATGCAACGCGCCAGCAACAATGCAACACAAACAACAACAAATGAACAGAAGACACGAATCAATGCCAAATATTGCTCGCTGTAGGACAAGAGAATAATGCTAAAGACGAGATACAAATGGAATGAGGAGAAGTTAATGCATATTGCAGGTTTAGCCAGACTTATTGATAGGCTAGTTTAGTATCGTATGCGGCTAGTGTTAGTTAATACCTCCCACACACACACACACACACACACACTCTCCCACACCCACTTAAAATGGCACTGCCAGAATTGTTTAGCCAATTGCAACGCTGAATGGTTTGCATAGCACAATGCAATATGTACATACTATTTATATAACGCTAAAGTTTAGCTATATCTAAATAATAATTAAAATAATACATAATATAAAACCCATTTGCTAGTTTAGTTCGCATTTTTCAGATTCCAACTTATAGCTAGTTTAAGATTTGTGAGGAACTTTTTAAATCTAAAAGCAGTGTATGTAAATTAGTGAGACATCGGAAAAGCTTTAATAGATATTCCGAGATAAATGAAAAAAAAAACTCAAATCGCTGATTGAGTTACCATATAATATGAAGATTAACAGCTCTAGTTGTAACCCTCTCTATATACCTAAAACAAAATTCAATACTAGCATATAAACATATATACATCTACAGCCATGGAGCTAGTTATATAAGTAGTCATCATTAGTCGATAGTTTTTTTGCTAATTTCAATTAAAACAAAAAAAAAAAACAAACATAAAATCAAACCAATTAATTATTCATGTACAAGTACGCGCATTGTATGTAATTTGCATTGTAAATATTTTCAATCTAAGGATTCAATTAGAATATATCAAAAGCTAAAACGATTATCTAAAACACAAAATTACTATAATAATTTAACTTAAATTGAACTAATTACGAGTATTAATGAATAATAAGTGTATTGTAATATTTGCTACATGTAATTGTAATTTGAACAAATTTACTAGATGTGTATATGGGAAACGATTTACTTTAAAATTGAAAATAATATTCAACAAAAAAAAAAACAAAACACATTTACGATATACCAACAAAGGATATTTGAAAAATATTTGTACTATTGGAAAAGAACTGCCACAAAATACAACAGACACCAAAAAAAAAACAAACAAAAAAAAAAAACATTATACACATTAATTACATCAAAAATCGAATAACAAAATCAACAAAAATGGGTTGAAAAAATGCGAAAACAAGAAAAACAACTGTCAAACAACTTTTAATGCAATATTATATTGTACTACTATATTAGTATATTGTATGAAATATGGCATTGGGTATATATTGGTATATGATAAATGTATATGTAATACGATATGGATACTCACAACTGACAGATCTAAATGTATTGTAATGTAGTTAGTTTGCCAAGCTAAACAAATGCTGAAATCACATTTGAGATAAGATTCGAAAATATTTGAATGATGAATTCTAAACGCTGTAGAGAAAGTTCTGTAGCAGAACTAAGCGATGATTTTGGTAAGCCCATAATATGGGAACGCACTGCAGGCTTAAGTGATCGAAGACCGAAGAATTTAGGTGTAAACTCTAGGAATAAATAAAAACTACTTAATTAGTTACCATTAGATGTGTACAAGAGAAGACCAAATAATATTTCACAAATTGTTCTGTGTCAACACAAATACATACACACAAACACACTTACACCCACACCTAAACACATTAACACACACACACACACAAATACACATATAAAATCTAAAAGTAATAATTACAAGTATATACGAGAAAAAATAAGCTATTAACTTAAGTGTATCAATGAGTATGCGATTGATTGATTGATTAATTGATTGAGTGTCTATAAGCCGCTAGTTAATGTGCTATTCAAGCTCCAGCTGCGAGCCATTCCCATGTAGAAAATAATGAAAAACTGAAATCAAACTAATTCACTTCATGCTGATGCCAAAATTAAGGAATTTCCACTCACACATTTTGTTAGCATTTTCTCTTAGATTTTTCTTCTTTTTTTTTGTGAAAAAGCAAAAAGCAACTACAATTATATAATTCTATTTCATAGTTTATACCTAATTGTATTGTACTTCGAAACATTATTGCAATTGATTATTATAAACAATGAAACATATAAAAAAAGAAGAAGTTTATTCATTAATATGCCTACATTAATAATAACAATAAACATTAAATGGGGTTTCATCTAAGACGAAATATGAAAATGAAAACGAGGATAAAAATGAAAAAATAAGAAATTACGCTAAAAGCTGTTGATGGTTTTTGATTTTTATTTAGCCAGTTAAAAAAAAAAAAGAAAACGTTATTTATGAATAATAAAATTAAATTTTATTGCTTCTTAGCATGCTGATACATAGCACATAATGCAGAAAGGGCAGAAAGCAGAAGCCGAGCGAATGGTCGAGCTGATCATATCTAAAATAAAAATAGAAACAGAGTATGTGAATTTTCACACTACCCACGGCTGTAGTCTGCAAATGTTTGTTGGCTTTTCTTTGGTTAACTCAAGTTTTTGTTAGAAAATATACAAGAAAATGAAGAAATGAAACTACATCGACTTGGTTGTGTTGTTGCTAATATAAATTAAAAGCTTTTGGCAATTTACGGGATGTTAAGAAATGGATGGATTTGTGTACGAATTGAGAAATGTGCTAAAATTAATTTCTAATTAATTTAATGCAGTGTACTATGAGAAAACCAACAACATTTATAGCTTTATTTTGTGACTATAAATTAATTTATTTATTTATAAGATTATACAATAAATTAATTCAGCATGACTTCATTCACAAGAAATCATAAAAACAAAACAAAACAACAAATGAAAAATACAGCAAAAAAAACCAAAAAATACAAAAAAAAATACAAAAAAAAACATATATAAAATCATTAATGGCATTTTTTAAGATAATATTCAGAGCAGTCAGCGCCGATTTGCAGAAAGTGAATCGAGCTTAGATAATACACCTGTATACCCAGATACTTATGTACTTATATGATCGTTCAAAGATCATAAACGAGAGCATTTTAACGCCGTGTGTGTTTAGCCACAAAACTGACAGCTATAGCGCAAACAAAGGGTAACAAAAAAAAACCGAAAAAAAACAAACAAATTAATGAAAAAAACGAACAACAAAATACACAAAAAACACTAAAAAATACAAATAAAATCAAAACATAAAAAATTCTTGAGAAATGAAAGAAAACGCATTGTTTCTACTTCTTCACAGTATGTTGGATCAGGGGCAGGTGAGTATGAAGGGAGCGCCAGTAATAGCTCAAGCTGCGTTTTATAATCAATAACTTTTGAAATAAGCCGCAGCCGCCAATACAAATTGTTCAATTATCAAAGAAAAACCACAGAGTCAGCGATAATTAACGTGCAGTCCATTAAAAAAAACGAACTATACAAAATAATCCCAAGAACCAAAATGCGTTTCGTAAACGGAAACGCCACGAAACTCGAACAACTCTAAGCACAACTGAGAAGTTGCTTAGCTGAGCTCTCAAGTGGCGAATGGAGAGCCCAAAACAAAAGCGCAACAAAGCTGGTAAGCAAAACAAGCAAAGATCGCAATGTACAAACGATGACGTACTAACTTGTCTTCCAGTTGCGGCCGAAAGCTTTTTAGCTTTGACTGGAAACCGTTTTTTTTTTTTTTTTTGTCTAAACTGAAACTTGGCTTAAAGCGCGCTCCGTTTGTTCAGTCGTTGTGAGCAACTCGTGCGCGTTGGACGTGTTTTTCCCAAAACAAAACAACTAAAAAAGGGCAACTGCAAACTGCAACCAAGCCGAACTCCCCACAACCCCACCCCGAAACAATCAACAAGCGCCGCAACCAGACAAACAACGAGCAAAGTGTAAGAAGAGGCAAAAGCGAGGCAGTAGTGAACAGCAACAAGTGCTTAACAAAAAAATTTAATAAAAACCTAACGAGAAATGCCATAAAAATAAATAAACCCTTATATAAAACTAACAATAACTGCTCAAGTGCACCTCGGTTTATGCCCCGCCCTTCGCTGTCGTCAACAAGCGTGTTCCTAACGTTAAAGCATAATTTTTAGATTTATGCATAACTTAAGCGTCTTTTTTAGCCAAGTTAAAATCACATTCTCAAACTCAAGTTATTCTCTGCCGTTTGCTTTGACTTCTGTTCCTCCACACGAGATTAAGCCACAGCTTCACGAATCTCAAGCGTTGCGTGCTGTTCTAGTTCCAAAGCCACAAATTAGGCAGTCATATATTATTCGTATTCTCCTGCTTCTTGTTATGATTATATACATACATAATATATATATACATATATATCGTGTTGGTTGATATCCATGTTAAACACGTGAACTAAACTCGGCCATGTGAACAAAGCAACGGCATAAATAATTATAATAATATACAACATCATAATATGGCCAAGAACGGACTAGTTTGTGGGGCGTGCAAATACCAAATACCAAAAGTCGCGCGAACGCGGGCGTTGTCTCTATAGTATTTCTTGTTGTGTATTTGCATTTTGCTGGCCCATTACGTAATGCCAGCCGCATACGACGAGCAGCAGATATAATAAAAACCGAAAGTTATTTTTTGTTATCTGAATCTGGTTTTTCGATTGGTTTTTAGTTTTGGTTTTAAGTGTTTCTTAACCGCTTTCAGTTGCAGTAAGTTAGTGGTAATTGGCCTGTTATGGACAGCCCGGCACACTGTTTGTTTTCGTTAGTGTTTCTGAACGGCCGCAGAGTCGAGTGTGTAAGGTAATGAGCAAAAATTAAATAAAGATTAAAAAGAGAAGAACAGCTACGACAACAACAACAACAACAACAGAATACTCGGCTGCGCTTTGGTGACGTCCAACGGCATAAATCAAATGACTGAAGTCACAAACTTGAAGCGCGCTTCAAGTGAGTGAATGCTTAAGTGTGTGTGTGTGTGTGTATATGCGTTCTTTACTATTTATGAACAGCAATAAATGCTGCCAAAAATAAATGCTCGTTTGCAAGCAATTCATAGGAAACTCAACGTTAATGAGCTGCCAGCTAGCCAGTTAGTTCAAGGCGCGTTCATCAGTTGTAGATAAATAATAGCTATACAGCTGAGATAGCATTTGGCAATGACAGCCAAAAGCATGAAAGACAATTAAAAGCTATTTGGATATATCGTGTGAAGTCAATAATAATAAAATTATAATGTGTGATTTAACGGATGTTTCGACTCAATCAAGTTTTCCTTTAAAAGCGAGTAAAACGAGACGATTTATTTTGATTAAATTTATGAATGAATTATGTTTCTTGTATTATCCATTTCCCGACTAAAGGTATACTCTAGTGGAGTCATTGTCGTATTTGCACAGAGATAGAAAACCTAGTAATCAGAGTCATTTTTATAAGCTCACTAACAAATGGAATGCATTTAAATTAACGTGAAATACATTTCTGTTTTACAATTTTATAAGTATCTGTGAATGGTAGTTGACTAAACGTTCATTCACAACCGCGTTCATTCACCATTTCAAACAGTTATCTGCTCTGATGAGTGCTTTCCCAAAAACTGTACATTTTCATACCATATGAGCATAATTACTTTAAGCCATAACTGACTTTTAGCCCACACCAAAGTACATAATTACTTCGCGGCTACAGTAGAGACTCCTTATTATTTTCGAGAATATTTTACACAGTTTCGCGTTAGCTGCAAGCATTAAAAGTGTCGTAACATACATTCTTCTGTATCACATAATAAAATCATTCACAATTCAATGCGCATTTGTCGCTTGCTTTGGCACAAATCAAACTTGAAACCTCGCCCACGTTTAGAACGAGGCGTTGAACCACCATAAGCACCACAACACATCAGCTCCATTCTCATGTGGGTGCCACTGCTGATGGTGATGACGACTACGACTCTGCTCTGGGGTTATATGTGTGTGGGTGTTCTGGCAAGGCGAATTTCGGACAGCTAAATCGAATCGAATCAGAAAATTGTGTAAAAATGCCACACTCAAAAGAAACAAATAATAAAATAAGACAAAAAAAATGGAGAAAAAAGCCACCTACACATGCAATTCATGATATCGTTGCGTTGTGCAAAATCAAACAAATATATACAACTTGGCCATTTTCAGTTTGTCCAGACTTAGTTGCTAAGTTTAAAATATTTTCAGCTGCTTACGTAATGTAACTGGCATGGCCCTAAAACTAAAACTGGGCGTGTACCCAAATGTATTGTTCGGCCTAAACAAGCTGCTTGAGTCACGTTAAAGATGTTAACAAACAACAAATGCAACAAAAACTACAAGAGTAAATAAAAAAAACGAACTGTTGTATAAAAAACGGCAAACAAATGAGGCAACTAGCCAAACACTTTCGTTAACTGTTTGCTCTCTTGACCAACTGTGCAAACTAAGCATTGCCTCAATTGTAGTTGTTGTGCAGTTGACTTCGGATCTAGAGTTGAAGTTGTTGTTGAAGTTTCTGGCCAAAACTGTGCCCATTCCCATGACCTTGCTAACAAGTGCTGCCTCTGTCCCAGTTAATGACTCGATTTAGAACGCGTGCTCATTAACTACAACTAATTACGGCCAGGTTCATTGCCAATGTCAATTGCAACCACATGACATCAGCAGCAACAGCAGCAGCAGCAGCAACAACAGATTTCAATTGACATCAGTTCAGCTGAGTTAACTTCAGTTCAGTTTAGTCATATACACTCATGCACATTCCACATGTGCGAGTACATAAATCCATAACTCATTTCGCTGGCAACCTTATCGCTTTTACAAACAGTTGACCGTTTTTTTTTTTTGCACATGTGGAATTCACTTCCAACAATTTGCTGTCTATCTAAATTTATGCAATTTTTGCAACGCCATTCGTAATGTAATTGCATATACCCTGTTGCCATTGGATTATTTAAGAATACAGAGGGTATCATTATGTTGGCCAGCAGGCAACAGCGACCTTTTAATGCACATCGTAGATACGATCTTGCCTTTATATATACAGCCATAAGTTTGTGTGTTGGTACATATGTGTTTACTCAGATTAAATTCATGAGCGAGAAAATGTAAATTCTTGTTTACTGTCGTAAACATGTAAAAGTTTTATTAACGTATTGCGTAATGCGACTCGCCTAAAAGAACTCCCAATTTTCGATATTCAGAGTGTGGCATTGTAATCCAGTGTTGCATACATTTGTAATCATTCTGATTCAGTTTAACAATTTCGATATAAGATACCGATGTTTAAATCTAATCTTAATCATATAAAATACATTTAGTTGCTTACAGGGTATTCCCACAGTTGAGCACTCTTGACAATATTATTCTTATTTGTTTTCAATCAGTATTTTGTTGTACGGCAACTCACAGCTCAGAGCTCAACTTGTCGCGATTCCATTGAAGATGCGTGATGTCATCATCATCGAAATAAAGTAAACACGTTCAACGAAAAAATTGTTTCTCAATATGCACAATAAAACAATTTTGGTGTTTTGAAATGTGAGCTCCTCAGAAGATGATATATTGGAATGCGAGCTAGCTGTTGGCATAGTAAAACTGTGCAAATACGACATAGTAAACCGGATATCCGATAATTAAGGCTTTCTGCACATCTGACGCCTCGTCGCCTTCTGCCAAAATGCAAATGTCGGCCAGCTTTTGAGTAGGGAAGACCCCAAAGCAACCACAATTTGTATTTGGCATCGCTCACTAATCGACTTATCAAGTGGCCAATTAGCAATTAGCATTGCAAGTAGCTTTCAATTTGGCCGGCCAAAAATGCCAGTGGTAAAAGCGAGTGAAATTTTGTCCACAATGCGATCAATGGCGCGCAGAGAATTGCAATTGTCTGCATAACTACATGTGAGAGTTTCAGCTCCCACATTTTGAGGCACAAACTGCGTCACAAACATCGTCGTCTATGGTCGCCCATATCGCCTATGGGCTGTAAGCAGAAACCTTGACGGCCTTCTAAGCTCGCTCGTCGCGGTGGCTGTTGTGAAAGACTTACAGTTTCCTACGCTGCTCCAACAACAACCACACACGTTTTTATTGTATTTCTATTTTTTATATACATATACATATACATATATACATATATTTTTTTTGCTTTGCGTTTTTTATATTTTTTTTTTTTAAACTCTGCCCACCGCACCGAGATCGCAAAGTTTGTGTTTTTGCGGCGAAATTCCAAACTAAGTGAATTATTTCTTCTTTTTTTTTGTGTGTGTTTATGTGTTTTTTTAGACTCTTTTTTTCAATTTTCCTTTTGGCTCGTTTCGCTTTGGCTTGGAACGAACGTTGCAAACCAGTTTTTCTATAGCCAGATTCGGATTCGGATTCGCATGCCCACATTTTTGTAGCTGTTGTTGTTACTGCTGTTCTGATTTGAGCGAGCTTTAAGCTCGGACATGACGTCATTGTTTTTGCACTTATTGGCTGGTTGTTTGTTTTGGCCCAAAGCAAGTGGCTCCAATGTGGCAGCAACTCAGTTCGCATTGGGCAATGATCGCGTGCGTTCGGAAATCGAAATCGAAATCGCAACGAATCGCAACGTTACCCAATTAACAACTTAATAGAATTTATTTTTTTTTGTTTATCTTTCGCTATACGCAGCCATTAAAGAAACTAAATCAAAAACAATGAAACAATTGCGAGCCGCAGCTGCATGAAACTGAGGCAAGCCCAAACGCAACGAAAGTGAAGTGAAGTGACGAAAAGTGAGCGCCGCCACAATGGACGTCAAAGATATCAAGGGCGCCAAGGTGACGCACGCGGGTCTGCTCAAGCACAACACAGATGGCACCACCGAGACACAAAAGATCACCCATGCCGGATTGGTGGCACGCAGTCCCGAGGGCACCGCCGCCAAGGGCATGAATATACGCGGCAACGAGGATCTGTGGGTCGAGATCCAAGCGAATACATTTCGCAATTGGGTCAACGAGCATTTGCGCGAGACGGGCATGCAGGTGAGTCTACACTCGGAGAAATAAATGAGTCATAGAAATTTGAAATTATTTTTGTTATCACTCGGACAAAATCAATCGGTTCTTTCCAAGTATAGCTGGGAATGTATATAATAGACAAGGGTTGGGCTTCCATGATTATATAATAATTGGCGCTCGATCGTGCGCAACCGTCAACAACAATGCGATGCTTGGTTACTCAGTCAATGGGTCGGGCAGCCAATAGAACTATCGATTACACGCATATATAGATACGTTGTTGCTTGGCGTTTCGAGCAGGGCCTGCATACGGTTAGCACTTTGGCTTTGACAGGTGGCTGCAACTCTTCCGCGAGGCATAGAAGACAGCCTTAAATGGTCGCACAAACCACCCTGTACAGTCAAATCTCTCAACTCATTGTCGCCCACACATGCGAACATACGCAACGCCCACAACTTAAAAGCAAGTGCGACGACTTCAATGGCAACAGTTACTTACTTAAGCTGTCGCACCACTTGAAGGCGACATTTTAAATGCGTCGGTCAGTAATTACAAAATGGCATACAAAAGCAATCGCAGCATGCATTTCATTAGTAGATTTGAAAGCAGCAGCTTTGCCTTTTCGGTTTTCGTTTCTCACACAACTGAACTGGCCATATTTGGGCGCTTGAATGCCAAGGCCATACAGCTCACAATAACATATGTGTGTATGAATGTGTGTGCATCAATAAAATCAGCATCGCTTGACTTACAAAACAAAAGTCAGCGACAGATTTTTCAAGTTTCGTGCATAAATTTGTAGAGTCAAATAAAATGAATGATGAGCCGAGTAGCTAGGGAGCTGGGGCAAGGTCACAGCCCTCCAAAATGGGTATGGTTCGCTTGGCGAGTCAACAGCAATTCGAAAGCAGCACTAATTGAGCTTGAGCAGTGTGCTGCCAGCCTAAATTAAGAGCCTGACCGCTATATTTAGGTCAAAAGTGCCAAATTGAGACTTTCAAGTGTGCATTTTATATTCTAGCCAATGCGCATTTACGGCCAATGAAATTGCAATCAACTTTAAGTGTCATTCTGCTTGTCAAACACACAAAAAATATATGTTACAAGCCCCTGCTTAGTTACACAAACAAGTGCAATTCATTGTCATTCTCATCATCATTCACAAAAACAGAATGAGAAAATTATGCTTTCGTCTCTTATTGACGGTAATTTTTGACGGCATAATAATTTAAAAAAAAAGCAAGCAGTTTTAATTAATGGAATTCTGTGGGAATTAGTTTAAGCTTGAATATGTCAATGCTCTACTCTTGTTTTAATGAAATAATCAAGAATTTGACACCAACAATCCATTGATAGGGGCCTAGAAATAGAAACAGTAGCCACATATCTGATTGCATAATATTAACTAGTAAATAGAAGCGTGTAGTTGTTGTAGCTTTTATCGATTAACACAATCTAATATACATGAGTGGACAAACTTTTAGAAATTCAAAACAAAATTGGCTTGCCCCACAAACATATATGCACAATGCACACATTTCTCTCCAGGATATGCGAGATAAACTTCTCACATGGCAGACAATTGGAATTTATGAGTGCATGCTGATAGCATCCACTCTCGCATATATCGTAAAAAGTCAAAAGACTTGCAAAATTTCAACAACAACAACAAGAAAAGAACAACCCCTACTAACAACTGGCAGTCAGAAGAAAAGTGGTGCTCCTGTTGTTTGGCAACTATGTGCGAGATTTTTATGGCCATCCACAGAATATTTTGTGCGAGGGCACACGAACCAAAAAAAAAAAACAGCAACAAACACGCGATTGTATCGCCGACTGTGCTGACAGCTCTGAGATAAAAAGCTTTATGTCAAATGCTAAAATTGCAAAGACGCATGCGGAGAAAGCCAACAGTAGATCCAGGGCTCGACATGGGAGTGTGTGTGTGGGTGTGTCTGCCAGCATTCCGCCCAAGGCATACATATATTGCAAGCCCATTGAAGGTAGCTCTCGACACGCCCAATGTGGGCCATAACTAGCGGACTTCTCTATAAGTATGCCTATTATTGTCGTTGCTGTTGTTGTTGTTGTTGTTGTTTTACCTTTACTGTTGATTGGCCATTATGAAAGTTGGCAGAGGTTCATGCATAGCTTCAAGCAGACAATGCTAATTAACGCCCATTCAAAGAGACAGAGACCCGCATCGGCAAATTGTTACAATGAATTTCGAACAACATACCCAAAACCAACGAACAGATAAACAAATGTGTTTCTATTTACTTTGTGACAGGTGCACGACTGGGCAACCGACTTTTGCGATGGCACCTGTCTGTGTGCCTTGGTCGAGAATTTGCAGACGCGTCCGTTGAAGCCATCCTGGAATCGTCGTCCGGCGAATCAGCATCATTATCTGGAGAATGCGACGACCGCCCTGAAGTCCATCGAGGCGGATCACATTAAGCTGGTGAACATTGGCAATGTCGACATTGTCAATGGCAATGTGAAGCTAATTCTGGGCCTGATCTGGTCCCTGATTGTCCGCTACCAGATTGGACGCAGCAAGTTCCCACCGCGTAAGCTGATGTTGGCCTGGCTGCAGGCCGCTTTGCCGGACTGCAAGATCACCAATCTGACCACGGATTGGAATAGCGGCGTTAATCTAGCCGCACTGCTTGACTACTGCCAGCCGGGTCTGTTTCCGCACTGGCGCAGTCTTGATCCTAGTCAGAGTGTGCGCAACTGCACCAATGCCATGAATCTGGCGCAACGCGAATTCAATGTGCCCAAGGTGCTCGAGCCGGAGTATCTGGCCTCGCCCTGGCTGGACGAGCTCTCCGGTATGACGTATCTATCGTACTTCATGAAGCCAGGTGGACCCGGCTACAATGCCACAATGCGCTGGGTCAACACGCAGGTCAAGGATCAAGTGAAGAACTTTACGGTGAGCCTATAATTTAAATCTTATTTATAAATATCGCTTCTCTTTGCGAGTTTCATAGTTTCAGTTTATGTTTTATGCCAAACATTGCCAAATGTCAGTCCGTCAGGGCCATTGTTGTAGAAAACGTCAATCAAATTAATGATAAAATGCTAACATTTAAAAATGCATTATTGACGCTAAGGTATTTTAAATTTAATAAATTAACAAGCAGACTTTCATTTAAATATTGTATCTCCATGCGATTTTCATGGACTCAATTAAAGCATGCAAATTTTCATGTTATTTTAGACCATGCTATTTTCTTGTACATGTATGTGCTCAAAAAGAGCGTGGAAGATGTGTTGTTTTATGTTAAACATTGCAAAAAGTTTCTGCAGCCAGGGCTATTATTGCAAACTAATAGAAAAAAACCAAAAAAAAGATTTATGAATACATAATGATAAAATGCTAACATTTTAACATGTGGTTTCCACATTTAATTTGTACCTATGCTGAAAATTGTTTCAGTTTTCGAATAATATTGACAGTCTGATTTTTTACCTTATCCTAAATTCAGTTTATCTAACTTTCTTAATAATTATGTTAATATAATGAAATTTTTGTTATATTGTGAAATCCTTAGTTTTGTGATATGACAAATTATCTGCTCTCTCTCTCTCTCCAACTCCAACTCCAACTCCAACTCTCTCCAATGCTAAAGTGACACTTTTAATTGTGACAATTGCAATTCCCTTGTATAAATAATTAATTTAAAAAAAACACTCATTAAAGCTTTCTAAATGAGATTGAAACAACTTTTTATGTGCTGCGCACTTGTTGGCTTGCTACCAATAATTTTCCATTATTCATTTTGTCAATGTCAATAGCAAATATCTAAATTGCGCTGTCAATATTCGAGCACATATTTTGTAAGCACATGAAAATAGAGTACTATGCGAGAAAGTATGCTTTCAGCATGAGCACTCACATAATGGGATTGTTCAACACTGCCTGCGAGCACAATTGTTGGCCTTTAATTGCACAATTGCGCAATTGTTTTGTAATTGGTTTATTTATTAATTGGCTTCGTATTCGTAGAGCGACTGGAACGATGGACGCGTGTTGTGCGAAATCATTAAGGGACTGGGCGGCTCGGCCCCGGCGCCCGATAAGCTGAGCACCGATCCATTCCACTATGAGAACAATATACGCAAGGCTGTCGATGCTGGCGCCAAGCTGGGCGTGCAGCCCATATTGACACCCAAGGATATGGCCAATCCGGAAGTGGAGCATCTGGGCATCATGGCGTATGCGGCGAATTTGCAGTGGGTGACGCCACGGCCCCCACTCTCCGACTTGGTTAACGTCTATCTGGAGAGCACTTCCGGCCGTGTGGGCGAACCGGTATGTACTTGCCTTGGCAGCAGCCGTTGCTCCTGTTGTGAAACGCATTAATGCTTAATAACCATTTCACACGCAGATGCATTTCCGCATCGATGTGCTGTCGCGAGACATCAGCCTGAGCTCGGTGCGCTGTCACGTGGTGCCACCATCCGGTCAACCCGGGCAGCCGGTGCGCCTGAATGCGCATGGCGAGGGCGTCTACGTGCCGGAGCGCTATGGCATGCACGAGATTGTCGTCGAAATTGGCGAGGATAGCCTCGGAGGGCACTTCTTCCGCGTGCTGCCGCGTCTTATGCAGGTGGCGCCACCAGGAATGGCACCATGCGCCCTGGGCAGCCTGGTCGAGGTGCTGGTGAATGCAACGGGTGCACCGAAGACGGAGGACATTCTGGTCACGGCTGTGTCGCCCACGGGCATCTCGCACAATTGCCCACTGAAGAAGATTGACGAGGGACACAGTGCCATATTCAAGCCGGATGAGGCGGGAATCTGGGAGATAGCCATCACATACCAGGGACGTCACATCCAAGGCGGACCCTTCACCTGTGCCGTGTTCGATGCCTCCGGCGTCTCTGTCCATGGGCTCGATGGCGCCATGCCGCTACGTGCTCACACTTTCGAGGTGGATGCGCGCGGCGTTGGCGTCAACGGGGAGCTGCATGTGGACATTGTCCATGACAAGCACTCGCTGGTCTGCTCCGTCGAGAAGATCGTCGAGAACAAGTACCGGGTGACCTTCATGCCGCGCCAGAATGGTAAATATCGCGTTTACATCTACTTCAATGGCTACGATGTCAAGGGATCGCCCTTTATGTAAGTCGAGTCTGGCTTTGACTTTGAATATAACTGTAATTTTTTCCCCTGCTCAATTATAATCCTGCAGCATGCGTGTGGGCACCAAGGGACGTTCAGGGAAGACGCGCAGCAGTCCGTTGCATGAGAGCAAGCATCGTTCGGAGAGTCCCTCGATGCACTTCATCTCGACAACGAATGCAAGGCACAATGATTATCGCAATGCGTCGCTCTCTCGTCGGGATCTGCACAGTCACAATACGGCAGAGCGCACGAGCAGCTATTCACCGCAGTATTCACCCAAGCTGGACACAACCGATTATCACAGCTCCAGCTCCAGGTACTACAAGCGGGAAAGTGAGGTAAGTTCAACCTGAGCACGTCTCCAGTTCATCATCTATTGCGCGCGGCACTCGGGCTCCTTGTTAATGCTTTGCACACTCACATCAAAATTGAATATTTGGCTAACATACACACACACACACAACCAATCGCCCCTTGACTCCCCTTGACACACACTCAAAATTGCATTCGACAGGAGAACCACGGCTCCCCCACACCTCCCCTGACAACAGCAACAACTGGCGGTTCACCCACGGTGAAATATCTAAACTCCGCCGATCTGTATACGGAAACCGTTGGCGCTCGTCGCGACTCGAAGACCTCGAATAGCAGCTCGACCAAGAACGATTACTACTACGACAAGGAGAATGAGCTCTATAGTCAGCGTCGGGGCATCAGCAAGCCCACGTTGGCACCGCCTCGCGAGGAGCGCGACCTGACCGCCACAAGCAACATGCAGAGCAGCAGCAGCAGCAGCTACCAGCGGCATCAGCAGCACCAGCAGCTGACGCACTCGCTCAGTCCAATACCTAGTCCCACACTCAATGTAACTAAATTTTGTTTGCTCGTTTATGTCGCAAATCCTTTAAAACTTTTGCTTTAATTTTATTTATGTGTCTTGCTGCTGCTATGTTGAGCAACTCATCTAATCTTTAATATTTTATCTCGCAATCTCCTTTAGACGCGCTCCAGCGAGATGCATTCGCACAGTCCGCTGACCATCAAGACATCCAATCAGTATGAGACCTCCACGCGCAACATAAGCAGCAGTCCGCGCCACGCCTCCGCATCTCCGGTGCAGCGTTATTCACCAAACAATGCCTACATCAGCACAGCCACCCATCGCATAGGAAGTCCGGTGACCAGCACCTTGAACAAGGTAAACAATTGCAAATCCCGGGGCATTTACAATGGTGTTAGCAGGACTATTAAATGGTGTTTACACCACATTTGTAACTCGCTAAGGGATATATATTATGTTATATATATATATGTTTATATATGTTATTTCTTGTTCAATTACAGAACGGCTTCGAGTCGACACGCGTGGAGAAATCATCGACATACAAGTCCACGTCGAACTATGTGACCGATTCGAATGTGCGTGCAAGTCCTTCGCTGTATGGAACGGCGGAGCGAATGCGTCGCATTGGTCCCCCGGAGCCGCGCATCGATCACTCTTCGAATGTGCGCGTCTCCTCGATAAAGCCGGCGTCGGCGCGTCGTGATAGCTGGGATGTTATCAATAAGACGAAACATATGCTCTCGCACAATTCGCTCGAGTCGCTGGCGAACATGACCGAGACGCAGCTGAACACGGAGCTCAACTACACACGCCCCGATCTGGACAATGAGACACAGCGCAATACACAGTACAACAAGTTTGCGTTGCACAAACAACAGCAGCAACAACAACAGCAACAACAACAGCAACAACAACAGCAACACCAACACCAGTTGGACTATCGACGAGACTCCCCCGACGATGGGGAGCGCTACAAGTAGGATCTCATGCCTATAATGTATCCTCTTATCTTTCACTAATTGCTGTTCCGTTCTGCAGACCCAGTGCCATTACCGTCAAATCACACTCGAATAATACATACACGGACAGATCTGGCGGGTATACGAAGACCGTTAAGGAGTCCAGCGAGCATGTCGTCACGGAGAGCAATGGCCACAGTCCGGGCACTGCCAACAACAATTCCGGCACCGGTTACGGTTATAGCTCACTCTCCCGATTTCGTCCAATAGACAGCAATGCAACAGGTGCTCGAGCCATACGCGTACAGAATATACCGAATGGTTCGATTGGACGACCCGTAGAGTTTGAGATCGATGGCTCCAAGGCCGGTTCAGGCAATCTGGAAATACTTGTGAATGGCGGCCGGGTCACATCCTCGGTACGGTCGCTAGGTGGCCAACGATTTATAGCCAGCTTCACGCCCCACGAACATGGAACACACACCGTGCAGATCACTTTCAATGGAGAAACGGTCCCAGGTGAGTTCACAATAGATTCTACGCTAAGCAGGAAATTATCACGTGTTACGTAATAGGAGTACCAGGCGTGGGTGCAGCTAGCTTATAAGTCGATATCATCGGGTACGGCATTCTTTTGTAGCTATTTTGTACCCTAATCCAAATTGGGCATGCTTGCTTGACTGGCATTTTTGCTGATTGAAGCAGATTTTGAAGTGTTTACTTAGTTTCACAACCGAAATGATTAATGAACATGATTTGAAAGAATCAGATTGCCTGAAACTGTCTCTATATATATCAATAATTAACGACACTAAAACAATTATGAAGGTAGTGCTTAGATGTATGTAGTTTTTTTTTAGAAAGGTTGATCATAATTATTTCGATCTTTTAATATTATTCAGAATCTTTTGAGAACTAATGCTTAGCAGTGCTTAGTTTCAATCATTATTACACGTGTCTTTTAACTTTGATCGCAACTTACCAAATCAGAACATTATTTTAAAATTAAATTTTTTACTTATACATTTATTGGTTCACAAACATCGTAATCAAAAAATGACACAACTGTCAAGCAAACATCAAACCACAGTGCGGCGAATTCACTTGGAGAGAGCCAACTGTGTGCACTCTCTCTCTCTCTCTCTCTCCTGCTCTCCCTCTTGCTCTCTCTCTGCTCTATCGCAGCAGATCACTTGTTGCAGCGCTTACTTTAGCTCACCTGCCGCATTCGGAGCGCTCGTTAACGCTCCGTTGCGCTCAGCCCGACGCTCTGAGCGCGACCTGCTGAACGAGTTTTCGATGTGTTTTGGGTTCGCTGCTCAGAGTCGCGTTGGCAGCAGTCGTCAGTCATAGATCGCATTTCGAACATAACTGACACGTTGGCGTCCCGAACATTGCGGCTCGCAGCGGTTAAAGCCAAGAAAATTATTTAACAGAGAGAAAAAGAAAAGAAAAGAAAAAAGCAAACGAATTCGTGTGTTTGTGCAAAACGTAAAAGAAAAGAATTGTTTGTAATCAAACACAACAAACGAAAAGATTGTCAAACGGTTAAAAGAATTCCCAAAATAAAAAAATGCAAGAAATGAGAAGTTTCTCTGTGGAATGTTAACCAAATCGAATACATTTTTTGTTCGTGAGATTTCTATGGCAAATATGCTAATATTTTCAATGCGGACGTCGCGATCCCGTTGTCGTCTCAAAAAAACTAAGTTGCCCTCATCGCATTTTGGTCTCTGTTTGTTGTGTCTGTGTGTGTGTGTGTGTGTGTTGCGTGTGTGGGGGGCTAGCTATGACAGAAAAAAAAACTGAAATACAACTAAAACCAGTTTAATGAACTTTTAAGCTGAACAATTTATTCAATGGGTCTAAAGACAGCTGCGGCTGGGGCTGCTGTTTGGCTTAAAGGTTGACTATCCGCTAAAAATCAACGTCAAATCGCTGAAAAACTGTCGCCTTGCAGCTTGCAATGTTCAATGAGTATGTGTGTGAGTGTGTGTAAGTGTGGCCGCCATTTTGTTTCGTTTCGTGCTTGCAGCATGCCACAGCCGCAATTGGGCTCGTTTATTGGCCAAGTTAAAGGCCCCTCACATAATCGAGCGACAAGCGAGCGAGTTCAAGCCAAAGCTCATAGATACAAACACACAGACAAATATATATATATATATATGTGTATCTAGACTTGCAACGCGCACATTGCAGCAGCAGCGGGAAGTGGTGTGCATTTTTATTTGGCTTTGCTCGCCGTTTGCTTTGCGATTTTCAATCTGCTGTCGTTGTTTTTATCGTTGTAGTTGTATATATGGTTCAAGGCGCACTTGTTACATGCCTTTGTTGGCCGTTGCAGAAGGAAGTTGCACGCTGTCTCATGACAAGCCACAAAGTACAACAGATCCAACAGATACGACGCATACTGTTTGCCATTCCATTTAATGCGGCTGCAGCCCAAAACCCGTTGGGATAGGTTGTCAGTCTGTTGTTGGTGCTGCTGCGGCTGCTGCTGTTGCATGTACAGGTAGACGTACATACCACGTATTGAAAGGCGTGCCACAGGTATGCGAGAGATCGAGGCCCAGCCACAGCAGATTGCAATTTCTTTTGCTTGTCTCTCTGCCAGTTACTTTCCCACTGACTTGACACAACACAAATATTTGAGCGGACATTTCGTTTTCGTTGCGTTGCGTTTCGTTTTTTTCACGATTTTTTCCCTGCTTCTCGCATAATGAGTGAGTTGTAGCCACACCTCTTTCGCTGGCCAACTTTAAACTGTAAACATTGACGAGCGGCGAGCTAAGCTGAGCTGAATTGAGCTTTTACCTCTGCCACTTATGGCCATTTCCGCTGTCCAACATATTGGCATACATGACCAATTTCACATTGCTCCCCCCGGCGGTACCTCTCTCTCTCTATCTATTTATATGTATATTTCTTGTGATTTTATGGGGCTCACTCAAAGTGAAATTTTTTGGTAGCTGCACAGAGAGCGCAGGGGTAACTGGTTTTTAAACGACGCTCAACATTAAAATAAATACCGAAATACGCAATTACAACCAATAATAAATTACAAATTGTTTCGCGACGGCCGCGGAAAATGTTGAAAAACGCGATAAAAACGTGCGCGATTCGTGATTTCTGTCGAACAACATATTTGTGCAGTGCTCGGCGAATGTTAAATAATGCGAAAGATAATAAGAAAATAAGCATGTTTTCGCTCTTTATTGTAAAATGGTTTTGTTGAAATTCGCAGTGCAGCATTTAATACAACACAACATAATATATACATATATAATACACAAGTTTTAAATATATAAATAAATAAATAAATAAAGCGTATAACAAGTCGCTGACATAATCGCAGCGCGTTTTACAACTTGAAATTTGAAGTGGTTCAAGTTCAGACGTGCCGCCCGCTTCTTCAGCACAATTGTGAATTGATACACAAAAGAATAAAGTCGAATCACGCGATTTCAGCTAAACATCTTGCACTGCCCAACCACAACAGAAACCGTTCCAGCAACAACAAAAGCCACGCTGCCAACGCTCCAACGCATCGTCAGCAGCAACAAACAGTCACCGCAAAACGTAAATTACAAATCGAATGGCCAAAATAAATTCGTAGATACACAGACACACATACACATAAATACATAGATAGTTTAGCTTAGTAGTAACGGTCGCTGTCAGAAATTCTAACTTTGCTGTTGGGGCGACAGCTGCTGGCCATCTAACGGTTTCCATGCCGCAGTCACGTAACCGATTTCATATACGCACACATATACACACACACGCACACACATATCATATGCATATTGAATAACAGCATTCAGCTATCTAGTTTTAACTGCACTTGTTCTCTTGGCTGCATGCCGGAAAACTTGGTCACCACCAGCGACAGCAATCTCGCCGATTAACAAAGCCGGGCCGACAAGACTGGCCAACAACAGGTGGTGCTGGCCATACTGAATACTGAATACTCTTTTCGTGTGTGCCAACTACACGGCAAGTTGAACCAATCTTAAAAGTAGCATTGTCTTGTTTGACAATCACAAGTTCAAGATCGAGCGTTTATAATCCTATTAATTATTCTGTATATCAACAGTAGCTATGAAATTCTATTGGCCAAATTTTAAAGCCATCTCGGTGGCATAAGCTACATAAATCAGCCTTAACAAAAGTCCAGGTCAATTCGCTGTTAGATTAGAAGAAGAGAATGCGAATAGAGTTCAAAGAAATTGCAAATATTATCTTGAATTGCTTTTGATAATTGTATACTTATATTTGTTTTTAGTGCAGAAAAAATTGCACGGATGAGCTAAATTCAAGTATAAATTTGCTCATTTTTTTAGCTGATATTTACCTCAACCTTACATACTTGATTTAAAATGCTTTTAAGATATGGATTTGACAAAATACTGTTTAATTTTATAAATAGTTCAACACTTTCTGGGCCAATATTACGAATGGACTTGAACTAAAAATAGGTCATCACTCAAAACTATAAAATTTTCCAAAAATGTATTTATGTTTAATACGTGTATTTATATTCAGGTTAAAGTCGTTCCTATGCCAAAACCATATGTTAAATGGAATGCTATTGAAATGAAAAACATTAGAATAAATTTGTGAAACTTTAGCTTGACAAACGACATATTCCACTAATATAACGCTGCAGAGGTAGTTAAGAAAGCCAAAACAACAACTAAAACTAAGACCGTTATTCGCATACGCAACCAGAGTTCGAATTCGAGTTTGAATTCGAATTAAAGTTAGAGTTCGAGCTGCAGGCTCTTATCTGCAGCCCGTGGAATGTGGCAATGACTACGCCGACTTTTATTAATGAGCATGGGAAACTTTTACTTGATGCTGGCGAGGTCTATGCGATGGCTGGCCCTAACTGTTGTTAGCACACAGTTATGTGGTGTGCAGGTGATAAATATTGGCACGAAATGTGCCAACACACTCAAAGAACATTATTCAAATTTGATCTATTGGTAGTTGGCTGGAGCAACAGTTTTTTTTTTGCCGAGTTGTGAGTTCAAGTTTTCAGTTTCAATTTTGCAGCAGAAGTTTCCCATGGCGAGTCTAGCAGTCAAAAAAAGGTTTTTGACCATGTTACGTTCAACGATTTTCGCAAGGCAAAAAAAAAACTAAACAAAAAGTGCCAACTCAAATCGTGTTTAGAGCAACAGCGCAACAGTTTGATTTTCCAATGAACTGAGGCGACGGGACGGCAATGGCGATGGCTGCTTTAGCAATTTTCATGGAAAACCATAAAAAGTGGCAGCGGCAGTATCAGCTACTGTTGCAACTGGAACGAGCGCTAAAAGGAAAAGTGCAGCAGCCAACAAACAAAAAAACATGAAAGAGAAATGTGTGGAAAGTTGCGAATAAAAGTAAATTTTTGCGCCAAGCTGCAACAACCCAGCAACAACAATCGTGCAAATCAATAAAAGAAAATAAGCAGAAACCCAAACATTTAACGAGCTGCTTGTAATTGCCAATTGCAAGTTCAATTCGCTTGTTGCCAGCCGCCTATCTCTGCCCCGTTTCAACAACTATTGCAGTTTAAGTTTAACTAACTTTTGCCAATTAATGTGCCATAATATGATGATTGTCTAAGCATTTGCAACAACTAATTGCGCCACAAATGCAGATACGGTTGCAGCAACATCGGCTATAATAGCTTTGGATATATTTGTTCAGCTTCAGAGTCAGATGCAGATCTAAATAGGCAGCTCAAGATACGCGCTTGTAATCCGCACTCATCCAACTATCAACGAGGCGGCACAAATTGCGTTTGCTGTAGCAATTGCGACAATTATAATGAGAGACAGCGGGAAACAATGCGAAACGCAACTAGAAATCTTGTTGTGACTTGTTTAGCGAGGGTTGCTTATAAAATGCACTGCATTTGAGTTGAGAAAACGGGGCAACTTATTTGAAGATACATATATTCTTTTGGACACATATTTAAATAAATATAATAATTCTTTTTGCCTTCACATGATCGACATGATCGACATGATATTCATTATTACTTCTATTATTATTTTTATTCTAATTATAACAATATGAAATATTTGACGTGTAGACAGTAGACAGACCACCTTATGATTTAATTAATTAATAAACAGATTCTTAATAGTTAATTTCCTGTTATCTGGATTAAAAGTATTGAATGTATATGCAACAAGAATTGATAGTTTCTTACTATGTTTGATTATAACAGTCTTAGTATGGCAACGCTTACAGAATAAATTATAATAACAAATAGTTATAAAACATTGCATTTGATTCTATCTTCAAATATAAACTCCACCAAAGAGTTTTAGTAAATCATACTTAAAGTTCAATCAACCCTCGCTGCTACTGGCAACTGCTGAGTGCAAATGGGGTCTCTTGTCTTGGCAACGCTGGCAGCGGCTCAATTGCAGGCACTCGGTCAGCTCGCTTTGTGGGTCAGTTAACCTGGCCAGCGGGTAAAGGGTAGCTCAAATAACGCTTTATCAAATCGTATCTTATTGCTCTTGACTAACGGTTGTTTGTATTCTGATTTGTTTGTCGGTTGCAGGTTCACCGTGGCACGCTGAGATCATGTCGTCACCCGGCCTAACCGCTCTGGGCGAATCCACACGCCTCGTACCCGCCAATACACCGGCGGTTTTTGAGATACTGCCGCCTCCTGGACAAAGCCTGAGTAAAGGCGAGTGCGTGGCAACGGTTTTGACACCCAACAAGTCAAAGCTGAATGCCAGAGTCACCCATGAGGCGGCAAATGGTGCTGCACGCATTGAGTTCGTACCCACCGAAGTGGGCACGCACATCATTGATGCGTCCATCAATGGCACAAAGATCGCTGGCGGGCCTTTGATAGCAAAGGTCTACGATGCCAGCCTGATCCAAGTGACAGAGGTAAACGGCGGCGTCGTTGGTCAACCCTGCCAGTTTCGTGTGGACGCCAGTGCAGCGGGCGAGGGACAGCTGGAGATATCCATCAATGAGGGCGAGGTGCCCAATCATGTCCAGGTCGTTGGCGGCGGCCGCTGTCTCGTCTCCTTCACACCGGAGCAGGCGAAGTCCCATTTGATTGACATTAAATTTAATGGCGAAACGGTTCGCGGTTGCCCCTTCGTCTGCGCCGTGGCGGACACCTCGCGCGTCCTGCTCAACCTGACCAATCTGGAGCTGATACCCGTCAACCGGCCCTCTTCCTTTCACATCACTGTGAGCGGTGGCGGCGCCGCCGAACTGGCGGTCAGCGTCCGTGGTCCCCAAGGCGAACTGCCCGTGCGCGTCACTGGCGACATCCATGCCGGATTCACGGCTGAGTTTACGCCCAGCAGCGTTGGCAGTCACTCCATCAACGTGGAGTACAATGGCTTTGCCGTGCAGGGCACACCATTTATGGCCAAATCGTACGATGCCAGCAAGGTGGTCGTTGGCAGCGTCTCCCGTGGCACAATGGGTCGTCCCGTGCAGTTCACTGTGGATGCGGGCGATGCCGGTGAGGGCAACCTAGAGATAACCATATCGGCAAAGGGTCAGAATATACCCACGCAGGTGCATCCCCAGGGCAGTGCAAGGTAAGTGTGCAGAATTAATACTGGCCATATAATTAGTGTCACTTCTATCTTAAAGACTTTACTTAAAAGCAACAAAACAAAGATTTAAAAGTCTACTTTTCTTAGGATTTAGATAAAAAATAAATAAATTTTAGCTTGAATGACTATTAGCACACTTTTTCAACATATGACGCAACTTCTCCAAAAGAAGAAAATCATTTATATTAATGTCTGCTTTCTTGCGTAAGCAAATTTCAATTAAAATAGCTTATGAAATCGTCCACATAATTGAGAGATAAGTATTCAGAATACAAATGTTGAGCTTTCAAATTATGTTAAATTGTCGATAATTATATGGCCAGCAGTGTATTTTACTCAACTGCCAGCAGCTCACACTCACACTCTTTCACTGTTTTTTTATTTTCACAGATTCTCCGTTTCGTTTGTGCCGACTGAGTCGTGCGAGCACACAATTAATGTGTCATTTAATAAAATGCCCGTGCCCGGCTGCCCGATCACAGTGAGCATTAGTGGGGGCGTGGCCGGGCCGCAGGTGTCCCTTGGTGGACCCGGGCCGGTGCATCAGACCAATTCTTTTGTTATCAATCACAATGGCGGCCGTTTGGAAGACATTGAGGTCAACGTGGAAGGTATGTAGTTTTGGGCCAAAAAACAGCTAACTGGCCCCAAAACGCGCTTTCTCTATCACCTGTATCTCTGTCTCGCTCACACTAACACAGAGAGTAACAGATAGTCTCTCACTCTCTCTCCCCCTTATCGCTATTCGCATTCATCTTGTTTGTGTGTGGTTTGAATTGCATTTTGCATTTGAATATTGGGTTCAAGTTATTCGTAATTGTAAAATAATTGCTCGTTTTCTTAAATGTTAAGTCTGTGTGTCTGTGTGTGTGCGAGTATTTGATATTGTCATCAGCTTAGACACACACACGCACACACACACAGGTACATATATCGCTTTGCACATCTGATTGTATCTTTAGACTAGTTCTATCTGTTATCCGTATCCGCCTCGGCACAGTACTCAAAAAACAAACACCGACTTATTTCCCACACACATTTTCACACTTTTCAACACAATATACGGAAATTGTTGCTGAAACTCTCAAGCATGCCTGCACCACTCTGCTCCACACCACCCCCCATCTCCCACCACCCTTTTAACTATAACTGCTTTACATAGCACTCTTCCTCCCTCTCTCTCTCTCTCTCTCCGTCTCTCTGCCTCTGCAAAGTCGATGCGTCTGTTTCACACGCAGGCAGCTCTTGACAATAGCTTGTCGCCTCAGGCTTGAACTTATGTGGCGACCCCAAACCACTCAGCCAAGTGCCAGTGTGTGTGAGTGTGTGTGTGTGTGTGTGTGTGTAATTTAATGTGGTGCTCATTTAGTATATGTAATTATGCGTTATATTTATCATTTTTGGCAATTGCTTTGGTTACATTTTGACGCATTAGCATCTGGGCTTAAGCTTTCCAGATGGGAGCCGGCTTGTTTCAATAGCTGGATTATGTCATGACCGCAGATGTGTAGGCATGTGTATGTGTGAGTGTGTGTGTTCTGTATTTGAACAGACTTTAGAATGTTGAGTAATCGAATCCACTGTAGAAATTGCAACACATTGCGATATAGTAATTACTTTTTAATTGTTTGTATATACAATGTATGTATGTATGTGGTTTTTGTTATGTATGTGTGTATGTATGTTTGTATGTTCGTATATACTAGTTGTGTGTTTTATGTTTTGTAATCTTACGCCCTTTAATTGTAATAATTTGCTCACTTTTATATCTGTATTATATTTCAGGACGGCGAAATCTTTTGTACTAGACTCTATATAAATATGCATATACTTATCTACCTATATGTATATATATACATTTATATATATATACCTGCCTATGAATAACACTATATATGAGTACTTTCTGTCTCTATCTCTCTTGCTATATATGTGTATACACTAGCTCTTTTTATATACCTACTCTATATATGTAAATTTCGCCTAACAGTCCGTTGATATTGAAAACAAACTAATAACCAAACAGCGTGTCCAACAAGTGAAGTACTACTGTATCAGCCACGAGTGAAACAACAACAGCAACAACAACAAACAAAATCAGCACCCACTACAACTATACTAAGCATAAAGTACTTGTTTTTTATATACTAATAATGTCCTTGCCCACTCCAGGGCAATTGTTTACTAATTTGTTCAATCGATTTTGATTAATGTCGCCTCGAATTGTGTAACAGGCAGAAGCAAAAGCAATAATAATAATAATAATAAAAAAGAAACACAAATGTTTTACATACATATAGGATGCTGTGTATTCGTATTGTTTATACCCAGGCAGACAGACCTTAAGCATGTACATAAACTCTCTCTCTCTCTCTCTGTCATTATAGTATATAACTACAGGGACTATATATAACAATAATAATCTGCTAGCTGCTCTGTCTCTCTCTCTCTCCCTCTCTGTCTATCTTTCAATTGAAGAGCAGCACATGCAACTTCTCAGTTTACTAACCTTTTCTGGCACGTTCTCGGTACAAACAAATACAAAGTTAAAGACTTAACTAATCCCACTGCAAGTTACAATATTACAACACTAAACCAGACACCCCGCTAACATCTCCCTTTGGCATTGTTCATATTAAGTTTTGTACTATACAAAAAAAATTTAACTTAATGCCGTTACTAATCATCGAAAACATTTTTCCAAATTTTTTACCACTTGCGCGTGAACAAAATCATAAACAAATCACTAACCACACTACACACAACAAAATACAACGACCAAAAACAAAAAACATGCTTAAATACATGTGAATTTCAACAAAATGATCAAACGAAACCATTTCAAAACTCGTTTCCGGCCGCGTCGCAATCGAAAAACATAATAAAAAATAAAAAAACCAAACTTAAAAACTAAATAATACTAAACAAAAAATATATATACATAAAATGCAACATTTGCACAATGCGAATTGGGGGCACTTCAGGTCCCGCTGGCCAATCAGTGCCCGCCCAGGTCCATCAGTCCGCTGAGGGCGTCTTCAAGGCGGAATTTGTGCCCCGCGTCGTCGGCGAACATCGGGTCAATGTAACTGTAAACGGTTTGCCAACAGCCGGCAGCCCCTATGCGGCCAAGGTAAGTTCACTTCCCGGAAATGTCTTAAGCTTAATCATATATTAAATGTCACCTTATCACTGCCGTAACTCTGTCAACTTTTGAAATATTAAAATATCAAATCAAATTTAAAGACTTATTTTAACAAGACAATTTAAGCCGATTTCCAAGCGAAATATGTTTTAAAACCTTAGTGGATCTAGCATGCATGAAGGAGATGCTCCGATTTACGTAAAGTGGTTATGTTTTGGCTTGGTTGAAAGTTTTAAGTGGGTAGAAAGTTGATGAACTCTTATGGGCATAGCCAAATCCTATATCTCAACGCATGGCTACTCCGAAAAGTAGGAAATATTCACATCTTTTGTTATTCACCAATCTGTAAGCCTCAATCAACTACAATCTTATTCATATATTTAGGTCTATGATGTCAGCGCCATCAAGGTGAAGAATGTGAGCAGCGGAACGGTGGGCAAGCCCGTCACTTTCCTGGTAGAGACTTCCCAAGCAGGTCCCGGCAATCTGGAGGTGACGGTGAATGGCGGTCGAGTGCCCACGTCGGCTCAGGCACAGGGCCAACACACGTATGCAATTAGTTTCACACCTCGCGAGGCGGAGAGTCACACGGTGGAGTTGCGTTTCAATAGCCAGGATGTGCCCGGCTCACCATTCACGTGCCGGGTTGCGGCTGCGGCTCGCATACAGTCTCCCGAGACAATGGACAAGGTTAGCGTGGGGCGCCTCTTTGAGTTCGTTGTGGAATCGGACACAAAGCCAACCGTTGAGGTGCTCGGTCCGGCCAGACGCAGTGTGCCAGTGAAAATCGATGCACTCGGCTCCACGCTGGGCTACAACGTCAAATTCGAGCCCATGGAAGTGGGTGATCATTCGGTGGAGGTGCGTCTGCCCGGTGGTGGCCACGTGGAGGGCAGTCCCTTCCTGCTGAAAGCCTACTCTGCGGAGAAGGTGATTGTGACGGACATACGACCGGGAGTAGTCAATAAGAGCGTCAGCTTTGGCATCAATGCCTCCCAGGCGGGTGCCGGCAATCTGGAGATCATTGTCGCCGTCAATGGCAAAAATGTGCCCAATTTTGTCCAATCCGAGGGCAATGCCCGCTTCAAAGTGAACTTCAAGCCCACGGAGGCAGCTGCTCACTCGCTCTCGGTGCGATTCAATGGACACCCAGTGCCTGGCTCACCTTTCAGTTGCCACATTGCAGCTGCTGCCGCCAGCTCGTTGGGATTGCCACGTGCCCAGGCCATGGGCGAATGCCTGAAGCAGGCCGCCGTTAAGCTAGATAACACCTTTGAGCTAGAGGGCTTCGAAGGCATTGAGCCGCAAATATTTGTCACATCGCCCTCCGGCGACAACGAACACTGTCAGCTGAGCCAGCACGATGGCGGCAGCTACAGCGCCTCCTTCCGCCCCAGCACAGTGGGTCGTCATCTGATCACCGTGCTGGCCAACGATCAGCACATCAATGGTTCACCCTTTAGCTGCAATGTGTTTGATGTCTCGCGCGTCAGCATTAGTGGATTGGAGCAGCAATATGGACCCGCTACGCTGGGTGTGCCGGTTACGTTTAGTGTGGATGCAGCGGGTGCTGGTGAGGGCACCCTCGAGTTGGTCGTCTCCACGGACAGCAGCACTGTCAAGGCGGAGGTGGTGGCCTGTGCCCGTGGCCTCTACGATGTGACCTTTGTGCCGCAGAGCACGGAGCCCCATTACGTGAATATAACGTTCAATGAGGTCGCAGTAGATGGTAGTCCCTTCCGCGTGGACATTCAACAGCACACTCAGCACATTCAAATAGGCAGCTTGGCAGCCATTGATTTTCCAGCTGATGATCAGATCGTGGAGATACTCGGTCCGGATCAAAAGTCCGTTCCGTACACGATTAACAGACAGACAGCGGAGTTCCGCACCCACATGACCGGAAATTATACGCTGCGCTTCATTGATCGCGAGACCAGACAGCATATTGGGACACGCACACTGTGCGCCTTCGATCCTATGCTGGTGAAGATCACCGAGGTGGGCGAGGCCTTGTGCCATCGTCCGGCCAGCATCAGCATCTCGCTCAACGAAGCCGGACAGGGTGATCTGTCGGCGCTGGTGCGTTGCGGCGTCACTGAGGTGCCGCACACCATACGCGGACCCAGCAAATCCGGCGTCTATGAGATTGTCTATCAGCCGACACGCGTTGCGCCACACAAGATAAGCATACTATTCAATGATGTGCCCATATCGCTGAAACCGCTCGAGATCAATGTGCTGCCAGCCAGTTCCGGCAAAGAGATCAGCGTCAGTGGCTTGGGGCTGTACCAGGCACGCGTGGGCAAGACGACCTCTTTTGCCATTGACACCGTCAAGCGGCCAGCGAGGGAGTTTGATGTGGTCGTTTCCGGACCCGGAGGACAGGCGCTGCCCGTGCGCTGCTATCAGACTAAGAACGGGCACCTGCAGGCGGAGTTCAGCATCAACAAGCCAGGACAATGCGTTATCGGTTAGTAAATAAATAATTTGGAATAATATTGAAATGAATTGCTGAAAAGCCGTTAACCATAGGCTAAACCTAAATGATTAACTAATGAACTGTCTTTGACATTTTGCAGAGGTGTTGCACCAGTCGAAACCGCTGCCGGGAAGCCCCTTCACCTGCGAGGCCTTCGACAGCAGCAAGGTTAGCGTGCAGGGCGTCACCAAGGAGCCACTGGCGCTGCACAGCTCCAATAGCTTCAGCGTGCGCACGGACAATGCTGGCACCGCTGAGCTGGAAGCATTTGCCATTTCGCCGACAAATCAAAGTTTGCCCGTGCTCATTAGCGAGCAGCAGTCCGAGGGCATCTACAACGTGGAGTTTGTGCCCTCTCAGCCGGGCAACTATAAGCTGACGTTGATGTACGGTGGCGAGACAATACCCAGCTCTCCGCTCAACTTTAGCGCCTCGTCGAGCGGTGTGCGAAATGATGCACGCGCCGCCGGACACGGATTGGAGGTGTGTCATCGCAACAAGGAGGCTTCCTTTGTTGTCTACTGCCCCATTGCGCCCAATGTGCAGATCGAGCGTGTCGATGAGTTTGGCGAACGCATCGAGCCGAAGATCAAGGCACTGGGCAACAACGAGTGGCGCATTTCGTATGTCATCCTTTCTGTGGGCACCTACGAGATTCGCGCCAGTTGCCCCAATCGTGGCAGTCTGCCCGGCTCACCTTGGCGCGTCTGTTGCGTCGAGTCCACAAAGGTCACACCAGTGGGTGGTTGGGGCACGCTGGTAGATCACGATGGCCGGCTGATACTGCCTGCGCGCATTATCTTCGATGTGGAGAACGCCGGTCCCGGCAAACTTGTCTGCAGCATCGATGGCATCGAGATACCCGTGGATAAGCTGGCCGATGGCAAAATGTGCCTCAACATCACCGGTGATAATTTGGCAGCCGGTGAGCATGACCTGGACTTGACCTGGAGCGGTCTGACCATTACTCAGTGCCCACGTAGCGCATTTGTCACCGGCCAGCAGGCTGCCGATAAAGTGGTGCTAATGGGTCGTGGACTGGCTGCCGGCCAAGCTGGAGAGGCGGCGCACTTCACCATCGATGCATCGAATGCGCCAGCCGGCAGACCAGAGGTCATTCTGATAACGCAGGACAACACAGCGTTGCCCGTCAGCCTGGCACAGCCTCGTCCCAGCGAGAACATTTGGCTCGCCTCGTATACGCCGCAGAAATCCATGACGGGCACCTTGACACTGTCGGTAAAGTGGAATGGACGCCTTGTTAAGGGCTGCCCGCTCACAGTCGCCGTTGGCTCCTCCATGGATGCCTCCAAGGTTATTGCGTCCGGCGAGGGTCTGCGCCACGGCATCGTTGGCAAAGACATCAAATCCTGGATAGACACACGACGTGCTGGCCCCGGCGAACTAACCGCCCACTGTGCTGGTGCCCGCAAAGTGGCCTACTGCGAGCTGTATGACCATGGTGATGCCACCTTCACGCTAAACATTAAGCCCCAGGAGCCGGGTCGTCATCTGCTCACCATCAAATACGGCGGACAGAATGTTCCCGGATCACCGTTTGCGCTGAAGGTAGCTGGCGCACCGGATGCCAGTAAGGTGAGTAATTAGGATTTACAAATTTAAGGATTTGTCTTCCATTCCACTATTAACTTGCTCAGAATGAACAGTTGATCCGAGTTCCATCTTTTAATCTTGTGTACTTTCCTTATCTCAAACAGGTTCGCGTCTATGGCCCCGGAATAGAGCACGGCGTGCTGGCGACCTTCCAATCACGCTTCATATGCGACACACGTGGCGCCGGCGCCGGGCAGCTGACAGTGCGAGTGCGCGGACCAAAAGGCGCCTTCCGCGTGGAGATGCAACGGGAAAGCCAAAAGGATCGCACCATTCTATGCAAGGTAAGCGAGTTGTAAGATATTCGATTTGAAATATGAATAATTGATGTATTTATTTGTCTACTCCCCACAGTACGATCCAACGGAGCCGGGGGATTATCGTGTGGAGGTCAAGTGGGCTGGCGAATTTGTGCCTGGCTCACCGTTCCCCGTCATGATCTTCGACACTGAGGAGGAGTTACGAAGGTACTTGCAGGGCATATGAGGCCAGATCAACCATCCCATCATTGTCTTCCCCAGTGGCCTAAGCCCGCCCATACGCTATCATTCAGCGACTCCACAGCGTCGTGCAGCCTGTGTGCCGCTCTAGCGGATGGATCAAACTTGTGTTGTATATACTATGTGGAGTATATATGGGGACGCATATATAGCTAATAATGCAGATCGTAAAGTTCTTATATATATATATAAAGATATATGTTACGAGTACTAACTAGTTTTAGAAGCGAATGAATCGAAACAATTACCATAAGTCTAGAAAGGCTTCGGCGCTACGTTAATAAGCTTTCTGTTCTTATAGTAGTTCTAGAAATAATACCTATAATACCTACGTAATACAATGTTATTATTGCAAAACAATTGACCCAAATGTGTGGCAAAGTATTCGATACAAATACACGACATTTTACAAATACTACCTAAATGACATTTAAAAGCAACTATTTAAAAAATATATATAATATATAAAATATATACATATGTATATATACAAAATCTTTTCGTTAAGTACTATCCTGTTGCGACTTCCAATCCTCGGGCAATGCAAAAGGCGCCCAACAGTCCAGAGGTCGCTGGTGTGGAGGCGCTTTAAGCGTCGACGGGTTGTATTCGACCCTAGTGAGCAGGCCAATGGGTTAACATGGTTATGTAACCGGTCATTGTAACGACTTGTATGTCGGTTTATTTGACTAAAAACTGTCGGTACACAGAAGTCGTTGTGCAGCGTCAAATTGCTCACATAGGGTGGAGCACCAGAGATGTCTCTTAGGACCTTGTTCTGCAGAACTTGACTTTGATTGATCCACGATTTTGCTGCTGTGCCCCAAAATGGAATCCCATATGTCCATGTGGGCACGATGATGCTCCTGTACACCAGCAGCTTGTTGCTCAAGCTGAGTTTGCTGGATGACTTCAGCAACCAGTTGAGTTTCGCCCTTTTAGATCTACACGCTGCTGCCGTGATCTGTATGTGTTTGCGCCAGGTAAGTTTCCTGTCCAGATACATACCCAGGTAGCGAACATGGTTCCCCTGAGGTATGATCGTGTTGTTGAGTCGGACGGGTGGACAGTTACCAATCCTGAGCGAAAACGGAGTGGGGAAGTGGTGGAAGTAAGAGTTATAGCCTGAAAATCGATATATGGACATAGGTCGAAACTTCAAAATGCCATAACTTCGTCAAAACTCAACTGATTTTAAAAAGCAAGGGCTTTTTGATCATAGTTTTGCCGCTAAATCAATCGTACATTTAAAGTTGAAAACGAAATTTGAGGTCGGAAGACAAGTAAAAATTATAGCCCGAAAATCGATATATCGGTGTATGGGCATAGGTCGAAACTTCAAAATGCCATAACTTCGTCAAAACTCAACTGATTTTAAAAAGCAAGGGCTTTTTGATCATAGTTTTGCCGCTAAATCAATCGTACATTTAAAGTTGAAAACGAAATTTGAGGTCGGAAGACAAGTAAAAATTATAGCTCGAAAATCGATATATCGGTGTATGGGCATAGGTCGAAACTTCAAAATGCCATAACTTCGTCAAAACTCAACTGATTTTAAAAAGCAAGGGCTTTTTGATCATAGTTTTGCCACTAAATCAATCGTACATTTAAAGTTGAAAACGAAATTTGAGGTCGGAAGACAAGTTAAAACTATAGCCTGAAAATCGATATATCGGTGTATGGGCATAGGTCGAAACTTCAAAATGCCATAACTTCGACTAAACTCAACTGATTTTAAAAAGCAAGGGCTTTTTGATCATAGCTTTGCCGCTAAATCAATCGTACATTTAAAGTTGAAAACGAAATTTGAGGTCGGAAGACAAGTAAAAATTATAGCTCGAAAATCGATATATCGGTGTATGGGCATAGGTCGAAACTTCAAAATGCCATAACTTCGTCAAAACTCAACTGATTTTAAAAAGCAAGGGCTTTTTGATCATAGTTTTGCCGCTAAATCAATCGTACATTTAAAGTTGAAAACGAAATTTGAGGTCGGAAGACAAGTAAAAATTATAGCTCGAAAATCGATATATCGGTGTATGGGCATAGGTCGAAACTTCAAAATGCCATAACTTCGTCAAAACTCAACTGATTTTAAAAAGCAAGGGCTTTTTGATCATAGTTTGCCCTAAATCAATCGTACATTTAAAGTTGAAAACGAAATTTGAGGTCGGAAGACAAGTAAAATATAGCTGAAAATCGATATATCGGTGTATGGGATAGGTCGAAACTTCAAAATGCCATAACTTCGCAAACTCAACTGATTTTAAAAAGCAAGGGCTTTTTCAGTTTGCCGCTAAATCAATCGTACATGAAAATCGATATCGGTGTATGGGCATAGGTCGAAACTTCAAAATGCCATAACTTCGCAAACTCAACTGATTTTAAAAAGCAAGGGCTTTTTGATCATAGTTTTGCCGCTAAATCAATCGTACATTTAAAGTTGAAAACGAAATTTGAGGTCGGAAGACAAGTAAAAATTATAGCTCGAAAATCGATATATCGGTGTATGGGCATAGGTCGAAACTTCAAAATGCCATAACTTCGTCAAAACTCAACTGATTTTAAAAAGCAAGGGCTTTTTGATCATAGTTTTGCCGCTAAATCAATCGTACATTTAAAGTTGAAAACGAAATTTGAGGTCGGAAGACAAGTAAAAATTATAGCTCGAAAATCGATATATCGGTGTATGGGCATAGGTCGAAACTTCAAAATGCCATAACTTCGTCAAAACTCAACTATTTTAAAAAGCAAGGGCTTTTTGATCATAGTTTTGCCGCTAAATCAATCGTACATTTAAACTTCGTCAAAACTCAACTGATTTTAAAAAGCAAGGGCTTTTTGATCATAGTTTTGCCGCTAAAACAATCGTACATTTAAAGTTGAAAACGAAATTTGAGGTCGGAAGACAAGTAAAAATTATAGCTCGAAAATCGATATATCGGTGTATGGGCATAGGTCGAAACTTCAAAATGCCATAACTTCGTCAAAACTCAACTGATTTTAAAAAGCAAGGGCTTTTTGATCATAGTTTTGCCGCTAAATCAATCGTACATTTAAAGTTGAAAACGAAATTTGAGGTCGGAAGACAAGTAAAAATTATAGCTCGAAAATCGATATATCGGTGTATGGGCATAGGTCGAAACTTCAAAATGCCATAACTTCGTCAAAACTCAACTGATTTTAAAAAGCAAGGGCTTTTTGATCATAGTTTTGCCGCTAAATCAATCGACATTTAAGGGCATAGGTCGAAACTTCAAAATGCCATAACTTCGTCAAAACTCAACTGATTTTAAAAAGCAAGGGCTTTTTGATCATAGTTTTGCCGCTAAATCAATCGTACATTTAAAGTTGAAAACGAAATTTGAGGTCGGAAGACAAGTAAAAATTATAGCTCGAAAATCGATATATCGGTGTATGGGCATAGGTCGAAACTTCAAAATGCCATAACTTCGTCAAAACTCAACTGATTTTAAAAAGCAAGGGCTTTTTGATCATAGTTTTGCCGCTAAATCAATCGTACATTTAAAGTTGAAAACGAAATTTGAGGTCGGAAGACAAGTAAAAATTATAGCTCGAAAATCGATATATCGGTGTATGGGCATAGGTCGAAACTTCAAAATGCCATAACTTCGTCAAAACTCAACTGATTTTAAAAAGCAAGGGCTTTTTGATCATAGTTTTGCCGCTAAATCAATCGTACATTTAAAGTTGAAAACGAATTTGAGGTCGAAAACGAAATTCGAGGTCGGAAGACAAGTAAAAATTATAGCTCGAAAATCGATATATCGGTGTATGGGCATAGGTCGAAACTTCAAAATGCCATAACTTCGTCAAAACTCAACTGATTTTAAAAAGCAAGGGCTTTTTGATCATAGTTTTGCCGCTAAATCAATCGTACATTTAAAGTTGAAAACGAAATTTGAGGTCGGAAGACAATAAAAATTATAGCTCGAAAATCGATATATCGGTGTATGGGCATAGGTCGAAACTTCAAAATGCCATAACTTCGTCAAAACTCAACTGATTTTAAAAAGCAAGGGCTTTTTGATCATAGTTTTGCCACTAAATCAATCGTACATTTAAAGTTGAAAACGAAATTTGAGGTCGGAAGACAAGTAAAAATTATAGCTCGAAAATCGAAATATCGGTGTATGTGCATTAAGTACGTCTGTCGAGGGACTTGATCATATTCCTAAATCAATCGTCATTAGTTGAAAACGATTTGAGGTCGGAAGACAAGTACAAATTATAGCCCGAAAATCGATAGATCGACATATGGGCATAGGTCGAAACTTCAAAATGCCATAACTTCGTCAAAACTCAACTGTTTTAAAAAGCAAGGGCTTTTTGATCTAGTTTTGCCCCTAAATCAATCGTACATTTAAAGTTGAAAACGAAATTTGAGGTCGGAAGACAAGTACAAATTATAGCCCGAAAATCGATAGATCGACATATGGGCATAGGTCGAAACTTCAAAATGCCATAACTTCGTCAAAACTCAACTGATTTAAAAAGCAAGGGCTTTTTGATCATAGTTTATATATCTTTAAAAAATATATATAATATATAACAATATATATATATACAAAATCTTTTCATTAAGTACCATCCTGTTGCGACTTCCAATCCTCGGGCAATGGAAACTCGTTGACAAACTCTTGCATGCAGAAACTGTGACTAAATATGCATGGATGCCGCAGTGCATGTTCATCAGCGAAACGATTGTGGAATGATTCTTGGCCTGCATGTCATTGAAACGATCGTGCATTATATATTCTGTCCAGGGCTCCTCAAAGAAGCTCATGAAATCCCGGATCAAACCCATCTTCCAGCGGCCGCGCATATTATTCAACAATGTCTCGTGCTTGCCGCAAAAATGTTCCAAAAAATACAGCGGCTTATTGAGCTGACAAACGACAACATTATCAAAATATGACTAAATATAATGAACCGAATACCAACCTGACGCGTAACACAAACTATTTCCTCTACCATCCATTTCAGATTCAGGCGTATGCGAAAGAAATCACCGTTATATGTGCTCATAATATAACTGTACTCATTGGATAGCTTGCCCATCAAATAGCGCTTGGGCATTGTTATTTTAATTATCATATGCTGCAGCGGCAGTTGAGCGTGAAATAAGCATGGCTTACTAAATTTCCGCTCAGCGTCAAACGATTTCTGACCCAGTTCCAGTATCTCTATCAACTTGAAAAACAAATACGATACTTGTTGGCCTTAAACTTGCTGAGAAGCTGCGTTGCGGTAGACACTCACCTTCTGCGCCAGTTCATGTTCACTGACATTGGTATACTGATAGAATACTTCCCATCTGAATGTGACATGCTTGCCAGCCGCATAAATATGCGGATCATTTGTGCAATACTCCTCATCGACTAGAATCTGTCTATTCCGCATATGAATGTTGCTAGAGGCAAGCACTAGAATAGAATAAATAGAAAACCTTCTAGCCAAAATCATCATAAATAAAATATCTCATAAGAACCCACCCTTTTCAATAGGTGCGGTAAGGTAATTATCATTAAAATTGATAAAAAGATTGCATTTTAGGGAAAAATGTGTGCCATCGGGAATGTGCTCGAACTGAACAGTATCTATGAAATTGATATTTTTATGTAGAGAATACTTAACATAATTGCTGGATTCATATACTCGGATGCCCAGATCGATGAGCATTTGTACGAGTATGTTGTCGATATTCCTATCGATTGTGGGATTATTCAAGTACTCCGGCATCTGCACAATATGCGGCTGTACGTAAACAATGTCATGGGCGCAGCAATTGTGCCTGAGCAGGAAATCAATGCACTCGTATAGAGCCAAAGCATAACCATAGATGACAATGTGCTTCCTGCTTAAATTGCCTTTGCTTAGCTCTATGAGCTTGTGATATAATATTATCTTGTCCAGTCGCCCATTAATATGCGCATAGTTGTATGGCGTCTGGGAGCTGCAAGTTGAGTCATTCTCCGGCGCTGGCAGTCCAAATTTGGTGTCGCACAACAGCAGCAGTTTGTCGTAGTGGATCTTGCAGTTGTTGTCCAAAACGATACACTTACCAGCACTGCAAAACCAAGGCGTTAACGTAATAAATATAAAATGCATTATTTACTTGATCACAACACACCGATCGATAGATTCCACATTGCCAGCCACAAAGTTGATCCAATTGCGCATGTCCAGGCGCTGTGTGGTGTCCATCACAAAGCGACAGCTGTGGGCACTGTTCAAATAGCATTCGTTGTTGCTGTTGCAGTACTGGCAGGTGACATTGGGATCATATTCAGCCTCAATCTCACCATAGTTGACAATCACTGTAATGTCCACAAATGGCAGGCAGTTGTTGGCACTCACATTTATGTGGCTAGGAAATTCAGTTTATATATATAGATACGTATACATAGATTAGCTCTTACTCGGTCGTATTCCAGCCAAATACCATGAGACGTAGAAAAGCCTTGCAAATGTCCGAAAACCCCACAACAACCAATGGATTTTGATTGCCAAAATATTTGGTTGGCAACAGATTGTGACGGAATAAATAATAGTTATCCCTAACGCAGTTAATCAATGGAATTTTCACAGACATCGATGATCGTCTGTAGCAGTCTGGGCTCTCTGAGTCGGTGTACCAGTTTCTGATCCTGCGTCGCGGCTCTATTGGCATCATTTTCCTGGACAAATCATTGCGCATCTCATCGTCCTAAGTGAAAGTCTTAGTCAAGCGGTTAGTTTCGAACTGGGTATTCTTACCCCAATCACTTCCAAGTAGAAGAGCTCTCGAAAACTTGATTTTATGGCCACGCTGCGCAAGATATCATCCGACCACATGTGAAAGTACGGATGCAGTCTCAGCATCATTATCTCGCCACGATCATACGTCAAGTGGTCCTCATCGAAGGGCAGCATATACTGCTTGAATACCGCTTCATAGTTCGAGAAAGGCCTGCAAAAGCAGAGCAAATAAATATTTCCATATATCCAAAATTCGATTCAAATTATCCAAGATACATTAATTTGTTGTGTGTGAACTTCCTGCTGATATTTGTTGTTGTACGTTTACATAACAATTTGCAACTCTAATGAAAAGAAAGTCGAATTCCATACAACACTTACACTTACCGAAGCATGGCAAATCCCACGATTATTGTATTCTCTTTCCCCCTGTTGCCGCAACGTATAACCCAGCACTTGAATTCGGAACTCACATTATGCATATAATCAGAAATGATTTGCATTAAAATGGAGCACTGAGGGCCAATTGTTTCGGCAGAAGATCTGTAACAATTGGACTCGCCCGCCATGTTGACGACATCATCAATATCATCCTTCATCAGTGGAAAAACACTGAGCTCTGTGCTAACGGAACAGCGATGTGCGATAAAGATCCCATCGGACATTTCGCAGCTGGGACGATGTTTTACGCGCTATAACAGAGGCTTGAAAAATTAAATGGAACACTACTTAAAGTATAAAACGCACAATAAAGAACTTAAGTAGCGCCCCCAAGCTAGCAGAGTACTTAGTGTCAGCCGGAATTGGTACCACACAGTAGTCCTTATCCGGATAGGCGCTAAACATGGCACAGAGATAATAATAGGCATATTCCAACCTGAGACTTGGGTGCAGTATGAAATTTTTCAGCATAAACGCGCTCGAGGCATTGTTCAGGCAATATTTTTGATTTTTGAGTTGGCTTTTTCTCGCCGGCAGATCAAAATTGATGCTCAGCGTTTTTGTCACTTTGTGCAGATAATTTCTTCGATATTTTAGCTCTACAAGTATGGAAGGATTATGTTAAAATCAACTTGGAGTTTTTACCTACCATCGGTTATGTATTTGAATTTGGTGAAAATGTGATCTTGATAATAGCAATTGCGATTTTTGGTATTGTCCAACATGTAAGAGGTGCGCTTAAAAATATTCCCATCTGTATTGAGATTAAAGTAACGCCGCTGTTCTGCCGTGCTGCCAAAATACAATAGATATTATTAAATGTCCAATTAATAGATTTAACTATCCTACTTACAAGACATTAAATTGGATAATGCCATGTGGAACACCTGGAGTGCACTTCACCAGGTTGCCCAAACTCTCCAGATCAAAATTTTTAATCAGCATCTCGATGTTTACCTCCTCTGTAAGCCACATCATCCCTGTGGTGCCATCATTTGCGGCTTTGGCTTCCTGCATATTAATAATCGATGAAAACTTATAGTAAATGGATTAGAATGCTTTTATATAAAATTGTTTTCCTTCTTAACTTTACGAATGAGCTTGAAAACAGTGCAAAAAATACATTTTATTACTTTGGATACCATTTTCCTTTCAATGATGAAGATTTTTAGATAAATACCTTATTTTGAAAACTAACTGATGAGTACCTAAAACAGTTTTCTCCACATTTGTGGTAGAAGAGCTAAGATGAATCATTTACCTCTGCGACAATAATCTTATCATTATCCAGACTGCCGTCTGCTGTGCCCATGAGTACTTCGGCAATGAAATAATCGCCGTGCACCTTACGCATTTCCGGGTCTTCAACATCAAACATCTCAATAACATCATCGTTATCCGCAGGTCTACATAGTTATTAAAGTGACTCTTTTATTAACTTTCATATACCTAGTTTGGTCTTACTTACAAGGCCTTGCGAAAGGTTATTACAGGCATATAATGGCCACGCATAATTATGATAATCGTTGCGAAATACCTGCCGCTTAGCATGCTGAAGGCAATGGGATAATAGATCTTACCATGTTCCTCCACCATCTCATATTCCTTGTACGAAAAGTTGGGTGGCCTGACCACAATCAAGAAGGTTACCTTGTGCTCGCGATAAAACAACTCCATGATAACCAATTTTAAGATTTCATCATGGTTCTTAATTTGAATGTAAAAGTTGAAGAATATTGTATTCATCAGCGATATGGGCAAGTCGATGCTGTAAGGCAGTCAATTAAGAGATAATTCTCGCTTCGAATACTCCCTGTTACTTACCAAAAGCGATGTTGCAACCAATGAATCCAGTAATCGTTGGAAAGTACAGGTATTGTGGGATATATGCAAAACTCACAATAGGCCAACAGTCGTTTGGGTTTATCTGTCTGGTAAGCGACAAGGCGATGGGTTTGATACTCATGGAAAAGCTGGGTCAGAGGTGGTTCTTGCATTTCGCCAAAATGTGTGGCCGACTTCGATGCGAAGAGACTCCCAAGCAACCCCACATCTCTCAAATTGGCAGTGCGTATTTCATATTGTGCATCCATTTTAAATTATTTGTGAGTAGTATATCTACATATGTATATATATTTGAATATGTGTATATTTATTTCAAGTAATGAATATATTTCAGGAAACTACTCTGTTTCCATTGCAAAATGTACATTAATTTTTAGAATTAGTAAAACTACCGCTAAGCCTATCCATAGTCACATAGTCCTCGGGAAGTGCAAAATCGTGATGAAAGTCTCGCCGATTTTTTCTTATAAATTCAAGCAGATTGTGTTCCAGCACCCGTTGATTGACGATAAGCAACTCTTTATTCTGTTAACAAAGAAAGAATTAAGGTAAAGATTCCAATTCTAGTGAACATTTTTCCTTACAATATCTAATCCTTTTATCATTGGCAATAACATTCTATGATTTTCAGCTTGAAGATCATTAAAATCGTCGTGCATCAATAGTTCTGTCCACGGCTCCCGAAGAAACCTCATGAGGCACTTAATTTGGCCATGCTTATGACGTGCATTCAGATTATTCAACATGGATTCGTGCTTGCCGCAAAAGTGCTCCAGATAATCAAAATCTTGATCCTAAAATAGCAATTTAAATGCCAACTACTTGAAAGGTACAATTAATTTGTTAGAACTTACGTCCTTGGTAACAATCACAATCTCGTCCACAATCATCTTGGAGGTGAGTCCAATGCGGCAAAAAGTGTTATTGTGATAGGTGGTCAGAGTATTGCTACAACACCCAATAATTTTGCTAGCTAAATAGCGACACGGCATCGTCACCTTAAATATGAAGTAGCCGAGGGGCAGTAGGGCTTTAAAGAATGTGGGCTGCGAGTATTTATCCTCAAAGGGGGTGTCAGAAGCGTTCAACTTCAGTATATGCATGAGCTGTAAAGAGAGTTTTGAAAAGGAGACAGATAGATAGATAGATAGAGACAGAGATAACTTACCTTAATGGCCGTTTCCCTCTCGCTTACATATTGATATTGATGATTGAGATAGTCCCTGATTTCAATAAAAGTGCCTGCTGCATAAATGTCTGGATCGTTTGTCTGAAATTGCTTATTAACCAAAATGTTGGAGCCACTAAGCGTAATCTCCGATTCCGTTAGCCCTTGCAAAAAGAAAGTATTATTAAATCAATTGTACATTATCATATTCAGAGACTTACATTCCTTGGTATAGGTGTCCATGTGACCCTCGTCGAATGATATAAATATGTCACAATCACATTTGAACACCTTCTTGCTGCTGAACTTTGTGAAAACAACCTCAAGTATGAAATTGGCCGTACCGTGTTGCACCCAATGTGAGAAGATGAGATCCGAATGAGTTTGTATTTTGCAATCATTTAGCATGTCATCCAGTACGTTTTGTATATTCCCATCGTAATAGGGATTCTTTAGCTTCTGTTGCTCTTGAGTGCCCACCTTACGATAGGGGATCACAAGGACCACACGCTCGGGAGCGACACCATGGCTCATTAGAAAGGATATGCACTCATACGTTTGCAAGTTGCCGCCATAAATGAGTATGCGATAGTTGCGTGCATGCTTCTCAAGGAGCACCCGCAGCTTATAGAACAGTATGAACTTATCCAGACGATTGTTGATCTCAACAAAATTGGAGGGCAGGCGACCCGAGTGATGCAACACCGGATCGTTCTTCAGGCAGTGATTCAAATAGTTCATTAGCAGCAAAGTATCGTAATAGATCTCGCAGCTCTTATTGATTTTCACATACTTCTTTTTCCTGTCAAGGATCAATTAGGATCTATTTTGTCTTCTCTTGCAATTCTCACCTGTTGACGTAGTTGACGCGTCCGATGACAAAATGCACCCAAAGGCGTAGATCGATGCGCACCAGAACATCTCGCACATAACAGCAGCTCTCCTGATGGTGCAGATAGCACTCGCCCATATTGTCGCAGCGGGGACATTTAAACATGCAATCGTAATCCGCTTCTACAACGCCGGGGGCAGCAATGACGATCACCTGCAGACGTGGCAGGCAGGTGAAATTCTCCGAGTTTTCGTGACTGGAGAAGGACTATGTAAAAGGTTGTAAGTTTTAATGCTCAAGAATTGGCAACTTACTCCTTGCTATTCCAGTTGAAGACTAGCTGTCGTAGAAAGGCTTTGGCCACCGGAGTGAAGCCAATGATGACCAGTTTATTGGGTTGGCCAAACCATTTGGTTGGATTCAGCTTATGGCGGAAAACAATCAAATCATCATTATAATAATCGTGATCCTGTAAGTCACAATCGGACTGCCTTTCGCTATTTTTTGCTCCGGTGGTTAGGAAAGATATTTTCTTCATGGGATTCGGCTCAATGATCATCATCATCGATTTCAAATCGTTGCTGAATAAATATTTCTGTAAATCAACAAATTAATTTTAGATGACCTTGATAACGCTCTAAATATTTAGTTTAGATGAACATCGGCTTCTATTATAAGTTTTTACCACTCGTGCAACTATGAAATAGAAATCACAATATTTGGTCTTGGCCGCCAGATTTCGAAATATCGCATCGCTGCTATTCCTGAAGAGTGGGTGCAATTTTAGAGATATAATCTCAGCACGTTGATTATTCAAATGGTTATCGTTTTTGGGCAGATGATAATGAAATTGCAGCTCGTGATGATTCAGAAATTTTCTCAGAATCACAAACCCAATAGCTGTATTTTCTTTGGCCGATTTATTGGAATCGCCACATCGTATGGTAAACACATCGTATTCGCTGCTCCCATTGTCCAGCACTTCTGTGATGATTTGTTTTATGACCTGCAATTCATTCTCAATGTTGATGAATGCATCCGCCTTGGGGTTGAAGGAGAAACTAGAAGCCGGCGAGATCGCTTTCAATTCTGAAAACGTATGGCCGCTCATGGCCAGGTTCAGTATCGTGTCAGCGTCATCCCTTTCCAAGCGATACATACTATGCAGGCACACAATTAGAAAACTGTAAATGGTGTTGACTCTAATTGAAATCTACCAAATTTCCCCAAAAAAAGTGCTACGATGCGTTATATAGATTTCATCCAAATTGGCTTCCTCGCTGGGTCGTTGCGCCACTGGCTAGAAGTAAGAACAATTAAAAAAAAATGTTTTTGTTTATATGTTCGCTTTTTGTGACTTGCCACAAAATATTTGAGAGCCTCTACGTGACTGCGCAGAGATTCGGAGCTCTTCGGTATGGTCATTATGCAATGGTCCGGAAACGCTGAATACATGGCGGCGAGGCAATTGAACAAACGCTCCAGAGGAAAGTCCTTGTGCACACATATGAACTTCAAGGCAAACACATTGGAGGCAGCCTGAATGTGATCCGTCTGCGGATTCTTACTGTTCGTATTATAACATAAGGTAATCCTCTTCATCTGCTCATTGATATAGTAGCTAACCATGATTAGCTCTAAGAAATGAGTACACGTTTTAATGATAATTGAGTTTATCTTGTTGATTACTTTTGGGTCGAAACTTACTCTCGAATATTAAGTCAAACTTCAGATATAAATCTTCGTGCATGTAAAACTTATCCTGACTGGTTGCCACTTCCGTATCGACAATGATGCCACGATTTGAGCTTACTCGCAACTTGCCCAAGCTGGCCACACTGTAGATAATATAGCCAGCAGACAAATGCCGTTTACTGGGAGGTGGAAAACGTATGAGGAAAACATGTTCACACTACCTGATGCCACTGTCATTGAATTGCACGCCTCCAATAATTGTTACTGCATCCAAATCATCCATGGCATCTGCCGTGAATAAATATGCCTCAGGTTTGGGCTCAACCGATCTGAAATAATGCGAATAGTGAATAGAAGCTTAATGCATGCTGGCTTGATACCGACTCTTGTTATTTGGCGATTATTGTTGGCTTTATTATTTTTAATATTTAAAAGTATTGAACACTTACTTAACATTTATAAGCTCAGATTTGTATGGCACCTTCTTATCGCATTTGATAAGATTGCCAAACGTTTCCATCTCGTAGTTTCTCACATAGTAGCGTATGTCGATGTCAGAATCCAACCAGATGAAGCCAGCTGTATACGATTCCTGGCGCTCGTTATGCAGTTCCGCCACAATAAGGACCGTATTCTTGGCACTCTCATCCGTGCGCAACAGTTCCTCGGCTATATAGAAGTCGCCCAACTTGTCTCGTATCTCGGGCATCTCGTATTCGTGTATCTCAATGACGTCATCATTATCCTCCGGACTAAAGTATTACTGTTGGCAGACACTTTTGGGTACAGACTGGACTAAGGAAACTTACAGAGCCTTGCGATATGTGATCTTTGGCAGCAATCGAATGCGATCCATTACATAAACGGATTGCGTATTCGGATTGGAGGTGATGCTAAACTCGCGTGGGTAGAACACCGTTGCATACTTTTCCAAATCGTCAAAACACTCGGCATAATGCTTGTCATTGGGCACAACTGGATTCTTAACTGTTATCAAATACAAAACACGGTTCTCAACGTAGAACACCGCTTGGAGTAAGGCTAGAAGAGCGTCAGGATGCTCGCAATGGTACAGACAAAAGTTGAGGAACAAGGAATTCAGACTGCTTATGTTCACTGTGATGCTGAGTAGAAGCAGGCTCTGTTAATGCTCTCAATATATATTTATATACACATTTGCCCGATCTCACCAATATTTTTTGTACAGCCACTCGAGCCAGCTGTCGCTGGGCAATGGACCAATTGCCGGATAATTGCGGAACTCAGCATAGGCTATTAGAGTGCTGTCCAACGGATCATTAAGCTCAACGACCATGCGATGGGTTTGGTATTGCTTAAATATCTGCTCCTCCTCATATTTGGGACGCCTGTTGCCAAACACATTGATTTTCTCCGCATTTACTAGCGATGATATCGAATCAACGTCATTTTTAATTGCCCTACGCACTGTGTACCTCAACGACATTTGTGTAAAACTTAATGTGTGCGTGTATATGTAACTTGTATGTGTATATATGTGTGTATTATGTGTGTGTCTGTGATTTGTTATATTTTGTGTTCTGGTGTGCTTGGATTTCTGAATCGTACATATATAGATTGGGGTACATTGACTAATCCTTGGGTGTAATGCCATCGATTTCATAGCACTTGGCCCTCGCATCGCTGCACATTTGTTTGGAGTCCGAATTGTCGGCACCCTCCCAGCGAAAGTAGGGGCACTCGTGCTTCTTATGATAATCCGATTGGCACATATATACCATCAGCAGGAACGGTCGACAGGCATTCTTCATCATCGCCTTGCCGCCTGGACTGGCTTTTATCAAATTATACATGCCAATAGCTGGAAGAAATTGAGTTTAATATATATCTAATCTGTAGCGTATGTATATCTATGCCATATGCCATATGCCACCTGCCACCACCCTTACCATCCTTACGACAGAAGTCAAACATCTTGATGTGATATTCCTGCTCCTTGGGTCGATCCGCATACAGTGTCTCCGCATCAAGTTTTACCATTTTCATATTGATCGTATCGCTCTTGCCGATGTACTTGCGCTGTTTGTATAGGCACTCCACGAAACACTACAAAAAAGCATCCACTTAACCTCAACATAATTCATAAATATCGAATCCTTTTACCCACCGATAGAAACTTGAGGGACTTGCTCATATCGGTATCGCCTTGAGCTGGCAATTTGCCAGAGTGCATGGAAAGGCACTTTGTCAGCGATTCCTCGTCACCCAAATAGAGCTCCGAGCAGCATCCACTGCGCTAGCATTACAGTTATTGATCAGTTATCTATATAGCTATGAAAGACAGAGCTGCTCACCTTCTTGCCACATTGCTCCGCAGTCAAACTGTTTGCGCTTTGTGCTTCTACGGCGTGATCTTCAGCATCCTGGGCCAGGACTTGGGTGACTATCAAGAGTCCAACTAGCAGAGTTATCAGAGCGTAGATACATTTATACATTGTATTGCTAAATGTAGTCGATTTGAATTTGGGACTCTGCTTTATAAGATGACAGACAATTGCTGGGGGCAATTAAATCCAATTTGATTGCTTAATTAAATGAAAAAAAAAATAATGACTAATTTTACAGATCCACTTGTGTAATGAATCGTTACAAAAACAAATCAATTAGTTTGAAAATGTTATATTTCAGTTATGCCTCATTTAGGGTAATAAAGCTACCAAAATTCTAGCACCTATATAAGGGCCAGAAAATTGTCATAAGTTAACCCAAAGTCGGCACAAAAGTTAATATTATGATGTTGGCCATTTCCATAATATTCGGTTATCTCGTCTGGGTAAGCTTCTGAAGAAGTTGTCTATATATATACTATATATAATAGCTTTCATAGTTCGCCGGCGCCATTCAAATTGACTGCGATAAAACCGAAAACATACACGAGGATCACATCCACTACTGCTGCAAGCATCCCGATGGACACAATCAGATCATTGCCGACTGCGCCAAAGAGCATAGCTTCAAAATGCCCAACCCGAAGGAACAATCCATAGTGGATCTGACTGCTGGACAAGCCATGGCCGGCACCTGTTTTGCCAAGTGCATTTTCAACAAGCTGAACATCATGAAAGACGACAATCTGGACATGGAAGCTGTGTCGAAGTATCTACAGGTAAAGCACGGCGATGATCTGGAGTACGTTAACGAAATGATCAGAGCCTTCGATCATTGTCACGGCAAAGGTAAGTCAAAGAATATTCTATTTGACATTCACATTATAGTCGATCTTGCAACTCATTCCAGCCGAGGAGAACGCAGCGAAATTCATGTCAAATCCCATATTTAAGCATATGACAAAAGATTTTTGCGAGCCAAAATCTGCTGTGATTATGGCCTGTGTTATAAGACAATTCTTCCACCATTGTCCCACTAATCGCTGGGCCCAAACCGAGGAATGTGAGAACCTTTTGCAGTTTAGCCGAAACTGTAACGATTCCATAGCCACATTGTGAATAATTACGAATTTTGGAAATATCAAAGAATTAATAAAAATAACCACTTACAATTTATGCAAATTTCAAGCGATGGTTTATAGATCTTTATTTTAATTTATTTGTATTTTTTTAGCGAAATCTTTGCTCAGTTTTCACTTTTAGAGTTCACTTTTTGGCCACATCGGATTTATTCTATTAATGTTTTTGAACCCAAGCTGTTCTTCGCTTTCAACTTCAGTTATCTTCTTGAATAAACTTGTTATTTTTCTGCATGAATTTCCTGTTTTACGTTAAATCTAACAAATTATGATTCTGGAGGTAAATTAATTAAAATTTGCAATTATAGACAAATGCTGCTCTTCTGTTAGTTTATTGTGATTACATTTGAATTTGCAGAACATTTATGGACTGCATTTACATAGTAGTTAGCACATCCTTGCACTTCTTGGCATAGGCCAATGTTTCCAAACACTCAGAGGAATTGGACCAACGACTACTGGGACAGTTGTGGAAAAAGTTGTGGATCACACAGGATAGTATAATGCTGGACATCGGCTTGCAAAACTTAGATCTACTGAAGGCCCGCACCAGATCCATCGACAGAAATGCAGAGGTGGCTGCCTCAGCTGTGGCAAATAATACAGTTCAACTTACACACACTGACAAGTCGTCATTGGTTGTTATTGCTTACTCTTCGAGTGACATGCATCGAATGCAGCCAACATCTCCGTCTCATATTCGGGGTCCAGCTTGTGAACAGTCCTGTAGTGACTGTGCACAGCCTCCATGTCCAGCGTGCCGTTCACCATAAATTTGTAATGGTCAAAAACGCACTCGGCCCAACAACTGCCGCTCATCACCTCATCCACAGTCAAATCCTCAATGGCCTCCTCGACGGTGGAGGGCAGCTTAAAGTTGGTCTGCTTGGCACACATCTCAGTGACATCGTTGTGCCCATCCGGATGCTTGCAGCACAAATGAATATGATTCTCATGAATCCGTTCCATGTGGCGACAGTGCACACGTATGCCAACTGATTGTTGGCCCTGTTTGTGTTATTAATAATTGATAATTTCTACCTCTTACCAGCAATCACTAATCACTCAGTCAGTCAGTCAATCATTCTGTCAATCTATCAGTCAAGACAATGGAATTAATTGACTCACCAGTAGCAGATGGATGAAAATCGTGAAACCTATCACAATCAAAGCCTTCATGATGACAACTGTCGCATGAAGCTCTGCCGCCGCCCGTTTTATATATGACAGAGTTTAGATCTGGTCATAACCCAAATCAATTTTAGCGCATTATAATGGGCTTTGAAATGGACGGATGTTAATTTAATTTAATGCCGCTTCAAATGTTTGGCCAAGCTTAGCAACCAAAACACAAATGCCCATGTGCATGGCAGGGGTGGTGGAGTGGAGGGGTACGTGTTTGAGCCAAGGGGTAGTCATAGCAGCTGCCGGGTTGTTGATGGTTTTATTGTGTTTTTTGTTGATTTTGCAAGTCGCCTAATTAATCGACTACTGGCCTTTGAAATTTGATAAGAGGCTTGCTCCAATAACCGTTCCAATCAATCTTAACGAAGCGAAAAGCACTTAAAAATGGGCAAAAAGGGTAAAGGCAAGGGCAATAAGCTGGCCAAAATGTCAGAAGAGGAGCGTGCCCGATATTTGCAGATGCGTGCCGACATGGAGGAGGAAACGAGGCGACGCAAAATGCAACTCATTGCGCTCTACATGAAGGTATACAGGCCCAATTACATATACCCTAACAATTCCAGTCTAATGCCGGTCACATTTCAAATGACAGAACAAACTGAAGCGAGAGGATGCGTTTTGCCGGTTGAACATGGCCAAGATCAATCAGGAATGGCGCTCGATTTTGCGTCAGGTGAAGATACAGGATTTGCGTAGTGAAATCGTCGATGTGGAGCAGTTCTTCAAGGAGGCGCTGAAGCGGAAGGATCAGGTCATACAGCGTCTCATTGGCGACATTAATTCCACGGAGGATATGTACGGAAATCTGCAGCAATCACACATGGAGAACATTGATAGAATCATTGGTGAGCTAAACTATGACAATATTTATTCCAATTCGATATATGATATAAGAAACCCTACAAAACCAGGCATTCACCGGAGCCGCATCGAGTTCTTCCGGTGCATCTATGAGGACGATAAGCAGGCGGTGCTCAGGGAATGGGAAAAGGACTCAAATATATTCAGGAGCATGCAGTCGGAGCACCAGCAGCAACTCGAGAGCGTTTTCTATCAGCTAGAGGAGACTAAAGATAAGCAGATCAACGACAATCATGAGCGTTATCTCGATCGTGTCGAGGATCTGAAGAGCGCCGTAAGTTACTGATTACTGATTATTATTGATGGTCAATTGAAGAGCACATTGCCATTCTCCTCCCAATCGTCACACTGCGCCTTGGCATATTCCGACATGCATTTGACCAGCTCCCTGGCATGGGCGCATTTGTTATTGATGTTGTTGTTGCCATAGCGCGACTGCTCCAAATAGCGAAAGCATTGCTGCACCGTATCCATGTAGAAATTGCGCAGCTCCCGATCACGCAGATCCTTCGTCAGCAAATAGCTAACCTTGCGTCGATCCGGCTGCCCATTTCCATCCACCTGAAGCGATTGAGAGAGTTGAGATTACTTTTTGCGTTTAGCCTAAAACTTAACTTGAAAACTTCCTGAAGAAAGACCAGTTTAAAGATAATTCTAATTTTAAGTACTGTACTTGCCATGTTCATCTCCTCGAAGAAACACTGTGCCACACAGGAGCCCATTTCAGACGTGTTGTTCGACTTGTTGTTGTTATTGTTATTGTTGTTGTTATTGTTGTCCGACTGCTTCAAGCTGCGCTGCCAGCGATTATCATAGGAATGCTGCTGCTGACGTTGACCTTGACCCTGTCCTTGTCCTTGCCCTTGTCCGTAGTCCTGGCCATTATAAGAGCTATCGAAATTGTATCTGGGATTGCCATAAAGTCTATCGTTGTCATCCTGATTGTTGTTGTTGTTGCTACTACTGCTGCTGCTACGTTGCATGCAACTTCGCACGATCCTTTTGAGCTCGGCATCGCTGGCACCATCCTGGGAGCGGCACCTTAAGCTATGCAATCCGGCAAAAAATCCAACTAAGATAAGCAGCAGTAGTTGCATCTTGACAACTGTTGGACAGTGCCCAACTCCAGGCCCACTTTTATAGCCAACTTCAACAGACAGCTGACAAACTAATGGTTGTCTGGCTAACTGTCTGACTGACTGACACACAATGGCGACATTAGCTGATTGCAATTTTACAAATGTGCCAACTATTCAGATGCAATTGAAACTGGAAAACATTACGGGCAGTGGTGAGGGCAAGCTGGAGACACTGTGGCAAGAGTATCAATCTGTGTTGGCTGGCTATGGCAAGCACATTGAGGGCTTCTACGCCGAGTATGTGGATCTCAAGCAGCGCGACGAGGAGAGCGCTCAACAAATCAGCCAGCAGAGCTATGAGATCGAGCATCTGATTGAGCAGCTGTCCAATCTTCGACTGCTCGCCGAGGAGCAGCAGATCAAACAGCAGGCACAGCTGCAGCACAGGCAGAGCATTAAACAGCAGCTCACGGAACGACTGCGAGAATTGCGCGACTGCGTCGACAAGGAGCTGGAGCAGGAGCACAAGCTCTTCAAGCAAATGTCCGTGGAGAGCTATGAAGCCATTGAGGTGGGTAAATACCACAGAATGCTGCCCAAAATTTTTAAATTAAAACTCCTTCCCATAGAAACTCAGGGGTCATCTGACCCAGGGAGAAACTTTAATCCAACTGTCGCGGATTTGCTCCAAAATGGAAACTCAGCGCGAAAAGTTATTTCAACTACCGCAACTCTCGCGCGAGATCATCGAGATTCGAGAGCTCCATTCGCCGACTGACGCCGTTGATGCAGTCAGCGATCCGCTGAAGGTAAGCGCAAATATAACGCTAAAAAGTACAGAGACGCAGTTAAAGATTGCTCCCTTTAGGAGGAAGTTGCTGCCTTGCCGCAAATGGAAACATTTTGGCGGCGTGTCAATAACGTCGCTGTGGATGTGGCCTGCTTGAAGCAGCAGAAACGAAATCTGGAGGTGGCAAATGCACAGCTCAAGGCCGATTTGCAGGAGTATCTCATCAATTTGAACATCAGCAACGGTTCCAACAGCCACATTCACGACTATCTGGCCAAGCGACCACGCAGCATGTCCGTTGATCGTGTCACGCAGCTGCGCCTGCAGCCGAAGCAGGTAAAGAGTGCGACAGCAACGACAGGAGGCGGGGGACGGCAACCCCTTTCGCGTTCCAGTGGTGGTCATGTGCCCACCTGTGAGGCGAGCGTCTCTAATGTGGTGCGCTCGCATAATCTACGAAAAGGCAAGCCGCAATTGGCCAAGATTGAAATTAGAAGACATTTGTAGTTTTCCCATTGTAAGAACAAAATAAATACACAAATTTGTAATTTCTTTTACTTTTTTTTTACTACTACCGAAACAACGCAATAAAAATGCTATCAATTTAAATTTTGCAATTTTAGCGCTATTGTCTGATGTGGCCAGACAACGTAATATGCCATAGCGCTGCCAGATGGTTAAAAAGCGTTGGTTTAGTATATATTTGTTGGTATGTTTTTCAAAGTGGCTCAGTTACATGTTCCATGTTCACATTGTTTCGCAGTTTTCCACAGACACAACCCAAGTCCAATAGTCGCTTACACAGAAATTAAATTAAACACAAAGAATAGTTCGGGATTAATTAATAAAAGTTAACTGCAAGTGCTGCTTAATCAAGTGCACAAATTAAAAGCCATGTAGAAGTGAATAGCAATCGAAATTCAGCCCGCATTTTGGGTTGTAAAAATTGGATGTGTTTTTTACATCCGTATATCTGTGTATCTACCGAATCCAAAGTGTAACTGTGTGTGTATGTGTGCGCCTGTGTATGTGTACGCTACGCACTGTTATAGATACAACAACAAGCCAGCACTAGCAGCAGCAGCAGCAGCAGGCTGGCAGTTGGAACGGGATCGGACAAGGGAACAGTGAACGGTGAACAGCAGGAGCGTGTTCTTGTTCTTGTAAAATTACCAAAAAGAAATTTCATTCGGAAAATGCGGAAATGAGCCTGAGAAAGAGAAACAACCCCGAAAACGCAAACGAAATATGTACATAAGACCGAAAGGGCAAAAACAACAAGCAAAACGAGAGACGACAATCGCTGATTCGTTTCAGTTTCAGTTTTAGTATTTGTGATTAATAAAACAACGAATAAATGATAGACATACAAACAAAAAAAAAAATACAGAATTAAAAGATACGAAATCAGTGGAAAGAAAGTGTGAGAAGCAAAGAGAGAGAAAGAAAAAACCCATCAAAATCAAAAACTCTGCGGCGCTGCATTTGGATTGTAAATTTTTATTTTACTTTTTTTTTTTTGGGGCACGCCGTCGCCGTAGGCGCTCGTTCCTCGAGATAAACATAAAGAGAGATAAATACAGAAATAAAAAATTAATGGAAAAGCAAAGACACACACGAAATACATAAGTGCATATGTATTTAATTCTAGTGGTGGAGTAGTGTGTGGTTCTGCTGCTCGCCAGTGCACTGCTGCTTATCTATCTATGAATGTGCTGCATATGTCGTCATTGTCGCCTTCGATTTGAATCCGTGTCTGGCATGGAAATGTGACTGTAATAATTGGAGCAGCCCAAGAATAATTCAGAAATGTGCTCAATGCTTGAGTAAAGATAAACATAAAACCAAGCAGCGGAAAAACAACGTCTGACTGAAAAAAGGTTTGTACGTCTTATTTTATTTTTTGCATCAAGCAATGTCTTTGTATTTAAATAATGCCACACCTCCTACGCAAAACAAAACAAAACAATACACATAAAATGCTGGTCGCTCGATGGCTAGAATCAGACTTTATTCTAGTTGGCAATCTTATTGCTGTTGTTTTTTTTTAAAGAACATAATTAAAACTAATTTTATGCAGAACTTACATATTTTACTAGATTTGAAGATGTTGTCTGGCATTTCTAGTGACGAGCAACCACTTTACATATATATACATATATATTTTATGTGTGTTTCATTAAAGCTTCTTATTGACTAACAGCTTTCACATTCTTTGCCCATTCCCATTTGTACATTAGCCAATAAATCGCTAAAAATGATTGCCACCAATCACAACTGCGCAATATAAATATTGTAAAAAAAAAATAAAATAATAATATACATCTACATGTATATAAATCCACCACATCGATATCGACACATCTGGAGCACTAACTATCATCATCCAGCATCAAACATAAACAATATGCCCCGGCTGCAGTTTCTACTGCTGTTCGCCATCGCACTGGCAGCGCTGCCAGCAGCCAAAGGTAAAGCCATTCAGCCCATAATCCAAAAACAAAAGCATCGACTTTACGCATCTGAGTATCTTTACATCCTCCACAGCGCAATATCAATCGCCACGCATCATCGAGCATCCCACGGATCTGGTGGTGAAGAAAAATGAGCCTGCCACACTCAATTGCAAGGTGGAGGGTAAACCGGAGCCGACTATTGAATGGTTTAAGGTATGTGCTGTGAATGCAAGTTTTGAATATTTACTGGATGTTGACCATGTCTGGTCTCTGCAGGATGGCGAACTGGTCAATACAAATGAGAAAAAATCGCATCGAGTGCTGTTCAAGGATGGTGCTCTATTCTTCTATCGCACCATGCAGAGCAAGAAGGAGCAGGACGGCGGCGAGTACTGGTGTGTGGCCAAAAACCACGTGGGCAAAGCAGTCAGTCGGCATGCCTCGCTCCAAATCGCTGGTAAGCCAAACAAACAACTTGTTTACCCACACCTTTGGCGCATATGTTTGTCTTTGAGCATGTCTGACACCTCTTACTTGCAGTTTTGCGCGACGATTTTCGCGTGGAGCCGAAAGACACACGCGTGGCCAAAGGCGAGACGGCGCTGCTCGAGTGTGGGCCGCCCAAAGGCATACCAGAGCCGACCATTATCTGGATGAAGGCAAGCTGAACGCAAATCTTGTGCAATAATTGTGCCCAATTTTCAACCTTTTTCGTTGTTTTTTTGTCTTTGTACCTCTATCTCGCTCCTTTAGAATGGCGTGCCACTGGATGATCTCAGCTCTAAGCCTTTTGGCACCAGTTCGCGTGTACGCATTGTGGATGGGGGCAATCTGCTGATCAGCAATGTGGAACCGATCGATGAGGGCAATTACAAGTGCATTGCACAGAATCTGTTGGGCTCACGCGAGTCCAGCTATGCCAAGCTAATTGTCCAGATCAAGCCGTACTTCATGAAGGAGCCCAAGGATCTAACAATGGTCTATGGACAGACGGCTACGTTTCACTGCTCCGTTGGCGGTGATCCGCCGCCAAAGGTGCTCTGGAAAAAGGAGGAGGGCAACATACCCGTCTCACGTGCCCGCATCTTGCACGACGGGAAGAGTCTCGAGCTGACCAACATAACGCCCAACGATGAGGGCACCTACGTCTGCGAGGCACACAACAATGTGGGTCAGATCAGCGCCAGAGCCACCCTCACCGTGCACGGTAAGCAATGACCACTCAACGAAATGTTCATCCAATCTTCTAACCTTGATTCATTTTGTTTCAGCTCCACCAAATTTCTCCAAGAAGCCAACCAACAAGAAAATCGGTCTCAATGGCCAAGTGCAGCTGCCTTGCGTCGCCACTGGCAATCCGCCGCCATCTGTTTTCTGGACCAAAGAGGGCGTCTCCACGCTCATGTTTCCCAATACCTCGCATGGACGCCAGCATATCTCAGCCGAGGGCACGCTGCAGATCAACGATGTGCAGCAGGAGGACGAGGGCTTCTATGTGTGCTCCGCTTTCAGTGTGGTCGACTCCTCCACCGTGCGCATCTTTCTGCAGGTCAGCTCAGTCGATGAGCGCCCGCCGCCTCTCATACAAATTGGACCCACAAATCAAACACTGCCCAAAGGCTCGGTGGCCACGATGCCATGTCGTGCCACGGGAAATCCCACGCCTCGGGTCAAATGGTTTCACGATGGTTATGCTGTGCAAACGACCAGCCGCCACAGCATCGTTCAGGGCAGCTCCCTCAGAATTGATGGTATGGTTTACCTTCTCTGGATTTATATATTGATTATAAAACCACTGTTTTAATAATTACAGATCTCCAATTGAGCGATTCTGGTCTATACACGTGCACAGCCTCCTCGGAACGTGGCGAATCTTCGTGGTCAGCTGCCCTCCTGGTTAGTTTTCCGTCTTGTGACTCTTATTGTTTTCACTCTAATAATACTCGAACTTAAACAGGTGGAGAAGAGCAGCTCGGTAACGCTGCATCGCATTGCCGATCCCAGCACGTATCCCGCCCCACCCGGCACGCCCAAAGTGATCAATGTGACTCGCACAAGTATATCACTACGCTGGGCTAAGAGTCAAGAGAAACCCGGAGCTGTTGGTCCAATTATTGGGTAGGCAAAAGTTTTGTTTTGGTCTGATATTGGCATAAACTTTAAACAATTCTATTAGTATCAATCAGATCAATCAGATTGATTGTCATTATTCTGATAACTATATGTGATAATTACGATAGATATTTTAAGGATGGGTATTTCTTGATACAAAGCCTTAAATAATATCTTATATAGGTTTAGGTTGTTGTATATAAACTAGTTTCCAAGAGATTCTGTTTTGTCGTACATAAATAATAATGAATAATATTTTTCTAGCTATGCTGTGGAGTATTTTAGTCCCGATCTGCAGACGGGTTGGATCGTGGCTGCTCATCGTGTGCCCGATACTCAAGTAACAGTAAGTAGTGCTACTTATCTTCTAATAGCCATTCCCACATTGTGCTAATCTCAAATTCCTTCCATAATAGATATCAGACTTGACATCTGCTACTTCGTATGTTTTTCTGATACGCGCAGAGAATACGCAAGGCGTTTCTGTGCCCTCGGGCCTATCGAATGCTATTAAGACGCTGGGTGAGGATTTTGATATACCGCCGTCTAATGAACTATCAGCGGCTCGTACGCTGCTAACGGGCAAGGTAAGGAGTATATGGTCAGAGTGATTACTTTGAGAAACTAACTACCGATTAAACTTGTGTTCAGGTTGTGGAACTTATAGATGCCTCAGCTGTGAATGCCAGCGCCGTTCGCTTGGATTGGATGCTTCATGTCAGCGACAATGAAAAATTCGTTGAGGTCAGTTCCCGAGCAACTCAAACTAACAACTCATACTAATCAGTATGTTTTCCATAGGGTCTGCATATACGATATCGCGATTACAGCGCTCATACAACGCTATATAATGTCATCACCGTGCTAGATGCCTCCGTGGAGTCGCATGTGGTTGGCAATCTGCGCAAGTACACGAAATACGAATTCTTTTTGACACCCTTCTATGAGACAATCGAGGGGCAGCCGAGCAACTCCAAGATAGCCACTACCTATGAGGATGGTAAGCAGCAACAACACCAACTTTATATCAAATAGTTACTTTAGTTAATCTGTGTCTTTTGTTTAGTGCCCTCTGCACCGCCGGATAACATTCAAATTGGTATGTATAATTTGACTGCTGGTTGGGTGCGCTGGACGCCGCCGCCTGCTCAGCATCACAATGGCAATCTATATGGCTACAAGATAGAGGTCAGCGCTGGCAATACAATGAAAGTGCTGGCCAATATGACGCTCAATGCGACAACTACATCGGTGCTGCTCAACAACCTGACCACCACAGCCGTTTATAGTGTGCGCCTCAATGCCTTCACCAAGGCAGGGGACGGACCCTACTCCAAGCCCGTAAGTGTGGGATTTTTCTTGTTGAGTGACTGCATCCGTTAAATATTGTGCTTTCTTTAGAAATCTTTGTATATGGACCCCACTTATCATGTGCATCCACCTCGTGCACATCCCAGCGGCACTCACGATGGCAGGCATGAGTCTGGCAATGATTTCACGTATCACACCAACGACATGGTCAATACGGAGCCCAACAACGCCAACCCAACAACGCATCGCAAGACAACAGGTTTCGCGCATGGCACCTGGGTGATGGGACTGGTTATTATTATACTCCTCATTGTGGTGGTGTCCACAGCAACGGCCATGGTTTACTTTAAGCGCCGCCATCAAATGACCAAGGAGTTGGGGCATTTGAGTGGTGAGTGATGACTTCAACTTGAGCTCACACTTTTCATAACATTTCTGCTGTCTCTCTCTTTCCGTAGTTGTGAGTGCCAATGAGATAACCGCACTCAATATCAACAGCAAGGAGAGCCTGTGGATTGATCGCGGCTGGCGAACCACAGACACTGACAAGGACTCGGGGCTGAGCGAATCGAAGCTGCTCTCGCATGTGAACAGCAGCCAGTCCAACTATAACAACTCAGATGGTGGCACCGACTACGCCGAGGTGGACACCCGCAATTTGACCACCTTCTACAATTGTCGCAAGGTGCGTTCGAATCAAACTCATTGCTAAGTTTTCAACTAACCGCGTTTCGCTTACCTTTAGAGTCCCGATAATCCCACGCCCTATGCCACGACTATGATAATTGGCACCTCGTCCAGCGAGACCTGCACCAAGGCCACGTCGCTGAGCGCTGACAAGGATTCGGGCACGCATTCGCCCTACTCGGATGCATTTACAGCTCAAGGTGCGGCAGCTGCTGCTGCTGCTGCTGCAGCGGCCGCTGCTAGTAATAAGTCCAACTATCTGCAATATACTACGGAAACGATTAACTGGTCGGAGTTCTTGCCACCACCACCGGAGCATCCGCCGCCGCCATCCTCGAACTATGGCTATGCGCAGGGCTCACCTGAATCCTCGCGCAAGAGCTCCAAGAGCGCCGGCTCAGGCATATCCACGAATCAAAGGTGAGCTGCAAAGCTGAAGCAAAAGTTGATAAGTCAATTCCTAACACATTATTTTCTGCCAGCAGCATTCTAAATGCTTCCATACACAGCAGCTCGTCGGGCGGCTTCTCGGCTTGGGGCGTTTCGCCGCAGTGCGCCGTTGGATGTCCCCAAGAGAATCTGTATAGTAATCCGTTGAGTGCCGTTGGCGGCACACAGAATCGCTATCAGATCACGCCCACCAGCCAACATCCGCCGCCATTGCCGCCCTATTTTGCCACTACACCCAGCGCCGGTGCCGGCAACATACATATCCACTATCCCACACAACGGCATGCCGTCAGCGAGTATCAGGCTGGCTTGAATGCGACACGCTGTGGCAACAATCATCGAGCCTGCAATAGCTGTGATGCTCTGGCCTCGCCCATGCAGCCACCGCCACCGCTGCCACCACCAGCGGAGGGCTGGTATCAGCCCGTGCATGCTCACGGCAGCCAGATGCAGCCGACTGCATCCAATCATCAAATCTATCAGTGCTCCTCCGAGTGCTCGGACAACTCGCGCGCTTCCCACGGCCACAGCAAGAGACAACAGCAGCAGCAGCTCCATTCGGACAGCAGTGCAGAGCAGAACAGCAGCAAACGCTCGGCACAGCGTCGAGGAGCAGGAGCACATCACACCCAGCAGCAGCAGCAACAGAATTCCTGTGCAGAGAGTGAGAACGAGAACATGATGTCCGGCTATGAGCTGCATCAGCGCAATTATACAAGCGACTGCTGCAACAGCTCCCGGGAGGGCGACACCTGCTCCTGCAGCGAGGGCTCCTGCCTCTATGCCGAGGCTGGCGATCCCGTCATAGCCTCAGCTCGCCCAATGACTGCTAAACATACTTAAACTGGTTGCCAGCATATTAGAGATGGGCATAGAACCAGCCCCATCCCAATTGGATCTTGCGTAGTATTAAATATAGCATCTAGTCGTAACATTTCATTCATATCGAACTTAGCACACGAAAATACAACTCTAGCATTTTATAGACATGTTACTAGAACCACTGTGCTGCGCACCACAAAACCGAATACGTACACACTCACTCAGCAACAGCAGCAGCTCAGCAACAGCAGCAGCAGCAACAACTACAACTACAATCAAGGTGCACAGCTCGTATTTAGAATCTTAACTCAATCGAGACAATTGTGCGGGCATTAGATATTACACAGAAACTAAATAGAACTCGATATAAAGATCAGCCCGGCTTAATGTACTTAAGAAGTGAATGCTGTATAATATGCTTTCAACAACAAACAAAAAACAAATAACAAAATGATAAAAAACTACTAAACACGAAATACGTACGAACGATCGAACTCAAATGAAGAACAGTCAGGCCATAGCAAGTACATAATACATTACATAAATAGCACTTTTGATAACTGCATAATTAGTTAGATACAAAATGATGATGGATGCTTGGCTAAATTGGCTGGCCACCTAGTCATAGGCTTGCGAATAGCGTTAGTAACATGTACTCACAACTCTTTCATATCTACGATCTACGATCACAATCGAGCATTTATCGCCCTATGTTCCCTGATTCTGCATTTACATACAAACAACTATAAAGGAAAACGAAAGGATGTTAAACTTAGAGACGATGATGACACAGTTGAGGTTGGTTGAGAACAATGAACGGCAGTTGCAATGTTTAATGGTTAGTGCTTTTCTATAAAATGAAAACTTTAAACAATACAAAAACAAACAAAAAAATACTTAAACTAAAACCGAATCACAGTAATACTTCATAGTTAATGACTTGACCTAGTGCTTAGTAACACTTAAACTATAATTACTACTTTATACTTTAAAAGGCAGCTTATGCATAAGTAGCTAATGCCAACACTTCGGTGCCATCGAAGCCAACTTCATGCCCCCCCACACCCACACGCACACACACCGCACTCACACGCAAACACACACTCAAGGCGCTTGTCCGATCTTTAACCCCTTAAGTAAACCCAAACCCAAGTCTATCTTCCCTCCATCCGTGCGCCTTTGTGTGGGGCTCTCCATAACGTACATACATTTTTACAAGCTTGCATTTGAAAAAAGTCTAAAATGTACCTGTGATATATATAACCCCATTAAAGTATTTTAATAATTATTATTATTATCATTATTATTTTAGTTTGGTCTTATGATTTTGTTCACTTTATTTCCATGCAACGAGAAACGTTTGTTGGAAAACAAACCGCACATAATCGAAATTTTTGGGTGTTTTAAGAACAAACCTAGCATAATTTAGAACTTAGGCACGTACGACATTAGAAATGCAAAATATATCATCATCCCAAAAAAAAAAAAAATAAATAAAATGAATACCAGTGAAACGTTGAAACTTCGGATAGCCGAAGAAGTCGCACACTTCTCAAACATTTTCGAATCGTGTTTGGATTCTTAAGTGCCCCAAATGGGTTATTAGATAAAGTGTGCGGCTCTGATTATTGACGACTATACGAATATCCATTTGGACTAAATTCAACGAAAATGCAATGTTTAAAAAGTAACGAAACAATACTACGCATACATAATAAATAACATATTAATATTATATAGCATATAGCACATAGAATCGCGCATGTATCAAATAAAAACAAATCAAAAGAATGCTTTTAGCATAAATACCCAAACCACTTCCTTGCATACACCCCAAATCCCTAGATCGATGAGGTGCTCATGCATGTACATACAATACATACATACATACATACATACATACAGACAAACATATATAGAAACATATACACTACACTCTACACTAAACTACACAACGCAACATATTTATGCCCCTCTGCCATACAATACATACTAATTACATATATATATACATATATATATATATATAATTGAAAACCAACTAGCGTGAGTTGATCTACTCTTCCGTAGCATTATGAAGCCTAGTTGGGTTTTTGGGTTTTTAATAATAATTAGCAACTAGTTATTAACTACGTACATACGAGTATTTTAAAGTCATAGCGTAAACGGAATTTTAAGATTTAAACTATAAACAATATTAATTTTTAGTGCATAGTCTGCCATATGTAAACGAAATTTTTCAAAACAACAAAAAACTGACATAAATCTACTTACCATACATAATAATTATATATATATACATATATATATATATACGTATAGACTTTAAATTACATAAACAATAAAGGAACATTTTACATATATGTATGTGGATAAATCGAGACTATTTACTAGATGGCAAGAATCATTTGCTAATTGTGGCTAAATCCTGGGAATAACATCAAGTTATAATGAAAATTACAATTTGCCTAGTCTATTTTACTCTTCTTCTTTTTTCGTTAAGAGAACTTTTCAGGATACTTTCTAACAACTGCACATCTTTGGTGCCAAGTTGACGCCCATTTCGAGATCTGGAGAACTGATTACAGTGAGCAGCGTGACATTTTCCAGCTACTATTTTCGCAGTCTTGCATCCTTCTTTACGAATCTGGTCAATCCGACAGTTCTGACTTTTTTCGCCAGAATTGCCATTGAACTGCGGAACTTGCCACTTGAGCTGAGCACCGCGACTGTCGGCCTGAATGTGGTGTCTGTTTTCACTTTATTCAAAACGCCAAGTGTTTCCAATAACTGGACAAGTGTCCTGTCCGTCCTTCAATTCCTATTAACAACCTCTTTTGGCTTACTTATAGTTCTTTTGCTAAGCAGAAAGACATTTAAAATGAGTTCCAAGTCACGAGTAGGTATTTTTTTTGGAAAACTAAATCCATAGCTGCTGATTGATCATGGGTGAACCCACCGAAACTGGCTTCTTCATTAGGTTTCCCTTAGCATACTCGAGAGCGATTAGCTTGAATCTGGATGCGATCCGTTCCAGTCATTGTGTGCCACAATTTGTTATCAAACTCAACTAACCCTGAGGGCTGTGCAACTCGATGCTCAACATGCGGGTAAGCAAATACAAATTGAAGCCAGATTTCGATTACATCAATTAGTCGACTTTGTTTGATGATCCCGCAGTAGTTATTGGAGTATGTTTGCTTAAGGCTGGCACAACTGGCTTAACAATTAAACTACCAACTAATAAAATAATTAAGGCTTAAATGGATTGTTGGATTGGAGTTGCAGCATTTGACGGCACCCGTCCATAATAACTTCTCGATCTCAATGTATCGACTTAATCTGGTCTTTAGTCCATAATTCATAGATATTAATTATTAATATTAAAATTAAAATCTTGTCATGATTTTCCTTTAGGACTGATATTAAGAACAGAAAAAACTTCGAAATTCTGCCGAATTGATGATCTGCAAAACTCTGTCAATAAAGCAATTTTCGTAGGTAATCATGCAACTTGACTGCGTAATGTAGTATAATAATATACAGAGACGTGACAAGTATAAGTGCAGTATGTATGTGCGTGTGTGTGTGTGCGTGTGTATCTTGTGGTTACCAGTTACTGGGCTTGCCACGAAGAGAGTTGGCAAATGGGGTCGCGGTCGCCTGACTTGCACTTGTTGCGTACGCTCCCCTCGGCTCCTCGCCCACATCGAATGTTGAATGTTGAATGTTGCATGCTGGATGTTCAGTCTCTATTGCGTCGCATTCAACTATCGTCTGCGTGTTGCACCTTTTCCGATGCTACCTGCGTTGGCTGCAGCCGCACAGCATAAGCAGCTAATGATGATCATAGTGTGTGCGAAACGCACAAAGACGCAGCCAAAAACCAATCGATTATTATCTGCCGCACTATATTTCTTTCTCGACGAGATTCAGATACAGATACTGAGCGAGCGCTGCCAGCGAATTCCAGCGAACAGATTATTTTTCGTATATAATTTTTGCTCTCTGTCTCAGTCGAGACGCCTTGACACATTCACGTCCAAGTCCAAGCTCAAAGATTCGCCCTGGCCCTGGCCCTTTTTAGTTTTGCTTCTCTTTTTTTTGCGCCAACCGGTTTGACAGGTAGAGCGAAAGATGGAAGGAAAGCAATCTTCCTCCGCACGCCTTGTTCTCGGCAAGGATGCTAACACCAATACCAATACCAATACCAATAATAATAATAATGCTGCCCAGTGACTGTACGAGGCTGGTGCTGGAACAGTTGGCCGAGTCTGGAAAATCAGCGTAGGCATTTTCCTTTTACCGTTGAGCCGGCAAAGCGATCCACTCGAGGGTGCATGCCTCTCTATGCGGGTGTCTGTTGCAGCAGGTAGCGACGCAGATTTTCCCAATGCTCGCCAGTCCCTTTTCATCTTTCTTTTTTTTCGTCGGCGTTTTTCCTTTTCCCTTTTTTAAGGGTCTGCGACTGCTGTTTTATCGAACATGTGTGTGCGAGTGTGTGTTGCGTGTGTGTGTGTGTGCATTGCTTTCCTAGTATCAATAACAATGCGTGGCCCGCTATTGTGGCTCGGCTTTTGTGCATCCCAGCGGGTTTTCAGCTCAGTGCAACTCGAGCTGCCACATTGCCACAGCGTTTGCTTTAGCGTTTGTGTGCGGCAACGTTTTTGGGAGATATCGTTAATATTTTCTTGGAAACCGGGATTGTTGTGCGTCGTGCAGGTAGCTGGACAAGCAACAACATGAAACGATCGCAGATACACACACACACACACACACACACTTGCGCAGATAAAGATACAGATAAAGGAGAGCCAAGAGGCAAGACAGGTACCTGCTCCGTTTGTCGTGCTCGCAATGCAACAATAAATACGTCGGAGTTTTGTTATTAAAATTTGGAAATTTGGAAATTTGGCACAAAGTTTATTTAACTAGCAGAGAAATTAGTTAAAAATTGTACTTAAAGTCAATTTTGTAAGAAGTTAAAAGCATTTCAAGAATTTATCTGACGGCATCAAAATAAAATAAATAAATAAGCTTCTACAAATAAAGGATTTGGCTAAAATATTCATATTTAAATGTTTTCGTTTTACGTTACAAATTTATGCGTTATTTAAATTTAATTGAAAACATAAATTTATGCGTCGCATGTGTGTCGAGTTTGTTTGGAAATGCAGCTAAGTTTTGTATTTGTGCTTGTCTCATTCTTACAAAAAACAATGTCATCAGATTAGGCAAAAATAATAAATATACAAAACTATTTATTCTCATCTCGCTTGTATTTTGAAATATGTTGAAATTTATAATTTATTTTAGATGAAAATTGTACACTCATTTTATTCTGGCTGGCACTCCAAGTAAATACTATATTTTAGTAAAATGCAAAAGTCACTCAGCTTATTAAGGAAACTTAAACTTTTCTATATTGTTTTCTACGAAAAGAAATCATTTAAAAAAGTCAAGCCAAAAACTGATGGTAAACAAGCCAAAATTGACTCAACGCCCGAACACCAATTGCGAGAGAGAGCGCCAGATAAAATGAGAGGCAGACCGAGAAAGAGAGACAGAGAGAGAGAGCGCCCTTGCATTTACCTGCTTGCCTATTGCTGAATTTAGCTGCCAGCCATTGCTGTCATCTGTGTGCGCGTGTGTGTGTTGGTATTGGTGAGTGAGCGAGCGAGTGAGCGGCGCTCATTTAATTTGTCGCTCTGTCGCTGAGAGTCTCATTCTGTTTAACGCCATCGAACCGTTCGGACGTCTCGCTGCGTAACTCTCTCCGGTCCGGTTGTCTCAATTTCTGAAGCTCGTTCGTAGTACGCAAGTGAATACAATACCCAATATCCATATATACAACAATTTGTGGACTAAAGTCAATGTGCAGTGCTCCAACAACGATCTAGTCCTACTACTGCAAGTGCAAAATCCCCCACTAGATATTAACAGTCTCTCGCAAAATGCGGCAACGCACATAAAACATAATACAAAAAAAAAAACAAAAAACGTATCTTAAGCAAAAGAAAAGTGTGTTTTGAAGAAACGCTTAGGCGAAATAATAACAAATAACACACACAAGCAGCAATAAGCTGGACAGAATGGCCACCAATGCGGAGCTGTTGCCGTTCCATCATCAGACAACGATATCGCTGCAAACGGCGGCCGCATTAAACAACTATCATGGTGGCGGTGGCAGCAATGGGGCAGGCACTGGTGGTGGTGCAACAGTAGCAGCAGCAGCTGCAGCGGCCGCATGCTCCTCGGCGGCTGCCACATGGAATATGGATGAACTGTATCAACAGACTGAGCTACCAGGCCTGACACGCAACAGTGCCCACCACCTGCTGCGCTTCACCCCCTATGCGCTGCATCATCGGCCGCAGTTGCAAGCGTTGCCGCCAGCACTTTACTTGCAGCATGCGGCAGCAGCAGCAGCGGCCGCAGCAGCAGCAGCAGCCGCCGCAGCAGCAGCACATGCCCAGCATCATCATCATCATCATCATCACCATCAGCATAGGGCTGCGACGCCGGCAAGTCCGCCGCCCATCGAAGGCACCCACATCAGTAATCTGTTCCCCGAGCTGCTCGAGCAGATCTTTGAGCATCTGCCCGTTCGGGATTTGGGTCGAGCGGCGCAGGTGTGCAACGCGTGGCGAGATGCCGCCTATGCGAAGAGCGTGTGGAAGGGTGTCGAGGCCAAATTGCATCTGAAGCGGTCCAGCCCCAGTCTCTTCAATTGCCTCGTCCGGCGTGGCATTAAGAAGGTGCAGATCCTCTCGTTGCGTCGCTCCCTCAAGGATTTGGTGTTGGGTGTGCCGGCGTTGACATCCCTCAATCTCAGCGGTTGCTTCAATGTGGCTGACATGAATCTGGGCCATGCTTTTAGCGTGGATCTGCCCAATCTAAAGACGCTTGATTTGTCGCTGTGCAAACAAATCACGGACACGAGTCTGGGCCGGATTGCTCAGCATCTGAAGAATCTGGAGACGCTGGAGCTGGGCGGCTGCTGTAACATAACGAATACGGGTCTGCTGCTGATCGCGTGGGGCCTTAAGAAGCTGCGCCATTTGAATTTGCGCAGCTGCTGGCACATCAGTGATCAGGGCATTGGCCATTTGGCCGGATTCAGTCGGGAGACGGCCGAGGGCAATCTGCAGCTGGAGTTCCTCGGACTGCAGGACTGCCAACGGCTGAGTGACGAAGCACTGGGTCACATAGCACAAGGTTTAACCTCCCTCAAGTCCATCAATTTGAGCTTCTGCGTCTCGGTGACGGACAGCGGCCTGAAGCATCTGGCCCGCATGCCCAAGCTGGAACAGCTGAATCTACGCTCCTGCGACAACATCTCCGACATTGGCATGGCCTATCTAACGGAGGGGGGCAGTGGCATCAATTGCTTGGATGTGAGCTTCTGCGACAAGATCAGTGATCAGGCCTTGACGCATATTGCCCAAGGTCTGTTTCGGCTGCGCTCGCTGAGCCTGAATCAATGCCAGATCACGGATCACGGCATGCTGAAGATAGCCAAGTCGCTGCACGAACTCGAGAATCTCAATATTGGTCAGTGCAGCCGTATAACGGATAAGGGGCTGCAAACGCTTGCCGAGGATCTGTCCAATTTGAAGACGATCGATTTATATGGCTGCACGCAGCTGAGCTCGAAGGGCATCGATATTATTATGAAGCTGCCCAAGCTGCAGAAGCTCAATTTGGGACTGTGGCTTGTCAGATGATGCGTTCACCATGACTGCAATGCCTGCGCCGCTGCCGAGGCGGCCGAGAAGTCGACGGCGCCGTCAGCGTCAACGTCAGCGCAGGCGAACGCTTAAAATGCGTCTCCCTCTCTTCTGTCTGCGTGCGCGTGTGCGTTTGCTTGTGTGCGTGTGTGTGTGAGTGACTTTTGTCTTCTACTTTTGACTTTGTCTTCCTCGTCTCCTTCGTACCTGCCTTTGCGTGCCGTGTTGCATGTCTGATGCGAAGGCAAGGCACGTAATTACACACACACACACACACACGCCTGCACAGCAGAGCTGGGCAGACAACTAAGAAAAAAAGAGGAGAAAAAAGAAGAAAAAAATAACAAAACAAGATACACTGAAAAACTCATAGCTTTCGTTTGCCATACCACACGCTGTACTAAATTTTTTCGTACGAAACAAGTAGAAACAGAAAACAGCAACAACACCAGCAAAAGCAGCAGCAGTCGCGGCAGAGACAGAGCGCAGCAGAGAGAGAAAGAGAGAGAGAGAGATAGAAGAAGGCAGAAAACAACAAACGCCAACAACAAAAAGCAAACAATGAACAAAACACACACACATACACACACAGCGACTGCGACGACGAAGCTCACTCTGGTCTGCTGTGTTGTTGTTGTTGTTATTGCTGCTGCCGCCGCCGCAGGTTCCTAAGGGGCTGGCAGCGGCGCACTTGTGGGCCTGCATTGATGGGGGGCGTCAGGCGGGCGGGGGGCGTCAGCTTACACGCACGCAACGGCGGCGGCGACAAAAAAAAAAACAAAACAAAAAAAGAGAGAAAATAAAACGCGGCTGCAGCTATGGCCGACGGCAGCAACAAAGTGCATGGCGATGGAGACGCGCGATAAGCATTGCCATAGAGTGGAAGAGGGAGAGCGAGAGCGGACAAACACACACACATCCGCGTGCATAAATATGCGTGCGTGTGTGTGTGTGTGTATAATGCAGGCCGCAGTTAAACAGATGCAAATAAATTTAAATAGTTTATTTTAATTCACGCTTCGGCAACAACAGAAAAAAATACAACAAAAAAAGAGGCAGAAACAACAAAAGCCAGCGTCCTCCAACGCCACAGCAACAACGACAGCAATGGCGGCAGCTGCGACGCCAACAGCGACGTGAGCAGCGCTTTAAGCTTGCCCGCAACAGCAACAACAACAACTACAGAAACGACGACTATAAAAAGTTTGCTCTTTGTTGGCGCTCTCCGTCTCTGCCTCTGCCTACGTCTCCGTCTCTGCCTTTTGTTAGATATGTATTTTTTTTTTGTTTTTTTTTTTTGTATTTGGCCCAACGAGATTCTTTGTGTTGAACGTATTTTTTTTCTGTTTTGTTTGCGTTTGTTTCGAATTTGTTTAGTGCAGCGTCGTTAGTTATGCCGTTTAATTTAGTTGATGATTAAATTTAAAACATGTTAATAGTAGACACTTAACGCAAATTAATAAATTTACATTTAGGTTTAGTTCTTAACTTGGTCAAACAACAATTAGTCAAATAACAAACGCAACTACAACAAAATAACAACTTTGTTTATTAGCAAAAACCAACAAAAACAAACACACACACACACAAATGAAACGTTAATAAAAATTCTGTAAATTTTTTATTGTTTAATTTATAAGTAAGCAAAATAAAAGTAAAAAACAAGGAAACAAAAACATACAAAAAAAAAAAAACAACTAAAACGATTGAAAAGAATATGTGAATTAATTCTTTTTTCTATTGTGATATAAAATATATTGTAAAAAACAACAAAAAATTAAAACGCTAAAAAATACAAGAATTACGTAATTTTATTTTTAACTAAGCAAAGACAAATGATAACAAAAACAAATGATAACCTATGAACTATGTTAAATCGTAGCAACTATTTTAAGTCTAGTTTTGAGCACTGTTTATTTTTAGCTAAAGTCAACCGATCTGTCAGTTTTGTTAAAAACCTATGTACGAATACGTACAGTATGTTTGTATGATTTCAGTCTAAACGCAATATTTATAAATGCCTTATTTGAAGACCGAACTAAAGTTTAAACTATATATATGTAATTATGTTGAACTCTGTAAACGTTTATTTGAGTGTATACAATTTGTAGCATTAAGTTTATATCATTTCATTATTGCTATTTTTGTTGTAGTTTCAGGCAAATACACATACACAAACACACACACACACATACACAATTCGAAAACATGAAGAAACTGAAAATAAAATTCAATATGTAAAAATTAAAAATACAAAAAAAAAAATACTTGTGAAACTTCTTGAAGAATGGCGAGGATGGAGTATTTATAGAGAGAGAGAGAGAGAGAGAGAGAGGGGGCCTTAAGCAATGAGAGGGGTTGCAATGGAATGTGTGTGTGTGGTGGAGGGGAGTAGTGGGGGTTTGCAAGGTGAGTTTCAAGTGTCGTACGCAGCATCAGTCTGTGAATTACCCCCCCCCCCCTCACATTCCCCCCTGTTGCGGCTGATGTCGCTTGTCGCATTTAACAAATGCGTTCGAGTATTTTGCTGTACATTTATTTTATGCAAGCATTGTGCGTGTAATGAACAAAAGGATGCAACACTAATGCAATTGCCATGTGCAGCAAGCATCGATGCACATTTAAATATACGCACACCGACAGTGGTGCACATAAGGATATGCCTATGTAGCTGTGCAGCATATGTAAATGGTAAATGCGGTTATGCAACGCACACACACACCCACACACACACTCACACACAAGTGCAATTTATATGTATTGCAATTATTTATATTGCCCTGCATTATGTATCAACAGCGACGCAGCAGCCTATGCACACATACTCATGTGTATACATAATATACAGTTATCTACATATTGAACTCCACACACACATGCATATAACGGTTTTACTTGCTTGCTAACTGCTTAAATTTGCATTAAATGTGCGTATGCGTGCCTTTGTGTGTGCGTGTGTGGGCTCCACATCATTATATGTAAATATGTGCATGTACACACACACATATATATATATATATGCATATGTATATAGAAACCACCCAATTGGAAATTTTGCCTTAATGCTGCGCAATCAATTGCAGGCCTGGCCAACGTTCGAATACTAAGCTTTAAGCAGCTTCCCAGCGCCATTAACCAAAGTCAAGCTTTAATAGTTGTCTTAAGTTTCGTTGGAAAAGCTCAAGCAGCGAATCTGCCTAGTTAATAAATTAAATATAGTGGTAGTTTAAACTAAATTGGTATCTATCATCAGGTAAACTGCTCTTAAGATATGCTTAATCTCTGAGCAGCCACAACTTGTGCGCAAAATTCAAAATATTTATAAGCACTAACTAAATTTGATAACGGCTTTAAATGCTTTGAGAAAACGCTAGTGTTTTTATTTAAGTACATATAAGACTTGGTTTAATTTGTTTATTTTTGTTTACATTTTCATTGGTGGTGTTTGTTTAAGTTTATTAAAGAATTAAATGCTGTCGCTTTGTTTGCTATAGACAATTCATAGAAACAACGTCTTAATTTTGATTCGAACCAATAAGACTTTAAAACAAATAAAAATAAAATACAAACTGTCAACGCAAGACGGTACTAAAAAATGAGCGGACGAACACTGTGAATGCCTCCCTGAAAAACACTTGACCCGGAAAAATAATTGAAAATTATTCAATTATAAACAGAGGTCAACAAACAATAGAAATGTAAATAGAAATATTATTAAATTAAATATTAAAAATATAAAAATGCACAGACATGAACTTCTTTCACTTTACAAGATAGGATTTCCAAAATAATTTCGCTAGAAACCATAGAAACCCTTTTGACACAACAAATCTATGGCCTATAGTCTTAACCCCCTTAAAGTAGAGCGTTGAAGTCTGGGGCTGTTTACAATTTGTGGCTCTAAACTCAGCTGCAAATTCAAGACACAAGCAGCGGCTCAGTTAGAGATACGAAAAAAAGAAGAAAAAAAAAAAACAACAAAAAAAACCAAACTCGACTCAGAGCTAAATGGAAAGCCCATGTGCTCTCCGAGAGTTGCCTCTGGTTGTTGTTGTTGTTGCTGCTATTGTTGTTGTTGCTGCTATTGTTGTTGTTGCTGCTATGTTATGACCTGGCTCTGGCTAGAGCTCTGTGTGGTCTTTGAGCGACTGGCTGCGCAGCGGTCGTGTGCCTGGCAAAATGTTGTTTAACCAACATTTGCATTCTATGAATTTTGAGTTAACTGAAACTCGCTCAAAAGAAGTTGCCGCGTCACGAGCTGGCCATGGCACAATCACAGCCACAATCACAAACACAAACACAAACACATACATATACATATATGTACACACATACATAAAAGCTGCTTTGCCTTATCTTATCACAGCGTATCAAAGTGTGTAAACAGAGACCCCATGCAATCGAGAGCCAAAGCGCACTCTCTCTAAGCCTTATCGGTCACAAAATGCATTTGCAATTGTTGTTGCCGTTGCCGTTGACATTGCACTTATTGTTGTAGCTCATTAGCATGGCAATGGCAATGAGGGCAGGACCAGGTGCCCGTTTTGCCTGGTGGCTGGTTCCTCGTTCCTCGTTCCTGGTTGCAGCCTTTGTCCATTTATCAGCATTTTCCACACATTCGGATGAGACGAATTCCCTAAAATCGATTCGCTGCTTACACTTTGCGCTTGCTTTTGCTGCTTTTGCTGCTTTTGCGACTGGCGCATAATGTCACACAGGGAGTTGAAACTGAGACGCAGTCTGGCATCCAAATGTGTTCCTTGCCAGCTCACACACACACAGACACGTACACACACACACACACACAGAGCAAACAACCCTTCGCACGTACTCTGGTTCGGTCTAGCGCTTTGAATTTGAACCCCCGTTTTCAAAAGGACCAACTTCAAATGCCGAAAATAAATGCCTCTGTCCCTTGTGCCCCGTTCCCGTTTCCATTCCCTTTCCCAGTCCTATTCACGTTCACGTTCCCAGTCTCCCCCCAGCCGCTGCTCCTGTTAATGTCGCCGGCGCAGAGAAATGCATTCAACATATATAAAAAAGCAAACGAAAGAAATTTTAATCCAAAGCGGTCCCTTATATGCCTTTTACAAAACGTATAAGTGTGCGTGTGTGTGTCCGTGTGTGTGTGTTAGTGGATACACATTTTGTAAATGCCGCCCAAGGTGACCAGAATTTGATAAAGCACCACCGCGGCAAGGTTATCACAGCGGAGCTGTAGCAGCAGCAGCAGAAGGAGCAGCAGCAGGAGCAGGCATCCTCATCCTTGTCAGTGTCAAAGGGCAGTCGTCTTACCTGCCCCTGCGACCGGATGTTCCACTCACACACACACCACAGGCACACAAAGACGCACATACACTCACACAATGCAAAACTTTCCCCATGCCGTGTGCACGCAACGGAGTGCAACGCCTGGCAAAGGATCAGCGACAGAAGTGTCAAGATTTCTTGGCTGCAATATTGAAACAGGTGTCCAAATTGCTCTGAGATTACAAATAGTTTCCGCTGTCAGAGAAAAGTGTGTGCAAGTGTGTGTGTGTGTGTGTGAAGTGTCTCGCTAAAAAACCTAGATATAGATAATACTGGTTACAAACACTTAGCGAAACTCAATTACAATTAAGTTAACTGATCAAATGTTGATTGATGAATGAATTATGCAGAGCTAGGAATATCTGGAATTAAGCACAAGTTGCTTATTATATATATATATATATATAGGTATATATATATGATTCATATTGCTTGAGGAAATATATCGGAACGAAAGCGTTTTAGATTAGTTTTATGCTTCATTTGAAAATTAAATAGATAAAAAAATAAATATGTGCAACAGTAACAGTATTTAGTGAAATAAGTTAAATTTCCATTTAAATACGCGATAATTTCCATGGATAATATGTTTTCTGTTGCATTATCCACTATTTATGGGGAAATTCGTTGGAAGCCGTTCGTCTGAGCTGTTGCCATTCGAAGCATCTAAGCTGGGGAAATCAGATAGTGAGCGGCGGTTTCCTGGAAGTAATAGGTATAAGTTTAGTTGATTAGTGATTTTTGTTGATTGAGCAATTAAATTCGATGCAGGAATGCAACTAAATGGTTTCGTAAACTATGAGTTTGTTTTTTATGCGATGATACGCTCAGAGCTCAGGGTCAGCAAAGTATCTAATACAGTAGCTCAGGAAATGCGAGGGTTCTACGTGAAGTAAACAAGCGAAAAACCAACAATAACAATGTGTTTGAGAACAATGCGAAACAAGCGCTGAGATACAACTACAGTCACAGCCACAGTCACAGCCACAGCTACAGATACAGACACTTATTTTTAATTTCGATGAATCACCGTTGCTTGAATTCAGCGACAACAACTCGCAACGCCGATGACTGCATGCCTCGTTGGAGACCGTAGACCGGAGACCGGAGACGGCCCCTCGTACTACTCTATAGCAGACGACGAATGCGAGCGCAAAGCGAACTGAAAGAATGCACAAAGAGCAGACGACGATCAGCAAAAGCAGAGGAGCGAGGAGAGGCAGCAACAACAACGGCGACATGCGTTGAAATGTTGGTGGAATATGGGAACTTGCTTTATAAACACATACATATACATACTTATGTTGGCATGTGTGTGTGTGTGTGTGTGTGTGTGCACACATTCCGAAAGCGCTGCCTTAGATAAGGGTTTATCGCCAGGTATATACAAAATACGTGTGTGCTTTAAAGCTTGTCAAATGACAGCTTCCTTCTTGGGCTTCGAATTCTACACGTTTTTTTCTTGTTTATTTTTTGTTTTTTGTTGCGTTTGCGTTTGCTTCAGCCCTTGGCGGGGGGTGAACTGCCAGACGGGGGGTGAACCGCAAGACGGAAGGGGTCGCGACTTCTGTCAACGATTCTGTAGTTGCTGCTTCAGTTGCTGCTGTGTGCTACTTGATTAGAACTACAATATTTGTGTAATTTTTATACCCACTCCACTTTGAATATGCGTGGGGCAGCATCATAACTTTGTGCCAGTCAAGTTGAGAGATATCTGATGCTCTAAAGTATAAAGTATTTGTCCTTATCATCGTCAAAGAGTTTACGAGCTGAAACTTGAAATGTAGATTCTTGTATATGGTGCACACTAAAGATATATTATTTTGTTGCACGCTTTTAATTTACATCAATACTCAACACATATTTTTTAGGCAGTAATATTTGGAAGACTTTCCGCATGATGTGCGGTTGTATGTTGAACAAAGGAGTTGGGCATTTGTACTAAGCTCGACATTATTGACATCTTTTTCCCTTGCCAAAACAATATCTGTATCGAGTGTATCTTATGTGAGGAATATATACCACTAGGCATATATATTTCTATAATAAATACTTTAAAAAAATCACTTAGTTGTCATATGTAAGTTTCTGGACTGCCAGGACTACTGTCTGGAACATCCTTTGTGCGTAGCGGAAGTGCTTATTGTCGCCATTTGATGTGACAACAACTTCCGCTCCGCTCACTCGCTAACTCTGTCTCTACTACTCTCTCTCTCCGTCTCTGTCTCCCTCTGGCAGCAGCTGTGTTGGCCCTTGGACATTAGCTTAGCAGTTGACAGCATGGCTTGAAAACGCTTATCGATTATTTTTGAACATTGCGTGCTTGAGTGTTGCACAGTTGTCGCACATCAAAGGCTTCATTTAAAAATGTTCTGTCGTCATTTGCATTTTGGCACTTGCCCCCCTGCCCCCTGCCCCCTCTCCCTCTCTCTCTCTCCCTCGGCAAATTGCTTGCCAGCAAGAAAACAAAAGCTGGGAAAGACCTTTGCATATGCATGTCAAGACTTGCGTCTTGCAGTTGTTATTGTTGTTGTTGCTGCTGCTGCTGCTGCAGTTGCTTATTGTTGTTGCCACGGCCTGTTGCTTGTTATTTGGCTTCGCTCTCGGCTGTCGTTCGTCTGGTTTTGTGTGTCAGCGTCAGCGTCAGCCACCTGCCTGCGATCATGGCTAACATGGCCTTAGGATCTCTTGTTCGCCAGACTTGTTTTCGTTTTAGTTTTTTCTCTTATTTTTTTTTATTTTTTTGGTTACCAACAACTGCGGCAGCAAAGTGCAAATGCAACTGCAACTGCAACGGCAACTGCAGCAGCGGCAACCCAATTGCAAATGCTGAATTGGATGCCGCCACGCCCGAAATGCATATTCAAATTGTGCGCAATAATAAATGCGAAAAATGCATAAATAAATAAATAAATAAAATGCTCGCAACCACAAAAGCATGGCCTGCACTTCCGTTTGCCACACAAAATGGCGTTGCAACGTAATGATAAGTATTCTGGGGTAATACCAACAACTATTTATAATCAGCTAAGCCCGACATCGAAATTACACTTGCTGGCCAAATAGTTATTTATTGGGCATTCAGTTAGAAAACCGCCGCTTAAGCTAGATAATTTAGTAAGTATTTATAAATTGGAACAATTGCTCTTTCACTATCATTAACAACTCCCATTGGTTAAACTTGAGATTAAAGTTATCAGAAATTACGGCTTGTTTTAATCGCAAATATCAATTCGAGCTGATAGCTAAATTTGTTCATTTCTATTTCTGCTTAGCCATAATTTTAAAAGTTAAAAAGACGTTAGAAAATATTACAAAGATTTCAAATATTTTCCGAACACTTTTGAAGTTTTTGTCTTTGTTTATTTTTTGGTGATCTCTTTATTCAATTTAAATATGTTATTCACTGGTTATACTCGAATGTTTCGAATGTTCTTCTATCTTTCAATAGAAACAAAAAATTAAGAAAGTAAAATAATTTTGAGAACATTTCTAAATTTATTATGTTTTAAATGGAAGCTGTTTGTTATTTGTGCTATTTTTTCCGCTAATAAATATGTGTCTCATCAAAATCAAGAAAAACTATAAACTATTTTGTAAAAACCAACTTTCAATTATGCGAATGTTTTTTAGCACTCAATTTTTTTTTCTTAAATTAATGAGCCATCATTTTTTCATAATAACAAGACACGACAGCAATTTGTTGTAAAACTCATTGAAATAATTCAAATATCTAAAAAAAAAATATATATATGTATATATATACTGTCATATAGTAAATAATTTGAAATAATTATTTGGCACGTAGCACAAAAATAGGCTGATTATCAAAAAACGATTGTAAAGAGTATTTAAAAAAAATGTGTGCAACAAAATCAAAAAAAAAATAATCACAAAAATTATGTGCATGCTGCAAAAATGCAGTGTCATGTTATATATGTTATATATATATATATATATATGTATACGTAAATGGGAAATGTATTATTATATATGCTTAATGTTGTCTGAACAGAGTGTGAGGCGGGTCAGTGATTAAAGGACGTGTAGGCGTGGACAGGAAGCTTGATAAGTTGGCTGCACAAAGGAAATGCATGAAATGTGCAACATGAAAAGCAGTGGGGGTATGCGGGTGGGTTGTGGAGTCTGCGAGGCATGTTAAAGGGAAACGTTTCTGCTTTGGTTATGCATGCCAATGCAACTCTTTATCTCTGTATGCATGTGTGTGTGTGTGTCTGTGTGTGTACATTATTTGAGTATAAATTGCGTACGCAATGCAGCGCATAGATAATTGCGGCCTTTTCATTATCGCAGCAGCTTTAAGCGCTGCAAAGTAGGCAATATTTTTTTTATATTATTATCAGACAATGCAAACTGCAGCCATGTGTGTGTGAGTGCAACTGTTGTTATTGTTGTGTAGCATTATTATTTTATTTTTTATTTAAATGACTCATTTGATATTTAAATTGTTGCTGCAGCCCCAATGCGAAATTGGCTGCTCCGTTAAAAAATCCGTTGAATTTCAAATGTGGCGGCTGCTTATTCAGCGCATAGATAAATTCAGCGCACACCTATGGAAGAACTGGCTCTCTCGCACACACACACACACGCACCCTGGCACACTGTGTATACAGAGAGCGAGAGTGGGAGAAAGAGAGAGAGAGAGAGCGAGAGAGCAGAGAACCGCTGCCCCGCCACACCGCTGGCAATTCCATAGACTACCCACCACTGGCAAGCGACGACGACGTCGACGGCAACGACGACGCACGGGTTGGGGGCACAGCCATGCAGTGCCATCAAGTAACCGATTGCTTAGCACGCAGCGCTGCCAACACAAAAACCAAAGACTTGCTGGGTCGATGCGTGCCAGCAAGTAGCGAGTTAAATACAACGGTGCACTATCCGTCCATCAACTGGGAACATTTTGGTGCGGTACGCGCCATAAAGTAACTGATTCTTTTATCTTATTTTTAGCTGGCCGATTTCCGTACACTTGCTGGCGCGTCGCCCCATCAAGTATGGGGAAATGTCAAACGCTGTGCGCTGTGCAGAGAAATACGCTGCCTGATGGCTCCCTCAAATGGGCGCTGCCAGCCCCGCAACGCTGCCCGCCAAGCTGCCCGAGCTCCAGCTCGCCGTCGTCGTCGTCGTAGCCATTGCTGTAGCTGTAGCTTTAGCTGGAGCTGGCTGGCTGGCTGGCTGGCTGGCTGACTGGCTGCCTGGTCGCCTTGCCTTTGCCTTGCCTGGGTTGCCAGGGCTGCTGCGTCATGGCAACTGAAAACTGCTTAGAAAGACTCACTCGAGCCGACATTCCCCACTACGTAAAGCAATTTCTGTGTTGGTTCAGCAACAAAATAAATTCCATATGTAAAATATGTACACTCCACACATATACTTATATATAGCTATAGATATTCCATTTAACTGTATCTTTTAGTTTTACTTACCCTTTTACAATGTTCATAATTATATTCTTCAATATATTCACTTTGTTGTAGAAACTTTTGATGAGTTAATACATTTTATATTTCATAATATTAGGCGATACTTAGCAATACTTTAAGACCTGTTATATATATATACATATCATTAAAGAACATTAAGTTATATTTACCAATACTTTAAGACACATCATCGACTACAGAGTACATTTTGTCAGCTATTTCTATCTGATTAAATCACCATTTCAACATTTTGGCAATGTCAGTTTCAGTTTTATTTCAGTCTTTTTAGCTATTTCTCGCAGTGCATGCATACTTCCTATCAGCTTGTCAGCTGTACAAACTCAAGTATCAGTTAAGTTATGTTTCCTGATAAGTTGAAGTTTTTTTTTCAGCTTAATTCACTGCCAGTTGAAATTGTGTCACTCTTCGAAAGAGATTAGCTGAAAATAGTTAGTTTTCGATATCAGATATTTGACTAAAATGTATTAAACACTCCAATGCCTGGCGGTCAAAAATATTGCTATTTTTTATTAGCTAAATTTAGTCAGTTGCTAAAAAATAAAAACGTTTTTATTTGTTAACTACAAATTTCAAAATGGGGATTTCCTGTTGATGCAGCTGTTTTCGAGGTTTCACTTTTGGCTTGTGTGCTGAAATGAATGTCTTTGAGTTAGTGTTGTGCAGCCCTGGTCTTTGGCCATGTTGTCGCATGGCAAGTATTTTTCTTTCTTGGACTTGGACATACAGCGTTCGTCCGTGAATTTTCCCCCGTGCATACAGGGCCCTCCCGAACGGGGTTCGACCAGAAGAATTCTACAAAGTCGCCTCTTTGCATCGGATCTGTTCGAATAGCTTCACAGACCTCAAGGCCTCAACGCGTTTTGGCTCGAAGCAAGCGCAAATTTTCACAATGCTCGTGGCCCTGTATTGTAAAATATACTGTGAGCATAAGTGCGACTGTGTGTGTGTGTGCAACTTTGTGTCGCTGTCTGTCGCTGTATGTGTGTGTGTGTGTGTGTGTGTGTGTGAGTATGAGTGAGTTAGTGTGCGAGAGTTTAAGCTTAAAGCTATTGTACACTTGGTGTCGTGTCGGCCCGTGCCTCTGCCACCCGCTCGCCTCCTCTGTGCGCGTCCTCGCCCATGTCCATGTCCTTACAGGCAGGCAGTCAGGCTATAACTGTTGTAGCAAGTCAGCAGTGCCATCTGCGGCACGCCGAATATTCCACACACTTGCAGTCTATTGTTCATCCGTTCCAACTTCAATTTGATTGCTAATTTAAAATACTGCAGGTATATTTATTTGCTTGTGCCAAAAGATATCTTTCATCTCTGACTCCATAAAGTAAATATATTCCTGATCAGCATCACTGGCCGAGTCAATACAGCCATATCCATCAGTATCTCTGTCTTTTTTCTACCTATTATCTGAACACCTTCAGCCTTGAAGCTAACTGCTTGAAATTTGGCATATATCCGTCTTTTCCGATCGGATTAAGCCACTATATTATATACATAGACATACATAAAGCAACAATCGGTCTAAATATATTTTTTAGGCTTAGACACACATGCCACTCATTCAGCAACATTACAGCTAGGAACCAAAATTTAGACGTCAGCAGTTTGTTTGCCGAGCCTAAGATAACCGATAACCGTGCACATATGTGTTACAAAACTTCTTAACAAAATATGAATGCCTTCAGGAAGTGTATTAAAATGACGTTGCTTTTGCTTTTGCTGCCTCTGCCTCTGTCTCTGACGCTGCCCCGTGCCTCCTCCAGCGTCTTCGCCTTTGCTTTTGCGAACGCATTTTGTTTTGTTTAGAGCGCAAGTTCTCTTCGGGTAAGAGTGTGTGCGTGTGTTTTTGTATGTGTGTGTGGGCGTCCAGGACAGGCAGCATGCCTCATGCGGCATGTTTCTTGGTACCTGTCGGCTTCAACGTTGCCAGCGTCGTCGTCGTCGTCGGCATGTGTGCCTTCAGCTTGGCAATTTTTGAATGCAGCTCTTTAAAGTTGGCTGCTTTGCAGCTTGCTTTAAGGTTCTGACATTAGCTGACGCCAGGACAGGCAGAAGGACAGCACGCCGGAAGCTCGCATCGCAACCCCTGAGAAGCACACACTTACACACATACACCTACACACACATACACACACACACACACACAATGATGGTGGCGCACGCACCTTAACACATTTTTCCACTTCCTTTTCATTTTCAGGCCAAATGAAAAATTGCACACGCGGGAATTTGATTTTAACATGAGAAATAAATACAATGACGTTGACTGCGACAGCGATGCCAGCGGCAAACGTGGGCTGTAGGCGTGAGGGGGGTAGTGGAGGTGTGGCGTTGGGTGTATGTGTGTGTGTGTGTGTGTGTTGGGGAGTAGGCGACATTGCTTCGCTTGAGCGAGAATCTGCCACTTTGCCACATTGAAAGCAGACGGCACAGGCTCTATAGTTTTGAATATGCTCGTGTCGATGATGATTTAATTAGGGCCGCTATTCAGTCAATCAACGGCGGCGACTGGCTTTCACACCCCTCGCTTCCCTAGCAACCGAGCAGCACCTGGATAATTGATTTATGGGCCGTGAGTTGCGTTCAATGATTGCAATTTGTTGCCCATTTGTTGCAGCTACGCGCAACGCGGCATCATCACGATAAAGGCAGACCATCTCAAATTCTCAACCCTTTTTATTTTTTGTTGCTGAGGAGCCAACCCCTGTCGGCTGTCAAGACAACAACGGGTGTAGCAGCAGCATCAGCAGCAGCAGCATCAGCAGCATCAGCCAAAGTCGCATTCCTTGCCTAATGCCGGAATTTCAATTTAAAGCCTTAAACACTAAACTTGATTACACGCGACTCACTGAGCAGCAACTGCCAAGAGATAGAGACAATGTTTAGAGGCGGCATACACACTCGGTGAGGGTAGCTTTGTGTCCTGTGTTTCTCTTCATTGTTTTCTTTAAGGAGAGCAAGGGAAGGTGGAGGGGGGAGGGGTGGGGTGGGGTATGTAGGGGTGCCTTTCTCGCATGAACAGGAAAAGTTACTTTTAGTCTGTAACTGGGATCAAAGTGGCATAAGTTCAGCAGCGCTCATCTTCAATTTATTTAATGCCAAAAACTTTTAATGTAATTAAAACGGATAATGCCTAAAACGCGCTAAACTTTAAAACATGGATGCGAGAGCTAGCTTAAAGCGCGAGAGGGCTTTAATATGTGGGGCGTGAACAGTAGCAGCAGCAGCAGCATCAGCAACTCCAACTCACACCCCAATCTCACTATCGCACACACACACACACGCACCAAATAGAGTTGGATACAGTCACACACATACACGTGCCATAAAGCGCTCAAGTTACTTGCTGGGATTACATATGGCCCCCTCCCAAAGTTACAACCCCTCCCCTACGACTTTCGCTAAAAACTTTTAGTGCGCCCCAAAAAAAGAGAGCAGAAATATACAGTGGATACTCGGAGTTTATCATAAAGTTCTAGAACCTTTAATATTTATCAGCATAACCTATGGAAATCTGTTAAATATTAAAGCTTATAGAGATTTACGGAATAATACCTAAATAATATAATAATAAGTCCACTTGAGCCTTCCCATTTATTTTAATATTCTTTTTGGTTTTCTCAACACTTTTATTAGATCATAATAAATACTCAATCTAATAAATTTAAATAAAATATATTATAAAATTTATTAAAATACTTGAGAGTATTTCGAATATTTTTTTAAATTTAAAAATTATAAATAAATACTTAAGGCACCTTCGATATTTACATTTAAGCGAAACATATTTGGAAAAACTCTAAAATGTAATATGTCAGCTGGAAGAAATTAGAAAGAAGTCAGAAATCACAGGGTTCCACTGTATATGTAAAACAGTAGTCCGCCATTTGGCCATGTTGTCCAGTTTGACGATCGCGCTGGGCTTCGTGGCAGTCTTCCACCCGGTCTCCCTGCTGCTGATGGTCATTGTGGACGAGGAAGCCAATGCGGCGTATGCGTCATGTAAAACTTTACACCAAGCAGCAGGCAGCCAAAGGAGTCTCTAACATTTTCCAAATGCTGCACATTTTTGTTGCTGACGACGACACAAATATTCAACGGGGGAGAGAGAGAGAGAGATAGAGAGAGACAGGGCAAGTGTAACAAAAGGAAGCGACAAGGGTAGAGGGGAGGGGTGGGGAAGGCTGGCAAGCAGTTAGGGTGGAGCAGGATGTGCGAACGGTCGCACAGACGAGTCGGAAGCACGGACAAACAAACGGATAAGAAGGCAAAGGAGCACGCAAGCTGGGCAGGCAGTCGGGCAGCGAAGGACGCACAAATGAACGAACGACACACAACGAAACGAACGAAAGGAACGAGGATAGCAACGAGAGTCAAACATAAAACGAATACGAATACGAATACGAATAGAACGTACAACGTACATGAAGAAGATAAGCGCACAGAGCGCCGCTGATAACGCAAGTTCTGCTAGCCGGCACCAGGACTTGCCAAAGCAGGCAATTTTCAACTGCCCCACCCGCCACCAGCTAACGACCCACCCTGCCACCGCCTGGAGGCAGTCGGGAATAGACAGACGGACAGAGAGACACAGGCGCGCCATGGAGGACTTGTGAATTTTAACATTTTAGAGAAAAGCGAACGAAATTTTCGAATGTCAGCTTCGAGTGAAACGAATTGTTGGGGCAGCAGTTGGGTGTAGCAAGTGGGATTGAGGGGTGCGGGGCGTGGCATTGTATAAGTAGTAGCAGTGCAGGGCAAAAGGCAGGCAGGCAGGCTGAGGCAGCAGCAACGCTGGAACGAAACAATTTGTAATTTATTTGCGAAGCGTGCGAAAGTTGAGGCAGCTGCCAAAGGCGTAGCCAGAGATGGCGCTGGCGATGGCGCAACTGTGGAGCAACAGCAGCAGCCATGCCACACGCGTAAGCAGCAGCAGCAGATACAGATGATGCCAACACACACACACACACACACATACACACATAGGAAAGCACACATTTTGTTAGCGCCGTGTGGGTTGCCTGCGGGGCTTAGGTGGGTGAGGGGCTGTTGTATGGGGGGTGGGGGAGGGGTTTATACATTTTATTTTTTTTGTTGGGTGCAATTGGGGGTTGCCTGTGAGGCGCTTTAAAGACGTACACGTTACGTTAAGTGTAGTTTTTGAAATTTATTTAAAACTTTATGCTAACACAATTTGAAATATTAAGTTGTGTTTTTTGTTATTTTATTATTTTAATTGTTTTGTGCTTTTTAATTAGTTTGCTATCCTTGATTTAATTTATGTATATATTGTTTACTAAGTATATAAACTATGAACTTTAAATACTTATTTCGAAAATTTGTAAGCTTTTGTTGTGGTTATTTTTGTTTTTTTCTTTCTTTCTTTTTTTTTCATGGAAGTTTTTGTTATTTATTATTGACTATGTTACTCAGTCCGGCAGTTTTGAATGAGCTTTAATTATTTTTGTGCAAAGCTCTCATCAATTTACAGACTTAAACAACTGCTGCAGAGCTCAGTGTGCCTATGTGTGTGAGTGTGTGTGTGAGTGTCTGTGAAGGAAGCCTTTAAAAAATGACGTATAACATGCATATCTAAGCCATTTATCCCGTACTAAAAAAGTCTATCAAAATTCATTGATTCATCTATATAAGTTCTATATGTGAATTGTTTTTTTTTTTTTGTTTTTTTTTATATATATGTATATGCAAAGCATAAAAGCCTTGCTAAGTACAAAATTGTTGTAATAATTGATATCTATTTTATGGTTTTTGGGCCAGTTAATTTGTTGTTGTTGCTATTGCTTGGGTTAACACAAACGAACTGAATGTGTGGGCTATCGTTATAGTATGGTCTTTAGGTATTTGCTTAATCAGTCTTTGTATACAAAAATAATTAAATTAGCAAATTTACTATGTTACTATTTACTCATTCATTATTCACATGCTAATTACGGCTTATTATTTCGTTGTTCATGCAGCATTTACTAGTCAAAAACAAAACAACAACAAAAACAACAAAAAAAAAACAAACAAAATCCAAAATTGACATTCTACAATAAAATGGTTATGTTTACTAAATTAATAATACGTAACAAGTATAAGTGAAAGACAAACCATTTAATGGAGACGCTTGAACTTGGTTATTGGATCTGCTGCAACCTACATACATCGACAGTGACGGTATACAGAGAAATTGAGAATCATATTTATCATACATATGCATGAATGTGTTTACAAATAGTGCCATCGCTTGGTTTGCCCATTTAATGGGCGTGATGTGAACATTGAACATTCCGCTTGCGTTGCTTAATTAAATTAAATTATATTTTCATTTGACACTTATAAACAATAGTTTTTGTAGAACAAAAATGTATATATATAATATATATAAACAAGTGTATATATTTATATATATATATATATATGTTTATATCAATAAATTAGGAATCAAATATTACAATACGAGACAGTTTTGTTTTTGTATGTTTGTTTGTTTTTTCGAAATTATATATATGTACAAGGTCCTCGAATTCACATTCAATTACAATGTTTCTCCCTTGTGAGATTGGAGCTAAGCCACAGCGTCTTTTAAATGCAGTCATCGGCCACCAAAAAGCCAGGATACAAGTGGAAGTACTTATGCATGGGTAAATCATCAACATTAATCTGATGCTGCTGTGGCTGCTGACTACTACTTCCAGTTGATGGAACGTGAAACATCGCTTAATACTTGCTAACTTAATAACAGGCTATAGATTTACAATTGTACTTAGTCCTAATATTAGAATTTACAATTTTTAGTTGTACACTTAGACGACATTGGATTTGTGTGTGTGTGTGTTTGTGTGTGTGTGTGGGTAGACAAGGAATTGTGGGCCAGCAGCCGACAGAGAATATATATACATATAAATATGTATACATCCACAAAAAAAAAAGAATAAAAAAAATAATAATAATAATTAAATAATTTGGAACACAAATTTGCGAGCTTATAAATTAGACCTAACTCCGGCTATCGTTGCTCTCACTGAAGCTCTGTTCACTCGACTCACGCCGGCTGCTCACCGGCTTGGCCTTGTATTCTGTGATGAAAACAGTGACGGAATTCACGGTCACCTCGCGCGTCTGCGCCGTCGAGCGATCCACGTTCTTAAGACGTGCCGGGTAACGTTTGTGCCGCTGCCGGTCGTGTCCGCCGCCGTGCCGTGAACTGGATGCTGGCTTTCCGTTGGGCATGTTGCCACCACTGGCACCGGGCAATGTGGCCGCCTGCTGAGCGACTAGCGCCGAGTTCAGGCGTGGTTTGCGCGTCGATGTGCCTAACAGCCGCAGCATAGCAGCAGCAAAAAAAAAGAAGAAAGAAACACCAATAATGAGTAAATGTGCAAAATGCCACAGCAAATAACGAGAGATGGCAACACTGTGCCAACAACACACACACACATATACATATATATGTATATAACATGAGCAATTGAGTAATGAACAAATTACTCAGAGCGACCCATTTGTGGTCGTCCTTCAACGCAATTCGAATGAGACGATGACAACGCCGACGACGACGCTGACGTTGACGGCGTTAATGCGGCGTCGCAGTCGGCGTCGCTGTCTTCGAAATCGAGGTCACTCACCTTTTCTCACGTCACACATGCGACACTTAAACGCCTCCGCCGAGTTCCTGTAAGTGCAGACGCTGCAGTCCCAGAAATTCTCCTCGATTACTTTCGCCTGGCGCTTTTGTCGTCGCACGGGCGATGATTTCTTGTCCATAATAATATCGCTGACCCAAGTGCGAGATGTCAAATGCAGCTGGCTCAATTTTTGCAATTGTTGTTGTTGCTTTTGTTGTTGTCACTGCTGCTGCTGCTGCTACTGTTGTTGTCGGTACTCGCAAACACTCACTGCAGCGTCCTGCCTAACAAAATGTCCACACTTTTACTTGTATCACTCCATTAATGTAGAATTAGCAATTGATAACTGCTTTTTCTTGTGAAAAACTCTTCTTCTGGCCAAATAGAAAATTGTTGCGGAGTTGCCGTATGTGACGCGAGAATAAACACAAAATGTTGCTGAACTACCGCACGCAAATCGATGAATCGGCTGCGAACGCTCGCTAGATGTATCGATAGCTTAAATATCGGCAAAACATTTTGATATTTTATTTGTTGATGTATTTAAATGTGAAAATTGCGAACTTTATCAAGTAAAAATCGTTTAATTAATATAAAATAAATATCTAAGGCTTTAAACATATATGTATATCTTAGGCATAAACATAATAATATTTATTAAATTCAGCTTTACAAACTTGTTTCATGCAACTTGCAAATTATTAGTAAATTAAGCTTTACTGCTCCATCATATTCTCAAAGTCCTTCAGCTCCAGCTCGCGTTCAATGACCTGTGTGTAGAGATTATCGAGGGTCTCCTGCATGCGCTGCTTCAGCGTGGCATTCTGTATGGATGCGATTTCGGTGGACTTTTGTGATTGCTGCGCCTTCAGTTCGCTAATTTGGCGCGTTAGTTGATTGACCTTTTCGTGAATTTGCTGCTGTGTATATTGTGGCTGTGGCTCATCTATAAACTCCAAATGATCGAAGTCGTCGCGTTTCGTCATCAGCTGATTGTCATAGAAACCGCTGGGCGCCGCCAGATTGGAACTGGAGCCAGCTGCACTCAACTTGGGGCTGCTGTTTTCGCGCCCAAACATTGATTTGCTGAATTCGTTGGGCTCCGTTTTAAGTTCGGAGGCGTTGGCAGCACTGCTGGCGCCAAAGAAATCGGACATGCGAGAATCGTCGGCAGAGAGCCGGGAAGATTCCTCCATAGCACGTGAATCATTGCCCGGCATTGTGGGCTCATCTTCGTCATCCGTGGAGGACACTTCCTCGCCGAAAATGTCATGGGCAGCCACGCCCATATTGGGTGCACGATGTGTCTCGAAATTGCTAGTCTCATCATCGTCTGACTCGACGTTAATGTCACGTTGCGAGGCACTCTCATTTATGGTCTTATCGCTAGCATGCATTGTGTCATCTTGCAAATCCTCATCCGCCAAATTGTAGGGTTTAATATCGGACTGATCGAGTTCATCGCCGGGTTTGTCCTCTTCATTGATGATCTCGTATTCGACGCGCACAGCATCGTTGTCGCTGCGCAGCAGATGCTTCACTTCCTTCTCGATTTCGGGCGTCTCCACGTTCTTTTTTTTCAGTGTCTTGCGAAAACGTCGCTTGCGAACATTTTTACACGGCGGCGTTACGCCATGTGGAAACAGATACTTTTTGTCCACCTTGTTGGGATCCTTCTTCTTGTTCTTGTTTGGCGACTCCTTCTCAGTGTCGTCCTCCGGGTCCTCCTTGCAAACCATCATCTGGCAAATGTCTGCCGATTTGTAGAAGCTTTTGTTGTCAATCGTTTTGTAGCTCTCCAAAATTGTGGGCAAATCAAAGATTTTCGTGTATAGCAGCTGCTCGTCGAAACGCACTTCACCGTAACGCAAATCCTGATCCAATTGTATGGTCATCCGATCCTTTATGGTGCCCGCCTGGATCGCCTCGTGCACCGCTGTGGCAAGGTGCTAAAAAGAAAAAAAATCATATAAACAATGGAGAGGCTGTTTCATTACCAGTGGAGTTCCATGCCTACCGTGGGGAATCGCATTATGAACTGGTTCTCCAGCTCAACGCCATCATCCCTGGGCTTATGCTCGGCCTGTTTCTTTTTCTCAAACATATAATTAATTACAAAAAGACTTCACAAAGTAGTAATAAACACAAGCTGCGAAAAATCTGGCCAACTTTCAACACTTTTGCATTTTCGATAAGCAATACAGAACAATTGATAGGCAAAGCAGTGCTGCACAATGACACAATATGCAAGACATCTGGCAACCTTTTATGTTCAATCGAAAAATCGCGCCAAGACAAATAAACACAACAGAGAAAATACTATATTTTGATTATGAGTGCGGATCATCACACTTGAGTTGAGTTGGAGTTTTGGCATAAAGCGCAAATCATCAATGATGACCCGTAGCGCCCACGACATCTGCCAAAACTAAACACAAAGGCCGAAAAAATTAAATAAAGCAAGCAAGCGCAACTTGTTTTTCGTCTACACGCACACATTTATATATCTGCGGATAGTTATAATAATCTTAAAAAATACGTAAAAGGAAAAATAAAACAAACAGCTGATGCTACAGTAACAATTAAACTGAGATAGCCGTTGCTTATGTAAATACGTGAGCTTATCATATCTTAGTTTATCACATGCTCGACTGCAGTCCGCGTCATTTAACACCGTGCGGATTGTAGACGCCCAGGAATGTGTTGCACTTGCGGCAGTAGTGATTGCCCGTGCGGCAGCTACGCATGCAATAAGGCACAAAACAAGCGCAGACACACCACCTATAAAAAATGAATGAAAAAATATATATATATTATCCCGCATGTATTATTTGTACTGCCTTTAGGGCTAACTAGCTCAATATGTCTGCCTGAGTTTATAAAAATGGTACTGCTAGTTTTAAAAAAGAGTTAGTTATCATCACTATAATTAACAACAATAATTATTCGTTAGAAGATAAAGAAATTGATTTATGAAAGTTTATAAGCCAACTAAACAATTATGATCCTAATCTACATTGGACTACTAAATTATATGGCTCACATGGCAATGAATGCTCGGAAGTGAAGTTCTCGAAATAAATATCTATATGTGCTCTGTTTGCAAGGGCATTTGAACTTGGCCAATAGCTAATAAGAAATGACTATTCCTGCATCCTGCAACACTCACCCAACCAGGCAGATTAGTGCTGCAGCCATATGAGTTCGTGCATTTGGTGTGTGCGTCATGCGAGTGGTCTTCTGGGCGCCACAGACTGGGCATAACACACGGGAGGGATTCGGGCCCAGATTTGTGGCTGCAAGGGTTTACAAATATTAAAAATTGTTAACGAATCTGTTGTGCAAGTGTTGTGTACAAATCCGCATTTACCGGTTTGCACAAATGTGGGCTCTAAAGGTTGTTGCTGCTGCTGCTGCTGGTGTTGTTGTGGTTGTTGAGGTTGTTGTGCTGATTGTGGCTGTGGCTGCGCAATGACAATCGTCGCTGGAGCGGCGGGAGTGTTTGCTGAAATTGCCACATCGTACGATGGCGGCGCCTCAATGGTCGCCGTCAGTTCGCTGGTTGGCGTTGGCGTCGGCGTCGCCAGCGGTGCGCTGGGCATGTTGAAATCCACTTGTGGATAGAGCATGGCACGCTTTTGATCCATGCCTAAGTACGAAGTTCAGCTTAAGCTTTGGCTAACTACCAAAATGAAACAGTACAAAATCACAGCCCGTAAAGCTTTCTGTTTGCTTGTTTAATAATTGACAAGCTGCGTCAGCGACGTCGTCGTTTTCAGTCACAACTCGCTTGGGGTTCTCGTCTCGTTGACTTTGCCGTTTCACTTTCAAAACGCGACTGAAATCGCGTTGAGCGCCACGCAAATGAGCTGCCAGAGATCTGTTGAGAGCGAGCTTAAAAGCTAAAAAAAAAACAAACCACACAAAAAACGAAAACAAAACTTTTGGCAATTGCAAAAGTGGAAAAGACGAAAATGTTAGATATTAACTAACAATGTATTTGAGCAATTTATCTAAGGTACACAAAACGTCTGCTCTTCATATATTCAGCATTATATATATATATATTTTGTTTTTCATCTGTATTTATCTCACGTAAAACCGTGTTTTTGTGACTCGTAAAACATGCTGCAGATAAACTTTATAATTTTTCTTTAGAGTTCCACATCCGGCAGAGTGGCTCTATTTACGCAAATAGGTGCCCAGGTACCTATCGCACATGCCACAGTAGTGGTTCGTGTTCATGCAGCTGGAAATGCAGTAGGGCAGGCACACACAGCAGTAAAGTCTGTAAAATAGAAAGCGTTGAATCAGTCTTTAGTGTGATTAAGCGTTTTGCTTTCTAGAGCGTATCCAAGCATGTGCAAAGTTACATATTTTTTTGATTCTAAGAGGATAAAATAATTATTCTAAATTTAATTTTTATAAAACAATAAACCAATTAAATATAATAGCTACTAGTTTGTCATAATAACAACAACAATAAATAGTTAACCCCAAAGGTAAACAGCCTTGGCTTCTTCAACCTTTCATTGAATAATGTAAAATATTCATAGACTCGAAATGTCGAATTCCTCGTTGAGTTTATAAGCGCCGCAAAAACAAAACAAATAACGAGTTCATGTTTTCCATTGTATTTACGCAATTTTAAGATTACACATGGCTATTTGTTCGAATATGTAAACTGCAGTTATCACGAATTATATGGCATAAACATAAGTTTTAGATAATAACATTATCTGTGTCGATTACTCACTGAAACAGGCACAGCACCAGCGCAATTAGGTGTGTTCGGGAGTTGGGTCTGTAGGAGACGCGGGTGCGCGTAAAGTTGTGGCAGTAGGGACACTGTACATCCTGGGGATCGGGTCCGTATGGCGAGGATGGGACAACGATCACAGTGTGCTGTGTTGCTGTTGTTGCCCCAGGTCCCGTTGTCTGTGCGGGCGTGGTCGTTGCCTGATCGTAGCTGGGTGGTGCTGGTGGCATCAGCAATTGCTGTTGCTCCGTCTCATGCACTTGTCCACTCACCTCGTCCTTGGGCAACTCTGGCTTCGTTTTGGGTTCAGCACTATCCATATTTCTGACTGGTGACGAATTTTCTGTTGGCTGTCAATATCTGCTAGCTACTAACAAAAAGAAAAACTCGCGACGCAACCGTTTGGCTCTTATCAATGAAAGCCATTCGCGCAGCTTTGTGGTAGGTTTCTGCTGCTGCTGCTGCTGCTGCTATTGCTGTTGCTTCTTCTTCTTCTTCCGTCATTCATATTGAAAGCTTTGCGCCATTTGTGCGCCTTATTTGTTAACCAAATGCGATATGTAGCTACAGTGATCGATCGGTACATAGAACGTACCAAAGCAATTTTATTAAATTTAATTCTTTTTTAATTTTAATTGGCTTTGTTTTGAATTCATTTATTTGTACATCTATATATAGATCTATAATAATAAAGAAAACTAAAAATTCAATTTAATTTAATAGTTTAGATCCAGGTAAATGTTATTGAAGCAAATACTTTTATTTCTAAAAGTAGTTTGTGGTTCAGGTTTAAGCAACTTTGGCAATTTCAAAATTCAAAACTAATTTTTCTTTTATTCAATGAGATTCAAAATCATTATTTCAACTCCAGCGTAAGGCCAATTCTGGGAGCATTCACTGTACTTCTGTATACGTTTCGGTGGTTGTATTTCTTTCAACACCTAACAAAAAATGTTCGCATTTGGCAAATTGTTTACGTTTATCGTTTGGCGGGAGCTTGAGGCCCATTGATTTTTTGGAGCATTAATCGCTGCTATAGATGCCGACAAATTTGTTGCAATTTCCGCAGAAATGATTCGCATTCATGCAGCTGGTGGCGCAGTAGGGCAAACAGGCGAAGCACCACAGTCTGTGAGACAATCAGAATTCAGCATCCGCAGCAATAAAAACAAAAGCAGACACAATGCGATAAGATAACCAGAATTGATAAGCGGATCTCTCTTACCCCACTATGCAAAGGAGAGCTGCCATGCAATGGGTCCGCACACTGGGCGCATACTCGACGCGCGTCAGTTTCTGGACATGGCAGTGGGGACAGCTAATGATGCATGGATCTGGACCCACAGCGGGCGGCGGCTGTTCTGCAAAATGCCAAAAAAAAAACAATGCTAGTAAGCAGCAATTTGTGGCAGCTTCAGCACACACATACTTACGTTGTATGATTACCACCTGAGCTGTTGCCGGCACCTCAAAATGTGTCGCCTGCTCGTAGCTGGGCGGCAGTGGCAGTGGCGGCTGCTGCGCTTGCGCTTGTGCCTCTGCTGCACACTGATAATTTCGCGTAGCACCCGCCCCACCCGCAGATTGCTGCCAATTCTTGTGCATGGTCAGATTTGGGTTTTATCCGCGTGCAGGTCTGGTGATAAGCAGCTTTGGTTTCATACTCGTCGGCGACTTGCGCAGTGTGGCTGGCAACAATGTGGCCAGCGCGCATGTTGCAGCAACAGAACGTAAAAAGCTCCGAAAACTTTCAACACACTTTCTGCCCACTCATCTTTTGAGCTAAACTCTTTTGTGGCAACTTCTTCGCATTTCATAGCCGACTTTTAGGCATGTTTTTTAATAAAAACAGCTAACAGGGTTGAGGAAATAAATGTTAATGAAGATAACCCCATTGAGTACTTTATTATTTGTGTATATACATATATGTATATGACTCAATATGTATATATATGACTCAATCTGGGCATCTCCGTTTGCCTGCTTGATCTCAGAGACTTAAAAGACTTAACTAAAAATATTACACTCATTTCAGATCATCGCAGATATAAAAATTAAGATTTGTTTCAATCATATTCATAATTCATAATACAGAAAATTACGACGAACTCTGGTCGAGTGAGCAAATGATAGAAACCTCTCCAAGAGCTGATTGTGAGCTTGAGCCGGAAAGCCGGAATTATGAATTTCGTAATCTTAGTTGGTCCTAGTTCTGCTAAATGTAATAGATCAGTTCCTAATAGTATGTGAGAGCTAAAATACATCTTAGTAGGCAAAGCAATTTGGAAAATCCGTTTATTTAGTGTTATTTCAAAAAAGATCTACAATTCATAGTGCAAGAAATTAGCTTAATTGTTCAATTTTCGATTTGATTTGTATAAAGTTAAAATGTGCACATAAGTATCATCATCAATATAATAAACATTAAAAGTAACTTGAGTTTAGATAGCTTATTGAATTAAAAGTGTTGAATATCTTTTGGATATCTTATCATTCCGAAATCATATCGCAAGGGGCTTCAATTCTGATAGGAGCCGACGTGGGCGCCACAGCTGGAACAGGTGTGCGTGGCGCTCTGGCATGAGTCCACACAGTAGGGTATGCAACAGCAACAGATGCCACTGCAAGTCAGATAAGTGGATTATTGATCCTTGAGCGATTCCCGTTACTTACCCCACTAGACAGATGAGCAATGCGATGAGATGCGTCTTAGTGCTGGGCTCATGCTTAACCGTTGTCATCTGTCGGGCCTGACACGAGGGGCACGTGGCCATTGCCGGCACTCGACCCAACTGAGCTTGTGGAACACCTGCGGGACGTGTTGGTAATTTAGTGTTGGATTAACTTGTCTCCGATTCGGGATTGACAGCTCATTAACCTTGCATAAAAACGTTGGGCTGCTGCACGGTAATTACTGCCGCTGGAAGCGTCTCAGTTGGTATCATCGACGGTCCACCGGACTCACCATATTGCGGCGGTGCATCTGGCGCTTGCGGATAAAGATTCGATTTCGGTTCCATTTGCCCAACGAGTAATGTGCTTAAGCACTTGTCCGGTCTGCTGTTCGAGAGGTCTTCTCCGCTTGGGGCCCTTCGTGTAACTGAGTGGCATTAAATGTTGCTGCATTGCAACTAACTGTCAGTCATCAGAACTATGGTCGAAACAATGGTGAATTCGTCAACAAAAGCTGCAAGTGTGTGAGTGTGTGTATGTGATTATTATTTTGCTGTCGCTGTTCAACTTTAAGGAATTTCTCACTATATCAACAATTTCGGCAACAACCAGCAAAATGAAGATCGCCGCTGGGATAAGAGCTGCTTTTCACACATTTACGCTTACTCAGAATTCAAGAAACATGATTCGACTTCACTTATGATAAGCTTGAAATTTCAATATTCTAGTTCAATATATTTTTCATCATGGATCTTGTTGCAAATACATATTTTGAGATCAAAGATCATACAATTTTTATGAGTTTTCGCATCTGATTCTGCGCAAACTAGTCGGATCATTTTTAAGCTCTTCAGTTTTCTACTCAGTTTTTGAACAACTTTTAAAATAATTGAATTAAATTTCCAATCGGGTGTTTATGATTATAGTTAAAAAAAAGAAGGGTATTCAAGCTTCCCCATGTAAACTCAACCAACCCCCGATGTTTTTTTATCGACAACTTAATGATCGGGTTGAATTTAAGCACTTAGCAATGACACGGTCGCAGTTGGGCAATAAAAAAATAAGTCGGCATTTCCGGCCTGATTACAGCAGCTAAGATAAGGCAGTCAGCTTTACAATCTTTATTCTTCTATTACTATATACCAATCGTGTAAAATAATAATAAATTGCAACAATAAAAATGCAGCAGGTTTTATAGTCTGAGCTGACGGGGACATACATTTCGGATGAATGATTAAAAACATTTAGTTGCAGTTAGAAATTAAGTTGAATACTCGATTTCTTTATTAAGGTCGAAATCGAATCAATTATAATTTATTATTGGCTTAGCATCAAAGTAATTGCACATGAATAAATATTAAATGCAGTGTGGGACAGTCGTAAATTGAATATTTTTATCGTTTTAAGGAATAATTTAAAATAAGTTTAAAAAATGTTTCAAATTTTTTCGAGATATGTTCTCACATTTTTGTTGGCTTATATTTTGTTATTGATTTTATTATTATATTTTTTAAGTGATGTATAGTGTATATGTGTACATCAGCGAGCTTATAGACGTAGTAAGCAGTTATTATTATAAATAAATAGGATAAAATTTGCCTAAGCGTAGTTTGACCGTGCTCAAGAATAAATATATTAAATGTGTAGTTGGCTATTAAAAGCTTCAACATGGCAATAGCAGGTAATGGTTAAGAGGCAGGTGGCTTTAACGCTCATAGTGGCCGACAAAAGCGTTGCACGAGGGGCAATAATGATCCATGTTGCGCGCACAGTCGGTGCAATACAAACAGCAGGCGCAGGGCCAGCAACTGGAAGTAGACACAAGTAAATAAGTTAAGAACAATTATGAAATGGCTTTTGGCCACTAATGCTTACCACGTGAGGCACAAAATTAGAGCTATTATGTGCGTCTTTGTTGTGGCCTTGGCCTCGGTGCGCGTTACCACATGCTGGTGACAATTGGGGCAGACAACACTGGCGGGCGCTGGACCGACAGGTGTGGACATTTTGCTGTTGAATATACAAAGTATATGCATATGTCTATATGTTATCGATTGGAGTTCCGGGTTGACCTTGAGCTGAGCTGAGCTGCACTAGCGTGACAATTACCATTGCAATCAGCACAATGTCATCGGGGAACTACACTTTTTAAAGCCAGCACAAACATGATAACATGACTCTATTCCTAATGGTATTTGAAGCTTAACAGTAATTGCTTGGCATGTGGCAAGCAAATTAATTTTAATAACTCTACCGCTCTGGATTACACCTTTTTTGACATCATATACAGCTACAGATATATATATAGTACAACGCCGAACAAAAAAGATTTCGCATATAGATTTTACAAAGTATGTGTTAATAAAATAGCATATCCGGGCACATTTCAAGACTGATTCCACTCGTCATAAATAATGGCAACGTTTACTCTTTAAAACAAATAATTTTTATACAATGCCTCTTACCATTGTTGGGGGAGAGCAAAGTAAATTATTTTTGCAACCTGTAGCTGAATATCAGACTTTAAGGTGCTGGTTTAACTCTATGTCTCTTACCACTGGTGGGGGAAAACAATAGTGTCTCGAAGGACCAAATGTTTAATATGATAAAACCGAGTCGACTTTTAGAATCGAACTGCCCGCTCTGTCGAGCAGGCTCTTTATTTATACCAAATGCTTAACCTATATACTTAGAATTATTATACAAAGGCGACCGCATCGGTGCCTAAATAATTTGAACTATTATACAGTTGCTGGTAAGGCGACCGCATCGGTTAGAATTTAGAATTATTATGCTGGTTCATGGTGACTGTAAGGCGACCGCATCGGCGCCTAACAGCGGCTGGATAACGGTGACTGTAAGGCGTCAGCATCGACGCGACTCCGGCAACTTGTCACCAGCAAAAACGGCAGTTGTGAACCCAAACATCCGAGGCAGGCACAAGCATCATCAGCATTGCAAGATACATGGTGTTCATTTTTGAACATTTACCCATTTCAGCATTATATACTTTTTATAATGGACTTCGTGCCATTTGCGTTATGAGCTCAAAACTCCGACTTTAGATCCATAGAAAATCTTTCGAATGATGTCAATATCGAAGTAAGTTATACACAAATCCTATTCAAAATGTGGTGAAATGTATCAAAAGCAATTTAATATATCTAGAACTAAACTCAAAATGAGCTTGCATTTGGCATTAGTTAAATAATCAAATAGACTATACAATTATAATTATTGCCGTTACAATTATATACATATATGTATATGTTATATGCAATTGATTTGTGCTATTCATACATCCTTAGCTGTATAATTGACAATTTTGAGCGATGTCAGTTGTGGCGTCATCAGAAAGTGTCTGCCGTATATGCCGATTACGTCATTCAATGCAAACAAGCAAACAACGGTTCCATTCCTTACAACAACTACTCATAATTTCCCACACTCATCATATCATATTTGTATGTGTTAATCAGGGAGTGTCCTCTTTTTGGGTATATCGCCATTTCCATTAACTCTCACTGCTCACAATGTGTGCTTGTGTCAACACCCAAATTAAGCTTTGTCTGCTCACACATGTAATTAATAATTTAACAATATAATTCCACACTTCACATTATTCATATTATTTATATTTATCAAAGCTGCGTGTCATGCTTTGCATTTAAATATTAGCTAACCTTTCCAGCACAGATAAATCAATTTGTACACTTACAATGATAATTACGCCTACACAAAATATTTGTAGTTCGAAGAGAGACACTGCAGATACAATTTCTTCTAAAAAGCGCACCTGCCGCGAACTTGTTGCACGTTGTGGCAACGAAAACGTTCTGAAGTTTACACCGCAGATGGGCCGCAAAGGCAACTGATTAACCTCAGGCGATGCACAGTGGTTATCTGTTCGCTTTTTATTTAATTTAGAATTAGTTTCTTCTTTGAATGGCTAAATATGGATTTGTCATTAAAACACGTAATTATACATAAACTTCTGCAAAATGGTTAATATAATTATTACATTAATAATGCTTAAATGTTATAATGTTACAATGTTCGAACATTTTCAAATAAAGTTTAAATATAAATTGTTCATGAGCCACAGTGCCATGACAATTGTATTCACAACATTTCTCAACTGTCTCAACACTTCATAGCAGCAATATGTTGCTGAAACACTGGCTATAAACTTCAACGCTTGCGACAGCCAAGATTAAGAAAATATTTTTGTAAATTTGATATTCGACTTTGTTGACGATGCAGTTTGCGAGCAAAATTGAACCGATTTGTAAGTAACTCAGAACTTATTATACTATATAGCTGATTTAGCAGTAATTCTACTCCAGAGTGGACTATTCATAATTCCATACGAATATGTGGATCTTATTTGTTTATATTAAATGTGTAGGGTTCTTATTGTATAAACAAAATCGCTCATAAACAGAAACGCTCAGAATTCGGCCAGGCAGGCCTTACAGTTGGGGCAATATTGTGTGGTCTTATATCCGCACTCGCAGCAGCACGGACAACAAACGCATGGCAAGCAGCTGTGTGGGAGAGAGACAATTAGATGCAATGCAATTAGATACGCCGAATAGAAACACAATCACAATTTAAATTTCACCACTTACATGCAGAGGCAGAGGACTACTGCAAATAGATAAGTTTTCCAGGTTGCTTTGCGCTCCACAGTCATAAGAACGCGTGCATTACAATAAGGACAGGTCATGCCTTGGGTGGCATTACCTACCACATTGGTGAGGTGCACCACGTTCACCACTCCGGCGGGTTGCTGTGGCACATCATACGGGGGTGGCGCTTGAATCACTTCCGTTGGTGGAGCACTTGGTGACATATTCCCGTCAGGCAGCTGAGCGTAGTTTGCTTGCGGCTCGGAATACAATTTGCTGTATGGCATGTTTGTATTTTTAGCAGCTACACGTGTCTATAAAATGCAAATATTAGTAGTATAAGTGTCGCGATATGAAATGTAAACACAAGCGAACAAATAATCAAATTTAGTCAACTTAGTTTATAATATTATTTAAATAATCGGAGCATCCGGCGTCGTCTACTGAGAATACAGATAAACTGAATGAAGAACAAGAAAGAAACAGCGCGCTAAAGCAACACAAAGACGCTCGTATTTCCTATGACAACCCTATCATTATGAGTAACTCCGCTAGGTGGCGGAATAAGTATCAGGTTAAATTTGAAAAACATATTTTAATTAGCCAAAAATATAAATATAAAAAAAAGTTATATAACTAACATCACAGATATTCTTGAAAATAATTATAGGATCATCTGAATCCCAATTCAGCCACTCGCTCGTGTGAAGTTTCACAGCGCCACCTTGTGTTAAATGTGGTCATCTTGAAGTCAGCCTTCCTTGTGAGCATCATGCGCAGAATAAATAAATTCGCCTACCGTGGCGGTGGCTGATATTCCAATCCATACCGAATCAAATGCAACAAGCTGTAGAACAGATAAGACTGTAAGATTTAAATATTATAAAATTATTAAGTGCAGCTCTTCATAGCTTTTAGCTTTTAGTGTGGACACAAACCACATATAATTGAAATTCACAAAAGTATGCAACTGATTTTGTTTTGTGTTAAATGTGATCGCTTTGAGCCCGACCTTTCCTGTGAGCACTATGCGCAGAATAAATAAATTCATAAAATCATAATTTTCCCCTACTGTCTGTCCTATCGATACCTAATCAAATGCAACAAGCTGTAGCATAGATACGACTGTAGGATGTAAGTAGATATAAATAAATATTATAAAATTATTTTGTGCAGTTCTCTATAGCTTTGAGAAAGTGTGCACACAAGCCACATTTAATTCAAATCCCAAAATTATGCAACTGAATTTATTGCTTAAGATTAATTACTACTTTTGCTAAGTCTAAAAATTGTTAGTTGCGCTTATGCCAATTGTAGCCATCAGTAACTGACGGATATGAAGTAAAGTGTTAAAATGAATATACATGTTATGTTATTTATTTATTTTTCCCGGAATTTTAGAGCTTGAGTTACCAAGCCTAGAATGCAGATTACTTGGAACCTTCTCAGGGAATAATTTTAGAGACAAAAGGCCCATTATTGATTATTCTGTCGTGTGCTGTTGTTATCTGCTGGTCTTACACTGGTATCAGAGTATTCCGTATTCTGTAACGTTCCATTTTGATTTTATCATTGAAATTGAAAACTTATGCGAGTCCAGAGAATATACATACATAGAATGAAACCAATAGGCGTCATCAACGATAAAATAAAATGCTCGTATCTAAATTGGTTTCCGTTGCGTAGTTGTTTTATTATTTATCACTTGAACTAAGTTGAATATAGCTAAGTCACACTAGGTCAGTTCCTTTAAGTATAGGTAATTCACAACAACTAGAACAATCGTTGGCCCACAAGAGCTGAGCAGCTGGGACAGTAATGGTTTTTCGCCTGGCAGGTATCCACGCAATACGGTATACAACAACAGGGCCAGCAGCTGTTAAAAGAGAGATACAGTGAAAGGGAGAGAGAGAAGAGAGTTGAGCGATTAGATTAAGTATTGTGTAGATTGATATCTTATTCGTCGGTAAGTCGTTTAGCTTTAAGAGCTTTTATACTGATTTGTCAGCACGATTGTCGACCATTTTATGGATTGTCTCATAGTCAACAACTGATTGAAGGTTTTCTAGATAACAATTCTATAACTAGTTTCCAATATGTTTTTTGCTCAACCAGCTGATAAGAGGCCATCGGGTGGACTTCGGTGAGTTTGTGGGTGGTGGGCAAATTAACTTATATCTTACCCAATTAAACATAAGCCCAAAGCCCACATATGCGTTGCGAAGGAGGGCGCCGAGTGAACCGTGGTCACCACATCATTGTGGCAGTTTGGGCAACGTATGAATTGTGGTTCGTTGCCAACGGGTATATAGGGTGTTGCTGTCGAATGGTGTATGATAACTGTGGATTGACCCGGCTGCTGTGCCATGGGCGGATATAGCGGTGGCTGTGTTGGTCCACCAGGATACGGCTGATAGGTCTGCGCCGGCGTCATCGTTGCAAACGGTGGCACTGCCTGCTCCTGCGGCATTGGTTGCTGTGTGTATGGAGGCGGATCCGTTTTTTCCATGGCTATTCAGTGAATGTGTCTGTCTGTGAATGTCTATATTATTATTGCTGCAAAAACTAAACCGTTCAGCTTGCCGTTTATTGTTCTAATGAATTGGACATGAGGCAAACGAACATTGATAATAGTAATCAGTCTGTCCAATAAAAACAATATCTATAAATACTTTCTGATAACGAGACTTACGAGTATTAAGCGGTCTTGCTGATAGCGATTACTAACTATCTTCTGGGAAAAGGGGGTTTTTATGTTCGTTTTTTGCCTTAATGATCTTGTTAAAAGATATGTATGTGAGTGGCCCTTAAAAAATAATTTATAATCTATTTGAACAAGCGTCAACAGCTGCTTTGTGAGGGGTGCAAAATAAAAGCAATTTATTATAATTTCATTTTCAACTATTTTATTTATACACCAATTAAGTGATTCTACAAGATATTTATATATTTTTATTTGAGTATATCTATTGGTTTAATATGTTTTTCCTGCATAGATTTTTTCCAACAAAAATTGCACTTTTTGTAGTGTTTGGTTTTATACAAGTACCATATCACTTTACAATATATCTTATGACATATATTGACATATCAAAGAACAAAATCTGCCCACAACAAAAAAAGTACCAAGAAACTCCAAAAAATGTCATTGATAAAGTTTGTGATCGGGCGTTTTATTTATAGTCGTAGTTAGCTAATCGTAAATAAATAATTTGTAATTATAGTAGATTGTTGGCTGTTGCTAGCTCTCGTATGTGCCAATGTAGGCTCCGCAATTGGGGCATGAGTGTTCGGCATTCATGCAGGAGTCCACGCAGTAGGGCACACAAACACATGGCCAGCATCTGGAAAGCGATGAGAATCAATTATAAAAAGTCAGATAAGTAGTGCCGCATGATTCATGAGCGAATAAACAAGAGCAGATTGCTCTCTGTTGAGTCACTTGTGATTTGTTGACTTACAGGAATAGGCACAAGATCAAGGCAAAGCAATGTGTACGTCCTGTGGGCTGACGTTTCACATTGGTCAGGACATGGGCATGACAGGAGGGGCACTGAACCTGCGATGGATGACTCCCGATGGGCACCACATTCGTTGTGGTCGTTGTCTGTATGATTACTGGTCCTCCGGGCTGGTAGGTCTGCGCTGGTGTATATCCCTGACTCATGTTGGCTAAGAAACGTTTGTTAAGAGTTTAACTGAACGGCTTGAGCGTTTTTTTTCAACTGAATGTGGTGGCCAATTGAGTTGTCATATTAATATATAGAATTCCGTTATCTGGCAAGGTGTGCCATAGCTGATAAGAATAACAAAAAGAGAGAAATAGAGGGCGAAAGAGAGAGAACAAGAGAGAATAAATAAAATATAGAGGCGGGTATTTTTCACGATTAGTCTCTTATTATTACGTTCAATTTCAGAGCTGATTCACCGCTACAATAGCCTTATCCGCAATTGCGAATTATGCGTTCTTTCAAGTATTTACAACTAGCATTGCTATAAAGCTGATTCATAATAATAATGAATAGCTTAATAAAACATGTAGGAGTACCCTCATAGACAGATGTCTGGACTTGGGATTGCTTTACCAATATTTGAGTTTAAATATGAATACACAATCTCATCCATCACATTTGTGCTCCTGAAGCGATATACTTCCATAGTATGACAAGACTACAAGAAGTCGGAGATACTTCATATATAAACTATTTGCACACTTTTTACAAATAGTTATAGTATGGACCCAGAGAGAAAAGAAGTTGGCTGGGGAGCCACCAGTGTTAACAGTGCTCCAGATTTCCGATATATAATTCATAAGGCTTTTCTGTCATTCTCTCTAAAAGCATTACAGCTTCAGAAGCAAACTCATTAACTTTGATGCGATTAAGGTTTCAGAAAGTATTCAGCATTTTTGTATGTGCAACTTATTCGCTAACTTTTTCATACTTTCAAAGTCAAGTGTCCTTCAGAGATCTCATAGTCTGAGATAGCTTTGTGGACTATTCTAGTAAAAGATTATAATTGTTGTGGTCTACACAATATATAGTATTTATTTATTATCAGTTAGTACGTATGACTATTGTACAGTAGCCGCTTGAAATATACAGATTTCTTTTAAATTTATAAAAAAATTCTCATTTTTTATTCTTATAGGCTGATAGAGCAAAAATTCCAAGGGAATACTGTGCGATAAAAGTTGAAGAAAACAAACATGGCTTGTGAAGAAATAGTAGCAATAATTATCAACTTGATATACTCGTATATTTACAATTTTTTTTCGTTTCGCTTAGTCAACAATATTATAATTCGTTCAGTGTGAAGATATATAGATCGTATATGTATATTAATTGTCGTAGGTGCCTATATAGGAGCTACAGTTGGGGCAGTAATGATTGGCATTCTGACAGGAGTCCATGCAGTAGGGCAGGCAAACACAAGGCCAACAGCTGTAGAATAGAAGAGAAATGTTTTCATTGTTAATGAAAGAACTGAAAAATATGACCAAAATGACGTATACGCCGAATACAGAGCGATATCTAGTCCAACAAGTGAATAGTTTTCATAGTTAATAGATTTTCAAACTGAGCAAGTGCTTTTGAGCCACTTCGTAAATATTGTATATATATATATGTATGTATGATAACTGGCCTTAGATTTAGAAGTATTTGATTCCATCTACAGAAGTGTTTTTTTAATTATCTAGAAGAGTACTACACATATATTTATATATATTTATCTATGGCAAGCATAATGAAACCTTTTTTTCTCATTGAAATATGGCATTGTGGCAGTTTAACGCAGTTTTTTTCAACCTTATCTCACTGAACTCCACAGCCAGTTGAGATAACATACACACACACACACACACACACACACTTTCTCATATATACAACTACAATCACAAAGATAAGCGTCTGGTTTGAGCGAATGTCACATTGTTGTATACGCTCCACATAGCAGTTGATATTGATTGAAGTGATTCACCTGGCCACCCGTACACTTACATGAATAGACAGAGAATAAGCGCCCAGCAATGGGTGCGACTGGAGGGCGTACTCTTAACGGTGGTCACCACTTCCGCCTGACAGGATGGGCAACGGATGCGCGTCGGACCACTGCCAATGGGCACCAAATTCGATGTGGTCGTCGTCTGTATGATCACCGTCGATTGCTGCGGCTGTGGCATCGGTGGATAGAGGGGCGGCTGTGTGGGCCCAGTCGGATACGGCTGATAGGTTTGTGCGGCTGTATAACCGGGTTGCGGATGCGGCATTGCGCTATATGGCGGTGGCTGTTTGCTTTCCATATTGGGTTGTTGTGCCTTACTGATGACTCTGCTCACCGGACTCTCGCTCAACTGCACGACTTGCGGTCTGTTGTTCAACTGAGGCCTGCCAGAATACTGTTGCCCGACTATACGAATAAGCCTGCAGCTTCGAGCCAAAATTAGGCATATCTTATCAGTTGATTTGCTGTTTTGGTTCTCTTCTCTGCGATTATCTGGCAAACACCTTGCCACATTGTTTGGCCAATTAGTGCAGTTAGTTACCTTGTTTCCGCTTACTTATGCTCGCTACTCTAAATATACTTGTAAATGTATATTTATTTAAAGATCAGTACGCATGCAGCCATGATTCACAATTCTGTGACGTCTGCTCACTTTTGAGCTGAGCTTTTGTGCGTTTCTGAGTATTTCACCACAATGAATCACTTAACGTGATATGTAAAGCTAAACATAAATACAATTTATTAGCCAGCGAAAAGTTGCATCGAGCGCTGCGACGACTGATTGGTACTCTGTTTTAAATAAAAGATTAATAATTCTGCAAGTGGGAAGAATGAGAATGTGTGCCTACCAATAATATTGTTGGTAGCTAACTTTTTATTGAAGAGAGCTTAAGCATAGGGTTTCCAACAGATTTGCTTTATTTATCTTTTCAGACAATCTTTCCGGGAGATTACTAGCTTCATTTAAAGACATTAATTAATTTAAAGACATTATTAAATCGTAACATTAAGCCCAATCGACCATTTTCTCCCTTTTTGCAACAGGGCATTGCAAGATCAAAGAATATAATCTAAGATTCGTAAGCATTCGGTGAGCATTAGAACGACTAAGTTATCACTAGGAAATAGGTCTTAGCAATTGACGTCACAGCTTATCAAATACTCAACTAAAAGCTTACTGATAAAACAGCATAAGACCTTTTCCAATATATTAAAAAGCGATCAATAGGAATCAAATACTAAATCTAAAGCGTGGCTGAGACACTGAGCATAAGGTGACAATAAATTATTTATTGATGGAGACAGACAAGCAATAATTTTGTTTATCAGCGCAACTGTTTATGATAAGAGAGACAGTCTCAGAGCGTTGGCCAAGCAAAAGCTCCGCGACCCACGCAATTGTGAATGGGTGGGCAGAGCTTTCTTATATTAGTGAAAGCTTTTCTTATAGCGTTAACTTTTTCACTCTACCTTGGCGCTTTCAAGTTCAAGCGTTCAACAGTCGAGCCATGAAAATAATGTTAAGCAAATACGAGCTGATTGTGATCAAAGCGAAGAAAATAAAAAAGAAGAAGAAGAAATAACAACTGGTTTTCAAAATTACACACTCGGTACTAGACAAACATTTGGCCAATGTTTTTGTTTTAAAAAACTTTTGTATTGTTCAATAACCCAAATTTAAATTCAATAAGAAACACTTGCCGCTGCCAGCTAGCTGCACAGTTATACAAAATGAGCCGGCAACTGAGGTTCAGCATCCAATCGCCAGCGGGCGAAGAGTTCCAATCAGATCTGGTAGAGATCAATTTGAATGGTGTTCGCGGCCAAGCGAAACAGCAATCGGCCCAGGCGCTGGACGAGCTGCTCCAGGCAAGAACGCTGCCCCCGCATCGCGGCTATCCCTATGGCTATGGGGACACAGATGACGAACCGGACTTCTACTTTTGCAAGAAGTCCAATTCGACCGGGCAGCTGGCAGAGAAGGTTTCGCCGCCCTCACCAGCAGCCACCAACATCAGCTGCCTGCGGCAAATGTATTGTCCCGAATGCCACGAGCGATTGCACGAGCAAGGGGTTCGCCTGGAACGACTTATAACCCTGTGGTGAGTATGTCTGCTTATCCAGGGCATAATCGCAGCTTAAACTAACTGTTTAACTGATGTTTAACTAAATGTTGCTGCTGCAGCTGCTTTGCCCTGCTGCCCATTTATCCCTGTTGCATGCGACGCTCCAAGGACGACTGCAAGGTCATTTGTGGCAAGTGCGGCCACTTGCTGGGCGCCTGGAAGCGACAGTGAAGCATTCCTCAAGCTCTTTGCTTATCTTCCTTTACCTTTGTTATTCGTTCAAATTGTGTTTTATTTTGCGTTTTGTTTTGTTAGTCTTCAAGCATTTTTTGACCTTGTGATGCGTGGGCAAGCAACAATTTATTGTTTATTTGTATACCCTGTATGCGTTACTACTTCATCAGATGGGTATAATGTTTGTAATAATTAGAAAAATATATCTGCTAACCCATAATGAACGAATGTGTATAAAAGTCTGTATAATTGTAGTGCTATTGGAAAAATAAAAATCGGTTGAAAAATAAAGGAATTTGTCCTAAAACATATTTGTAAATATATAATTTTTAAAACAAGAAATTTTAGCTGTTTAACAATTACATTTTATAACATAGATGATATATCAAAAATAAAAACTGGCTGGGATTATTTGCTTTTTTTTAAAGGTATGCCATTTGGAAGTGGCCACAGGGAATCGGCTAGCACTGCACTCTTACTTGTAGAAGCGCGTGTGAGAGATCCAATACTTGCTCTCTTTTGTTCTCTCTGATTTCTCTCTCTCTCTCTCTCTTCTCTCTCTCTCTCTCTCGCTGTCACTGTCTCTCTGCGTAGTGGCCATTATAGTGCCGCCTGCTTCTGTGCCCAGTCGCAATGACAAGCGTGTCGAATATGTTGCATGATCTGGAGCAGGAGGCAGACAATGTCTCTGCAGCGACTGCCACGCTGGAGCTACCCCCGGAGCTGGATGAGGAGCAGAAGCCGCAGGTGCGCTTCTACAGCGTCGGCCCGAGCACCTATCGTGTCCGCTGTCCCTTGTGCCAGCAGCGTTCCCGCTCCGAAACGGTGCAAATGACTGGCGCTTTGGGCCAGCTCAGCTGTTTGCTCTCCGTTTTGTCCTGGTAAGCATTGGAAGCTTAAATAGCCAACAGTTTTGTATATTTTATATCATATTTGCAGTTGTTTTCCCATCTTTGCACTGAGCTGCGTTTACTCCTGCCTGCAGAGCCGTCTGAAGAGCAAGCGCGTCTTCTGCAGCAGCTGTGGCGGTCATTTGGGCTTCCATTGGCGCCCAATTTAGTAATCTGTTACTTTTTCACATTTTAGCCATATATTCGCTAGTGTCTCTATACTATAAATAAACGCCGTGCGCAGCTGTTGCCAATTTTCAACATTTTCTTTTTTATTATAAGTATGTACTCATATTGCGATGAACGCCTCTTGATTTCGGGCAGATTTTTCCATTGCTGTGCTTGTTGTTGCCATTTTCATCAAGGCAGCACGCTCTACCCCAATCTCTCTCTCGCACCCACTATTTCCTTCTCTCTCTCGTTGAATTTGCCGCCTTAAAATTAGCTTTGGCATTTGGGGAGCATCTCTTTTCGACTTTTTTAGTTGCTCTGCACCCGTCGTTGTCATCAAATGGCTATGGCCAGCAATGAGAGTCTGGACGGCAGCGCCTGTGATTATGGCGGCGTCTCGGCGGTGCCACTGGTGGGTCATCTGCCCACGGATCCCCTAGAGTTTGTCTGTCCCGCCTGCCAGCAGCTGCAAATGAGTCGCGTGGAACGCGAAGCGGTCACTTATCTGCAGAAGATCACCTGCACCCTGAACTGGTTACTCTGCTGGTAAGTATCGAAAATTATCTATATATCTACATAATATATATATTTGCACCCCATATTTGCTCAGCTCTCCCATAAAATGGAATGGTCGGCATGATATCAATCATTATTGCAGCACCTGCGGCTGTTTTATTGGACGCCACATCTCGTTGAGTTGGTATAAGCGCGCCCTGTTCCGCATGCAGCGCTCCGAGGTGGAGGACAATGGGCGTTGGCAGCGTTTCCGCAAGGTGGAGAAGGAGCAGCTGGACGAAAAGAAGCTGGGCAAGCAGCGTGCAGCGCTCACTCAGAACTAACTGCCAATCAATTACCTAAAGCACAATTTGTTACACATTTATAATTAAGTTTTTAACAAATCAAAAGAATAACATAATTTTTTAAATTTAAATTATTTATGAAATTATTATAAATAAAAGCACACTTTAAATTTAATTCCGCTACAAAAACGAATTTAAATTAAATAATATTCGGTTTGATAATTGATAATCTGGGATCTACAACAGTAAACGTCAAAGCTCGCTAAGCAGCTTTTTGCCTATTGAAAAGCGTCGCTCTCAAATTTTCGCTCACTTACGGCAAAACGAGCTTTGAGCAAATTAAAACGGGTCTTCCAAATGACGGATGAAGTGAAAATTCTTATCGAGTCAAAGCAATTAAAAAAAATGGATGACAGAACACCCTGTAGTTCATTTATATTTCAGCTTTAAAAATTGCAAGAGAACGAACGCTTTTGTTCAGTTTCTAGAGGAATTTCGTCTGGAATAGAGCCTCAATATGTATTTGATATTGCTGATGACGCTATCGCTTGCATTGCTGGTGCATTATTTAAGACGCATTTACACCCACTGGCAGCGGGAGGGCATAGAGGAGGAGCCAGCTAAGTTTCCTTTTGGCGTCTTGGATGCGCTCGTTAAGCGCCGGCTTTGCTTTGGCGTCATCATTAGCGATGTCTACGAACGACACAGATCCCAGATTGTGGGCATCTATATGATGCACAAGCCGACCATATTGGTGCGAGATGCGCAATTGGCTCGTCAGGTGATGACCAGCGAATTCAATAGCTTCCACGATCGGGGTGTTTATGTGGATGAGAAGCGCGATCCGCTGTCGGCGAACCTCTTCAATCTACAGGGTGCTTCATGGCGCAATCTACGCAATAAACTGACACCCTCGTTCTCTTCGGGCAAGATCAAGGGCATGTTCGGCACCATTGATGATGTGGGCGACAGACTGGTGATGCATTTAATGGGCCTCATTGAGAAGGCACCAAATGATCCAATCGAAATTAAACAGATGCTCACAACCTATGCAATTGATATAATTGGTTCAGTGATATTCGGTCTTGAGATTGATAGTTTTACCAATCCAAAGAATGAGTTCCGTGCCGTCAGCGATTCCCTTCTGGTAGACGAAGGAATCATGGTCAAGGTGCATAATGCGGCTTCAGTAATATTCCCACCGTAAGTAGACAACTCTTGCCCGCCTGGCAAGCTATCTCTCATTCCCTCGTTAACAGGGCTGCCAAGCTCATGAATCGTTTGGGATTTGAAAATAAAGTTTTGACAAAGTTGCGGGACATTATGCAGCGCACAATTGAGTTCCGGGAGCGTCACAATGTCGTCCGTAAGGATCTGCTACAATTGCTGATTCGCTTGCGTAATACGGGAAAGATTGGTGATGATGACGACGAAGTGTGGGACATTGAGACTGCGCAGGAGGAACTCAAGGCCATGTCTATAGATAAGATTGCCGCCCAGGCATTTCTATTCTACATAGCTGGCTCGGAAACATCAGCTGCTGCATCGGCATTCACGCTCTACGAACTGGCCATGTACCCTGAGCTGCTGAAGGAAGCACGCGACGAGTTGGATGTTGTTATGGAACGCCATAATCTCAAGCCAGGCGATAAGTTCACCTATGAAGCGGTGCAGGATCTAAAATTCTTGGAACTGTGTATATTGGGTAAGTTCCTTGTGCCAAAATCAATCACTAATTGATAACTTTATCTTTTTGAATAGAAACTATACGAAAATATCCCGCATTGCCTTTTCTGAATCGTGAATGCACGCAGGACTTTCATGTGAATGATATTAACTATACTATCAAGAAGGGCACGCCGATTTTGATTTCGCTCCTTGGCCTGCATCGCGATCCCAGCTACTTTCCCAATCCCATGGACTACGATCCCCATCGATATGATGCCGACAACATGAACTACGATCCAACAGCATTTATGCCCTTTGGCGAGGGTCCCAGGCACTGCTTAGGTATGTTGATTCCACAGACAAGTTATGCATCCTTATTTGACATCCATTTCCTATTGTTCTGATAGCGTTGCGCATGGGCAAGATTAATGCCAAGGTGGCAGTGGCCAAGGTGCTGGCCAACTTTAATTTGATACCAGCTCCACGCAAGGAAATCAAATTTCGTTTTGAAACAACACCGGTGCTGATGCCTGAGGGGGCCTTGAATGTGCGCCTATCAAAGCGCGGCTGACCATTTATTGTACAATCCAATATATGTATAAGTTTTGATTATAAGTTCACTGAATAATAAACTTGAGAAGCTATTAAAAGAAATTACGTATTTTGATTATAAATAAAACCATGCAAACAAGCTAAGTGTAGACAAATTCGTTGTAAGAAGCTATCCCAAAATACAAGAGTTTTTCAACTGTTTAGATATGGAGCGATTAGAGAAAACGCATCTTTAAGTTCCAAGTGAGATTGGAGTAATCAATCAGATCTAATGAATAACTTTCTCTCACTCTCTCTTTCGCTTTGTGCCACCCACAATGTGGTTCACTCATTGTTATAAGGATACCAACAAGTTTCGGTCAAGGTTAGTTCCCAGGTGGTCAAAGCACTTGCCAGCTATTATCTGATTCAGAGTCTGTTTGTGGCCCTTGAGGGGTACCAAAGTTACGTTTCTCGAGGCGTGTATAGAGTAAAAAAAAAGAAAGAAATAAACAACAATATTTTAACAAAAATCTGAAAGCATTTTTGACAGCTAAAGTTGATTTTTCTGTTTGTATAAACCATATACAAAATATATATATTTTTTGTATATGTATGAATAAATGTATACTTATCTGGCAGATATTCTATCGATGATATTTCGTAATGTGTGACGCTTCGAAATGTTTCACATTTGTTAGTCAAATAAACAAAAAGTAATTTGTTTGTTGCTCTCTGCTCTTTTGGCTACTGGTTCTGCTTGACATGCCACACATAAAACAGCTCCAGCCCAATGCTGATGACATCATAAATATAGGTATGCGTTCCAACTGAGAGAGAGAGAGAGACAGCATACGCTCTGGCTCTCGAACTCGCTCTCGATCTCGGTCTCCCTGCTCACATTTTGCTCTTTCGCTCTGCTCCGGTTTTTTGTGTTTTGCCTGACCCGCCAGTTACAATGGAGACGCAGACGTTGCAGATCAAACTGCTGCCGGCACAGACGGCCGAGGAGCGTGCCCGTAACATCATAGCCAATGTAGTGGTCGAGGGTCATCATGCATCGCTGGTGCCCTACATGGATGATCATGAGCATGAGCCTGAGCATGAGAAGATTACGCTGCTCACACAACTAGATGCTGCGCCTGCTTCCGCGGAGCCACGTTTGCGCTACTACTCGGCAGGACCATCCACATATAAACTGCTCTGTCCGTTGTGCCGCAAGAGAAGCGATGCGGCAGTGATGCGTGCTGCCGGCTGCAAGGATGCCAGCTGCTGCCTCAGTCTGCTCTCCTGGTGAGCCCATCACCTGACACATTCGAATTTCTTATTTCTAATCTCTATTCGAATTTTACCCAGCTTTTTTCCGATTTTTTGGATATGCTGCGTTTGCACCTGGTGCGGCTGCAATCGCGAGTGGACCAACAAGGGCGTCTATTGCAGCCACTGTGGCGGCAAACTGGGCATCCAGAGCAAGTCGGATTAATCAATTAATATTCAAAATCAAATAAATGTCACTTATACATTTTTGTGAATTAATTCTGAGTTTTGGCTTGTCCACTAGTTAAGCATCTAATTTATTTAATTATTTATTAATTAATTGCTTTTGGTATTACTCGATTATAAATCATTTTCCCAATAACGTTTGCCGAATAAATCGAAAAAAAAAAATAATATTTTAGTAATTCAGTATTTCAAAAAAAATGGTGTATTATATTCATATTCAAATTTCAAAGTGTGCGATGATTATGAAATCTACTCCAAAAATACAAAGTCTATTCGCATGATTATTATTCAGAGCAAGAGCTGTTCTGTGGAAAAGATATCAATTATTAATGCTATTAGTTCAATTAAAATGATATAAATGCCACACATAGATTGTTCTAATTCTATTACGCATCTAACTCAATTAAAGACGCTCACTAAATCAGCACTCGCTCTAGTTCCCATTCCCACTCTCACTCTCACTCTCTGGCTCTTGTTGTGCGCTCCCTCTCTGTCTCTCTCTCTCTCTCTGTTCTCACTCTCTTGCTGCTGTTGAAACAGGTTGCCCCTTGGCGTTGGCCACATTACGCATTTAGTTTAGCATTTTGTTCAGCTATGGCTACAACAAATGTGGAGGAGCAACAGCTGTCGGCCAAAGCCAAAGCGCTCGAGGCACAAAAGGAGCGCAATATCTATGATAACTTTGCCACACCGCTCGCTGGCACTTTTCTCAATCTGCCGCAAGAGTCCGTCCTTCTAAAGTGCCCCGCCTGCGGCATTATGGATCAGAGCGTCATTGAAAATGATCTCAAATGGTGGGCCAGTGAGATCAATCGCATCGTTGGTTGCCTTTTCGTGTATGTTGCATACCATGCTGACCAAATGCTTTTAACTGATCGAATTTTGTACATTTTTTCTTAGAACCTTTTGCTGCTGTTGCTGCATGGACTATATTGTGCCCTGCAAGCAAACCGATCGCAGCCATTATTGTGGCAACTGTGGCTGCTACTTTGGGCGTGCCATGAAGCCACGTGCCCCACTCAAAATCAAAGCGAGCGCCAGCAAATAGCCATCAAAAATCCACACACATTGTTAAAAATATCACGATAAATACTCTACACATTATCTCATCACAGTGGTCCCTCGACAACTGGTACGCTTGGTCTCCAGATCTGATTCTAACTTGCGTTCCCGATGGTCTTATTTTTCTATAAAAAAGTAAATAAATAAATAAAAATTACTTACTTTAAATGTTATATATTGTGTTTAAAAATTAAAACCAAAAAAATAATTCTTATTTAAAAGCTTTTAAATTAATGTGAGTGACTACAGTGGTCTCTATCTCTTGACTCGTCAATAGATTTTCTAATTTTCCACACGCATATTTCAAATATTTTCGCTGCAAATGAAAGCGCTCCGAATCGGATTCTATGCTAAGCGAACGCTCTCCAGACCAGCTGCTCAGTATCCATTGGCACGCGGTGCGAACAACACAGCGTTTGCTCTCAATTCGAATCTGACACAGAACAGCATCTGAACAGCATGTCTCAGGAAACTGGGTCCGTTTACTTTGCCGTCGGGCCCAATGCACGAGAGATCACCTGCCCCCACTGCAAGGTGCTGGCGAAGACGCGTCTGGTGCGCTCCTGGCTACGCTGCTGCACCAAACGGCATCATTGTGGCGCCTGCGGGGAATACCTGGGCGTCTACAGACGCCCCCAACTCTGAGACACTTCTCCAAACAACATTATGACATATTGGATGCAATAAATAGATGAAACTGTTGACGATTTTCATGTGTGTTTTCTTATTACTCGCGAGAGACTAGAGAGTTGCTCTCTCTCTCTCGCTTACCTCTCTCTCTCACTCTCACTTTACGTGTGTTTCTCTCTCTCTCTTGATTGGGGTTTCGTTCGTCTGTTGGGGCGTCGCTGGTTTCAGTTACGCGTTGTACGGCAAAGAGCGCACAGCAACATGACCAACGTGGAGCCGCAAGTGATTTCCATTAGCATCTCCAGCAGCAACCCCAAAGTGGGCTACCTGCAAACGGAGTCCACCAGGGTCAATTGTCCAGCCTGCGAGCACTTTGAGATGAGCATTGTGGAACACGAGGTGGTCACTTCGCTGCAGTGCCTGCTAAATCTAACCAAGCTATTGTAAGTTGAACTACAGTGGGTAATAAAAGCATTGGCACACAACAACTTTTTGAAGGAAAAATATTTCAAAAGTGTTCTGTCATAAACCTTTAAAATAGGAGCTGTGCCAATTCTTTTTTATCTCTCTGTGTATAGTGGGAATATTGTTAATTCAAATTTATAATAGACTAATTAATCTGATTAAGTTTATGAATGACTTTGGCACACTTTTATGTCACATTCATAGATCACTTGTTGGACGTAGATTTTAACTTTGAACTTCTTGTTAACATTTTAAATTTATTTTATTAAGTGACAAACATTATAAGAATTCAATATTCCATCTATTAGCATATGTTAAGCCCGATTATGATTTACAGCAAGAAGTGGTCTGGACGTGTGGACATCAATCATTATTGCGCTCACTGCGGCTGTTATATTGGACGCTATGTGCCCATTGGATGCTACGAGCGCTGTATATCGCGATCAGCGCAAAAACAGGCAGTCTTGGATGAAATGCGGCTAAAGACGAAACCAAAGGATTGCGCTGTGCGCGCCCAAAAGTCGAGGGAAAACGTACTGGCCAAGCGGGCCGAGAAACGTGCCCAGAAACAGGCCCAAACACAAACACAAGCACAAACGCAATGATGTATTGAAAATAAATAACAGTAAAAGTTTTGAGACCGAATTTAACTCTATTATGGCCTCGGTGGAAATAATCGATAAGAAATGCGGTTGCTGTCTTGGCTAACATGGATTTTAACAACGCAACACGAAAAAGCTTTCGATGTGCACTTTATAAATATATATTTTAAACGAATTTGGGCATATGTTTAATATATTTAATTTTTGGAATGAATCCTTTAGGTTACCCTAATTGCCCACAAATTTGCTGTTGGGGCGTATGCAATTCCTCTCGCGATCGTAAATGGCCAGGAAAGTCTTGCAATTGGAGCAGTGCAGATACTCACGATTGTCGCCAGTGCTGAAGCAAGGCAAAAAGCAAAATGGCCAAAAACTGGACACACAGCAAGAGGAGCAGTCGGTGCTCGCATAGAACTCAGAGCTAGTCATGATCAGTGGTCGGCGCTTGCGGCCACAGTTGGGACAATAAATGCAGCCCTCGATGGGAATCCAGCGTTCAATGGAGCAGCGATAGTATTGACGTCGGTTTTTCTCCAGCGAGTCAGCGGCATCCGGCTTTTTCGCTTTCGACGATGTCTCAAATTTGTTTTCCTCGTCATCGCCCTTATGGCTGCTGCTGCGCTGTTGGCGCTCCATATCTGCAATCGGTTAGGTTTATCGGGGAATAACCTTGGAATTTATACCTTGAAATACTTACAGCGCTCAGCTTTAGCGGCCATTTCCTCCTCTGTTAACCCCGTCATTTTGCTAATCTCCGAGACGCGCTCCTGGCTTATACCATGGTCGGCGGCCAACTTGTGTAGCTTTGCCACCTTATCGTTAGTATCGTCAAGCATCTCCGGATGAGCCTTTTGCACGTGACGCACTAGACAACTGGTATCATAGCGCGAGCATTTGACTATCTTGAGGCATTTGAGACAACGCAGATATTGCACATCGGTTGGTTGTGTTGTTGACATTATATAAGTTATATGTAAGTGATGTGATTTTTCCCTTTGAAAGTAACGCACATTTTAAAGATAAATGTGTGTTGTGTATCAAGAGTCAGAAAAGTTATGAGTTTAAAATTACCAGGTCTGACAGCAATGCCATGTGTGTTATTCTACTTTAAAAATATAATATGATGATGGAAATTTATTATTAAAATTAAAAAAAAAACGTTAAGCATGTATTCATGTGCATCTGTATCTGTAATCTGCGCCTTTAGCTTAGCGGCGAGCTACTCATGTACATATTTATAAGGAGTATATAGTATATATAAATATATATATATATACACATCCGTAAGTATGTATAGTCATATTTGAAGAAGCTCAGGGCTTTTTTTATTTGTATTTGAAAGCAGAAATTGTAACCTCTTATAAGCAAACTTTAAAACGAAATCCGCTGCTGAATGTTGGAATGTTTGCTTTTGTACGCAACTTTTCCATTAAATACTCACATACAAATCAAACACAACAATGCATATCTTTATGTAATGGCGAACAAGGGATGGAGCTAATATACTTTCGGCTTTTAAATTGGTTGGATCCTTCAGTTTAAGTTACACTTCGCATTTCAATAGCTGTCCGGCAATCCATGAATAATTTGCATTCAATAATCAATTTAAGCACCCATTTCCGCTTCTGACAGTGCAGATTCTGAAGACGAGCGGAACCACGTATACGTAACGCGTACAATTATGCCCTTTAAATAAACACAGGAATACAAGTTTGGAGACCGAATTGAACTTTATTACGTAGTATTTCGGATGTTGTCTTTGCTAAGACAACTTTGAACGAAACAACAGCAAACATCATTAAGCTTTCGATGAGCAATTTATAAATACATATTTGAAATAAATTTGGGCATATATTTGTGCATCTATTAAGTTTTTGGGCAGAATCCTTGACCTACCTGTCCACAAATTTGGTATTAGGGCGGATGCAATTCCTTTCGGGATCATAAATGGCCAGGAAATGCTTGCAATTGGAACAGCGCAGATACTCACGATTGTCGCCCGTGCTGAGGCAAGGCAAAAAGCAAAAGGGCCAAAAGCAGTCGGTGCTAGCATAGAACTCACAACTGGTCATGATCAGTGGTCTGCGCTTGCAGCAGCAATTGGGACAATAAATGCTGCCCTCGATGGGAACCCAGCGTTCAATGGAGCATCGGTAGTAGTGCTGTCGGTTTATCTCGTCCGAGTCAACTGCCTTCGGCCTTTTCTCCAATTTTGTATAATCGCCTTCGCTCTTTTGGCTGCTGCTGCGCTGTTTACGCTCCAAATCTGCAATGCGACAGGTTTTTCTGGAATTAACCCTGGAATACATATTTTGAACTACATACAGCGGTAAGCTTTGTCGGTCATTTCCCCCACCAACTTTTCAGTTATTCTGCTAATATCAGCGATACGCTCCTGCCCTATGCCGTTTCCGGCGGCCAACTTGGCCACCTTATCATTAGTAGCGTCAAGCATCTCCGGGTGATCCATCTGCAAGTGACGCACCATACAGCTGGTATCATAGCGCGAGCATTTGACTATCCTGAGGCATTTGAGGCAACGCAAATACTGCACATCGGTTGGATGTGTTTTTGACATTATATAAGTTGTATGTAAGTTATTTGATTTTTCTTGAGTTTTTCTTTACCAGACCTGACAGCAATGCCATCTGTGTTATTTAAATCCAGTAGACTGAGGCAAATATAATATGTTGATGGAAATTTGTTATTTAAAAGAAAACAAATCTTAAGCATGTATATTATATAATGGACCTTAAGTCGTTGCCAATGGTAAGCCATATTTTACAAATACTATAAATATAAAAATTTAATAAATTCAATGTACAAATTGAAAAGTGTCTTAAACAAGACGAAATCAATCATAAATAAATAATGGCAAAATTGGGTTTTAAAAAACGTATGTACCATAACAATAAAAATAGGATAAGAAATCCGGAAGCCATGAACAGGATTCTGGTAGCGTACACCTGTCAATGTTGCCTTGCATACATATGTATATTCATACATATATGTATGTGGTAATTTTATAAAAGTTTCTGTTTCCATAATGCTGTGGATGCGTTGAAATTTTATTGTCTGTCATGTGCGGCGAGCAGCTTCCCTCACCCCGTGCCATGGCAACGAATAAAGTCATATGAATTTGTTGTTGTGGCACACAAGGGCTGGTGCGCTAGGTTAATGTATGGGGTGCAAGGTATGGAAACGGAAACGGGATCAGACGCAGACATTCACTCCAATTTGGAGATGGTTTCCTTTTTTTTTCCTCTTATTTGTTCAGCGCATTTCATCAAAATTGATTTTTTTGTTGCTAAATTCGAGGGATGAGGTCGACATCTGGGCTGCTTGGCTTTCACTTTCACTTTGACTTTCGCACGATTCACTGACTGACCCCGGTTCCCATTCCCGTTCCCGTTCACGCTTGCTTGTTATTTGTGAGCGTTAGTCATACGCAGCGTGGTACGCATGGAAAAGCGAAAACGTTTGCATTTCTTTGCGTACTTCACGTAATTGCTGCCTTTGTCTGCTTGCTTCAATTTGTCATTAGAGTTGAACTGCAAAATGTGTGGCATATCTGTCCCAATATATTGGTTTACAATAGATACAATTGTGGCCAATTGCATGGATATGCATGCTATTGGTATACAGACATGGACATGGAAAAGCTTCTTCATTTTCTTTGTTCTTTACATTTTATTCATAGTTTTGCTTACACATATAACTCTCGTACATTTTTTACCAGGCTAATATAAAAATACAGTTTTCAACTTATGTATGGTTGTTTCTTGTTTGTTTTCTTCTTCTTCTTCGATTTTGGCTTTGGAAGCTGTTTTGCTCTTAACACTGAATTACTTAAATACAATTACAATTCGCTGACTCAAAAATGTTAACATGTTATTTCGTTACTCCCCATTAAATTTCTATATATACATACATGCACACAGACACATACACACATATATTGTACATTCATAAAGTATATATAAAGTATATATCTATATATATATGTATTTCTTCTACACAGACAACTAAAGGTAGCATCCACTGCACAGTTGCGGCACAGGAAACGATAAGGTGCACTGAAGTGTGACAAGTACGAAATGCGTTTTTATTTACTGTTGCTATGTTTTTTTTTTTGTTGTTTCTTTTCGTTTTTCATTTACTTGTTCTCCCTGCAGCCTCGCAGCAGTTTCAGCAAATGTCTCTTGGCGGTTGTTGTTGTTGTTTGTTTTTTGTTAGTTGTTTGTTTGTTTTATTTATACTCGTATTTGGACCTAAGCGCATTTCTGCATCGCATAAGTATTTTCAAACGATTATAGTTTTAGAAAAATAAAATCTTCTAGCTTGTAAAATTGGACTATTGCCGAGTTGCATTCACAATGGTTTGCTCGGCTTTTGCATACGTATGTACAGCAATCTTTGTGGTTTAATTACTTATTTGCTTTATGGGACTTGGCGCTGCTAGCTTTCACTCTCTCTCTCACATTCATTTTGTTGGCTACTTAATTTGTTTTCGCTAACGTTCCTTGTTGCTCTTAACTAATCTACTTTTACACACTTTGAGGCACATTCAGTTTTCAATAAAATTACAAATTGATAAAGTTGCGCTTACAATGCGATCAAAATAAAAAACAAAAATATAACTGAAAATTCTCCGACAAACCAATTTTCCTGCCAGCACAGCCCAAAAACTAAATGTAAAAATTAAAAATTGATTTAATCGCGCAACGAATTGGCTCGCTGCCAACTACTATACCCCCAAACTTCTTAACCCTTTTCCAGCGCTCCCTCAACTTTCCACCATGAAACTTTCTACTCTGCTTCCATTTGCATAGTCATAACTTCCTCAAGCTCAATGCATTTATCACCAAATTTTGCTGCCAGAGAGGGAAGCGCAGGCATATTTCCATATATATATATGTATGTGTATCTATATATTTATGTGGAATATGTGGAGCACTTGGAATGTCGCCATTTACTTGCTGTACTCCCATGCCCATGCCCCTGCCACTGCCCCTGCCCCTGGCCCTACCCCTGCGCTCTTAAAGCGTGTGCTGTTTGGCCGCATCGCCACTTTTGACGGCAGCTTCAAGGCGCGCACGTGGGCGCCGCTTGGTCTGCAGCGAATACAGTCGACCGCTGCGTGCTCGCATCTGAGGTTCACTCTCCCGACCAGCACCGCCTAAGCCGCCTCCACCACCAAGTGCACCGCCGCCACTGAGAATGATGAAGCAGTTATTAGCTAGTCAGTTGCGTGGTGCATAACAATTTATGGCTAACTCACTTGAGCTCCAATTTTGCCAAACGCTGCTTGATTTTGGCCTGACTGGCCGTATATTCGGCCAACAGACGGGCCAGACGCATGTTGAGGTTCTCCACGGACAGCTCCAGTTTCTCAATGCCGCCCTCAATGCTGTCGTGAACGCGCTGCGAATCTGTTGAATGCACACATTAAGACCGGAAATGTCCTAGTGTTGGCCGGAAGTGGCCTAAATTGTGTATATGAGCTTCAATTACCGGCAAAGATCTGCTCATCGAGCAGTCCATCCTTCCGCAGCAACTGACAGCCACGTTGTGTGAGCGTGGAGCGTGCCTCCGGATAATCGGCCAGGGTCTCCCACAAATCCCGTTTGGCCAAACAAAAGAGATCCGAATATCCCAACGAGCGGACGTTGGCTGTACGGCGATTGCCGGTACGATTGCCGGCAATTTCCAGCACGGAAACCTCACCGAAGACGGAGCCAGCGCCCAAAGTGGCCAGCACCGTAATGCCATTGTCACCCACAACTGACAGCTTGCCACGCTTCACGATGTACATCTCCTTGCCGACGTCACCCTTGCGACAGATGTAATCGCCGGGACTGAAGACCTGCAGCTTGAGCTTGAGCACCAGCGCCTCTAGCAGACCAGGCTCCGTGTCATGAAAGATGCGCACCTGCTTCAGTGTATCCATGTGCACCTGTATGGCAATCTCTGCCTTCAGCTTATCGGGCAGCGCTGCCAGTACCCGCTCCTCATCCAGTGCCCCGCTCTGGGACCATGTGTAGGCAAACCAGCGAATCACACGCGCCTCCAGCTCGTGCCCCACCCGCCGGAAGGCCATGTACTGCTTGACGCCATCCATGCGGTTCTGGAACTCCACGCGAGCCACATTCATGTTCGATATCATCGAGCCAATGTTACCTATACAAAATGAATGCAAATAAATTACCAAATTTGACATCGAACTCTGTTTAACATCCTGGACATATTTATAATGGGCATAAAGTAGCATAACATACATATATATATATACATATATGTATATACATATATAATAATACATATATTTAATCAGTGTTTCTGCACGTAGCCACGTAGTCGATAAACATACCTCGATGACAGAGACTTTTGAGTTAATAAATAACTTTTATTAAAATCAAATAATAAGCTTTAAAATAAAAATAAAAAATAAAAATACAAATAAAATAGCAATAATAAATATTAAAAAAATATGTTCCCATGGTTTCAAATGTACTTATTTTAATTTTTCGAGAACTTATGTTGTTATATGTTCTCAGCTTGAGGGCTGTTTATATTGAGATTGTTAATTATTAAATGTAATCTTTTTAAAGCTTTTCCACTCAAACATTTTAAGCAGATTTCAAAATTATACATCAAAGTTAAAGAAGCAAATTTTAATGTGTATAAATATTCGTTTACATATGAAACACACAGAAATGCCTATATATATATATATATATATATATATGTAGAATGATCAACAACGATATAATATGGTATATGAGACTGGTACTTGAAATTTATTATCAAATTATACGCAAAAATACGACTGTTGCAGAAATGTGTTGATTTGTTCAATATCCCTCACCAGTAAATAAAAAAATAAAATAAAAAATGAAAACAAATTTGTATTTCAACTAAAATTATGAAAAGAAGTCGAGAATTGCAGTAGATTTATTTGTGTAAATAAAGCCAAAATTAGAAAGTTATATGAACGACAAGTGATATGTTTAAATGTGTTGTCCATGTGCTTCTGCTTTCGGTATTTCATTCTTAAGGATAGATTTAATAATCTTTTTCAAGCAGGGTATCTGATGGACAAGCATTTACATCTTAAGCACCCAGCTTGGGATGCTGTAGGTTTAGTTTAATTTCGACTGCCATTTCCGCTGCTGACAGAGAAGATGAGGCTGAAGATGAGGCCTGCCACTTTGTGAGTCCTAAATTGGGGAAGGGCCAAAGCAGCGTATGCGTAATGCGTGGCACAAAGGCGACTAATGGCGGCACTTCCGGTGCATAGACGGAGCCAAGACGGACATGTGGACGGTATGTAATATACGTATGTGTGTGCCTCGGTAAAATATGCCACTTTGACGAAGTTTGCATTCATCATGGTAAGCAAATTTGTTTACCCAGCTGTCAGACGACAACCCCGCTTTGCAGCAGCAGGAGCAGCAATAGCAGCTGCCCGGTAATGGCAGCGATAAGAAGGACGACAAAAATGATAAAAAGGCACGTTTGCCAAAAAAGCGAAGCGCATGTGAAAGCGTCGACAGCAACAAATCAACCATTACAAAGCATAACAAAAAAAAAAAACAAGAGAAAAAAAAAAACAAACACTAAATAAAACAAAACAAAACAATGTGAAACAGAGAAGCGTAATGAATAATGTGGGTTGACATGGCGGACACGAAGTGAACTGGTACAGGAGAGGGGAGTGGGAAGTGGGGAATGGGGTGGCCATGGAGGATGTCTGTATGCGGACGTGTGGGTCGTTGTCCCGTTTGTCCCATTGACGTGCGTCGGTCTCTGTAAATTAATACCCATTGATGTCCCCAGATGTCACTCTGCAACCAATTAAACGATCAGACGAAATATTTGCGTAAACAATGCGTCCAACACAAACAACGAGTAAAACCTTGAAGCTGAAAATTAAAGGGAAACAGCAAACATGCACCCAGATCCCAAACCATAGACAACAACTCACCCACAATGGTGGCAAAGATGAGTACGCCGGCGAGAAAGTCGGCGACCACAAACAAATATTCCACATCATTCTCTGGTGTCGGCGTCTCCCCAATTGTCGTCAGCGTCAGCGTGGACCAGTAGAAACTGTAGATATATTGACGCTGCAGCGTATTATTCCTTGTACCATTTAAATTATACACCCAAGAATCGGAGCTGAAGCCAATTTCGTAGCTAATGGCGAAATACATGCACGCATTCCAATGGATCAGCACCAGAATGGCCAGCACCACTTTGCAGATACGAAACGCATTCGGATAGCCAGTGGCTGTCTCTGTGCGATCGAACCACTCCATGAGGCGGGGCAGGCGGAGCAGGCGATTCAGTCGCACAATGACCGGACAGGGCAGGTACAGGCTGGAGCACGTCTCCGGTGGCCACCAGATATACGCGATGTCCGTGGGCAGCATGGACAGCACGTCCACATACCAGCCCTTGGTGTGAAAGTAATGGCGACGCAGCCGGAACGCATCGCGCACCAAAAGACCCTGGTCCAGAAAACCTGCAAAACGAGACAGAAGGATTACGAGGTTAACATTTTTGTTCACTCCCCCCTTCGGATTTTCTGTCTGTTGTTATTGCTTTCCATGCCACATTCAGAGAGAGGTATTTCACAGTACGTGGCGCTTTTGTTTCAAGAACGTAGCGCAAACGCAAAACTAAAACTAAGAAAAACTTTGATACTCTTGCCAATTGGATAATCCGCATACTCTATTTAAAGTGACTACCATTTAAGAACAAAAAAATTACAGACTCATTTTAAGCGATTTTTGCTTTAATTCTCCACAATTAATTATTCAAGGACTAAAGGAGTTAATAAAATATGTAAAACCAACATGCTTCTATCAGTTTAGAAATAGTTGTTTTCAGTATCTGTTGTTTCAGTAGTGAGTATGATTAAATTATCCTCTGAAATGTTTTGGGAACAATTTAATGCTTTGCAGACTACTAAATGATGCTTCGTAAATCATTCGCATTTTATAAACAATCAATATTTAAAAAAAAATACGTATATACAATATTTTCTTTATTGTTTTCTTATAATTTAATTTTTATAAGTGCCTAATATCTAAGTAAAATGAATCCAATTCCAATCTAAATATTTGTATACCATTTAAATAATTTTCATTCTCCTTAAATAATCAATACAAATATAATGTAGGAAAACCATTAATATCCATATTTTTATGAAAATCTCTTGCACAATATTTGTCATGTGCTATTCACAGTATAACCAACATAATCATAAATGGCTGATACCTAAAAAAATAAAGCAATTCCGTAAATTTATGTAGAATTTATGTGGCTCAGTGGTGCATATAAAATTTGCATAATATTTGAGTGACTTTGTTTTGGTTAGGGTATTGCAAAGCGTTCTCATTGTTGCCATCTGAAATGTCAAGGCTGGCTTATCCCTGCATTTGGCAACTCAGTCACACACACATGCACACCCCGACAGACACCCGCAAAAGTCACATATGTGGCTGATATATGTATGTATGCTAGTTGTATGTTGGCAAATGGGTTTGTCTGCGACGGCTTAGTGAGTTAGACCAAAAGTCAGCAAGTCTCATTTACATAGGCAGCCATCTCACTCGCACTCTTGCTATCTCTCTCATGGTCCAACACCTGTAACTTGAACTTACCTTCGTGCATGTGCACCAGCGTATCCAGTAGGTAAATTAAATCGCATAGATAATCCAGCGTATACCAAACGGCGGGCGCACTCTTGTTGATCTCCCAGAAAACGGACCGACCCAGCACAAAGATGGTATTATACAGCACCGCTAGCGACACCACGGCGAGCCACTAAATTCATATGCCACATTAGCTAATGGAATGCTCAAAGTTTTTAAGAGAGAGAGTGAGAGAAGGCGAGAGAGTATCCTCTCTCAGACTTACCCTGTAATGTGACTGCAGCGTTGGATCGACGGAGAGGCGATTGCAGAGGGCGCTGGTGCCGCGTATTTCACTGGACAGCGCCGCATCATCCATGGCGCCAGTTTTGCCTATTTTGTCCGTGTTCGTTGTGTTGGAGAACTTCTCGAGAAACCAATCAGGCGGCTTGGCGCGACTACGTTTCGTGAGGCGTTGTCGCAACGCCTGCAGCGTTCTCCTCAGCGCCGAGGGTTTGCTCCGTTTGTTCGGCTCCTGCAATGAAGGAAGAAGTTGAGTTGCTTGAAGTTTGTCGACCCCCATTGGAAAAATGTGCCACACAACTGGCATGCTCTAATTGAAACATTTTAATGGCCACATACACAATATACAGCAGCACTGCTGTCCTTGTGCGGTTGCCATTTAATGATCGGGGTAACCACATTAAAACTTGGCCAGCATCTTGCAAGTTTTCCGCTTAAATTTGTTATCTCTGCACAGCTGCAGCGTGCCGAAAACAACGGTATGTCCAGAGGGGTTGCATATACATACATATATATGTATGTACATGACACAGCTAATGTTAACGCACAGTGGTTGGCATTTTATGGCGGAGCGTCTTTTTACGCTATTTTTATGGGTTGCTTTTAATGCAGGCATGATTTTAATACCATTTAAATAATGAGAACTGTCTCTTTAATCTGCATGACATGAGTTTATGAAAAATGAGAAAAAGTAGCTCTCCTTCTGTTATCCCTTTCCCTCAATGGCCTTCTCTCTCTCTCTCTCTCGCTTGTACTCACCATTTTAATTTCTCTTTCTATTTGTTTTCAAACCCAACAATCTCTTTGTCTCCGACTACCTCTGTCTGCCTCTCTTAATATCTCCCCTCTCTCACACATTCTGACTAACACTCTTTTCGTTTGCTGTCAGTCTGTCTCTCTCTCTCTCAGCATACTGACTCTGTCCTTACTGTTCCCTTTGTGATTCTCTCTCTCTCTCTCTCATTTATATTACATTTCCATGTCTTTCGTACTTTCAGTAAAAAGAAAAATACTTGAAAGTACTTAGTAAAAAGATAAGTGTTGTTTTAGTGAATGAATAAACTCATTCTTACGAACTATTTGCGGAGTATCTTCCAGTCTGTCCCACTTGACAATGCCAAGTTTAATAGTTTTCCTTTGTATTGAATAGACTCTTCACAGAGGAGCAAGGGGAGCTCTCCTAACAAGTTAGCTGCAGTGCTCATTAAAAGGGGTTCCACCACACAGATACACATAGCACATATTGTATAATGTTCACATACATATGTTAACATGTAGTAAGTTTATGGTTAACACACACACACACACACACACACTCGCACACGTGATGCTTGTTTCGCGTTCACTCTGCTCATCCCGAGATTAGGGCGTGTGCTTGACAGTCTAATAAACGCATATCAGTCGCTGGCAGCGGTTAATCCATTAAGCTATAACCAGATGTGTGTGTGTGTGTGTTTGCCAGTGTGTGTGTGCGTGTGACGGTTTGCATGAACTTGGCTCAATATGACGCATACGACGCATTGTACGTGTGCCCTTTGAGCGGAATGATAATGGCAATGCAATACGCCGCCCGCTGCGAACAACTGCTGTGAAGGTCGTTGAGTACAGTGGTCGCTCGAATACTAGAACTTTTACACAATTCAATTGCCATTCTCAGCGCACATTTTTTATTTATTGATCACATTTGTTTTATATTTTTTTAATATATTTTGGCCTGATGCCTGATTATGAAATATGTCTATCAAAAACTGCAAAAATTGGTGGTAATTTTTGGAGACCGGGTTTTCTAGTTTTTCAATTGAGCACTGTGCATATTTATCTATGTGATTTGTTATGAAATTTACCGCATCATTCTGTTGCTGTTGTTGGTTATGTTGCTGCTGTCCCGCTATGGCTGCTATATCCAAAGATTGCACCATGGCTTTGACTTTGAAATGTCGCATGCAAACGCAAATGTTAACGGCACCCACGTGCTGTAGGTGCTGCTTCTTCTTCTTCCTTTTTTCACTTCCACTTAGACTTCTTACTTGAATACAATTCCAGCCAATTGAGACTATTTAACTATTGATGTTAACCGTTAGTTTTATGCTGCTGCGCATGCGCGTCGAGTTGCCCGTTAACACTGAAAAATGCGCTGCGAGCTTTGCAATTGCCATTGAAGATACCGACAGCGACGCAAGCAGTGTGACGTCAACGTTCGCGTCAACGTCGACGTCGAAGTCACGAACGCACAGCTGACCAGACGCATACACAATAACTTAATGTTATTTCGTCTCTGTTTTTGTCAATGTTCAAAATGCTGTTGCTGTTATATTTTTTCTCGCAATTTTTGTTGTTGTTGTTGTTGTATTTTGCAATTTTCTTAATTTGCATGTGCCGACATCGGCGACGTAGACGGCGTTTAATTAATTAACCTGCAAAAGTCTCAAGTGACTTTGGTCCTTCATTGTCAACGCAGCCAGAGAACAAAAGGCGTGTAGTTGTCTGTTTTCTGTCGTCCGTCGTCCGTTGTCCGTTGTCCGTCGTCTGTCATTGTGGGTGTGTTGGAGCGTTTGGCCATTGATGGCAATTTGACAAGATTGATGACACTTTGAGCTAAACTGTGCTGTGCGCGTTTTGTAAACGCTTTTTAATTGTTTGGCCATCATTTAATTAAGCTGAAAGGTGTCGTTCAGCAGCGCCCGCCCCCTCATCGATAAGCTAGCTAAAAGCTGATGCATAAATTAATTGCGGTGGCAGGAAGTCAGCGAACTAGTTGCCTTTTTTTTTTTTTGATGGATAACCAGACCCCAAAGTAAATAAACATGTTGATAAAACGATGAACGGATGAGCTCATGCAGTTAGTAGCATAACAAAAAAACAAAAAAAGAATCGAATCACTTTTTTTTATTTACTTTGTTGTGCAAGGCTCCAGCAAAAAGATAAAAATCACCTGATTCGGATTCGCAGTAGCAACGGCTCCTGTACTTGAAAACGCACAATCAAAATCGAAATACAAACCCCCTCCGCCAACAAGGCCCCCTGCCCCACACTCTGCTCCCGTGTTAACTGTGCTTCTGACACTCGCCGGCTGCCTGATTGGCATTCATAGCATTGCGGCGTGAGCTGCACAATAAATTTCCATAATTGCCCGGCGTCCGTTAGGCACTCTTAACACAGGTCGAGTCAATAGGTGAGTTGGGGGGATGTACCAGAGGTAACCAGTTGCCAACATATTACGCTAAGCAAATCAAGTGCCGCTATCGATGATGTTTATAGCATGCGTGAGTTTTATGCCCGAATAAAATTTGCTTTAAGCGTCTCTTAAGGCCCAAAAACCGTTTTCACAAAACTGACCAATGGGCATAAAATTGAAATGCCGGCCAAGCTGTGAGCCTCAAATATTAGAGGGTCAGCCAGGCACGTGGCGCTGATTGAAGGGAATCTTAAACATTGAAATGGAAATTGACTTGAGCCCAACATGTAATAGAAACGGTTCTTAATCCACCGTGTGTGTGGGTGTGTGTGTGTGTGTGTATGGGTGTATGTGTGTGTGTGTGCTTTTTGTGTCTGTTATTCCCGTTTTTGATATGGGCTCGCCCGAAAGATTGTATGTCAAGTGTTTAACACAATATATTTACTATATTATTTAAGGCATAAAACGTGTTCAATTTGTTGCAACCCAAAATATATACTTATGTGTGGACTTTGGCATTATAGGAAGTGTTGAATGGGCCATGTACATGTTTATATTTATTTATTTATATTATACTAAATCAGAAAGACTTAAGCAAAGAGCATTATGATTTAATAAAACTTCAAATGAATTAAATATTAAACATTGTTTCATGTCCGCATCACGGAAGACTGCTTTCAATTAGAGAAGCAAAATATGGCTGATAAATTGAAGGCTATTAAATTGATACACAAACCGAGTTAAACAACACAAAATTAGTAGATGTGGTCTAATCAGCTAATGTGAATTATGCCAAATCGATATGGATATACATATATGTATATATAAATTGTATTCCCCAGCTGTTGGCTAATATTATCATTGCTGTTTTTGACATTTGGCGCGCTTGAACTTTGCTCGATTAGAATAGATGCAGTTGATGTTGATAGATATCGCCATAAATTATCTGCAGCATATATTTGCTATTTGTTATTTTTGATTATGTTGGTAGAGATTTGGTTTGGGTTATTGCTCCACTGAACGGCGTGGGAAAGTATGCAAATGTGCCACAAATTAGATGACGATGACCATAAACAACACAGCTTATCGGCGACAGCAACAGCAAGAGCAGCACGACACACACACACACACACACACACACACACACACACATACACACTCTACATACACACTCTACATACCACACGCAATGCCATCCCAACACCCGAAAATATGTTTCTTTAATACCTTGTCTACACATAAAGTAGACACCTAAATAGCCGCATAAAATGATCTGCAAATGTCCATGTCCAACTGGACCCTCATCAACATGATATCCAGTTACCTGCTGACGTCCTATTTCTGTCTCTGTTCTCTGGCTTAATTTTTAGGCGGAGCTAATGTTGTTTACAAAACGCATTAGTCGACTTTTGATTGAGTGTCATTTATTGTTATTTAATTTGTATTTTTTACTTTAAAGTCACTTTGCTTCAAGAACTCTTTGTTTGAGGATTCAATTTGTTATGGTCTGTGTTTCTTTTGACATTGAATTTTTTATTTTTTGCTGCCGTTGGCGAACGCGTTTTTTGCACAACTGTCGCTAGTGAAATTTGTACAAAATTAACTAAGCGAAAAGGAAAAAAAACCCCTGCTACTTTTAAAGGGTTGTGGAGTGGGGGTTCGGCAGAGTGGATCAGACATTGAGGATGAGCACAGGACTAGGGACACTTTAGCGTTTTGTTTGCTCGGGTGTCCAGCTGTCCAGCTCAAATTGCACAGAAACAATAAGCAAAACAGAGCACAAAACGGCGGCCAATCGAAACATGAAAATAGCCAAAGGTATGGCAAGCAAATAGAGCACATTAATCGGTTTAATGGGCCAAAAGACGACGCAGCTTTGGCACTGACCAACTTGACGGCTATTCAACTTGGCAACTTCGAAGTTTAACCACGAGACTGTCGTTCTCCTGCTAGCTGTTCAAAATTTTAAGTTATGTACAAGCACTCAACTCAATGCTCAGTATATTGTTTTATGGCCATCTACGTGTATGTATATGTATTTGTATTGGTGTTTGTATTTGTATTAGTGTGGCAGGTTCCATTGTGGCCGCAGTTTGCGGTTTTGTGCCACAGTTGTGTTGGCCAAACAGACAACACACCTCAAAAACATTACAACAACCAAGCCAATATTTGGACGTCGTTATGCGGGTGAACAGTGGGTGGGTTATTGAGGTGGTTGAGGTGGTTGGGTGTTTAGTTGGTTGGTTGGTTGGTTGGCTGAGGCACCCCTGACGCTAAGCGCCTTCCATTTGTATTTATTTCATTGCGTTTTTGGCTCTCTCCCGCTGCCATTTATGAAATGGCATTGAAACAGTTTCAGTATCGCTTTCACTTTTCTTCTTTTTTTTTGTGGCTGCTTTCACTTTAGTTTGCACACAGTCAAAGGACCAACTAAATGACTGGACACTCTCTGGCTCAATGCTCTTATCTATCAAATTGGTCGTCGGCCAAGATAGCAGGCAACCCCATACTCCCCAGACCGGGCCAGCTGATTGTCCTTCTCTCACTTACTCAAGTATTTATAGCTCGAGGGTCAAATTCAGCTCGAAACAGACCTTTATTTCTGTACAATGTATGAAAAGAAAAGAAAATCCTTAATAATGTAATTATTGGAAGTTTGCCACAGATAGAATTACTTACTCGTGAAGTTTGTTGGGCCCGACCGGAAGCCTCTTTAAAGATATGTGTTTTTTTTTCAGATATTTGCTGGAATGGACAGGACACTGCTAAACCTTTTCAAAGTAAGTTTGGGCCATTTGATATATCTCAGAATTTGAGTTAAAGATTCTAGATTGTGTAATACTTATGTTGAAAAGATTGGCTGCGCTCTTAAGACCACAATCTTTTTTGTTTTAGCCAGAAATAGTTTGAGTGAAAAAGAAACGTGTATTAAAATGAACGATTTTGCTTTTGACAGCATTACGAGGAAAATATATCTAAAAATATAACTTTTTGATGAAATCAACAACATTTAAAACTTTTTCATAGCTTTGGCTACATAATTTATCTGATATAATCAACTCTCAATTTATTCAACAACTTTGCTCAACTTTGTTAGTGTAAAAAAACTGCGACTTGGCCAACTTTCAGTTTTCGTTTTTTTTTCGTTTTTTTTTTAAAGTAATTTGACACGTGCTAATAAAAATTTGTGTGGCACAAAAATGGCAGTCGGCTGGCATGGAACATGGAACATGGATCATGGTAAATGGTGAGTGGTGAACGGAAAATGGTGTGTGGCACTTGGAGCTTGGAGCTTGGAGCGTTGCGTCGGCTACGTGACAATGGAGGAAGTAATTAAAACGCGATTTACGGCAAGGTCAAGTTTATGAAGGTCCGCAGTTCATTTGCATGGAGCCACATTTGGAATGTGGTAATAAAAAGAAATAAGGAGTAGGAAGTGTGCTCTGTCTCTCTATCTTTCGCTCACTCTCTCTCTCTCTCTTCTCTCTCTCTCTCTCTGTCTCTCTCTCTCTGTTTTGCCCGCAGCGTTTGTTTTATTGTTACCGTTTGTGTTATTGTTATTGCTGTTGTTTGCAGCTTTGTTGTCGATGGCGTCAATCAATTAGCGCAATTACTTAATTACAGCCCACATAATTGAATAGCTTGGACGGCATTGAAATTATGGCCAGGAGCAAAATGAAACCAAATGTAATTAATGCAACAAATTCAGAAAAATATCTGCATTTCTCTGCACGTATCTGTAGCCGTTTATCTCTGCACCATTTCTTGTATATTGTATGTGGCATATTAAATTACGCATACGCCGTGTGATTTACGGTTGCTGTCAACTTTACTTACTTGTATCAGCTTCCTGCCATTCTCCAGATAGTTGGCATCGCCGGGAGCCATCTGCTTTGGCTCAGCGGGCGCAATCGCCTCCTCCTGGTTATCCTTGCCATTTACATCGGCATACCCAACCACATCTGCCGTCGCCGTCGCTGCCGCCACCGAATCCTCATCATCCTCATGGTCGATGTCATCGTCGTCATCTTCATCGTCGTCTTCATCGTAGTCAGGTTGCCTGCGCTGCCAGCTGCCACTACTACGCAGATAATGCAGGCGCTGCTCCTCACGCTCGGCACTTGTGACTGGACCCATGGGCAACGGTATAGCCGTTTGGTTGGCAATTAAATGCTTGCGCGGCAGACAAACGCTCTCCGTGCTCACAGCGCCCGTCGGCTGAAAGGGTGCATACAAACCGCCGCTGATCTCCAGCTCCTCGTGCGGAAACGGCAGCTGGGCAGCGGTGCAGCTGGAACTGGTGCTGCTGCTGCCGCCGCCGCCGTAGGGCAACTGGGCAGGCGCCGAGGTGGTGGCTCCAACAAAACGTGTGGTGCGGTACATAGGACGGGAGAGGCTAACGCAAAACAGAGATGAGATGCCCTTAGGCATTTGGGGGGGACTACGTCAAATTGTTGCTCATAACTTACTTGTAACCGTATTTGGGTGATTCGATTTCGGGGCGTCGTCTGCTGGACATCATTGTGTTGACCCGATCTCCGCGGGCGGCAGCCATCATATAAGTCCACATTGCGGCGCATCTACAACAGCTACGCTAAGCACATGACGCAAGCAACCAAGCAGGAGGAGGAGCAACAGCGGTGGCAGGTAAATCTCTCCACTCTGGCAAAGAAGCTGCAAGCACAAGAGAAACCATTGAAGGGACCCACATTAATGTCGCCGCTTAAAGTACTTTGGGGGCAATTGCGGATTGTTGAATTGCTCTGGCCTTCTGGCACAATAATAAAGGGTCTCTTCACCCGAAACACACTGAGAAAAATGTGAAGCTCAAACTGAAAGAGTGAACAGCATGTTGAGGCTTGCATTTCTCTAGATGATGATGCATTCTATCAAAATATTCTGCAAAAAATAAACACACACACTTAATTTAAGCGAATTGAGTACTTTATTCAATAGCAACTAATATGTGGGTAATTTCGGACCAGTGAATTAAGACTGAAATACTCAATTTGAGTGGTTTAAATCTAAGTACGCCATAAACTTTGCAATTGTGCGTGACAAGCACGAAATACTTAATTCTTCGCTCTGTATACTGCACGCCCATAAAAATGTTGAAGGGGCGTGGCATCAGTATAGACGTAATTAAGCAATTACAGCACAAGTGGGCTCGCAGTCAGCGCCGCAAGGTATGCAACATCAAATTGCAGGCCGAGTGGCAGCAATTTGAGGCTTAAGCGTTAGCAGAGGAGTGGTGGGAAAGAGGGAGCAGGAGCGCAAATGGGGCAGATGAAGCAGGAGCAGATGCAGAGGAATTCCAGCTCAAGTTGCTTGGGTGCCATTTGATGGTTTCCTATGGTCATAAAATCAGCATAGTCCACAGCTTACTTTTATGTTTGTATTTACATATACATATATATATTTTTATAGTTTTGCTGTCATTTACATTGCTGACTGTGATTCCATTCTTCTTGTAGCCATAAAGTGAAATTGAACAACTTGTTTAATTTTAAAGTGCAGCTGTGAAATCTATTAAACAACGCGCATTGCTCAGCTTCAGCATAATTCATAAAAATAAGAAATAAATACAATGAGACACAAATGAATTTAGCTGCCTTTTCACAGAATCGGAAACCACAAATATTTCAAATCTTTCTGACAAATTTCAGAGAACTGTGTGAAAATCGCTTAAGCACTGAATACATCCTACTTTATTTGGAATTGAACTTTTCTTTATCCCAAATAGAAATGTATGGAATTCATTTTGACACGAGTGAACTCAAATGAAAGAGGCGCAAACAACGAATGCGGTTGCTGTGACAGTTCATGACCCCTGCTTGGGTGACAAGCATATAAGCACCGAGTTTATCCAGTTGCCAAAAAGTGTACAAGTAATGTCCTTTAATATGGCCGCATGCAGCATAGACACAAACTAATGAGGCGCAAATGATAAATACAAGCTGACAGCGCATCAAAATGAGATTTCAGACTAGCATAAGTACTCGCCACCAAAGGCACTGAACCAAAAAAAAAAAAAACACAAACACACACACACACACAAAAACAGAGAATAGAAGAATATAAATAAAGTGCACAAGTAGAAGGAAGATGTGAAACTGGAGCAGCTGCAAATGTGAGTCACAGTTAAATATGAAAATTTGTCGCGCAAATTGAGCCAAAATGCAAATTGTGAATTTTGCAGATAATCAAAACGTGCGCAAAAATTATGCGAATGGCGAATAATCTACAGATAATTTCCACTTGAATGGTGCACAAAGAAAAAAATATATATATATACAGCTGCAGAGCTGGATTGCAACTAACCAGTTGTCCTTTGTGTGCGTTTCTTGCCTTTGTCTGGCATTTAACTGTCGCGTGATTCCATGTCATAGATTATCTGTGCTGCTCGCTCCTTGTCTTTGCAGCTGCACGCTTGAGCTGCCGCAGCAGCCATAGCCAATTTTAAGTGCAATTTTGGTTTCCCAAAAAGCAGAAAGTACTAGAAAAAATAACAGTTTGCTGCAGTTTGATGATTCAGTGGCTAAGTCTTTGACCGCATCAACAAAATTGAAAAAGAAAAAAAAAAATGAAAATCATAGAAATAAAAAAAAGTAAAGAGAGTGTGTGCGTGTGTGTGGCATCTGCTGGGGTACAGAGAGGGGAGGGGATTGGGGAGTATCCGCTGTCACTCTGACATTCAAATAGCAAGGGCTACGACTACATGGCGCAGCTACATCGATTTTTAGCTATAAAATCAAAATAAATCCATTTATCAACTTCAGCTGCAAACATTTTCGTGCAGATAACGGCAACAACTTGACTTTGATAAAATGTGTTAGTGCAGCAGCAAAAGCAACAACACTTGACCAAGTTTTTAAGGCCAAGTGCCTTTGAGCCATTAAATTCTCATCTCAAAGCGTAAGACAAACAAATTATTGACCAGCTGCGTGCTTCGAGCTTAAGTAGAGTTTATATCTGTGTAGATCTTCGTTGTTGCCTCAAAATACTAATCAAAAGGGGCCACAAAACGCTGCCAGGTCAAATTGAAGCAATTAACGCCTGGCCAAAGGACGATGTCCAGATTCAGATTTAGATAAAGCAACAGCTTCATCTCTTGCCCTGCTGCGCTGGGGCCTAGACGAATCGTTTGACTCAACTTCAAATTGCTAACGAGCTATAAACGGCAAGTGTGTGTGCCTGTCTGGTTGTATGCCTCTGTGTGTGTGTGTGTGTGTGTGTGTGTGCGGCTCATTTGTAATGATTAAGTGGCGCGCTGTGAGCTTGTGGTGTTTATGTCCTAAAGGAATCGCTTACAAAACACATTCCACTTGTATGCCAGGCATTATGGGTGTCCTAAGCGAGCCAGCAGATAAAATGAATGATAAGCAGAGACCAACAAAAAAAAAAAGAAAGAAAAAACAATTTGCAACACATTTTCAATCGCAGCTTAAATAAATAAACACTCAAACACACACAGACAGACATAATAACACACATGTGGCTAGCTATCAATAAATAGTAAATAAAGTGTGCGGCAACCAAAACGGAATGTTGAACATTATAAATGAGTCAAACATTTTGTATCTATAAATATATAACTCAAATATGGCTTACAAATTGTCTTGGGTTACCTAAAAGGCAGTTAAATGCTTCATAACTTGGCGTTCAAGCACATATCACGTATACGCCATGTGTGTGGCGTATCAAAACAAACGTGAGAAGCTCAAGCCTCAGTCGGCAGGAGTCAGAGTCAGTCCGTGGCGTGAGTGTAGGGCAATCAGGGAGTCAAGGAGTCTAAGAGTCAGGGAATTTGGGGAGTCGCGAATGCGGAGCGCGCTGCAAAATATGCTAATGTCAATTATTTTGTGCGTAATTTGCTTTCATGCTTCGAGCACACATCAAAATGTTTGCACCCGACTCTCCGCCTCACCCTCCCCTCATTATATATGAATATTCATGTATGCCTAGCGTTTAGCACAATGCGCTAATAATTCTGTGAGCTGCCTTATGCGAAACATGGCTGGCAAGCAATCGACAATCGGCAATCGACTTATCTAATCTGTATTTATAAATATTATGTGTAGTATATGTATAGTCGTATGTATTTTTCCTGCTAAACGGCTGCCCTGTGGCCGGAAAGGTGAACTGAACTTCAATTAACATTCGTGCACGTAAACGCAATAACGCAAATGGATTGGTGGTTTTGGTTTCATAAAATGCGATATTTATGGAGTTTACTGCCAAACACTGACCGCCGGCACCAACCCCCCCACCCCGTCCTATACACAGATAGCGGATGCCAATTAATATGGCACCAAGTTAGATATTAATACGAGTATGTACGCTTATAGTTAACAATTACGTCTCTCCACTGTATATGGCATTCAAATCACGCTGCTAACTGTCTCCTCGAAAAGGACACTTAACAGTAAGGATGACAATCTATATTTGGAGTGGTTCGTTGGCGATGGTGGGCGGTTGGATTTACCTGAACGGATGCCCGGTTCTCGGTACCCTGTGCCCTGTTTAAATTGTCGTATTAATCCGGCAACTGTCAGGCAGCGCGTAATCCTATTAGATGTGGATCCGTTGGCTGCTGCTGCTGTGTGGTATATGTGGGTGCCTGTTTTGTATTATTTTTATTCTATATACTTTATTTCTCTGAAATTGGTGTGCAATAGAATTTTTCACTTTTTTTTACACCCACAATTATTTAAATGCGTGCAGAAATTTCAAATTAAATTTGAATATGTATTTTTGAGCCGCGCATATTTTTGCACACACTCACTCACACACACACACAGACACATACACGAGGGGCAAGGGATAGAGGGGGGCACTACAAATGGGTACCATTAAACAGTTGCGTTGATTTTTGCACTTTTATTGAATAAAAATTCAAATGTTGTTTAGCTGTTGGCTGATGCGAAACCAAATCGCGCGCTACACACTGAAACCAAAATGGCGTGAACGCGTGGAAAGGACGACGGGAGAGGAGAGCAGCAGCAGCTGATAGAACGGCAACTGCAGAGAACGTTGCGCGCCGTGTACGTTCGCATGCCTGGCCAACGGCGCAATGAGCGCCCGTGGGAGAACCAAAACCAAAGGCGAATGCAAATAACAAGCAGCGACGTTAGCAGCAGAAGCAGAAGCAGCAGCAGCCGAGCCGATAGCAGACGCGTCGAGAGCAGAGCAGAGGTGCTCGTCTATGTGTGTGTGTGCTTTTCATTCATGACTTTGTAAGCTCTTTGCTCTGTGTATGTGTGTGTGTAAAAGCTTTTGCGCGCGAAATATGATGCGTGAGCAATCTAGAAGAAGAGCCTTCAAAATAGACCTGTTGCTTGCCTTTCTGGGATGCTGTCTGTGTGACCAGTGTTGCCACACGTCTTGGAACAGTTGCCAGCCAGCGACAATAATAAATTAATTAAATTGATGTTTAAATGCCTGAGCTTCGGGTGTTATTCACCCCGCCTACTGACACATTGACAAATCGCTACAATCAAAGTAGCATTGAACTACAAGTACACCAGATCCCAAATGACAAACATTGCTGAAATTGATTAATGTCGGTCTCTGACTATGTCTGCTGCCTGTCCAAAGCACCTGATGCTCACGCCCTATTTCATTTAGTTTGATTTAAACTCGAATCCCGAGCTGAGCTGAACTTTATATAATAAGCTAATAACTATATGCCACTTGTTAATTACCCAACTGCAGAAAATTGTATTTGCTAGAAACTAATTGCTTTTCACTGCAGCTCTACTCTCAAACACTCACTTTTGAGCTGAGATTCACCTGGCATTTTTGTATTGGGTACGTGTGTGATTATGTTCACTATGTGGTGTCTGCATAATGATTATTGCTGTACTTGCTCTACTCTCTTTATTTTCTTTACTTAATTTTTATATTCGATCGAGTTGACAAAGCCACAAGCATAGTCCTCACATATACATATATATTCATATATGTCTATATATATATGCTCGAGAGTTCAATAGTTCAAGGCAAGTTCAGTCACCAACCCAGAAGTCAGAATGCCAACAAGTGGTAGCAGACACACAGACAGCCCGCATACAAGTACGTGCCACAAAATGAGCTGCAAGCTGCGCATAAATTTAATTTTTACGACGCGCCTAAAAGCATGCACTATGAATGTGTGAGAGTGTGTGTGTGTCTGTGAATAGATACAATGAGCTTTCACACTATTCACAATTTCAGTAATTTGTTATTCAAACACATTTCGAATCGATTATACGCTTGACATGCTCACTCCAATCGAGCAAATATGTTGATTGACTTTTGTCAAGACTTACGTCTTCATGTATGTGTGAATGTGTGTGCGTGTGTGTCCGTGTTTGAGCTTTTGTCCTGTGCCATGCGAAAAAAATATTTGCTTCGGCTTTAGTATATTGTTGTATATGTGAGAGTATAAGTGTGTACACATGGATAAAATGCCAACGCAAATATGAAATGAGGAAATGCGGGCAGTCAACATCTCGCCACCTATCCAAAGTTCTTCAATTTCAGCCTGAGGCAAGTCTGCCTTCACCACCCACTGCGAATGGTGTATGTAATGCATGGATGACTTTATGAGCGTATGCCTCACTTTGTCCATGATTGTCTGCATGTGTTTGTTTGCATATACATATGTGTGTGTGTGTGATAACGCAGAACGAAGCGTTTGCTCCTCATTGAAAAGCTCATTATCACACATACACACACACACACATTCACACGTATTCTACTCTAAAGGGGCATAGCATTGCTCAAGGTTAAATATTTGCAGTATATTTAAAAAAAGAAGTAAATAAATAAAAAAAATATCCACCAGAAGTGGGTTAAGGTTCAGCTGACGGTACAGAAATACACACACACACACAAATATACACGTATACATACATACATGTACAATATACAATAAAACACTCGGAGTTGGACACTCTGTTGGGTGTTAGCCAAGATCTCAATGTCAGGCGAACAAAGCTACTACCTGGCTACGAGTCAGAGTCAGGGACCAACTTGTTGAATTGAATTGATTGCCGCATTGAAATTTAATTGCAATTACTCGGTTCTCCCATTTGAATGCTAAGATGCGAAGGACATTAATTAACAGCAGACAGCGAGGTGGGCAATCAACCAGCTGATGCCCCACTGAAGTGTCTTTGATTGCGATTGCAGCAGCAGCAGAGAGTGGCGCATCGGACTGCATATTAATTAGAATGAGGAGCACTATTCCCCTATTGCGAATATGCAAAACATTTGGCATATGGCAAATGTTTTATCTGCTGCATGAAAATAATCTGAACTGATGACACACTACAGCGACAGTTATTCCATAAATACGCACATAAGAGACTTTACTGTGAAATATGATGCTGCCCCTCTCTTCTTACGCCTCTTTCAATTTTCCTCGCTTCTGTTGCTATGGGTTGCAGGGTTGTGCGCTGCGAAAAGGTTAAAGTTAAGCATGACAAATGTGCGGCAATGAGGCGTATACTTCATATATTGGCAGCATTATATGAGCATGTTGTCTGGCATATCCTTGGTCCTACTACATTTGTCATGGCTCAACTAACAGCAAATCCGCATAATTCCTGCACAATCAACCAAAGCCGCAGCAACCCCAATTACTGCAACCTAATTAAATGAACAACATATTACGAGCACGCGAGAGTTTCTCGAACGTTTTCGATTAAATTATAAATTATGCATACAAATTAATTGATACCTATTTGATTTAAAGCCGATTTAGAACATGTTCTTCTGTGTTGTTGGTAGTTGATAGCTCCTTACACACTTAGCAATTTTGCATTTGCATCGTTTCAATTAGCCTATGTTAAAAATATTATGATATGTCCGAATTCATAATTTTTAAAATCGATTTTCGATATTTAGGCTATAATTTTTACTTGTCTTCCGACTTCATATCACGTTTTCAACTATAAATGTACGATTGATTTAGGGGCAAAACTATGATCAAAAAGCCCTTGCTTTTTAATCTAAGATGAGTTTTGACGAAGTTATGGCATTTTGAAGTTTCGACCTATGCCCATATATCGATATGGCCATTTTCAGGCTATAATTTTTACTCTTCTTCCGACCTCAAATTTCATTTTTAACTTTAAATGTACGATTGATTTAGGGGCAAAACTATGATCAAAAAGCCCTTGCTTTGTAAAATCCGTTGAGTTTTGACGAAGTTATGGCATTTTGAAGTTTCGACCTATGCCCTTATATCGATATGGCCATTTTCAGGCTATAATTTTTACTTGTCTTCCGACCTCAAATTTCATTTTTAACTTTAAATGTACGATTGATTTAGGGGCAAAACTATGATCAAAAAGCCCTTGCTTTTTAATCTAAGATGAGTTTTGACGAAGTTATGGCATTTTGAAGTTTCGACCTATGCCCATATATCGATATGGCCATTTTCAGGCTATAATTTTTACTCTTCTTCCGACCTCAAATTTCATTTTTAACTTTAAATGTACGATTGATTTAGGGGCAAAACTATGATCAAAAAGCCCTTGCTTTGTAAAATCCGTTGAGTTTTGACGAAGTTATGGCATTTTGAAGTTTCGACCTATGCCCTTATATCGATATGGCCATTTTCAGGCTATAATTTTTACTTGTCTTCCGACCTCAAATTTCATTTTTAACTTTAAATGTACGATTGATTTAGGGGCAAAACTATGATCAAAAAGCCCTTGCTTTTTAATCTAAGATGAGTTTTGACGAAGTTATGGCATTTTGAAGTTTCGACCTATGCCCATATATCGATATGGCCATTTTCAGGCTATAATTTTTACTTGTCTTCCGACCTCAAATTTCATTTTTAACTTTAAATGTACGATTGATTTAGGGGCAAAACTATGATCAAAAAGCCCTTGCTTTTTAAAATCAGTTGAGTTTTGACGAAGTTATGGCTTTTTGAAGTTTCGACCTATGCCATTATATAGATATGGCCATTTTCAGGCTATAATTTTTACTTGTCTTCCGACCTCAAATCACGTTTTCAACTTTAAATGTACGATTGATTTAGGAGCAAAACTATGATCAAAAAGCCCTTGCTTTTTAAAATCAGTTGAGTTTTGACGAAGTTATGGCATTTTGAAGTTTCGACCTATGCCCTTATATCGATATGGCCATTTTCAGGCTATAATTTTTACTCTTCTTCCGACCTCAAATTTCATTTTTAACTTTAAATGTACGATTGATTTAAGGGCAAAACTATGATCAAAAAGCCCTTGCTTTTTAAAATCAGTTGAGTTTTGACGAAGTTATGGCATTTTGAAGTTTCGACCTATGCCCTTATATCGATATGGCCATTTTCAGGCTATAATTTTTACTCTTCTTCCGACCTCAAATTTCATTTTTAACTTTAAATGTACGATTGATTTAGGGGCAAAACTATGATCAAAAAGCCCTTGCTTTTTAAAATCAGTTGAGTTTTGACGAAGTTATGGCATTTTGAAGTTTCGACCTATGCCATTATATAGATATGGCCATTTTCAGGCTATAATTTTTACTTGTCTTCCGACCTCAAATCACGTTTTCAACTTTAAATGTACGATTGATTTAGGAGCAAAACTATGATCAAAAAGCCCTTGCTTTTTAATCTAAGATGAGTTTTGACGAAGTTATGGCATTTTGAAGTTTCGACCTATGCCCATATATCGATATGGCCATTTTCAGGCTATAATTTTTACTTGTCTTCCGACCTCAAATTTCATTTTTAACTTTAAATGTACGATTGATTTAGGGGCAAAACTATGATCAAAAAGCCCTTGCTTTTTAAAATCAGTTGAGTTTTGACGAAGTTATGGCATTTTGAAGTTTCGACCTATGCCCTTATATCGATATGGCCATTTTCAGGCTATAATTTTTACTCTTCTTCCGACCTCAAATTTCATTTTTAACTTTAAATGTACGATTGATTTAGGGGCAAAACTATGATCAAAAAGCCCTTGCTTTTTAAAATCAGTTGAGTTTTGACGAAGTTATGGCATTTTGAAGTTTCGACCTATGCCCTTATATCGATATGGCCATTTTCAGGCTATAATTTTTACTCTTCTTCCGACCTCAAATTTCATTTTTAACTTTAAATGTACGATTGATTTAGGGGCAAAACTATGATCAAAAAGCCCTTGCTTTTTAAAATCAGTTGAGTTTTGACGAAGTTATGGCATTTTGAAGTTTCGACCTATGCCCTTATATCGATATGGCCATTTTCAGGCTATAATTTTTACTCTTCTTCCGACCTCAAATTTCATTTTTAACTTTAAATGTACGATTGATTTAAGGGCAAAACTATGATCAAAAAGCCCTTGCTTTTTAAAATCAGTTGAGTTTTGACGAAGTTATGGCATTTTGAAGTTTCGACCTATGCCATTATATATATATGGCCATTTTCAGGCTATAATTTTTACTTGTCTTCCGACCTCAAATCACGTTTTCAACTTTAAATGTACGATTGATTTAGGAGCAAAACTATGATCAAAAAGCCCTTGCTTTTTAAAATCAGTTGAGTTTTGACGAAGTTATGGCTTTTTGAAGTTTCGACCTATGCCCTTATATAGATATGGTCATTTTCAGGCTATAATTTTTACTTGTCTTCCGACCTCAAATTTCATTTTTAACTTTAAATGTACGATTGATTTAGGGGCAAAACTATGATCAAAAAGCCCTTGCTTTTTAAAATCAGTTGAGTTTTGACGAAGTTATGGCATTTTGAAGTTTCGACCTATGCCCTTATATCGATATGGCCATTTTCAGGCTATAATTTTTACTTGTCTTCCGACCTCAAATTTCATTTTTAACTTTAAATGTACGATTGATTTAGGGGCAAAACTATGATCAAAAAGCCCTTGCTTTTTAAAATCAGTTGAGTTTTGACGAAGTTATGGCATTTTGAAGTTTCGACCTATGCCCTTATATAGATATGGCCATTTTCAGGCTATAATTTTTACTCTTCTTCCGACCTCAAATTTCATTTTTACTTTAAATGTACGATTGATTTAGGGGCAAAACTATGATCAAAAAGCCCTTGCTTTTTAAAATCAGTTGAGTTTTGACGAAGTTATGGCATTTTGAAGTTTCCACCTATGCCCTTATATCGATATGGCCATTTTCAGGCTATAATTTTAACTTGTCTTCCGACCTCAAATCACGTTTTCAACTTTAAATGTACGATTGATTTAGGAGCAAAACTATGATCAAAAAGCCCTCGCTTTTTAATCTAAGATGAGTTTTGCCGAAGTTATGGCATTTTGAAGTTTCCACCTATGCCCTTATATCGATATGGCCATTTTCAGGCTATAATTTTTACTCTTCTTCCGACCTCAAATTTCATTTTTAACTTTAAATGTACGATTGATTTAGGGGCAAAACTATGATCAAAAAGCCCTTGCTTTTTAAAATCAGTTGAGTTTTGACGAAGTTATGGCATTTTGAAGTTTCCACCTATGCCCATATATCGATATGGCCATTTTCAGGCTATAATTTTTACTTGTCTTCCGACCTCAAATCACGTTTTCAACTTTAAATGTACGATTGATTTAGGAGCAAAACTATGATCAAAAAGCCCTTGCTTTTTAAAATTAGTTGAGTTTTGACGAAGTTATGGCATTTTGAAGTTTCGACCTATGCCCTTATATAGATATGGCCATTTTCAGGCTATAATTTTTACTCTTCTTCCGACCTCAAATTTCATTTTTAACTTTAAATGTACGATTGATTTAGGGGCAAAACTATGATCAAAAAGCCCTTGCTTTTTAAAATCAGTTGAGTTTTGACGAAGTTATGGCTTTTTGAAGTTTCGACCTATGCCATTATATAGATATGGCCATTTTCAGGCTATAATTTTTACTTGTCTTCCGACCTCAAATCACGTTTTCAACTTTAAATGTACGATTGATTTAGGAGCAAAACTATGATCAAAAAGCCCTCGCTTTTTAATCTAAGATGAGTTTTGCCGAAGTTATGGCATTTTGAAGTTTCCACCTATGCCCTTATATCGATATGGCCATTTTCAGGCTATAATTTTTACTTGTCTTCCGACCTCAAATTTCGTTTTCAACTTTAAATGTACGATTGATTTAGGGGCAAAACTATGATCAAAAAGCCCTTGCTTTTTAAAATCAGTTGAGTTTTGACGAAGTTATGGCATTTTGAAGTTTCGACCTATGCCCATATATCGATATGGCCATTTTCAGGCTATAATTTTTACTTGTCTTCCGACCTCAAATTTCATTTTTAACTTTAAATGTACGATTGATTTAGGGGCAAAACTATGATCAAAAAGCCCTTGCTTTTTAAAATCAGTTGAGTTTTGACGAAGTTATGGCTTTTTGAAGTTTCGACCTATGCCATTATATAGATATGGCCATTTTCAGGCTATAATTTTTACTTGTCTTCCGACCTCAAATCACGTTTTCAACTTTAAATGTACGATTGATTTAGGAGCAAAACTATGATCAAAAAGCCCTCGCTTTTTAAAATCCGTTGAGTTTTGACGAAGTTATGGCATTTTGAAGTTTCGACCTATGCCCTTATATAGATATGGTCATTTTCAGGCTATAATTTTTACTTGTCTTCCGACCTCAAATTTCATTTTTAACTTTAAATGTACGATTGATTTAGGGGCAAAACTATTATCAAAAAGCCCTTGCTTTTTAAAATCAGTTGAGTTTTGACGAAGTTATGGCATTTTGAAGTTTCGACCTATGCCCATATATCGATATGGCCATTTTCAGGCTATAATTTTAACTTGTCTTCCGACCTCAAATCACGTTTTCAACTTTAAATGTACGATTGATTTAGGGGCAAAACTATGATCAAAAAGCCCTCGCTTTTTAAAATCCGTTGAGTTTTGACGAAGTTATGGCATTTTGAAGTTTCGACCTATGCCCATATATCGATCTATCGATTTTCAGGCTATAATTTTTACTTGTCTTCCGACCTCATATCACGTTTTCAACTTTAAATGTACGATTGATTTAAGGGCAAAACTATGATCAAAAAGCCCTCGCTTTTTAATCTAAGATGAGTTTTGACGAAGCTATGGCATTTTGAAGTTTCGACCTATGCCCATCTATCGATATGGTCATTTTCAGGCTATAATTTTAACTTGTCTTCCGACCTCAAATCACGTTTTCAACTTTAAATGTACGATTGATTTAGGGGCAAAACTATGATCAAAAAGCCCTTGCTTTTTAAAATCCGTTGAGTTTTGACGAAGTTATGGCATTTTGAAGTTTCGACCTATGCCCATATATCGATCTATCGATTTTCTGGCTATAATTGCATTTTTTTTAAATTAATTAAAATGAAACTGTGCCTGCAAGTGCTAGGATATCGATAAAATTGATAGTTGCAAATCGATAAAGCCACATAGCTATTGGGTACAGCATCCCAAAATTAAAACGAAAATTTCTCGAGTTCTATTTAATATATTTAAATGGTTGGTTCAGGGCCTCTCATGGTCGATCCCTCTAGATTGTATCTTTCTTATTTGTTTACAATAGAATTCAATTTTTTAATTGCATACCTTTTAAAATTCCACGAAGATTTGACAAAGATTATTAGTAGAGAAATATTTTGGCAGCTCCTTTAATTTGTTTTATTTCACGGGGAATGTTTATTTGAATGTGAAAAATTCGGTTTTGAAATTATGTAAATATTTGAATTTGAGGAACTCATTAAAAATAATTAAGTTTTTCAATTAGTTGAATGAACTTTGTGTGCAGACGTGGTAAACAGGGAATATAAGTAAATATATTTATAATTTAGCATAACGTACTTTTAGCAAAGAAAACACTGATTACGGAAAGTGTAATTAGCAATGCTTAAATATAATTAAAGTTTACTTTAAAGTCATTTGTAGATATGTTGATTCTACTGTGTTCACTTTTGAATTGACTTGAGATGCTGTTGGAGCTGATCGCAACGCTGACACTCCCGGGTGAGCTGCTTGACAGCGGCCGCATATTGACGCTGTAATTCGAGGAGGCCCAGCAGCTCCTCGTTGAGTTCGTCGCGCCGCATTCGCTCCTCATTGTATTTGTGGCGGACTTTGTCTTGGGCACTCTTCACACCATCGACAATCGTTTCAAATTGTCCTATGAAATCCTCGCGACCATGCGGACTGAGCATGCCCTCGTTGTAGGCCTCGCAAATAGAGTTGAGCAGCGATAGCTCCTTCTCCAGGTAACGTTTCTTGTCATTAAGTGTGTTGTACAGTGTATAATATTGCTTAGTTTCTAAATGCTTGGCACTCATATCGTTGTATAGCTCGTGGAAGCGTCGTTGGTACTGGGCCAGCTCCGTGCGATCGGGTATCGCGTCCAGTTTACGTTCAATGGCAACAATGCCGCGATTCCGCTTGGCCAAATGCAGGCGCACATCATGTAATCGCTTTTGCTCACCAGCTATAGCAGCGGCCTGCGCCTCCGCATCCTGCGCGTTAAATGACTCCAGTTCACTGTAAGAAAGGAAAACATATCGTCAGCCAAACGTATTCGATTACTCTTAATTAAGTTTACTCGATTTGTTGCTGCAAGTTGGCCAGATCTGTGCGGCAGCTTTCCTTAAACTCCGCCTCGCTCTTCTTCAGCTCATCGTGCTGCTGCAGTAGTCTGCGCACCCTATCCAACAGCCTGCAAATCACGTATTAAAACAATTATATTATTTAAATTTGTTAATTACTCACGCAGGATCGGCATTCGCCTCCGTTTGCTTGTATGCATCGAGCTCTGCTTTCAAAGTTTGCAGACTTTGCTCCTGCTTTGCGGTTTCTTGCTTTTGCGTCTCAACTGAATCTTGCAATTGCTTATTCTCCTTGCTGTAGCGTTTAATCTTGTGCTCCAGTGCTATCTTGGCCGCGTCCAAGCGTTTCTGTTGATTCTGTGTCTTAAGCTCCTGTGCATCCGTTTCCATTTCAAGCTTAAACTCAGCATAATGCTGCTGCAGGGCGCTTCGAGCGACGGGATCAAGATCGATGCGCTTCAGTGCTACGGGAGCGTCCACTTTTGTGACAGACAATTGTTGCAGTTTTCTCTCCAATTCGGGCTAAAGTTGAAATATGCAATCTAACTTGAAATTTGGAAAATGACAATATTCTTACATCGATTTGATCCGCGTTTGATGCTGTCTTTTGCTCCACGCTCTGTTTGGACACTGGCCCAGCATCTCCGTATTCCAGCAACGTTAGGCGCACGCGTAGTGCATCATCTTCGCTGTTGGCTTCCTGTCGCTCAAATTGCCTCTTGGGGCTATACAGCTCCTGTCGAAAAATTAATCAGATTGAATTTATGATTTAAGTTTAAGCACATAAGCATAAGGACCTGTATGGCTTTTATGTTGACAGCGGCACAGCGTATCTTTGTGAGATTATCCTTGTCACTTTTATACTGATAGTCATTGTGGAACTGGCCAATAGCAAATCTCTTCAAGCGCTGGCCGCGTTCTTCCCGGTTTTCAACCTGCAAGTGTATGCAAACGGTTATAAATGGCAAAACTAATGTTGAACAAACACTTACAGACGTCTTAACTAGCCACTGAATAACTGGATGAATAGCGAGAAATTCCAACCCTTGCACCTGATGCGGCTCCAGGCTATGCGGGCACTTCATGTCAATCAGAACCGCAACAATTTTCTCCACAAGAGCGCTAACAATAGAATTGGATTATTTTACATATAAGGTTTGGGTAGGTTTTTTTATGGTTTTGACTGCATGCATTACATTTTTTGGCCAATTGTTAAGTTTTCATGGAAGAGCAAATCGACATCCACATCATAATCGCAGCATTCAATACACCAGGTCATTCCGCCCACAACTTTGTCAAAAGCGGACAAGCCCTTGATGCGTGCTCGGTAGTATCCGGCTGCAACGAGCATGTCAAATGTGTCCAACTCCTTGGCAGCAGCATCCGTATCCTCGCGCCTTTCCACCTACGATCACAACAACAGCAACAATATTGGAAATGACATTGTTTATTCAACTTGAAGTTACCTGAATTTCGCGACCGTCTGCATCGTAGCGCGTTGCCAACTTGACATTTGGCAAGATCTTGGAGAACACATCGCGGTTAGCCATGTACAACAACAACAAATTACATTCTTTTAGAAATAAATAAAAAATTGTTTAGGCCAAACTGCCCATTGCTCGATGACACACGATAAAACTGCAGATGAACATCGTCAATTTGCCGATATTTACGATGTGTACACACTGAAAGGAATCGAAATAATGCCGGTTTACATAGTATCGATATATAGTATCGATTTGTTATTTATACTTCTTTGGGATTGGTACACACCAAAGCCGGCAAACACATTTTTCATTTTTTATATTAAAATGAATTACTACGTCTGTCTGCACCAAGAGGGAATAGCTAGCATAAATAAATTGATTCAAAAAGCCCATGCGAACAACTACAATGTGGTCGCCACATCAATCAACGCCAATATGCTGCCCATGGATCCATTCGAAACAGATCCCACATATCCGGCAATCGCATTGAGCGCCCTCGAGTGGAACTCAAAGGTGATTTTTGAGCTGTCCGATGTTGAGGTCGACTCGCCCAATGCCAATCTTCGCGAGTATTCCAAAGCAGCGCTGCTACGCGACATTACCTGGGCAGAGCACTTGCAGAATAACGGCAGCGTTATGGTTCGCATTAGGGGACCAACAAATGACAATTTGGCCGAGATTATCCAGTCGAGGACGAAAGGTGCGCAGACTTATTTTTGAGTATTTATTGCACTGCTTACATAATTACTGTTTTAGGCAACTGGTTCATTCATGTGCCCATTACAAATCCCGAGCTGGCCACATTTGAGCATCGCAAAGACGCAACGGAATCGGAAATTGAACAGGCGCAGGAAGTCGATCCCTGGAGCTGGTGGAATGATTTACGTTTTGCCGTCAAGCACAATGCCAAGGTGAAAGTGGTGCTGGAGCTCACCGACTCGGATCGACCCAGCAGGGAGACTGTTCGGCGTTGGCTCGGCGAGCCAATTGAGGCAATTATAATTCCATCCAGTTTATTTGTGCTAAATCGCTCCAACTTCTATGTGCTGCACAAGGAGTGGCAGACGATTATTGGCCACTTCATCTCGGTGCGCGCCAACATTATAATCTCCACAAATCCTAATGACAAGGCCATTTCACAGTATGCGGACTACGTGAAAAAGCTGATCAACGATAATTGCGATACGCACACCTTGAACAAGTGGGTGGCACTGCTTCTATTATCCTATCTTCAAGGATACATAAACTTCTTCTATGTTTTACTGCTTGCAGCTACGAGAATATGTTGGAGATTCCTCTGCAGCCACTATGTGATAATCTGGATAGTTACACCTACGAAATTTTTGAAACAGATCCCGTTAAATACAAAGTCTACCAGGATGCGATACATGAGGTGCTGCTGGATCGCGTCAGCGAGCAGGAGAGCATGCGTAAGCTGGTAATCCCAGACTATTAACAATTCAGCTACGCAAATCAATTAAATTCGATGTTGCCTTCTTGCAGACGGTCATCATGGTCTTGGGCGGCGGACGTGGTCCCTTGGCGCGGGCTGTATTCAATGCTGCTGAGATCACCAAGCGTAAAGTGCGCGTCTATATTATTGAAAAGAATCCTAGTGCCATACGCACCCTCTCCAACATGGTCAGGACACTGTGGTCCAAAAAGGGTAAAGAGCGAATAGTTTACAATATTTAATTCTCCAATAATTTGAGTTATTTGATTTTTGCAGATGTTCACATATTTTCCAAAGATATGCGCGACTTTTCTCCGCCCGAATTGGCCGATGTGCTTGTCTCCGAGCTACTTGGCTCATTTAGCGACAATGAGTTGTCGCCCGAATGCCTCGATGGAGCCTTGAAGCTTCTCAAACCGGATGGCATAAGCATACCCTGTAAATCCACTTCGTATATCAATCCAATCATGTCCGCTGTGCTGCACAATAATGTTTGCCAGTTAACGTCCACGGTGCCCGCATTCGACTGCGGCTACGTTGTGCTGATGAAGAATATTTACCACATCGATAATCCGCAAGCGCTGTTCGAGTTTACGCATCCCAATCGCTCGCCGGCAATTGACAACACGCGCTACGAAAAGCTGTCATTTAAGGTGCAAAAGGATTGTGTGCTGCACGGCATCGGCGGCTACTTTGATACCGTGCTCTACAAGAATATAAGCCTAAGCATTAATCCCTTAACGCATACGCCGGGCATGTTCTCCTGGTTTCCAATGTTCTTTCCAACGGTATGCCATTTCAAATAAGTTGATTCAGTTATTTAAATCTGTTTCTCTTCCATAGCAACCTCGAAATGTGAAGGCGGGCGAAACGATTTCCATCGAATTCTGGCGCTGTGTGGATCCAGAGAAAGTCTGGTATGAGTGGCAGCTAGCTGAGCCTGCCGACGCCGAGCGCCACAATGTGGGCGGCATGGGCTACAACATGCGCTTATGAGGTTAACGACCCAATTCCAATATACTACAAGGCGGGGGTTTTTTTTTTTTTATTTTTACAACGGGGATGTTAGAACATCTTTATTAACGTACTGCATAATAATCAAAATGAAATTGAACCGAAAAAAATGAACAACTCTATGCATAAATTGTCTGCGACTTTTATTTAAGTTTATATTTGAAAAGTTTATAAATATGCTTAAACATAGTTTATGTATCCTTAAATATCTGTGGGGGTTTTTGTTGTAAAATTTAGTTAATTAATTTCCTTTTTTTCCTCTCATTTATTTAATTATTTATATTTATATATAAAGCGCTGCACATGATCGCAAAACGACATTCTTTAAGCGAAGGCAATAATTTTTTACGGTTAAGTAGGTTAAAGCGGAGCTAAACTGAAACGGTACGGTACTGAAACTGGACGGGCGGTCGGCCGGCCAATTAGGAGTTAACAGCGCCGACCTGAGCCATTGTGGCACCGCCGGCGGCACCGCCACCACCACCGCCTCGAATTGCAATAGCACCCTGGCCCGCCCGTATGGGTTTGGCAATTTGTGCTTGGGGTCCACGTCGGCCCAGATGCTTCTGTCGGACTGCCTCCTTGATGCGGTCCACCTCGTACTGGTAACGCTTGCGATCCCGCATCGCGCCCTCCTTTGCCTCCTTTAGCGCCGTTTCAAGCGCCTTCACACGCTCCATGGTTGTGCGCAGACGCTTCTCCAGTTTGGGCAGCTCACAGCGCAGATCGGCATTGTCGCGCACCAGCTGCTTGTGCACCTTGGTCAGCTGATCGAGATTGTTCTCCAAAAAGGAGATCTTTTGCTTTTGCGCCAACGAGCCGCCATCCTCTTCGCTCTCCTCATTGACGACATTCTTGCGAATACGTTGCTGCAACAAACAGAATGAACAATTTTTTATTTCTCAAAATCACTGGCTGATTTCATTTCATACCTGCAGATCCTGGACAAACAGTTTGCGCAGATTGTGCAACGTTTGCAGCTCCTTGGCGACGGTGTCCTCCAGGCCCTTGAGGTCCTTGCGCGCCTGTTCACGACGCTCGCTGGTCTGAATGATGTCCTGCAATTTGTTCGATTTGTCGGCCTCGTCCTGCTTCACCTTCTCATAGTCGACGGTCATCTGCTGATGGGCGAGTAGCAGCTTCTGATGCACATCCTTCATCTCGTTCATTTCATGCTGCTTGGCAGTGATCTCATCACGCAGCTCCGACACTTGTTTAGTGTGCGCCTCGCGCAACTCATCCATTTGCGAGTCGAACATGGAGCGCAACTCCTCGGCACGTTGCTTCTCCTCGGCGTTCACCGCCGACACATGCTCGGCGGCCTTCAATTTGGCGCACTCCTCGCGCAGTGAATCGTTCTGCTCCTCCAGATTGCGCTTCTTATTCTCTGCCTCGCGCATCGACTCCTGCAGCGATTTCATGCGCGCCTCGTGCTGCGAGATGAGCAGACGATACTCACCGAGATCCTTCTCATACTCGACGATCTTCTTGTTGGAGTCCACGTTTGTGGTCTCCATGTTGGAGCAGCGTTGCGCAATGTTCTTCGCCTCCGTTTTAATCTTGCTTATGTAGACGCGGGCCATGGTAAAGTCCTCCTCCAGCTTGGCGGGATCGGTGCCAGCCAGAGCATTCATCTTGAGATCGATTGCGGAATCGCCGGCCGCTAGGGACTGGCCAACCTCGCCCAGATCGCGCAACAGATTGATTAGCAGTTCGGTGATTCGTTTCCTTTGGTGCGTGGACATGTCCTTCAGCTGCTGCAGCTCCGTTGAGGTGGAATTGAATTGAGTTTTGTTCTGTTGCAACTCCTCGTTGAGTGCATCGAGATCCTTGTTCTTGTTATCGATCTCTTGCGATTTCTGGTCATAGTTAACGGCCAGCTCTTCGAGGGCCTGCAGCACCTCCTTGACCTCATCCTTGGCCGATTCGTTCTCCTGCTGGATGCGCGCCATCTCTGACTGCAGTGCCTCATATTCATGTCGAGCGTTCGCAATGAGCACCTCCTGCTCCATGACCTGCTCCTTCAGCTGTTCGGCATACTGGCTCTGCTGGTTGATCTCCTCATCCTTATCGTCCAGCTGTTGATAGAGCCGCTCACATTCTGTGGCCAAACGGGCACGCTCATCCGCTGCCACCGAGGCGGACATGTTGGCAATTGCCATGCGCTGAGCGGCTGCCGCTTGGGCGGCACTAGCGGCCTGCGCTGCCGCTTCCACTTCCAAATTGGGCGTGCTGGCCTCCATGAGATCCTCCATATTGATTTGCTCCTCGGCCTTAACCGTTTCGCCTGCACGCCAACGCGCCAACTCCAGCTCCAACTTCTCCACCTTGCCCTTGAGCCGTCCATTCTTCTCCTTCTCCTTTTCGTAGCGACGCTTCCACTCCTCGGCTGTGAGCTCTTCGTTGACACACACCACATTCTTGACCGTCTTGGCGCGACGGCCAAAGTCAAGCGTCGACTTCGTTTCCGATTCGTTGAAGCTCGCTGGCGAGCAGCAAATGACAATCGTTGTGCGTGCATTGCCACCGAGCGACTCCTGCAGGATACGGGTCAGCTTGGAGTCACGGTACGGTATGTGCGTTTTATTGCCATCAGCCAGTGCCGAAATCACATTTCCCAGCGCCGACAGCGACTTGTTAATGTTCTTCGCCTCATCCAGCACGGTACCCTCAGCGCCAGTTTTCGATACCTTCTCCGAACCGGCCAAATCTACTAGATACAGTTTGCCGGACAATTTCTTTTGATTCTCCAGATTCTCCTGTTTCACATTAATGAGGAATACCGAATGCGAACGTGACGAATGCTCGTTCATGTCTGCAAGAGATTAAGAGCATATTTAGAATATAGTTATATTTGGATTAAAGTGCAACTGAAATAAGCAGTCAAATAGGAAATGCAGTCAGTAAAGCTTCTGCATGATTAAAGCAATTAATCCAGCTCAAAAGCTTTAAGCTTTAAGTATGATTTGCTGAATTTAAGCATGAGTTAGCTTTTACAGATTATACAAATAGTGCTGTAGATAAGCAACTATCTAATGAATCTTCAAAAATATGTTTATATACATAATATATAAATATATATATATAAAAAATATATAAATATATATATATAAAAAATATATATAAACATATATTTGATTATAAAATAATTACTCACTTGTCACCGCAATGTGTCGATTGGATTTGCCCTCCTCGATCACCTCGAAAACCTCCTCAGGCGAAGAGACGAATCGCTCTGTGGCGCCCTTGACATAAGGCACACGATTCTTGTCCTCGTGCACACTTAAATTGATTTTGGATACGTCCAGTAAATCTCTTATCTTGTCCATATAGATTTCATAGTACGAGACCTTAATGTGAAACTCCAGATTCTCTTCCATCGCATAAATGTGATTGAAAATGTCGTTCACAATGCGCGGAATGATGCCCTGCTTCACCGTATCCCCAATGACGCCCTCCATTGTGTGCGTCTTGCCGGAGGATGTCTGGCCATAGGCGAATATCGTTCCATTGTAGCCAGCGAGGACATCCGTGACAATCGACTTGGCCGCCTCATTATACACCTTCTCCTGCGACGCATTCGGCTTGAAGACTTTGTCAAACAGATAGACTTTACCCTAAAAAAAAAAATACACATACACAAGTCGTTTGTATTCGTAGCCATGTGAAATGATTGTTTTATTTTCTATTATTTCTTATTTTCTTTTTTGTAGTAACATGAATCGTTTTCTTCCGTAAAGCCCCCTTTCCCTTCCTTCGTACAGCTTTCAAATCATTTTCAACGCATGGCCGCAAAACGGATCGTAATTATGTGATGAACAGAGTCAGCCGTACAACAAATGAGTGGAACTTGAAATTAATGAATAGCGGCAAGTAGTCGAAAAGAAAAAGCCAAAAGACAGCAGCAGCACTGAGCAGTGTGTGCACACATAAGATTCACATGGGAGAGATTGACTGACAGGTACTCTGCCTTTAGGAAGTTAAGGAGCGTAACAGAAACAAATATATATGCACACACTATCTTACATTTAATCATATTCGTTATTATAAAATATTAAACTGTTTTCAGCTCAGCTCTCAAGCTGTGATATAGTTATAACCACAATGAATTTACTATTACATTTTATGTAAAATGATTATCTAAAACAGAACAATCAAAGCCACTTAAAAAGGTGATTATGCTGTGTAAAGCTAGAGTATGCATACATACATGCATAACTAAATAAATATATAAATATGTGTGCGTGTACAACAAAGATTTTATAATGGCGGCCAAACAGAAGAGACAGCTGAACTTTTGGGGGCATTCGTAATAATAATAATATTCAGTAAAACCGAAATTCCTCTAGTAATACATATTCATTATTGTTATTTACAGTTTTTTGCGGGCTTGCGTGCATGACTCATTCGAGTGGCAGCAGCTGGTGGCAGGCAGCAGCACACACACCAGTTTTATGTTATTAGAGTTGGGCGGATTGGTAGACAGGTTGTAGAATGTGCATATTGTGTATATATATTTACATATTTATATTGCCATATCAAGCAACTTAACTATGCAAACAAAAAAAAAAGACAACAAGCCAAGTAGCCGGGCAAATCCCTTGTGGGTGGCACTGCTCACACACACATACAGAGAAAGAGCAGGTTGCCACTGTGCGTGGAAAATCAATGAAGCACTGCTGTTATTTTTTGCTCCAATAAGGCAACTATTGCATCAATTTAAAAGTTATTTGCCGAAAACCAAATGAGAAATTGCCCAAGACACGAGCAAAAATGATAGCACTAATTAGTTAAAACACAAGCACAACACCACACACATGTATATATGTGTAATTGCTTACTCTCTTTCACTTGCTCATACCACATTTATGTATATATAAATGTGTGTGTGTGTGTGTGTTTGTATAATTGCGGCGGTAAGGAAAGGCTAATGTACTGCGCTAATGTTAGACAATGTTCGGCATGACGTCACCGCCATAGAACCGCAACGGCACGCAAAATATATGTATGTATGAGTGAGTGTGTGTGTAATTCATTTTAATATTGGTCAATTACCGCTATGGATATGCAATTCTCCTCCACATTGTTTGGAAACTTGACAACAAACTTTGAGCCGGCCCTTTCCTCGCTGTCGTTGAGGGGCCGAAAGCGACAGACGACTTTGATGCTGTCCTCAGCGGGTATTTCACGTTCCGCAGACATTTCAATGCAATGTTCCCTCGTCACCTACACACTTGTCTACAACTCCTGTTATTGTAGCTATTGTTGTTGTTGTAATGACAACAGCCGAGTTGTAGTTGACTAAACAGTTGTCGCGCAATTTGAATGATGGTTTAACTTTTTAACTTTGACACTCAGTGTTAAAATTCGATGTAAGCGTAGAGGAATACATATGTAATTAAAAATTAACATTCAATGCAAATGAAAACGACGATGACGATGACGATGACGAAGCCACCTAGCACTGATTTGTGACTTCGATTTAGCGTCAAACCGCTCTCCGGTCTGCTATAAGTGTGCTTGAGTTCTCGCGCACAAATTGGGCCTCGAAATGCAGAGAAAATATTTTTTTTTGTGGTTATACCAGACACCAGTCACAATCACAATCAATTGGATGCAAATATGGTATTGCTGCTGCAATGGCCCGTATTTAGAATAAAGCTGCCTTGTTTGTTGGCCCGGAATGATTTGCAGCACGTTAAATGCACTCGCATGCGTTGTGGCTTTAAATTTGGTCCACTTAAATTATATTTTTTAGCTTCAATATCACGAATAAAAAGTTATTTGTTGGATAGATGGTCGATAGATTGTGGCGGTACATCGATATAATATCGCCCAAATAGCACAAATGTTAACCAACTGCAATTTTATCTATTTTTAATGGTTGAGCACACCACAAATCTGATAGGTTCACGAATTAAGCTCTAGCCGTTTACGTTAGATATATTGTATAAGTATTGTTAAATTATTTAACCGAAATATCGCTTATATCGGCTTGGCTTGTTTCGTTAAGTGAGTGTATTTCGTTAAGTATCGCCATCAGTTCTAGCAATTATTCAACACTCACATTTGAATTTTCTGCCAAATGAAAGTTAATTTCAGCAAACTATTGAAATGTTTTTGGATTGTTGGAAATATTTTACAAAGTAAATTTGAAATTGATAGTACATCCAGTTTATTACTTACACTTTCAAATTTATCATAGTCTAAGTAAGGACTATTATTCTCCAGATCTCCACGAATGATCTGTTTCCTCATCTCAATTTCAATGCTTCGAAAGAAGACGAAAGATTGATTTCGACGATTTCCGAATTTTAGCTGAAGGATCTCCGCCGAAGATCCTGAAAAATTCGAAGCAATCCACTAGTAACTAACACGCTAAGCCAACCTAATCTAACCATAGCTGTAGTTTTCTTACACACCTCCCCTTCATAGCTGAATTATATGTTTCTCACTAACGGAAGACTCAGCTGCTTATATTTTTTATGTGAAGGACTCGTATAGCACCCTAAAAATAGTATAAGCACATTTTGGGGTGTTACGCTTCAGTGCTACACGAGCATAAATGATGTTCTGGCATTCCAGTAAATTGTGTAGTTGGGTGTTTGCCAAACTTATTGTTTTCCAATCAATGAACTTTTACTAATTAATTTATGAGTCTTGTCAGAACCATTCAAGCGTGGCTCCCATAGCAAATTGATTTTAATGGCTTCTTGATTTTCAGAGATCTCAAAGTTTTTAATTAAAACACTTCTATATGGTTTCTAGTTTTTATTCCCTTCCAGAGGAATCGGATTGTTGCCAAATATACTTGAATATATTCTGTTGATGTTGGATCTGTACAAAATACATATATTTATACATATTATATTTATATACGCTGATAATATATCATAATTTATAATGCATAGTTGTAAATATTCTCAGTTGATTTTTATTAATTTATTACAATATATCATTTAACATAATGCTACAGCTACGAGGAAAATCACAAATCTTAAATCTTCGATTCAATGGACACCAAACAACACACTATAAATAATATATATATATATATATATATATATATATATATAATATATGCTATAACAGTTTATTGTCCAAGCTCAAAACTGCTCTCGCTGCCACCAAAGATGGTATAGGCGGCAGCATCCACATCCTCGCCATTGTTGTCCAACAGATCGCATAGCGCCAAGATATATGATTGGGCCATTTGCAGGGTCTCGAACTTGGATAACTTCTGGTCAATGGAGGGTGCTGGGACGACCTCTCGCAATCGATCGAATGCCTCATTCAGGCCATTCATGCGCTTCCTCTCGCGAGCATTCGCCGCCTGCCGCCTCCTCTTCTGCACCGTAGGACTGAGCATCAACTGGCTGGCCACCGACTGTGCACTCAATCTTCGAGTGCGCTTTCTTAGCGGCTGATCCAAGTGAGTTTTCTGCATGGTGTGCGTTTCATAGCTGCCAGTTGGCTGTTGCTGCTGCTCCAAGCTGCTAGCTGTCGCATCCAGGAGCTGCCAATCAGGGGATAAATATGCCATATTGCTGTACTGCTGCTGATGCTGGTGCTGCTGCAGCGGCATCAGCGTCAGATTGTAGTTGGGACTGCCCAGATACTGTGAGCTGTTGTCCTCCTCCGATGAGTAGTAGTGGCTCATTGTGGCTCTTTTGCTGCCTCTGCACGGCTCGAATGTTGCGCTGCAACTGCAACGGAGGCAAGAGCGGCACGAGCCGGCAAAGCGGAATGATTATGCCGCAAAGCCACCCCATTTGAGTATCTTGAGTATAAATATTTTTACCGCCGCGCTGACCAACTTACGTATAGAAGTGTGGCCCGCAAATGACCCTTGCCCAGGATCTTCATCATTACCATATCAAGGATCGTCAGCAAAGGGGCGGCTCTCACTCTCTCCTTCACACTCTCTTTCTCTTTCTCATTCTCACTTGGCCAGTTAGGGGTTAGATGCGCGTCCTTTCCCTCTATTCCTCCCGAACTCTCTCTCTCTCTCACGCCTACGATTTTGACCTTTTCATTCATACATGCTGCGCCACTCTCTCCCTCTCTCTGTCTCTCTCTCTACTCTTGGCCCTGGCACGCGTCATAGCTTGCCAAATTGCCGCTATCATGGCATGTGATCTCTTTTTCTATAATTTGTGACTTTCACGCTCAACAGCACACACGAGCGAGATGGCCAGTGCCAAGCCAGAGCGAGAGGGGGTGAGTTTGAGGATGAGCTACTGTCGACTGTCTACTGTCGACTGGCACATCAATTAACTTGCTGTGGAACTTCTTGCTGCCTCCCGTCTACTGACCATATGTTGCACTCTGCACCGCACTGCAGCAAGCAACACCATATGGCTCAGAGCCAAGTCGGGATACTAGCTCAGTTCGGGTGCTGTCGGTTAGAGCCACTCGATGGAATGGCAATAAATGTCCTTTGAACTACCTTTGGGCTACCTTTTTTTGGTTTTGCCTGGTGTGCGACAGTTGTTCTGCTAGGCCCTTGTTATGGTGCGTCGCAGGGGTATTTAAGTCTGGTTCAGCACAATTAAATCTAAAGCACTTCTAATCGAGGCTTTCACTGATGTGCATACCAACTGGTGTTGAAATAGATATAGAAAACAAATAAGATTAGAAGACTAATTTCGATTGAATATAACAAATCCCTATAGATAATTGTTGGGACAATATAATAAATATATATATATGTTTATATTTTTGAAATAAGTTGAAATAACCTTAACAATATTAAAAATTCGAGAAAGAATCATCAGTAGTCTACTTGATCCTTAAAGGAATTATAATAATTATTTAAATACAAACACCTTATCAAATAGTTATTGTGAAATTATTAAATTGTTGACGAATCTTGTTTCTTAAAGCATAAAGATAAATTGGTGCTGGGAACGCATGTAACATACTCCTGTAATACAAACCCTCATTTGGCTTCTTGATGTCAGTGCGGAAGGGGGAGGGGCAGGAAAAGCAATGATTTGTGGTGCGCATGCACCGACATTGGGGAAGCAGTGTGTTATCCTTGGCGCTCGGCAAATGATTTGTAGAGAAATACGAGACGAGGAGACCTCGGGCTAAACCGAACGGCAGCAGCAGCAACAGGACAGAAAACTTTGCCAAAACTGAAGTGTTGTCGTTTTGAAAAGGAGACAACAGCAAACATTGTCCAAGCAGCACTGCCAGCGAGCGATACAATAAAAAACCAATAAATAAAAGTGCAATAAAGTGCATTAAAAAAATTGCAAAGCACTCAACGCAAGGAGCAAAAACTGAAAAGTGCGAAATGTGTCTGTACTTGGGAGTCGCAGCGAATTTGGTGGATCTGGTGGCCTTCTGTATGTGCCGCCTGATGGAGACGACAATATTCAACTTCATGATGCTGTGCAACACGGCAAAGGCCAAGTTGACCACCAACAAGCAGCTCACACTGGTCGAACAATGACCACGAACCATTTCCGCAGCTGGGCAGCAAGAGGAATACAACACCTCAATGTGTTGAGAGATGGTTTTTGGACGCATCGAACAATGTGTGACATTTTGATTTGAGTGTCTTTTCCATAATCTAAATATATATATATATAAATATGTATGTAATTTTTGGCATAGCATAAATAAATTACAGCCTACATACGTAAATCTCATTCAATACGAATGTGGGCTTTGTGTGTGTGAAATTTGTTTCTGTCTGCTTTGGGATTATGTGGTCAGAAGACAGTCGCATTCCCCTTATGACCAATGGAGCCATAATTTAGCATAACACAGCAAGGATTTACATGCCTGTTGTTTGTGGTTGTTTTGCTGGTTGTTTGCTCAGCCGTTTATTGTACTTATTAACATTGGCCGGCGGCAGAGCCATTTGCATGATGATAAAGTATCGACTGGGGCTTACACATGTACCAATTTATTTATTTATCTGTCTTGCTCTTAACATATCCCTCCCCATCTCTCCCTCTCTCTCTCGCTTTGTTTTGGCGCCTGCAAATATGCTACACTTGTGGCAACGATTTTATTACTGATTCCCCCCCCGCACAACCAACCCCATTGTATTCCCTATTCTACAGTTTCAATTTCATACAGTGTTCGAGGCTCAGACTCCGCTTCTGCTTCCGCTTCTGCTTCTGGCCATATTTATGTAGTTGTTTACAGCCGTTACTCTCGGTCCCAACCTCTGACAATGGTTAGGAATAAATTTATTGTAATTGTACGTGCAAATTGGAGTAAAGTTTATTGCGCCGGCATACGGATAATAGCCCATTATTATTATGAGGGCCAGTACTTAATCTTTCGGATTGTATGCACATATTTATTCTTATCATATCATGATTATCACTACATGGTTATCTGTTGTGAACCGTCGCTTCTCAGCTAGATTAGAATTCAACTTTCAATTTCACAACTTATACAAAATAGCTGATTATTCTAGCTAAGCAAACAAAGACACTTCAGTTTAACAAACCGTTTAAAACTTGGCTAAAAGCCGGCAATTGCCACATAGCCATATCTGGTTCAAGCAATTTAGACAGTTGAATTGGTTTCGATTTACATCTATTTAATTCAATATAGAAAATATAGCCTTCAAACTCAAACTTTGTGTTAATTGCCAACTTTTGAAATCATGCGTCAGTATGCGAAGTAATTTATTGTAGTCGTCCCACATCCCAAGCTCCCAAATTCTCGAAAGCGGCCCAGTTCGACCAGACGCAGAATGGATTCGCAGCGCACTGTTAAAACGAGGTCCACACAGACGGCCCGACAGCCGGCACCACCAAGAGTATGTGTGCCGCTGCAGATTGTGGATGTCGATGGAAAGATGCGCTACTGCTACCAAGGCGGTAAATGCAAATGCGATAACTGCCATGTCGAATGGCAAGGTCTGCAGGACGAACTGGACCGCAATCTGGATGCATTCATTCCGAACGATCGCCTCAAACTGGAACCGGGCATCCGCCATGCCAAGCAGAAGCCATACAGACTGGACGCAATACGCGTTTCACCCGAAATGGAGAAAATGTTGCTCAAGGATCACATTAAGCTAACGAAGGAAATTCCAATTTATTATCTACCCGACAAGTATTATGTAAAGAATGCTTGGCGCCTTGAGGGTCCCCAGGAGAAGGGCACTCAAACGGAAATTGCCATTGGCGGTTACGGCATCGACGGTTGCCCCTGTCCGGACAAAACTGTTTGCTGGAACATCTAATTATTTAACAATCAAACATAAAATCAGCTTTGTGAATAAATGGGTTGGGATGCAAAAACTATGAGTTTGATTTAGTTGATGTGGGTCATAGCTAGAACAGGATTGACCTAAAAATAAATAGAAAAATATTACCGTTTATCCCCTTTCTATCAGTTTTCACATTTCTGAGTGACTTATGGAAAATATTTCGATTTAAATTATTTATTATTTAAATTCGTTTTTCGTAACAAAATTTGAGCATTAAACACAGCTGGAGAACAATGATGAAAGCCCCGAGCAGAACGCTACTGCTGAAGAAAGCAGCTTATCCAGTGGCCTGGCGTCGTAACCAGGCCGATTCATCCAACATAACTGGTGTCACTGCGTTCATGGCCAAAGGAGACCTACGCACAGAGAGTGTGAGTGTGCTGCCCAAGACTCGGTACGGCGGCATTACGCATGTAACTTTGCTGTGTGGCGAAACCATCATTGGCAAAATGGGTGCCAAATATGTGAAATCGCTGATGAGCAGCGCTCGCGTCCCAGTGGATACGCAGCGCATCTTTGTGGATCAGGGTGACGAGTATTTCAATTCGGTGCTGCGCAATCGGGCGGCGATACATGTGGATATTGTGCACGATGCACAGCATAAGAAGCAATCGCTCAAAATGTGCAACGATCTGGATCTGCATGTGTTCCTGACGAATCTGCGCACCTTTCCCGGCTTCAATTGTCGATTCCCCGATGTGGACATTCAGTTGATTTCCCAGAACAATATGGGCAATTACGCGGAGCTGGAGTACTCGCCCGTCGAGGGTGTCGTTGAGGGACTGCGTGTCGTTGTCAGTTCGGATATTGAGCGTTTTTTGCGATTTGCCTTCCGGGAGGTAATGGTGAAGAAGCGCCAAAAGGTCACCATTGTGCACAAATCATCCGAGTGGCCAAAGACGGAGGGCGTTTTGCTCAATATGGCTTACCATCTTAAGAAGACGGAATTTCCGGATATTAAACTGGAGCCGATGGAGCTGGACAAATGTGTTGCCCGCCTAATAGTCGATCCGCAGTATTTTGATGTGCTTGTGACCAGCGATCTGTATGGCACGTTCATGGCCACCATTTGTAGCGCCATTTGTGGGGGTGCCAATCTCTTCTCATCGACTGAGATCGGGGAACATCATGCGGTCTTCAAGCCGCTGCAAACGAAATTATCGCTAACCAACTACAAGGTACTCAGTCCGTATGGCATTGTGTCCACCTGTGTGGATCTGATGCATCATCTGGGTCACGATGATTGCGCAAATGCACTCTGGCGCGAAATGATTCGCACCATGGACGAGGGCATTAAAACTATCGATTTTGATGGCACCGATCGAGGCGAATATGTTATTTGCAACATTATGAACAAGCTGCTGTGCAACATGTTTACTGGAAGGAAACATTAAGCACATCAGTGTCGCACCACATTTATTTTCAACATTTTTCGATTACAATCAAAATAACAAGCGGAAATTCAAGTGGAATAATCAAAGTTTGTGTCTCCATTTGCCCTGAGCAACAAATAAATAGATAAATAAAATAAATAAATAAAAAGTACAAAAATGTTATTTGAATCTTCTTTGAGACGCACCTGCTCCTCACCGGTGTGCAGTTGGATTTGGCTTCTCAGTATTTTTCCATCCTCGGTGTAGGTCACCAGTTGCACAATGTGCTCGAAGGATACACTCTTTGTCGCCTTCACTTTCCCGTAGACGCCTTTGCCCTTCTTCTTCTTCTTGGCGTATTTCATATAATCGTAGACGATCGGCTCCTCCATCTCCATCGGAATGGCAGATTGGTCTGCATCCAGTTCTTCTGCAACACTCTCCTCCGATGTGTTTGGCATATCACATACATTTTCAGACATATTCATTTCGTTTGAATCCCAGTTCAAAATACTAAATCAATTTTAAATTTTGATTTGTAACCCAAAGCTACATAGATAGGCCTTTGAAACGTTGACTGAAATGAATACTAGTAAATGTGATAAGAAATAAAAGCAATACTCGCACGCCTCGATATTAATGACCGATTATACCAATAGCAATAATCGGAATAGTCGGTCGTAACCGACTGCGAAATACTGCCAGTTGATACCAGGTAGCAAGGAACAGGGTGGGTGTAGCCAAGAAATACTGTCCAAGTTTGCCTTTCAAATTGAGGTAGAATGAAGCTGGTTACCTTCATTCAAAGTTTGGTAACTGCAGCTCTTAAATTATGGGAGATACGGGATTTGGAAAATTTTGGTGGCGTGGCTAAAAAAAATGATGGAGAAGGTTCCTAATAATGTTCCGCCCAAGTTTGGTAACTGTCGCTTTCAAACTGTAGCTCTTACAATGCGGGAGATATAGGCTTTAATCATTTTTGGGGGATTTCTTCCGGATTTCTTAAGAGTGTTATTCGCAATATATCCTTCAAATTGTGCGATTCTAGCTTTCAAATCTCAAAAATTGTGAGAGATATGCAGAGGGTTGATACCTTCGCTATCAAAGAATAAAAAAAAAGCTGACGACAATGGGTTAAAATGTCTACAATGACTTTTAAACTTGCATTATCTATTTAGATAGCAATCAGACATTTGTTTATCATCACATATATAATCGGTGTTATGCAAAAATTTGGCACAGTCTACTTAAAGCCTTTCCATGCAGCTGACCATTTTGATGTGATTTACTTTCGAAAATGTCGGTGATTGTTGAGAATGAAATCGAATGGCTTAAAACCAGCATCTTGCCGGAGATCTTGCGTAATGGGCGACTGCTGGACAACTACACTGAATCAATGGCAGACACATTTGAAGTGGGCAACATTCAAATAAAATTAATCGGTACAGAAGAGGCCCACATGCTGACCATTTGCTATAGGGCAACCATCGACTTTAACTATGCTGGCGAACAACAACAAAGGAAGCTGATTGTTAAGGTAAGAGTAGATAAAGAAAAGATCTCAGCAATATACTAAATATAAGTATTTTACTGTCTGCACGCAAGATAATTGTAAAAGTAAAGCAATCCTAAACAATAGATATAAGATAATATGACACAAAGCTGTAAGATTTATTTATGTTCACAGAGAACGCCCAAGATTTCCTCCGACTTATACGACTCCTTGCAATTTCATAATCTGTTCGACAATGAAATCAGTTTCTACACCGAGATACTGCCAGTTATCCAAAAGCAAAGCAATGGCCAGTTTGCTGCTCCCAAATACTATCACAGCGAGATCAATGCGAACTCAGCGTTGATAATTCTAGGCGACTTTGCGACGGATGGTTGGAGTGTGACCAAGGACAGATTTGGACTCAGTTTGGAGCATGCTCGCATTGCAGGTGGGACACAGCTCAAAATAAATTCAATCGATTCTCTTTTATGGATTTCTAATTATTCAGTCAAGTATCTGGGCAAATTTCATGGCTTTGGTTACGCCACGAAGCACACTGATGAGGAGCAATTTAAGCAGATAACGAGCAAGTTAAGGGAAGCTCGGTTTGGCGTCCCAAAACGCACCGAATGGGTATTGCAGCAAAAGGCCAGTATCAAGCGAGCGGAGAGAGCAACAAGCAAATACCAGCCACAAGTGGATAAGGATTTCGTCCGAAAGTTTCAGCAACTCACTTTCAGTTACGGACAATACGGATCGCAGCGAGTGGCGCCCAGAGAACCCCTCGCGACCCTCTGCCACGGCGATTATCTAAGGAATAACGTGGCCTATAAGTATGATACGGACAGCAGCGGAAATCCGCAGGATATAATGATGTTTGATTATCAGACGATGCGATTATCTTCGCCCATGATCGATCTTTCCCTATTCCTGGCGATTTCCCTCTTTGCAGATGTGCGCTACAAATACTTCGATAGCCTTTTCGATGATTACTGCAATGCGCTCTTTGAGAGCTATACAAAATATTCGAGCCAATCACTTCCAGCGTTCTTGAAGTACGTCTACATATGCATATAAGAATCAAAACTATACAAATTAAATTTACAAAATGTTCTCTTGCAGTCGAGACGATTTACTGAAGGAGTACATACGTTTTTTGCCATATTCTGTGAACATTACGGGCTTCTTTCTGTATTTACTCGTTGATCCTCCAAAGAATACGCCTGGGGAGGATTTTAACGTGGAGAAAACCGAAGAGGAGATTGTTAAACGCGCAAAGGAGTGCGGTGGCGAAATTGTGGATCGTGAGATTGCACATCAAATAAAGGAAATGTTCGAGCTAAGCCTCTTGCACGATGTGCAAATCGATGAAGATATTGATAGCAGTGATTGGATGGATAGCGCTATCAAATTTGTAGCAGACAAAAAAACTGTATTTGATATTTATTAAATGACAAGAAACTTTCCAAAAATATAAACTCTATAAAATACGCACAAGCTTAAAAGTCATCTGTATATTTTTATACTCAACTCTCTTCGCAATTGTTCTGTAATTTAGACTTGGGCTTTTCTACGCTATGAAAACCAGTATTATATATTTTATAAGCTCTCCGCTCCGCTCGCCTCGCCTCTCAATTTGCTATGTCGAATCTTATCATTCATGGGAGAGCTCTCGCATTTTCTATTTGAGCACGCGGATGAACAAACAAAATTGCATTCGTTAAACAAAACTAACGAAAATCAAATGAAAACAAATACATATACATATGTATATAGACGTAGACCTGTGTTCGTTAAGCATTTTGTATATAACGAGCGTCGTAAACTTGCCGAGCGACTAGTTGAATGAAATTCGTGAAGCCGAGCAGTTCATAAAATTCACTCTCGGAAATGGCGTTGATCGTTGATAAGGAAGTCGAATGGCTTACAATATGTATTTTGCCGGAGATTCTGAAAAATGGACGACTGGTGAACAACTACAATAAGTCGGAATTCAATGCATTTAAGGTGGGGAATATTACAATTGACGTAATCGGGCCCGAAGAGGCGTTCATGTTGACTCAGTGCTACCGAGCACTAGTTAATTTTGAATACGCTGGCCAACAACAGCAAGTTAAATTGGTTGTCAAGGTGTGTATATAAATACTAATAATAATGAATTAATCAAGCCTGCATGTGACTGATTTTTACCTGATTACCAGACAACAATGCAATTATGGTAATAATACATTAATATTTGTTGTACACGTAGAAAACGCCAGAGATATCGACGAAAGATTACGATGATGCACAGTTTAATGATCTGTTCCACAATGAAGTGGTCTTCTACACCGAAATACTGCCACTAATCCAAAAGCTGAGCAGTGGAAACTTTTGTGCACCCAAGTATTATTACAGCGAGATCAAATCTAACTCAGCATTGATAATCCTGGGCGACTTTGCAACGGATGGTTGGAGTGTGAGCAAGGACAGGTTCAATCTAAGTCTGGAGCATGTTCGCATTGCAGGTTAGCCACAGATAGAGTTCATCAAGTAATCGAACTAAATATAGATTATCTTTTCAGTTAAATACTTGGGCAGATTCCATGGCTTTGGCTATGCCATGAAGCATAATGAAAAGGAGCGTTTCCAGCAGCTGACGAATGAGTTTAGAGAATCACGTTACGCCAGTGATTGTATTAATCCATTATATGATTTATTATTGAAAACTGGATTAAAGCGTGCACACAGAGCAACTAACAAATACCATCCAGATGTTGATATGGATTTTGTCAAGAAGTTGCAGCAATTGGTATTCAGCTACGTGGGTTATGGACGCCAGCGTGTGGCGCCCAGAGAACCCCTCTCCACCATCTGCCACGGTGATTATCTGAGGAATAACGTGGCCTACAAGTATGATACGGACACCAGTGGAAATCCGATGGATATCATGATGTTTGACTATCAGACGGTGCGATTTTCTTCGCCCATGATCGATCTATCCATATTCCTGGCCTGCTCTGCCTTTGCAGATGTGCGTTACAAGCACTTTGATAGTATTTTCGATGATTACTGCAATGCGCTCTTTGAGAGCTACAAGCAGCAGTCGAGTCAATCACTGCCGGAATTCTTAAAGTAAGTAAGATGATTTGTAGATTTTAACTTATAAATTTATGTTCGTATTGCAGTCGACAGAATCTGCTGAAGGAGTACGTACGATTCTTACCGTACTCGATTAGCATTTCGTCATCCTTCCTAATGATGCTGGTTGATCCACCTCAAATGACAGCCGCGGAAATGTTCATGATGCAAAAAACAGAGGAGGAAATCATAAACGAAAGCATGACGCAAGGTGGTGAAATTGTAGATCGTGAAATCGCACACCAGTTAAAGGAAATGTTTGAACTGAGTCGCTTACACAATGTCCAAATCGATGAAGATATTGATAGCAGTGCGTGGATTAACAGTGTAATTTTGGAATAACTATCAAATTCACGAATAATTTCCGAACGAAAACTTTTGATTGTTAATGCTACGGGTTATTGGTGATAATTTTGCTTATATTGCGATAAAGAGTATTCGTTTAATATTCATCTAAATAGATAAACAAAAAAATATATATATTTATCTTTGAATGTTAATATTGTTTTGATTTGCATGCGTTAACATCAGCTGGTTAAGAAAACAAAGGTGAGCCACACAGCTGGCGGGCAGTCTGGCATCACTCACAGTCTAGCAGCACTTTTGTTTATGGTCTGGCAGCACTCTTATTTATGGTGTGGCAGCACCATCAAACATATGTTCAGCCGGACAATTTCTTGTTGATTCTGTAAAGAAAAAAAGATGTTGCAACCCAGCCGGCAGCAAGTTCTCCGTCTCTATAAGCATCTTATAAAATACGGCAATCACTTAAAGCTTACGGATAAGAATTACTTTTTGGGTCGAGTGCGACACGAGTTCCGCCAGAATCGCCAGCTAACAAATCCACCAGAAATTGAGTTCAACTTCAAGGTAAACTCCCATTTTCTCATATTACATAAAAAAGAAATCTAAATCGGCTTTTATTTTTAGCGCGGCGAGACGTTGCTGAAGAAAGGCCGCATTCTCTAGTAATGCTTCAATTGCGGTCTTTGGCTGCTGCTCTCTCCAGCAACCTGTGCCGCCGTCTGGCCTCATATAACGCTAATTTGGATTATTCCCGCTACCCAAGTCTCCAGGAATCGGACATCGAGGAGACGCTTATGCGCGGCAGCGGTCCCGGCGGACAAGCGGTGAACAAAACTAACAACTGCGTCTTCCTGCGTCATCTGCCTACTGGCCTAACCGTCAAATGTCATTTGCACCGTTTGGCCTCCAAGAATCGCATCGAGGCACGCAAAATATTGTTGGACAAGCTCGACGCCCACCTAAATGGAGAACAGTCGATTGCGGCACAGTTGAAAGTATTTGATCAGAAGAAGTCCTCGGAGCGCAAGCGTCGCCAGGGCAAACTGCAGGAGATGAAGAAGATGTGGCAGAGTCGTGAAATGGCAAAAGTTGACGGGGAGATTGAAAAGTGAAAGATATTTGTGTATATGGTAAAAAGATTTGTTTATTAAAACTCAGAGCTACCAGCTGGAGAAATTGCTGAAGCCATTAGCTGCTTTCTTCTTTTTCGCTGCAAGCGCTTGGATGGCTTCAGCTTTTGGAGGCGCACTTGGCTTGAGGTACTTGCCGACACCCTCGCGATAAACCTTGAGCGGTTCGTTAAGGCGTTTTTGCTGCGCTAGCTTTGTGGCCTCCAGCTGTTTACTGGCAGTTTCCTCGGCTCGCTCTTTGGCCAACTGCTCGACAGCTTCCTCGAATGGATTGACAAACACCTGAGCATTCTCTATTATGATATCTTCAATGGGTCTGTCCTTGTTGTCCACCTCGATATTCTCCATTTTCTGCAGCGTCTCCAATCCGCCAACCACTTTGCCAAAGATCGTGTGCTTCCCGTCGAGCTGCTTGCACGAGCGATAAGTAATAAAGCTGCAAAGAAGTTGGTGTGAGCTAGAAAGTATAAGGTCAGTGTTGCAACTGCCACTTACAACTGGGAGCCATTTGTGTTGGGCCCCGAATTAGCCATTGAGAGCATGCCGCGTCCTGTGTGCGTCAGATTCGGCTTGAATTCGTCCTCGAACATATTACCCCAAATTGATTTACCACCCGCACCGGTGCCTGTTGGATCACCGCCTTGTATCTGTGGAGCGCAAAAACAAATTTAACTTTCTATTACATCATCAAATGATGGCGACTCACAATGAAGTTCCTTATAGATCGATGGAACAGGACTTTGTTATAATAACCATCTGCGCAATGTTTGATGAAATTGTCGCAAGTGCGAGGCGCTTGTTCGCAGTACAATTCCAGGTTGAGCGGACCGAAATTTGTGTTGAGGCGCACATAGCCCTTTTTCTTGACCCGTTCGTATTTGACAAGGTCATCGTCAATGATGGCTGCCTCGATCTGCGACACGGGCATCATGGCAGTGGACGTAAAGCTGGCTGCAACTGCGCCCGTCGAATAGTGAGCGGCATTAAATTTGTCCGCAGTGCGTCTCGAGCCGGAAGGAGTCTCCTCTGCCGGCTGGTAGTCTTTCTGCAGCTGGGCAAGCGTCTCTTTCGTTTCCAGATTCATTGTCTTTATGCGTCCCTGGGGATCCTTGCGTTCCTGCTGCTCTTCCTCGGTGAGGACACGCAGGTTTTTGCGTATATGATAGAATTTCGATATGTCATACTTTTCCAAATGCTGCGGATCCTGTATAGTGATTATATCCTTTCGTTGGAATGGTGTGTCATCAATCAAATCTTTCCAGTTCTTAGTTTTAATGTTGAGCTGATCGATTGCCTCCCAGCAGTAAACGTTGCCCGTCGTGGCCACGGCTACGATGTGCGAGTTTTTGCTGAATGGCTTAAAAAGAGCTGGGCAATGGTAGTCATCGTTGGCGTTCTTGTGAAAGTTCAGCTTAATTAAGGACTTTGAATCCATTTTTTGGCCTGTTATCGGATTTAACTTGAACTTTTTGAGGAACGTCAATATGCCCTCGTACTCAAAGACATTGCCAGTGACATCACAATATGGCATCTCAAAGGGAGCCATGGTTATGCAACAATTTCCAAATGGCAAACGTTTAAATTTAATATGCTCATTTTCCAAGGATTCCGTTTTTTTGCCACCATAAAATTCAGTCCACTCGGTGTATGTTAAATACCTATAAGAAATGTTACATGAATTTAAGGCGCTTATATTGAAACTACATAGCTTACATTTTATCCTTTTGATGCTGTCGTTTACCCATTTTGATTGTTTTTTATTTGTAATTACGAATAATGAATAAATAAAAACAATTCGGCAAATGTTGTTGAATGCAGTGAAAGACCGATAACTATTGTGGTCGATCATTTAGGTTTTTGTGGTGGTACATCGATTATTCATCAAAAGCAACTTTAAAAAGCAGTTGTGAAATGTTGTGGTCACACTGTTTATCCAAGGCGAAGCCGCTTCGAATTTATTATTGTTTATTATAAATTCCTACAAAAATGTCGCAATCGAGCAAAAAACCTGCGTCAGAACCAAATATTGAAGAGGCATTCAATAGGCACAGCCCAATTGCGGCCAAAGTAAAGGCGGAATATGATCAAGCGCTCTTGGAAATGTTTGCAGACATGGAGCAAGTTATTGTTGGTTTTAATTCGACAAACAGGCTGACTTATAGTTATTTATTTTATTTAAATTTTCAGACCCGTGTGCTTGGAGCCGTTTGCAGCCATTCTATTGGAGCATGAGAACACAATTCTCTGCAAGGATACTTTGATAGAACGTGTGCGCACAAGAATGAGCCAAGTGCTGCTCAATATAAACGAGAACTTTTTTGTTGCCAACGATGTGGGCAATAAATTGATTACCCTGGAGGTGCTCAAGGAAAAATTCGAGCCCCTTAAAGCCACCAACTGGTAGGTCGTGATCATTAATTGTTTCTTGTTCCAATAAAAAAACCAAAAGCATAATTGCAATTTTGTAGGAACGTTCACAAATTAACCCCAGAGGAGCGGACAAGGCCGGTGCGCATGCGGCTGATGGATTCAAGTATACGATTTATTGAAAAGCAGCTAAACTCACAGGAAAAGGCTTTAGGGGTCTGTGTTTACCCAGCAAGAGCAATTCAAGTCTTCATATTTTATGACGTTTTTCTTTGTGCTCTCAGATTGCCCTGGCGAAGATCAGAGAGAATCAGGAGCGTGTGCAGAATATTCAAAATGAGCGTGTGAAAACCTACGCCTTGATGCATCAGCAGATGGATTACTACAAGGAAATGAGCCCTAAACTAATGGATCTAACCAAATTAATGATGGAGAAAAAATTAATTGACTAGTTTTAATATCGATAAGTTCAACTAATACCAGCATATACAATTTTAAATATATCCGAAATTTTTAAGATTCCACCACACCTATCGAAAATGTATTAAATTATTTGGTCGTTCAACATAACAGCCTACTTTTAACAGCTTTACAGGAGGATAACAGCAGCTGCGCAAAATCCGTAATTCGCTGTTCATGTTAAATCATTTCCATTATAATTCTTTCGTTATATCGAGCAACATCTTTCCGCGCTCAACTTTAAAATTGTTTTTCATTTTGTGAGGATAATTTACCATTCGAAAATAATATTGCCAGGATATCTTACAGTTTCTCAAGAATATCAGCAGTGTATTTGAATATTGAATTTTGCTTAACAAATCTCTAGTTCTTCGATTGTGGTTAGTGTCAATTCTTTTTATTTTACAAGAATTGCCCTTTTCACGGCCGGATAAATCTATCTATAAATCTATGTTGCAGTGTTTAGTGTTACTTGTGTATCTGTTTTTTTTTTCCGCTTAAGCGTCTCGTAACTTTTACGGCCTGCAGTTCTCCGCATTAACCATTTACAGGACGGAAGCTGTGACAATATGTGGAATTTAATTAATGTATGCTTCATATTGCACAACCTCCGGCCTATAAATGGTTCTTTGCATTCCTCGACTTTGTTTATATATGTATATAAAAGTGTTGAAAATTGGAAAGCGTCAACTATTTGTGGACATTTTTAGGCAGTGATATGCGTCAATATGTTTGTGTATAAATAATCATATTGCACATATATCTGCGTATAGGTGTGACTGCATAATTCAACAAATATAAATATTTCTTTTGTATGTATAATTTGTAAAATCAAGTCCCGTTAGGACGACGATCATGTATTAAGTGCAGCGAGTGCGAGCGAGAAAAATATATGTGTTTGCGACGCTTAGCTTTTGTGCCGACAACTTTGTCCTAGTTTGCTTTGGACACACTTTTCTTGGCATTTGCTTGTGCCTTGATTTTCGTTAGTATATATAAATGTGTGTGTATATATACATATACATAAAATGTAGAAATGTGTATGCATATGTTTGTACATTGACAGCAGTTTTTGCTGTGTACATGCATATATAAACATGTTAATATATTTATTATAATATAGTTGATACAATTGATTAATTTATCAATATTAAATATCAATAAATTTATAAATAACAAGTACCCCACTCTTAAATTTAATTGCTATGGATTTATATTATAATGAATATATAGGGAAATAAAGAATGTGAGGAAAGATTTAAAACTTACGTACAACGTATTTTTTGTGGTGGCGCCATCTAGAGTGAATTCTATAAAGTGGTTGCACAGACAACTTCATGCTTGCAGCCTGGACTGCAACCATTTGTAATTGAAGCCGTCTGCATAACATGACTGTTAAATCTGTCCATATTATTAGAGTTAACAGACTGCAAGTGCGCACTTCAAATGTTAATATTCAAATTTAAGATAAAATGCATTTTTTAATGATCTTCGAAGAGTGAAAAATTACAGTCGAAATATTTGATTGCCATAAAGAAGATATTGATATATTATTGGAAAACTCCTACATAATTTATGTTAATTTAATTTTACAGCTGTGCAATATAAAAAATAACATATATTTATGATTTACTTGGGGCTTGCTATAAATTCAATAAGCAAATTTTATTAGTGCGCTCCGTTGACTGCATTTATTTGCACGTCATTTACCGTTTGTTGTAAACCATTCCCCCCACTCCTCACTCCCTTTTCGGCCAGCTTGGTTAATGATAGGCGCAAGCTTTTTACTGGCCATTGGTTTGGAAAACTAACAAGAGAAGTTCTACAAAGAATAATATGTTAGCCTGGCCTGCCCAGCAATAAACATCGAGAGCGTAAAGTGCATTTTGTGTGGAGCACACGCGCGGCCAACAAGTGTGAAATTGAGTGCATATAACATGGCATAATGGCCATAATGGCCATATGCCCGCTGCAAGCACCAATTTTAAGGCAAATGCCTAATGCCTTTGACTTGGGTGCCCAACTTGACTGGCGGCAACTGCACCAGATGACCACCAAAAGAACGGTTCTGCCTGCTTGAAGGTGTTGCAAACCGCGAAAAGCGGAAGTCGTCGTCTCGTACAGTGAACTCGCGTATGACGAACTTTAATTTGTTGGCATTTGATGCTTTTGTTAGATTAGTTGAGTTTGTGTGTTGATGTGAGAACCTTCATTCTGGTGGCGACAATAATTAAATGTTTGCTTTGACAAGAATACACAGCCAGCCGGGCAAATAACAGCAAAAAAAAAACAGTCAACAATAATAACAATGCCAGCAGCTGTTGTGCGCTACAAAAGGCAAGTTTATGTAATTACTTGCACAACAGCAACAACAATAACAAAATAAAAAAAAACTTTGTGCTCCCACAATTTCTCATTTTAGACATTGGCAGCCGGCTGATTTTAATCTGATTCTCAATCGTGAAAATGCGAGAGAGAGCGCAAGAGAGATCCTTTAAGCATGGCTGCCGCACGCTTTCTCTCTCTATCTCCCTCTCTCTCGTGCACACCAACTCTTCGTAGCTTTTGCTCACCGATAGCTTTTTTTTTAGATGAAAGAGAGCTACATTTGTAGGCTGTTAATTTAGCAGACTTCAATTTTGCATGCTATTAAGTATTTTCTTTATTATTGGAAGCGACAGCTGTTCTTCTCCAGCTATACTAAAAAGCCTTGGAGTGACCCTCAAAGCCCCGCCGCAACGGCTAGACGGAGCCCACAAAAAGAGAAGCAGCAGCAGCAGCAGACGTCACGTCAAGTTGCGAAGGCGCAGGCCGAGTCGAGACTTCAATTGATGCTCGGCTGAGCGCCGAATATGAGTATTCAGTTACCTTGCGACCAGCGTGCGGCTTGGACGTGTGTTCGTCGTGGTGTTCAAGCGTGTTTAGTAAGGCGCAATCGTCTAGTGCAGTGTGTGTGTTTCTCTCTCTGTTTGCGTCTGTGTGTGTGTGAGTGTTTTTGTTTTTATTTGCCCGTTGATTTGTTGAGTTTTTGACGTTTTCGACGTTTACCACACTAGCCGTTGGCCGGCAGCCTCGGCCACTAGTTGACTGGCATTCTCTTTAGCACTTCGCTTTTGTTTCATAATACAAATCGATGAATGTAGATGTGTATATGTGCATATGTGTACTTGTGTGTGCCTATGTGAGACTGTAAAGAATATAATGAAATGCAATTGTGTGGAGCATGTGCCGTTATTTTATATTCACAGTGTGCAATCGAATAATGCAATATTATTAATAAATGGCGTTTATCTATCCGTTTCTACTCATTAGCGGCAAGTTTTAGTGGAGACGAAAATGTTTGCAACGCAACAACAACTGAAGCTATGGCAAACTTTATGCCTGGCAACATTCGTATTTTGTGGATTAGCACATGCAAAAGGTAAGTTAAATATTCCAAAAATAAAACTAATTGGTTTAAATGGTCAAATGCAAAAGAGCTTTTAACACAGCTGCAATTAAGTTTTAACTCTCTCTCAAGCACACACACACAGATTTTTACGTACACAGCTTAAGCAAATGATGTCATTTTTGTGCGCAATGAAATACGAAAATGTTTATTTCGCCGCAAAACTGACCCCGTTTTCGCTTGAACTGCGCTCGTGTTTTGCGGCTATTTTTTGAGGCTAAGCGATCTTAAACTTGTGCGGGGGTGTCTACCTCTGTGTATGTGTGTGTGTGTGAGAGAGTGCTTTTAACGGTTTGTTAGGACGGCAAAAAAAAAAAAGACTTCAAATCGAATCAAATGACTGTGGCAGCGAACTTGTAGCTAATAAAGCTGTGGGCCCAGCTATTTGTTGCCATGATTCACTCACTGCCTGTCCATTCCTTATAAGACGACACACAACAAACGACAAGACAAGACAAGAGAAGACAAGAGAACCACCTCACCCACCAGCAGCAGCAACCAGCGCTCATAAGCTCATGCATATTCACACACAAAAACAAAGACTCACACATTAGTCATTAACTGCTGCAAGTTGCCATACAGAGTCAAAGGCAAAGGCAAAGGCTGGCAAACAAAAGCGGCTAAAAACAAAAGAGCAACACGACAAAGACAACAACATCAACAACAACAACAACACAGCATTAACAACAAAATGAACAAAAGCAAAAAAACAAAAAAAACACCTACACAAGCCACACAAACACAGGAAGGGCAACATGACACGCTGATAATGAACAAAAAATACTATATATCGACAGATAGTAAAGCTATATTGAGCAGTAAAATACCCTAGGCATTAAGTGTACATAAATTAAATAACTGAAGATGAGCTACTGCCTAAATGGGCCAAAGTCAGACTCTGAAATATTATAATTTCCTGACATATCTTGTATATATAAACAGCATTTATCCACCAAAATTCGAATCTAAACTAACATAAGATAATAATTAAAAATCTAATTTTATATAAATAAAAAGAGAAACTAAAATTAAATTTAAATTACTCGGAATTAATTATGCATTTACATTCAACAATCGTGTTCATTTTGAGATTGTTTAATAATCATTATAGTGTAGGGCATAAAAACAACATGGCACCAGATAAAATCAAAGCCGAAAGGGAGATAACGAGAGAGATAGAGAGAGAAGGAGAAATTTATGCCCACACTCGATACAATATGATACATCATATATATATATATATATATACATATATGTATGTTTTAAGACGTGTTGTGGTGTGATTATTAAAAGGCAATCATGCGCTCATGGGCCAGGCCAAGACTCACTTATTTTACTTATTGCTGTACTTACAGCACAAGACAAAATAAAAGAAAAAAGAACACGCGGCCCATGGGCGCATGACATTGGCCTTTGTGCGAGTGAGTGCTGCCTGCTGCCTGCTGCCGGGCCATATACGAAAAATAAAAGCCAAGCAGCTTTATTTATAAACGCGATACTCAAGTGCAGAAATTGCGCAAAAATGAAGCGATAAAAACGCGCGACACTCGGCGTGTAGGCGAAACAGGTCCCAATTGAGTTGGCTAAAAACAAAATGCAGCCAATACTGCCAACAGATACATTGACATCAACAGAAACAGATACAAATAGATATATTTTCTATATATATATATATATCTATAAATTTATGTATGTATATGTTATATTTTATGTGGTCTGTCTGTGCGAGTCTCTGGGCAGCTGCTGCTGTGGCTATAATTTATGAGAGAGTCTCGCGAGAACTGAGCGACAGTCTCGAGTAGCTTCAAAGTACGACTCTATAGCTGGCGGGGTAGGCAGCTGTGGCAGACAACAACAGAAAGCAACAGCAGCAGCTAAAGCTGAAAGCTAAATTACTGGGCTGGCAGCGTGGGGCGTGCCTGGAACAAAGCAACAACAACAACTCCAAAGCGAAACTTTTGTGTTTCGTGTCTGCATTAGAAAAAGTAAAAGTTACCAAAAAGCAATTGGAAACTTATCAAAGTATTGTTTATAGGTCTCAATAGAGATCTGATAACTGAGTTGTAAGATTGCAATTTGGTGATCTTGTGATTTTACACTTCAAGAGATAAAAACGATCTTGGCTCAATAATAAAAACGTTAAACAAAATACCCGCTAATAAAATGAATAATGAAGAATATATAGAAACCATATATGTATACATTTTAAGTATTTAGCATAGAATGAGGGAACTTCAGAAACTCGAATTATTCGCTAGCTAAGGTCATCATTTCAACTAAAGTCATTTCATGCTTGAGCGACCACTTTATTTAAGTGTTAGTTAAACAATTCGTTGTATTGTTGTGGCGACTCGTCACAGTTTTTGAAACTTAGCGTGGATGATCTCATTGACTTGCAGCTTATGGCATTAAATAAAAAATTCACAGCTGAGCACACAATGCCACAGTCCGCATCGCTTGCCTGTTTATCTAACTGCAAGGCAAAAGGAAACTGATAAATCATCGAACTGTGATTAACTCGTTTAATTGCTGCTTGAGCAGCGCACGCGACTTCGTTGGTAACACCGACGACCTTGTGTTGGGCCTAGAAAATATGCTTGCCACTCTCCCAACATCTCAACCCTCCCCCCTCTGCCACTGTCTGTATGACTGTTTGTGCATCATTTAATTTATGGCCAGAACGAATCAACAGCAAACGAATGACTTAGACAACAAACTTGCCATGGCATAATATATCGATGCGCTGCCGCCGCTGTAAATCTTGCAGTCAAACGGCCTGCATTTAAATAACATGCAACAACAACAAGAACGGAGAGAACAGAGCTCGCATTAAGACAAAACATTGACAATCGCATTGTGTGAGGAGGAGCAGCAGCAGGCACAACATAAACTAGCCACACAAAAAAAGAGCAACAACAACAACAACAACAATAATGATCAGTGCGCTTTGACAAGCGACAGTCGCCACAGAGTTGTAGGCACTGCCTAAAAGGACAACAAACGAAATGCCCGTAATAATAAAGAAATTGCGCCCCGAACGTTGTCCAGCCTCTCTCTCTCGCTCTCTCGTTGTTGTGTGCACATTATGCCAACGGGCTGCCCAGATCCAAGTTTAACTGCATCAACAACAAGAACAACAACCATAGCATCAACAAAGTCCAACTCCTAACTACAACTCAAGGCCAGTTTGGAGCCAGAGCAGGATGATGATGAAGCTGATGCCACACAAGGCAAATAAACCGCTTGACTCTGCCTCTGTCTCTGGCTCTGGCTTTGACTCTGACTTGGACGTGGTCTTCGGACTCTTGGAGTCTTGGACTCGCGACTGCGCTTTACATTTTTGCCTTATGTGTGTGAAAAATGCCAATTTTAGAGCAACTCCGGCATATGCCTACATATGTGTCTGTGTTTCTATGAGTGTGTGTGTGAAAAATTGCCCGTCTAGACAAGCGCAGCAGCCGGAACAACAACTACAGCAATCAAAGCCTTTTGCTAAGCTAATAAAATCGAACTGCGATTGGGGCAAATGCAGCCACAGCAGACTCGTGTCTTCCCCTGCTGCCATGGGCCATGTTGTGTCCATCGCCTCCCCTCTGAACCCATCTTAACCCATTGTTCGCCACTTATTTTATTTTTACTTATTCTCATTTATTTTTGCGTTAAGTTTGGGCACTAAAAAGTTGAGTAAAGTGCATAAAATAAGCCATAAATTTTCAGAAAAATCACTTGACTTGAAAAATTGGTTTTCTACTGGTTTCTTATTGATTACGTTTATTATCATATTTAACTGGAAGTCTTTAAATAATAATTCAACCATGCCACGCTCGTCATTTACAATTTTCACACAACTTTAGACTTGATTGCCTTCTGGCTTAATGTGCCAAAATGTTTGTGTATTTTTCGAACTGTTCTTTTATTTTTACACGTGAGACTTTAACGTTAAAAAAATAGTTAGAAATGTTATTAGTTACAATTGGTTTTTAGTGGTTAATAAGCGATTAATTTGTATATCCTTCCTTTCCTACCTAGAATAAATTATCTTAATATCTCATTTATGGTTCCATTTGGCTGTCAATCAAATGGATTATTTTCCGACCCGATCACTTTCATGTCAACGGGTTAAGGTCGGCTTTGGGCACAGCAAAAACAAAACAATGCAATGCTTACACCCAGCTCCCTACATGTTCTCCTCCTACTCATGTTCCTCTGCTTGGTTTAAGTGCCCGCTGTGAGTTAGCCAGAAATAAAAGCTGGGCAGACGCTGAACTTTGCAGTTTGCCGAGAGAGTCTGTGCGGCTTTTGGCAGATTAAAAGGCAGCGATAAGGAAACGAGCAACAAATCGAAAGGCGTCGGCTTACTTTAAGGGCTCGCTGTCTGCCCATGACTGCCCCCGATTGCCTAACTCCCCGTACTCCTTCCCGCCCCGCCCAGCACGCAACCCTACTGTGTGCGCTGAGGCATTTGTCATCAAGTGTTGGCCATGTTTGTGCCGGCATTTTATTGAATTACAATCCGATTGGATGTGTATCGCGACTGCAGCTGCAGCCTGGATGGAGTCTACTGTTCGACAAGGACAACTCACTCACGTGTCGCCTTTAATTAGCCAGCAACCGCAATGTTACAATCTATGTATTTATAATAAAAATACGAATCAAGTACTGTTCGCTTCGAGATGGCCATGTTTTTACCGTTATGCTGACCATTTTGGCAACGGGTCGAAACAGAAAATCTGACATACTGCCTGGCAGGCGGAGCGTCGCGGCCAAAATGAAAGCCTAAAAGGCTTTAAACTCGAAGTCTTGGCCGGACCGCCGCACAATCAATTCGCGCTCCCAAGGCATTTCAATTGGCCCAGTCGTGTGTGTGTGTGTGTGTGTGTGCGGTGTGTGTGGAGTGTGTCGCGAATTGCGTATCATGAACCTGGCCAGAAGAGACCAAAACTCTAACTGTATACCACTCGCAACACTCGCAGCACTTAACGGGTTTGGCACTCCTCCAGAGCCAGCTAAAGCAAAAGCAAAAGCAAAAGCCATGCGTATTACACAAGCCTAATTGTATTAGGCAGCAGCAGCAACAACAACTGCAACAGCAGCAACAGCAGCAGCAGCAACATGAAAATATATATGTATAACAGAAGCGGTTTAGTTGCGCTACAAGCTCTTAAATCAACTGCAAAATTGCTTTTGCAATTCAAAATCACATAACAGCATACAAATTTAACATGCGAATCTAGTATGGGTTGTAAAAGTCACTCAAGTCTTAGTTTTGAGTTTTATGTTTGAAGTCTGCTCAGCTCTGGGAGTTTACTTTCATTGTTTTAGCTTCCAGCTTACCACACAATAAAAAAGCACCACGAATTCCTATACGAATGATTAGCGTCTCAAATTGCTATAATTGTTGTACATTTAATTTATTCATAGATGAATATAAAGCCAACGCTGATGTATATATACAAATCTGTCTAAGCCGTAAAGTCATTAATGTCGAAGGTGGCACAACTAAAAGACTTTATATGTAATTTATTTGCATATTCTAGCCCAAGGTATAAAAATTATAAATTTATGCAATTATATGTAAGCAGATGTAATTGTGGGCAAACGAGATTTTTTTTTGAAGGAATGATTCTTTTTGCTATCCGATTGCTCTTAAATCGATTTTCAGGCAATAATTTGTACTTGTCTTCCGACCTCATATCACGTTTTCAACTTTAAATGTACGATTGATTTAGGGGCAAAACTATGATCAAAAAGCCCTCGCTTTTTAATCTAAGTTGAGTTTTGACGAAGTTATGGCATTTTGAAGTTTCGACCTATGCCCATACACCGATATATCGATTTTCAGGCTATAATTTTTACTTGCCTTCCGACCTCAAATTTCGTTTTCAACTTTAAATGTACGATTGATTTAGGGGCTAAACTATGATCAAAAAGCCCTTGCTTTTTAAAATCAGTTGAGTTTTGACGAAGTTATGGCATTTTGAAGTTTCGACCTATGCCCATACACCGATATATCGATTTTCGGGCCATAATTTTTACTTGTCTTCCGACCTCAAATTTCGTTTTCAACTTTAAATGTACGATTGATTTAGGGGCAAAACTATGATCAAAAAGCCCATGCTTTATAAAATCAGTTGAGTTTTGACGAAGTTATGGCATTTTGAAGTTTCGACCTATGCCCATACACCGATATATCGATTTTCAGGCTTTAATTTTTACTTGTCTTCCGACCTCAAATTTCGTTTTCAACTTTAAATGTACGATTGATTTAGGGGCTAAACTATGATCAAAAAGCCCTTGCTTTTTAAAATCAGTTGAGTTTTGACGAAGTTATGGCATTTTGAAGTTTCGACCTATGCCCATACACCGATATATCGATTTTCGGGCTATAATTTTTACTTGTCTTCCGACCTCAAATTTCGTTTTCAACTTTAAATGTACGATTGATTTAGGGGCAAAACTATGATCAAAAAGCCCTTGCTTTTTAAAATCAGTTGAGTTTTGACGAAGTTATGGCATTTTGAAGTTTCGACCTATGCCCATACACCGATATATCGATTTTCGGGCCATAATTTTTACTTGTCTTCCGACCTCAAATTTCGTTTTCAACTTTAAATGTACGATTGATTTAGGGGCAAATCTATGATCAAAAAGCCCTTGCTTTTTAAAATCAGTTGAGTTTTGACGAAGTTATGGCATTTTGAAGTTTCGACCTATGCCCATACACCGATATATCGATTTTCGGGCTATAATTTTTACTTGTCTTCCGACCTCAAATTTCGTTTGCAACTTTAAATGTACGATTGATTTAGGGGCAAAACTATGATCAAAAAGCCCTTGCTTTTTAAAATCAGTTGAGTTTTGACGAAGTTATGGCATTTTGAAGTTTCGACCTATGCCCATACACCGATATATCGATTTTCGGGCTATAATTTTTACTTGTCTTCCGACCTCAAATTTCGTTTTCAACTTTAAATGTACGATTGATTTAGGGGCTAAACTATGATCAAAAAGCCCTTGCTTTTTAAAATCAGTTGAGTTTTGACGAAGTTATGGCATTTTGAAGTTTCGACGTCTTCTAACGAGCGTCTTCTCACCCTTCTAGCAACCGATCTAACCTAACCTAACTCTCTGCAAAATGCAAACATTTTGAAGATAGGTGTGTATATTTTGTACTATATTCCAGTCAAGTAAACTTTTGTGCTGTGTGGTGGCAAATTGGCAACACACACAAGGGCACAAGAGTACAGTGTGCATGTTTATGAGGCCGGCAGTCCGATAAGTGTAGATCATGGACATAAACTTGGCCAGTATTTGCTTTTGCGTGTGAAAGTCAAGTGACAGGTGATCCAGTTGAGCGTATGAGTGTGCGCGTGTGTGTGGAATCTGGAGCAAATATTATGTAAATTTTATTAGCAGCAAAGTGAAAAAAAAATGAGAAGAGAAGAAGAGCAGCTAAAGAGCAAAACCTGAAGCAAATCCTGTTAGCAACCTACGCGTGCTGAGAAGCAGCCGAGAAACTCCTGGTGCCACTAACCGTTAGGCACAATGTCATCCAGTCCAAGTCAAGGTGTCCAGGTGTCCAGGTGTCCAAATACCAAAGTGGCCAAGTGGCTCGTTGGGTTTTTAATTACCAAACAGTGCGTAAAGCCGTTTGAAATGTTGCCGACGCCAGGCAATTAACGGCGCTGCGGTGCCAGAACAGGATCAGCGCCGCATGCAAATTAATAAGTCGGAGAGAGAACAAAAAACAGCGTACAAAAGAGGGAGTGAGACTGTAAGAGCGAGGGAGAGAGAGAGAGTTAGTGCGTGAGTCTTAAGCACCCAGAGGCGGCAGATAGCTTAAAATATTGCTCGTCACAATTGCATAATTTATGCGAAATTTATTTAATCTATTAGATGCACTGACCCGAAACGGGAAATGTAGATACCACCTATACGTCTGGCCAAGAAACGGCACAGCTAGCCAAAAAGAAAAAATGAGAACAAACACAGAAATATGGACTTTTTGCATTTGCCATCCAAATGATAAATTGCGTCTCTGACTGCATGTGGCAAATTAATCATATTTATTTGCTGTCTACTTTTGCCTGTTGTTGGCCCGTGTTTCGCCCAGTCGCCCAGCCGCCCGGTCTCCCAGTCTGACGGAGTCCCGCTCGGTTTGCTGGTCTCTTTGTTTTCCTTGCTTTCGTTACACATGATTATTACTTCGGCTCTTAAGGCAAATGCACGTTTATTAACTGTGGGAAGTTGTGGTTCTACCTACTTCTTCTTATTGTTGTTGTTGATATGGTTTTTGCGCTTTGATGCAGCGCATGCCAAATTCTGTGTTGAGATTGATGGTGGCATTGCTGAACCTGTTGAGCGGCTCCTATGGGTTTATACATATTGCATTGATTGCCGACCATTCAGCTCAAACTCACGAAATCACACAATTCACCCACCAGCAAACAAAAGACTTACACAACAAACTGGCAAATCGAAAATATCAATAGACTGAGGCGAACAAACTTGGAAATCAAATCAAAGGGGCATTGTATGCAAACATGATGTAAGCAAATAATATTCAAATTTATTAGAATTAACTTCCTCGAATAGCTCGCAATTTAATTGTTGAGCTGCGAGTCAGTGACCGTGTGATGAATGCGTTTATTTTTTGTGGCAGCCAACTCATTATCCGTGCTTTGTTTACATTCAACGGCCAAAATGAAATGCGAAAGGCTACAAAACAAGTGGACCATATGGTAGTAATGGTGTTGTTGTTGTTCTTCTTCCTCTTCTTGGTTTGTTGTCGTCATCGCCAGTTGTCTGACGCTCTGTGCGCAATTTTACAAACGCAACGCCCAAAAAGTCAATGACACTGCAAAAATGAAAGAGGCAGACTATGATATACCCTAGAAGTGCAACTGAAGAAATAGTTTTGCACTTTTGATACTTGAAATACTTTAGAATACATATCATAAGAAAGACTTGAATGCATTTCGAGTATCATTTGGAAGATCTTTAGATGACGAGCATAAAGAGAAAAGTAATAAAATAAATTGAATGTGTGCCTGCCTATCTGAAGTATCTACACACATACTAAAATACGTTTTCAGTATCTAGCTTGGGTTATAGACAAAGCCTCAATTCAATGAAGTTTCCACAACTAAACAACTTCCCTACGGATGCGGCCATAAAAATGTACTCGTTGTTGTTGTTAGCGCTTTTAATGATTATAATAACAGGCCCGGGAGGAGGGTGTGTTTTAGGGGACAGCACATAAACACTTAATGTCATATTTTTTTCCATGTGTATTATTTGGGTTTTGTCGGCCAGCGGCATTTTTAATTAGAGTGAGAGAGGGCGAGAGAGACACAGTGAATCTCTTTTCAGCACATCATCAGTCTGCTAGACTTCTATAATTATATACAACTTGGTTGGTGTGGATTCTTATCGCCTTATTGCCTTGTTAGAGTGCAGTGTTTGGTGTCTGGTGTCTGCTGGCGGGCTAATGAACGCGAAATGAAAACTTGGAATTTTGTGGCGCGATAATATCAGTGACAAAAATGTTTCTAATTAATTTATTGATCTACTTCGCGCCAACTGTAAAATACGCATCGAAATGGAGCGGCCTCATAAGAATGGAATGACTAGCCAGCAATGCCAAATGGCAACTGGTAACTGGCAACTGGCAAGTTACAACCGGCTAATGTTTTCCTGGTAGTTTGAGTCTTTTGATATGCCTGCCCGCCGGCTGCTTATCAAAAATGCATGCGTTTGATGGCCAAATTACATGGCCATGGCAAATGGTAACCGTATCCGTAACCGCAAAAAGAGTAGCGCCCGCCCGTAATTGAAAAGAAATGCCCAAGATGCATATCCAAGTGGAATGCCAGGCAAAACAAAATCTGTGGTAAAGTGAGAGGGGATTTGTAGAGCCCAATGCGGTGGCCAGTTGCCTGGCGGTCAAAATCAAGCGAGTTGCAATTTGTTTTACCCAAGCCCATGTTGCTTAGATACACAGATCCCAGATTCCAGATCCCAGAGATCCAGGAAGCAAACAATTTTAGCCATCCAAATGGTTTCGCTTTTCTCAACTTCAAGGGCAATTGCAAACGCCCCAAACGAACTGAGCTCAACTGCATTGAATTGTGTCGGCAGAGTTTTGGTCTCGTTTGATTTTCATTGGATGGCATTTGAATTGGCTGCATTTGTGCACTGCCTTAGATTAATTGGTGGGGTGGAAATGAGGAGTAATGCGAGCTGCGGTTTTTTCAAAAGTGCTTGAATCGAATTCGTAGAAATTATAATTGCACTTGTATATATTAGATATTCTTCGATGGAGACAACTTGAGCCTATTCATGTAGCTCATAACCTGAGAGACAGAGTGAGATTTGGACAGAGTAAAAATAATTAGTTGCGGTTGATGATTTGGAAAGAGATCATTTAACTAACCGTCGTTGAATAGTAGATAATTTCACAATATGTTGGCGAGTGTTATTATATAGTTTTCAATTAAAATGTCGCCCGGGCGGTCATTAGACCAAACAAAATGCTGTTAACAATGCCGCTTGGCATGGCCAAAACGGTTATTAACGTGTCCAGCCGAGATGGTTAGCGAAGCGTTTCAGCCAAAATGGCCAAACAGATAAGTGAACAGCAAGCAGACAAACACAACAAAACAGACCAAGAGGCAACTTGGCAGAACAGAACGCGAGACAAATGTTGTTTCAACAAGTTTGTTGCACAAGCGATGGCGATGGCCATCCGGAATGACCCGGGCCATAAACTACGCACTATCAAGATGCGTGGAATGGAATGTCCAGACCCAGAGACCCAGTTGGACAATTATAAATCATGATGCTCTTGTCGCACTCAACGCTTTCAACTCCTAGCTCACGCAAGCTGCGGCCAAATAATAATGTCAATTGCAGGTGTGGGCCAAGCAGAAGACTCTGCCTGCCGGCCATAGTCTGCAGTCTGCAGTCTACAGTCTACAGTCTGCAGTCTACAGTCCACAGTCTGCAGTCGCCAGACTCTAGTCTCTGACCACATTTGGGCATTTGGCTGCAGCTGCTCGCCGCGTCCCCAGACAAACGCCCACGGACCCGTTTTGGTCATTGGGCCGCTGCGCTGCTAATTCAACGCAAATCGCAAATGACCAAAATAAAATATTGCTGCCTCGAGCAGCTTCCCCATATTCACCCATATGCAACATATGTATGCAACATGCGCAACAAAAGGAGTTGCACACACGTCTGCAATAAATTTAATGCCTGGCAACGGTCACTTGGTCACGCGGTGGCTTGTGTAGATTTCCTGTTCCATATGCACTCAACAAAATATCCAAAATCGACCCAAAATAATCTTCAAGAGATTTCAAGAATTGTTTTTCTTCTTAATATACATGATTTAAGCAAAAATATTTCAATTTATTATACAAATGTATTTAAATACATATTTTCTACATATTTACTCCACGTTACTCAGTTTCTGAGCAATTTGCGTTTTGAACAATTCCTTATTTAATTTTGTCGAGTGTGTTACAATGTGTACGCCATAAGCAAAAACTCGCACTTAAAGTCTACGCGTTGTTTTAGACACCTTTGTTGGCCTGGTCTTTTGTAAGCGGCGCTTCAGTTTATTAGAAGAGCCGCAGACCACAATATCGCCCAACTGATTTATGTGCGCTGACCCACCACTCTCTGCCTCACCCATTGATTAGGTATTTCCCCCGTCCCACCCTCCTCCGCTTGCGTGAACGTAATTAGCAATTGGGTCATAGTTCGAAAGGTTGCATGCCCATGCCCAGGAAGCCTAACCTCAAATTTGACCACGCTAAAACAAGCCAACGGACTTTGATTTATGCTGAAGAGAACAGCTTGAGCTGTTGTTGGTCTCCACCAGCCATATCGCATTACACGGCTAATAGCCATTGGGCCGACAACATTGGAATTTGTGTGTCATCGCTACGGGGCGGCCATTTGAAAATGTGTCAGACTAAATGCTCATCATGAAAATATCTTTTGATAAATGATTAGCGACAAGTGCCGAAAACCACGCTCAGCCATCGAGTCGAGTCATTCCGAGAGTTGTCCGTTGATACTCTCTGCTACGCAGCGTTTCTCTTTTGATTGTGTGGCATTAGCCACAAGTAAGAATTTTATTGCCAATTAAGCATAAGAAGACAACGCTGCCTGCCATTACAATAGGAGAAATGCAATTATACGGCGTGCTTGGATTGCAAGTCGCGTCTGCAGCACAACAGCCGCAACACCAATAACAACAGCAAAAGCAAAAGCAAAACCAACAGCAACTGTAGCTGTTGGTAGTTAGTGTATTTAATTGCAAATATGGTAAAAGCAACTACAAATCGACAACACTTTCACACCAAAATGGTAAGGCCGCAACCAGCTAACTGCCAACAGCAGCAACGGCAAACAATAACACGTTAGAATGTTACAGCCGATAAGTTTTGACTAGAGAATGCCCTGTAAACAATTGATACTTAAATGTACATTTTGCAATTGATAATTTGTATTAAGGCATTTCGATTTTATAACCCCCAAAAAGTGTTTTTTTTATATATATATATTAATTGGGAATTAAGGCATTTCGATCTTATAATCATACTTATACAACTCTTTAAAATATACATAAAATTAGCATCTAAGCAAATCGAATGGTGGTCATTACTCTATAAAGTATTTATTGAACATAAATAAAACCTGATTTATGTTTATATATATGTATGTGGTCCATGAAGGAAGTGATCAATCATATTAGTCGCCGAAGCTACACCGATCAATTATGTTATGTCATTATGTTAATAGTATTAACTAAGAACTTAATACAACCATAGGAATTAAAATGACTATATAAATATTTACGTGAATATATATACTATATATATTACTAGAATCAACTAAAAAACAAAGTAGAACACAAAGCTATGTCTGTGAGGGTATTTAAGAGCAGCAGTTTCTGTTGCAAAGTCATGTTGTGGCAACACAAGCCAATTATAATGCCTTGGCATTGAGACAGTTGAGGGAAACAGATGAAAGCCATCTGTCCACATGCCGGGACGCAATGGCTAAGAAGCTAGGTAAACTTCTTGCTGCATTTAGTGGCAAATTAAATTAATTTTTATGATTATAACATGAGGTGGTATTTAGTGATTATGTTGCCTGTTGTTACAGTTAGGCAGGCAGTCAGTCAGTCAAGTAATGCCTGACGCAATCAGCCACCCAAAACTGTAAACTCATTTTTCGCAAATTACTTTATAAGCAAAAACATAGCAACTACAACAAACAATGCAGCAAATTGGCTCCAATTCGCTTTCGTTGATGCCTTTAGCGGTAAATTGTAGCCCCCCACTTTCAAGTGACGCAGCTGCTCCTTTAGCTGCTGCCGGTGATGTGTGAGTGGCATGTGGAACGCAGCAGCTCAGCTGGCATATTTGTGCCTCAGCAATTTGGTTTACCCACAGCGGAAACGGACAATTTAGCAAATGCAACCGCGTAGCGCCAACCCAAAGAATGTGCCTGCCACAATGAATAGCTGAATGAATGAGCAAGTGAGAAAGTGCACTGCGTGCAGCAGCCAGCGCTTAGAGACTGAACGGGTGAGTCAGTAAACGAGGTAAGATTCTACTGCAATTGAGGCACTTGTGGGTGGATAGATGAACACTCAGCTCGAGTCTGCAGCAACTAGAAAATGGCTAGAAAGGGTAGAGTTAACCTGGGGGAATAAATAGGAGGAGACATTCACACCCTGAATTATATAAATTCTTGAATTGCGTGGCTATAGCTAAGTCTAAAGGCAGAAGGAGACACGCTAACTACATATATATATATCTAACAACAAATATGTATATATAAAAAATATATATTTTGATATTGTGATATTTGTGTGTTTGTAGCGTATCTTCGAGTCATTCACTCTCGACTCTAACACTCTTACTTGTTGCGATTTGCAATGTGCAGATGGCTGAGTAACTGATTCGTCGCTTTGGTAACTGATGCCACGTCGTGCAACATTTGCATTTGGCTGCCACATGAGAGCAGGTCTTTTACTAAACAACAGGCAACAAACAACATTTACAGCTGTTGAAGACGCTTTGGTCTTTTGCAGTTGTTTTAGTTGTTTGCAGCCAAGTCCAAGTTCAAGTAATAGTCATAATTGTGTTGGCCACTGTTTTCTTGTCGGGTTTACAGTTGTTTTGGCTTAGCCTTTTTTCTTTTTTGTCTTAACTGTTTTGTAATTTAATTAGCCAGCTGCGCATAATGCTCATGGCAAAGGGGAAGTCGGCGCATATTTACCGTTCGCCCATGATGAACACCACATTTTGCATCTCATGTTCTTTTACACAAACTGAGATTCGTCCATGAAAAGAGCTAAAAGATCATTCTCATCTCCTTTATCAATTAATCATCCGCCTAATGAAATCGACCGTGTCGTAATTTACCAGGAGTTTTCACAAGCCTCAGGCCTTGGCAAATGTGATTAATTTCAATTGCCGCCTATTTAGCCGTAATGCACTGCCATTGATTGGCCGACAAGTGGAGCATATTTTTTCCGGCTTCAAAAGCCGCCATCACCAAATGGGACTGCACTGAAATCTCAGACTTCAGATTGATGCAATCATTTGGCACAATTGATAAATGACCAAGGCAATTGCGTCATTTGAAAACTAGTAACAACCCAAAAGCGGATATTGCTAATGATGGGAGTATAGTCAGAGCGAGAGCTGAGAGAATCTGCGTTAAATGCTAAAAGACAACATTGACTGATAGCAATTTTGTGCTTACTTGTGTTGTATGCAACTGAATGCCAAGGCCTGTTTGATGAGTCAAAGTGGAGTCGCAGCTGGGCAACAGGATGACATCATGTGCCTTTGCCGTAAACTCTCAAATAAACGATTACATATGCAAAAAAAAATCATAAAATTTGTATTATTTGAGCAAATTGCTATTGCATATTTTATGCATTTATCTAATTGGAATTTAATTACCAGTATTAATTATCTAAAAAAAACTATTAATAAACATTTTGCTAGACATATTGAAAATTATTTTTTAATTCTCAAGTATTTGCTAATTGAAATTACATTAGCTTAAATCCAGTAAAGTATCTTATGATTCTGACTATTATAGAGATTGCTGCTGCATCCGTTTAACTTTGTTGCTTGTTGTTCGCACTAAACAACTGTTTGGTTTTTGATGTGTGTCATTTTGTTAATGTTGCATTGCTGTTACCGACATAAAGGACTGCCCCTAATACGCTCTCTGCTGCTGTTTAATACGTTTACAATGACTATGACTATAATAGCACATTACTCAGTCGAGTTTTTCACTTGACTTGGCCCAGAGGCAATAGAGGCAATAGAGGAGCCCGAGGCGAACTGCAGGCAACCAAGCACTTAACAATTATCACATTTGCGGCCACATTGCAGGCCAAGTCCATAAAAAGCAAAGCTGTCCGACGTCTGCAATTTGACGCTATACGTCTGTCTCACTGGCTGCCTGTCGTTTTTATTTTTTTTTGCTATCGTCTTTTAGTTGGATTTGCTGTGGCAGTGGCAGCTAAACAAGTTTGTTTATTGACTCACCCACTTTGATGAATTTACGCGGCAACATTGACATATTGACACTGCTTAGCATATGCACAACAACAACCACAACAACTAAATAAAAGCCAAAAAGCAACTGCATAAAAAGGAAGACATTAATGTGCCCCCCCACTGTGCAGACAACACCCACTTTGCATTGTGTGAAAGCTGACGGGGCGATGGTTTGGGGCGCTTCGACGCTGACCCCCTGCCCAAAGCGACGTTTTTTAATTTATTTTTTATGCATAGCCGTTAAGTGTAATTGGTCATTTCTGCGTCAATGACAGAGAGAGAAAGAAAGAGAGTGAGAGAGAGAGAAAGAGAGCTAACCAGTCAGCAGTCAGACAACAGACAGTGGCAACTGCAACATTTGATGTGACTGCAACTGCAACTGCTCAGGCAGTAGCAGGGGCTTGGGGCAGCAAAATTACCAGTATTTCCTGTGCCAGCTGGATGGTCTAAGATTGATGATAATCGAGCGTCGTGTGTGTCATGATTGTTGCATTTGCTGCTGGCAATTTGTTGCAAAATGCGATAACCAAAACGCTATCAGCTGACGCAGAAGTAGCAGCAGCTGCACTCGTAACATCAACATCAGGGCACAGTTACTTCCACAATCACATCCTCGTCATAAATGCGAGAGTTACTCACGGCCGGCTGTAAGTGCTCAACTTTTGCCTAGCTCAGCTTGAAGTATTACTGGAGTATGGGGGTGACTGAAGAACGTGCACATGTTTACCGTTCGTTGTGCATTAAATTTAGTTTTCTTGTGGCCGCCGCTAGGCCTAACACTTTGGACACAAAAAACAGAAAAATTACCCCCCGCCAAAAAAAAAACAAAAAAAAACCTTCAGCTCCTTTGGCAGCCAGCAAAACCACCAAGAAAACCACAAACGTGACTCCATTCGGACGGCAGAGACATTGAGTCAGACAATTGCATAATCTTGGCCAGCCAATTGCCAATTGGCAATTGGAATTGCACTTGCAATGCAGCAACGACAACAACTAAAACGACGACGCCAATGTCCATGTCCTGAACATCGCCACACAACGCGCCACACTGGGCTTGGCCCGCAGAGTGGTGGAGTGGTGGTGTGGTGGTGTAGTGGTGGGTGGCTGGCAGTAGGTGCTGAGAGATGCTCGATGATGTCTTGCCACCTTTCACGACTGCTGACTGTTGACTGCTGTCTGCTGGCTTCTTAGCTGGCGATGACTGCAAATCGATGCCATTTGCATGGCAATGATTTGAATTTGTTGTCTTTGACTATTGGCGTGGCTTGTAAAGCATTTGGCACTTTGCTGCCATCATTGTTGTTGTCGTAGTTGTTGATATACCCTCTAACTATGTGACTCGGTCGATTTCACTTCAAACTCTCCTCAAGCTTAAACAGCTTTTTGTATTTTGGCTAGCTTTGTAATTGGGTTAAGCCGAAAAATCTTAGAAAAGGTTGCAATCAATTTTAGTATTTGTTTAAGTATACTTACAAGTAGCAGATAAGAAATATGGAATATGCTCAGCATATACATGCATAAGAAATAATTGTAAATTGAATTTTGTATTTATTTTGAATTTAAAATAGGGCATTAGCTAGTCAAGCTGAGTGGCAATTTTAGTTGTGGTCTTATTGATTTGTGCGCGCGCATTTGTTGCCAAATTGTTTGGAAAATGTGCAGCGCCAAATGTCGTGGCTGTTGATTTTGATAGGAAGTCAAGAGACACAGTTAGGGTCGAGAGTAGGGAGACGAGAGACGAGAGAGTGCAGAGCCTAGAGTCCAGAGACAGAGGCAGTGACACAATCGGAGACAGAGATATACAGCCAGTAGGTGAGACGGTGGCTGACTGCTGAGATGAGGCTGGCCAGCGCTGCTGCTGCTGCTGCTGTTGTTGACGATTATGAAGATGATGATGATGTTGCTGTTTCGGCAACTAACCCTGACCCAGCTCAGCTTCCAAACCCCCTTTCGCTGTGTTGGGCTTTTCTTGAGAATTTCGCTCCGGGTCATTTTCATTTTAATGTAATTTCTTTTAAATTTATTGTTAATGGAAATTTATGCCTGGCTGCAGTTGCTGCAGCTCTATGTGTGTGTGTGTGTGTGTGTGTTTGTATGTGTGTGTACTGAGTATGTTCATGCATGCTGCACGTTTTCTTGATTTGTCATGTTGCAAGTTAAATGCTAATGGCACCTTTTTTGATTCCTATTCTAGGAAGTCTGCCCCAGTCAAGAAGCAATTGATGATCTGTTGCCCGGCTGTGTCTGCCACAAATTGGCTCTTGTTTTACACACAACGAGCCCCAAAAGCCAAAAAAAAAAAAGCAAAAACAAAAACCACTCAAACAAACCTTTTAAGTTGTGGTCATGTGATCGCCGCAAACGAGATGTGGGTTAAGTCTTTTGCAGATATTGTACTTGTACATGCATTCACCGAAATACTTTAAGGTTCGCGATTCGCCACGATTCCCACACGCCAAAACGACGTCGTAAAAATTGTGTCAAATAAATCGTAATCAGCGGCATTTGATATAGTCCGTCTGTGATGCGTTGCCCATCCTATCGTTGCCATTGAGTTGTAAAAGTTCAATAAAAATGCCTTTCTGCTGGCAATTAATGTTGCGCGCTCCATGTGCCAAATCAAAAGACTGAGGCGACAAACTTGCGTGGCTAGCAGACATTGACAACAAGCTGGCAAAACGCACTATGGACAAAAATGTCAAATTTTCAGACACATATTTTTCAGTTTTATATTTTATAAATCAAAAAGGCATTGACCGCTGCCCAGGCTCAACTTTTTATACCCTTGATTGGCATCACAATCTTGATAAAACTTGGCATAAATCAGTCCTTTTGCGGAAGGCAGTAAGTAGGGCGGAGATAAGCGAACCATGTAAGTCGCTGCCTACTATCAAAATTTCATCTAAAAAAACACTTTTTGATAGAAAAAGTATTCGTTTTATCTATGGTGCAGCGCTTGAACGCAAGGGCCGGACGCGTTTCGTTTCAATTATTGTCACGAGGTGGAGGAGCCAAGGAGCAGCAGGGGAGAAGGCAACAGATAGACAACATTTCCTGCTGTGCTGCAAAAATAGTTTGCTAGAAATACGACAATGTGCAGCTGTTGTTGTTGTTGTTGTTGTTATTGTTGCAGCTCCATGGCTCTATTAAGTGGTCAACACGGCTGCACGTGGGCGTGTCGGCTGCTCTGGCTCTGAGAATTCTGTTTCAGTTCTAGTTCCATTTCCATTTCCATTTGCTGGTAGAAATCAATGGGGGATTGTCGTGTCTGCGCTTCATTTGGAACGTCATCAGGCACTTAATCGTCTGGCGTATCTGTGATGCTTTTATTTGTTTTTTATTTCTCGGTGCCGCGGAAGTACTTAGTTTGGTAGACGGCTCTCCACCGCTCCCCCCTTTCACATCTACTAATTGTCTTAGGCGCCGATTGCATTACGCCCACCTTGACGGAGGTGCTTGAGTTACTACCTGTGGCAAGTGAAAATGTAGCAGAGTGAAGATGTTGAAATACAAGTAGCTGCCGCTTCTTAATTGCCATGCCATTTCTATTTCCTAGTTTATTGTTTCTGCTGCTGTTCTCATTGTCGAGTTTCACTCTCTTGTACGTGAGCTAATTAAAACCAAATTTAATAACATTTTCTCTCTCTTATTATCGAGCTTAATAGTGCTGCAATTACTGGCATGGGTTGCCGCAATAATTTGCAGATAGACAAATTAAGTTTAGTACGCTGTATATAAGGTTTTGATAAATGCTCGTTACAAACATGTTTTTTGTGCATTAATTACCAATCAAATGTTACACCTGAACACCTTCACTTGCTTTCTATACAAGCCAAGATTAATTTAAAAGTGACTTACAGCAAGTCTAATTTAGTTCGACAGCCTATTTAACTCAGCTTAATTTGACTTATGAATAAGTATTCACTCATATTTCATTTGCTATTTATAATATTAATGTTAGATCGTAAAATCTACCTGCAAAGAGTAGGAAATAATTAAAGTACAGGCTACCAATTTAAAATCCACTAAACATGACTTTAAAATGGCAATAAAAGGAGCTCTTTCAAGAATTCTATAATTTATCTGGCGGCTCTCTGACTCTGTATTTATCCCAACCTAGACTCAGTCTTTTCAATGCGCCGACTTATAAAGAATTGTGAAGTTGGTTTTTGGTTTTTTTTTATTTTATTGTTTTCTGGTTTGTTTTGTGTGCTCTTTGTTCTGCTTTATGCTTGAATTCGTTTCTACATACAACACACATTTAATTGGCGTCATTTCTGATGAAATTGATGGTACACAGTACGTACATCTGTTGCTAGAATTAAGGCGATATTAAGTACTTAAGCAAATTATTCAAATTACTTGGCAATGCAGTGCTGATCAGCCCCACAATAACTTCAATTCAATGACCGCCAGCATTTAAGCTGATCACTTTGCGCACTTTTGCAATCCCCTACATAATACGATTTTGATTACTGGCCTGCTGCTGCGTTCAAGTTGCTGCAGATGCATCCAGCATCCAGTATCAGCATCAGAATTATGCCAACGCGAATACCTAACACTCCAGCCCAAACTAAACCAAAGCACTGTGTGAGTGTGTCTCGAAAGCAACTCACAAACTGACGAACTGACAGGCTGACCGGCTTCAGTTTTGGCTTTGCCTGGACTTGAATTTACTCTCTGGGCTAATGCCAGGTTTTTGCTTTTTTTCGTCTACTGCCTGGCCAGAGCCAGCGGGGAGCACAATGCACACATACATATGTATGTACTTTAAAGTAGAGATTGACTCGACTGTTAGATGCCCTGCAGAAGAAGAAGAAACAAAACAGTTTTAATTTTACAGCATCACGCTGAAGCAAGCTCGATAAACTTTGTTGTAATTTGGCTGCTGGGTATCAAAAGTCGCCCTGCAGCTTTAATAAGAGTGGCAATAAAAACGAAAGACTTAGGCAACGAACGCGTTCCACTTCCATAGTAATTATACGGCAATTGTTTAGTGTTGCGCCGATCGCTCAGCATTTAACTCTCTCCGTCTATATGCCTGCTGAGCTCGTCAATGTTCATGTTGGACATTGGAGGCGTTGCTGGCTGTGTGGTTCGCTTTTGCTTAGCCCGTTTACACCACGGCGACGACATGCTAGCCCACTTTCAGTGGAAAATAACGATATACATTATATATAGTGCATATAGTTTATTTAATAACTTGAATTGCAGTAATTTAATATCCATTTTTGAAATGTTCTCAAAAACGTTTTTTTGCAGGCGCACACAAGGTGCACTGCTCCGAGGATCAGATGCGTGTGGACATTGGCCTGCCGGTGGAGGCGAGTGGCGACGCTGCCGCTGCCGCTGATCGTCCGCAGATCTACTTGGAGGGTCTCAAGGGCTATCCGGATGTGCGCTGTCAGCCCGAAATCAATGGGGCTCTCGCTGTCTTTCGTCTATCGCTTAGCGATTTTTACGAGTGCGGCGTGACGCGAATGGTCAACCAGCTAACGGTAGGTAGCCCACATGGAGTAAATAGTGTGTAGTAATAAACCCAAATCCCCCCACGTCTGTCACCGCAGGGCAAAAAGGTGTATTACCATAAAATCATCATCGAATCGGCCAGCAGCAAGGAGATTGTCAGCGTCAAATGCATTACGACAAGCGGTCCGGTTTATAATGTCATGATGAATGGCACAAATGCAGAACGCGAGCAGACGCGCGTCGTTCTCCAGGAGCAGCAGCAGCAACAGCAACATCATGGCATCGTCAGACGCGATGTGTTGCCGGCGGGCTTCCAGGAACCTGAGTAAGTTTTCGCCTCTTTTAATTGCCCCATCAAAATGCAACGTCCTCAAATTGCATCTATGCATATTTTTATGCGCAATCTATGCAAACTTTATGGCTTAGTAAATGCCCACCACTGCCCAGTCCCAGTTGCCTCACAATCCTCCACTGCTAGCCTGCTTTGTGGCCATAAATCAAATAGATGCTCGGACCAGCCATTACCAGTCGGTAATTAGCCGTCAAATAGATGCCCCTACTGTCAATTTAATTGCGGGGCGTGTCCCCAACCAGCCAGTCATATGATGATATAGGGCGCATTACAATGTTTATTTTATTTTTTGCTTAATACTCTAATCTAAGCAAAGGGATACGGCTATGTATGCAGACAAAGTAATACTATTAACTGTCACGCCCAGTGGGCGGATAAATAACTTAACTACATATACTTGTATATATAAGTCTATATATTTGCAATGTTTCACATTCGTTGAATACAGTTTAATAAAATTGTAAGGCCCACCTATATCAATATCTCTTACATCTTAAGAGTTAGAGTGTTTTAGATTTGTTAGGTAGATAGTAGATTTGAGTTGATCTAATCATTAAATACGATTATTTCACTATTCATTAAATTCACTAACCGTTTAATCAAAAACGCTCTACTAATTGTTAGCTTGAAGTATATTGCAGTCATTTATACCTATCATCATTCTTACGTTGTTTATTATATGGGTGTTCTCGCTCTTTTCAACCTTCAGAGATCTGGAGATAACCACCTCGTTGACAAAACGGGCACCGGAGCCTCGTCTGTCAATTGGCGTTAGCCAGGATGGCCAGAAGTTTACCAGAGACTTAACCGTCAAGTCGGTAGGTTATGATGCCCTCAATGCTTATATTATAATTCGTTTCTATTATTTTTGATTGTTCTGATTTGATCTAATGGACTCATGATTTCTTGCAGGGCACACCGCTGACCATGGAAATCAATTTGGATGAGGATTCGGCGCCAGTGTATGGCTTGGGCGTCAATTACCTGGATGTTACAGACACGCACACCTCTTCAGAGACTCTAATCTTCAAGGGGTGCGTGCATTCTTCATGACCAATTATTTACCAACCTATTGGATTCTTAATATATAGGTTCCTTAACGATGTGATTTCCTTTTTTCAGCTGCACTGTAGATCCGTATCTATTTGAGAACTTCAACACCATTGATGGCGATATACTGAGCGCCAAATTCAAGGCTTTCAAGTTTCCCGACTCCTCCTATGTCCAGTTCCGGGCCACAGTCAATGTCTGTCTGGACAGATGCCTTGGCACACAGTGCTCTAACAATCAGGTCGGCTATGGCAGACGCAAGCGTGAGATTAGCGCCGCGAATAAGGTCTATGAGATATCGCTAGCCATGTTCCTGCAAGTGAACGATATTGAAGGCGTCAACAAGAGTAAGTTTTTCTCAGTGCAACTAAAATCTTGCAGATTCACGTCAAAAAATGATTAATTAATATTTAGTAAAATCATATTTTAGTATGTATTTAAATATTAATTGATAAATTTCTTTAGATGAGGTGCTGCAGCTGGAGGAGAAGCTGCGCGAACTTAAGCTGGCCAATCAGCGACTGGCGCGCAACAGTCGCGGCAACTTTGCGGAGCTGAGCCGCAGCATGGAGCAAACGCCCGCCAGCAGCGCTGTGCCAGCCTTTGTGGTGGATGAACGGGAGCTGGGACAGCTGAGTTCAGGAGCAATCAACCTGGTCTTCAGCAGCCACTGGCTCGGATTAATTAGTGCGCTGTGTTGGCGCCTAATGTAAATAGTCGGAACGAATTGGCAATTGTAAATCTCAAACGAAAGGCGTGCAGGATGTTAATCAAGTTGGAGCTGCGTGTGTGTATGGCAATAAAGAAAAGAAAAAAAGAAATAACAAGAACAATAAAAAAATATGTACTACCTACTACTAATACTTATACTTATGTAACTGCCATTTATAAAACGTAATTACATTTAATATTAATGCGAGTAGTTTTCAGCTGCAGATAGCTGCCCCACAATGCCAGCTCTAATGACAAGGAACAAAACCACAACAAGAACAACAAACACAGTGATTCTTATAAACATTTCGATAACATGATAAATTGGTCTTATGCATAAGCACCTACTAGTCTTCTAAGTTTAACTGCTAAGCTAATTTAATTAATGACTAAAACTAAATGAATTAATAAAATTAAAACAATCTAATTGAACTGATTTTATGTGAACACAAGTAAATAACAAAAAAAAACACAACTTTGACTACCGCGCGAAATTTGTAGGGCTGCACAGTAACGTAGTGTGACCAGATCATTTGGAATAATAAATTACCACAGAGTTGAACAATGTTAACGCTTGCTTAACAGCACCATTTTGAGCTACAATAATCACAGTGTCGAAATGGACAGCTGACTATAAATGTGTGACCAGCAAACGAACTTTCAGAAAATACCACATTTTAAACACACAAACAAAAGCAGTTTTACAATTAAGAGAAGCAAGCAACGTGTTCATTTTTTTATTTGCTGTTCGCATTTGAGAAACAAATTGCCAAGCTGGCACAGCGCTTCTTACTTACTTACAAGCGCTGGTGCGTAACGCCAGATCCATTGATGATGAATGTAGCGGCCAAGCAGAAACAACATTAGTGCTTCCTCCCCCCACTTCTTTTACCCCTTGATGCTAATGCGGTGCGACAACTATAATATCATTGCTAAACTGAGCCGCTGCACGGGCTGTTCTTGTTGTTGTTGTTGTTGTCACGAACAGCAAATAGAGCAACAACAACAAAAACATAGCAAACAAAGCTTTCACTCCCACCGATTAAAACAGCTCGCAATACATGAGCGCACCTGGCGCTTCAACAATCACAAACAACCATTTCAATTGCTACTCGGACGACGACGAGCTATCAAGCAGATGCCTCACTAGAACCAGCAATCAGCTGGAAAGAGAGTGAGTCAGTGAATACGTGCACGTTAAACAATAAGCCGCAAAACCGTTGCCCAACCACCCACCTAAGAATAATACAAGTAGACATCACCGGAAAGCAAAATGCGTTCACGCAAGGTGCAATTTCTGGTGATCATCTTCCTTATTATGTGGTCCTTCATCACCTACTATATACTGCTGCGGAATAGTAATGCCAACGACATGACAATGCAACAGCAGAAGCAAGTGATGCGACTCTTTCCAGAAGCCGTGAGGGAGGATACGAAAAGCTTGAAGCTGGCGCGCACTCTCGTTGAATTTCTGAAATTCAAGTATGCGGATGATCAGGATCAACAGACGACAACAACGCCAAAGATAAGCATCGTTGCCGCTGAGATCTCAAATGAGCTGCCCGAGCAGCCGCTTAACAAAGTGATTCCAACAACACCTGCGCAAATACCAAATAAAACATATCTGGCAAATGGTGAGCCCGTCATACCCATTCTGGTCTTTGCCTGCAATCGTATCTCGGTCGAAAAGTGCCTGGACAATCTCGTTGAATATCGTCCCAGCATCGAACAATTCCCCATCATTGTCTCACAGGTGAGAGAGTGTTGTGTAAACTGAAACTAATATTTATATATAAATTTATAATAATATTTATTTTCATATTACAGGATTGCGGCGATGAGCGGACAAAGCAGGTCATTCAGTCGTTTGGCAGCCAAGTGACGCTCATCGAGCAGCCCGACTTGAGCGAAATCTTTGTGCTGCCCAAGGAGAAGAAGTTCAAGGGATATTACAAAATAGCCCGACATTATGGATGGGCGTTGAACACCACGTTTCAGGTTGGTTTCGATTTCGTTGTCATTGTTGAGGATGATTTGAATGTGGCGCCCGATTTCTTTGAGTACTTTCTGGGCACACACAAGCTGCTCAAGCAGGATTCGAGTCTGTGGTGCGTTTCCGCTTGGAATGACAATGGCAAGGCGAACGTTGTGGACACAGCCAGCCCAGAGCTGCTCTATCGCACCGATTTCTTTCCCGGCCTCGGCTGGATGCTGACCAAGGAACTGTGGGCCGAGCTGTCCGTCAAGTGGCCCAAGTCGTAAGAAATAAAATGAATTTAATTGAAATTCAATTATGAAATACATCTTTTTGAATTTTCAGTTTCTGGGATGATTGGATACGGCATCCGGAGCAACGAAAGGATCGTGTTTGTATTAGACCAGAAATATCAAGAACGCGTACTTTTGGAAAAATTGGCGTGTCCAAGTAAGCCTTTAAAGCATTTATTCAGACAAATGAAAATTTATGTAAGCTATTTTTTCTCATTTTTAGCGGTTTGTTTTTCGATAAGTATTTGAAACACATTAAGCTCAGCGAGGACTTTGTGCAATTCAGTAAAATCAATACAAGCTATTTATTAAAAGTGCGTACAGATTTTCGCTCTTCAATTCTGGATCAACTGGTTAATTATGTCTTCTTATAGGATAATTACGATAAGACCTTTTTGAAGCAAATTTATGTGCTTCCGCTGGTCACGTTTGAGGAGCTGCGTCGCAATCTTATTGCCATAGAGGGACCAGTGCGCATCCAGTACAACACTCGGGACCAGTACAAACGCATTACCCGAATGCTTGGCCTCATGGATGATTTCAAGGTGAGCATTTTTTGGGAAATTCCAACCAGCTGTAAATTTTAATTTATACCATTTATGTTATCTAATCGACAGAGTGGTGTGCCACGCACAGCTTACCACGGCATCGTGTCATTCTACTACAATAAGCGACGTGTACATTTAGCGCCAAGTGCTAACTGGAAGGGCTACGACATTTCATGGAGCTAACATCGCTAGAACTAGTTACTAAATTCAGCTCAACGCAACGTGGAACAGAATCAAAATGTTTGGTTTTTAACTGTTTGCAATACCAAAAAGTAGAACTAGAAGTTTATTTTATTTGTTCATTACGCGTAGTTTAGTTTTAATTGTACAATTGAGACTTTCGCATTCAGTACTTTTCCAATATGAGTGCTGCATGTGAAGTGAGCATCTAGTTACTACAAGTATTGAATTTAATTTGTAATATTTGTGCAACGAAGCCGCTCCAATTGTATGTTATAGTCAAACCCCGATCCTCCTCAGCCAATTGCACTACGTAACTAAAGCAATAGCAACTACAACAACAAAATCAAAAAAACAAGTTTAAAATATTAGATAATATGTATGTATATAGTCACAGAGTAGTATAAATATGTGCGTTCTGGGACTGTTCAATTCTTTAATTGACCCAGAAACCATTTATTGATTTAGTGATGGCATCAATAACCTCAATAACTGTCGGCTCATGATAAAAAATATCTGCATCCACATATTTGAGGGCGTGCTGTCATATAAATATGAGATAGATAAAAAAAAAATGAACAGTCGCAGAACGCACATATTTATACTACTTCAGAGCTGAAGGTGGTGACTCTGTTGCTGTAATATTTTCTGTTGAATGCTAATTACTAATAATACGCGTTAATGTACTGTACAAAATGAAGTTTAGTTTAGTTGTTAAGTTGAATGAACTCCAACTGCAAGATCTATCTCGAAAGTCGAATTAAGTCATTGTGATTTTGATTTATCTAATTGTAATTTGTAAACAGAATTCTGTAATTTGAGAGAGCCAATAACCGACCCACAACATGTAAAATAGCATAGCCATAGTTAATTCTTAAGCATTTTGGAAGACGGGGCACACACTTCCCGTCAGCCAACCCCACCCCGACCCCCCAGTGACACCACTAACCACTAACACACCCACTCAAACCAAATCTCATATGCAATAGGAATGTGTGCCACAGTCGGAATAGTGATAGCTAACTAACCTAACAGACAAACAAACACATACACATACACATGACACCTGCATGACTATATATGTAATTTATATGAGCATATTTTTTGTGTGTGGCATATATAAATATATATAAACATAAACTAACTAAACATAGCTAACTATTTAAATCTACTGCTCAACAGCATCCTCATCCTCGTCCAGTTGCTCGCAGTCAATGTCGCTGCACTCGGACTCTGATTTTGTGGCACGGCGATTGCGTTGCGCATGCGCGAGTCCATCGTGCCCGTAGCCAGCAGAGGATGTGCTGCTGTTAATGTTGCTCACAGCTGGCTGGCCTTTGTGCTGCAGAAAATTGGCATTGGCATCCCCAAAAACGCGCTCCAACTCGGCCAGCCCATTGCTGGCACCCGCCTCCGTTTCCGGTGGCAGCGTCGCGTATTTAAGCTGCAGATAGGCTTCACTGTGTGCGTGTGGCGCCGCATAGTCCATAAAGCTGCTGGGATAAGGCTTGCAGCGAGGCTCGGTGTCGCCAACTGCACCCGGTGGCGGTGGTGGGGCTGGTGTTGGCTTGGCCAGGCCAAAGGGCAGCGCAAAGTTAAGCGGCTGTCCCCGCGAGAGTATTGCATTCCTGGCACTCTCGATCACACTCGAGCCATGCAGCGACGGCATGCCGGCCGCACTCACAGGTGGTGCTCCGTATGGGCGCATAGGCGCAGCGGAACCGCTACCGTTCAACATGATGGACTGAATGGGCGTGGGTCCAGCGGGAGTTTGGCTAAATAGCCAGAGGCGATCGCCAACAACCATGGGACGTGCCAGACCGCCCATGCCCAGCTGGGAGTAGTAGTGCGAGGCGAGGGTTTCCACATCCGAGGTGTACTTGCGCTTCCATTTGGTGCGCCTGTTCTGGAACCAGATCTTTATCTAAACGAGCAGAGCTTTAATACCAGCTAAATATTCGCTGTTTCACTCCTTACCTGCGTTTCGGTTAACTGAAGCTGTTTGGCCAGCGCCGTGCGTTTGGCCACCGATAAATATTTGCCACGCTCGAATTCCGTTTCCAGCGCTTTGATCTGCGCAGCGGAGAAGGCGGTGCGTGGACGCTTCTTGCGATCGTCGTGCGCTGCAATGATGGGAATTCCGATTGGTATGTGTTTCAGTGCTACACATTAATTGCTATCGACGGCTACAGTGCCAAACTATTTGCAGCTAATTCGAATTTGCCAATTGCCAATCTACTAATTGGCAGAGAGGTCGCACTTGCCGCGCCGGCTAGCACCACTTGCGTATTTTTATACGTCCAATTTGAATTGTCAACGGTTCGTCTTGATATGGTCAATGCATTTTGGCATCACATTCACCCAACTGACCGTAAACAAATTGTCATATAAATTTGCCGAGACATTTATTCGGAAAATAAGTTAAGCTACGGTTTGTCAGTCGCGTTGCTTTTGACATTTGCATCATTAGCGGGCGGCGCATTTTTGACGCCCCACAAGCTAATTTCTGATTATGTATTTGTTTGAGGATCGGGCACATGACAGACGTGATCACTCAACCAGTGCATATTAGTGGATGATGCTTTTTATGAGTGCGTAAACAATCAATCATTTACTTTGTCCTAAAGCTAACTGTTGTGACAAAACTACACATAGACCTGCTCATAGATCTTACATGTGAATTATTAAGAGATATAAATGTGAGGCGATTTTGGAACGTACAGCTTTCACAGTAATTACTTTATCCTATTGTTTTTAATAGCTTTTCATTTCTTAAAATTATATTATAATTGTATTATATACGCATTCCCAATTCTGATATTTCGAGTTTGCAACTACTGTATCATCAAAAAGATATTGTATTTACACAATTGAAAGAATAAAGATCTAGAATTAATATTGAGAACTGAGCCCTAAAAAAAGGTAGATCGTTAGTTGATTTACGGGTTTTGGGTATTCAAATAGTGAATCTTACTCAGTAACATTAGATTTATAAAGATTTAGATTAGATTGGATTATAATTGATTTTCGAACTACTCATATCCTGACGAGTATTACTTATATCTTCACCAAAAATATCATTTGTATCAAAATCAGATTATCGGCTATAGTTATAAGCCAAGAATCTAAGATTAAAAGCGAGTTAACTACTATGTCCATCGGCTAACAAGATCCACACACGCATATTTTACTAAAAATGTTATAAATGGATCTAAATCCTCAACACGATAAAGATTCTGGTATTCTCTCATTAATTAGGTTTGAAGAGCTATAGGCTAAGAAGGGAGCTCAATAAATATAATAGATCGCAGTGTATAAAACCTGCCAATAACAATAATATATATCCATGGAATACATATTCCCATTGTACAGTTGTCTGAATGACTGGGTAACTTAGACAGTTAATTTGTCGAATACAATTTGAATTTAATTCGATAAGTTAACTGTCTAAGTTTTCCAGAACATTTAGCGAACTATTTTATCTTTACTTTTATCAAATACGTTTGCCAAAATTCAATGCAGACACTCTCACAATATTTCAAAGTGAATATTATACGCACCACTGCCGTCATCCGACGCAAGTTCTGTATCACTTTTGCCATCCTCGAGGTTGTCATCCAGACAGCTGGATGTCGCCGGACTGGAAACCCGCGAAACACCATCAACATGACTTAACTGCGATTGAGGATCATGTATCACTTGAAAGTTGGTAGCTTGATCGACATAGTTGCTGGGATTGTGTGGCTCGGGCTTGGCCAGAATCTGTTCGATGGAGAAACTGTGCTGATGCCGACGCACCACAGATTGGGCATTCATTTTTCTTTTACAGCGGATCGGAGAACCGAAGCCGGAACCAGACACAACAGCGCACGGCGACTTGTTTCGAAAAACTAATTTGAATTCGAATAAGTAACAGATCCTGCGTGTTAAACACCACACAGATCTCAGACGTGGGCGTGGTCTGGCCATATAGCGCACTCTTTCCAATCGCCCTAAGTGTGCCTATGCATTGGAAGGAAATGGATGGAGTGCCTCAAGACGATGCTGCTCTTTCCGAATGCCACCCATATGTTTATTTTTAAAACATGTGTGAAATTGTCGCAGCCTCTTCGTTTGCGGTGGGCGTGTTTTCTTGCATTTGTATTTGTGTCTGGTATTTGTTTTTTTCGATTCGTATGATCGCTGTGATTAAAAGTCATAATTTTTGGCTAATTGTTTACAAGTAGCGGTATTTAATATTTCAATGGCTTGCTAAATATATTTAATAAATTTGCCAACCTAATTTATTCGCATATGCGGACATTCCTATAATATATGGGCCATATATCATTTGGGGCGTACTGTGAATATTAATGGCTGAAAGATAAATTTACTCAATTTTATGGCTTATTTTTTATAGTCAAACATTGTTCGCTCTGATCACAGAGTTAATTATGTTACTGATACAATAATAATAATAATACAATAAATTCGACTCAAGTTTCGTATACAAAATTCGATATTGAATTAACAATTATATAAAAAAAATCGTACGTAAATTTCTGGCTGTTAAAAATCGAATAAAAATCTGAAATATGTAATTAAAAAAAAATAGAATACAAATTTAAATTCGGTAAATTTATCAGCAATACGTTAAAAGTGCATTGGAAAATTATAAGCCGCCATTGTAAATTTTGCTATTTTCTATGTAAATTTATTACAAGTCAGTTTATTAAATGCCATTTGGCTGCCACACTTTTCGTGTAAAGAAGATTTTTTTGCTGCTTCCCTTGGTGCCTATGGCTATGGGGCCAACTTAGAGGAACGTGTAAAACGTTCATTAATTTCAAATTATTAACACATAATTCAGTCGAAAGGGATGGCAACAGTGGGCAGCGACTGGTAGACTGGGACAGTGGGAGAGGGAGAGAACCATGAGAGATTGCCGTTGGGCTGAGGATAGTTTTCAATTGGCTGTTCGCCAACAACATTTGGCATACAGGGTGCCATGCAATGCGATAACGTCTTCATTATTCATGCACAATTTGAGCAAAATATGTGAAAGCACGTTAATTAGTCGACGCTGCTGCTAAACTATGGAAATGAGAGGCAGACGCAGAGGCAGGCAGGCGAATACACGGCAGAGGGGTGTGGTGGGACAAGGCGGAGGGAGCAGCTGGGAATGGGGAACATCAGATTGGGGAATGAGAACGGGGCTGGGCCCATCTATTTAGCCAGGCTGGCTGTCAGTTTGATTTAATTTAATGAGCATATTGCTTATGAGCCGCATGCCACATGCCGCATGCCGCCACATTCAAATCAAAATGACAACTTAATTTTCATAATTGCGCTTAATGAATATTCGACTATTGCTTGCCATATTTTAAATTCCGCTGCCACATACATGTATCTGGCAACTTGGCACAGGCATCCCAAATCAATTACCAATTTGCAGACGGCCCACTTGGCCAGTCACAGCGGCAGTCACAGTTGCTATTGGATTGCATAATAAGTTAACCATATCGCATGAACATGAAACCCACATTAGCTTGTAGCTCAATGTTTTTTTTTTTTTGGTTTTGTTTTTTGTGGTCGTCCTCCACTGGCATTTAACATTAAATGGAGCACAACGGTGTCACACAAAAAATTTAATTAATACGAATGTATGCATCTTCATTATAAATCATCACTTCTCAAGTGTTTGTCAGGCGCACGCAACATAAATCACAGCTCAACTCCGACTACGACTCCCGACTACGGCTCCGTCTACTCCTCCGTCCCTTCGTCTCCCGATTCCGACTCCGGCTCGAGGACGCGTGTATCACTCGCTGGTTTTTCTTTGTCCCTTTTTTTTTTGTATGTTTTGTCGACTAATGATGCATTCAAGATTCAGGCGAGTGTCGGTGTCTAGTAGGCACCGCCACGCAATCCCCAAGTGTCCCGAGACTCAACATCTGTCCGAAAGAGAGACACTCCCACGCCATTGCTCGTGTATTTTGGGTTTCCGATTACGTCAAAGGTGAAGCTGAATGCTAAACTCCCTCTCAAGCTGTGGCTGGGCGTGCATTGAACTCTTTCTCGAAATTTTAGCATGATTAATTTGTTGGGCTGTTTGTTTGCCTTGTCGCTAATTTGTGTCAGAAACTAATAGGTCTGCAATACGAGACGGGACAACCAGTCAAAGGGACTTAGCCCTGAAGTGTGATCTGCTCAAATAGCTTGAATCTCTTGTAAAATTACTGTGGTATCCATATAAATGCGAAATATATGTTTAATTATAATTTTAGAATTTATTTTGAATATGAATGATTTAGTTGTGGCAATTTTCCCATCTAATTTTAACTGGAGTCTTAATTTGGAGTTTAAAGTTGTGAGATTCAACTTGTAGCATGCTTTTTACTTGAAGGTAAAATAAATCTTCACTTTATTACAAATCTTAGCTTTTTACGAGTTAAATTTTATGACAAAACAGGCACAAAGACATGGACTCAAGTTCCATCATCCTTTGCAATTAAAAAACTTACCTCATTCGACTGATTCCTCATTAAGCAACGGCTGCATTTCAGTTCATTCATGAAAACTCCCTAAAAACTTCTTCTGCTCCATATATCCACGCCTTATAAGCTGACAGATATAAATAATAATTTAAAAAAAAAAAAAAAACAAAAAAAGATAAGAAATGCATATTAATTTAATGTGTGTGGGGAGTTCTGAGAAACGAGCGCTGAATACGCATAAAAGGCGTCATTTATGTATGTTTTGTACAAGCAGACAAAACTCATAAATTACAACCAATTATCAAATTAGATATTTACAAAACATGCAGTTTAAATCAACGTTTTTTATGTTCGGCTCGAGGAGAAAGAGAGAGAGAGAGAGAGGGAGTTGTGGGAGTAGGAATCAAATTTTATGAGGTAATTGTGTTTGTCTATTTATAGACACAAAAACTAAATCAAAACGCCGACTGCATAATCAATTTTGGGTAATCATGTGCTGATGGCGGCAATTAAAGTTGCACGTTGCACGCCGCACGTTTGTTTGCGAGTAGCAATTGGAAAAATTAGCAGACAATGCACAACTGACAGCACTGAGCAATTAATTTGGTGTAATTACTCAGTAGACGACAGTCGACAAGACACTCTTCACTTCAGATGTGGTGGAGTTGGGTGTAGGTAGTGGGCCGAGGGTGCCACGTTGGAAAAACTATGCCTCGCACTTGATGCAAGTTGAGTTGTTGTGTTGCCACCTCAACGCATCGATGAAGATTTGTATGCATCGAGCCACATTTTGCTTAATTTCTTTGACTTTTAGCTACAATTGCGGCGGCATTTTAATGAGCTGCAACCAAAATTCCCCCTGAAGTGGCGGCAAATTGCGCCCTAACCAAGGGTTAAAGAAATGTTGTTGCTGCTACTGCTGCTACTGCTGCTGCTGCTGTTGTCTGGGGTCTAGCTGTTGCATGCTAATTGGCCTGGTGCATGCTGGTTGTGTTGTTGTTCTGCGATATCAAACAGTTTTACGCACAAATTGAAACTGATAATTGTCGCCGGGGCCTGATTTATGGTATTAAGTGATGAGCATATGTTTTAATTAATTTCCAAGAAAGTGTTTTGGCAACTGCCATTTAAGCAGACAGCGCCTGTCGACTTTTCAACTAGCTCTTGCACTTGTTGCATTGAGTAGCTTAATTGAACACGCCACACGTTTGCCCAAAATCACATAATCCATGCTGCAGCTTATTGTATTGCCAGCAGAGACATAATTTGATGTCTTTAGAAATTATGATAAATGTCTTAGAAAACATGAGCTGCCCCTAAGACCACAACAACAACAACAACAAGAACATGTCACACATCTGCATGACATTTTTGTGTTTGGGAAACAACACAAAAGTCATTTGGGAACGTGCGTGACTTAGGCGCCCCACATCCTCCAGCGGTGCCGCCAGCATTTGAGTGAGATTAATGCGGTGAGGAAAATCATAAATTAATTAGAAGTGGAACTAGCTGCTTTAGAAAAATGATATACATCTCTCACTTGCACTCACATACTCGGTCACTCTCTGCTTGTCTGTGGTTGCAGCTCATTCACTCGAGGCAGACACTTATTAGTGACATTTAGTGGCAATTTATTGTGAAAAGTGTTTGTACGCAGGGGCAGGCAGCAGTGGATAGTGAATCCCTCTTTCTCTCTCATAACTTACAGGTGTTGTCACAGTAATGCTTAATTAGCTTTTATTATTAGCTACGATGTGGCAACTAAATGCGAATGCTATCAACTACAAAGCGAACGGCTGCCTTCAGCCCAAAACCATAAACATAAAATGTTTCCTCATTCCCGTTTCAACTATTTCCTGTTCCCCTTAATTGTTGCCGTTGTTGTGGCTGTTGGCGCCTATTGCTCGCGCTTAGGCGCAATTAGCGAACGCCTTCAGGCGCCAGATAGAAAATATACATGTCGACTATGGCATGTGTAGGTGACTGTCTGGCAAACTGCGACTGGGACTGGAACGGGGACTGGGCCAGGAGCGCTAGTTGTGGCTGTAGCCTGGTTGGGGCATTTGTGGCATTCGCATTCCAAATTGTCGTCAGACTGTCGCGACTGTTGCATCCTGCCATTAGCTGAACTGCCTGGCAAAAGGAATGTTGTCCTGTCAGAATTTACATTCTGAAATCATAGAAAGACTTCGCTTATACTACTCACACTCTTTGCTTATTAAATATATCAATTCAATGCCCTAAATGAATAGCACGGCCCGATCGATCTCTTAAGGAGGTCGTCAGAAATATAGCCTTATAATGAATAAATATTATATATATAATATAATATCAATGAGTTCCTTTTTGTACTCTGACTACATTCCTTGCATTATTTATGAAACGTTGCCTACTTTTAGGCTGCATCAGTAAAAATCTTTCGTAATGATTTTAAAAATGTATTATAGTAAGTCAGCCCAAGTGTATGCTAAGGTTCCTTTGGCAAGAGAGTTTATTTGGTTAAGATAAAAAATAATATGACATTTAGAAGTAAATATGATTAATTAATAATATTACGTCCTATGAAGCATATTTTCTAGTTGTTCTTATTGATAAAGCCGTGCTGATGAATACGTCTTTCTTTTTTGAAAAACTATAAGAGCAGCTAACGATTAATTGAATTTTTATATTTTATTTGGCACTCAGTCAAACGATGTTATTTGGAGCATTCATTGGTAAATGACTGGAATATGCAAATATTTACTAGTAGTATAGCTCACATTAATGTGCAAATCCCAATTTATTCATTTTATGAGTGTGCTATAATTCTTGATTTATATTATTTTTATTTGACTATAGCCAAGAGAGAACGTGTTGAGGTCAGTCCGACACAACGATTGCTTATGCAATTGTGATTGAAATAATGGCATATGCACAGTGGCTGCAAATAAGTTGTTGTGCGGAAATTTCTACGCACATTTGTTTACAAGCAGGTTTGCATTGTTATTCCTAACTATTGATCTTGAAGATAAATGAAAAACCCTCGCTGATGACAAGCCGAAACATAAAAGGCGCAACCTTTGTCGGGTGCCGGAAGTGAATATACATATACACATATGCATAAGTATAAATGTATGTATATGGCGCATAAGGCGCGTGATCAGTTGCCGTCATCATAGACCAATTTCTCATTGGCTATCGTCGAGTGGCTCAAAAGGCCTTTTGCGTAGACTGCGTTGAATGACGGTCAAGGTTGTTGCACAGCAGCACTTGCCACACGGCACGTTCGACGCACTGCCAACGGCGCAAGCAAGATGAGTTTCATTGAATTTTGCGAACGCTTTGAGAACATTTTTAGCCGCCTCAAGGATAACACGCACAGTGTGCCAAAAGCGAGACGCATGTCAAGGTCAACGCCAAGATTCGCCACAAGTGGCAACAACTGAACAACTCAATTTGGCTGCTATGACAGCTAATCACCGATAGCAGTTCAATGCACATCGAACCCAGTCACGGTTCGACGGGTTATGTCATCGACAATCCGAGCAGACTTATCAGTTCAGTTTAACTTCACTTTATCTACACTCTCTTTTAACGTTTAATTTACACTGTCAATAAATTAAACCTGGAATGTGTGGTTCATTAAATTATTTTTGGCATGAACCCTGATTTCAAATCTGTTCTGAACAATGCGACATTTGATTGCTCATTTTTTTTGCAATTTGCTTTCATTTTCGAATGTTTTTGCTGTTCCTGCTTGAAAATGCAATTAGCATAAATTTCGTTAAGCTGCTAAATTTAGCGATTACACTTAAATGTGCATTAGCCGGAAGTTATATGCCTTTTCTATATACATATGTGTGTGGACGTATGTATATCATATAACTCAGATCTTCAATTAGCTCCTGTCTGCCCCAAGCTGCAGCTACCAAATTGCATGAGGGGCCCCACCTGGCAGATTAAACCACATTAAAGTTATGCAAGCGGACACGCACAGCTTTCCTGTAGATACACACACACACACACACTCGAATATAGCTTACCTATATGTAGATGCATTCATAGTAATTTGTAGCCATGAAGCTGGAGCACAGCAGCTCCTTTGCCCACGCCTTGAGAAATGTGCGACAATTAGTTCAGCGCTAAAAAAAAACCAGTTTTGATTTGATTTTTTTTTTTTGCCCTGTTTGCTGTTTGCGCTTGTGGCCACAACGCTCTGGCTTTTTTGTGGAGTGGGCGGCGCAATGCGTGCACAATACAAAAAGAAGGAAAAATACTGGCAAAATATTGAAATATTTTAATAATAAAAAGACAGAAAAAACAAAGAGAAACACGCGAATACCTTGGAACCACAAAAAAATCGCACACGCACGGCCAGCGATTAAGATACCGATTGCTAGAGTATAAGTACTTCAACTGCAGCTTAAACAAAAAAAATCCAAACAACAACAAAAAAGCAATATAACCGCAAGCAAATACCAATAGCTGGGCAACAATGTTAACGGCCGCTTTATGAACAATTACGATCGTCTGAGCTGCGGGCGGGCGTCGAATCGATGGGGTGGGTGGGGGAGGAGAGCGGGGTGCTGAAACTTGGACTTGGAGTTGCATGCGTCACGCGTCCGATTGTTTGGCATGGCTCGTGTGTCACTTCACAAATTATTATTAAAGTCATAAATGCGCATTTGCGAATCGATAATCAAATTCGAATTGAAACTGAAATTTTTCAGCAAACTTTGCTTTCACATCGAGTTTGTCTGTGTTGGTAACTGTGTTGGCCTAGTTACCTTCGAACGGTTCTCGAGTGGTAAATGCTTGAATTGCTTTCGATTCGCCAGTTGCGTAATCTTTCACACAGACCATGAGTTGGCGAATTTGTGGGACAGATTTTGAGTTGGTAACAGCCTTGTGCCTGACGTCTCTTTTTTTGTGGCTCTTTTCAAGTTCAGCCAGCCTTTATGAACATAACAATAACGAAAAAACTTTGTTTAATAATATGCACATATATATATATTTGCAATGCATTACAATTGGTTTTACAATTAGCATTTAGGCAGGTAATAAGTATAATTGGATATATAGTATACAGATATATGTGGATTTATGTAATAGTTATTTTAATTGGCACCTAAATAAACACATAAATTATAATTTATGTTTGCACAAAAGAAAATTAAAAGCTAAAAATGAAAAATATTTTTATTCTCTCCTGTATTAAACCGTTTTGCTGTTTCCTCGCAAGGACAACCAAGTTTCTTAATCATTAAACTAGCTAAAAATAATGTAAAAAAAAACATAAGAAAAATAAAAAAGAATACAAATAAAAATGAAAAAATTAGTTATTATTTATAGAAGACAATGTGGCATTTCTGTTTAATCTACAAACCTGAGAATCTAATTAAGTTGCATATTCTTTTTGCAATTACTTTGCAGATGTAACTGTAAACTTATTTTATCGTTTAACTTCTTACCATTTGGGAAATAACCTTGCTGGTTTTTTGTTGATGGCATACAACTGATATACACAGTATTGAAATTTGGGAATTTCTTCATCATATTTGCTTTAAAAACATTAACATTAAGACGTTTAAATAACTTAAAAGTATTAATTGATTTTATAAAGTCACTATTTTGGGATCCTAACTTCTTTTTTTTCTAATTTACTATGTTTATTTTTACTTTCCTTAAATTCCGATTGATCCTTTTCCATTGTAGAAGATTTGCGAATTTGAAACTGATTAAACTGAAAAAAACTAAAACTATTTACTGGCAGTGTTGTTTGTTATCTAATATTCCATTGTAAGGGGCTTAAGATCAGGAATAAATAGCCGCACAGTGGGGCAATTGCAAGAGAAATGCCACATTCTCTTCATTCAAAAATTAATTTAGTAAAATTTCTAAGTTAAAAATTCGTTAACTTATTTTCTTACGTCTACAACATTGCTTATGCCTGGCAGGGCTAAGGGGCGTGGGCATAGGCATGGGCGTGGCCTTAGGCGTTGGTGTGGTTCTGGTTCTGGTTGTGGTTTGTGGACAGGTGGACAGAATCACAGAGTACAGCCATTATTTTCACAATTAAAAAAAAAACAAAACAAAATGTTTAACAAAAGTCACCCACTAAAATTAGTTAACAATTCCATTGGACTCATGCCTAGTTGACTGGCGAGATGGTATGGCCAAACTTGCGTGCGCGCTGCCCAAAACCCTTACTGCCATCGGGGCCAATGGGCGTGCGTACCAGACTCTCAGCAGTGCGCTGAGCAAAGGAGCCGGATCGGGAACGCGGCGAACCGTCCAGGAAGCTGCCGGTGCGTGAACGAGGCTGTCCATCATAGTCGCTGCCGGCGCCGCCATGTTTGTAGTTGCTGAGAAAGCTGCCAGTGCGGGATCGTGGCGATCCTTCGAACTCCGAGCCAAACGAGCAGCGGCGATCATAGCCCGAGTCCGTGGAGATGCGACGTCCACCAATATACTGAGCATTATCGTAGGCGGCCAGCTTGCTGCTCAGCTGCTGGAAGTTGTTGGAGTAGCGTCTTGGCCACACCTGATAGCCACCACCACCGCCACCCACCAGCTGATCGGGCTCACGTTCGCGCTCGCTATTTAATTCATTAGAAGGGCGACGATAGAAGCCATTGCCATCGCTAGCATTGGAAAAGGTACGCTCGAACTGCATGGAGCCGTTGGAATAGCGTCTCTCCCCGTTCCCCTGGCAGCTGCCATTTGAGCAGACAGAGCTCTTGCGATATGCCTCCGACTGGCCAAAGTCAGAGACGCGGCGCGAGCACGGGCAGCTGTCCGAGCAGTTGGAGTCGCGACGCTGTGGTGCACCAGTTTCCGAGCAGTTGCTTGCCCGACGCGACATCGAGATAGGCGCTGCATCTGTGCCATAGTTCTGCTCCGAGCAGTTGGACAGGCGACGCTGCAGACTGCTCACCGGCTGCACTGGGTTAGGATTAGCATTGTTGCTGCTGTTGCTGCTTGCGACGACAGCGGCAGGCGGCGTTGAGGGTTCGCCTAAAACAGCTGCCGTGTTGGCCGAGATTGTGGACGTATTGCTGTATCGCCTGGGCGCATAACCGAAAAAACCCACACCAGTTGGCGAATGCTGCTGCTGCTGTTGCTGCTGATGGTGTTGCTCCATGGCAATGCTGCCACGTGGCTGATAGTGCTGATAGCCATGATAGCCATGGTGATGATGTAACTGCTGCTGTTGCTGAAGCTGCTGCTGCTGCTGTTGATAGTAGTTCGGCTGAAAGTCTGAGTTGTTGCGCTTGAGCTTGAAGCGTAGGTCGTGCAACGGCTCATGGCTGGGCAAGCCAGAGAAGCTGCCACCACGTGTCCTCTCACAGTTGGCCTCATTGTAGTAGCGATAGTTCTCCACCATCCGAGCAACTGGCGCTGCCAGCTGAATGACGGCTGCCTTTTTGCCCGTCTTCTTTTTGGGCGCGACCATCTCGAACACCTGAAAGGGACCAGCCAAATGAAGGGCGTCGCGTGCCGACGAAGATTCCAGATACTCAATCAGTGCGCACTCCTTTTGCTGCAGCTCTGGATATTTGTTCATAAACTGACGCACATCCACGGGTATGGCCATGCCTGGTTTGAGAATGCGTATCAAGGCAATCTCGCCACACTTGGAGAACAAATCAGAGACCTTATCAATACAGAGCTTGTCCAGCGGCAGATCGCAAGCGACAATGGTCCGCGATGGCATCGTCTCATCGAAACTGGGCAGCGGCTCCAAGCGACGCACCTTGGTGCCCTGATCGTTAAGCAGTATCTTGGATGACTTGCGACGCACTGCATCGCCGACGACCTTCCACTCGCGGGTGAGCTGGCGGACACGCTTGAAGCTCGACACCAGCTTGAGGCTGACGAAACCCTCCTTGTTGCGGCGCACATGCTTCAGCAGGAAGGCATCCTTCAGTATGCTCTCATTGGAGAAGTAAAATTCTACAGCATCGGCGATCTCCGCTGCAAGCTCATCACTGGGCACAAGCGATGCATCCAGTGTGTCGATCTCATTGACCAGCTCCTCAGTCTGCTCCACTCTTACCTGTGCTGGTTCTCTTACCTCCTCCTGCTCCTCGTCGGGTTTCTTTAGGCTAAGGAACGAGCGATGCACGCGACGCGTTTCCATCACTGGCGAATTAGCTGGCGCCACTGCGGGCGGCGGTGAGGCATCCAAATTGAAATTGGGATGCAAATAAATGTTGTCCATCTGATGCTTACGAAACTTCTCCAGATTGGCCTCACTGAGAGGCACAGCAGCTGACGTGGCCGGTTCAGTTAGGTCAACCAGCTCCGGTTCGTGCATAATATGATTATCCACGGCCAGCGGCTTGAGCTCATCATCCTCCTCGGACTCCTCCGAGTCGCCAATTGACGAACCCATACCCACATCCAATAACTTGTCATCGATAGACGCCAGCGGCGATGTTGGGGAGAGTGGTGGCGCACTGGGACTCGTTGGTGCATCCTCGGATCCGGAGCCAAATTGCGAGTCTAACGATTCAATTTGATGCAGCAGCGCCTGCGCCGACCGTTTGGCATGCAAACGCAGCAGTTTCGATGGCAGCGACGAGGAGATCGGCACAACAGCCTGCGAGCTGCAGCAGGGCAGCTCCTCAAGCTCCTCCAACTCCTCGCTAAGCTGAGTCATTGGTGGCGTTTGCGGTTTCATCACCGGCACTGCGGTTAAAATGGGTGTGCCACTCACGGGGCTGACGAGAAAGGTGTGTCCTTGGTGCACCTTTACCTCGTAGCTGCTTGGATTGCAATTGGCCTGATCCTGTTCGCTCATCTTGGCTGATGCTCTGAGCACTGGGCACTCCAGCAAAAGCGATTGCACAACTTTGTTGTTGATCGAGTTTTAGCTCTAACTCCGTATCTATGTCCGTATCTTCGTATCTGTGTCTATGTATCTCTATTTGTTGCCTGAAGCGCTTGAGCTGCTTGCTGCTTGCTGCTTTTTGTCTGCGGCCAAAATTCACTTTCACTTTCAAGTTCAGCTCCAGCTGCTGTCTGTGCACTTACATTTAGCAGTCAGTGTGTGCATTTACTCAGCGTTCATTGAACGTCAGCTGTTTGCTGTTGTTGTTATTGCTGTTTTCGTTGCTTGGGTTTATTTTGCGTAATTCTGCAGCCTGCTGTTGAACGTGCTTCGAATTCTATCCGCTTATAGTTTTTTTTTTTAAGGTACAATTTTGGGGTGGGGGAAACTGGGGGTTTTGGCTGATTGTTGTTTTCTAGGCCGCGCTTGACACCGACACCATTTGATAGTCGTTAAAAACAGCACCTCAACAATTTTTATTGTTGTTATTGTCTTTTTTGCAGTTGATAAATAAGTTGTTATAAAATTTAAAATTTACATTTGGGTTTTTTATAGCGTTGTTTTTGTACTTGGTTTTTTGTTTCTGTTGTTTTTTGTTTTTTCGTTTTTAATTTGTTGTTATTCCGTTTGTTCAGTTGTTGCCCGTGCGAGTTTCATTTAATTATTTCCGTTTGGCTTGAGAGGGTGTTTGCAAAGTGTTTGTTGTTGTAGTTGTTGTAGTTGTTTACAGTTGTTCGGTCCGTTTTCGTACGCGAGTTCATGCAACGCTGCAACGCGGAGATAGACTGAAATTGCAAATTGATTTGAGGTCGGTTAAATACCCTCTGCTTTCGTTTAATTTTTATTTTTGTTGTATTTACAGCGACTGCCGGTGGCAGCAACGTCAGCAGCGACAGCAGCAGCGACAGCAGCAGCGACAGCAGCTGCGTCGAGCGTTATTGAGCGGTCCAAGTACGCACGAAACAGCCGATAGCAACAAAGGCAACACTGAGAGACAGCGGCGTCGACTGCGCAGCCAGCGGCGACAACTTATTGGCAAGTGAGCAACAGCAACAGAAACAGCAGCACACGAAACTTGTTGCGTTGGCAACAACCACAGCGACAACAACAGCAGCAACAACAACACGAACAACAACATTCGCTCAGTGCATTTGTCAGGCAACTTTGTTGCATTTGGGAATTAAGTGAATTTTATTTCATATAAATTGTTCTGGCAAGATACAGATACACATACAGATACAGATACAGATGCACTGATACACACGCACACTGCGAGGTGCTTCCGATTTATTTATTTTGCAAAATTTAATTTTAATTTATTTTTTTGTGTCTTTTTGCAGCTCGTTTGCATTGAGCAAAGCGAACGATCGCGAAATGTATTGCTCATACGCAGCGTTCGCCGCGACACGAAGCGAAAATTGAGAAAGTGCTTCAGTTAGTTAGTTGTGCCTCTCTCATTGTTGATGTTATTGTTATTGTCGATTTGGCGACCTTGTTGCAACCAATTGCTGTCAAACAAATTGCAACATGCAAGTCCAGCATGTTCAATTTTATCTATGGGGAAGCAGGAAGCGCTACAAAATGACAATTCGCTGAGGGTTAGGAAATGTTTGCGTACTAATGGAGTATGCATCTAATAGATTGTCGTCTACACTGCACTGAACTGCACTGGACTGGACTGGACTGGCCTGGACTGGACTGGAGTGGGCTGGGCGTATGTCTAGAGGAAGTTTTTTCTGAATCTTAATTAAGCTAAAAATAGCATAGGAACTTAATATAATAAATGTGTAAATTTGCTTTAATTTATTGCATAAATTGAATACAAATTTATTATTTAATTTAAATTTAAATTTCTTAATGATAGCATTCAATAAATAAAGCAATAAAATCAATACATACTGCCAAATATAATTTTTTGAATAGCTCAATTCAGTTGTGTATTTAAATATCACTTTTCTTGATTAATGGCTAAATATTTTGAATCTTTTCTCTACACTAATATAAATGTATATTAATATTTTCGACTTTCACAAATGAATTTTTGAGCAAGGTCAGTTAGTTTTTAATAGTTTTACATATGGTCAATTAGAATTTGAATGATGACTGATACGCTGAATAGCCGTTAACTCAAAGCAAGGCAGCAGCTGTCAAAAAAAAAGAAGAAAAATGCATTGCTGAATTACGTCATAAGTCTTGTTGGCTCATAGGTGTAATTTGCAGCGCCAAGTGCAAGTTCAAGACCAATTGCATTAAAAGATGGCTTAAAATTGCGTCATGTGGCAAGTATAAGTGGGTGGCACTATTGCATACTAATCCTTTTAGTGGCTAGCGGGCTAGCATTTATGAAACGTTGTTAATGTTGTTGCATCAGTTCTTGTCTCTGATCAAATTACACAATCTCATATGAGCCTAGGGGCAGCAAGTGCCACAAATATTTGCAATCCAATTATAAATACTTAAGTAATATGCACATACACACGTATGTACATATGTGCAGGTAGACAGAAGTCAATTTTGCTAATCGGGCGTATACTTAATGCGATTTAGACTGCTGCCACTGGTCGATAAGGTCAGTTGGCTGTCCATTAATTGCCAATTGACGACAGGCATTTGCGGCCCATTTGATTTCGAGTAGTCATACAATTTGATTTGCCAACAAGTAAATTATGATTTTTAAAAAATGCAAAAAAACAACAAAAAAAAATGCTGCCAAACAGTGAAACAATAACAACAAATACAATGGTAAAATAACCTTGCGGTAAAAGACATACAACAACAACAACAATAGCAAAAGCGAAAAGATAAAAATTCAAGTATTTTGGCTGGAAAAAAAACAAATGATTTATTTAATACGCAAAAGTAAAAAAGATAATATATTATGATTTTTTTGTAATTTTTTGCTTGTCGCGGCGGCAGCCTCCAAAATCGGAGAAAAAAGGGCGTGTCAATCAAACTGTGCACAGACAGATTAATCTGCAATTTTCGCCAAACAAAGCTAACAGCTTAACCAGGAAATTGGCAAATGTTTGTTGGGGTAGGTCAAAGCTGCTTAAAGCCAAATTTCTGGCCTAGTCAACTTATGGAAAAATATCAATTGGGTCTAAGAGTCAATTTGGCTTTAAGTGCACGCCATTTTTTGCATGGTTGGCCATGTCTGCTGTTGTTCACGCATTTATTTGCTTTTATTGAACGTTTATTTACACTTTGCACACACACACACACACACACACACGCATCGATTATTGTTGTTGCAGTTGTTGCTATGCCTACACTCTTTTATAGTTGTGGCTGTAGCTGAAGGCGACCAGGGTCATCCAGGCGCTGTCGTTGGCGATCTGCTTATGATCAGCATCGGCCAGAGCATTATAATTATTATTACTTATTGCTTTTATTGTTGCTGCTGCTGCTGCTGCTGCTTTACACTCTAATTTTTGCTGTTGTTTGTCCTTCTGTTGACATTTTGCACGCGTTATGCATTATACACAAAATTATGTTTGTTTTTCTTTCTTCTTTTTTTTGGCAGTTGTTCACTTGAGCCTACTCAAAGCGAATCGAATCGAAACGATTTGAATTGAATTGAGGTAGGTGACAGCTGAAGCTGGTTAGCACTTACTTTATAAAATGAAATAAATTGACAAAGATTTTCTGTATTTTGGAAATTCCCAAATGCAGGAAAGTAAACTAACATATTAAGTACCAACAAATTATGATGATTAACAAAGTTAATACCGAGAATCTTAAGATGATTTATATATTTTCGAAAGTACAAAATACCCCCCCAAAAAAAAACTTAACAAATGTGAAAAGGACATCGAACTGCATTATTGTACAGGGTACATGGAAGCAAATCAGTTGTTAAACGAGTTTGATGTGTACAAATATCCCAACTGCATTTTATATCTGAAATTAAATGTTACATGCTGAAACAATACAATCTAAAAGGCCTTAGCTAGTCCACTTTTTAATCAAATATTCTGGATACATATATTTTACATAAGCTCTTGCACCCATTAATATTCCGTGATATGTGATTCACTCAACAGCTCACCGGATTGCATGACAGTTAACGTCGTGAGGTAATGCTCAGGCCCAAAACAGCCACAACAGCAACAACTGACTAACGTAATCACGACAGTGCCCATATAATAATAATAATATTAATGAAACAACGAAAAGTGACGCTGCTCACCTCAAGTTCAATGTTAACAGCCGAGAAACGTGGAAGCACAGTTAATGTTTATGTGGCAGACAAAGGCAAGCCAAAATGTGAAAAATTAAAAAACAATTCAGTTAGTCGAGTTGCAATTTGCGTGCTTTGCAACGGCTTAACTTAAAGTCAAGTTGCCCAATAGCAACAGGGCATTACGCAGTCCTTATCGAGATTATGCGTTTTAAGATGGTTAAATTATTATATGACAGGCGTTGCAATTTGCCAGTTCGCTGGCCTGAAAATTGGGTCATGAGAACATAGTGATTGTTGCATAATCCAGAACCTTTTACGCCTAAAGGGAACACAAAAATGAGCAAACAGGTTCAGTTGAGAGGACCAAGGGCGTTGCAACCTTGAAGCTGAACGCCTTTTGTCTGGCCGTAAGTTTCAATCACCACCTGCATTAAGCGCAACTAAGCTGCTAGGTGGCATCCACTTGAACCGGTTGCTTGACGTTGCAAGTGCCACAGACCGAGCCACAGTTTGAGCTTAAATTCGAGACTAAGTCTCAGTCTGAGACAGTGCCGGCAAACGAGCCCAAGTTTCGGCACTTCATTAATGAAGCTCAGACAACGTCGTTGGCGTCGCCTCGTTGCAACCTTGACAGACCCCGACTGCAAAATTTATTGTATTGTAATCAGAAAGAGCGCTTTCAGGCCCAGGAAGCCGACGACGACGACGACGACGCCGCTGTTGCCGCTGGCGATTGATCTGAGATGTGTGGAACAGGTTGTCTGGCTGTTGTGGCCCCATCTCTGGGGTTGGCTGACTGCAGTTGACCTCCACAATTGGCGTTACATATTTTATTTTATTTTTCGCTGTATATCTGTGCGCATATATTATTTTTTAAGGCACGCTTTTAATTAAAAGTTCGCCGTTCAATTATGTTGAAAAATTGCAAGTGTAACGCCTCGCAATTTACGCTCTCTCTCTCTCTCTCTCTCTCTCTTTCTCTCCATCTCTCTCTGTTGCTCTCGCGGTTTGTGAGTCTCTTAGGCAGCGACAGAATTGGGTTACATATGTCAGGCGGCAGTACCGAGAACAGCCCCATAAAACACGCTTTAGGCCTATGTAGAACTGGGCCCGGCTCGCATTTAAAAGCCAACTGAAAAATTGTTGTGCAATTAAAATCACATTTTGAGCCCGCAAACGATTTGTGAATGGCTCACAGAGACTGACTGACTCCGACTGCGACTGCAACTGCGACTGCAACAGAATCTGGCCACACTCAGTGCGTGCTGGGGCAAGCAACGCACAAACAGCGCCCATATGCATAAGTCGGGGCGTTTGTGTGTGGGTTGGGTCTCGGTATGCGCAAAATGTTATGGCCATAATGAAAGACATGGCAATAATGTAAAGCACATTTCAAGCACTTCAAACCGTTAACATTTATGGGCCGACAGTTTTTTTAAATAAAAGTGTTACCAAATTGCGTAATCCTTAACGCACTCTCATGTGAAGCATGCATGAAGTGGCAAGTGTTGCACATTTGTATTAAGCTTTGATGAATTCACTTTGCTTCTTAAGTGAAAATTATGGCATAATTGACAGTAGAGTGCAGCGTATATGTAAGTCTTGCACAATTTTCCAAAATATATTTGATATGTAAATTAAAATCTTCAATCTTAATTGCATAAATCAAACAGTTTAAATAAATAATTAGGCACTTAATCAGTTATGGTTATTAGGCAGCATGATCGCTTATTTGCAGTTAGGAACTTCATAATTTCTTAATTAGAACTCAATTAAACAAAATATAACTTTAACTGAATTCACATTGAACAATTGTTTATTTGTTTTGTAGCATGTCGCAATTAAGCTATTTAAATTCCAACCGCACGCGACTTTTTTTGTATAAAAACGCAAATTAATGCAACGGAAATAGCTGGAAATGAGCAACAGACAAAAAAAAAGTAACTAAAGGACAAGTTCAATGTAAATGAAACAGAATAAACAAATTGAACACTAAACTAACTTCAGCTGCCAATGAAAGTTGTTTAGCTTAAGGAGTTGAGGAGATTTCATATTATAATGACGTATATTTGTAAAAGTCGACGAGGTTGTATTTTTGGTTAGTTTTTATCGGGTGCATCAACATCAGATTTGCATTATCCGGTTGCGTGACACATGCTGCATGCAACTGGTCAGCAATTGTTGATGTTTTTGCTGCCGTTGTTGTTGGCAACATCGTGATTAATCTGCATATGCATAGAACACCGTTCGGCCTTCTAAAATCGCGACATTAAATTATGCGCCTAGGCCTATTATTTTATGCAATTGATAAATTGCCAAACGGGCCGGCAAACATTTTGCTATGCCGCTCACTTTTTACAATGCAACAACATTGTTGTTGCTGCTGTTGCTGCTGGTGCAGTGAAAATCCGCTCACAATGCGTGCCAAGTTTGTCACAAGCACCTCCCCAACGCCCCTCTCCATCCTGCTGCAAAACATTGGCAACTTTCATACGTGAACTGTTCAAACTAGCTATTGTTGTTGCTGTGCCTGTTATTATGTTTGTTGTTGTCTGTCATTCGCTTTCAATGTCAAGGTCGCAAGTTGTGTGCATTTGTAATTAATTTATTTAGCATTTATTGACTTTCAATTAGCTTGAGACACAATGTCTCGTCTGCTGCAACTAGCATCCTTGTAGCCTACACAACTAATTATACGTAGTATGTTTGTGCTGCTCTACGTAGGTCGCTTCTAAAGTAAATGAGCTGATAATGAGACGCACAAGTGGCTCGCCCAAGTGAGAATTGAAAATGTACTAGAGAAAAGCCTAAGCAAAATTATGTTCATTAACGACAATTGAAGAACAAAGCATTATTGAAGGTAATATGTCAAAGCTGTCTACACTTTTCAATACAAAATGATATCCGAAAAAATATAATAATTAATGATTAATTAATTGCTCGTATGCTAATGTGCTTAGTTTTTTGAGTGGAACTAATAGTTATATTTATAATTACTTATAATCATACTCTGGATATTTTAAATGCTGTTGCCATCCTTAATAGCGGAATCAGTTCTCTCACAGACATGACTTGACATGACAACTTGTTTTTGTTTCTTTATTGGCATCTTGTCCACTAAACCATTTGTCCTGTTTTGAGTGAGGCTCGCGTCGGTGTCACTGGGACACCATACCCACAATCAAATGCTTTACTGAGAAGAATCAACCAAATTTCCAATTTGGATTTGATTTAAATTGATGATTGCATTGTGATTCATTGGATGAACTTGTTAAAGTTTTATACTTTATATAGTCACGCCAGTTAATAACATCATCATCATCGGCACTAGCACTGCTGACCTCAAATGTCAATTGTTGCCACTGGAATCGCAATTGGCGCCGAGCTTTTGTTTTGTTATTAACCTTGGCCTTACATAGAACGAAACGTAAACAAGCATTTCATGACTTATGCTTATATATCTTTTCGCTCTTTTCACATAGATCTGTCATATATTTCTAACGGCACTTTGCTAAACAGCTGCTATTAAACCCACACAGCTGCCGCCTATTTATTTACCACGCTGCCGCCGCTGACATTGCAAAACTATAAATAAACACAAATCTAACGACAAAACAAACGTATAAGTACAATAGCAATAACAAACAAAAAAAATACCCGTTAGCACGGTCCGACCCCGTCTGGGGGTCTGTTAGATTAATTGCACATTGATTACAGACAATTGCAATGTCAACGAGCCGCACAAGCGGAAATATAAAACGCTAATCGCGCACAAAACGCAGAGAAAACGCTCGTAAGTCGCGCGCCACCCGCCCCCAATTGTGAAGCTAATGCGGAAGTAGCGCAACGATTGTGCCTTTGAAGTGTATGTGTCTGTGTGAGAGAGAGACACACAGCCAATACCCAGTAGAACTTGCGAGCATTCTACAAAGATTTGAGAGCTTAATATTAATTTAATGCTGCTCTTTTCTTTTGCACTCTATGATTCAAGTGAGAATCAATGCCAGTCGTATTACATGAGAGACCCAGCAGTACTCAGGCCAGGCAGGCGCTCGTTGCGAATAGCGTTGTTGTTCAGTGCATATTTCACGAATACTTGCATGCAATCATATTCAACTGGGTCTTCAAATTAAACTTAAAGCGAAGGCGAGAGAATCAATGTTATTTTTGTTGTTGTTGTTTGTAGAATACTATTACACTATTTACAGTAATAGAGTGAAACTGATAGCGCTGTTTGTATTTCAGCATAATTATGAACTTTGATGCTATTTATTTTTCCATTTTTGCACTTCTGATTGGTTGGTTTTCTTTTAGTTACTTAAGTGTTGCAATAAATACTTAAAGGCTATGTAGGAGCGTGTGTAGCACACGCTCTTTAGTTTAGCAACTAAAATACAACGTTAACGGAGTAACGGGTTAATGGGTCAAGGGGATAACGGGGAGCGAAGGGGTCGTTGGCGGGCAGTCGACAGCTAAATAGTTACGGCAACTGCACGCTAGGCGGCGCACCAGCATAGGAACAAAAATACTACAATTTCAGCGGACGCTTCGCCAGCTGTTTCTCCTGTTTCCGCTCGCGCTGATGCAGGAACTCACGCCGTATATCGCTGGCGCGCATCTCCAGAATGCAATTGAGCTTATTGCGTATCTGCTCCGCCGTATGTACATCCGTATCGAAGTCATAGTGCTTAAACCGAATGGTCGCCACGCTCGAGAACAGTCCAAACGGCGAACCGGAACTCGAGCCGGAACTGTGCCGTGGACTGGCCGGTGAATGCCCAAAGCCAACATTGCTGCCGCTGAGCGTTGCAGTGCTTCCGCTGCTCGGCGCCGATGTACAGCTGGTGGCGATGCCGCTGGAAGAGTTGGATTTCAGCCAAATGCGCAGCACGGCTTTCAGCTGGCGCTGCTCGACAATTTCGCAATGCGCCACCAGATCGATGGGCGTCGACACCGGTTTCCTATTCGTCCAGAATTTGGTGTTCTTGTGCTGATCGATCTCGATGCGTTCGCCAGACACGGCCAGCGTCACGTCGCTTTTGAAGAATCGCTTATCGATGATGGTCAGGCGGTAGGTGCGATGCATGGGCGCCTCCAGCATATCGTTGTGATTGAGCAGTCGCTGCTCGTACTCCTTGACCTGGTCCAGCGGACTGTCGGGCACATCGCCATTCAGATTGATGTGCTGCAGCGCATGGACAGCGGCATCGGCCATCGCCGCCTTGTCCTCCTCGGAGGTCATCGATTTGGTGCCCAACTGGTAATCGATGCGCGTTACAGGCGCCAGTGGACGGCGCTCGGCAAGCGTTAAATGCGAGAAACCGAATTTGGAGCACGGCTCACGATTGTCGAGTGGGGGAAAGTCTTCCATGTCATCGTTATCCTCCGTCATATATAATGCATAATGCTGTACAGACTTCAGCTGCACTGCATCCGTATACTGTAGGGTAGTTTTGTAGCACACCAGGCCAATCACCTCAATGATCTTCGCCGTTGCCAGCACACAGATTTTTAGCGGATAATTGCGCTCCGGCTCCGGCAGCATATTCACATAAACATTGATGCGTTTGGTGGGCATGCCTACCTGGGCGGTGCCATCAAAGCGAGCGTATTCAATGAAACGATTCTGTGTCTGTTTCGGACTCCGCGCCAGCTGCTCCGTCAGCATGCTACGCACGCCCTTGTCGGAGAGATCGTCATCGCTGCTCGGTTTTGTTGATGTTGTCGTCGTCGCTGATGTTGTTGTCGTAGTTGTTTTAGTTTTTGTTTTTGTAGACGTCGTAGGCTTGTCTGCGGGTGGCTCGCTTAGCGCCTTGCGCTGAAAGAAATCCTTGCGATCTGGCGGCTGCACCTCCTCGTTGTAGTTGACGCTTTTGATTCTCGCCGCTTTGCGCTTCGCTATGTCCAGTTTTTCCAATTTCTGTGCGGTATTGGAGCGAAATCGATGTGCGCCCACCTCGGGATACATTTGTATATCGAAGGAGTGTGTGGACATGTCCAAATCCTCGTCATCGCTCAGATCCAGACCGGGATAACACACAAAGTCGACTTCCTGCAGCGGTTGATCCGCTATCCGTGGCGCCATCATATGATGCTGATGCAGTGGCGCCGATCGCTGCTCCGGATGCCTGCGCTGCTGTTGGTAGGACGCCTGCGACCGCTGGCTGCGTCTGTAGGCGTCCATCGTTGTGGTGGCAGTTTGGAATTTCCTCAGATAATGCTTTGGCATATCGTCGCTGAGCATCACCGTCTCGCAGATGCCCGTGTCGTCCGTCGAGATGAACGAGTTGCGGATGTGCGAGAGCAGCCAGTGCTGGTTGGAATAGGTGGCCATTGCACTTGGTTTGCGTCTCTCTCTCTTTTGCACAGAAAACGAATCCAAAATTCTTAGTTATCTATGCATTTGTGTGTGGCCCAATATTACTCGTTCTTCTTCTTTGCTCAATTAAACAACACTAACAGCTACCACATACTGCAACTGTGGCCACCCTAAGACTTAACATTTCCTGTTATGTTACACGAATGATGCATTGAGAAGGTTACACATTTCATACAGCTATAGCATACTATTGATACAGGCGATACTTCAATTAATATTTGTTTAATTCAAAATTTCATCAATTACTTGAGTATCGTCTTGCGAGTGATAATTATAAGAAATTTTTCAATTTAAGTTTGGCGGCAAATACAATTGCTTCTTCTTCAAAAATCGTGACATAATGTAAGATGCGATAGTTACAATATTGTAAATATAATAAGTCAAGATTGCCGGAATAAATATTAGCTATGACAACTTTAAATTAAACAATTACGAATTATTTACTTGATGCATCATAAAAACAATGCTTATTAATTCATTAATACCCAGAATATTGACATATTGGATCTGAAACATGGTTCGTATAGTCTATCGATATATGGGTGCACTTGGCGGTATGCCGATATGTCGATTTATTGATATCTAGCTCACATCTCTATTACCATATGACTTTTCGACAAGACGCGAGAAAAATACCACAAAATTAGGCAATTTGAAGTAAGTTTTCGAACAGAAATGCTGTTTAAAGAGCAGTCAACAATAATATTTACAAAACAGTACACATAACTGCAGCGTATCGATGTTGTAGCAGCGCCCAAAATGGCGGGCATCCCGGTGGAATTTGATGAGACGGCGGTCAATCATTTCGGCTGCAAACGTTGCGACCGAGTAAGTTTCACTCGCATTGCGATAATAATTGAAATGTTATTTTATTTACAAGTGTTATCAATCAATCGCTTATCAATTGCAGACGTTTAAAAGCAAACGCGATCAGACTCTGCATCGGCAAGAGGTACACAACCATAACAAAACTACCTATGAGTGCAAACTGTGCGAGAAGAGTTTCTGCAACAGTGGCAATCTCGACCGCCACATGAAGGTGCATAACGATTTGCGGCCGTTTGTGTGCAATATATGCTCCAAGGCGTTCGCACAGGCCGTCAACCTGCAGCGACACTATGCCGTACACAGCGGCGAGCGTCCATATCAGTGCAACTTCTGCAACAAATCCTTCACGCAGCAAAGCAATATGAAGCGCCACAAAATGACACACACCGGCGAGAAGCCGTTCCGATGCCAGCGTTGTGGCCGGTACTTCTCGCAGCTGGTCAACCTCAAGAAGCACAAGCTGGGCCATCTAAATGCCAAGCCGTATCAGTGCAATTACTGTGAGAAAGGCTTCACGCAACTGTCCAATTTCAAGCGGCACCTGCAAGCGCACATTAAGGAAGGCGTCGATGTCGATGTGCCGGGTGCGATACAAGCAGCCACGGCGTTGGCGCGAGAGCAACTGGAGGCCGAACAGAAACCGTTAGTTCATAATTGAAGTGAAAACTCCCATGATGATCGCCTAGGATTTTAATCAATTTAATCGTTTTATTTGCAGTAGTTTCTTTGAGTGCATGGTCTGTCGTGCCATTTTTGAGACATTTGGGGACTATGAGAAGCACGAGAGCAAGTGCCATGAGGAACATGAACGCACTCAGCTAGAGGTTAATCAAATGGCGCATATGCATGCGGACGACTACTTGCCGATGAAGTTTTCGGTGCCCGATTTGGATACGCACGAGATCATTATTGAGACTACACACTAATGCCACCCACATGAAATCATACACACACGCAAACACACCCCCACATACACCGCAACAAATCCAACATTTTCACTCAGCGAGAGAGAAAGAGAGGGCAAACATATGTGAAGATGCACCTGCAACATTTCGCTAAGTACGTTTATGGACTATGTGAATGAATATGCAGGCCAACATATTTCTTCTTATAAATAAATGCAAACACATAATGAAAATTGTAACGGTATCGGTTCATGTGAGCAACTATATCAACATAGTTGCATAATTGTATAATTTAAGCGAATTCGCAATGTTTAATTGCATTAAAAGAAGTTCAACAAAAAGCTAATCTGAACCTTTTCATGTAAAACGTATTGTGTGAAATTTTATTGCTCGTAAGGAGTTTGGATTTTTAACTACTCGTTTTCTGTGCGATTTTATGGTTAAATGATTTCAAAAATGTGGCACGTCATAAATGCCGCAAGTCAAAGTTACTCGTGCAGAAGTTTAAGGTCTTTGTTGGCTATATTGCCGTTTTATCGGTCATTTCCTTTAGCTATAAACTGCTGCTAATGTTTGATGCTCACACTTTCTTAAATATTGCTCACCTAACTGGCACAGTGCCATTAACAATTGATTTTTATATACCGCTTGAGCGAAATTTGTTGGCAAACAGGCGCTTAAATGCAATCATTTGGTTTTACATAATAGGTTTATGTGGGAACCATTAATGTGTTCCGTGTAGCCCTAATTAGTGTCACGTACTTGTTTACATGGCTATGCAATTGCACTTAATTTATTTATCAAGATGACGGTTGGCTTACAATTACATATAAATTATTTATCAAGATGCAATCTTTATGGCGCCAGTGTGGCAGTCAAGAAGTTCCCGCGAAGAACTTGTTATGCACACTATTGAAACATGGAAGCTAGTTAACGTCACGTTTGAAATTGCATATAAGTAATTTATCAAGATGCAATCTTTATTGCCACAGTATGAAAGTCAAGAAGTTCCTGTGCGTTCCTCATAGTTGTAGGTTTTTGCTGCGTTTGCCTGGAACTACAGTCAGTAAATCAAATTATTTTGCTACCACATGGTTAGGGTGTCGGCCAATTCAATTCCATTATAATTCCTCCACCCGTCTCATTAGCCATCATCCTGCCCGCCGTCGACGGCGTGTATATCTCCACAATTGGCATTCAGTTGCTTAAATAGCCGCCGTAATGTCCGGCCAGACAAATGGGTCACATTAATTATGGCAGCCAGTGACGTTTGCCATAAATTTATTATGTAAATGCCTGCTTGGTAAGTAACGATGGCCATAAAAAGACTACACATCGGTTTAAGATTCGGTTAGCTGCAGAAATCTCTCTTGTGAAAATAGATAAATGCAGCTTTTGTGTGTGTTTAAATTCAATACGCTCGAAATCAATATGAATTTCGTTACGAAAGGTAACGCCTTATGGCACAGCTTTGTTTGCTTTATGCACAACAAATATTTGCACATTCAGATTGTGTGGCAACCGTTCGGGCATTGAGTGGAGTCCAGCAGTTGAGTTCATGCAAATACGCGTAATCAAACTGGCATGCAAAAACATTTAGAAGCGAGTGCAGAGCGCTGTGAAGCCAGACACGCTGACGTCACGCTTAATGCGTTGGTGAGTTTTTCCATTTCGCTTAATTAACGTCGCACACTTGTAAACAAAATGGCGGCGAGGCGACGTTCGCTCTTGAATCGACGCCTGAAAGCATGCAGCGCTTTTTATTCTCCGCAATCTGTACGAAATAAAAGGATTGTAAATGAATGTTTGTATATATGGACAAACATTCCTTTCCAGCTTAAGCTGAAAATTAAATTAAATCTCTTCTTTTTATATGTACAATATTTTCTATTTTGTAACATAAAGGATTCAGCTATAACGTTTTAATTGACACAGTTACAGTGCAAGTTAAGCTGAAGCAGTTTCGCTTAAGGCCACATTCTTGCCACATACTTTGATAGTTATGGATATAGATACACACGCATCCGTATGGAATGTACGAACTGCCACGCTTCAATGTTGTCACCACTTTATTTGCCCGTTTAAATCTGATTTTCATGGAGGAAATTTGATGACATTACCGCTTATGCGTCCAATAGCCACCACCCCTATCCAAATACGACCACGGCTACGCGCACAGCTTGCTGCTTAAATTGGTTCGGCGAATGTTCTGTCATCATCATTATTAGCTTGTCCACAAAAATGGCAATGTCATTTTGAGAAGTGGTAGCGCAGAAATTTAAGTAGCAGACACGCAACAAGCGCCACCGAAGCACAGACACACAAATGGAAACTCGGATGGAAGTAAAAACCACAGTCGGAATGGGACTCGAAGCAAATGTCTTTTGCTTTCGTATTAGTGGTCGCGCATTATAGCCACCAAGTGTCTGCCACAGCCAGAGGCAACAACAGTCACTTCCACATGTGCAATTGTTCATTTGCTGGAGCTCAAATACTCGGGGAATCAAATTCAGTTGCAGCTACTATTTGCGTTGCTATGCAAGTTGCAGTTGAATTTGCAGCTGCGGTTGCACTTTAATTTGGCAATTGGTGCAGCGGAAAATTGGCTTACCCGCAACATAATTGAGTTTTACCTTGCTCAAAGGGTTAACCAAGGTAAAAATGACACCAATAGACCGATGTGCGTTCGTGTGGTTGGTCATGCACACGCAGTTATTAAGCCGCAAGCGCCAAAAGTGTATTTCACAAACAAATATGACGCATACGCCCCGCATATCAACTATTTTGTAAAAACATCATGCGAACAACGAAAATTGAATTTTTAGGTTTAATTTAAACAACAACGAAATCCAAACAGATACGATTGAAATGTAAATATCAAGGCGATTTGCATACGGTGTGCCGAAGCTGCAGTCAGCATTTAAATAAATAAACAGATTTTTGTCACATTTAAAAACAATTTTACGTTTGTTCTATTTGTGCGTGTGTATGTGTGTTGTGTGTGCAATATTTGTTTGTTATTGTGTGCCAAAAGCCAAATGAAGTCACTTCCAAACTGTCATAGAAACTGTTTTTGTGCCCTGTAGCCATTCATTTGAATACCAGTCAAAATAAAGATAAAGTATATTTAATTAAAGAATCAAGTGGTATAGAAATCCAGCCCAAATATATTTACTGAAAGCTAACATAGACTAGCTTTAGAACACTTTCGTAGTGAGTACTGGGTAACTGCTCGTCGAGCCTATATCATTAGCTGGAGAATTTAGCTTTATATTTTGTAACTATTTGATTATGTTACGTATTTTTGGCATGCCAGTCACAGCGGACGTTCTTTGTCTGAACGTGACACCGTTGTGAGAACACCCCCACTCAACAGATGAGCCTATATACACACAAACTCACTCACACACACACACACACACACTTATTAAGAGAATGCATACACATTGGATTAGCGAAGGGGCACCATATGTAGATGACTAGCAAACACGCAAGTCGCTTAAAACAACGCATTGCCTTCTAGACAAACACAAATGGCAACAAAAATAGCAAATTGCGTCTAAAATAAAGCTGTTTAATGTAGAAAGCGGGCTCAGTGTCAGCTCATAGACTCGGCGCATTATGTTGGTGGTCTAACATGAGTTGACAGCTGTTGTGAATGCAGGCGAGCACATCCCTGACCCCTCACCATCCCCTGCTGGCAGAGTGTCAACTGTATAAATAACGTCAGAGGGCAGTTGACTTGTTAAGTGTTTGCTTGTTTAAACATTCACACACACATACAACAACAATAACAAGAGCACAGGTAATCAACTTGGTCTACATTGTTGTGGTCGAGGTAGTTGCAGGGTTAGAAGTATTTACAAGGTATAAAGCGGGTATGTAAGCGCCGTGTGGCGTTATCCTTACTCATTTAACAAAGCACGGCAATCAGTGAACTGACTTTATAGATAATCAGCTTAGGTATCAGTTTCTATTTACAGTTTGTTGAGCTTGCCAACTGGTTTGCTTTTGTTTTTGTGCTTTTGAGTAGATGAGGATATGGCACTGAATGGCCCAAAAGTTGTGATTAGATAACAAATGCCAGAGCATTTAAATACTGCTGGTTATTGTTGTTGTGCCAGCATATTTTGTGAGTTGATTTTGGCTTTTGGCTTTAAGTTGCCAGTTTCTGTGCGTATTTAAAGCATCATACGAAATTACAAATGCAAATCAAAATGTCCGATCTGCTTGGTTCCGGCGCTGGACAGGATTGCCATTGGCTTTCACGTTCTCATGTACACCCAGTACACAACCAGCTGCATGGAGGGACCCTGCCAGGATGTGGATGTAATGCAAAAAATGCATAAATTATTTGTGCTGCTGTTGTTCTCTTTGTTGAGCTGTTGCTGTTCTTACTGCTGCAGTTATTAAATTCACTTCATGCACAAACTTTAAGCGCTGCTTCGTTTTAGTTGGCCAATATAACATATTGTTGGCTGAATCACAACGACACTTGATTAAATGGAAAATTGTAAAAGCAGCTGCTGAAATGTAACTAAGTGCTTCTCTTATATCCTGTCTATGACATCAAAGGACTACGTTCGTTTGTCGGTTGACATTTGACCCAACTAGAAATTTGAAGCTGGTTGCGTGTTGTGTACATTCTTCCGTGACACGTTTTGCAAAGTCACAGATTACGGACAAATTGAAAAGTACACTGTTGAACTTTTCATTTTCAATTAGAAGCTGATAAGTAGTATGACTATTGTGTGGATTTGTAAAAAGTTTAAATGTGAATTTGTAAAAGTTTTTCTTACTACGTTTCTATTCTTGGAAAGTTTTTGCAATGTGTCGACTCATTTTTGTTCTTCTCCATGTCAAACTTCTCTACTTCAGCATCATCTGTTGCTAGCTTGTTGCATAAATATTACATAAGCTTCAAAGTGGCTCCAAAATATGCATTTGTTGAATTCCTGTTGCTTATGCGACAAGCCGATTTGAGCATAACGTATGCAGAGACCCTCATATTAAAATGACATTTGTCTAAGTGCTTTTGAGATAAATTGAACAAGAAGGTAGACGGAAATAAGGGACACAATTGCTTAGAAGCAATCTGCCATGCCGGCGCACAGTTTCTGCATTTAATAATGATATACGTTTAAGTCTCTAAGAACTTTTATGGATGTCATCTGCATTTCTGTGTGGCAGCCAACAGCATTTTGCACTCAGATATGCACAGCGTCAGAGTATTCCGCCGTTCCCTGATGCCTCTCAGCTGTTGGTTTTTCAATTTTGCTGCCATTGTTTGTAGTTAATTAATGCAGCTTGTGCACAAACTACGAACTATGTTTACGATAACATCGTAAGCTGCATATGAAACTTGGACTGCGTCTCTCCTATGCCAACTCCTGCTGTTTCTGACTATTAGCAGTGTATTGCGCATACGCTCCCTTGGCACTGCAGGACAAATTTAAGAATTTCAGTTAAGCACACTGAAAGTTTAAAGTTGGCCATATGGTGCAAACATGGGAAATTGACAACAGTTTTAAAAGCGTTAACTTTTTTATGGTGCTACTCTGACGTCTGACATTTGCTTTACAAATTTCATAATGCTCACATATATGTATAAACATATTTTATATAGATATTGATTTATCTCGCACATAGTTGCACATGTTGCGTGCATTAGTGTCTAATGCAAAGCTGATGGGGACAACGTCCCAATGTGCCAAAATGTATCACCGAAGTAAACAATGTGCCACGCAGAGAGACAGAGAGAGAGAGAGAGATATTCTCTTACGCCCTCTGGCAACCTGTTCATATTGATTCCCGAAGCGATTGCGTTTCCCACTGATTTGCATTTAAAATGAATGCCACAGCACAAATTTAATATGTATTCAAATACGCTGCGGCATCTGAAAATAACAAAAATTGCGGTAAAGCTTCAAGTAAGTTGCCCCTTGAAGTCTGCGGCTTGCGACTAATTAGAAATGACTTTGTTGCGTATTAATGTTCCATTAAATATTTTATTTGATTTGTTTTGGCCTTTATTAAAATTCAATTTCAAGTGTTTACATTCTATTTTTGTGTACTGTGAGACGCAGCAGTTTCTCTCGGCCATAATTCGAAATAAATTCGTTACGCCCATTAAACAAAGAATACAAGGGATAGCTGGCATACATATGTGCTATTTTTGAGCCTAAGCGTAGCTTAATTTGAGATTTATGTCTATCTATTTGGTTAGGGCTTAGACATAAACAATGCATACGCCATGTGATCCCGGCCTAGGTAAGCTCTCCGACAGCCAGCTGGCAGACATTTCAATTTCGGTGCCGCAATTGTTGCCACATTTAATCGGAAATTGTGAGGCACTCCACACAGTTCATTGTGCGGCAACAACCGACGGCTGATTGCCTAGCATATTTCACAGCCTGTCTCAGCTGAAAGAAGTTAATGCAGGTTCTCCTCAGCTGCCGCTGCTGCTGAAACGCTGCTAAATGGTACTCTTTAGAAAGTCAGCACTGAAATTTCGTATAAAAATATCAGTTGCTTCAAATGCCACACACAATTTATACTAAAAGCTGCACTTAATGCTTTCATATATGTATTTATCTTTAAGCCGCTTTCGGTTACTCGAAACCAACACAAATAAAAGTCCCAGCGGATTTTCGCATCAAACATTTTCAGCACATTCAAATTTGGACACCCATTGAGGATTTGCCAACCGTCTGTCGTTTTTCCTTTGAAGTTGAATCGAGCGTTAGATCTGGGAATTGGGATATCTACCATATGCCGGCGCTGTTCCATTTCTGTATCATTTATTTTTGACTGCTGGTCAAGCGAGTTAATAAGATGCGGGCACAGTCCCACGCATGATGAGCACTATTCTGGGACTCCCATTTGATTGCCTGACCACGTTTTTGGGCAACATTTGATGCTCATTCAGTTCAACAAAGAGTTGAGCTTGTCGCACAAACTGAATTTGGCAAAAGTTTAAACTACAATCAGCATAAATTTTCTGAACATTGTCATCTAGATTCTAAACGCATTTCAGTTTTGAATACGGTCAATACCATAGCACTGCTCAAGTGAACTTAATATTCGAAATGCGCACACTTAACACTTCAAATGCTGCACAAATTGTTTCAAACAGCCAGTTGCAATTTGTGTTTTCCACATCGCGGAGTGGGCGCCAAGAGTAAAACAACAGCAATAATAACAATGTGGAAACAACAACAAAAGTAACAAAGAAGCATATACTGCCTGGCAAGAGGAAAAGCAAAGGCAGTAGCCAAATATGTTACACATGAAATTATGAACTATTATAATACCCATTACCAATATTTAGCTTAACTTGTTAACTGAACAACTATCAAATACATAGCATAAAGGCATTTTTAGTTATGTTTCTAATATATTTGTCGTTCTATGCACATTTATGTACATTTTGAATTTAAATTATTATTATTAACATTTTCAAATTGTTACGTATACTCTTCTCAATCTTTGGTCAAAAGGGTATTTGAGCAGAGAAAGTTTTATTACAAATTTCCCAAATTAAAAGTTGCAGGATATTCCCGGGAGAAGTCAGCATGGAAATGCTACGTTTGGGGTACAAGCACACTTTGATCCCTAAATCCAAAAGGAGAACACAAGCTTCAATCTCCTCCCCAGCCTCAACCGACCAATCATGCAGTTAAGCAAACAAATTTTCGTGTGGGGGCCGCAGGGCGCAACAGTTTTGGGCATTTGTACATTGTACGTTGTAAGTTGTCCGTTGCACGTAGTACGCTGCTGTTATTCATTGTCGTCGTTTGGTGTTCAGACTGGCGCCGTTTCCCATTAAATTTGCACCGAAATCTGCAAGTGACGCCGACATCCTCCATCATCTCCTCCGAGTGCCATCAATATTTTTTTTTAAATCGGACGCAGTGCGGAAGTTGCAACTTTGCAAATATGTTGCTATCGCTAGCAATTGGGGGATTTAATTGCAAGTTGTGTAATGTTGGAAGCTCTATTTAACTGAACAGAAATTGTTTTTAATATAATTATGAAATTTACATATTACGCGCATTTTAAATATTTAACTCCCATCTGCATATTCAATTAATCCTAATTATGGATTTTTAATGAGCTGACTGAATAAACTCAACTGCAAATAAAATGAAAGAGTGAATAATGCGGAAAATATTTCAATGATTAATTTTAATTTTATGATTCGTTTCCATTTTTAATTTGGCCAAAATTAAAAAAACAAAGAAGAAATATCACAATTTTGATGGATTGCATTTATTTTGAATCTTAAATACAATTGAATGTTTGCGAAACGCAGAGATAAAAGGAAAGAACACAAATATTTTATTTTACTTATTTTAAATCGCTTGTAGCTATGTTACAATTAAAATTAATATGAATACACAAATAATCATTAAGCTTTGTGCTGTTGTTACTTCGGTCGAACTTTCTATTGTTGTGACTCTTAAGTTACGACAATGACTAGCCTCAGCAACAACTTTTGCTACTTTCTGCTGATAATGTTACAAGGAATACTTCAAAAGCCCAGAGGCCAAGCAAAAGACGTCCAACTCGAAGCTAGTAGTTTACAATCACCATTCTGACTCGCTGGAGCACACTTGAGACAGGTAGAAGTTGCCAGAAGGACTCACAGGATGAAAAGAGCATATCTTCATGTTGGTGTACACAAACAGCAGGCAAACGAAGAATATAACTCGACAAAGCAAAGCCACAAGGGATACACACATCCAAACTGCAAGCCATAACTATTCACGAGTAACTTTTATGAGCTACTAGAGACCGGGAGAGGGAGAGTGAGAGTAAGACCTAGAGTCCAGCAAACTGACTTCCAACAATGGCCAATAAGCCATGACAATGCAACAATGAGAATGCAGCTAGAACAGCTGCCTGGCTCCATCGTATAACTGACTGAGTGGCAGTTTCCTGCTGTTGACTGACCATGATTTTGACTGTCAACTTTAACTGCAAGCGACGTGGACGTCAATGGCAAACACTTTGTCAAAAGTGCAGAACGCATAAATCAAATTATGCCGGCAGCAGTTGCACTAACTGAATATGCATATGAATTGAGATCTGAACTCTGACATTCACCATACATGCAATCAATGTTCTGTTGGTTACCCATTGAAAACCAAAGCCTTTCATCGACAAGCTGCGACTTCTGACACCTAAAGAAAAGAATAATGTCGAAAGTACGGTTTAAGAAAATTAAAAGTTTTATAAAACATTTTAATTGACATAAACAAATAACAAATGAAAAAAGTGCTATTGATTAAATATATATATTGTAATGAAATATATAAGCTAAAATGAAAGTAAGAAGACTTTCTTAATCGAAAATAATTTTGCCAAAAATGTAAACAGAATTAATTTTAATTGATATTAAAAGTTTGCCGAAACGAATTATTAATAGAGTTTGTAAGTATCTTACTAACAGCATAAGTACCTTTTTATTAAGCCCTAATTAAATTAGTTCCTCTTATCCCGAAAGCTCTTTAATAAACTCGTTTAGAGCTATAAGCTTATTTATACATATGCCTTTAAGGGGACAACGTCAGATTCAGTTTGTTGGCATGAATCTCCAATGCGCAAACAACTAAAATGATTTTGTGATTTTGACAACGGGGCGCCAACAAAGTTTTTTTCACTCTTGCCTGCGAGCACAAATACACGTTACAAGGGTTGTAAAGGTAATACGCCTTTTTTTGGGGGACTTTATTTTATTTTTTGCTTGGCGCCGCTGCTGAAATCAGATTACAGTTTTGATCATGTGGTTAGTGCCACCCAAATTGGCTCTCGTATTTGGTAGCAGTCGAGTTTAAAGCGTTACTTTGCTTGTTCCACTTAATTAAGCTGAAGTGCCTGCATATTTTGAAATTGGTAAAGTAACTGCTGTCATAATTATGCAAATGTGCTCTCCAAAATGCTGAATGGAATTGCGCCGTAGTCGCACAATTCAAATTACAAAACTCAAATTCAAATTCACATATTTTTGGCAATAAGCTCGTCGACGCCAAGGCTCCTGGTTAGCTTCATTATGTAGCATTTTCGAAAATCCATTTTAAGACGCGATGCGCTGCTGTCAATGTGTGTGTGCGTGTGTGTGCGTGTGTGTGTATGCGTACGTGTGTTGGTGTGTTGCGTATGCTGGCGTATTTTCAAAATTTAAAACCATGCCAGGTAACAGAATTAGTATGCATGTCACAGCTGTACGACACGAACGGAAAGCCACCTGCTAAGATGGCTTACAAAGGCTCAAACATATACACACATGTCTGTGTGTGTATGTGTGTGTGTGTGTGTGTGATGACCAAAAAAGTTTGTTTTAGTGGCCGCCCATAAAATGCTGTAATTGCTGTCACTAATTAGCTAGCTAAGCCCACGCAGCTTGCCACAGGGCGTATGCTTAATGTGTAAATGAAATTTGTTTTACAACTATTTTTTATTGAAGAATTGAAGCGATGCGTGAATGCTAATTAAAAAGCTTATGGGATTAGAAATAAAAAAATCATAACAAAAGCCAGCCAGCTTATAAAGTTATTTCAGCACAAAAATGATGACTTAAAATCAAATAGTTTTCACCGAAATATAGACATGAATGCAACAAGAATTCAGAGCAAAGTTCTTACAATAAACTGAATAGAAACACACAGAAACCTAGCAGATAATCAGATACAAAGTTACCTCAGCAACTCTTCTCTGTTTATAACTTCTAACATTCTACTTAAGCCAGGTAGCTTAAGAACTTCATTAAATACATTTAAGTTTAAGGATAATGTGAACATTTCTTAGCGGTTTACTTGTTGTTCAAGTCTACATAGATTGTTTCTCAGGATCTTGTAATGATCGTTTTTCAAGCGCTCCAGCGAAAATTTAAAACATCTCAAACAGTGAGCACAGTAAAGCCTCATTCTTCTTATTGCTCAATGCCAAGCATTGTCACGTTTGCTGGTTTAAAAATAAGCCTCGCTCACAGCTTAAGTTGTTGCAACATTATTTGCAATTGACTAGCAAAAGTGAGATATGTGTGTGTCTGTGTGAAAGAATGTGGCCTTGAAAGAGGCAGACGCTTAGACAATAGCGTGCAACGTAGGAAATAGTCACGACAGGACCAATGACAACAACAATTTTAGTGTGGCAGCCACGTCAACGCAGGTGGCAACATAGAAACAGCAATGGAACCACATTTCAAATTGACAAAGGCTGAAACAGCCCTCGGGTGTCGGTTAGATTAATGCCTTAACTCTAAAGGAATTTTGATAAATGATGCTTTGTAGCACCTACAAATTTCTGCAGATAGTTTCTTAAAGCGCATGCACTTAAACTAATTGCCAACAGGCTGTAAACTTCAATTGCAATGATTGGCACAATCGGTGTGAGCGGTAGCAGCTGTGCAAAGACACACACCCTTTTAATTGCTATTGGGTCAAAGACTAATTGACATTTGCACACAGACAGGTGTGCCATGCCACAAAGCAAACACGCAAGCGGTCAGGACATAACTATCTGCCTGTCTGCCTGGCTGCCCGACCAGGCCCAAACCTGACAAAATGCCAAGCAAAACAGACGACAGGCAAAATGGAATGTGCGTGTAGTGGACAGTCTTTTGGTCCTGTCTGCTAAACATATACCAAAGTATTTCACATAAATGGCATGTTAAGGTAATTAAGTGCCATGATAACTTGGCTATTGGTAGCCAGTTTCGACCTATGCCCATATGCCCATATGCCAATTTTCAGGCTATAACTTTTACTTGTCTTCCGGCCTCAAATTTCGTTTTCAACTTTAAATGTACGATTGATCTAGGGGCAAAACTATGATCAAAAAGCCCTCGCTTTTTAAAATCAATTGAGTTTTGGCGAAGTTATGGCATTTTGAAGTTTCGACCTATGCCCATATGCCCATATGCCCATATGCCGATTTTCAGGCTATAATTTTTACTTGTCTTCCGACCTCAAATTTCGTTTTCGACTTTAAATGTACGATTGATTTAGGGGCAAAACTATGATCAAAAAGCCCTCGCTTTTTAAAATCAGTTGTGTTTTGACGAAGTTATGGCATTTTGAAGTTCCGACCTATGCCCACACACCGACATATCGATTTTCGGGCTATAATTTTTACTTGTCTTCCGACCTCAAATTTCGTTTTCAACTTTAAATGCACGATTGATTTAGGGGCAAATCTATGATCAAAAAGCCCTCGCTTTTTAAAATAGGTTCAGTTTTGACGAAGTTATGGCATTTTGAAGCTTCGACCTATGCCCACACACCGACATATTGATTTTCGGGCTATAATTTTTTCTTGTCTTCCGACCTCAAATTTCGTTTTCAACTTTAAATGCACGATTGATTTAGGGGCAAAACTATGATCAAAAAGCCCTCGCTTTTTAAAATCAGTTGAGTTTTGACGAAGTTATGGCATTTTGAAGCTTCGACCTATGCCCACACACCGACATATTGATTTTCGGGCTATAATTTTTTCTTGTCTTCCGACCTCAAATTTCGTTTTCAACTTTAAATGCACGATTGATTTAGGGGCAAATCTATGATCAAAAAACCCTCGCTTTTTAAAATAGGTTCAGTTTTGACGAAGTTATGGCATTTTGAAGCTTCGACCTATGCCCACACACCGACATATTGATTTTCGGGCTATAATTTTTTCTTGTCTTCCGACCTCAAATTTCGTTTTCAACTTTAAATGCACGATTGATTTAGGGGCAAAACTATGATCAAAAAGCCCTCGCTTTTTAAAATCAGTTGAGTTTTGACGAAGTTATGGCATTTTGAAGCTTCGACCTATGCCCACACACCGACATATTGATTTTCGGGCTATAATTTTTACTTGTCTTCCGACCTCAAATTTCGTTTTCAACTTTAAATGCACGATTGATTTAGGGGCAAAACTATGATCAAAAAGCCCTCGCTTTTTAAAATAGGTTCAGTTTTGACGAAGTTATGGCATTTTGAAGCTTCGACCTATGCCCATACACCGAAATATCGATTTTCGGGCTATAATTTTTACTTGTCTTCCGACTTCAAATTTCGATTTCAACTTTAAATGCACGATTGATTTAGGGGCAAAACTATGATCAAAAAGCCCTCGCTTTTTAAAATAGGTTCAGTTTTGACGAAGTTATGGCATTTTGAAGCTTCGACCTATGCCCATACACCGACATATCGATTTTCGGACTATAATTTTTACTTGTCTTCCGACCTCAAATTTCGTTTTCAACTTTAAATGCACGATTGATTTAGGGGCAAAACTATGATCAAAAAGCCCTCGCTTTTTAAAATAGGTTCAGTTTTGACGAAGTTATGGCATTTTGAAGTTTCGACCTATGCCCATATTCAGATTTTCAGGCTAGAATTTTTACTTATGCTCTCCATTCCTCATTTTTTGGCCTGTTTCACAAATCGCCTTATTGACTCATTAGCCCAGTTTTGAGTGTCATTAGATGGGCTTTGGTTGCTGCCAGACAAATATTTAATAAAAACAGCAGCAAATAAATTTACATATAAATGTTGGGATAGCAGCTAGGTCTAAAGATACAGCACAGTGCCGTTAGCAATATCAGTGTATGCATAATCTTATCGAATGATTTAATTCTACTGCTGCTGCTGGGTCTGCTGCGGGTTCTGCTGCTAGGTCTACTGCTGATGCTGTCCATGTTCCTGACAGTCGCAACCAGGCTGTTTGTCATTTGGCTCTGAGATACTTATCACGTTACCCTGGACCCAGCCAGCAAATGACTCCTTTCTATGTGTATGTTGTATATCTGTGTCCGTTGGGTGCCTCAACCAAATACACTCCTCCACTGTTCTCGTTATCATGGAGATTATGGGGGCACAACATATACAGTTTAAAGGCTTTTATCATACTCCCTTTTTGGAACTTTGTTGATGTGTGAATACACAATTTAAATACATTTGATTCGATTTACCACTTGCCAAGTGCTTCTTGAATCAGACGCTCCTGTTTTTTATTAGCATATAATTCGTTTGATTTCGAACTGCGCTCGAAAGTGAGTTCTATTTTTAAAAGCATGATATCATTTTGTAATAAGCCTCTCAACTGTTTTACCCTTTTCTTTGAACAGGATATTGAGTGATTATCCATGCTGACAACTGCCAAGGGCATTTTTTATTTTGTTTTTCTGTTTGCTTAACGGGTTTCCAGTTTTCGCTTACCCAGTTGGTGTTTTTTTTTTTGGCGCAAATCACAGGCGATACTTTGGAGCAAATGTTGCAGCCGCCACATAAAACACTCCGCATTTTTTACACTTCAAACACAGTCATCGTTGGCGTCTGCGTCGCTTTTTTGTTATTATTTTTTTTTTTTTTTTATATTGCACAATGCGAAAGTTGTCTTACTGCTGCTGGTGGCAGGTCCTGCAAAAGGCTAAGCATATTTAGCAAGCAAAGCGTCTGGTAATAAAAACCATTTTGAGCCATGTATTTTGCAAATGGATTTTGTTTTTCTGTGGCAGCTTTGGGACTCAAAAGACTTGAACAATAAAAAAATTGACAGCTAACAAGCTCACCATACCAACTTAACGTCATTATTGAGGAAAATTCTACATTTTAGCTACTCATTATGGCCAACTTGTTGTATTGAAATCATAAAGAAAACAACCAGAAAGGTTATGCAAACTGCAATCAAAGTCAAAAATGTTAAAGCCACAAATATGCCAATGGAATGTGCCAGCGTCTGTTCGATAAAAAACCAAGAGCGAAGCATGCCAAGTATCGATAAAGGTCTTGTTAGCCGCAGGAAACCAAACAAAACAGCGGTCGAAAGGTCCAACCGAATATTAAATGCAAAAGGCAAACAAGAAAACAGCAAACAGCAAACAGCGCGAAAAGAAGTTACCCTATGCCACACATAACTATTATCAATATAACATCTGTAGTCTGCTGAGTTCTACGACCCTTTATATCAAAAGTCAAGGCAACCACTTCTCCCTCGAGATGATATGTGGGTTCGTTTTCTTTGCTGTGAATTTAACTACAAATTTGCTGTGTACGCTCATAAAACTGGCAAAAACGCGCCGAAACCAAAAAAAAAAAAAAAAATACTGTGAAGCCCAATCGAGTAGCGTGGAGCGGGATGTGAAATGGGTAGCTGAATGGTTTAGCATTACAAAATTTAAATTTGAAGAGCCAGAGCAAGGCGCCAGTCGTTAAATTAAAGCTATCAGAAGCGCAGAAGGGAGTTCCATAATGTATACCATTCAGGTTGCGGCAAAGGACATTGTTTTTTTTCTTTACAAATCAATTACAGCTTCAAACTCTGCAGAGGGTTCCGGCACTCCTTTCCTCTCCTTCTATCTTTTTGTATATTTCGCTCTGTGGGCTGTACTTGGTGCCTGGAAGCGAGTTTTGATTAACTTCCGCCCACGCGAATTTGCGGACATTTGATGTCGTATTTTGAGCGTGGCTATACGTGGGTATGTGAACTGCTGTGCCACTTGTTTGCCACTTCAAGCAGGTAATAAAATAATAAAATAATAAAATGTTGCCTTTCATTTTGACTACCCACTTGTAGAGGGAATTATAATTACATTGCACTGAAGCAGACATCTGTGAACTAAAAAGCATAGTATACTTTTAATTAGCATCAATTCCGTACTTAATGTAGTCAGTATTTAACTATCTACGCTGGTAGATAAATTAAATTATCTTATTCATTTATTTATGTACATTTAAGTTGGCCAAATTTAATACAGCTGACATAGGAACTATTTGGATATATCTTGGAGCACAGGTTGATTTTGGTCTGCAAGTGAATGTTATTTTCGCCTTGCCGAAAATAGCAATTTTCTCTACGCCTCCTTAAATTTGTGTCAACTTTGCAGACTTTTTGCTGTCCTAGCAGCATATTTAATGAGATAGGAAACGGTGATACTGACAGAGACAAGGATTCAAGCGACGGCATCAGCGAAACCAATGCGATGATTGCCCATATCGAATTCTGTATAGTATTTGCTCAGAAATACATCGCCCAGTATCCATAGTGGTCCACTTGGAGATGGTAGATCCACTGCTATAAAGGCCGAAGCGCAAATTGTACGATCCACAAAGATGTCATGGAATACATAATCCTCACCCTTGATCTGAAACCGACGACCGCCGAGGGCAAAACTTAGCGTGGGCAAGTGCGGCACCTGTTTGCAGGGCACGGAGAACTGACCGTAAGCAGACGGTGTGCCTCCAATGGATTCATTAATCAGTATGGCCTGCTCATAGGGCACTGCGATAAAGGATGTGCCTGTATCGATGATGACGTGACAGCCCTTCTGGCACAGCTGCAGCTCACCAATGTGCGCCGCCTCCAATTTGATCTGCCAGTAGGCACGATGCGTTACAGGCACATAGGTGAAGTTTCCACTATAGTAGCGTCGACTAGAGCCGCCAAAGAACAGGTAGCCACCTTGTCGACTGCTTGAATCTCGATTCAAATAAACGGAGAACACAGGACGCTCGAGAAGACTCTGCTCCATAACAGCATAAAATGGTGGCTTGATATTCTGAATAGAAATCGCTTGATAGCCCAGGCCAAAGATGCCATCGAACTTCGCAGCCAGGAAGATGGGCCCCGGCATATCGGTGGCCTCGGCAAACGTTTGATTGGATAACTCTAGTCCAGCCAAACGCACAGTGTCCTGCGACAGATATCCTGTGAGACTGCCAGAGCCATACTGAATATCGAATTGTGTGCCATTGGATTTGTAACTGCGTGATCGTTTGGCATTATAGCGACTGTGAATCTGGCAGGCGAACTTTCTGTGACACGTCTCTGACGGCACCCACAGATTCGCCGAGCCCGTGTCGAAGATGACGTTAAACGTTTGCGGTGGAGTGCCAATGGTGATGGGTCCAAAATACTGCGCATCCAGGTAGTTGCTTAGCGGCACACTCCTCAACGAATCCCCACGCGTCCTTAAGCTATACTTGAGCCGCAGTCGATCCATGCGGATGCCAAACTGCTGAAAACGATGGCGGACCGATGGGAAACGGTGTAGTGGCACACGGTACAGTTGCGTGCACTCAGCGGTTGCCAGGAGCAACATGAACAGATACGGCAGCAACTTCATAATGCAAATCAATAAACAAGTTCTGGTTTCTATTTTTGTTCTTGTTTGTTGTTGTTTTTGTTGTTGTATAAAATCCGCTTTGATTTGATGCTGATATGCTTGTCGGTTGCTTTGTTCACAGAAAATCGTACTTAAATGTTGACAGATTTGAGTTTCCATACATTAAATAATAATAGCCCACAATCGCACGTATCCGACTGAGTAATACTTTGATGATAAGTGAAAATGATTTTGAAATTGCGACTGTTAGGCAGTGGTGAGAATATTATTAGCTTGACCTTCAAATGTCAGCAGCAAAAGTAAGCAAGATGAAGAACTTTAATCAAAATGTTGCTGAGCCAATTTAGGCCAAAGCAGTTAAACACCATAAAAAATTTTTATAAAGGTTTAGAAATAGTTAGAGATTTACTGATACGCCCACAAATAGTCGATTTGTTTGTGTCAATTTACAAAAACGTGAAAAACCAATATACTCGTTTCGTTTCGAAATCAGTGTGTAACAATTTACTCGAATTCGTAATTGGAAATGTGAGAGCTACGTGCAAGGTTTCAATAAAAGGCAGAAATTAAATTCATGCTTGGCACTTGAATTCATATGAGGGAGAAAATCGTTTTCTTGTTAAAAATTTATAACAATAGCACAACCTGAAAAGCTGCAAAGCGGGAAGCCAATGTAACCGAGTGCTCTCAATTTCCTTTCAAGTGTTATTGTTGCTGACGCTCTGCTTTGCTCAATTACACCAAAAAGTGAAGTACCCGGTCATGATCTAGTGATAATCAATCAACTAAATGGAAATTAATGCTACTCATACGCCCTGTTGTCAGGATATAACAGGTTTCAGATTGGTTTTGTGTGGCATGCTTTGTGAGGCAGAGCACAAATTGGTGACAGATTACAGCTGTAATTCGAAAGTAAAATCGATTAGGACTTCATTTGGACGGATTTGCGGCTTAGCTGTAAATAAATGAATGGACGAGCCAACTTTGACTCTTTCGGATCATTAGACACACAGTAAGTAGCCAATCAAGTCAAGAGCGACAAGATTATAAATCACGCCTTCGCCTCGCAGCTCAGCTGACAAATGTGTTGCAATTAAAATGACACTACGGCTAATGTGACAACAACAACAATGATCAGAAATTTCTGAAAAGAAAACCTCTGGCTGGATACCACCCGCTGTTGCTGTCAATGCCAGCACTCACCACACCCGCCACACAACAGTTAATGACCAAAACGTAGACGGTAACGCAGCACCTTCTGCTTGCTGTATTGTTAACTGTGTTGAGGGCTTGCCAATATTTGAGCAGATACAATTAAATATATATTTGCTGCCTGCGCTGTTTACTCTGGCCCGGCCAACAAGCCTTTACGGTTGCCGCTTTGATGTGCCCATAACAGTTATTAATTGACAGCGCAGTGTTAAAAAAGAAGAAAGAAAAAACACAAAAGAAAAGAGCGATTGACTTGGAGATGCCCTATTCCCAAGCACCTGCCTATCACAAGCCATACACATCTTAAGCCCATACACTCTTTGTAGATACAAATTTCTAGTTTTCTATCCGACCTTGCTGAAATTTGCATAGATTGTGGATATCGGATCGGTAGTCGGTATTTATATATATTGAAGAAATAATGGAAGTTAACTTGATTGCCCGTATTGACCTGATTAAAACTGAGTAGTTGATTAAGAATATAAATACCATATGAAATTGAAGATGCTTCCGACTATTTTGGTACAACTTTAATATGCCCTTTTTACCTATTTTCAGTATTTTCGGTTATAAAACAAAAGTGTGTCGCAAATAACATTAAGCAGTAATTGAAATTGCATTACTGTCATTAGCAGCTGGTGAACGTTGAGATGAAGCTGCTTTTATTGAATTAAGCGCATGACAACAGCAGCAAAACTTTTGGCCAAAACGTAGGTGAAAGGAGAGTTTGGGCTGTCGGGTCAGTTTAGGCCAAAAGTTTTCAAGGGGTGTCAAACTCAATCCAACAACTGTCTTCAGGTTTGTGTGAGTCTTTCAACGCTTGTTGCTTATGCAAATTGTGTTAAAGGGCATGAATGAACGATTGTCTTTGCCAAGCCGAATATTACTTACCCTTGCAAACCACCTGTTCATATCTAAATGAAATTATATATTTAAAAACTGCTCAAAATAAGAATTGAGTTTTCTTACCAACCTAATTGTATATAGTATTTTGATACAAACGATTATGCGCATAAATTCCACAACAAGATTCAAATACCTTCAACAAGTGTGCAATAAAAGGTGAAATGCGAAAATAAGGTAATTTTGAGACCGGAAATTGTGAGCAACATTTGTCTCTTTTGATGCCAACAAATTTAGTTTGCCAAAGCAACCGAAAAGGTTTTTCTTATTTCTTATTTTTTTTTGTTTTACTGAGCAAATGGCGTTGAAAGTGGCAGCTGCTTGAAAGACCAAAAAGTTTGGTTTTTGTTTCCGTATTTGACCTTTATCCAGGCATTTTCATTTGTTTGACCTGACAGCATATTAAACTGCAAACTCATGCCACTGACTTGCAGCAAACGTACTGCATCAAAAGCAGCAAAGTGTCAAGTCTTGAGTGCTTGAGTATTGGAGCTTTAGTTATTTATTATAACCAAATAACCAACAAAGCAAAATATACAAACTTAATCAAATGGACGCTCATCCTGTTTCCCATTTTCTGTTTGTGTGTCCTTATGAGCTGGGTTTGCCAAACAAACATTCGAAACCCATTTCCAACAGCTCGATGTTCATTTAAAAGTTCGAACCGTCTTTACATCTCCGTCGAAGCCTGTCGCGTGGATATCAGATAGCATCGATCTGAAATATTATTTCAGCCGCAAACATTATACAAACACGTGAATTGACTTGTTGCCCCATGAAAAAACATCATCGAAAACAAGTCGCTTTATATACAGCCGAATTAATGGTTCAAGCAGGTTGCAACCTCTTCCACTCTGAAACAAGCAGAGCGCAGAAAAGTATTCTACGAATTGTGCTGCGAGGGATTTTCCATTGTTGCCGCATATGTATATACCTACAAATAACCATGTTCGGTGGCATCTGTTGCTGCTGCAAATGTCTCTGCAGCTGCTGCTGAAATATGAATAAATTGCCACTGCCCTGAGTGTCATGGGTAAAAAAATGCTGAAATAAAGCACACAGCTGCATTAAAGTGCCAACTTCTGTTATCTTAGTGGGGCGTGGCATCACTCAAGCAATGCCTTTCTTTTTGCAGCGTCTGCTCTTTGGGGTGTTCAAAGCTGATAAGCGAAAAGTTGCAAGTTAGAAAAGCCCTTTATTGAGTTTTGAACGGCTTTAATGTTCAGCTTCTTGCAATTATCGAAAAGTTCTCAATGAACGAAATTGAACTAAATTTTACAGATTAAATCAACTTAGATTCAGGAGTTGAAGTTGGAGTCGTGGTTCCAGCTGTTGCTATAGCGGCTACGGATATTGCTGCTGTTGCTCTTGATATTGCAGTTGGTGATGATTTTGCTTCAGATGTTTTTAATATTGCTGTTCTTAATGCTGCTGTTGTGACTCGTTAAGTCTTCAACTGCTTGACTACTGCTAACGCAGAAGTTGTTGATGTTGCCGTTGTCAATAAACGCTTAACTGATTTATACTTACTTATATAATAGAAAAACTATTACTGTCATGACACAAGTAAAGTGATAGTGTAGAAAACAGACAGCGAGTGGGCAAAAGTTTCCTTTTGCTGATGCACTATTTTTTTTATGTTTCTGGTATGTTGTTGGTGCTGTTCGCACTATCTGCTGCTGTTGCAGCTCTTGTTGATGGAGCTGTGGCTGATGCACTTAAGCACTGAAGGCACTTACTAATGTAGCTATTCTGCTCTTGTGGCAGCTGTTGTAGCCGTTGCAGCTTCTATTGACGCTATAGGTGCTAATGTTGTAATTGTCATTTTTGCTCTCCTGGCTATTGCCGTTATGAACTTCAGTATAAGTCTCGATACTGATGTGGCTTTTACTTTCGGTTCTATTAGTTGTTGCTGTGCCTCTTATCGTAGACGATGTTTGTTGTTTTCATGATTGCCACTGCTACTTTCACTACCGCTTGCCGTTGCTGGCAGCTGTAAGCAATCAATTAAATGAGCGATTGATATGATGTCAAATGTTTTTCCACTTTATTTTGATTGATTTTTCTCTGGTTGCTTGAGCAACACCACATTCTGTTGCTGATAAACGTGTGCTAAATCTTTGGCACAATTAAATTGCTTAGCAGACAGAGTAAGTAATGAATAAAGTAAAGTTCGTGAGTCGACAACTTGAGCCTTAATACAGTATTAATAGGGGCTATAATAATAATTAGTATGCATGGCAGACAGCAGCTAATTGCACAAGGAAAGTCAATGATTTTATATATTCTGTTAGATATAAACAATAACGAAAGAATATTATGAATAAATACTGTAATAATGCTTTTCATACTCAAGCCTTTTATGCTTGTGAAATTTGAAGCAAAATAAAAATATTTATATTAAGCCAGTTTAATATTTAAAAAAAAAATCAGTTAAAATAAATTTCATGGAACGTTGATAATTAATTATTTATATTTTCTTTTAGATTATTTTTCTTTTATTATTGCACTTTTATTTCCTTTTATTTCCTAGCCGTAATTATTTATTTCTCACATCTGTTTCTTTGGCAAGAGTTAGCCGTTAGTAGCACAGTGTCAACTAAAGATTATTCTAATTTCTTTTACTTGAACCTTGCCCTTAGTGGCTCATTGGCAATGGATATTGCAACATAGCTTGCAACACAGGCGAGCCAGCTGCGCCCTTTAATTTGCATATAAATACATATAAGAACAGTTCCAAAGAAAGTGCGAACATCGTATTTCATGGGCTGCTTGGTGGAAATTGTTTCTTGAATGTTAACTGGGGGCGCTTCAGCTTGTCAGCACAAGCCTCGAAGCCTCCACGAGAAACTCAACGGAAACTTTTCCCATAATCTCTGGGCACCAATGACATGCTTTTGGCCAGAGAGCAAATATTTAATTAGCTATAACACGAGCTGCGCCCGAGGGACTGTCTGGCAGTCAGACAGTCAGCTAGTCAGTTAGTCAGTTAGTCAGCCAGTCAGCCTCACAGGCGACTGCCATATCCTGTACCGTCAGCGGCCCAGGCCCATTTTCGAGCATGTGAAGCGTGAAAGAATTAAATGTTGTGGCTGGAGATTAAAGAGAATTCCCCAAATGAGTTCCCAACTACTACTACGCGAGCTGTGCCAAAGTCCATGCTTTAATGAGAGGATTCTTATCCATAAATATGCGAGTTGAAGCATAATTAAAATGGATTTTCCAAGAAGTGTCATAAATCACTGCCTTCATGTGAGCTCTATTAATAAAGTTCAACCAGCTTCCAAAAAAAAAAAAGCAAATAAAATAAAAATGGGAAAGATGGAAAAACAATAGGAAATTTTTTTGTATTGATGAAAACGTGAAAATTTGTGGACTTGAATTTACTTAACATTATTCTTGGAAATAGGTATTAAATTGACATAGCCATTTTTTGATGTTGTAATCTACACGCATATATATTTTGACAGATACTTACATAACTTTTTTTTGCTTGTCTATGAAAAATATGAACTTGTTAAAAATATATTATTAATTATAATATTAAATATATATGTATAAAAGCTTATATAATTTGCTCTGCTTATTTATTCAATACTACGTTGGCTGTTTTCCCCTTTTTTATACATTCGATTTATATTTTGAATTGGCTTAGATTCTGCGTCGTGGAACACAGACTTTTGCCAACTGCTGCTGTTGGCTTGTTTGTTTGCGGCAACACTTTGTTGCCGTCAATTTGTGTTGCTTGCCGCATGGCTGACCTTCAACATGATTTCAGCTGGCAGTGGGTAATGTGACTCACTTTTGATTATGCGGCAACCCAAATTATGCTCTATGGTCCGCACTTAATTAAAGCGGTAGCAAAAATGTAATATACCCTCAACAGGCGGCAGCAATTTGAGCGTCTAAGCGACTTTTAATTAAGTTTCATTTCAAACTCGTAATGTGCGCCAAGTTTTTAAGGACGCACAATTTGGTTAATTAAAAAGCTACAATTGGCGTTGGCATTTTTGTGGCAATTACCAGTGGTTATGCTTGCTTTGGGTCGTTGCAACTCTCACTCTCAAACTCAAGTGTTATATTCTTGGGTGTGTGGCATTGTCAGGTGGCAAGTGAGTCCTTGCCACTTACAGGCAACTGCACTTGACGGGTATGTGCTGCAAAGTGCCAAAACTTGTGCACTTCATCAAGTGCGTTACATTTGGGTGTGCTGTCAGCATATGCCACGTCTAAACTAGACGCGGTGTCAAATTATAATATATATACAACTCAATTTGCAAGTTTTATGGCACAAAGTGTGAAATTCATATATATTGCAGGTAGTTTGCTCTTAAAATGCAAAAATCCAACTGGCCACACAATCAATTTTTATGCTACCGTCCAATTTTGGCATTATTATTTTTGCTACCGTTTTGTGGCCTTAAAGTGCTTTCAACTTGACTTTGTGGCTATTGGCCAGTCATTAAAGCCAAAATGCTCCCATCACGTTGAGTACATCGTTTAAGTGCACATTGTTTTTATCGTTATTGTTAGAAGTACTACACGCTTGTGCAATTCTGCTAGCTGGTCAGCAAAAACTATGCAATGCATATATTGTAACAGAAAAGGTTATCAAATATTTATGCACTTCATGTGGTTTTTACCAGTGGCAATCTCGTGTTTTGCATTCTTATTTCTCTCAGTTACAATCCCTCAGCTCACCAACTCTCTGACTACATTGCAAGCTATACATACATATATACATATGTATATATGAACAAAACAACAAAATGAATAAAATGGCAGCAGAAACCACTTTTGGACCTTTCACATTCAGTACGTTCCTATCAGCTGAAACAGTCGTTTTATTTCACTTATTTCCTGCTTGAGCAACTGTAGATAACAATTTGGGTTTGTCCTTAGAATACCATTTTAAATTTCACTAAACAAGTATAAACAAGTATATAAGTCGACCTCTTTAAAGTAGGGAACTAAACAAACTGTAGATTGCCGATTTGAATTTTCAATTACATCAAAATTTGTTTTACGCTTACAATTTTGCAACTATGTTTATGTCGAGGGTATCTCCATGTCTAGCACTCCATATATTTTGTCAACGCTCAACTCATGCAATATTTATAGGCACTGGAATTTTATTGTGCAGTGCAATGCATTTTTATGACTTCTGCCCAGCTGAAATGGTTTATTCATCAAGGCTCAGCCGTCAACTCGTGGACTGTAGCATGCCAGCTTACTTGTTAACTGCAGCCGCTGTCGTATAACCGTTAATATGGCAACATACTCTACCCAAAATTAATTAACTTTTTATAAGCTGGCTTACCTTGATCGTGCACCCAATTAGCAGACACAAAAACCGCAAGGAAAAAAAAATGGTATGTAGCCATTTTCGGCCAAAAACCTTTTGGGTCGATTTGATAGATTCTTTAATTTTGTTTTGAGCTGCACTTCAAACTTGTTGATGAGACAACAACAACAATTTTAATGGTTGCCAGAACCCCTGAGCAAACGTCGCAAAAATGCAATTAAGAAAAAAATAAATTTCATCTTATCATTGTTGTTGTTGTTGTTGTTGTTGGCGATGTCGGAGTTGCTGTGCGCAACAATATTGCTTTGATGTGAAACCCATACTTCTTGCCCCATTTTGCCCCATTCATTTATGTATATAAAGGAATTAAATTTGACATTTTTATAATATACCATATAACAACATTCATGTTGTTTCCAACAAAAAAAAAACAGAATAATATTTATAATTGAATACACTCAAGTAAATAGATGATTTATTAGATTTTCTAGTGTTTTATAATATTTAAATTTGATACATACATATATACACAGATTAGTTAAGGTATCGCTCGCACAGAATTCAATTTAATAGCTTTAAACATTTAAAACATCCAATTTTGGCATCTATCTTTATTATAATACATCAAATTACATACAGCTAGGCATAAATAGAAAATAATTGTTAACTTATGATCTTCAGCTAAACATTGTGAAATGTTTTGGGAGGGGAAAATTGAAATAAAATTCAGTTCAGTCTCTTAGGATGCTTGCAACTTTCTTGCCATTTGCTAAAATCTTGACTACTAGTTGTACAATGGACAACTTCATCAATATTAACAACAACATCAATACCAATACCAATACCTAGGGAACTAACAAATTTAAAAGCTAGCTTGTGTGCGCATGTGTGTGTGTGTGTGTGTGTGGGTGAGTATCTTCTTAGACGGAATTTTCCTCCAGTCCCTGCTGGAAACGAACACAATCTTAGCCATGAATAAAATTGACTATTATGATCTTAGTTACCTTCATTAAGGGACTGATAGCTCTGGGCATCACACTGAGCGTGCTGCCAGTTCCAGCATTATTGGCTATGGGCAACATGTGCAGCGACAGTGGTGCATGATGACCCACCAGCGTTGTGGTTGTAGCCGAAGACACGCACGACTCCCGCTTGCCACGTCCGTAATACGATGTTAATGGCCTGATTATAAATAGAAAACTTAATACAAACGGAAACTTTGCTTTTCACAGGATTGTAGATTGCTGATTACAGTAAGAAGAGAAAGTTGAGTGAGACAGCAAAGTGGAAAAATATTATAGGAAATGCTTAAATTAAACTGTATAATAAAAACTTAACAAACAAAATATAAGTCATTAATCATACTATTCATAAATAATACTTGTTTTAAGCTAAAAGATTTTACTTTACATAGATAAAGTTTGCAATTTTTGCTTTACATTTCTATGACTAAAAGAATATGCCTCAAATTGGAAACACAAAATAACTATTTTAGGAAAATCATAATCGCCTTATAAAATCTGATTGGTAGTTAGTGCTTTAAGTGGCGCATTTATCAGTTTCAATTTCATTTTACGAAACAGGTAAGTGTAATTAAAACTGAAAAATTGCCAGACAGTTTTCACTTACCGCATGCTCTCAGCGCGTGGGGAGCCGCCGCCACCCTTGCTAAAACTTTTTGTAGTATATCTGCCAAGTGGTTCGGTGAGAAGATGGTGTTTTATAAGACGTGCAATTGTATTATGGGCTAGAGTGTCTGAATAGTTGGCACTAACTATCTGAAACTTTCACTCACCGTCGGTTCTGGTTGCGTTGAATGTTGCGCGAGTCGCGCCAGGTGTTAACATGATGTCTCAGTGCATTACGTACCTCAGAGTTTAGAAAGCAGTAGAAAAGCGACACCCAAAAGCCCTGCGAAACAAAACAGCAAATATTTGAACTGGTGGCAAGTGTAAGAGCAAAAAAGCGCTATCCAAACAAAACTTGCCTGTGTGCTGAGCAGCACAGCGCGAAGAACGGCAAACATGTGACCCATTAAGCCCGATTCGGAGGGTCCAGCCAACACAACCAGATAGGTAATGCCAAAGAGAGGAATGAGCACAAGCAGCGCCTTGGCTGCCTTGCGATACTGACGCGTCTCCACCGTGTTCGCCGAGCGAAGTTTGGTAATAAGCACCTGACATCCAGGGGGGCGGAGGAAACTGTAGCTTAAGGCCTTTAATTTGCGACGGGACTTAATAGGACTCACCCACATGATGCGCAGCAGGAATGTCAGATTGATAATGAGCACCGCACAAACGGGTCCCTGGAAAATCCAATCCACATTCGTCTCCTCCATCCAAGGACAGTTGATGTCATACTAGCCCGTGAATTAAAGGTTTTGATGAGTCCAAGCTGTTTGGGGCCTTCTTCACTGACATTTGCTTACCTTCTCCATATAAATTGTGTAGTTAACCGTTAGGCCCTTCGCTATCGCCCAAGTCACAACAAACAGCGCCGGTCCACCTGCCACACAGCGGGGCAACTTAATTAGCCGTGCAAATCGCAGACACAGTTTCAACTTACCCCAGCCAATGGAGGCATATATATTGAAGCGTATATTTTCGCCGGAGAAGGTCTTGACGACAAGCATATACAGATACAGGCCCTCCACCAGCATCCAAAAGAAATTGGTCAGCGTGAAGAAGTGAAAGAGTGTGACGAGAGCAATGCAGCTGCTCAGACCACTGCGAATGGAGATCTGCAGCGATGGTAGATGAAAATGGCCAGAGTTTAAAATAAAACATGGTAGGTGCCCAACTAGGAGATACCCGCTAAGCAGCGCTTTTGGCCATTTACATTTATTACAAAATAATAAACAGAACCTAATAAAACTCCTCGAGACTATTTATTTATATGTTCATCAATATTTATTGATCTGGTTGATAAAACAGAGAAACAACTTGTGCCAAAGTTCTGCTTCTCCTCTAGCTTCTGGAAATTTGACAGCTTTATGATACTGCCACACACATAAAGTTTCCAAGGTATTACAAAACATAACACAGAAAAAAAAAAACAAAACAAACAAGGAAAAGTAAACAGAATACTGGACACGGAGGACACGTCTCACCTGCACGGACAGCAGGAGTATCCAGAAAAGAGCCGACATGATGTAAGTGAAGAACAAATTGGCGTGGATGGTGTTGCGCAGACAACGCAGCTCTCTGCAACAGAAACGGGGAATAATAAAAGAATATAAAGTATTTTTTATGTCCGGCTACACACTCACTTGTAGTAGGCGAAAACAATCAGCGCCAGCGTGAGCGACACAAGGCTTAAAGCATAGCCAATGTAATAGATGATTGTCGGCAGCTCCACAATGGTCTCGAACTCCGGCACCGTCTCCGGTGCTGGCAAATGGGCGCAGGCATCGTAGTTGGTATACTGAGCCCAGGTGCCATTTAAATGGCAAAAACGCGTTGCGTTCTCTGCACCCACACACACACACACACACACAGGTAAATTAACGGGAAGATGATGGTACAGCTAGCTGGTTGGATAGGTCAAAGGTCTTTTCACTTACTGCTGCTGTCGTAGTGTATGCCCTGTAATTCGTCCATGCACTGGAGCACGGCCAGGGTGCCTCGTGCGGTGCGGGGCCAGCAGAGTATTGAATCGAACTGGGTGAGGCAATGGTCTGTGGCATTGCCATAGGTCGTTGCATCCACATGTTGCTGCAGCAGGCAGTTCAGCTCGACGCTTTGATTGATGTCATCCAGATTGCTGGGGGACCAGAGACTCTCATTAACGCTGCTCTTTAATGCTTCACCAATGTCCTTGTTGTTGTCATTATTGTTGGTCATTGTTGCTGCTATTGCAGCTGGTGTTTCTGCTACTCTTTTGGCAGTGGGCGTATCACGCTTGATGTGTCCCTTCCATGCTGCTGCTGTTGACGAAACTTTATTTACACTAAGAACAATTATCGAACTTAAACAAACATTTATTTAGTTAATCAATTAAGAAAAAAAGTTAATCTTAAAATTTGAATTTAATTGAATTCGAAAATTAAAATTATGGCAAATGACAATAGTTTAAAAAACATTTTAGTAAAAGACCTTTTTTGTTGAAATTCAACATTTTTCTACGCTTAAAAGTAATAATAAACTATTTTAAATTATTTAATTAAACTTATTAATTAAACTTGATTTATTCATGACAATTGAAGGTACTTGGATAAGATTCCCAGCACTAATATCCTTTAGTTAAGATTTTATGGTACCAATTATAATTACATTCAGGTAAAATTTATTGAAATATTTAAATTTAAATTATTTTTTAAAATAAAATTAATATTTTGAAAATACGATTGCCGCACTGTTGCACAATGCTGCCCATAACTCTTAAAATTGCTCTGTCTTTTGTCTAGCGAACATTTGAAAAATCACAAATGGCTAAGACAACATTGTTCAATGTGGCAACTGTCGAAGTGTGTGCGTGTGTGTTTGTGGCAACAATTGAGGGAGCTTGTGCCCGGCAATTCTGTTCGGGATCTAACAGGCTACTGGCAACCGCAGCTTGTGGCATGTTGTATTCTCCTCTCTCGTTATTTGTATTCTCCGTGTGTGCGTTGGTTAATTGCATGGGGCAAGCCGCAGGCAAACAACGATACTAGTGAAATGGCTTTTTCTGCCACAGGGACAACAGTTTAAAGCGCCATAAAATCAATGAGGAAAATTGCATTTTATGCCCAGCGGCTTTAAAATGCCCCCCCCCCCAGATCCCATTTGCCTGATTTATTAATAGAACTGGGGCGCCACAGCATCTATAAAAATTCATTAGCTTCCACAAAACTTCGACGTCAACGACTGGCGTACATACAGTTGGCAATCTACGTGTCGGGCATCAAAAGGCCAAAGACAAAAAAAGGTGGCCTACAACATGTAATATAAATTAGAGGCTATGTAGCCAGTAAGGGGCGTGACCTCAAGCAAAGGGGTGGGCGTTATGGCAGAACCTTCAAGTCAGCAGGACCCAAATCTTGCATTTATATGCTGATAATAAATGGCATAAATGATGCATCGTTCCATTAATGCATGGCATAAAAGCAAACTCGCAAATATTCGCAAACACACATAAACAGATAATAAATATGTAGATGCTGTGCCCAACGGAGCGTGCAATACAGTGGATGTGTATCATATGCGAACAGGAAGCGGAAGTGATGTTTCACATGTGCCCCGAGCCCAAAAGAGTTCTCACTTTATAATTTAATTTATGCTTTTGGGCTGCATAGAGAGGAAAACCTTTAGATTTTTAGCTAGATATTATTATACATCAGCTGGAATAAATCAACATATAATTCCAAGTGGATTGATTCATGGCAAACCCCAATTTATAAATATTTCAACAAACATTTTGCAAGTTAACCAAAAAAATGTGCATGTTTTAATATTTTATGAAAGCACTTTGATAAAAAGCATAATTATATATTCATATTTTGAATATTAAATAAAAGCACTTAAAGTTAAAAATTAACAAGCCAAAAGCATTAAATATATAATTTTAAATGCCACATACATATATTAATAATTGGTGTTAGAACAAAAGATAAGCAGTTCTTTTGCACATAGTCAAGCTTACGCTATGAGGGCGCTCTACTTTTAGCGCTCACTGTGTGCCACGACATTGTTTTCTTTTTGTTGGCCAGCTCGTAAATTAGCGCAACATAAAGCAGCCGACTGTATTATTTCTGCACACGCCTCGAGTAAATTTATATACTGCTCGGCCCTGCGTTCATTCATTAGGCACGTTAGCTATTGTTTTTGCCAACTACAATTGTGGCTTATTGCTAACAAAAGGAAGGAGGGGCGTGCAACCACACAACAGTTCATTTGCAAACCACAATTTTGCAAAAAAAAAAATGTATGAAATTGAAAATGTGGAACATCTAATTGCCTCATAAATAATGTGAAACTGGCAGGCTGAACCAAGAAAAAAAGTTAAGTAAATCAACATTAAAATGTAAATATGCTGGCTAATTGCATATTTGATTACAATTAGCCGCAATGGGCGACGAGACATCAAAATGTCCGGCTCAATTCATCGGACGTAAATGCAAATTTGTGTTGACAGCTTAGCCACGATAAAATCCACACACACACACACACACACAGGCATACACTAACCCAAACACATATAAGGAAATGAAATATGTTCATCTGACAATCTCATTTAAGGCGTTCACAACTTGATGAATGTCCGGCTGGCAACATAGCACATTTTCAACTTTCCCGAAATAAACGCAAATATAAAAAGTACATTACGAGAATTGCCTCTGGCTGCCAAAATACAAAAATAAGCAAACTATAAATGCTGTGCGCAAGAGTGTGCCTGACTGGCAGATATCCTATATACTATACTATAAATTCAAATTAGTATTCATCAAATGTGGCATCATTTAAATAACTTTCGCTTTTATTGTTATTATCAGCTGCCTTCGAGCCGGAAACTTCGCATGTCGCCTGATCTAATTTGAGTCTATACAAATAAAAACCAAATGACGTCAAGCATAAACAAGTTTGTCATAAAAGCTATGGCAATAAATATTTGATTCTTAATAGGTTTTGGCAATATTTGAAATTGGAATAAAATTTGGTCTGCGAACGTAACCAAAGCTCGCTAGCTATTCACTCTACTCATTAATTAATGTGAATAATTCAACCACTTGTAACTATTGTTGAGAGATATATCCTTTCTTATAGCAATAACCTACTTTCCAATTAGCTGCGTGTAGGGTATAAAGAGGAATACAGTTCTGTGAGGACAAATGAAATGCACACAAAAACACAAGCACTGCAAATGGCCAGAGCAGATGGAGATATAACGTTTACTTATTTGCTGTCGGATCCTTCTTTGCCCTGTTTTCCCCCTCTTATACAGTTCTCTCAATACCATACCCATTCGGGCTATATGCTATTATAGAAGATTGTATCTAATCTCGTGCGATTGCACACAATGGATTTGCCAAAGGCTCTGGCGAAAACAGACACACACACGTACACACTCACAGCTGTTTAGTATGAGTGTGTTAATATTAGAATGCCAGTGTGTGTGTGTGTGTGTGGCATGAATTGCTGCGGCCGACTGAGTAGCAGAGTATACGGAATGCTGAACGCTTGTACCTCAAGCTCTGCATTTACTTCCATGTGCGAGTGTTTGCAATTTCCGGTTGTTTGCTCTAATGCTTATAAATGTTTTCGCTGCTCGCCAACTGCTGGTATCGATGTTGTTGCTGCCCCTGATGCTGCTGCTGCTGCACGTCTCGTAATTGTCGGGCATACCAATTGAGAATTGAAAATATAATAATATTAATAATAATAATAATAATAATAATAATAACAATCATATGAGAGGGAAACCCACAATGGTGCAATTTTTCTGCAATTTGTGGCATACAGCATTAAATGGCTGCAACAAAGTGGAGCATGCCTCGCGTGGACGCTTTATGTTTGTTTTGAAGACATTTTCACTATCAATGGCAGAAGATAATAAAGTGCCGGGACAGCGTGAGGGCAACTAGAGGACGTGTGCACAACAAAAGGCCAGCGCAGCTTGATTACTATTTTTAGCTGTCGTTGCGCCGCTTCAGCTCTCATTATTGTGGCTCATTAAATTTGATATGCATAAACAGAACACACAAAGAATGGCGAAACAATGATGTCAAAGCCATATTTAAAAATGCATGAGAAAATGTTACGCATACGACGCGAGGCGCGTTTTATACACATTACGACAATCTCATTAAATTTACAATGAAATGCTGAAAATAAGTTAATCCAAAATGTGTTTAATATTTATACAAGTATTTCAAGATTTAACGATTCTTTCGATGGCTACAGTTTTTTAAAGATTTCTAATTACGACACTTATAAATTCAATATATTTTTCTAATTTTTATGCAAATCTCAATTTTTTTAAAGATTTCCAGTTTTATATATTATTTATCGAGGACTTCTATAAGTTTAAATATTTTGATTAACATTAAAAATAAAACAATTCAAATAAACTTTTTAATATGTAAATTTTTGCTCTCTTTAATCTTTAATCCAACAGTTCTACAACTTGTTTGTCAAAGCCAAAAATGTTCTTATACATTAAACTGTCTGTGTGTAGTCGAGACAGCCTGACTAAGTGATACCCTGAACCACTGAGATCGATTTGCTTATATAGATTGGCAGTCGGATATGGATCAGATGAGGATTTTGAGCAAGAATACATTTGTAAATCCTTTATGGGGGTTGGATATGCTGAATTCTGACTCTTACATAGCTTTGTACCCTTTTGACCATTCCTTATATGTACAGGGTATACATTAAAACTATTATACAACTACGGACAAAAGTCAAAAGTTTTGATTGCCTTTCATTTCGATTAATGACGAAAGTATTGTTAATGTTTTCCTTTTCACAGAAACATATGAGCTCTCGCACTGATATAACTCCCATAGGCCCAATCTGCGAAATACATTAATCCTGACAATGTATGTGCATAGATCGGCCGGGACAAAACAGTTTTATTGGCAAGTGTTTTCACCGTTTTTATGTTTCCACTGACGGCAATGAAATTTGAGGACCACAATGCAAAAGCCTGAATTTAAGGCAAAGATTAAAATACGTAAAATACGGTGAACGTAAGAGATGTGTGTGTATGTGTGTGTGTGCGAATAAGTATGTGCGTGTGTGTGACTAATAAATGAAAGCATCTTCTCTAGACAGCATAGATGACCATAATTTGCAGATACTTCCGCCTTTGTCTCGCTGTATGAGTGTCTCCCACACCTGTTTGGGGATGAGTGCCACTTTTTGGCTGTTATCCAAAACTTGATGGCCCGCCATTTGGAGCAGGATCAGGAGCCAACGCCAACAAGTGTTGCCTTTTATTGGGCCACCATTAATGGTTTTCCGTTTCGTTTGACTCTTGGCGGTACGTGCAGCAATAAAGCAACAAAAGGCACGCGCTGCAGCTACTTGAGTGCCCGAGAATATGTGGTAAGATGGTTTTGGCTTTCTGCGGAGTTTTGGTGCTAACAAGCTAAGGATTTGCTTGCGAGTGCTTGCTCGTATAAATCCATAAAAATTCGCACACCAAAAGCTAATAAAGAGAAACAAAAAGCAACAGCAGCAAACAGAAAATGCAAACAAACAAAAAGTCTGCGAAATCTGTTATTTATTGGGTCAATAAAAATTTGGTTTAATGCATTGCAAGTTTTGGCCAAATTTGCCCGAGATTAACCATGCGATTTACGATGTACTCGTGTTGAAAGTTGTGGTTTAAGAGTGTGTTCCATTATGGGGTTGAAGTGCTAACCGAAGTCCATAAAATACAATCAAATATAAGTACAAGCATATTATGCGAAGCACAAAAGTAGGCAACAAGTCATCCTCAATTGGCTGGTATTGTTATGCCTGATAACAACAAGAATAATAATAACATATTAGCTTCCGTTATAACTTGAGGCTGTTGCTATGGATATCGGATAACCACATCTAATGGAGTTCCCATCAATCGATACTGCAATTCCATACACACACACACACACACACATTTATACATACAGTGTGTAGCCAATTGCCAATCCTTCTATTCAGCTTCATCCTCTTTCATTGTAATGCATGCCATTGTGTGTGTTCCTTTGGGCGTGTGCAGAATTTTGTTGCTTGGCGTTTTAATTAAATCCGCAAACAGTATATGATTTTTTGCCTTCTCTGCTACACACAAATGCACACACAGACACACCCATTGCGCCTACATACCTCTGATTTACGGCGGGCGTGTTAATTGAGGCCCAAGTGGCTGCAGTCCTCAACGCTTTTTGTGGTTGTTATTGTTGGCCTAAGCAAACAGAAGATTTTTCATTTGACCGTAGTTTTACCAAATGGTTTTAGGTATCCTTTTGTCTTGCCACTTATTTGCGCAGGCTTAAATGTATTTAACGCCTTCTAAGCCGCAAAATGATTATACTTAAGCGATTTTCTCGGTTTTCCTCGCTATTTCGTTGTCTTGGTTATAGAATCACACACAGACGCTGGCACACTCGCACACTCGCACACACACACACACTACTTATGGTTTTCATTTACGCATTTTAATGCCGGATTATTTGCCATGGCATTTCACTTATGATTTGAGCACGTTGCGAAAAAAATCGCATTAAATGATTTGAATTTAGGATGAACGTATATCAAATTTAAGACGATTATGTTCATAATCTTGAAAATTTAATATTTGAGCACTTTTATTTGCACACGTCGAACGTTTCCGCACTTTTATTCAACAAATGTATTTAGTTTCAATTAAAAAAACGTTGCGTTTTCAAAAGGGTTTCAGTTGGGATTTAGTTGGGTTTGGTTCGGTTTGGTTTGGTTTGGTTTGGATATACTTTCTGCAGGCGCTGCTCGAACCGCACTCGCTCACATGCCGCTGATAACTGAAAGTATCCTTTGGGCGCATCTTAACAAGCACCCGGAATGGACGAATAAGTTCTTACCACTTTTGCTTCGGCAAAATGGCGCGAAATGTTTACGTTCCACAAAAAAGCTTCATCAAAAGCTGCGTTCCACACAAACGAAAGGCGGCTGCTGTTTGCGGGCCTCTTTCCCGCTGTCAACCAACAGGTGTGTTTGTTCTCTTTCTGTGTGTGTGTGTGCGTGTGTGCGTTTGCGAATTTTCTGAATTATTTTCTCGGGAAATGCATTTTTTTCTGGCACGCCTAAGCGTTTGCAAATCCGCTCATTTGATTTATGCAAATATTTGTCGTCTCAATTTTGCTGCCCTTTTTGGTTGGGCTGTATTTGCTCAGGTGAAGGCCTGCTGCCAATCATCCCAAATATGCTGGCAAACGGATTTAATTTTGAGGTCGCTTTGAAGTTGAGCCACAGTTGAGTTCTAATGCGAATCTAATCATATTAAACTGAAGTGCGGCTCGTGTCGACATTTATTAAAATCACAATATGCGTCCAGATGCTTCAACTTCACACTGCCGGAAAGCACACGGAAATTGAAAATAAAAAACCCTCACGCATAACCAAAAAATCAGCGAAAACAAAGCTCTGTCACCCCTAACACAAACACACACACACACACAGAGACAAACACACCTTCACACACTCTGGTATTTATATAACAAAGCCGACATGGAGCCTACTGATAATAACACAATGACAAACATTTAAGCCCCCAACAGCAGTGGATTGAGTGCGGCTGACACATTCGGCGAACCTGCTCAACAGCCCCAAAAATTGAAATGAAAAAATCAACATTCTACAAAAAAATAAATGCTAATGTCAACTGGCACTCGAGAGCATTTAAATTCCATTTGAAAAATTCATTGCCAGGAGCAAAGACATGTTCGCCGTAAATGTCCTGTTGCCGTTGCGTGCCTGGTGTACGCATGTCCTAATTCATATTAAAGTGCTCATCCACGTCTTCAGATCAAATAAGACATTCTCAATTTAATTTACAATTGAATTTAACGCCATACATTTTATATCTAAGCAAGCTATAAAAGTGATTTCCAAGTTTATATACTGAATGGGCTTTGATAGCGCGTCTCATGAATTGATTGCTAAGACATACAGTGGCAAAAGTTTTTCAATTTTCCCCACAACCAGCTGGGAAAACTCTTTTCGCATTGTTCAAAGAGTTGACTGCCATGCGTTGCTAGCCAAGAAGTGTTTGAATTGTCTATTGTTGTACTTCAACTTGGCAGTTTGTTTGCGGTTTGCAGTACACATTTTTGTACCCTACATTTGGAAAATGCAACCAATTCTCAAAAAATTTAAGGTCTTTAATCGCACACACGTAGCTCAGTTTACGACACGAAAAAAATAATCAAAGCTTGGCTTAGCGGTTAAGAGCATGTGACACAGAAACCAAACGAGAATGAAGATGACAGCGGAGATGACGATGATGAAGTTGAACAATGACAATGCCCTGACATAAGTAAGTTGACAGCCAAGTGGGTGGCAAAAGAGCTAACCAACAAGAACAACAGTAACAGCAACAGCAACCACAGCAACGGGCGAATTGTTGGCAGCAGCAATCTTATTACCAGGATTACTCATGCATGCTTCAACTAACTTCATTTCAAGGCTGCAGCGGTGCTGCCAACTGCCAAACTGAGCTGTGTGACGTGCTGATACCCAAAATTGAGCCTTTATACATTATGTAATTATCTAGAAAACAATTGTTTAGCTGCCGCTTCAAACGGTAAGATAAGATAACTGACAATGATTTCCAAAAGTATATCTAACCAATCACTAATCTTTTGATATATAACAGTATTCAGTTAAATTCGAACAATTTTAACATGTAAGGAAAAGTTTGTTTGGAAAGCACTCAACTACAATATTGGCATAAGTGTATAAGCATTAGCAGCCGGCAAACATTTTAATTGGGTTAGCTACTTGAATGTCGGACTCTTATATAAAGGGAAATGAGTTCAATTTATAACTTTGTCGTAAGCCCATTTCCACTACGCTTGTCACCTGGCTTGGCATCGGAAATAATTATAAATTAAGTTTTGAAAACACTATTTGTTGCCGTAATGCCCCAACATAAGAATTAGCATTAAATGGCGTCTCCTTTACTCCTACTACTTTAATCATTTTTAAGATCTATTAAGAACCTATTTATCCCAATTTAATACTTTTCGAGTTTATAAGAACTTTCCCCTAGATTGATAAGTTATGACATATAGAATTGCCACTGCTTCACTTGTTAAACTATTACGTGAACTTTATTACATTTGCACATAATCTTAAGATTTCTGTATAAATAGTTAAACAAAATAATTAATTAATGTATAGAATTGTTTATCAATTCGATTAGATCTAAAAATAGTGAAACGCCACTGGTTACCTAAATACGCAGATAGTATGATTCAATGGATATGTTCATCGACTACGTAAACTCATTCAGTTTCAGGTATTTCCCCCATATAAACTGACTGTTTACTGTAGCCTGGTCACGCACTGGCAGTCGGGCGGCGGGGTGAAAGTAATTCCCATATCAGTCGACGCACTCGATCCATCTGCTCTCCACATTGTTGGATGTGTCACCTTCAACTGACGCATTGGACCAAAGGCCTTAGTTTGTTTTCATTACGTGAACGTTGATTACGAGCTCATTAGAATATGTTATTTAGTTCGGCTATATAAAGTGTCGATTTGCTGGCTCAAAAATTTTATTCTTTTGCCACACTTCAATAAAATATAAAGTTGCGAGAAAATGCGGCCAACGATTTTCCAGTGGTTTGCATTGTTGATTGTAAGTAAATACTCCTCAAACCCTTTGGTATATTTTGCATATATTTATTCATTTATGTGCAGCTGTCGGAGTTGCAGTGCCACGCCCATGGCGCCTACAATTGTTCATCGCCGCCGAACTTTAACAATTTCGTAAGTAAATTCAGTTTGACTCGATTGTTCATTATAAGCGCCTGAATAATGAATGACTTCTGCAACGTTTGGCAGGATGTCAACTCTTGCTGCCGCTCGCCGGAAATCAATCTGGGCAACGTGCCACAAAAATGCCAGAAGTACGTAAATCAATTGAAGTCCGCCAATCACAAATTTCCAGCATTTGCGCATCTGGTAAGCGAATATAAATATCATCTTTGTACATTTAAGTATATGATTTCCCGACTCGATTCACTCCAAAGTGCTATCCGGAGTGCATATATAGAGAAACGGGCGCCTTGGTCAATGGCAAGCTACAAATAGACAATGTACAAAAGTATCTGCAGGAGCATGTGCATCGCCGGGATCATGAAGTGGTGCCCCATATTGTACGCTCTTTTCAGACTTGCCGTAACAACAGTGCGTATGCCAAATATGTTTATTATATGTCATCATGTCAATCAGACACCATATCAATTGCAGTTCATGGCCACATGAAGTCCGCCAGGATCGAATCGTATAAGGTTCTCAGCCAGGGCTGTTCACCATATGCTGCCATGCTCTACAGCTGCGTCAATGCGGAGACTTTCCTCAACTGCCCCGACAAGATGTGGAAGCCGGATGAGCACTGCCTCGTGGCCAAACAGTTTGCGGAGCAATGTAATCCGCTGCCTCACGTTCCGTTGCCCGTGAGCTGAGCTCAATGAGACCAATTCAAAAATTATTTGTTATTACTCTTTTTTGTGGCCTTATTAAATAAAAAAAAGCAAAAATCAGCGATTTGATTCATTTGATTTTATAATTGGGGATAGCTTAACTCTAATGGCCATGGCACACTAAATGATCCATGACAAAATGTTCGGCTAATGGCAATTGGTACTCAGCAGTCATTCAAGGTTCAGTTGGCAACGAGCGTGGTTTAAGTCCGATTTTTCATCTCTTTATTTAGAATGAATCATTCAGTTATATATGTATTTGGCTGTCTGCTGATAGCGAGCAAGGTGCGGGCAGCCATTAAGGATTTTATTGTGGAATCCGAACCAGAAGCGAATGTGGTAAAATTGATTCTCTACACTTGCAAAGTTGCTACTTATCACATCCCTCCATTAGGTTCTGGGCGAGCCCAATAATGAATTAGGATGGGGCTGTCCAGCGGACGAGGACCAACATCCGCAGATTTCCATACAAGATGTGGACTACGATGGCAATGTGGATCCACAGCTGCTGCTCACAGCGCTCATGCAGCATGCTCATAGTCTGGGCATTGATCTGAAGCAACTGGGTGAGCACAAAGTTCAATCTAATGATGATTTAAATAAAATAACTCATTAATATATTAACCAAGCAGCACAAATGCATGCAGTTGGAGAGGATGACGCATTTGCCACCCCCCCTGACACTGGCTGCATTCCAACCAATACGCTCAGCTATCGGGAGCAGCACAGCTGGTATGATGTCTTCTTCTGAAACTGAAGAGCTGCCGTTTACTTATGTCAACTGAACTTAGTATCATAAAGAAATGATATAGTAGACAATTATGTAAACTATTTAAAGCTCATCTTCAGGGTTTTATTTAAAATAAGTACTGCCGGATGGTAAGGATTCGATTTGTTTTAAAGCGCGAAATCTGACGCTAAAACACCTCCACTAAAGCGCTTACAATTCATGCTGAATTCGCGTGCATCGCCGCATGCCTCACTGTGTGTCCAGTTGGCTGGGGGACAATTGATGAAAACTTTTTTCAAAATACAGCTGGCCAGGTAGAGTGGCAGAGGAGAACAATTTCCAATGCCGAGAAATCGTCGATTTTTCAACCTAAGCAAATCGGTTTCATTTGCCGTGCAATTCTGCAGAGCCTGTGTGTAAATATCGACGAAATCCTTATTATTGCCCACCAGGTTCTCCATCAGCCTACGGCCATTATTCACATTTAGTTGAGTGCCATTCAGCACTTCGCTAGAATTCAAGATGCACTCATACAGGCACTGACAATTGATGAAAATAAATACATAGATTAAATAGATGGAAAAAGTGGATATAGGAATTGCTGCTCACTTACTGGAGGCGTTACAGTTCCCTTCATTTTCATATAATTGCCACAACTTTGGCGATATGCCTGGGTCTTCAAGTTGGGCGTCGCACAACATTTGCGAAGAGACTAGTCATATTAAATATTAAGTTAGCGTATGTCACTTTATATACATATAAGGGTACAACTTACAGCAAAACCCAAACGCTTCCTGCAGTCGAATGCCACATTGCTGACCAACAAACTGAATACTAGCCAGATTGCTATAGCCACGAACTTGGCCAGCATTATTTTGTATTAAATTATGACTCTCAGAGGTTCATGCCTATATATACGTTTAACTTAAGCACTTTACAAATTAATGGAGCGCACCCACATTTTGCAGCTATTTGTTAAATAAATTGTTTAACATTAAATTTAATATTTGTTTTTAAACGAGATGCGAAAATGCAATTCATGTTGATTCGGTTGATTTTGTAGATGTTAGCTCAAAAAGCTCTAGTTTCTTTGAAAATTTTCCGCTCTTTTCCAGACTTGGACTCTAAACCTTAAATACTTTCACCACCCAATTTCCATCCAAAGCAGATGCTTATGCTCATAAGCGTTTTCTTATTTTATTGCAAACGATTCTAACTAAAGAGCCTGCACTGTTGGATTAACAATCGGTTAGAAAAGGAGCCAATTGACGAAGGCCGTATACCAATGCGTGACTGGTGGGTGTCTTTGCGAACGTAACTTGAGGCTTGTGGCGCCACTATTCGCTGTCTTGCTACGCACATTGAAGTCCAGGTCCCTGAAGAATACCACACAGTTGGCCAACATATCCTGACCGTCGCTACAGTCGGCAACTTTCTCCTGCCAGTGGCGTACGGGACAATTAAGAAATGTATGCGATGCCGCACACTTGTTATATAACTTGGCCATGTTATCGCATTTCTCAAATGGAACAATCCCCTTTTCTGATGCGGGCACAATGTCAACGAAAATGTTGCTCAGATTATTGCAATGCTGGTAGGAAGATTTAAGTACTTCACCATAGCTAGAGTACTCGCTCTCCACTCCATATAGCTGATCTATCATCAAACTGACATTGGACATATTCATCGTATTGTTGGCGCCCAACAGTCCCCAGTGATTAAAAATACATTCATAATGACACTAGAAGCAAGTTACAAATTACTTTTAATTAATCGTCATCCAAGTTAAATCACCCACTGCGCCATATTCATCCTTGATGTCGTCACACGGACTGCTTCTGAATAACAGTTTACTGGGCTGGGAATTGCCACAGCATTTGTCCAGCAATTTGATGTTTAATATATGGGTGCAAAGCATATTCGCATTGCTTCTCTGTGGCTTCTCGGCGTGCGCCTCATGCAACAGCTGCACACAACATATAAGCCCCATCAGACATACCGATTTGCTAAAATATCCATGCATATTAAATGATGAAATTTCGAACATGATTTAAGCCAAACTTTTGATAGTAAAATCCAGACGTACGTATTAAATAAAAGCTGTTTTGTATATTTATTAGAAGCATTTGAATTTTATTTCTTTTTCATGTTTCTTTTAAGCTTCGGCTATAATTTGTACTTGTCTTAAATATTATGCAAATGTGTATGTACAGTTGACGCTCTCTTGGTGTATATGTATTTATGTACAGAGGTTTGTGGTTTGCTGGTGAGTTCTGAGAACTACTGTAAATGCAACAAACTGTAATTATTAGTGACTCATTGAAATGATTTAATTTCAATACGAAATTAGTATGCAGTGCCTTCTCCATGACTGAGGCAACTGCGTTCACATCAAGCTCGGGGCCTATCGATGACCACAAGAGACTGCGATACACAGAAACCAAGAAAATTTTAAAGACTGAAACCAGAAAAGACATTACAAAATTAAACCAAACTAAAGTACAATTTTAAAGCCGTTTTTATTATTTACGATTGATTTAGGGGCAAAACTATGATCAAAAAGCCCTCGCTTTTTGAAATCAGTTGAGTTTTGACGAAGTAATGGCATTTTGAAGTTTGGACCTATGCCCATATGCCCATTTACCGATTTTCAGGCTGTAATTTTTACTTGTCTTCCAACCTCAAATTTCGTTTTCAACTTTAAATGTACGATTGATTTAGGGGCAAAACTATGATCAAAAAGCCCTCGCTTTTTAAAATCAGTTGAGTTTTGACGAAGTTATGGCATTTTGAAGTTTCGACCTATGCCCATACACCGATATATCGATTTTCAGGCTGTAATTTTTACTTGTCTTCCGACCTCAAATCTCGTTTTCAACTTTAAATGTACGATTGATTGAGGGGCAAAACTATGATCAAAAAGCCCTCGCTTTTTAAAATCAGTTGAGTTTTGACGAAGTTATGGCATTTTGAAGTTTCGACCTATGCCCATATGCCCGTTTACCGATTTTCAGGCTAGAATTTTTACTTGTCTTCCGACTTCAGATTTCGTTTTCAACTTTAAATGTACGATTGATTTAGGGGCAAAACTATGATCAAAAAGCCCTCGCTTTTTAAAATCAGTTGAGTTTTGACGAAGTTATGGCATTTTGAAGTTTCGACCTATGCCCATACACCGATATATCGATTTTCAGGCTGTAATTTTTACTTGTCTTCCGACCTCAAATCTCGTTTTCAACTTTAAATGTACGATTGATTGAGGGGCAAAACTATGATCAAAAAGCCCTCGCTTTTTAAAATCAGTTGAGTTTTGACGAAGTTATGGCATTTTGAAGCTTCGACCTATGCCCATACACCGATATATCGATTTTCAGGCTGTAATTTTTACTTGTCTTCCAACCTCAAATCTCGTTTTCAACCTTAAATGTACGATTGATTTAGGGGCAAAACTATGATCAAAAAGCCCTCGCTTTTTAAAATCAGTTGAGTTTTGACGAAGTTATGGCATTTTGAAGTTTCGACCAATGCCCATATGCCCGTTTACCGATTTTCAGGCTAGAATTTTTACTTGTCTTCCGACTTCAAATTTCGTTTTCAACTTTAAATGTACGATTGATTTAGGGGCAAAACTATGATCAAAAAGCCCTCGCTTTTTAAAATCAGTTGAGTTTTGACGAAGTTATGGCATTTTGAAGTTTCGACCAATGCCCATATGCCCGTTTACCGATTTTCAGGCTAGAATTTTTACTTGTCTTCCGACTTCAAATTTCGTTTTCAACTTTAAATGTACGATTGATTTAGGGGCAAAACTATGATCAAAAAGCCCTCGCTTTTTAAAATCAGTTGAGTTTTGACGAAGTTATGGCATTTTGAAGTTTCGACCAATGCCCATATGCCCGTTTACCGATTTTCAGGCTAGAATTTTTACTTGTCTTCCGACTTCAAATTTCGTTTTCAACTTTAAATGTACGATTGATTTAGGGGCAAAACTATGATCAAAAAGCCCTCGCTTTTTAAAATCAGTTGAGTTTTGACGAAGTTATGGCATTTTGAAGTTTTGACCTATGCCCATACACCGATATATCGATTTTCGGGCTATAATTTTTACTTGTCTTCCGACCTCAAATTTCGTTTTCAACTTTAAATGTACGATTGATTTAGGGGCAAAACTATGATCAAAAAGCCCTCGCTTTTTGAAATCAGTTGAGTTTTGACGAAGTTATGGCATTTTGAAGTTTCGACCTATGCCCATATGCCCATTTACCGATTTTCAGGCTAGAATTTTTACTTGTCTTCCGACCTCAAATTTCGTTTTCAAATTTAAATGTACGATTGATTTAGGGGCAAAACTATGATCAAAAAGCCCTCGCTTTTTGAAATCAGTTGAGTTTTGACGAAGTTATGGCATTTTGAAGTTTCGACCTATGCCCATATGCCCATTTACCGATTTTCAGGCTAGAATTTTTACTTGTCTTCCGACCTCAAATTTCGTTTTCAACTTTAAATGTACGATTGATTTAGGGGCAAAACTATGATCAAAAAGCCCTCGCTTTTTAAAATCAGTTGAGTTTTGACGAAGTTATGGCATTTTGAAGTTTCGACCTATGCCCATACACCGATATATCGATTTTCAGGCTGTAATTTTTACTTGTCTTCCGACCTCAAATCTCGTTTTCAACTTTAAATGTACGATTGATTTAGGGGCAAAACAATGATCAAAAAGCCCTCGCTTTTTAAAATCAGTTGAGTTTTGACGAAGTTATGGCATTTTGAAGTTTCGACCTATGCCCATATGCCCATTTACCGATTTTCAGGCTAGAATTTTTACTTGTCTTCCGACTTCAAATCTCGTTTTCAACTTTAAATGCACGATTGATTTAGGGGCAAAACTATGATCAAAAAGCCCTCGCTTTTTAAAATCAGTTGAGTTTTGACGAAGTTATGGCATTTTGAAGTTTCGACCTATGCCCATACACCGATATATCGATTTTCAGGCTGTAATTTTTACTTGTCTTCCGACCTCAAATCTCGTTTTCAACTTTAAATGTACGATTGATTTAGGGGCAAAACTATGATCAAAAAGCCATCGCTTTTTAAAATAAGTTCAGTTTTGATTATTTTTCTTATTTTGGATACACAATTCAATATATAATCTGAGTTGCAATAAGCTTCTATTAAATTATATTATATTTTATTTTACGTTGCTTTCGATTAACCGCTTATACGAGTACTTAACAGCAAAAAATATATACGTAGATAATAATAAATATTTCCTTCTTTGGTTACATTGCAGTTTCAACTTTACCTTGGCATTACTCAACAATTGGCTTATATTGAATAATCAAGCCAGCTTTAATGTTAAGTCATATTAATAGTTATTTTATCCATAACAGTTCTAAAGTACCTATAATTATGTTAGCTTTGACGGCAACAAGCAGTAAGATTTATCACCAGCTAATCTGTTGTCAGCACGCTACTTCCATCTATTACACAGATTTTATTTCACAGATTTTATTTGAGTCATGAAACTGCATTCAGTCCGTATAAAAACTTTGGAGCATGTGGTTCGATATGCTGCTCATCACATTCCTCACGCTTCCAGCTACCTTGGGCGCAGCTAAGTGCAGAGCAGCACCCAAATCTGTGCAGGTGACAACTATCATGAAATACTTGGAAATGAAAAAGATATAGATTAATCCAAAGCAAATTACAGAATGTTCAGATGTGCTGTCCGTTACCCTTGCCCAATTGGGGTGTCTACAGCAGCGAGTGTGGCAACTCTGGCCCACAGCCCAGTGTAAGTGATATAGTTCGTTGTTCAATCTCTTGCTTAAATTGGAACTGATTCATTGGAACTAGCTGTGAGCTTAGCTTGAAAAATAGAGCAGGGCAGCTTGATAAATAAACCATAACGACTTCACCTAAAGTTAATTAAAGAAATCGGTCCACAGCCTATGTACACCTATCCATATATCTATATATGGGGTATATCTACAAGTTTATAACTCTACATCACTCCCCAGTGTCGCTTGGCCTGCATATTCAATGCCACAATGGCGTTGCAAGGTCGCCATCTAAATCTGCGCCGTGTGCGTCCTATGCTGGAGCGAGCCTTCAGCAATCCGGACATTATCGATGCGTATGCCAGTAACTTTGCCCCTTGTGCCTCGCTGGTGCACAGTAAGTACGAGCAACTAGCGGAAATCAGTGGCCAGAGCGATGCCTGCGATCGCCATGCGCTCTTCTACAGCCTCTGCGCCTATTCCCGCCTGATGCAACGCTGTCCAGCCAACGCCTGGCAGCGGGCCAACAAGCAGTGCCAGGAGGCGCGTACATATATGAAAAACTGTGCCTGGCCAGCGCTCAAGATGTTTATGAAAAGCACATAGAATAAATTATTTAAAGCAATGCCCTTTTATTGCCTATATAGTCGATCAGGGGGCGTGTTATCAAGTCCAGCACACTGCGGCCACATTTGGCATGGTAAACATCGCATTTATCCTGCTGGCCATTAAGCTCAGCATTGTAGTATCTCATGGGCAAGGCCTCGTAGTGTGAACTGCTCGGACTGAACATAACATGCATCAGGCTGCCCAGCACACCATTAATCTCGCCCAGCGGCGCGCTGTTCGCCTCACAGATGAGCCGCAACAGACAGCTATCAGCGCTGCCAAAGCCATGCCTATGGAGGAGGAGGAAGAGGAGTCGTTTAATGCTGATCTAAACGTATACATAAGCTATACAAACTGTTCGAATCGTCGACTGAGTATCTCATAGAACTTGCTGCGTGAGAGTAGCGTATTCTCCCGGCGATGTCTGGCTATGACGTTGTCCGGATAGCCCGCAAAGAAGTTCTTGTCGTCATCGACGGGTGGCTTGGGTCTGTGCTTTGTTTTCGATTTGTGCTTGTTTCTCCGCTTGGGTGGTTTGTGGTGCAGCGGTTTTGGTCTTTTATGCTTTGATGGTTTCGGTTTTTTGCGCTTGTGCTGCTGCTCCTCATCGTCGTCATCGTAGTACTCATCAAAGTCATCGACTGGATCATTAATTGGGCTTAAATGGGTGCCATTATCACGACGCTAGACAATAGCAATGGAACAAACTTAACAAAATTCGATAATTCAATTTTCAAAAGCTTACAAAATGAGCCCGTTCCTTATGCCAGGTTCGTGGCAGCCTGTAGCTGGCCTCAAAATTATACGACAAAAACACATGACGCGTGGACAGATCAATGGGTATCGCAAGGGATATAAATATCTGAAGAAATATAGATTATTCAATTTTATTTACATATATATATATATATATGTATTTGTTAATATAACACTCACCGCTACTTCACCACCCGTATTCCAAACAAGAGCTGCCTTTACTAACTGACACAAATATGTGGCCAGCAGGATGTTCAGCATTCGTAAGACCATTTCGAAAATCTGTCTGCGTTGCAAACAGCAGTACCAATTCCGTGGAACTAAAAATTAGATTCGTCCAAGCCACAACTGTATCGACTTAAAATTGAAGTGGTAATTAAGAACAAATAGAATAGTTCTTGAGAAGTGAAAGTTGCTAATTAAAGCAACCACACCTAAAATTAGGTCACAAAACAAAACCAAGAAACAAAGAAACCAAGAAATGTGACGCGCATTTGTTGATAATTGATGTTTGATTACATTTCTCCAGGTGCTACACGCTAAAGCTTGTTAGTTCAATCAGGAACAAACCGGTTTATAATATTAATTCAAAATAAAAACTAGTATTTTAAAATCGGTTTCTAACATTTTCTGTATTTTTATTATTTATAAATATTTGTATTTGTATTTGAATTTATGTATCATTGTGCTCAATGCGCTGCAAAATCTCCTCAAAGGGCTCCGATATCATATGCAACAAGCTTTTGCCACAATTACGCGCATAATGCTGGCAATTATCCTGCCAGCCATCGTGTTCCGCCTGATAGAAATGCAACGGCAACTGCTCCGGTTCTGAAGTGCTGGGACTGTGTGACAAGATTTTATGTATAATAATTCTCGATTCGAGTTTAGCACAGCTCACCTGAAGAGCACGTGTATTAGACTGCCCAGAACACCATTGACATCGCCCACCTCAGAGGCGCTGGTCTCGCATATTAAGCGGAGTAAACAGGACTCACCAGAGAAGCCACTCCTAGAAAGCAGTATAGTTTTAGATATATATACTCAAAATATCATACTATTAGAAACCTCTGAAACTTGTCCATCAATATGTAATAAATATTTGTTCGGGTGAGCAGATCGCGTCTTTCACGCATAGGACTCGAAGTGGGCTTGGTAGTTGCATCTGGCTCTTGTTCTACGGTATGCGCCTGCTCCGGATCATCTTCATCAAGCCCCTCCTGCTCCCCCTCCCCGTTAGTCTTATGCGATCGCTCCAAATGCTCCAATTCCTCCGATTCGATGGGACCATTTTGCTAGTGTAATCCAAATTGTTTTTGTGAAAGTAATGCAAGTTCTTGGGAATCCATTTCTATTTAGTGAATCTCGAGCGTTTAGCTGCTAATTGACTTTTAAAAAATGTGCTAATTTTCATTGATTGCTTCGCTTTTATAGCCACCAAGCAAATATGGAATCAGCGTGAATAAGACTTACAAATAAGGTCGGTTTGCTCCAGTTATAGGGCGAGTTGTAATTTGCCTCAAAGTTGTACGAGACGAAAACCTCACGATGTGGCAGGTCCAGGGGCACAGCCAGAGCAGCAAAGATCTGTAGAGAGGGGAGCACTTAATGCCACTAACCACTAATCCCAATCCTGAGAAATAACTCACGCCATGCGTGCTGGAAGGTATAAAGGCCAAATGACAATCAGCCAAATGAAAGCATATCGCACTCATGGCCAACAAAAGGTGGACCAGACACATTATGGTTATGATCAACTTGAGGTTCAGTTAACAACTGAGCTGTGCGCTCACTTAAAAAGTGCGTTTACATTAAAGACACAACTGTTAATTGGCAACGCAAACGGCCAACAAGAATCCCAGTGATTAAGACAGAGATGCAAGATTTCAAGTACAGTGCTCCACTTTATTTTCTTCTCGTTCGCTTGCTTGCGACGTTGTTGAGTATTTGCTCCACTGGCGCAGAAATCAAGTCCAAGACATTGTGCTGACAATCGGTGCTATAAGTCGCACATTGCTGCTGCAATCCATCCGCCTCGGCCTGGTAGTAGATGGAGGGCAGCTGCTCATCCCTGGAGCTGCTGGGTCTGCAACGCAATAAGGGATTTAGTTGGTTATGCTCAATAGAATCGTTAAAATGACTTACGTAAATATGACGTGCACAATGTTTCCGAGAAATCCATTGATCTCGCCCAGCGTTGAGGCATTCGTCTCGCAAATCAAACGCAGCAGACAAGCCTCAGCAGGATAGCCAGATCTGTATTGTGTTAGCTTTATAAAGATTTAAAAGGTTTATATATATAGAGTAACTCGCACCTGTCCAGCTTATCTCGCAGCATTGCATAAAAGGTTTTCCGTGTTAACATCGACAAGGCGCGTTTCTCTCGATTGGGCGTCGCCTGCGACTTGTTCTTTTCCTTTATTTTGGCCAAGTTCTCTGGCTGGATTCTCGCCGTACTGGTACTGTTAACGCTCGCAGTGCAATTCAGACACTCTCTGCCGGTCGATGCATCATGCGTGGGGTATGTTAGGTAGTCTTCTGCAAAATCTTGACCCATCTTTTTTTTTTTGGGCAAAAAAACTTTGTTTTCAGAAAAGACTTAGAGCACAAACTTGAATGTCTTGTGACCTACCAAAATTGGTGGAAATTTGTAAATATGCTCGGGCTGATAGTAATTAAACTCGTAGTTATAGGAGACAAACACATTGCGATGCGGCAAACCAATTGGCACCGATAAGGCCATAAAGAGCTGCAATTGAATTCAGGTTAGCAACACAATGCTAGACTTGCTTACACTTAACAACAAGTTACACCAAATTCCGAATTTGTGGGATAAAGCAACGCAGCATTCAGCAACGAAATGTGGCAGCTGCCAAGCAGCCACAGCCACAGACTAAAATTTATTACGCCCTGCATAACGTGTATTTTCTAGATAACTAAATAAGTTTTTCCAGTGCGGAATACCTATGACACAACGTTTAAGTTTCTATTGTCGCGTTGAACTGGCGGGCATTGTGTCGGCAGCTGGCCAAGAAACATGACATTAACAACTATCAAGAAGCTGTTAATTAAATGAAATCTTAACGTTTTTCTTATAGATATGCGTAACTTTTTGTCTTTGCCATGGGATATCGTTTTAATACAGTTAGAACTTACAAGAGGCGGGGCAAGAAGCTTCAATGCTTGGCGGCACTGCTTAATCTAAAAACTAAGCTGAACAGTTCTGATAAGCCAGTTAACAGAAACAAATGGCAAAATGATGTTGTATAAATTTATGAGTACACACACACACAAACAGTGGTTATATCTTAGTTAGTTATGTACGTAATTCATATTTGCATTTGTATGCGTTGCGCTGCTAATCGAACGTGTTGAATGAGAACTTCCAGTTGCAAATAGTGTTGGTGAGGGCTTTGCATTTGTTATCTATTGTTGCGCAGCTTCCGCTCCTTCCATGTGGCAAATTTAGAGTTGGCGGTGCGCAGCAGCATGTTCATATGTTGTGTGAGCGATGATCGCAACGGCGAGAGCTCGTGCATGGCACGATTCTAAGACAGAGAATTGTTCAGTTGTTATATATTTGGGAATTGGCTTGCGTGGCGCTCACCTCGAAAGGCACTAGTTTGGCCATTTTGAAACGCTGCAGTGTCTCATGCATGCGCTGCAGTTTGGACTCCAGCTCCTCCGTGGTGGGTGGAAAGCAGTTCCAAAAGTGTTTCAGAAGCTCCTGCAGCGACAGATACAAGTGGCGCAGGTCGCGTTGAAAGTCCTGTGGCACCAACTCTGCAAGGATTATAACAATATAAATATTCCATCTACGTATATATATTTTAATATGTGAACTTACGACCCGCCGACTGCTCCTGAAAGCCACGCATAAGAGAGCCGCCTGGACTGAGCTCACCTAGAGCATTAACAGCCGCCTTGGAGCCTATAACATTCCGCTGGGCACTGCGATCCAGCCAAGACTCTGAGTTGCGCACCAGCTTGTACTGCACATAGTCGAGGGCCAGCGAGTCGGTGTGGTTTTCATACATTTGATTTTGCAGCGGACCGTTTAGGTAACGTTCCACTTTGGACAACTCAAAATGTTTGGCTTTATTGATCGATTGTGGTGCATCGTCATCTGATTCGCTCAGCGGATTGCCCAGATCTTCGTAACGTATCTTCTCCATGACACGGCGCTTCTTCGTTGGCGGGACATCTTGTTCGTTGACCGGAGTCTCGACTGTGTGCTTAGAGGCCTTGCCATTGAGGCCGTTGGTGTAGCTGGACTGACCAAGCGGCCCATTGGCCATGCTTGTGCCATTTGGCATGGAGCTGTATGGGGTATTAATAGTGGCGCATGTCTTCAACACCATGATGGAATGCTGATTGAAGCGCTTGATCATGTTCTGATGCACAATGTTACCACTGTTGACCACATTACGATCTCCGGCAACGCTTCCAAAGCCCTCCTCCAGCGGCACATCCTCAAACTTCTTCAAATCCAGCAACGGATCACCGGCACCCTGCTGCACTGCCGCTTTCAAGGCCTGATCGTCAATTTTGCCGCACTCGGTAAAAATATCCTTGGTACCGGCGGTAAGGCGATCCCGATGAAAATAATGCGATTGGAAAAACTTGGTCCAGAACTCGGATTCAGGCATTTTACCCGGCACATTCTCCAGGTGCTTGCGCTTAACGGCGGGATATGTTTTAAAAATGCAGTGTATGACATCTGAGGTAAGATTGTATTTAAGGCCATTGCAACCGTCCGTCTGCGGCTTGATGTCGGCCAAAAAGGCTCCAGAAACACCTATGCGTTTAATAATGGTAGCAATTCAAAGAAACACCCTGAATAGTACGTTTAAGAGAAGTAAGACTTGCCGATTTCCTGGCTCTTGCCCATTTTCTTGAGTGCATGATCTTTGGCGTGCGTGGCCCAGAATTCATCGCTGGTAAGTACTTTGGTTATGACCAGATCCTTGTAGAGCTGCAACAAATTGGGATTCTCGACCAGTACACGATTCTTGTCCTCCAGATCTTTGTCGACTTTGCGCTTAAAGTTTGGCAACAGCTGCTGCAGCAACTCCTTGACCTTGTCACGATCGGAGAGCATGGCCGGCTGGCCCTGGCGGTTAACAAAATGGAAAGTGGACGTGTTGCCATCGTGCAGCACCACCTGCAGCTGCACCTTTGGCTTGCCATCGGGCGAGATCTTTTGTGCTGCAACAACAACAATAAAGCACCAACGTTAGTTTCCTTTTACTCCAATGTTAAACATTTGCCTACTTTTAATGTCCGCATAGCGATGCGAAACGGTCACCGTGTCTCGGTGCTCCGCCATCCACGCCAGACGCTCGTTCATCACGTAGAGGGTGCCATCGCCCTTTTTGTAACGCACCTCGCCCATCTGCAGAAGCACATCCTCACTGCTGGTGGTCATTATCGTTGACGTCTGTCTGTCAGCCGGCGGCAATGCTTCACCAATGCCCAAATTCACATCAATTTCGCAATTGCGCCAGCCTGCTATGCCTGCAATATGCAAAATAACCAGCATTTTCATAATTACGCCTCACAAAATGTATCATTATATGGCATCGGCATCGAAACACTTTCGGCATCATGCAGTGTAACGTGCAAATGGACAAATAGCACAATACTTCGCTATTTTCACGAGATTACTAAAAAACGCACCTCGTAGCAATTGCTCAACAGTGTTTGTGGTTCGTGACGGAGCAAGAAACGTGAACTGGTTACTGTTCCGATACATTCATTTTACTAACTCGGTGGCAACCCTTATTTATGCAGTCATTTTCGAGCCGGCGCCAAAATAAAAATTCCCACTCGCCAGTCGAAAAAAAAAACCAACATGAAAGCAAAATTACATTTATTTGAACAAAACAAAAATACCACTCCTTCGTAGAATGATAATTTCAATTGATATATACAAAATTAACAAAATAAATTCATTTGGGCTTTACATAATACGTATATATATGACATATGTATGCGTTAATCGTTTACTCCGCCGTTTACTGCTTACCTTTCTTTAAATCGAACTTCTCCCTTTTCACAGCTGAAGCGATTTTGCGATTTTTGGCGATTTCGTCATTCCAAATGAGACGCTTCTCGTAAAATTCAATAACGACTTGTGGACATTTAATGTTGGCCAAGTTGGCAGGCACAAATTCAATACTATTACTATTTTTCCAAGACATCAGAAACATTAGCTCTCCTGTGGAATCGGACGCACCCAGGATCTTCGCAGGAATTAACCCGCGATCGAAACCATATTTTCGCTCAATTTGACTGATACGTGTATTACCAATTCGCGATGGTTTGTTTTTTTTGGCATGAGCTTTGATTTTCTCCGATTTCTCGAATGCCGCAATAATATCGGGGCATGAAAGATGTTCTATTGGCTCCCAGGTGTTTTGATCGCGTGGATATCCCTTCCATTTGAGAAAGTACTGAGTGGCTCCATTTCTTATTCGCTTGCCTTCAATACGTTCAACATAATATTCCTCCGCCATATTTCCTTTGTGTTTTGCGTTTCCAATAATAATAATTTATTGCTGAGCGTCCAATTTGTGATTATACGGGAAAGTCTGCTGGAGCGCGTGTATGAACCAGTTCAATACAATCGAGCTATTTGGCAATATTGCCACTCGGTATGGCAACGCCGCGATTAATGCGCTACAAATTCAACTTTTAAAATGATTTTCTGGACACAGAATTTAGATTTAAGAGAGAGTCGACCAAATTTATTGCTGTCGATGCACTTTTTGAGTGCTCACAGAGGGAGGGAGACTCCCAGTGTGAGAATGCTTATAAATTCATAAAGCCGGCATTTGGTGTTATCTTAAATGTCACTACTCCACACTTAAATATAAACATTTGAGTGTATTGCTGTTTCTTTATTCTATGTAATTATGCAAGTGTGTATGTATAGTTGACGCTCTCTTGGCGTATATGTATTTATGTACAGAGGTTTTTGGTTTGCTGGTGAGTTCTGAGAACTACTGTAAATGCAACAAAATGTAATTATTAGTGACTCATTGATATTATTTCATTTCAATACGAAATTAAAAGGAAAATGCATTATTAAAAAATTGACATGTAATAAAAGCATTAGCAACATCATAATACGTTTAAACATTGCTTACTCAATAAATCATGGTGTTCTTCGCTTCATAATAAGCCCTTCAAACTTTTTACATACTTATTACATTCTGCATCTATTTTCAATTTCTGTCATGATTTCTTAGTTGTTGCACCATTTCGTTTTGTCTTGTTCTTCGTTTTCGCCTCTTAATTAAAAAAAGAACAAGTAAATCGTTGAGCGATATTGCAGAAAATTATACTGAGAAATGATACACGTAGTCCGTGTTATTTTCTGATTGCACTGTTTAAAATTGTGTAGTTTTTATATATTATATATCTTAGGTATCTATTTATAAGTAAACATGCATGTACATGCGTGTATATAGTTAAAAAAAAAATTAAAAAAATATATAAATTTTCATAGGCAACTGTAGATTATTAACTAATGGCGTTTCTATCAATACTTTTATCAGTCACTAATTTGTCAAGGCATGGTGGTATACGTACAAAATGCGGGAGCAGAATACAGCAACACATAAATGTATGCATACATATACACATAAGTTCATACATTTAAATGTTCGAACTTACAGTTAATGTCGGAGAATGACTCACTGAAATCTGTCTGACAAGTGACTAGAAACCACAATAACAATTGCACACAACTCGCTCTCTCTCTCTCTCTCTTTCTAATTTTTCCCTCTTTGCTAGCGAACTTTTTCGAAATTGAATTTCACAACGCTATGACTATAAGAAATGACAGACCCGCAAATGGAACTTCAGTCCTCAACGACCACAACAAGTGCAAGCGGCAACATTCGCCAACAGTAACTGGCTTTGTTCGCTGTTCCCCACACAATATATTTAAAATACAACAAAGTGTGTGCCTTTTAAAAAATCAGCCATGGCAACAATCCAAATGACCAACGAACAACTGCGTGAGCTCATCGAAGCCGTTCGCGTGTCTGCCGTCAGCGCAGCTGGCAACGCTGCTGCTGCCAGTGGCGACGGATCCACTTCCAAGACAAAGGGCAGCTTCAGCAACTGCACCCATCGATTTGGTGGTACTCGCAAACACGACGAGGTCGAAGAGTTCATCACAAGTGTCGTCACCTATAAGGAATTGGAAAACATTTCGGATGAGCATGCATTGAAGGGTATCTCGTTGCTGTTCTACGGCATTGCCTCCACTTGGTGGCAGGGCGTGCGCAAGGAGGCCAAGACATGGGAAGACGCCATCGGGCTCATCCGCGAACACTTCTCGCCCATGAAGCCCTCCTACCAGGTCTACATGGAGTTCTTCGAGAAGAAGCAGGAAGATAGCTATTCCATCGATACATTTGTCGTCGAAAAGCGGGCGTTGCTTGCCCAGCTACCCGAGGGTCGCCATGACGAGGAGACTGAATTGGATTTCTTGTATGGCCTGCTGAACATTAAGTACCGGAAGCACATCTCCCGCCAAAGTGTCCAAACCTTCAAGGATCTGCTCGAACAAGGCCGCATTATTGAGCACAATAATCAGGAGGATGACGAGCAGGCAAAGGGTCCGCTACGTGGTGCACGTCGCGTTGAACGCTGCACCTACTGCAATTTCCGTGGACACACATTCGACGCCTGCCGCAAGCGGCGACAGGCACGTCAGGAGGCCAACAACGAGGAGGACTAAAAGACATACACACACAAACACATTTGAGACGTGACATCATCGACAACCACAGCAACAACATGCGCAGTGCGCCTGTGTCATCGTCTCACCAATACACACTCACTTTGTCACGTCGGCGGACACATGGCCAAGAATGAGAGAGAGAAAAAGCTCTCTCAGCAGCATTTCGAACTCTCAATCAGCGCCAAGTGGCGTGCCGGCAAACAGAGCAGAGCTTTAACAACAACACCAACACATAGTCGACATTTTGATGTCGAAATTTATACTTCACGCTGCGCCTGCGGCTATTTTCGGCTATGATCGCCGTAATAGATTGCAATTTTTTGCTACCTTTGAATCAAGCAACCAGTGAACATAGTTCACCAAACCCGAGTGACTGGAAACGGAGAGGAGTTCGGCGCACACATTCCGCCCCAAGCAAAGGCGTTGCGATTTGATGCAGCGCAGCAGCGAGTCGGCGACTTCGACCAAGCGTAGCTTTTTCGCTGTCGTCGTTTATCTCTGCCGCGTCTGCCTCGAGGCGCTGCGCCTAGTGCCATGTTGGGTGTTGTGTGCGCCCTGCCCCCCGCCGCTTCCATGTCGCTCAAAACCCGCTGCCTTGACCTAGTGCCAATGCAGCGCAGACGCAGACGCGCACGAGGCGCTCAAGTGGACGGACTGAAATCGTTGTGCCGGCCTCGGCAGGCGCAGCGAACGACGTCGGCGCTTGCGTGCTGAGTTCGCGACTGCAGCTGCTGCTGCCGTTGGTCCTTAGTCAATGTGGCAAAACAAAAACACGTCCATGGGAATTTTCAGTAGTGTGCTTTGCGTGACGCAAGAGGGCAGAGAAAGAGGACAACTCCACACTGGGGCAATTTTGCATTGGCAACACTCTGCAGTGTGTTTCGGCGCAGTGCAGCTTTGTCGCCAACTGCGAATATGCCTGGCGTGGCGTTGACTGACTCTCTGCTGCTTGCGTCTGGCGCGACAGCAGCTGCTGCGAATTGGTCGTGGACAAAACTTAGTTAAAGAAATTTAACCAACAACTCTTTCATAAGACCTTTTTAGGTCTAGTGATCATTCGAACACATTGCACTACGATGGCTATGCAGTCGCCATTCGTGCAATTGGCACGCCAAGTTGTCAGTTGCTGGCATCTTTGCTCCTTCGTGGAGCATCACCATGCAATGGCAAGCGTTAGGCACGCCAGCTATCTCTCTCTCTCACACAGACACAGGGGCTTTCGATTCGTCGCTTTGTTGCTCCAGCTTGTTGGAGACTGTCGCAAAGCCCCAAATTATTTTGTAAATCGAGTTTCTTGTGCAGAATCCTTAGGCGCGTAGTGCCATCTCTCTCTCCTAAAACATTGGATTTCCATTCCATTATGGTGGCCATTGTTGTTAATGCGCGCGCGCCAGCAATTTTTTTCTTGGAGCAATTTGGCCGCCTTGGACGCAACAACAACAATCGCCCGCATTCCCCGATGGGATGCAGTGCCTCCTCCATGACTGAGGCAACTGCATTCACATCAAGCTCGGGGCCTATTGATGACCACAAGAGACTGTGATACACAGAAACCAAGTAAATTGTAAAGACTGAAACCAGAAAAGACTACAAAATTAAACCAAACTAAACTACAATTTTAAAGCCGTTTTTATTATGGGGTGCGAAGGGGATGTATTTACTTATAAACATGAATTTTTTTTTATTTTAGCAGCTCAACTGAATTGCATACCTTAAAACAATGCTTACTCAAATTAGGCACTATAAATATTTTAAGTTCTTCGATTTATAAAAAACAATTTCAAGTAACTTAAATATTTGCTCCATCAATTTTGAAGTTCCGTTAGCGTTTCTTACCTACATCTTCATTTCGTATTGTTTTTCGTTTTCGCCTATTTTGGTTTTGCATTTGGTATTTTGTATGTATTCATTTTATTCTGTGTGTTTTCTGTTTCATTCGGCAGCTCTCTGTGTATGTATTTGTGTGTGCAGAATTAGCAGAGAGCGATAAAGTTGACAGAAACGACGCTTGCAATGTTAATAAAAGAGAAGAGAACTTCATACGCATTTTACAGTTACACATAATTTGAGCTGATTTAAACGTTTTCCAGTCATCAGCGATAGCGAGAGAAATATAGTTTTAATTGACGAAATGTCGCATACGATTTTGTTGTTGCAGCCGGGCGCCGAGCCGGAGACGCGCACCTACTGCGACTACGAGAGCGTCAATGAGTGCATGAAGGGCATCTGCACGCTCTACGGGCAGCATCTGAAGCGCAACAATCCGCAGATGCAGATAATCACGTACGACTTCGCTGATCTGTTTAACTTTATAGACACGCTGTTCGATGCCAGCTGCCTGGTCCACCAGAACATCACCAATACGTATGCGCCCCACAACAAGGATTGGATTAAGGAGAAGATCTTCTTGCTGATGCGCCAGGCGGAAAATTCGTAATTTATTGTAATACTGAGTCCACAAAATGGCAAGCATTAGTTTGATGTAAACAATAAATCTTTTCTTAATTTCTAATTCAATTTGTTTGCCACGTCTTATGAAAAAATCGCAAAACTCGAAACAAGAATATATTTATCAACTGGGTTCAGGGCATATCGTAGCGATCTTACTCGACCACAGAATTCATACTTGTTATGCTTTGTGTTTTATGTAACATTTGACAGCACTCTGTGTGTGTATTTGTGTGTGTATAATTAGGAGAGAGAGCGACAAAGTTGGGAGAAACGACGCTTGTAACATAAATAAAAGAGAATTGTGAGCAAAATACTTCATCCGCATTTTACAGTTACACATCATTTAAGCTGATTTAACCGTTTTCCAGTGAACAGCAATAGCAAGAGAAATTTAGTTTTAATTGACGAAATGTCGCATACGATTTTGCTGGTGCAGCCGGGCGCCAAGCCGGAGACGCGCACCTATTGCGACTACGAGAGCGTCAATGAGTGCATGGAGGGCATCTGCAAGATCTACGAGGAGCATCTGAAGCGCAGCAATCCGCAGATGCCGACAATCACGTACGACATCAGTCAGCTGTTTGACTTTATGGACACGCTGATCGATGTCAGCTGCGTGGTCTACCAGAAGAGCACCAATACGTATGCGCCCTACAGCAAGGATTGGATTAAGGAGAAGATATACACGCTGCTGCGCCAGGCGGCAAATTATTGATTTGTAATACTGAGTCCACAAAATGGCAAGCATTAGTTTGATGTAAATAATAATGCTTATCATAATTTATAATTTAATTTGTTGCCACGTGTAAAGCAAAAATCGCCAAACTCTAAACTTGTTTTGTTTGAAATAATCTACAAGATATTAATTATGAACATTCATTTTTTTGTTACTTAACGAATGTAATTATTTATAACATATTTGACAAAGTCTTGACCTCAAAGATGCAAAAGAACATGGCTGATGGGCAAAACGGATTTTGTATTTCATTTACTGAAAAAATAGTGCATATTTACAAATCTACAATTATATTAAAAAATAATATAATAAATAACTATTATTAGAGGAACATTTCAACGCCGCGTACGCTCCACTGTGCGGCCGCGTTCGAGCAGTTCTCGAAAGGATTTGATTTCGTGCCGTGGAATGTATTCCCTGTACTTTTGCAGCATCAGGCCATATATAAAGTCCAGTTCAGTCTCCTCGTCGTGGCGCCCATCCGGCAGCTTGGCAAGCAGAGCGCGCTGTTTGCATATGAACGCATCGATGACTTCGCCCTCATTCTGCCTCATCTCGAAGATCTCCACGTAGAGGAGATACGAGGGCTTTGTGGGCGAGAAGTGATCCCGCAGCAGTTGTAGAGCACTTTCCCAAGTCTTTGCTTCGCGTTGCACGCCCCGCCACCACATGACGGCGACGCTTTCGAACAGCAGAGAGATGCCCTTCAGTGCATCCTTGTCACTGATGCCCTCCACCTCCTTGTACGTTTCCACTGTCGTTATGAACTCATCGACGGCATCATGATCCCGCTGGCCTCTGAATCGAGCCGAGCAATTGCTAAAGCTGCCCTTCGACTGCTGTTCAGTTTCGACTTGTTGCGGTGCCAGCGATTTAATCGTCTCGATTAATATGCGAAACTGTTCGTCCGACAACTGAGTCATTTTCCACGAGTAAATAAACAAACGCGCTGCTGCTTGTGCTGTAAACTGCAAAACTGGCAACAAAATAATATTAGTTGAAGCTTTTTGCATTGCGAAATTACAAATTTGCTCTCAAAGTGGAAGTTTTCGAGTTCGAAAAAAAGCAATTGTTGCTCTCGTTGTTGCTCGCTCTTTTTCTCTTGTTTGCTCAACGTACGTATGTTTTTAATATACGTATGTGAGTGAGTGTATTTGTATGTCAAAGGGGGATTTTATATTATTTATGTTTATGAGCCTATTGCCTACATGTGTTTATGGAAGTATTTACACTCGATCTATATACAATGCAATTCTACGTTCATATATATAGGTGTAAATAAGAGATTATTATAATTAAGTCGATGCATGCATTCACTCTCCGCTCTCTGCTCTCTGCAGAGAGCGAGGTTGCTTTTTAACATCTGAATTTCACAATGGTGCGATTGGAGACCGGAAAAAAGTAACAAAACAATACAGTAATTTGGATACAAAAGCGGTTCAGCGTATTCCTCACGACTATTGTCCATTTGCACAAATATGGCACTTTCTGATCTTCGGTGGTGAGTGCAACAGTGAGTGCGATTGCGGCCACTGGCGATATCTCTAATGCCAAGTCAATGTGCAGCTTCAGAGCGTGTAGCCATCGATTTGGTGGTGTTCGCAAGCACGATGAAGTCGAAGAGTGCATCACAAACGTAGTCATCTATAAATAATTGGAGAACATTTCGGATGAGAATACAGCCTCCACTTGGTGTTATTGCATGCGCAAGGAGGCAAAGACCTAGACAGAGGCCATCAGGCTCATCCGCGAACACTTCTCGCATAATAATCAGGAGATTAAACCAAATGCACGTAGGTTTCCTTATACACATGTATACCAACTGGCCTCAACTTATGACTCCTTGAATTTAGAATCTCAGAGAGGTGGAATCAGAGTTAGATGCAGAGGCGGCACCAGGGGTCGCGGCAGAGGCATTGGCAGCGGCAGAGGCAAACGGCTACCTCTCGATTTGAGTGCATTTACCTGCCGTTAAGGCTTTCATTGCGGTAAACTTGTTGGCAATGAGTAAAATGTCGGGCAGGACATCAGCTATTGATATGAAATGTATTATTTATTATTGTTCAATTTACATAGAAACAAAAAAACAATGCATGTGTCTGCTTCACCAATAAACTGTTTTTACTAAGCGTATGGCTAAATCACAGAGTTTTAATTTCCAACTGCCCGTTCAACAAGTAATTTCTAAACGTTGCCAGATTTTCATCATTAAGCTGTCACTGAGTAATTCAGGGATACACAATTGGTATTGGTATCGTTTGGGACTGCGCAGTGCGCAGGGTTGCTGTGCGGAAAAAGTATCGGTATCGGTCGGTCGTATTTTTGTTATGCTGTTGTTGTTGTTGTTGTTTAGCAAAAATGGATCAACAACTGCACCGTCTGACGGATCGTCAATACTCGGATGTGGAGGGCTTGTTACAGGTAAGCAGCCATCTTCTACATATTGCAAATATGCCAAATTCGACTGTTTCGATTATTACAAATGTGCAACTTACAACGTTTTCTTCGTTTTTGTCTGCCCACTCACGCGAACGCACCCACACACACACACATACATACACTACACGACATACAAATAATACACATACATACAAAAACAAACACACACACACACACATGCGCTTTTCGCCGCAGGCTATGGATATGCCGAGCTCAGACCACGAAGAAATAGAGTCGGAATCGTGCCGACTAAGCCGGCATAATGTTGCCAACCTGTATGAGGGACGTCAGCGTTGCTACACAATGCCACACGTGCCCCCCGCGCCGCCCTCCACACCAACGCTGTTAACGTCCAACGGCAACAGCAGCAACTGCCTCGCCACCAATGGGAATGGAAATGGGAGCGGGAATGGGAACGGGAACGGGAATGGGAACGGGAGTGGGAATGGAAATGGCAGCTCCAGCTCACCCACCGCCAGCCTGGTGTCTGATAATCAAATCAATCATTTTATCTATGTGAAAAACGGTAAGAACCTGCGTCGTGAATCACGTTGCGTTGACTCGGAACTGTCCAAGCTGTTCAACGTTGTTTCCATCACAAATCGGTTGACGGCCGTCAAGAATCGCACACACAGCAAACAGCAGTTGGCCGAGCGGGGCATCATCAATGCTTCGCGCACCATTTCCAAGCTGCATGGGGCGACGAAAATCTTTAAGATCCATCGTGATCCCAAGGAATTCCTGCGCGAAACGGATGAGGATTCGGTCTCGGCGCCCGAATACGACGAGGAGGAGGAGGACACACGCTTCCGTTTCTTTCGACGGACACGGCACTCTCGACGGCATTCGTTCACCAGGATGGAACGTAAATTTGCGCGATTCGAGCATCACGAACGGATGGAGACGATTGTCGATAGTTTCGATGCGGCGATGAGTTTTAACGATGCGGATACCTGAGCCGTAGTTGATGCTGCTGCTGCAGCCGCGGGCAACAACACCACGGGCACGGGGCAGGTGGTTCGCCGCTGAGTGCAAACCAATGTGATGAATGTGAATTTCAACTAAATTATTTTTATTACTACTACTATATATGATTACGAATTATGATTACCGATTACCGATTATCGATTACCAATTATCGATTACCGAACTGTTCTCTCCATACATTTAGTTCTTTTGCGCTGATTGCCGTCGCGTCCTGGGCCACAGTTCACCTCATTTTCGGACAGATGGCTCCGGATTCGAGCGCAGGGCGAGCATTTAGTTTTTAGCTTAGTTCTTATACGCCCCTGTGTGGTCTCTCTCTCTCTCTCTCTCTGTGGCTCCCTCTCCCTCTCTATGCCGACGTTTAGCAGCAGCAACCACAACAACATTAACAATAACAAACAACAAAAAAGCACAATGCCAAGTATTTGGTTGTTTTTGTTTTTATTTGCTGAGAATGCCGGCCACAAAGAGAGAGCGGGAGAGAACCAAACAAACTATTCCAATAAATGCACAAAATAATGTGTTGTATTTGTGAAGACGATAACCCGTAATTTTCTTATCGTCATCGTCATCGTCTGTTGACATATCCACAAGTGGATCTATTTAAGAAATTGTTTATATATGACAGCGATACGATATTGTGATTCAGACTATATGTATACAAAACTACCGAAACAAGCCGTCTAAAAGCATTTGTACAAAACTATATCGATTGTGTTTATCTAACAACTATATAACAGTGCAATCATCATGAAGTGTGCACATTACTGCATTCTTCTGGAATAAATGGAAAAGTCACAATTAAACAATTTCCTAAACATATCCATACAAACAAGCGCGTACGCAGCTTTTCTCTAAGTGTACATGTGTGGGGGAATCTAAAATTAATGGCATACTTTTAGGATGAGTCAAAGGGCTAGGACATTTGGTTTTCAGGAAGATGACTCTAACTCGGTCGTAGGCTTGCAGAATCTTCAAGGACATGGCGCGTCAGGATCAACCCCATCAACACTTTGAACCAATTTATGGACAAGAAATTTGACACAGGTCTCGCACAGATAATGCTAAAATGTGACAATTTTTGTAAAGGCAGGAAAAATGTCTATATATTCAATGGAAAAATCTTCGTTCTTTCTGTTGTGTATTCGGATTCGTCAAGAGATCAAAAGTAAAAAATTCAGATTTTTTCTAGCACTCTAGAAATAAGAAACGTGCCTAAAGTCTTTTTTTATTTAGAAGCCGACGATACACATAAACATGGATAATACAATAAGTAAGGAAAAGAATAGCTACAACTAGAATACAACTAGTTCCGAGAACCGATTTAAGCTTTAGAAGCTTAACAACAACATTGTTAATGGTAATTATAATATCAGTAATATAATTCTAAGCGGTAATTCGAGTAATGTCAAACTTAGATGCGCTCCTTGAAGAAGTTGGCCATCAAATTCTCTTCGAGCTGCGCGGGATCGGTCACCGGCATGCGACAGACACGATCATGGCAAATATAAACGGTCGTTTTTCCATTGACCATCTTAAATTTGGTCTGCAGTCTCTGATTGCACGCCTCGTCCGGATGCTGAGGATCGCAATGAACGATAATCATACCAGGTACATAGAACTTGCGACAAATCTGGACAAAGCGTGCGGTATCTGGCGAATCCGGACCGACCACTGCCACCAGGTCCAGGCCGTTCTCGTACAGCATCAGCGCTGACAGCATCTCGGGCAACGCATGCCCAAATGGCGAGACATCGGCAAAGTAATTGAGGAGCTTCTCGGTCCGTTTCAAATACTCATCATCGTCGTAATAGTGCTTCAGCAGGATGAGATTGCGTGCGGTGACACTGTTGCCGCAGGGCTCGGCACCATCATGATCTGCCGATTAAAGATTAGTAGGATTACAAATAAAGCAGCAGTAATTAGCAGTAGGTTAAAGAACGCACCTTCCTTAAGCCGCACAATAACATTGGGCGCATCCTGCTGTGAGTAAAAATAGGCGCCATTTTTCTCGTCCCAGAAAAGTTTGTTCTGCGTCTCCTGCAGCTCCTTGGCCCAGCTCAGAGCGCTCATATCAAGCGAAGCCTTGTAATAGTCCAGCAGTCCCTTGATCAGAAACGCATAGTCATCCAGAAAGCCTTCGATGCGCACACTGCAACCAGAACTTGCTTTAGATCTATAGTTACATTTTCGTCTTGGGCTTAACTTACGTATTCTGCTCCAACGTGTTGTCCTGAACGCCAGCGCCGTAGCAAGAGCGGAGCAGCAGCTGGTGCTCCTCATCGTAAAGATGCGTGCGCAGAAAGTGCACCAGTTCCTTGGCTGTGTTCAGATACGCATTGCGCTTGGCTGTGCCGCAATTGGCCAGCTTGGAGAGACCGGACAGCACCAAGCCATTCCAGCTGCATATGATCTTTGTGTCCAGATGGGGTCGTGGACGCTTGTCTCGCACTGCATGCAATATGTCATTGGCCGTGCGCAACAATGGCTTGAGTTGATCCAACTCCATGTTGAAATTGGAGCACGTTTCCTCTTCGGAGCCGCGCACGATGAGCACATTCTTGCCGGTGAGATGCCCATGTGGATCACTGTCCGGCGGTACATTGCCCCCTGGCTTCATGTTATAGTGAAAACTATAAATATCAAAGGCGCGATCTTGGCTGACATCGTTGAAGCGTGCCTTTTGCGCTCTGAATGCATCCTGCACTTCCTGCCAGGTCCAAGCATAAAAGGCACCCTCCACCTTCACCGTATCCTCATGCGTAGGCAGCGAGTCAGCATCCTCGCCGGCAAAAAAGCCGCCAGCCGGATGATGCAAATCCTTGATCAAGTACTCATAAATTCGATCTGCATAGCCCAGGAATTCGTCGCTGCGCGTCAGCTTGTAGGCATTTGCAAAGGCGGCCATCAGCTGACCCTGATCGTACAGCATCTTCTCAAAGTGGACATTATGCCAGTCGCGTGTGGTCGCGTAGCGCGCAAAACCGCCAAAGATGTGATCATTGATGCCGCCACGTCCAATGTGATCCAGCGTCTGCAGCACCATGTCTAGCACGTCTATATCCTTGCTAACCAGATAGGCATGAAACAGGAAATTCAGCCGTGACACTTCCGGAAACTTTGGCTCCCGCCCAAAGCCGCCGTGCTGCTGATCGAAGCGCTGCTTGTGCACATTTAGTGCCTCCGTCAATTTGGCTTCGGCGCTGCCCGGCTCAAAGGCGGCCTCGCCCACTGCAGCAGCATTCTGATTGGCTTTCAATGCGTCCATCAATGTGGAGCCCGCACTCTGAAGTGTTGCACGATCCGTTTGCCACTTCTTGGCTATGGACTCCAGCACCATGGTGAACGAGGGCATGCCATACCTGCGTCAAGCAATTACCAAATTAGTATTTATAATTAGGAGTGCATTTGTGAATCTGATGAAATATTACCGCGCCTTGGGCGGGAAATATGTACCCGCTGCGAGGGGAGCCAGTTGGGGCGTTAACCAGACGCTCATCGGCCAGCCGCCGCTGCCCTTCGACATGAGCAGAAACTGCATGTAGACCTTGTCAATGTCGGGTCGCTCCTCGCGATCCACTTTAATGTTCACGAAATGTTTGTTCATTATAGCCGCCGTGTCTGCATCCTCGAAGGACTCGTGCTCCATGACATGACACCAGTGGCACGTCGAGTAACCAACGGATAAAAATATCAATTTATTCTCGCTGCGCGCTCGTTCAAAGGCCTCCTCGCACCAGGGATACCTAATAAGAAAAGCTGTGTGTTGGCAGCCCTCGACATATTTGAGATATATTCGGACTCACCACTCAACGGGATTGTTTGCATGCTGCAGCAAATATGGCGACTTGGAGGTAGCCAATCGGTTGCTATGCTTTGGCGGCGGCGCCTTTGTTTCGCTACCCGTTGCCATGCCACGAAGCAGGTGCTGCTGTTGATGCTTTGTCGCTGTTGCTGTTTTGCTTTGTATCGAGGAGTGACTTTAGCATCAAATCAAATTGCGTATTTATTTTAATTCGAATAACTGTGAATCATGCCGAGTGTTTTGTACTTACTCGCCTGGCAGCCAACTACGTTGTACACTCGCTTGAGGCGCTGTTAATGCTAAAGCGCTTCTTATCCAGGTTTGGCAGAGTGTTTTGCCTCTAAACATAGCAATTTTATTGATAATATATAATAATCGGGGTATTCCATTAACTTATTGGCAATTTAATCAAAATTAATCGATTAGAAACAAGCTGCTCTTTTTTTATTTGAAATATTTGTGTATATCAAGTAGTTCGCAACCATTTGCAGTCTTTTTAATTATGCAACTGTTTTCAATAAACTAATAAATTATTATATTATATTATAATTATTATATGCGTGGAATGGATTGTGAAATATTAATGAATGCATGCCATCGATACTCGTACTCGATAGTTGTTAGTCGATAGTTTGTAACTAATGCTCACAAGCAACAGGTGTCTAAGATTGGCAACGCCAAATAGCTGCCGTGCCATCTGGTTGCTCAGCAACTTACAGCCCGCCAAATTTAAAATGCAAGTGGATATGTAAATTGTTTTAAAATTTTTATTAATGCATATAGTTTATCTTTGTTTTTGATAATTATGTAAAAAATTGCTTACACATATGCGCTTGATACATATATTAACCTACAAGCTAATTGAAAATCACAAATGAACATAAAATATTTATACATTATAGTGTGTGTGGTTTGTATTTAAGCACAACATCGTTTTAAGTTAATACACATCCCCCGACCGGCGGCAGAGGCAGCACTCAATTCTCGCTATAATGCACTCAACTTTGAGTTGACAGCACGGAAAACTGAGTATGTGGCAGCAGCAGCAAGGCTAATTAGCAATCGCTTTGGACTAGCGCATCGCTGAGCGCGCCCAGCTGCTCCTCACTGCCCTTAATCCTGTCGGCCAGGTCGCGTGCGTCGGCAATGAGTTTGGCCTTCATATTGATAAAGTAATCATAGTCGGCGCACATATCGGCGCTGAGATGTTTGCCAAAAAGCTTGGCGATGCTGCTGCCACGCCTATCGATATCCGCCTTAAGGCGTTGCGCCTCCTCCAGCTGCTCGTAGAGACGTTCGCATTTGGCTTGCAGCGTGTTCTGTCGAATTGAATTGATTTGAGTTAGTTGAAATTTCACGAATTGTATCTGGGCTTTTGGTTTTTGGCTTACCTTCTCCTGCTGGCTGCTGGATGCGCGTGCCTCTAGACTGGATTCGGTTTGGGCCAGGCGCTCCGACAGCGATAGCAACAGACTGGTTATGTGACCCACATCATCGATGTAGGTGCGGAACTTGGACGCTTCGCTGGGACGCACCTTCTCCGTTAGATTGGCCAACAAATCACTCCCCAGCTTGTCATTGATGAAGCACTCCTCGACAATTGTTTCCTGCTCGCGCTTCAGTGCGACAATTTTTTGGTTCAACTGCTTAATCAGCTCGTCCTGTTCAAATTTAAATAAAGATGCGGATTAGCTCAAGCTTCTGAGAGGGAATAGGATGAAAAGCTAAAACTCCAATTTTGACCAATCAGTCAAATCAGTCAAATCAGTCCAATCAGTTACCCAGTCGGTCAGTTAGTCATGCCAAAATGTTCTGCTTATATAGATAAGTTTACTCACCAGCTTATGCTTGATTAAATTCGTTCCCGTGTCATCTGTTAGGTGCAGCTCCACGCTGGTGAGTTGCAGCTCCGCTTTAGCTATTAATGCCGTTGTGCCGGCTGCTTTCATGCGCATCAGCGTCGAGGTGCCCACATCCCGCTTGGCCGGACGTAGCGGCACATTGGGATTGTACAAATTGTTGACGTACTGCGTCGTCGGCTTGTAGCTTTTTGGTGTTAGGATTTCGATGAGCTTATCGCTGGGCGGCAGCTGCCTGAGCAGCTCCAATGCCAAATGCTCGTATTCCAGCTCAATGACCTGTCGCTGACGCGGTTGGAGTGTCGTGCGCGTCTGTTGCTCCTCGCGAGATGCCACCAGTTCCGTGTCGAGCAGATCATCCGTCTGGCAGGCCATGTCAACAGTGCTTGGCGTGGGATTGACAATCAGTACCAGTTCGCTGCGTTGCATCAGCTTCAGGCTGTCAGCGCTGTCATTTAGCGGAGATGCAGGCACTGATTCTGGTACCAACTCTGTCTCAATGATCTCTTGGCTGGGTGGCGGGCTGGGCGGTGGTTTCTGCTCTGTGCTGCTGGGATTCGACGGTTTGACTGTTGTTGGATAGCCGCCCAGGAGTCCAGTGTCGCAGAGGTGAGCGGACATGAGTTGCGATTGCAGTTGTGTGATCTTCTCAATATTCTCGCGCAGCGACTCCTGCCGATTGACGGGCGGTGGCTTCGGCAGCGTCGCTGTCGTCGTGGTGCTAATCACCTCGGCGCGAAAGATGTGCGGTTCAGGATTCGCTGTGTTCACGGGACTGCATTCCAGCGAACTGTTGCTCAGGCTGCAGTCGGAGTGTGCCGGCGATAGGAGATGCGGCGGCGGCGGTGGTGTCGCTGGCAACAGATCCTCCTCCAGCGTTGTCTCGAGGTCATGGATGGTTTGCTTAAGATCGACATGTGACTGGGACATGAACGGCGTGGAATCATTCTGCAGCTGCTGTTGCTTCACATCATACGACTGAGACCGCGCAAATTGAGGCGCTGGCGATCTGCTCTTGTTGTAGGCGTGGCCCAAGGCGGGCGATGAATACCTTTGCTGCTGCTGCGCCTGCTGTTGCTGCTGTTGAGGCACCTGTCCATAGATCATGGCATAGGCCGTGCTATTATTATTATTATTGCCTGGCCCTGCAGCTGTGGGCGTGGCATTTGTTGGCGATTTCGTTGCGAGGTTATTATTGGAGCCATAGCGCAACGCCACAATATCTCCAGGCGAATTGGGCTTCGCAGGCTGCTGCTGCAGCTTAACGCCCAGCGGCAGCACATCGGGCAAATTGTTGGGCAGCTTCAGTTTGCCAGGCGTGACGACACCATAGGTGGGCTTGCTGTGCGCCACCAGATCCTCGTTGGAGGTGAGCGTTAGCTTATAAATGCCATGATCCGGATCCGTATTGTTCAGCTTCTCCAGGCTCTGACGCGGCAGATACGAAGCCTTTGAGTTCGATCTGTAAGTAGTGTGCAAGGAGTTTTGATTGTTTAAAATTAATTGTTTATAGAAAGGAATTTAATTTAATTTAATTCTTCTGCTACCATGTTAAGAGACCTTATAATAAATAATTTGTTAACAAAAATAAATATTAAATAAAACTAATTTCAGAAAAAACTAATAAAGAGGTTTTTGATTATTTTAAACATCAATGTTTGTATACTTAAATAATATTTATGAAACAACAGATAATTAAATGATTAATAAATTTGTTTAACTTTTGTATATCTCCATCAAAATACAAAATCTTAAATAAAGTTTGTTTATTTGAAAGTGCAACTGTTGGGAAATGCCGGATGGCAAAATGCTGTCACGTGACGAACTCTAATAAGCATATGAAATTGCTTTTGGCCCTACCCAAAATGTCTGGCAAATGTCAATCGGCCAAAGATTTTTAGTTGGTTAGTTAGCGGGGGTGGAGAAGTGGGAAACATAGATAGAGAGAGAGAGAGAGAGAGAGAGAGAGGTCATCTGTTGGGGTCATCGGCTGCTCACGCAGGCCACGATTTGGCAGTCTCGTTAGCCGTTATGCAAATTGGCTGCAGCAACATAATCTAAACGGATAACGGGCTGCTAATTGAATCCTCAACATTTGGTTTAAAGTACAAAAATATTCACATCTTCCCATCTCACTATCTCAGCAGTTATACCGATGCACCCACATGGCGAAAGTGGCTGCCCCAAAACAAAGAAACAAAACAAAAAATAATAAAAACAACCGAAAAATTATTCTGTGCACGATGCGCGGAGACAACATTTTGTGTTTCGTATGGGTATTAAAACAGTTTTCGAGACACAGCCAAACAAAACGAAAGTGAAATGTTTACAGTGCAATTATAAAGAGTTTTATGTTTCAGTTTTCAGTTTTCAGTTTTGAGTTTTTTTTCTTTCAGTCTTTAGTCAAATGTAGAGCCTCATTTTTGTGTGCAGCGCGTATGACGAAGGGATGCGGCAGCAGAGAAGGGGGGGGTGAAGAAACGACGGATGTGTCGACAAACTTTCAAAAGTGCTAAACTAATTTTTCGTTTTCGTTTTATTTTTATTTTTTGTATTATATTTTTGCTTGAATTTTAATGTGTGCGATTTGCGGCTTGGCCACCCCCGGAATTAGACAATAAGGTGTTGCTCTAACGGTTTAACGCTGGCCTGTGCATTTTACAGTTATTAAGTTTTATATATATTTGTATACATATGAATAAATCTGAAATTGTATTGTCAAAAGAAAGCCGAAGTAGAAATGCTGACGACTTGCACATCTGCATAAATTAAGAGCAAAAAAACACATTTTGGCCGCTTACATCACACCAAAAACAGCTGTAGCTGGTATCTGCAACTTGGTTGCTCTTTGTAGCTGTGTATTTGGATATTTCAATTGGCCGCCAGCTGGCTAAGCATTTGCATAAGCGACTCTTTTGTCTAGTTCCCAACGCCTCACATTTGATTAGAGCCGACAAAACGCAGCTTCTTCACTTTCTTCAAGCCAGCCAAAGGTATCCGTCAGATACATTAGCTGTCTACTTGTTGCTCGTCTTAATCACTTCCGTTCGCCGTCTGCCTGTTGAGTAATATCCATCTATATACATATATATGTATGTGTGTGTGTGTGTGTGTTGCCAATTTTGGCATGTTTATTGTTTGAGTGTTTCTTTTAACAGACAAGCCAAAAAGTGTTTCATTTGCATATGATTTTCGGTTATTTGGGATTTGCATATTACAGCAGCGACAGAATGTCTGGCAATTATGAACACATCTCCCACCACAGCCAAGTTAATCTTGTGTAACAGGGAAAGGTGCTGATTGAAATCCTAAGCTTGGAATTTGTTTTGTGTCTTTGTCTTTGGCTTTGTTTGACTTTGTATGTTCTTATCTATCTTAAATGTTGTTCTTCAAATTATAATCTTAAACTCGGATTTACAGTGTGCTTAGTTGACATCATGATGTTCACTGATAAGTCTCTCTGTGTGTGTATGTGTGTGTGCGTGTGTGTGTGTTATTTGTCATCGCACACACCTATTGGGCAAACCCGCTCGGTAATATCAACAGAAATAGCACTGAGTAAATGTATACTAAGTACTACAATAAGTTTGATTAAGACGATGACAGAGGAAATGGTAGAGAGCTATGGTCAAAGTCAGCTTATAAGCAAACAGCTAGCTGATACAATGATCTTGATGACTATACTTTCTATAACTGGAATAAATAATTGTTGCTAACATTTCTAGGTAACTGAAGTTATGCATCATCATATTAGTGGTAAACAAATTTCAAGTTAGAAAAAAGTTTAGTTAAGAATAACAGACTATTTAGGCCATATTCGATATTTTTTAGCGCAACATTATCGAAGTGATTACTGTAAAAGTCAAATCGAGTAGAATATATCGATTGCGAAAACACCAATAAAAGCTAATGTACAGGAAACAATGAGTTTTTTTCGAGTTGTTCGCTGATTCAAACGACCTCAAGGTGCAATGAACGAATTTATTATTCGATATATAATAGAACAGCCAAAGCTACAGTTGATAAGACAATAAAGCACAGTAAGTACAATAACATTGTAAAAAGTTCTTAGGAATCGATTTAAGACGTACAATAAAATAGGTGAAAAAGTGACTTAAAATCAACAGACTTTAAACTAACATGCCATATTTATATAGCGCACTAAAAGTTATATATATTTACTTCTATCCGATACAAACTTTAAAGTATGGAGCTCTTGCGCAATAATTGCCATGAGTTCAAATTCAAATGGGGAGAAAATTGCACCCGCAATGCTAAGTAGTTGGATTATAATAGCCAGATTTATGGCAAATTATTGTTTCATTTGGTTTTGGTTTCTTTGAATGAGTTTTTGAATGTTGTGTAAGAAGCGTAATGCGTTGAAGCATTTCATTGAAAATGCTTTATAAGCCAAACGAAAATACCGAAAAGACAAGAGAGACAGACAGAAGAAAGGGCCCAATGAAATGCTTGGCTGACTATCTTGGATTTGGGAGTCTCTCCGTCTGGTCAATAACATTTCCATTTCCATACAATTAACGCATAGTTTTTAGCTTTTATTTTGTTTTTGGTTTTTTTCCCTTTTTTTTTTGTTGTTTTTTTTTTTGGCCATGTTTGTGGCGCTGGTTATGTGATGCAAATTATGAATAGGAAAGAGCAGATTTTGATAAATTGCCTGGCCTTTTGTTTTGCTAGTCGCCAGTTGATAGTTGGCAGTTGCATAAGCCAAGCTCAATCGATAGAGCACCGTTCATGATTCAGTTATGAGGCAGATGAGGCATTTGAGGGAGGACAGTCTGCTGGGGTTCACTGCTCAAAACGGCGTTGCATGAAGATTGGCGAGGAGTCACTGTCACTGTCACTGTCACCATCACCATCACTGTCATAGACGCCCCCTGTTGCGAGTTCCAGTTGCAAGTTTGCAGTCTGGGTGATTTGGCTTTTGGTCACTGGCCTCTCTGCACGGCGCGGCGCGGCGTTGCGTATGCAACGTTTGGCGCCGTTGCACTATAATTTTTGATCAGCAATATAACAAGCTGGTTGCCGCCGCCGCTGACTAGTTTTCTTTGATAGTAAAAGTATTTTATTTAAATATGCCGACGACGACGTCGCTGGCAACGCATGGAAATCACGTTTTTAACATCTCGTCTTAACATTGAGCCACAAAAAAAAAAGAAGGCGAACAAATGTTCGCTGATGTGGTTGTTGTGCTTGTTGCTCGTTGTTGTTGTTGTTGAAAACATAAACATCTCTCACAAGCTGAGCCGAAAAAAAAAACCGGATTGAACGCGTCGCACACATTTTCACTTGCCGCAAAATGACGTCAAGTCCAACATAAACAGATGGCCAACAGAGTCGTCGTCGCCGTCGACGTCGCAGTCGCCACTTTCTTCTTTCGGCGGGGCATGAAATTGCACTGAGGTCAGAGCAGTGTACAGTGTACAGGGGGGATCGAGAGGTCAGGCAACCGCTACTCGATACGTTGCACACACCAGAACAAATTGCAGCCGCAGCAGCAGCAGCAACATTGTCCGCTTGCTCTTCAAATTCCTGTCGAACTCAAGTCTGGTATTTAGGCAGTTTTTTATTGTTGTTGCAGTTGCTGTACAGCAACTGCAGGCAAGCGACAGCAACACATCAAACTATGGCATAAATTTCTCTTGGAAAAATTACTGTAAAATACCAAAACAACGTGAAAAAGCACGGCATAAAGTAAAGTAAAGAAAAGCAAAGAAAAGACAAGACAAGACAAGAAAAGAAACAAAAAGAAAAGAAAAGTTCTCTCTTCACATTGAAAGTGGACGTTGCAGCATCTGCGGCTGCCGCTTGAGTAGCCAGCCAAACACTCGAGAGATGCGTCTTTGTGCGCAGCACATTGGTGCCAAATGCAATTTATGCGAATTTATTCCCCATTCAGAAAAATGGCCCAATATATAAATATAGAAAGAAGCAATCAAGCAGCTTTATTCCCCTTACACCGCCACTGCACCGCAACTTCTTCTTCTTCTTAAAATTTATTGAAAAATACAATACGAAAAGCTGGATACGCCCTTGGGAGCAATACTAATTATAAATAGCTTCCTATGTAAGGATTCCTATTGAAGGATTTCCCATGACAACTTAAGTACCTCTCTTGGATCGTCTATTAAAAAGAGGTACATCGAAGTATGTTAATTTTATGCTACAGCCTTTTGGGAATTCAAAGCAAATGCGTTGAATTTCGTTCTTTCAGTTCAAAAACTGATGAAGTATGGTAAGCTATATGATTATTGGAATTTCCATTAATGCACAAAGCACCTTAATTAAACCTGAATTCAGTACACATTGTAATCTTCAGGTTTTGCCTCACTGTGTCCAGTGTTCCACGCAGCTTTTGTTGTTGTTGTTGTTGCTGTTGTGCCTAACAATTGCTTGTCTGATGATTCGTGGGCTGTTTTCATTTCTAATGCGGTTGTTGTTGATGTTGCTGCTGTTGTTGGTGCTGCTGATTTTGCTGCTGCTGATGTTGTTATCGTTGCTGTTGCTGTCGTTCACCAATAATTATGATCCATTAATTCTGGCGGCGGGCGGCGCCTTGTGCAATATTTTTAATGTAAAATCGATTTAATGGCGCTTCTCGCTTGAGGGCTCTCCCCAAAATATACAACTTGTGAAATGCAGCAGCAACAAGCAGCAGCAGCAGCAGCAGCAGCAGCAGCAGATGCCGCAGCTATTGAAAGTGTCGAAAGTGGCTGCAATCAGACTCGAGCTGCGCTTGGGATGCTTGGATGTTGGGCTGGAACTCAAACGGGGTAATTAACTTGTGAGCTAAACGGGCAAGTCATAATAATTATACGAGAGACAACAAGCCCAAGACAAGCAGCTGGGTTAACAGAAGAAGAACAAAAGATGCGGCAGCTAAGGCAGCACTCAACTGTGGCCTGGACATGTGCGCACTCAGGCAACAAAACAAAAGACAAGATCATAAAATGTTAGATGCTAAAACCCCCAAGCCCCCATGCTGCCCCCGTTATTAGCCATACACGAAGTAGACCGCCTATTGTTCACCCTTTCGCGCAGCCTGTGCCAATGCGGGTCTTTTGTTTTGGGACAAGTTGTTGTTGCTGTTGTTGTTGATGTAGTGGTTGCTGATGGACATGTGAAGTGAATGATCATGTCTTGTGTCTTGTTGCAAATATCCGCGACACATCTGCCAATGACATTTTCACTCTGTGCACTTGGCAAACGGAGCTAAAAAAGATAACAAGAGCTGACTATGATATACCCTGTAGCTCGTTTAACATGGTTGACTGTGATCATACATCTAAACTGTATGTATTTTTAAGTAATTGCTGTGTTTATTAAGATGCGGTGGCATTTAAAGGGGCTATTATATATAGAGAACATACTAAATTTATGCAGGGTATGTAGGAAGAAGGTACGCTTGTTACAGCTCGATATTAATGCTAATTAAGGGTATATATAGACTTTATGAGATGGGAGATGTCTTCTCTTGCTTGTTACATATACACAGAAGTTCATAATACCCTTTCTGCTACACATTGATTGGGCGCAGAGTAGCAAAATTATAAAACAACAGTGTATTTGGCCCGCGGGCGCATGCGCAACACGTCCGACATGGATCAGTCGCACTAACCGGAGTCGTAGCAAAAGCAGCAGCAGCAGCAGCAGCAGCAGCAGCAGCAGCAGCAGCAGCAGCAGCAGCACTTCAAGCCATTTGCGTTTTAGCCATTACACAAAAGCCGCTGGCGAATGCCAAAGTGTTTGCCGCTCTTTGAGTAGGAACTGCCCTGAATACGGATTTCGCATTTGTTTTGTTTTTTTTTTCGTTTTGCATTTTTTATTTTGTTTTTGTTTTAGCTGCTAATTTGTGCGCTTAGCTTTTCGCTTCTTTGGCTTTTGCGAAATGCGTCAAGTGCATGAGGTGTGTTGGTGGTTGGGGACGGGTAAGAGTTGAGGGCGGGGAGAGCCAAACGCTTTACTTGTTTGTCATGTCACCGCTTGAAGATCCGGGCATGTCAACAGCAGCGAAGAAAAAGACAGGAAAAACAACACAACTGGCAAATAATTTACTGTGATTTGAACGATGCTTAAAAAACTTGTGTTTGTCTAGGAACATTGTAGTTAATAATATTCAACAAATATAAAGCTAACAACAAAAAGCTGATTATGTGAACATCAGCATCAATGAATAAATAGCAAATATTTGTATGTAGCACATTTTATTAATTAGTACAGACTTGTGCATAAGTTGAATGAGATGAAGTTAATTGCATGCTTGTCATTAGAGCTGTCGAAAATGCAATCTAAACTGCAATCAAGCATTTTAGTATTATTTTTGATATTAGTACAGACTTGGAATATTTCTGTGCATAAGTTGAATGAGTTAAAGTTATATCGCAATAATTGAGCTGTCAAAAAGGGAAATCTAAACTGCAATCAAGCATTTATTGTTGTTTTAACCTTTAGGCAAACTGACAAGGAACTTTGCAAGCTGAATATATATTTTTAACAACTCGAATATTATAATATTAGTCGATGCCAATCAGCAATGAAATGCACAATGTTATTAAGTTTTCGTTAGCTATTTATACAGACTGAATATTAAAGGCCTCATCACCCTTCATTAGCTGTTAATTGTAAGTGCTGAATGCAATGTCTAAGCGAAACTTGTGCCTTTTATATGATATCATAAACTAGAGACAAGCACAGAACTGCAGTGTATGTGGAGTGTGTAAAATGAATGTGTGTAAAAGGTTCGTGAGCTCATCAGGGAAACATGTCGGCAACAGTCAGCACTAAAATAAGTAATACGAAATACCAGACAAACATATATAAAGTCAGGCAACTGCAACAACAAAACAACACAGATCATCAACAACACCAGCAGCAGCAACAACAACAACAGTGATCATCATGGACATTTATATATTTCAACACATGCCGAGTCGCATGATCGACGATGGTCGTGTCAACTGCAGATACGCAGTTGCAGATACAGATATAGCCACAGACACAGACACACACACAGATACAGATACAGATACAAATGGAAATACAACAACATGTGGAGTACCAGTACATTCCTGTACTTAATTTTTACTTATTTTGAAATGAAAGTGAGAGATTGATGGATGGTCCGGCAAGTTTATGTATTTATCTGCGTCAGTTAATTGCCACGTTGCTGTTATTGCTAGTTTTTTTTCTTTTTTTCAAGATCCAAGTTTGACCTTTAGCATATTAATGATGTAGATCAGATATAACAGCAACAACAACAACTATATATAACAATCGCTTGCATTGTGTGTTGTCATGCAGACGCGCCCAGAACAAAGCAAAACATTTCAGATACACAATGGCAACAATAGTTATTGCTTTATTGATGTGGCTAATGCTAGTTAAATCAATCAAGGTTAATGCTACAGGCTCCCATAAAAAAAAAAGAAAAACATGACCAAAAACAGAAACCGTACTGAATTAACTGAACTTTGTGTATGTAATTAATGGATAGCAAATTAAAATGCGCATTGATATCGAACCAAAAATTTGCATCACTTTGCAATTATTTATGCAAATTGTGGCGCACAGTGTGAGGCAAAGGCAAAAGAAAAGAAAATAATTCTCACGCTGTTATGCCGAACGAACGAACAGTTCCAAGACCAAGACCAAGTCCGATTCTTAATTCAAAGTCGCCGGCTATCGATATCAACGCTCGATTGATCGATTTCTGATATAGCCCCCCCTACTACGGAATGAGGCATTGCCCCCGGGTATCTTTTGTTTGTTATTGTTGCTGTTGATGTTGCTATTGCTGTTGCTGTTGCTGTTGCCGTGGATGTTGCCGTGTCAACATTGAGCTGTGACGTGCTACGTGTGTTTAGTTCACTCGGTGACTGGGGCTGCACTCCAGTTGTTTTCTATGTCACGCGCTTCACAACCCAAAAGCAAACAATAACAAAGCGTGGCAAATGAACGTATGTTGGAAGTAAGTAAGTATTATATACTAAAGCTCTAAGTGTATGACTCGCCTGGAATGAATAAGAGTGTGTGTGTGTGTGTGTGTGTGTGGCTGATGTATGAATGTAACTGGTGGCTGTATTTGTAGTTATAACTGGACAGCTGACGTCACAAGGCCAGCACTTAAGAACAGCACTCATATTGTGTGCAAAATAAACAATCGTCGACAAAGAATACTATTTGAAAGAATGCCCAAACCAAAAACCGTTTTAAAATTAAGTCAAGAAATAAAGAAACTAAAATTCAAGCTACAAATGTAATTCAATTAAAACGCGTTTCTTCTTTGGGATAGTTTTTTTTTGTATATTTCTATAAATATCTTCTTGAATACATGAATTCTTTAGAATTTTACGAAAAAGAAAGAAAAACTACTCAGCTAATTAGCTTTCTTTCTATTTTCTGAATCATAAAATTCTAATTAACTCAAGTAACGAGCGCAGCTCAGACATCAGACATTCATCAAAAATCGCAGCTTAGAAAGATTCAAATCCAAGCGTAATTGAATGTCAAATAATGCTGCTTAATTTCGGATTCGATTTTGTGTTCTCAGCAAACGTCGCAATTTGCTGCCCAATAAAGCGAAGGTTTTGTGGAGCGGAACACCCAATCGAAAATAGCCACAGTAACAGTGTTCCCAAGATCTTTAAGAGCTGAACCAAAAGTAAATAAGTAAAAAGGAGACCCAACCCACACCCACGCCATGAGGTTTGCACTGTGCTTTTGTTGCTGCTGTTGTTGTTGTTGTTGTTATTATTGTTTACAAAACCTTGGACGTGGACGTGTGGCGACCGCTCCAGCAACCGAACGTTGGCCCCAGTTGGATTTGTTTGCTGGTGATGAGTGCCACTCCTAGCTTTTTGTGGATAGGATGCAAAAAGAGAGACATACAAAAAAAAAAAAGAAAAAAGCGGCTGGAAAAATAAGCTGAAATACATCCGCGTATTGTTTGCGCAGGCCGCAACAATTGCAGTTGCCACAAAACGTTAGGCGCTTGATAATTAACGGTTTATTGATAAACAGAAAACAACAAAAAAAAAAAAACGATGCAATAGCAATGACGATCAGCACACCGATTATCACCAGTGCACATCAATGGCAACAACATCATCACAATACCATTATCATTATTAGCAAGACGATGATCATAATCATCATTCAACAGCACGACGCTGGTCATTTTGGTGCATTTGGTGGGCGTTTTTCCAGCAAAAGTTTGCCATAAACATAATTCTCTGTGGCAATAGCAACAACAGCAGCAGCGATGCGGCAGTTTGGGCCAAGCAAAAGCGTGAAATTATATTTGCCTCCATGGCAGCCATGACATTCGAGCTGCACCCCGGCAACCCGCACCCACTCCACCTCTCTGCTGATGGCCCTAAATAGTTGCTGCTCGCTGAGTCAAAGCAACTTTTATGCGTACAACGAACTCGCACCAGCAGCAGCAGCAGCAGCACCAGCAGCACCAGCAGCAGAGGTATTTTTATAATAATAATAATAAAAAAAGCAACAACACGCTGCACTTGTTGCACTTTTGAGGATGGTGCCTGTTGTTGCAGTTGCCGTTGCTGTTGCTGTTGCAGGACAGGAAGCGATGGTTGCCTTTTTGTCGTCGCCACCCAAAATTGGTTACACATTTGGCATTCATTTGGCTTGATGTTGCTCGCGTGCAGCAGCAACAACGGCGAATGCCAAGAGCAGTGCAAGAGTCTGGTAAATGTAAGAAAAATAAACGCAATTAAGTATTCGCAACAGCAACAGTCACAGCAACAATAATATCAACAACAACAAATAGCAAATCAAAAACGAGATCAAGATTTGGCTTTGATTGCATTTTCAAGGTTGTTGTTGTTGTTGTTGTTGCTATTGCAATGCCCAAATTGGAGCGTTGCAATTAAAAACGGCTACATATATGGCGTGCTTTTCTTATATGCATTGGCTAGGAAATGTTGCGAGCGGTGCAAATTGTATGGCGTCGCATTTGTGCCCCAAATTGCGCAGCGATACGGCAGCAAATGACGTCACACTCGTTGTCGCTATTTAAAGTTTTGCATAATAAACACATCATATATATACACACACGCACACTCACGCACACACACATGTGCACAGTTGCCCAGTTGGTGTCTAGACATTTCCATTGCTTCCATGCTTCACTAATGATTACCTAAAGCCCAAATGCTGGCACCAATGCGACATCTTGCCACTTCCACAGACTCCAGCTGAAACTTTTGAAGATCAATCACTGAGAAGACGCGTCTCAATTTGCACCGTTTAAATTTGCTCGTTTAAAAATAAATCAACTGGGCGAAAATCCGTTGCTTTTCATTGAACAGAAATGAGACAACTGCCGCCAGCCAACCCAAAAGATACGCAGAACTTATGTGTGCGGACCGCGGCGAAATGAGTAACGCAAAATTTGTATTGGTTTTGTTGTTGTTGTTGTTGTTGTTGTTGCTGCCGCTCATCAAATGAATATGTGCGCAAATAATTTTGAGCATATGACAACGGGAAGCGTTGCTCTGCATTAATAACGAACTGGGAATGCCCTTGCTCAGGAATTTTGTACAGTTTTTCGTTAATAATGGCAGTTTCTTTAGAACAGAATAAATGTGGGAAAATAATTAACAATAAACAATGCCTTAAAGCTATTATACACAATCTAATTATAAATGACAGCTATACATCATTGTTATATGACACGATATTCCTGCTATTCAAATATGTGAGGTTAATTCAATTATTCAGAATACATTCAAGTATTTTTTAATCGTTTGTCAGGTATTTAAATAACATTTTATAAGTTCATTTGCATAAATAATATAAAATCGACAATACTTGCATATTTCATATATTTAATACATTATCTATCATTGCATTTAGGTTTCAGATATATTCAGTTTAAATAGTATAATTTTCAACACATATTTATTTATTTAATGTTAACCACTTTTTTTTACTTCAGTTGTTTCAGTTATATAATTAATTTGATATTTCCGGAAGCAGCATTTTTTGTAACAGAGTACTCTAAAAATGTGCTGCATCATAAGAGAAACAGAATCAATGTTGCAATGCAGTTACCCAAATGAATCTATTAGTAAATTAATTTTGGATTACAAGAAAAAGAAAAAAACTTAGGCAAGGGCATGTGAACGTTAAATTTACAATAAACAAAAGGGGGAAAAAAAACATCAAGAAATTAAGTACAATATAGAATGTTAAATGCGATGGGCGCTGATAGAGGTCGGTCTTCCTTATCATAACTCAATTATATGGCCTCTGTGAGTCAGTTAACAACAGCAGTGGAATCGAACAAACACAAATCACGGCTGAGATTTGAGTTTGGCTAAAAATAAATGGCATCATTTCGGCTGCAACACAATTTAAAAGAAGATGATGATGATGATGATGATGACGATGACAACAACATGCAGCGGATTGTCAGGCCAACAAAAGTGGCGCCGGCATGGAAGGCGTCGGAAAATTAGACGGAAAATTCGGGAGTCTGCGACGGCAACTGCTGATTAGCCAACAAATTAGACGCCTGCCTGACATATTGGCTTTTATAAATTCGGTTGGTCTTGCCTGATTTATGCACTGCGGCTGACCCAAAAAAATGTAAATATATAAATTGTAGCAGCAGCAGCAGCAGCAGCAGAAGAAGTTGGCATCACATAGCAGGAATGTGGCTGATGTTGTTGTTGTCGTTAAGGTTATTGTTGTTGTTGCTGCTGCTGCTTTTCATTTTATTTATGGCCAGCGCTTTTGTGGACTGAGGAATGTTTTTGCTTAGCTTTGCATTTCATTTCGGCGGCAATTGCAAATTGGATGCACCATAAAAAAAACAAGAAGTAAGAATGATAGACGAATAGATACCCTGCACACATATTGTTCTTTAAAAACATTGCAATGGAATTTATTTTGTATAATAATAATAGCCCTAGAACGCCTCGACTGAAAAACTACAGGGTGTAGAAAAAAGGCGAGATAAAGACACAAAAGCGAGCAAAGAAAAAATCAATTGCAAATTGGCGTCACTGTTTGGTGCTGCTTGCATTCTGATTGAAAATTGTTTGTGACCAGTTGTTTTCCCTGAAGAACGCGATGCAAACAAAAGCAAACTGCAAAAGCCGCAGTTGCAGTTGCAGCAACAGGATGCGTTGCTTAGCTGTTGCATATTTGTGGTCAGCCTTTGTGGACTGTGGGGGTCTCTTCCTGGGGACCTTTGTGGCCTGCCATTTGCTTTGTTGGTTTGCTGGGTAATTCGTCATGCGATCGAGAACAACAACAGCAGCAACAGCAGCAACATCAACAGCAGCAACAGCAACAGCAAATAAAAAGCAATATTTGCCGCTTAGTTGGCGCTTTTTACTTTGTTGTATTATGCAGTCAGGCCTGGCAGGCTGGCATTCAGTCAGTCAGTTAGTCAGTCAGTCAGGCTGGCTATGTAATGCATTGGGGTAGCAACGCTGAGCTGGCTTCGACTCTTTGGCTCCAGGCTGCCGGCCTTGAGCTGTCGCTGGCCACGTACGCAAAGCAAAATGTGCAACAAGAGTCGGACGCGAACTTGGACGCATAATAATGATCTCCAAACTGTACAAAGAAAAAACCAGCAGGCTAAAAAATAAAACAAAAAAAACAAAACAAAAACGTAGGCAAAGTGTTCGCATTGATTGCATTTCATTTGCATTGTGAGAATCAATCACGAACCACAAACTCCACAGTCATGAAGTCGCGAGTCTCAGACAATCGTTTGCCAGACTGTAGTCTAGTCGGAGTCATTTATTAGTTATTAACGTGGCTAAGTGCATGTGATCATATACATTTATTTTGTGTACTTACAACATGGCAATTGCCATTGCAATTGCGATTGCGATTCCAATTGCAATGGCCAACAACGACAACATTAACAACAACAACAACAACAACAGTAACAATCATAATGATTGAGCACAAGGCAGACGACGCGTCGACTTGTTGACAATCATTTGTCGGCATTGGCCATTCTAGCTCATAGATACATAAAGCTATACATATAAATAAACATATTTGTATCCATTAGATGCACGCACACAGCCAACAGTTATGGCCATTGCTGCAGCTGGCTTTGCATTTCAATTGTGACCGCGTGCTTTCGTTTTCATTTGGCGCTTTCCAGCGCCGAGTGCTAATCGAATGGCCCAACAAATGGCGCTGATTAGCCAAAGGGAGCAGAGGGGGGGGGGGGGGGGGCAAAGGCAGAGAGACAAGCCTGCTTCGTTAGGCCTTTGTTGCAGCTGCTTTCATTTTCAGCCTGCCGGCTTTCACGCCCAATTCGGCATGCGTGTGAGCGCGTTAGCTGCATTTTGTAGCTGCATCAGCATCTGAACACAGAAAAAATCGCTGGGAACGTTTTATTTTCTTTTTTTTGCACAACATTTTCGACAAAGTCGTTTTTATAGTTTTAAGTTCGATTTGGTATAAGATTTTAATGAATAGAGAATAGTAAATTTTCTCTAAAATCATGTATAAGTAATACAAAGAATAATAATACTTAAACTAAGTTTAAATTCATTAAGATGGAAAAAGTTAAAAGATTCCCTTATTTTGCCTTAGAATACTATAAGCCGATTTATGGCATTATGTTTTTTCAGTGTATTTATTTCTAAAATCTGTTTCAGCATTTGTGCAGGAACATTAGTCCTCAATTGGTTGCAGATACTAAACTGTGGCATCTGCTGCCACTTTGCCTGCCTGCATTGTCTGATGAAAACGAAAGTGAAAGCATTTAATATGCACAATGCAGCAGACTTTGAGCGAGTACATAAATATATATATATATATATATATATATAAATGTATGTATGTTTGCACTATCTTTTTTGTATGCACAACGACTGGCAATGAAACACTTTTCAGTGGACTCCAATAATATTTTCAAAGTCAGCTCACATTTAATGACTTTCAAAATAGACGCGCAATTGTCACAAAATCAAAATAAAATTTGACACTCTTTGCGTTTCCCAGGCTCGAAATTGACTCGAAATGGAAGCAATCGTTTTTTATTTGGTTTTTTGTTTTTTTTTTGTTTCTTTTCTTTGTTGTCAATTTGAGTTCCATACTCGTAATAAAATGAAATTGCTTTTTAAACTTTATGAGCGAGTAAGTGAGTGTGAGTGTGAGTGTGTGACTGTGTGTGTTGCTTTTGTAATGATTACCAAAGTCCATTAAGTGCCGCAGAACTTGGCATCTTTCGTGGGTGTCACTAATTGAATTTCCACTCAGCTGAGCGCTCAGCGCCTAACGGCACTTTACGGCCCAATATTTCGGACTTGTTCTCAGCGGCTCACGTAGACCACATAAAATGTTTCATTTCAATATATTCCGAAAAAAAACACATACATTGCGCAACGCAATTTTGTCAGCTACCAATTTATGCAAAAAAAAAGAAACAACAACAAAAATAAATAAAAGAAAAGAAGAAGAGAAAGACTTTGGTGCCTTTGGGTTCTGGCCCAAGAAAAATTGCAGGCACGTCGCACCGAACAGTTCTGAGCCGTTCGGTGAGCAAAAAGTCCAAGTTCATTGACAGTCAGTCGTCAGTCGTCAGAGTGTCGCCTTTAAATCTTGTCTGCCACGCCCGACTGCCGTCTGCCGATTGCCGTTTGCCATTTGCCGTTGCCGCTGCGGTTATCGACTTGGTCATTAGCTTTGGCCATAGCCAAAGCGTCTCCAGCGGACATGCAAAAATATCGTGACCAAAAAAAAAGAAAAACAACAAATGACGAATACCCAAAGTACAAACATAAAACATTGCATGAATTCAACTTATTTGCGTTGGTAATGGCAACCGCAATAAAAACCCAGGCCTCAAATTAAATTAAAACCCAAAACCCTCTAGCACATTAAAACTGCACTTTTTCTTGTGTGACCTAAACTTAACCATAAAACAACAAAAATTTGAAATTACTTCAGATTTATGTAAACCTGGGGTGTTTGTTAGATAAGCGTTTGTAATTTGGGTATGTATAATTTTCTAGTAAATGATATTCGATAAGCTTAAAAAGGCAGAAATTTCAAATTAAATTGAAATTCACAGCAAAGTTATATAAAAGGCAGCAGCTAACACTTCAATCTCTCTTGAATCAAATTACTGCTTAAGCATAAGCGACTTCAATTCAAATTTAATTTTGTTAATTAGTTGCATAAGATTTGTTAATGTAAATGTATCAAATAGTATGTGCAAAGTTTTGCACAGTTATTTTGGCACAGAGCTCGACGAGCAAAGAAATTGTCTTAGACAAAGTGCAAAAGCCAAATCATTTTTGCTGATCTTCACGGCAACGCCAACTAAGCCAAGTCTTGCCCAATGCTAATGGAAGCCCCATTCAATTATATATTTCATGAGCACTGCCATTGCACAAAAACAACAAAAGCAACAAAAACAACATACAACAACAAAAGCAACAACACAAACCTTCCCAGGCTACTGTGAAATTGTTGCGTTTAAATCGCCAAACATGCTGTATTATATATCTGTATATAAATGTTAATTGCACTACATTTTGGTCAAAAAACGAACGAAAAAAAAAAAACCAAAACAAAAAAAATGAAGTAAATTAGGCAAACAATTTAAACATGCGCTTGTGCCGGGAAACCCAGTTATAGCCATATAGCAGTCTTAGCCAAGTGCTGCTCCGATTTTAATTTGGGTTTTTGCTGGTTTTTTTGGGTCGTTTTTTGCGCATGTTTTGATTTTTATCAGCTGGGTGGGCTGGCTGGTCGAGGGTTTTCATTTGCTGTCTCTCTGGGCACGTCATGACGCGCCTGACCCACTAAAAAGCCTTGTCGTTTTTTTGTTACTTGTAATTTGTTGGTATATATATATATTTTGTTTTTATGTCAAAGCAATTTTCGTGCTTGGCACAAGACAAGGCCCAAACCCAAAGCCCAAAACCCAAACTCAAACACAGAGGCAGTGGCACGGGCAGTGGTAGAGGCAGAGCGAAGGCAGATGCCACCGATGCGATCGATTTATGTGTCGTTTCCAGTAGCGGGTCTGAGCTAAACAGGAAGCCAAACTTATTTACCTTTTGGCCACTTTTCAGCTCATAATTATTAATTTATGTATGTGCATTTGTAAATGTATGTGTGTGTGTGCAGCGTCTGCGATATGCTGGGCCCGCAGTAGCATTTTTTTTGCGTTTTTCGTTTTGCTTCTTTTTTTTTTATATGCATTGTTATTGCTCGTGCGAGAAATTTTCGTGTTATAAAGTTAATTTGTGAAATTTTCAGAAATCGGATTTCTTAATGATTTGCGTGGCTCGTGCACAGCTCCAAAGGCAGGGTGAGGTGAGGCGCCGCCCGGCTGAAAGGAAGTTGCGCGCCATTGCCAGAGGTTACTGGAGCGTTTAGCTTCGTTTCTTCATTAATTTGGCAGCAGCTAATTGAATTTGACTCTGTGTGTGGCATGTATTTGCTAGTTGCCTCAAACGGTTCTCGTTTTCAGATGAGATGACCTTGTCACTTGACCATGTACGAGCCATTAGCCAAATAACGCAAAAGCCTGCCCATAAACTCTAGCAGAGTCTTAATGTTTTTGTCGCAAGAAGCCCTCCCTCCATCCCTCACAACCCTCAGTTCAAATGTTCTGTGCCCGCACCTGTTGCTTCAGCTTCAGCTTCAGCTTCAGCTTTTGCTTTAGCTACTTCTTCTGCTTGAACTGCACCTTTTGTTTCCTCTTGCTGTTATTTTTTTTTGTCGCTTCTCGACTGGTTGCTACATTTGTTTAACTTTTGCGGTACTTTGTCAGCCCGCTTGACTTGAACTTGCCGCTGCTGCTGTTGGAGTTGCTGCTGCTGCTGGTGCTGGAGGCCATGACTTGGGCCCGCAACTTTATCTACACATAATTTTGTAGAATGTAAACCGTTGTTGTAATTACAATCTACAACCTTAGCAACAAGCCTCAAGCACATAAGCTATGTGGAGCCACATGTTGCACAATTATCGTTATGCATATATTTGTCTTTGAATAAGTACAAGAATTTCAAGGAAAGTCTCAGGATTTAAAATCAAATGTAAATTTGAGCAGTTGTCTCGATTTCGCTCTGACTGTTTAGCATTTCGACAGCTTCGTATAATATATGCTTGTGGGCGTATGTAGATGCTGCTATAAACGGCAGACAGTTTATGTTTATAACGCTTTTACAGTTCCAGCAATTCGTTAACAATTTAATGATTTTTTAAGAAATTTGCCACTTTATTGCAGGTTCATAAAATGGCAATTTAATGCTATCTATAAAATCTATGCAGAATTAAAAGTATTTTGCATTTTTACTCCATATTCTAAAGTGAAATTCTCAAAACCAGATCAATGTTTAAAGAATTCATTTCGCAAAAATTAATTTGTAAGGTTTCTTTTATTGTTGAGACTTGAGTTTACGTTGAACAACAGCTTTTGTAGTGTATTCCTTAGCCACTTATGAAAGAGAAGTTCTGAAATGCTTTTGTATTATCGCTGCACTCATTTAACTTCATTTGACTTTTTGTTTTAGAATATGCATGAATAATGCCCGCGTATTCCCCGAGCTATTGTACACAGAGATATTCAGAGTGCGAGACTTGATGGTTCGCTGACTGCCTGTCTCTCGTTCTGTCTGTCTGTATGTCCGTCTGTCGTATCTATCTGGCTAAGTAGTAACGAACGAGCACTGTTCGCCGTTCACTTTCAGATAAAGTTGGGAAAGTAACTACGTAAATAGTGGTATATAGCACAAAAAACAAATTACAATTGGAATGCAATGATACACAGAATAGGAACAACTGTGCAAAGTATGTGGGTTGCTTTTGTTCTATGCTATGCTGAACCAGAGAACGGCGCTTTGGGGTTCAGCTTGGCTAAACTGGGGGTTTCACCTGTGTGGGTCTCTGTCGAGCTCCCCCAGTGCGAGTGTCAGCGATAATGCAGACCTTTGGCTCCATTTGCATATATCGTGTGGGACCCAACAGTGACAGTTGACAATGGATAACCCAGAACTTAACACGTACCACACCAAGCAAACTAGGCAATTGATTACGTGGCTAGGTGGTGGCAACACGAGGCGGGGGGGCATACACTCATTAGTGGCACAGCATGCTGGGCAGTTTCACGATTTTTGTTTGTTGATTTTATGACGCTCTCAGCCAATTATCATAATACAGAACGGGCACAATAACGAAACCAAGTCTATTGATTGATTGATGAATTGAAGTAGCCATAAAATAGAGGTTGAACAACAGCAGCTAAATGCTGCGATCAGCAAGGGTCATCTTTAACAAATCTCCGATAACATTTCGAGCAGTCTAATGAACCCTGTCTGTTAACAGCGGCGTAATGGCTACACTAAGGGAAATAGTCGCATATTACGAAGTAAAACTGTACTCGATAATATATTATCATTCATAAGAAACTCTGAGCGATAACAAGAAAAACTCATACAAAAGTTCAAATATTGGCAATATTTTTATTTAATGATTAAGTTCGGCCGAAATATCTAATCGAAAAAAACCCAATCGCGTCTTGATTGATAATTAATTATATACATTTTTTCCACACTGAACCTGCACTCAGTTTATAATTATATACTGCAAAATTTCCGCACAAAAATTCAATAAAATTGTTTATGTCAAATTTACTTGTAGGATATAAAACGTTTAAGTGTACATATTTAAATGAAGCGTTTCAATTGTCAACTTGTCAGCGTTGATTAAAGAAATGGAATTTTTATACATTTTAATTAAGACTGAATTATTGCCGCGTGTCGACAGCATATTAAAAATATTGTAGTTTATTGTTGGCTGCTGCTGCTGCTGTTGCTGCTGCTGTATAGCAATTGAAATTCATGTTAATTTGGTATTTGTTCAAGTGTTCAATGTTATTTTGGCATGCCAGAAAAATAACCCAAAAAGAAGCACGCGAAAATCAACACACCGTACAAAGTAGAAGAGGAAAAACCCGTTTAAACATTTCAATAATTTGCCATATCTCAATACAGATCCACATATCGACATTTAACACTAAGAACAATCAATATTATTTAGAGCAGCAGCAGCAGCAAAAGGCGCTAATTGAAACTTTTCGACATTTGCGTCGATCTTTGCCGCATTTCGTGAAACCTGTAATGGCGCATTGGGCTCTTGGCCCTGAATGTCATCCCTATTAAACATTTTCCACATCGAATTGATTGGCAATGAAAAACGCTTGTGGGCACAATAAACGTTTATTGTTTGATTTGTTTAGTGCCCGGCACAATAATAATAAACATTGTAAGCCCTAGGCACAAATCAATTCCGAATAGTTTCCGGCCGAAGGTTAGATCAATTTCTGTTCCAGATACAACTGCGCGTAGACCAAAATTCTAGTGCAACAAAACTGATTTTTATATAGCACACAATTTTCATAGTTTAATTTTTTAAGTGCTCTTCGATGTTGTAAGCTTTATACTCTTGCGTTGGGTATACTGATAGCTCTAAGGCCAAAATAACCAGAATCAGTTCAATTTCGCAATTTAACTTGATTTATATGACTTAACTAATGACTATAACTAAACCTACTTTCACAGATATTTTTACAGATTTGAAGAAATTTTAGTAAAATCTAAGATAAGACTAGACAACAATATTCAAAATCAGCATGCAAGAGTATACAATATTCGGTGATTAGCATAAATATTATTTCATTCTTTATTCTTTGTTTTTTGGTTTTTATTGATTATTTGTTTATGCTGCGAATGAAATTTGTGGTTCGTTAACATTTCTCCATAACTGGCAAATTCTTTTGCTCATTCCTTCATTTCATTTATGTCGAAATTCGTGCAAAGCCTCAATAAAAGAAAAATATACAAATAAAAAAAAAGCATTTTTCGGCCAGCGACGTTTTTTTGTAAATGCAAACAAATTTATTCGCTTTGAAGTCTCGAAATATGTATGTGGGGGGAGAGAGATACATTAGCTGACAAAACGCAAGCGTTATATTTAAAGTAGGGTAAGACTAATTGAGATGTGACTTTGCTGGCTTAAATACAATTTATTTAGTTAAACAATTTGTGGAGTTTTAAAGTCAATGTGAATTGCAAGCGACTGAAATGGAAAATAAACTTTTGTTCTAATGAAGGTAAATATTTGAAAAACAAATCTTTGAACTTGTCATAGCATTCAGCTTTTGTCTGTTCAGCAAAACCCGACCAGTTTTCGAGCTCATCAAAATGTTTTAATGACAGGTTCTTAGCATGTGTTATGCATGGCACGAGGGTGATTTGTGTTAACTCCGCTGAGGGTGAGGCTAGGGGTGTGTCGCTGACGATGACGTAGCTAAGGGTGACGGACAGGGCTAGAACCGGTTTCAGCCAGTTGATGGCCGCTAAACAAAGGCAACCATTGTTAAATGCCTAAACAAAAACAAAATCGATAAGATCTGCACAGTTGATAAAGTGAAATTATAGAGAGCAGGCAAATACACACACATATGTGCAAATATACACACATGTGTATAAATATATATATTTGTAGATACATATACATATATATCCAACTGTCTGGCATGTCAGCAGATCACTGGGAATCTTCAGGGTGTTCATTTGCATTGTCGGCGCGTGTCTCGACAAAATGTGCACAAAAAAAGGAATGAAAGAAAGACAGAAAATAAGGTTTTTTGTTTGTTACATGCTGCCATTTTGGTTGTCAGGCAGGAAACGTGACGCGAAGTTATCTTTTACTCCAGTTCATTTTGCACCTGCCGCCTACAATGGAAATGAGAATTGGGAATTGGAAGCAGTTAGAGTGCAGGCTATATAAACTGCCAAGTGGCATGCAACAAGAGCGGCTGCTGCTGCTCCTATTGTGTTAAAGATCACTTTGGACGACAGACCAACAGCTGTGAGCAGTTATTAGCAGCTGTTTGAGTGCATGTGTGTGTGTATTTGTGTGTGTGTGTGTTAACCGGAGCCAACTGTCGTCATTAGCGAGTCTGGAGTCTAAGCATTGAGCATGCTGAATATGGTTACACTGAAGTTAGTCGCCAGACAAACAACACATACACACACACACACATGGATGCAAAACTAGTGCAATTACTGCTTTGCACACACACTCACACATACTCACATACAGAGATAATATCTTGAGAAACTGTCGCTTATGCTTATTAGAGACTTTTTGTTTTCACTGCGCCCAGTTTTAATTAATTGTTTTTTTCTTTATAGAATTTCCTGGTTTAAACAACTTAATTTACAGTTAATTATAGTAGTTTGAACATCTCTTGTTATGATTTTATCATATCGTTTACCTTCTAATGCGAAATCTGCCGCCGAATACCATTTTCAGCTGATGCACGGAATCCAAAATTGTGAAATCCAATTTGAGCGACAACAACAAAGGCCTACAAATTACGAAAACAGCAACAACAAAAACGTGTTGCCCGCTTCTTCTTCTTCTTTTACACTGCTTGTATTTGTTGTTGTTGTTGGTTTTTATTTTTTTACTGTAATTCACTGTCGTTATTTGTGCAAATTAAATGCAATTTTTGGTGTGCGGTTTGTTGGCATAACATTTGAACCTTGCACCGAACTTCCTTGTTCACATTGGACGACACTTTTTTTTTTTTTTTTCGTTTTCAAGGGGTTTGCACTTTATGACTGTATGATTTGGGGTGCGGGCAGCGTGCGGTGGGCGTGAATTATACTTTTAAAGTGCGCGATAATTTCAATTGATTTAAACGTATGTAAAAGAGGCGAAAGTTGAACATGTTTTTTTGCCTATGACATATACGTTTGCATTGCGGTTCGATCTTCAAATGCAAGTTGCTGCGTGGGGGCGTGTAGGGGTGTAGGAGAATTTGTTTGCACACGCGACGTTTTCGTTGTCGTCGTCGTCAACGCTATAAAGCTGCGCGTACGTCTGCACGCGTCAGCGGTTTTCACTCGTTTGAAGTTGCGGCCACAAACAGGCAGACAGCGGCGCACCACAATGGAGCTGCCGGCAAGCACAACGCTGAGAGAGAGAGCGAGAGAAAGAGCGTGGAAGCGCAAGCGTAACAAGAGTCGGCTCAGACAGTGCCACAAAAAGTGAGAGTGTATTGAGTTTTGTTTGTCGTTGTTTGGCTCTCTCGGTCGCTCTCTCAGGTGAGGACAGCATTTGAGTGATCTCAATTGAGCTGAGAACAGAGCTAAAGTGCTTAAGTGAGTTGCACTGCACGAAAGTAAGTGGTTAATAAGCGGAAGGAACTCAATGTGGCTATTTAATTAATAGATGTTTCTATTATAATTGATCATATATATTTTTTCTTCAGTTTTTTAATCATGATTTATTTGCCACTTAATAAGTTGTTTTTATCAATATCACTTGCCATAAATTTGTTTTGTACTTATCCTTATCTACCTGAGGTTAGGTGACTGCACAAACTGAAAGTGGGACTGTTGGTCAGTTATTGACCGGAACCTATTTATTGATATATGATAAAGATTGTTAACTTCGGTAAACAAATTACTCATTGTACGCTGTCTCAGCACTCTGAAATATTTGGCAGCATACTTTAAGGCGCAGATGTTATTTTATTCGTTATTTTATTCGTAGCGCGTAAAAATATGCAACGTTTTTATAAATCAAATCTTTTGACACTGCAGACAGACCCTTAAGGGCTATGTATAAAGAAATATGCTCAGATATATAATTTATATGTTATGCACTTAACATATGGATATTAAGGATTTATGGAACTCGCGTGCAATGAGTATATAACTAGATTCGCTGATAATCTCACCTACCCAATTAAAGTAGAAAATCCAAAAATAAAAAAGAGCAAAAACAATTGCGTATGCCATGACAGTGAGCACAAATCAGAAGGCGAAGCCAACACAAAAACAAATCAAGCATTACTGAAATGAGATAAACTTGGCGTTGACCATAAAAAAAAATGTTGCATTAAATGCAATCGCCTTTTGTGATTGTGTGTGCTGTTGTATGTTTGTGCGAATTTTGCGCAATATTCTGAGGCAAAGTTCAATCGATCATTGCTGTCGATATTTAGCCGGCGATAGCGCCAAAAATTATGGCAAGCATTTTGTTAAATGTTGCTCACGATGCAGCAACAGCGACAGCGTCGTTTTCATTGTTGTTGTCTGTGTTTTGTTATTTGGTTACTTTGTTGTTGGCTGGTGGTAATCATGGTGACTGCATCAAGTTTGCGTCTGTCGGGACTGTCTCGCAAATTGAATTGTCTGAAGTTATTTTGTCTGCAAAGCAGCGCAGGCGCAATGCGGCGCATGAGTGATTTATTTCACATACGCCGCGTGTGCGCAATCGAGCTGGCAGTTAATTTGAAAATAATACGCTAGCTGGCTAGCTGGTCAGTTGGCTTAGTTGAGTGGCGCTGAACCGGCTAAGAGGCTTTAGTTTTTGTGGCCAAATTGCCTGGGCAAATTAATTCAAATAGTTTTGTGCCTGGGCCACAGGCCGCCGCCAGCTGTGCAGAGGCGATAATTAGCGCCTGTCGAGAACACATGGCCACCAAAAAAAACACAGAGTGTGACACACCTCAGCCCCAAACTGACAGTAGCCGTAGGTGTTGGCCAATTAATGACCGCAAAAGCGAGCCAAAAATACTGGCTGTCAGGCAATGCTGTGATTACAGTCAAACCTCACTAGCCCGAAACTTCCCCCAAAGTCATTGGGTTTAGCACCTCGAAATTGTGTGGTAATACCGTTAAATGATTATATTCAATGTAATTTCCATAAGTTTAATTTTTAAATAAGTCGAGTTAAGCTGACCTACTTTTATTCCAATTGGTGCACTTATAATTACTATGTGCTATTGTTTTAATTTAATTGATACCAATTTATTAGTTGGTTATTTAGGTTTGGCCAGAATAAAGTGTTAGCTGGGCAATGCTTTCTAGTGAGACTGAGAAAAAAGTGAAGACTAGTTTAGTCAAATGGTCTTTGAGTTACGTTTTTGTATTGTGACAGCTGGAGTTCGTTCGATTTAAAGAAGCTCGACTGTAGATTGTTATCTTGCTCTCTCTCTCTGTCTCTCCCTCTCTCTCTCTCTAACTGTGTAAGTGTTTTTGTGTACAGGTGGTGGTAGCAAAATTAATGCGATGAAATGCTGTTTGCCCTTTGCTCTAATTTCTGCACGGGGACGACAGGGAGACCCAAAAAACTTTCAAAATGCAAATGAGGCACGTTTGAACGGCATTTGAACCCGCGATACGGGAGAGAGACAAGCCCCAAAGCAAAAAACTTGCCACAAATTGTGTCAATATTTGTCTCGTGCTGGATGTGCTGCAACAAATCGTGCCGCAAAGGTCTGCGCCGGTGTCAGAGACACAACAACAGCAACAAAAACATGACAGGCCACAGAAATTATTGAGCATGCCACAATAACAACAGTAACAACAGCAACAACAGCAGCCGCAGCAACAAACGAGCTGTTGCTCCACTTGGAAGTTGTACTGCTGGCTAGTTATCTAATGCCCGCACCCAGCCTCTCAAACAGTGGGTGCAAAAACTATGCGCGCGCTAATGAACCCAACAAGCGTTCATCTATCAATGTCAGCGCTGCGCTGAGCAATAGAATAAACCTTTTGTATTTGGGCTGCCCCTTTAAGATAAATTTCAGCTTCGATTACGTTTAGGTTTACAATTTCAATTCGCTTTGCTTTTACCCCACAATCAAGAACAAAGAATAACAAAACACCCACGCCACAGGAGCCGCAAAATAAAAAATACGAAATTGTTGACACATTTTTTGAATACACTTGCCATGCAACGCAGTGGTGGCTAGCATAATTTTGTCATAAAGTGTGTGACGTGTCTTATGTCTTATAAAAGCCATTAAAAACAATCGCTCGAAAACTTGACTGTATTATGAATTACTTTATGGCAGTACTTAGAACAGCAGCTTGCCACAATTCTCATAAGGCGGCCACAGCTCACCAACATATTCCAAACCAAACTAGATTTAGATATGCGCAAGTGCAATCTATTTGGCAGGGCATGCAGCATTCGGTGTGCTAACAACTGGCTGTTCTTTCTTGTTTGTCGTTGTCGCCATTGTTGGTGCTCAGGTGCGCCCGCGCCAATTGGCGATCAGTGATTTGGTGATTGGGTTTTGGGGTACAATATATTGGTTGACTTGTATATTGGGTCACCCACAATGGCCACCTTAAAAGCGAAAGTCCGCAGTCCACACTCGATTTGCTTGATACGCTTGATTTGCTTGATTTATGTTGTACAGTGTGTAGTGTGTGTGTGTGAGTGTATGTGTGTGTTTCATAATCCAATTAGGTGCAAGGCACAGCTGCTCAGCAAGCATTAGGCGACAGCTGATTGACGGACAGCAGTTGCCCCAAAGGAAGCGGCTTATTAGCCAACAGTGGTGCTCAGTGCTCAGTGCTCAGTGGTGCTGCGGCTCAGTGCTCAGTGGTGCTTGCAGTGCGGCTACTGTGCCACGCACCGCATTCAAAGTTAATTGGATTCGATAAGGTCAAGAACAATGCGGCAATTGTGAGTCAGGCGCGTCATGGCTACAGCTAAAGCGATTTGGCTTTAATCCATCTGTTGCCAAAAATATATATTTCTTTGCTAATTTCAAGGTGGAATGCGAGCAAAGTAATTTTAAATATCAATGGATTCGTTTGTTAATGGATTAAATTAATTGAACTGCGAGTTATAAAATAGTTTCTAAATAAGTGTTTTCAAATTTCCAGAGTCAATGACATTGGCTGAAGTTAATACTTTGTAATAACAAAGCTTAACTTGCTGAACACCAAAGAAATAAGAGCGAAAAAGAGATAGAGGGAGAGATAATGAGTAGGCGAGAGAGGGAGAAACTCTGAGTGACGCATAGGGATCAAACTTTGAGCTTTCAAAGATATACCTTAGACATAAGTAAGACTGGACTGAAGCTTTTAGCAGCCAATCAGAGACATTTTGTAAAGAAAGCACAAAAATTACAAGTTTAAGAAAAGTGCTTTTAATCAAGTCCTCTTAACAGCAGCTTGACGCTATTTACATAATTTATGTGTTAATTTCTCTATATGTATCCCCATTAAAGTTCAAAATTTGCAATAAATTGAACGTTCCGTTCTATCGCTCTAATTCTTTACCATAATTTCCAAGTATTAAGCTATATTTTAAACAACAATTTGCCACTAAATTTCACGCCGCACTTTTACGCTTGCGAATGGAATCATAAATTTGCAAATTTATAATATAAAAGAAGCATAATAAAAAAAATAAAGAAAACATTTGAGCTGCTTAACGGGGCGTATGATTGATGCACAAATTGTGCGCTGCACTCACCGCTTCTGCTGATTGCTCTCCAGATTGTTGGCTATAACGCTGTCAGCGAGCGTGGGTCGAGCGCGCGGCATCAGCGGCGGCGGCACAACGCTGCTAACGCTCTCCAGGATGGGCGGCTGATTGTGCGGACGCTTGCGGCTGTTAGTGGGCAGATTCGTGGGCTTGACGGTGCCATTAGACAGCGCCGGCTTGTGGGGCAGCTGTGCGACGAAAAAGTAGATTATGTAAGTGCTATAGTAAAACTGCAAAGAAAAGCTATCCTTGGCATGCCAAAGATTGCATACCCTACCAGGCCGGCATCCAACTGCTTACACCTTAATTTTACTATGGATTGCAGAATCCCATCCATGTTTCTAGGTGTGAAAAAGTTGGGTCAAAACGCAAGATGTAATTCAATAAGTGTACCTAATGAGTGTTTGAGTTAACTGGGAAAACAGAAATCATCAGACAGAAACAGACAAGACGACTCCTTATCAATGCTAATCAATAATATGCTTAAATGTATACGTTTGAATAGATGTCATCACAAATCAGAGAGTTTTTACAAGACTAGCGATTAGAATCAAAAATTTTCCATTAAACAAGACACACGCAACTCCGCTCGTTGTGCCACAACATAATAAGAAAATGATATGCTAAAGTTAAGCACACACCTGTCGCAAGATGGTTGGTTTTTTGGGCACCTGCGGCGGCACCTTTGGCGCCAGCGTTGGCGTAGACGCTGTCACAGCGTAGGCAGATCGGCGCGTTGATGCGCCCGCAAAGCTGTTGCGTCTATTGGGCGATGGCGGTGCACGCGGCTGCAGCACTTCCGGTGGCGGCGGTGGTGGCAGGGGCTCATCGAAGGTGTAACTGGTGTCCAGTTCAACGCCCTGCGGCGGCGGCGGCAAATCTGGCGAGGGAACACGCAAATGCGGATGCTTGGGCGGACGTTCCGGTGCCTGGACTGGCTGCTGCTGATAGAGTTGCACATTGCGATGCTGCTGCGGATGATGTTGCTGATGTGCCAGGGCTGCTGCCTGCTGCAGCAGCAGCTTCTCCCGCATCGGCGCATACTCCGTCGCGGAAGAGGTGCGTCTCGGTGTCATGGCTAGACGACCACGTGGCGGTGGCGGTGGCGGCGGCATTCCGCAATCATTAAACGAAATCTTCTCGGCGCTGCCTATATTGCGTATGCTGGGCGGCTTCGATTGCAGATGCTGGGAAGGATGCTGTTGCTGGTGCAGCTTATGCTGTTCGCGAAAGTCGGCGTAGTCCGAGGCGGAGCTGGAGCGTCGCAGCAAATTTGGCAACAGCGAGCGGGAGCGTGGCGGCGGCGGTGGCGGCGTTGGTGAACTACAACCGGAACTGGACCCAACGCTACTCGCCGAGCTGGGTATGCCCACCAGCAGCGGACTCAGATTGTTGGGAAGCGATTTGCGATCGACGTGTAGCGCCTGATATGAATGCGAATGGGTTTGGGAGCGCAACAGTTGCTGTTCCTCCTTGTGCGCCTGCTGCTGTTGTCGCTCCACGTAAGATTGTACGGCGTTCTTCTGCAACGCCTTCAGCGCCGGATTGGACAAGCGATGCGTCTTGCTGGGCTCCAGATAGGAAAACTTGGGCGACTCAACCACTTGACTGCGCTCAAAGTCATTAATGCGATCCGCCACCGAATGCCAGGCAGGCTGCACTGCAGCACCCGCAGGCGTTATCACAGGTAGTCTGCAAGAGTTTGGATAATCACATTAGTCAGATTTGATATTTTATCTTGATTGCCAAACTACATCAGATAACGATAAGTGTTAATCTTTGAGAACTATTTCATTAAGATTACTCACTTGGCGGACTTGTGCAGATTGGCGCTGAACTGCGGCTTGGGATGTTGCACGTACTGCGAGGTGTTGCTTTGCACCGGCTCCGTGTAGGTGCTCACGGGGAACAGGCGATGATTGCTGCGATATGAATCATTGTTGCCAAGCAGAGACAACGGCGGCGAGTGATCCGCACTGCTGCTGGCCACATTGGGTGCACTGCAGCTGAGCAGTTCCAGTTTGCTGAGCAGCGGCTTGCTGGGCGGCGGCTGTGGTGCAATTGTGACGACTGCCTCGCTGCTGGATATGGTCACCGATATGCTCGACTTGTGCTGCTGTGCAGGACGATGCAGCTGTGACTGTGGCTGCTGCTGCTGCTGCATCTGCAGATCTCCCGTGGATTGCGACTGACCGAGCAGTGAGCGTGTCTCGTGCGTTGGCGGTGATTCCAGCTCGGGCAAGGAACTTTGTGCGGTCAGCTTGTAGTTTTGTGGCTGCTGCTGCTGGAAGCGATGCAGCGCCATGGACGTGTGCACCGGCGGATAGCTGGGACTGTGGCGATGCTGGACGCGCAACGGCTGCTGCAGTTGCTGCACATCATCCTCTGAGATCTGCTTGTTAACAGCGGAGCTGCTGCCCGACTTTGTTGGCGACTGGGGCGATGTCACCTCACTATCGTGCAGATAAAGGACGCTCTCGCTCTGATGCCGCTTGGGTGTCAGCACCCTGGAGCTGTGCACAATCAGCTGTGAGGAGGAAACTGCAAAACAAGCAAATATATAAATATTTATTGGCAAACACATTCTAATGGGCTGAAGGCGCAGTCAGGAGCAGCTGCAGCTGCTTCGAAAAGTGGGTCGGTGTGGCCAAAACAGCCAACCAAAATAATAACAATGATCCAAGGTCGGACCCCCCCTAATGTGAATGGCCGACAATCGCCGCATCTGGCTGCAACTGGTTTAGAAGCCTTCTAAAGTCGTTAAAGCTAATAGAAATAGTGTAGATAAAGTCACGTTCACGTCAGACACGTTTATGATATGAATACATATTAGGGACATTCCGGCAATTTAATAGACTGGCTTATCTCTGATTTGAATTGACTGCTTTTTTTTTCGTAAAGTAAACTTTGAAAGTGACGTAAACCATTAAATGTGGCTATTAAAGTTGATAAGAAATTTATAAAATTAATTAAGCTATCAGAGAGTTGGCAGGAATGTCATTAATGTTTGCATGTATTTTAATATTTTATAAAAATCGAAAATTGCTCTAAATGTATACAGAGTATACAAATGGGTAAAAAACCATAGACTATATTTACATGATCTAAGAGTCTTACAGGAATTTGAATACATCTGATTTAATCAAATTTTCTGTCACTAACACGCCTCTAAATCTCTCTAAATATTAGCCTAGAAATACAGCTATTCAGAAAAATTGGCATTAAAACTAAAATAGTGGCTAAATGCGAGTTTCTTTCTCTTGGAATTTCTATTTAATTCGTGGCTCAACCGATTTCAACTTGATTTGTGACTTACCCGACTCGGCAATGGCACTGTAGCCAGTCGCATGACTCGCCTCGGATATGTCGCTCATGGAGCCGAGCCATTTGAGCGTCTCTGTGGACGAGGTGCTCTCGGAACTGTTGTTGTTGTTGTTGTTATTATTGCTTGGACTGTGATTGCTGGCGCTGGAATGATGCTGGGCATGATGGGAGTTGCCGTTGGCGTTGCTAATGTTGCTGATGCTGCTGCGACTGCTGCATTGGCGGGCGAGTAACGGTATGGGCGATGGTGCCACCGAATTGCTACAGATTGAAGAGAGATCATTCTCAGACCAGTTATGCGACGGGCGGGAGAGTAGATCGCCCTCCTGACGTAATCTAAATAGACAAATGGAACAAGATCTTATAGTTGGTAAGTTGAAAATAAAATGAAGATAAATAAGTAAATGAAATGGCAAATCATTGCGTGCTACGTCGTTGACTATATAGAAAAATCCAAATATTTTGTGGTTGTCATGTTTGGCGTTTCCTTCTACACGGAGGCCTCCAGACAAAAGGTATGACCGTAATTACTTGAATTTCAGCTTAGCCTTCAAAATCGCATTTCGATGGCTTTAGACATGAGACAGCAGCGAGTACACAAAAAACATAAAACTCTCTTCAAGCTGGTCGCGGTGGCAAGTTCCAAAATATATATATATATATATGAAACAACAGCAACAACTACGAATAACAATGACAATAGAGCAACTCGAGTCTGCTGCCAAGACCTTGAAAGTTAAGCTAGTTTGCTTGTGTGTTGTTGTTGTGCTGTTTTTATGGCTCATATGCGACGTTTGTTATTTGCTTTACCAAGAATCACATTTAATCACTTTTTTTTTTATGTAGATGTATGTCTGAGCCGCAAATGAAATTCATAATTGTCGCCAGCAAAAATGAAAAACATGTTTTACAAGTACGTTAAGTGATCGCAGAATAGCTATCAATGGATCAACTACTCACTTGTCGAGGAACGGTGTCGCCGATGTGGAATCCGAGCTGGACACATAGCTGTGATAGCCCTCGGATTGTGCATACGAGGCCTGCTTCTGATGATGGAACGTTGTCTGATCGTAGTAGGATGACGAGCGTATATTATACTCCTCCAGGCCCGCCTGTGTCAGTCCGCATTGATCCAGATGCTGTAGCGACTGTTGCTGTTGCAGCGATTGCTGTTGTTGCTGTTGCTGCAACTGTTGTTGCTGCTGCTGCTGCTGCGTGGGTGTCGACTGCATGTCATCCTGCAATAAACCAACACAGAGTGCAAATTAAATAACCAATATCAGATAAATCTTTTCTCCTTCTGCTGCTGCTGCTGCTGCTGCTGTCTTTCATTAACTTTGGCCAACAATTGGCAAACGAAATTATATAACACTGCGTATACGTAATGCGAGCCTGCGCAAACAACAACAACAAACAACATAAAAATTTCACTGCAATTTAATCATTAGTTATGTCCACATCGCTGCGGGTCAGAGCCCCAGACGGAGACTTGAGATTTAAAATCCGTTTGCAAATGATCGCAAAATCAAATAAACAACAGAAAAAGAAATAACTGCCGAAATCTCCAAAAACATATCCCCATCATCATTTCAGCCTAATACTCTTTGCTTTGTTTACTCGGTGCGCTCATTAGATAATTAAGTGAAAATTATTATTTGGTTGCAGTACAGCGCGATATATACATATATATTTATATATATATTTATATATGTATATATATACGTGTAAGCGATAAGCACTCGGCAAACCCGGCTATTGCCAATGGTAACAAAATTGCCAACAACGAAACATTTGAAGTGCAGCCAAACGAATTTTGTGCGATGTTGCAAACCTGGAGAAACAACAACAACAACAACAACAACAACTAAATAAACCAAAAATTACTCGTACATAATCGTAGCGAAAAATAAAACTGGACGAGGCAGCTCAACAAATCAACAGGCAACCAAACAGAGCGTCCATAATAAGTCGGATTAAGTAACTAAACCCACCCAGAGACTGATTATGTTTGTGTGCAGCGAGGGTTGCACTCGTGATTGTTGCATTGGATGTATTTATAGATTTGATAGTATCTCAGTTAGTACCACAACTCAAAGCACTAATAATTCGTACATTGAGCAATTTTCTAATTATCTAGTCTATCTATCTATTTTAATTTATCTTTATTAATTGTCTTAATGAAACCTTGGCTTATTTTATATGAAATTAAAGGTAATTAAATTATCTTTGCCAAAAGTATAAACTTGTAAATATCCCATTCAACTTTCAGAAAAATACTCGATTTACGATTTATTAGTGAATATGCTTGTATATAACTAAACAGCAGCATAATTGCTAGACTAAATACATTTACTTCTCTTATCAAAATCATTTTCAATGCGAACTTTATATTCTTGGCTATTTAAAAAGTTAATTTGACCGTTTAAAAAAAATGCATATTCTATGCGATGTAACAAAAATACAACTAACAACTTGTTTCATTATGCAAATATGTAAATCAATTGCATTGCTGCCCTATCTTTATGTGTACAAGTAGAAGTAGCTGCATACTTCACTCTGCTTCGGAAAACACTTCCTTCATCATACAGATATGTGGCTAAGATTGTCCAAGTGCATCAAGTGTTGCCCAACGCATTTAAGAGTTTGAACAGTGCCATACAATTCAAGTTATTCACAGTTGCGAAAATATGTGTAAGTATAGCAATTGAGAAGCCATCGTCGCGATATATAATCGCAGCTATCAACATTTACGGCAGCCCTGGTGTCAAATGCTCAATCAAATCGCTGTACGTATACTTAATATTTGAATGTTTGCTCTGAGCGACGACGGCGACTCTTAAAAACCAAATCGAATTTTAAATACTCATGCATATAAAGCACCCCAAAAATTATAAGAAAAGTAAAAAAAAAAAATCACAAGCAACATTACGACCAAGCCTCTGAGCCACTTGACTGATTTTGACTGGCAACGTCAACTGCGGCTCAACGTGGTTCAGAGTGGTGCGACGGCATCGGCATCGGCATCGCCATCGCCATCGCATTCGCAATCGCCGCCATCAACGTGGGCAGCTGTTGATTGTCTTTTTGACTTTGGCGCCACAGAATTGTTAGGCTGCCTAATGGCAAATACATATTATAATAACAATAATAAACGAAAATCATATGACAGACAAATGCAGCAGCCAATAGCATACAAAAAATAAAGAATTATAATTTTGTGGGTCAACTACTTAGGTAGTGCCTGGCAATGAGTCTGAAAATCGAGCTAAGAGCTGGAGTTAGAGTTGGGCCTTTTGGCCTGAAGGCGCATCGTTTGCAGCTAGGCAAAAGAATTTTAATGGTTTGAACGTTCCCAAGACCAAATCGCAGCTAAAGTTGAATTCGAATTTGAAGTCGAAGTCGAAGTCGGAGTCATTTATTCATTCATTCATTCACTCAGTCACTCACTCACTTATACGTTCGTCGTGCCCGTCAGTTTCGTTTAGTTTTGGTTTCTTGTTTTTGTTTCTGTTTCTGTTGTTGGCCAATTGCCGTAATTATTTTGTCTCTCTAACACGAATTTAAATCAGCAACTGTCCCACGGGGCAATGGGCCCTTTACTTTATTCCTATTCCTAGAGCAACTGACAGCCAACCATAATTATCCATCCACACAGCTGTGTAGCTCGAAAAGAGCGCATGTGAAATTGCGCCGGATGAGCATCAACTTCAGCTTCGAAGCTTAAGCTAAAGATACCAGATACCGATATAGATACAGATACAGATACAGATACTGATACATCTACAGGTAAAAAGCATCTCGCACAATAAATCAAAGGCAATGGTGGGGAGCGTATTAAAACTGGTGCAGTGGGTCAACAGCTGGACGCAGCTGAGCGCCGCTGGCCGTTGATGCTTCTTAATGGTCGCCAGTCGCGGTCTCTGTCTCAGTCTCGCTCTCCAATTTGCCTTCCCTATCCCCCCCCCCCTCCTCCTCCCCTCTCCAATCCTTGTTCAGATTGAGCGCGTGTTAAATAAATCACTTGATGGAGTGCTAAGCATGCGCCCTAAGGCTCTGGAAAACTATTGAAAGTTGCTCTGGGTAGCGAGCGGAACAACAAAATTTGCTGCCCATTTCGATTATCTATAACATTAAAACCAGCCGAGAATTGCGAGAATTTTGGCACTTTATTGCCATTAACATGCGTATAAGTCATAAATGCACAATATTTTCAATTTTGCGTAAAATAACCAGAAAGTTCTAATGGCATTTGGTGGAAGTATTTTTAACACATTAAATTTGAGCAAAGCCGCATCGAATTTTAATCAATTTGCTGAGCTTTCACAATTTAAAAGTGCTTTAATTTATAAATAAATGTAATCAAGCTTGAAGCCTCAATGTGTTTTCAATACTATCTAGAAATTAATAACACATAATGTGAGTTAAGCAAATAGCTAAGTAAAAAAAAAACACTTAAAATTCTTTATTAATGTAATCATAGATTTTAGCTGCTCTTTCGCTGGTGCAGCACAGATTTCACTTTCTAGCTGGGAAACTTTTACTGCTGTCACTTTTCAGATTTTCGCTTGATGTCAGAGTCTAGCAGGATCTTAAGACGTCGCTTCATTCTACAGTTCAGATATCACTTTCAGGTAGTGTCATGTGGACTTTGAGCTGACATCGAGTGAATGGGAAAACAGTAAAAACTGTAAGAACGTGTTTCATTTCGTTGATGAAGTGAAATTCCATTCATAATTCTTAAGCCGCTAAGCTTGTGAATGTGACAGCTCGGTATTCCCATTAATCGCACATGAATACCCCCATTGGTCATTGCCAAAAGAAACAAAACGCAAAAATCAAAAACGCAATCGCGATTTTGTTACTCAGTTATGTGTTTGGTATTTTAAATACAAAATAATTTTTCTTTTTGTTTTTGCTTTTGCTGATATGCTCGTCGAATGTCAGAGGCTGAGTCACCTACTCAGTCAGCCAGCAGGTCAGACGGTTGGACAGCGAATCCAATTGTCGGCGGATTATTTGTCGCGCTGTTTACATTGCAAAGAGGCCAACACGACTGATAAGACAGACAGAGAGCGAGAGAGTGAGCGACATAGGCAGACAGCGAATAAAGCCACCTACGCATTGGCAACTTGACTTTTGCTTTATTTTGATTACTGAAAATCGATATATGGGCATAGGTCGAAACTTCAAAATGCTATAACTTCGTCAAAACTCAACTGATTTTAAAAAGCGAGGGCTTTTTGATCATAGTTTTGCCCCTAAATCAATCGTACATTTAAAGTTGAAAACGAAATTTGAGGTCGGAAGACAAGTAAAAATTATAGCCCGAAAATCGATATATCGGTGTATGGGCATAGGTCGAAACTTCAAAATGCCATAACTTCGTCAAAACTCAACTGATTTTAAAAAGCAAGGGCTTTTTGATCATAGTTTTGCCCCTAAATCAATCGTACATTTAAAGTTGAAAACGAAATTTGAGGTCGGAAGACAAGTAAAAATTATAGCTCGAAAATCGATATATCGGTGTATGGGCATAGGTCGAAACTTCAAAATGCCATAACTTCGTCAAAACTCAACTGATTTTAAAAAGCAAGGGCTTTTTGACCATAGTTTTGCCCCTAAATCAATCGTACATTTAAAGTTGAAAACGAAATTTGAGGTCGGAAGACAAGTAAAAATTATAGCCCGAAAATCGATATATCGGTGTATGGGCATAGGTCGAAACTTCAAAATGCCATAACTTCGTCAAAACTCAACTGATTTTAAAAAGTGAGGGCTTTTTGATCATAGTTTTGCCCCTAAATCAATCGTACATTGAAAGTTGAAAACGTGATATGAGGTCGGAAGACAAGTAAAAATTATAGCCTGAAAATCGATAGATCGATATATGGGCAAAGGTCGAAACTTCAAAATGCCATAACTTCGTCAAAACTCAACTGATTTTAAAAAGCAAGGGCTTTTTGACCATAGTTTTGCCCCTAAATCAATCGTACATTTAAAGTTGAAAACGAAATTTGAGGTCGGAAGACAAGTAAAAATTATAGCTCGAAAATCGATAGATCGATATATGGGCATAGGTCGAAACTTCAAAATGCCATAACTTCGCCAAAACCCAACTTATTTTAAAAAGCGAAGGCTTTTTGATCATAGTTTTGCCCCTAAATCAATCGTACATTTAAAGTTGAAAACGAAATTTGAAGTCGGAAGACAAGTAAAAATTCTAGCCCGAAAATCGGTAAATGGGCATATGGGCATAGGTCGAAACTTCAAAATGCCATAACTTCGTCAAAACGCAACTGATTTTAAAAAGCAAGGGCTTTTTGACCATAGTTTTGCCCCTAAATCAATCGTACATTTAAAGTTGAAAACGAAATTTGAGGTCGGAAGACAAGTAAAAATTATAGCTCGAAAATCGATAGATCGATATATGGGCATAGGTCGAAACTTCAAAATGCCATAACTTCGCCAAAACCCAACTTATTTTAAAAAGCGAAGGCTTTTTGATCATAGTTTTGCCCCTAAATCAATCGTACATTTAAAGTTGAAAACGAAATTTGAGATCGGAAGACAAGTAAAAATTATAGCCTGAAAATCGATAGATCGATATATGGGCATAGGTCGAAACTTCTATCTCCCTTTATCACTCTCACTCTCTCTATCTCTCTTTATCACTCACTCTCCCTCTTTCTATCTCACGCTTATGTGTGTGTGTGTGTGTGTGTGTGTCTGCCAAGCTGTCACATGATGTGAAAATATTTATTGGAATGTGTATTAAGAATGCGCCAAGACACAACAATAATAATAATAATAATAAATAAAAATAAAATAACAAGACCCAGACTCAGACAGACTCGCTGAAAAGATACATAAACTTCCCTGTTTTGGGTATTTTTTTATTTGTTCGTGTCAAGCTGGCAGCAGCTACAACTGCAACAGCAGCCACAACAACAACAACTGATTGAAAATCGAAATTGTTTGGCCAAAAATGTCGCTATTTTAGCAGCAGCTGATCAAAAGTTTCTCCTTGTGATTTTTCCTACTGGTCGCATCATCATCATCATCATCTTTTTGGTTCGCTTTTCGTGAGGAAAATTTTTCGTTGGTTTTGATTTGCGTTTTCCATTGTCGCTGGCTTTTAATGGCCAACACGAATTTGACTCTTTAATGGAGTCAGCGAGAAAACGCGCCCCGGCCAATAAGAAAAGAAATTGCAATCAAAATGCGAGCAAACGTGTCAGCTCCAACGTGGCCAGCTTCAGCAACAGCTCTACAACTTTAGCTACAGCTTCAGTTTCCTCAGCTTTTAGTCTCAGCTACGATTTCAGCTTGCAACTTAGGCGCGATCGTGCCGCGATTTGGATTTGAATTTGGCAAGAGCACGAAACCGAACAACTCGTTCGTCAGTCAGTCACTCAGCCAGGCAGTCAGTCAGTCAGTCAGTCAGTCAGTTGATCATTTGTTTAGTTTCACGCCTGCGTCTGTCTGTCAGCGCAACATTCTCAATTGTATTGCAAAATGTATGTTTGCGAATAGTTAAATCTTGGGGCTTGAATTACCTCTCGAAGAGAGATCAAATTTGCATTTAAACTGTAGTTTAATTAACTGTTAAGCTCTAATTCTTCAAGTGCAGCAATATAATCTAGACATATTTAGAAACTAGTCTGTTGTGTAATGTGCCTATTATAAGATAATTTATGTTATAGTCTGACAATTTCTATATTCATTTCCTCTTACTAATAATAGCTATGTAATTTAATGTAAGTCCCAGAAAAAAAATAAAGTTAGTTTAATACTATCTCTCGGAAACCTCCACAATAAGATACTAGCTTTGTTAACAATAATTTAAGAAATAAATGCCAAAGTATTCTGTTCTACTTAGCCAGGCTATAAAGAAAACTGATTAACTTTTAGCTGTCAAGCGTCTGTCAAATTTGGTTTAACATTTCTGAGTTATAATTGGATTTAGTAATTTCTTTAAGGTTCTGCAATTTTTTTTGTTGGAAAAGGCTTTCGCTGCCGGCATTCTGGTAATTCTTGTTAATGCTAAGGATGATTTCTTTCATGCTGTGTAATGCTGCAGTTGACAGGCGGTGAGTTGAACTTTTACGACCTGGTTGGTCAGCCAATCAAAAGAAAAAAACAAAAAAAGATTTCACACTTTCGCGAGACAGCCAGAAGTGGCCAAGCGCAAGCGGTCAGCAGACGGGAGACGGCGGACGGGAGACAACGGCCTCCTGCCGCCTTTCGCCAGCTGTCAAGTGGCAGTTGGGCCCTTTAAGTGCTGTTGTGGCCAAATGAAAGTAAATCTTTGGTGACTTAATGCGCAGACAGATACAACGCCACTTGGCCTGAATGGTAATCACACTAGGGGCATTTTCTTTTTATTAATTTTTTGTTTTTTTTTTTTGTGAGCTTAGGCATGCGTCAGCGGATTGCGCAAGCTGTAGGCGCGACTCATTAGCGTATATGAGGATATGAGGATACGCGGGCTGAACTGACTGGCTGCATCCTTGACCCCGTTGGCAGCGAATTAATAACCTGGAGTCTCTGTTTGTTGGAACAGCAACGAGGTAACTGGTAAAATGCTATGGTCATGGCATGGCAACCAGTTGCGAGTCTCTCAGCGGATCCGGCCTGCGTTGTCTCTCTGGTATGCGGGACAAGATTTATGACCAATGATACGTTTTGAGGCGTGCAGGCAATAAGAACAACGCAAACTCTCTTGCGTTTGTAACATTGGCTTGGCAATCAGCTCAACTGGCCGACCAGGCCAAGGAGCATGCCAAGAACAAATAAATAGCCATGCGAAAATCAAACCAAGCAAAAGACCACAACCAACCGACCAGCCAACCAACCAACCAGGCTAAAACAAACCAAACCAACCCGTTTGCAGCCAGAGCGGCAGCAGCAGCTCCACTTTAGCATGTCCATGCGAAATATAAAAATATGCTGGCTAGATAGCTGCCCCGCTCCGCCTGAAGGTCATGCCCAACGATCGGCCAAGCGCAACTGAACCTGGACCAAACTCTACTTATACCTGATCATATCTGATCATATACATATACAAAAGGGATAAAAAAGGGTTAAAGTTGGGTAACAAGCAGTAGTAGACACATTCCATAAACCTTTAAAACAAATATTTATATATACATATGTCGATTAGCATCAATGAGTCTATATGCTCTACAAATTTGCCAACATAAAATACTTTGGTCAGGCATGGCTAATAAGCATTAGGGCAGAGTACAGGGCAGCCATCACTCTCTGTTGTATATTTGATTGTACATCTGTTGGAATTAATATGTAGTCAGGTATTAGCCATAATTAAGCAACAGGCTGCACAGACCTTTAATTATGCATGCTTCGTCAGTCAAGAACTTGATGTGCGTAATTAGAAAGCGCAGATTTTCACTTTTCTTTGGACACAGCACAAGATGTGATGGACTGCTGAACTGCAGCCCAGCGATGACAACACACAAAATCAACAGCAGTTACAACAACAGCATCAACAACAACTGGCTGGCAGCTGCTACCTCAAAAATATCATATCATGTCTTGTGTGTTGCGAGTCTGTGGTGTCTTGTCACATGGGATTGCAACTGGATCGAAAGTTTGCATATTTTTACTTTTCACAAGGGCAGCTGTCCGAGCTGAGGAATTTTTTTCGCTTTTTTTCTGCTTTTTTCCTTGCGTGGCTCGAAGACGCAGTGCAGGCTGAAAAGCTTCTAAGTTGGCATTAAATTACAGCCAGAGCTGGCAGACATGCACGCAGTTCATTTGCGGTTGCCAGCTCAAGAATTTCAATGGAGTCAAGACAACAACAGCAGCAACAACATCAACAACAACAGCAACATCTGCAACAACAGCAGCAGCAAGAGCAAAACTTCTCAGCAGTTGGCGTCTGTTTTCGGAGCCGACTGCAGAGCAGAGCGCCCAGAGTCCGCCTGTAATGGGAACGAGTATTTGTGACCTCAAAATGTTGTTTTTGGTGGCTTGAATGTCGCTTTGTCTGCGCGCCGTAAGAAACAAAAGTGAAATTTTTCTCGTGTGGGTTCAGAACCACAACTAGTACAACTAGCAACATAAAAAATGAAATCGAAGCCAACGCATAGACTCGACGGATATGTAAACGGCCAACGGCACTTGGCCAAATGCATTTTCACTTGGTTAATTAATTACCAAGCCACAACACAAAAAAAAAAATAAAATAAATTAATGAAACTCATAAAGAAATGCTCAATATGCCCAAAGCCAAAGTGCAGCTAAAACAACCTGAGAGTTGCTGCTGCTGCTGCGGCTACGGCTGCTGCGGCTACTACTATTTTGGCCTTAAACAATGCAAAAGGTGAAACTCTTGCACCTGTCGCTTGTCAAGCGAGCCGTCGCCCCCTGTTTCCCCTTTTCGGTCGACTTCCCTTCGTGCCCGTTGCCTGGCAAATTGTGAGCATTGCAATTATTTGTTATAATTTCTGTTGAAGAAAATGCAAAGCATTGACGGTTAACTCTACAACGAGGCACATACTTCAGCTATAGCTACAGACAGCATTCGACATCTCGGCTTCCTCAGCTGCTGAAGGCGGCGCAAGTTCAAAGACGATCGCAAACAATTTAGCTGGAATCTGGCTAGAATTTAGCGCTGGCCTGCCGGCATTGTTGGCTGTTCTTGTTGCTGTTGTTGCCGTTCTTGTTGGTATTGTTGGTATTGCTGTTGGTCTATGTTGGCATTAATTAATTGCAGAGGCCGCCGCGCGACGTGTGTGAGAAACGAGTTCGACGGCAAGTTGGAAAACTAATGAGCGTTAAAAGTTTTTGTGCTCGAGCATTAGAAATGAAAATGAAACAGCAAATCAAATGAAGAAAGCAACAAAAATACCCTAAGAACTTATGAAATTAGAAATTTATAATACAATTATTGTTCTATTCTTGAGCAACACAAAAAATCGACAAATATAATATATATGTTCAGCGATAATTAATCAAGTTTGTGTATAAGCTGCTGGTGATTTGATTCAGGTATATTTCTTTCAAAAAATATTAATCCATTTGTATATCGATTAAAGTGCTACGACATGTGGAAAATTCCACAATTTCATAGAAGTAGAAATCCGGTAACCAGATACACAAATACACAAACGTAGGCATTAGACATCTGTCTCTTTTTAGTGGCTCCCTCTGATCTGTTATACCCCATATGGATTATGGGGTATCTGAAAAGGAGGCGTTAGCTCTTAGCCGCTCTAATTGCGCAACAAAGCTGAGCTGAGCGTTCGGAACTGTTTGTTGATCTCTTTGGCAAAATATGTGATCATTTCCGTGGGCAAAACGAAAGCGCATGGCGGACAGTTCACGGAAATGAAGCAGCAATTAAGAGCCATGGCTAACACTCCGGCTTTGCCAAGTGATCAGTTAGCTGCACAACTAAACAGCTCCACATACCATGTGCTTCACGTTGGCCACTTGAACTTTACGTTTTGAAGGGCTAAATAATAAAAGAAAAAAATAATAATAAATTTCATTGCAGCGTCAAGTGTTTTGGCTGATTCAACAGAAAAGAAACGAACAAAAAACCAAAACTAAAAGCATTAAGAGCGACAGCAGCAAAACTCTTACATCTTAAGCCAAAATATTTTGTATACATATTTGTATAAATGTATTTATTTCTACGGAAATCTGGGCGTTCATCTGAAAGCCAAGAAGAAAAAAATCCATAGAAAAATGAGACAAAAAATGAAGAGATGAGAAAGAAAAAAGAAAAACAAAATCCAAGCGACCTTCGTCAAGCTGGGCTGCATTACAGTTTGTTTTGTCAGCGCTGCAAGTGGGCGTGGCCGCAATTAATTTGATTCCAGCTATAAATAGCTATGGCTTGCAGTCGTTGACGCAATCTGCCTGCCACGCCCACATGGCAACGCACATACACAAAAAAAAATAAAATAAAATACAAAAGAAAAAGGCGACGCTTGGAATGCACCTAATCGATGCAAAATCGCCCCAAAACTAGTTCTCTAAGCCAATGCAAAAGAGCTGCAGATGGCCTGAGGTTGCCTAGCTGCCTGGCTGTTTGGCTGCGTGGACTGGACCACCATCAATGGATGGATATGTGGTGTAGTGGCGTGGTGTGATGGCTATGGGAAGATGGAGTCATGTCTAATAACTGGAACTAAAGCATGCTCCGCAGCCACGCAACGGAATGGGGCACGGGCATAGAGCAATTAGCGTTTGCCCACAGAACGCTACGAAAAAAAAACAATATATGATAAAAAAAAAAATAAAGAGTGGAAAAAAAAATGTTACAAATACTCGAGCGTACGTATTAAAAGAAAACAACCCGCGGCGATCGAACAGTTCAATAACCTGCCAATCGACAATCGACCATCGACTATCGACGATACGTCGCCCCCCCCCCCCCCCCCTCTCCAGTCGCTGCTGCTCGGCTCCATTCGTGGCCAGCTGAGCGCCTTGGGTTAAGTTTGTAATCCGCAACGCAAAGTTTGTGGCCAACATGCAAAGACGATGATGATTAATCAACGCCCCCCCGCCCCAGTCAAAAAGAAAAACAAAGTAGAAGAATAACAATAAGAATAAGCAAAAGAAGAAGAAGAAGAATACGCAGAGGAAGAGGAAGAAAACAGCTGGAATTTGTGGTTATATTCATTGCACAGTGATAAGGTTAGCGCTGTTCCAATTCACAAACAAACATTGCTCAAGTATTGCCTCTCCTCGCCCCCCCTCCCTCGACATTCACTTCGTCACATTTCTCTAGCTCTGTAACTTTGTAGCTCTGCAGCTCTCTATCTTGTGTGTTCTATTCTGTGTCGATTCGGTGATGTTTTTGCTTGTTGTTGCTTGCTTGTTGTTTGTTGTTTGCTCATAACCCATTTTCTTTGTGCTCTCTTCTTCGTGCAACGCTTCGAGGCAGCATTTAATTGATCGGATTCACTTTGATTGATCGGATCGTCGCTGTTGATAATGGTACCGTTAATTTGGTAAATTATTTTGCATTTAGAGGCAAAAGCAATCCATTTTCATTGTGGCTTCAATCACAATGATGTTCATCATGATCATTATGATGACGATGGCACGGCCCTGGTATACAATAAACATGTAATTCAGTTAAGGTTAATGGGTGACGGGTATCTAGAACTATAGCAAATGGAACTCAACTGGACTGGAGCCAACAGCATAACTTGCTGTGTGCGAGTGTGTGTGTGTGTGTCTGTAGCAGTGTGTGTGAAGCAGCAGCAGGCAAGAGAGAAATAAATGCTATGGAAGCTTAAGAATGTGCGCTATAATAGAGTTTCTAAAAATAACGTTTATTTTAGCAAAAAAAACTAAGAAGAAGAAAGGTTCTTTCTTGCATATGATATCATCTTGTGGAATAACAAAAATAATCGTTGGCAATATTACAAACACTTAACAAATGATTTTTTTTGGGTCAATTGAGGTGAGTTTAAATATATATATATACATATTTATACGACAAATAATATAACAAACAAATATACCGTTCATTGCAAACAATATCTGAAGTCACATGAAAATATGGAACATATTTGCATATCAATTCCTTCCCAGTTTAATATGAAATTCATCATCTGACATAAATACCAATATATTAAAAGCATATCCATCAAATCATTATAACTGCACAAAATACCAAAACAAATGTTACGATCCCCAAATAATGAACTCTTCCATTGATAAAATGCATGACAACCCGAAGTCAAATACAAAAAACAACAGGAAAAAAAACAATCCTACGGGGTTTCATTCATTGTCAGGCGACTGCCAGAGTTAATAATCCTGTGCATGAGACATGCGAATAAGCCGAAATTCCACAACCCCCACCAACCGCTGATGCTCCACTTGGACGCCGCGTTGGCTCAAAAAAGAAACAAATGTACCGTTTTGTCGCCTGAGTGACACAGTATCGTGATTTTGAAAATGAAAACCGAGAGTCGGGTTAAGCAACATGCAACAATGGAGGTCAAACTCATAATTCAATTAGGAACCTGCAGCGGTGTCACTGCAGGCCGAACCTCAAAAATTCCGACCCACTGTGCGTGGGCCAAAACAAAAGCAGCAGAAATGCATACATACATATGTACATACATACATGTGTATATATAAATTTATTTTCCGCTTTGCTGTGCACATTTTTTTGTCTCTCATTTGTTTTTTTGCCGGCCATGTAAATCGACATCGACGACGATCAAAGTTAAATTTCTGTTTGTTTAAGCCTTCACTTTTTCTGGCTCAGACCGTAGACCGTAGACCGGAGACTGGAGCTGAAACTGTGGGCCATGAGTCAGCGTCAGTGCGATTGGAATTCTGCGCGCTTTGAGGATTTATTAACAAGAATAATAAAAACCGAAACAGAAACAGACCCAGACACAGCGAGAAGAGCCGGCAGCAACAAACCGGTTGGCAAAGTTTTATTCGTTAGCTATACTCTCTGCTCAGTGGGCTAAAAGGGTATGCCAAATGGATGTAAACATGCGTTAGATTTGCAAATTGTCAAAAACAGAAATCCATCAATAGAATCTACACTTGATAGAATCGGATAACCAAACAATATATATGGAAATATTGAAGAAATGAGGATATCTGAGAGAGAGAGAAACAAGGTGTGGTTAGACTAACGATAAATTTGCAAAAGCTAGGCTTAACTGGAGGAATATTCAACCAATTTTTGTTGGTTTCCTAAGAACGATATCTTTGGGAAACCCACAGGAATTAGTTAGTTAGTTTATGACTCCGACTATAGGGTATCACACAGTCAGGCACCTTGGACTAAAAAGTTCTTAAGAGCTTTGTTTTTTTTTTTTTTGGTTTTTCAATGTGAGTTTTAGGTTTTGGCTGAAGTTTTTGGGTAGCTTACCTGTATAGAACTGGCGACCGATGCGGAACTGAAGCTCGTGTTGCTTGCCGCATCCGAAACTGAGAGGGGCGTGAATTGCTGTTGCCTCCGCTGCAACTGCGACTGCGACAGCGACTGTTGGCCTGTTGCATCCTTTGTGGCGGACTTGAGTGCGGGCAGCAGCAGTTTGGACACAGACAGTTTGTCCGTTTGACCATTGTTGCTGCTGTTGATGTTCCCATTGGCTTTGTCCATTTTGCAGCTATCCAGTGGAAGTGGCATTGTAGCTGTTGCTGTCGCCATTGCCGACGCAGTTGTTGCTGCTGTTGCTGCTGCTGTTGTTGTTGCTGTTGCTGTCGATGTGGCTGAGCTCTGCTGATGATTTCCGTTTTCTTTATGATTTCGCATTTTCATTTAAGTAATTGCTGCTGGGATTTTGAAGTTTTCGTTGCGTCTCGTCTCGTTTCGTTTTTATTTTGCTGCAGCGATTATTGCTATTATGATTATTATGTTGATGTTGAAATTGTTTTAACACCTTGTTGCAAGCATTTTGGCGACTCTAAGAAAAGATCACGCGATTAACAAATTTATATAAATAATAGCATACAAATGATGCAACACAATAACACATTTCACTTCTCTTCATTTTCAGTTAACTATTTGTTAAATTATTATTTCTCATTTTGTCTGGCGACATTATTTTGCTGTTGCACTTTTTCTTATCGCTAGCTGTTGCGCATCTCTGGAATGCAGCCCCAAGAGAAGGCCGCAATAGAGACAGAGATAGAGAGAGAGAGAGGGAGAGAGGGAGAGAGGGAGAGAGAGAGAGAGAATGAGAAGAGAGAGAGCCAACAAATTGAATCGATTGCTTTGGCCAAGTTATTTATTGCTGCTGCTGGCTTGGCTGCTGCTTTGGTTGTTGAGTTATTTGGGTTTTTGTGTAATATGCGGCCACGTATTATGTATTTGCTGTGATGCATTTGTGTGAAAAGTGAACCAGGTTTACATAACATTGACCCAAGAGGGCAGCCGCTGACAGACACTGAGAAACCTCTGCACCTCACCACTCCAGCACAGCCCCGTCTTTTCTATAATATCAAACCTAAGCCAATAAACAAGTTTTATTTTTTTTGTTATTTTTTCAAATGCGATTTGTTTGCCGACTGCATTGGTTACGTCTCGTTGCCCACGCACAGCAGCAGTTCCGTCTACCTTTTCACCTACCCCACACGCCCCCACCCCACTCCTCTACACCATACTGCAATAGCCCTACCAAACGTCTCCCCCCAACCCCCCCCAACAGCAGCCTGTTTGAAATGTCAACTGAGCAGTTGGCGGCTGGCAGCATGTCAAATGGGCGCCTCGGTTGCATCTTGTGTATGGTTTCAATGCAAATTGCTGTCCATTAATGCCAGGCTAACTGCCCCGTAAACTTCAAGTGTTTAATGCATAATTATTAGGCTGCATAAGCGAGCGGACAAGAACAAGAACTTAGCACACTGCATTGACAAAGACAGCAAATGCTACAGTGAACTCTAAGCAATTGATGTCATCTATAATTAAAATCGTTATTTTGTTGATTATTTATTTATTGCGCAATAAAACAAACTAAGTTTATATAATTTAAATGTAAAATGTAATGCTAGTTACACATTTTGAGTACTGAGAATTGAGTTCGGCAATTGCAACGGTTCTAGTTTGCTAGCGTTCACTGTACAGCAAAACTGGATTCTAAGGCACCGTTGACAAAACCCCAACGCTAGCCACAAAATGCCAGCCCAAGTCAACAAAGTCAGGCTAGGCCCGGCTGGGCTAGATAGATGGCTAGAAGAAGAAGTCAGAGAAGAAGAAGCCTGTTTGAGGGGGCAAAGTACGCGGCGTTGCAGATAAATCTACGACATGCGACGACTGCCTGGCACAGCCTGGCAGCCTAGCAGCCTGGCTGGCCTGGCTGACTGCCTGGAAGTGCAATGACATTGCAATCGCAGCCTCCTGTTGCTGTTGCTGTTGTTGTTGTTGTTGTTGCTGTTGCTCCTGTCGCCAGGTTTGTGCCCAGCGGCATCGCTCGCTGGTTGTGTGAAAGCTGCTGCCCAAAACAGACAGCAAGAGCAACAAAAAAAAAAGCAGCACAGCAATTCGTTAATTATGGCCCCAAGGAGCGCTCTAAACTTTACAGAGCGGAACTTCTGCCACGCAGCAGCAGCCGTTGGCTATTTCCAGTCACTAATGGAGCCGATTTTCGGCCACTAGACGACAACATTGTCTACAGCTTGTTATTGTTATTGTTACAGTCTCTTGTCTAGCTTAACGTTTTTTTTTTGTTTATTTGTATAGCTTTTATTGTGCTAAAAACGAAATTAGACACTTTTGCTGACATCGACATCAAATTCGACAACCGACTTCGAAATGCAAAATGACAGTTTTTGCGACAGCCGCATTCCCAAAAAATGCGGAAAAATCACGGCAATTCAGTGGCGCCAGCGCGAAATGAGCACACTTGCACCCAATTCCCAGCTGCGAAATGGGGTTCCCTCCCTCCACTCCACTCCCCACCCCACCCCACTCGTTTGCCACGCCACCCCTTTGCCACCCCACGCACACGGCTGCCAAAGAGTCACACCCAAGAGAGAGAACGAGTTTACGAGCAGCGAGCAACTAACTGCTTATGATATCAGTAGTCCAATAAATTCCACACTCAAGCGAGGTCAAAAACAGGCTACGGCACTAATCAGACGACGGCGAGTGTGTTACAAGATGAGTGAAACGATCACTTTCCAGGTGTGTCTGTTGGTATGTGTGCGTGTGTGTGTGTGTGTGTGTGTGTGTGTGTATGAAAGATTGTTGATCCTAAACAGGAAATTTTATAATAGATTGATTTAAATATATGTATGTGGCTCGCTCTATGGTATTTACTGTGGGAATTAAGAACCAACTGGCTTGAATCAGAGATCATATCTCAATTATGCACAATTAAGATTTTCCATCTCGAAAGCGGAATTGATAATAGGCCAATTAAAATGTGCTATTCATTGCTATATTAGGGGAAAAAAATAACTATTTAGATGAGCATAATTATCAAAAAATTCAAGAAGTGGCAACAAACAAATATATATATCAATTTGCGTATGCAATGTTTGCAGTTTTAGCATTTTCAAGTTTTCTGCGAATTATTTTCTGAACAACCGGAAACAAGTTGTTAACGTTAAATTAAATGAAAAATTAAGATTAACACGATTTGAGTGCACGACAATATGTTTTTTTTTTGCATTGATCAAGCTGATGAAACACAAAGAGAAGAGCAGACTTATATAACATATATATATATATATGCTCAATTATCAATTGAACCATATATATAAATTCCATATAATATTTTTTATATGTATTAAGCAGAACGTACGTAGTGAAATGCCCGACTTTTTGGTATTAGCACGCACCGGTGTCATTTGAAAAACCTTATCAGCTGCAGATTTTTAGCAATGCCGTCGCACCAGGGTTGTGGCAGAAAGAGTTGTCAAAGATACAGATGGATGATAAAGATAACTACTGTGTCGCTGTCCCTGAACTGGGCCTGTCATAAATTCCGCTCAAATTGCTGTAGTGTCAGCTACTAACAAGCGTAACAAAGTGCTCGACAACAGCAACAACAAAAGCAGCAGCAACAACTACAACAGCAATGCAACTGCAGCAACAATATGAATGAAACTGTTACCTGAACGCTTATGTTGTGATTAGGCTTACCTGCGAGCTCTGGACTCTGTTTGCATTTGGCTGCAAAGGCTGCCTTAAGCGCTGTTAGCTGTTTGCTGTTAGCTGTTAGCTCTTTGCTACTGCTGCGATTCATTATAATTTTTGTCAATTCTCACAGGTAGCGCGCTGGGCGGACAAAGGTGAAGATCGCATGGCGCTGAGACATTCACACAGCGCTAACAGTAACACCAACAACAACACGCATAAATTTACAATTAAATTTAATTCCTTCTCTGGATTTCCGCAAAAAAAATAAGGCAGCAAAAAAAAATAAAAAGGGCTCCAACAACAATCAACAATTGTTGTAAGAGTTGCAGAGCAATTGCATTTGCCAGTCAGCCAGCTTGTGGCAAGTTCAACGTCTTCTTTAGTGCTTGCCGCGCTTGGCTTGCAGCAAAAATAAAATAGCAAAAACAACAAAAAAAGAAAGAAAGAAAAATATATATATGAGATTCCCAAGCGCGCTTCTTGGTAAGAGCAGCAACAACACCCTCCCGCACACAACAACACACAACAACACACAACAACACACACACACACATGCACACATAAATATGTATATTGCCTTTTTGCCTGGCATCATTCATCCTCAATGCCACAAGCAGCTTCAGCCTCAAAAACCTCATCTCATTTTGGTCTCGACGGTTTCTTCAGATTTCAGATTTCTTCTTTCTGCAGCGCGCCCTGTCAACAGCTACAGCCGCCGTTTTAGCCTCAGCTTTTGCTTTACTTTTAGCTACCTAGATGCTGGGCTGGATCGAATGTTTAGATTTCAGATACTTTTTGGTTTTTTTTTTTTTTTTTTGGAGTACACCCGGTGTTGCGCATTGTTCGCGTTACTTCCGCTTTATTGAGCGGGGCACAGCGGGCAGGATGTGAAGGTCGTTGCCGGCACAAGGTCGTTGCGGCGCAGCCGCTTTGCTTATCACCTGAGCAGAGCGCGCACCGTTTTCAGTTGGCAAAAACGTTAAATATTTAGTAAGTGTGTATGTGCAGCAAATATTTGCACAGCACATTCCAAGCACTTTGGCAGTGCAAATACAAATTGTAAAGCGTGCAACGGAATGCGAGCAAAAAAACTAAAACAATAATTATCCAAAGAGGGATAGGGAGAAAGACAGCGTCGGGGGCAAGCAATTGAGCCTAAGTAAAATATAAAATAATTACCAAGTACCTAAATATATGGAAACCTATAATTAAAAAAAAAACATGCCACATGTGTGCTCAAAATTTTAATTGTTATGCCTCGCAAAACCAAACATAATAGCATGCAAATTCTTTTAAATTTCTTTAAATAGAACAAAGTGTTTGCCCCAAATTTTATCAAGCAGTCTGTCAAATTAGCGAAAAGCAGATTAAAGGTGACTGAAAGCTTTGTATCTTATCAAACTAAACTGAAACTGCAGCGAAACTTTTATAATATTATTTATTGCTTTTAGCTTATACACATTCTTTAATTCGTTATCCTAAATAAAGAATACAGATACAATCCTCATCTAAACCAATTACTAACAAAAAAAAGAAGAAGAGGTATTTAGAGGTATACTGTGGACCCAGCAAGCTATACGTATAATGGGGCATTCATGATGACATTGTTATTTCTTAGGAACTTACTGCGTGTAGCGTGTTTAAATGTCTGTTTGCTATTTGCTTAACTGTTCATTTAGGGCAGAAATTTTGTGCGCAATTTGTTGAAATGTTTTTATTTCTTTTGTTTTTTTTTTCTGGTTCTTTTTTGTTGAGGGTGGGGGGAATAAATTTGCTCTAAAGTATGAACGATATGTACTTTCAAGGAAATCAACGGCGAATTTGTTGTATCTTAACAATTTACAATGACAGCACACTCGAAAAATACTTGAATTGCCGTTGATGTACATACGTATTGTTATTTCTGCTGTTTGCACTACTTAGTTCTGACAGATAAGATTAAAATTCGACTTAGCCAGTCGCTTCTGCCCGCCGGCGGACGATAAGATAAAATTGCGCCTCTTCCACAAGCGTTGAGAGCAGCATCGAAACAAAAATTGGTTGCCAATGGAGCCTGACATGGAGCAGCATACACACAATCCATCAAATACAGAGACAGAGAGAGAGAGAGAGATACAGACACATGGCAAGGTCGCATGCTTCGCATGCAATAATGTTTCGCATTTAATTGAATTCGAATTCGATGATCGTCGTCTGCTGGCTGGTTGGTTTCTAGTGCGAGTAACTCAACTTATAATTCAATCAATCTCTCGCGCACATTTCATTTTTCGGAGCGCCTCTGAATGCCGAGGCGGGCGAGTATATTGAACCTAAAAGCCCCCCTACCTTCCGCACTACAGTCTATACCAGCAGAGCAGACCGTCACATACAACAAAGTAAACAAGTTTGTTTTGAAATTCTTTTGTAGCATGTATTATTGTTGTTGCGAGCAGCGTCTGCCACCCGCCACAGACTGTGACAGTTTTAAATACATAAGTAAGCAGGCAGGTCGTCGTATTGACTTCCCATTCTGATTTGCCCCGTTCTGTTGCAACTCTATCCGTTTCCTGCGTCATAATGTCACTCACTTTTCGTTTGGGGGATTTAAATCTGTTTTTGTAAGTATTTTTTATCACTCGTTATCGCAATCAGCAAAAACAATACTAAGACCGGTGTTTTTTACTTGAATCTCAGTTAAGCTCCATGTAAAATTTTCCATTCGGTACATTTTTCACTGTAAAATTCGCCAAAATTTGAACAGTTTATCAAGTTCCGTGGAATGACGACGAAAATATGACAAGTATTCCGAGTTACAGCAGATTTAAATATAAGTTGATCAACCTGGTCCAATTTAAAGATAATTAAGCGGAAATTCAATTATGAAGAATATTTCTGATCCAAGTAACAAATTGAAATTCCACAAATATTTAATTATATATGTATTCAGTTTAGGAACAGAGTTTAAAACAATTATACACTCTGGAAAATATGAGATAAATTCAATTTTAAATTAAAAAAATTAATATTTGGTTTAATTGAATTTGTTTAATGATTTAATTTAACTAATGCTTTGCCTGCTTTCTGTCAAAGATAATGGGGATACATCTCTCCGTATCTGTATAGTCTTTGATTGGAGCCTATCTTCGAGCTGCTTCTGGACATGTTTTATGCAGTTCTATTAACCCTTTTTCTTTGACCATTTAACACACGTTATGTCATTTGAATTCATTGTTGGCATTTTTTCCAACTCGTTTTATCAGTTCTACATGTTTGTGGTCTATTCAAGTTCTTGAATCCAAAAACTGACCCAAAGCATATAATTTCTATTGTGCATCACTTTGTGTGTTGTGGTGATGTTAATTTTTTTGTTGCTGTTGTTGCTTCTAAATTTTGTAGTTGTTGTCGAACATGTCTCTTGTCTGGCGCCAATTAAAATAATCCAAAACACGTACTGGCCGCCTTTGTTATGGGCAAATATGTATGTGGCATGTACATATGTATATATGGCTGGGAAGAGTTTTCCCAAGTGCAACTAACTGCCAATGGGGCGGCGGCAGCCACTGCTCTCCAGCCAGTGCTCCGCCTCTGCCTCTGCCGCTTCTTCGAGGAGTTGCGCGCTGCATGTTTGAAGCGCGGAAAATGGTAAAATGCAGCCGCCAAAAACTGGTCTGCCTTAGGAAAATGTTGATTGCAAGGGGAAGGGGCTTGGGGTGTTGCGGCGCACAATAAAAAATAAAAAAAAATGCACTAGCAAAACTTGTTGTTGGCCTCAAAGCACAAGATGGAGTTAGCAACGAAGTAAAAGAAGAGACATCTGCAGCAGAAGCTTCTTGCCACCCGCTAGCGATGGGCAGCAGCACAGCTTAGTAAGAAGAAGAAGAATTAGCAACAACAGGAGCACATTTTAAAGGCTGCGCTGCAGTTTGTTTTAAATTATTTTTTATACATAGGGATTTTGCATGAGTTTGCTGAATTTTTGTAATTATTTATTGCACATTTTACACGGCACATTGTTGTGCTTTATTTGCCGTTTCGTGTTGCAACCGCAGTGTTGTACTTCTTTTATGTTTTTGTTTTTTTTTGTTTCTTTTGTATCACTTTTGTTTGCTAGCAGAACGCGTGATGAACACCGTTGCTTTACTTTACTCATACACACATACACAGACACATGGGCAAACAGACCTGCTCTTTAGAGTTGTTGTCAATTTAATATTGAAAACCGTATGTAAACAGAGAAATGATGATTAAACTTTGCATTTATGGATTTTTCGTTTAATTATTTCGCGCTCTCTCGCACACATTCACATGCACGCTAATACATATGCATACACACCAGCAAGACACACAGACACGTAGCGTGCGGCCAATGAACGCGGCATGAAACCTTTTTCTTGCTTGCAAACTGCACGAGACGAGAGCCAAAAGTGGACTGACACTGGAGATTGAGGCGCGATCAGGCAAAGCTCACGGCGGCAGAGTCCAACACCTACACATCCATGCATCGCATACACATAGATACACTTTGAGACCCGCTCTCACAGCGGCAATTGCGAAAATGTTTTTCTTCGGCACTTCAAGACTCAGAGAGAGAGAGAGAGAGAGAGAGTGAGAGCGACACACACACAAAAAACACATATGTAGCGGCAGAGCGGCAGCGGCGGAATCTTAAGTCTGTTTTACCTGCGCTGAGTATTAAAAACCCCAGTGGAAATTTGGACATTGCTCTCAATGTGCTGCACATGAGGAGTATTTCGATTTGGTAAAAACGTTTGCGCTAATGGGGGTCAGTCTTATCATGGGCCTGGGCATAGAAGCATAGCGAAGCCAAAAGCAAAGCAGAGTAAACCAACAAGGAACAACAACAACATAAACAGGTATTTTTATTGAAAGTCACTTATCTCAGCTGTCAGTGAGTGCGCTTGCAAGTCGTTCGCATGTCGCATATGTGTGCGTGCGTGTTTTGCGCCGCTGAGAGAGAAACAGAGAGAGAGAGACGTGACAGAAACGCACACATCGACATTCGACATCGGCAGTCAAGCGCTCGCTCACTCACTCGCCACTTAATCAGGCATTGGACAGAACCTGTTGCGCGTGCTATGCGTCCAGTTCTTACCAAAGAACAACAACAACACGACGACAAGCGAGAACCTGTTGCGGCACCGACTGCGGCGGCCTGCACTTAGCCAAAATTCATGCGGGCAAAGGCAAAAGGCAAACAAAGAAAGTAAAGACTAAAACAAAAAGAAAACGCAACAAGAAGCAGCTGCGCAAAATGAAGGAAACGTTGATAAGCAAGGCCGAACAGAGCTCAGAACTGAGAGCTGTTCTTGCTGCTGCTGCTGCTGCAGCGACTGCGGCTGCACTTCAAAGTTGATTTATTTGTTGCTTCTTCTTCTTATTGTTACTGTTTGACGATGCTGTTGTTGTTGCTATGTCACTTTTGATTTTCAGCGCAAGTCGCTTCCAATTAAGCAAAGCAACAGCAGCACAAAACTGTGCGACCACCAACGTTGCAGCATCCTCAGTTACCAAGAAAATATTAGGGCCAATATTTGAGCCCAAAAATGATCTTATTGCCGTTAAATGCAAATCTTCATAATTTCACAGTTTCAGTTCGCAATTTTAACCTGGTGCTAATGAGTCCATTCAAAGGCATCTAATTTATGTATTATGCTTATAAGGCACAGTGTTCACTCGCTAATTAGAATATATTACATTTATTATTTTATATTTTACAGTTTATATTTCACATTTATTATTTCATAATAATATTTTATTGAATTATTTTCATTTTAATATTTATTTAATTTTCTTTCCAGAGTAGAATTCCGTTTACAGGATGTTTCCATTTCCGAGCGATTACTGTATTGGTATTAACATGCAGCATAACCAATGAGCGTGTCGTCGGCTAACGGTATAAGCGAAAGGTGGCAACATGCAAATTGCCACAGTACAATAAAACGACATCAGCCAAAAGAATAAAATTCCGAAACAATCAACAATAATCAACGGGTTCTCGGGTTCTAAGCTTAAACTTTCGTTTGCCATTCTCACAGTTCATTAACCGATTTTAGATGATAAAGACCAAAAGTCAGTCGAAGGCCAACAACAACGAATCATTAGATTCCATGCATGGCGCTGCCAAAGTTCACAAGTCAGCCTAGGGGAGTTTTCTGGCTAACTATATATCTAACATTGCCAAGATCAGCATCAGTATATATATATATATGAATATACTAGCTGCCGGCTCCCAGCTCCCGGCTGCTGCTGCTAAGCTGTCCGGCTTGCGGTTAAAATGGGTAATGGCAATAACTAGTTGCAGACGCATTTCGCGCCTTGGAGGGAGACGTTGGCTCCTCGCCTATTAATCATTGATTTCTTCTGTTTGGTGGGCGCTCACATTGACTCACATTTGTTTATTTCTGTGGTTTGCAAAACAAAAACAAGTTTACCCAGCTCCAGGAGAAGAGGAAGCACGGAATGTGCCGCGACTATCAATCAGTTATTGTCTATTGTTTATGGTCAAAGCGGCCGTTACCAAATTTGTAGCTCGGTCGCCAGCTCAACAGCAACAGCTCACCAGCTCAACAGCTCAGCAGCTCTTCGAGTTGACCCAACCAGACCGGTACTCGACTTTCCATTGGAAAAGCCCTCAATATAATATAATAATAATGCATGCCAACAGCTGCTGGCCATGCTGAAGGTTAAACTTGTGGCGGTCGTAATGCTAGTGGTTGTGGTAGTGGGAGCGGGAGCATTCACTGCTTAAGCATTCAAGTGCCAAACGCTGGCAAACACACCCAGTTCCAGTTCCAGTTACAGGCCAAGACGAGCTGATATGAAATCACAGGCATTTCACGTGGGAAACGCTATACCCGAAGTCACACACAGCTCAGCCCTTTGCAAAATGCTATTGTTATACCCTGTAGTGAAAGGGTATTGTGAGCAACAAACAGAAGGAGACATAAAGCATAATAATACTTGATCAGAACGATGATCTGAAAAACAAGGTCAGTTCTCCGATAAATACCAATTCCGAGCAATCTATTTATCTAATAACTTCCGCCTGGTTTTTAGAAAAAACGTTTTACAAATAACTTTCCAAGTAATGAAGGAAGGTTGACTCAAAAGTAAATACATTAATTATGAATAATAAATAATGAGTGCACATTAATTAGCTGTGTACAGGGTAGCAAAAATTCGAACACTCATGGACTATTACTTTTACGGGATAGACGTTCAGGGTTGCTGGGAGCGCAGGCTGTATGCGACTTGCATTAAAAATGAGCGTCAAGCGATGACGTCACCAATTGGGGCTGCTCCATTGCTCCATTTGTTGAAATTTGCATGCAACATGCGGTGACCAGCAATTCCAGCTGTCAGCCGAACCGAACAGGCGGGCAGGGCATACCAAAGGTATTATGACACACACACATATCGTAGCTTTTTAGATAAAGATGCGAAGAGCTGCAGTTCAGCTATTTTCTTTGATTTTTCGAATGCAACAAAATGCCGCCCTCCCGCGACGCAACATTGAATCAAACGATGAAATAGAGGCGCGCAGTTCCGCGATGATGTAAACAACGAGAAAATAAATATAAAAAAATACAGCGGGCGACCCGAAACTATTTAAAAAAATATATGTATTTATGTTTGACTTGTGAGTGTGTGTTTTTTGAAAAGAGGAGCATGTGAGACTTGAAATTTTGGAACTGTGGCCGTCCTCTGGCCTGGTGGCATTTTTGTGACTCTATCTGGCCGCGGGCGACTGCTGCCACAGCAGTCAGTCACTCAGTCATTCAGTCAGTCAGCCAGTCAGTGAGTTCGTCTAATTGGATTTGCGCGCTTGTGCGTAACTATAAATCACACAATACACAGCAAGTGGCGCGGGGGGGTTGTGTGTGTGTTTTGGAGCAGGGACCAACCGGTTTGGATTGCCAAGTCACCCGCTTATAGACAAAACTGCAGAGCTGCGGAATCCCATAAAGCTTTTCGACTATTTGTTAAGTGACCAAAAAGGTAATAACATAACAAAAAGTGGCAGCATTTCTGTTTTGTACCTTTTTCTTCTTCTTAACTCATAAACGATATAAAGAATAATTATGCTTCTGCATAAAATGAAAAATTACGAAAAAATGGAAGACCAAAAAAAAAATATGAGCTTACGCAAGTTGGCCCTTAAGCTTTGGGCTCCGTTTTGTTTTTTATTTTCATGTACAGATGCCATGTAAAACAGTCGTGTGAAATTTATTAATGACACTCCAAATGCCGTCCACTTGCTAGCTCATAAGTCTTGTTAGAAAGTGTCTTGTAATATTTGACATTCTTGGAAAAGACCATTTGCCACAGACTTGTACTTATAATGTGCTGTAAGCTGATTTATTTCTGGCCACCAAAGCTGTGTAAGCGGATGTTGTAAGCTGGCCAATTGTAAATCTACATGCATTTCTATATATACATACATATCTTGAAGTTGTTCTAGCAAAAATTAAACAAAAAGGCCCCAAACATGGAATACATTGCGCACAACAAGGAATTTTTGCTGTTTCTGTGTGGTCTCTTTTTACTTTGTGTCTGCCTCTCAAGCTCTACGTGCGGCTTGAACTTTGACAGCGAACTTGTATGTGTAGCGGCTGTTTTCGCTTCCTGCAATTTATTAAATTTCATGCAAGCAACGTGACAGGTAAGGACATTGACTCGGCTATTCAATTACCAAAATGGAAAAAAAGGGATTGAAAGTTGATACCATTCGGCATATGTCGTTGCTTTCCAACAGCGCCTTTAAAAGTGCCGCCACAATTCAAAAGTTACACACACAAAGTACTCATTAGCAAGGTGGCAACGCTATGCTGTGCGTAGTTGATATCAAAAACTTTTGATTGCCTAATGAACATTTTAAATGCCAGTAAATGTAACTAGAAATGGATGTGTTTGCTGTTTACCAGTGTTGCTTTATGATTGTACTTCAAAAGATAGCCTGTTATACATGTTTTCGCATTCAAGCCGTGCCTCAAGATTTTAAAAGTACTCACTGCCAAAGTGGCATCACTGTTCAGCCAGCAGCTGATTTTAAACGAGATAAAAACAAATACGGCAACTGTTGGTTGCCTTGTTGCAAACAAAGAAAACAAAGTGCAAATTATCTAGGTTGACAATGTGAAAATCGCCTTGGAACACACCCATACCAAACACCATATACACAATGCATTCCGCCCAGGCACGCAATAAGATATTCAAAACATGGTCGGGCATCAGCGAGGTGTCCATCATCAAGGAGGTGGCCACCAAAGGCGAGCACATCGATCTATGCATGGAATACTGGGCTGCCAAGCGCAAATTGCCCCTCTCCGAGTATCGTCATTATTTCTTCGATGTGGTGCAGGCGTACGTGCAGCGTCTCCTGTCCGAGCGACTCGTCTGCAAGGCGGACAATGTCCTGCACAATGTGGAGCGCGATGTGAAGTGTTTCTTCTATCAATACGCCTGCGAGTGCAACGATGCCGATCTGAGTGAGTTTGTGCTGGACCATTTGCGCTGCCGCGAGCCCCAAATGTTTGAGCAGGAGCAACCGGTGCTGGAGTATTACTGGTCGCTGGTGCAGCAGCTGCGCGAGTGCAGTGATCTGCTCACCAAGCGCAAAGCGCAGCTGCCACGTGTTCACATCGAGGCGCTGATGTCGCTGCCCGAACAAACGCTGCAGCTGCTTCTTGTCGAACTTTACTTTGCCAATGGCAATGAGACTCTGCTTCCGGATCTCAACAAAAAACTAGTGTGGCAACATCTAGTGGACACCGTACAGTTATATAGATTGCGTCGCTGGTGCTGGTGCCGCGGTCAGGATGCGACAGAAACCAGTGCACTGCTGCTGCCACTGGAGAAGGCCTTCGCTCAATGGCGCATTGAGCCGGCCATGTATGAGTATGCTCTGGAGCATTTAGAGCATCCCTGCGAACCGCTGCGCAACTATTTTGCAAAAGCTGGATACTTCTTTGCATCTGAATCTGCAGATATGTCCACGCTGCTGCGTCGCCTCTGCACCATGCAGTGTCTCGAGCAGCACAAGGAGCTGATCAGTCGCCAGCCACTGGCTAATCATTTACTGGAGCGTGGCTACCATTCTCTGCTGCTGCTCCAATGTGTGCCCATCTCGGCGCTGGAGCAGCTGGCTGGTGAAAATGAGCCACTGCTGACATTACTAATTGATCTCAAGACTCATGATCTGTCGCAGCGCGAAGGATTCGAACTGGTGAGCATATGACTAAACGGTTGCTAGTCCTTCCATCTGGTCTTGAATTCATCTTCAAATTAAACTTACTCTTGCAACAAAATCTAAATTACGGAGTCTTTATCTCTTCAAGAAATGCAAAGACTTTTAACCTTTGGGCTTTTGGCTACTAATATATTTGTTTCCCATTCTTACCCCGCAGATGTCGCAGAGTGTTCAGAGCTATTTGGAGCGCACACACAATGCTGCAGAGTCGCTGTATGAGCATCCGCTGCTGACATTTTATGACTTTCTCTGCCATGAGCCGAGCGTACGTGCACTGGAGGGTTTCCTCTCCTCCAGCAATCTGCAACGTGTGCCCTATTTGAAATCACTGATGATGCGCTTCGAGCATCATGCGCTGAGCAACACAACCACTTTGCCCACCGCACACGACCTCTTCCACAAGTTCAAGCAGGTGAATTTTGCAGTGCTCGCGGCAGCTGGTGGTCACGGCGAGATGATTAGTTTCTCCAATCCCCGTCTGAGTCAGCGATATGCGCGCAAAGCGCAGCTGAACTACACGCATTATCTGAAGCAGCAGAGGAGCGCGTATGCTGTCTATTATTTTCTGATGGAGCAACTGCAGCTTTATGGCCAGATCACACGCATACAGCTGTTCCACGCCTGCGAGACGGCCACACAGCTGGCGCTGCAGCATGCCGGCGACGAGGAGCTGGTGGCGCACTGCGTCGCCTGCTGCGAAATGTTGGATTTCGATACGCAACCATTGCGCAGCTTTTTGCATCTGCAGCGACTGCTGCCGTCGGCAAACGCAACTGGGAATTATTCGGCGCAGCTGCAAGACTGGGATCAGGCGCTGGTGCAGCAGTTGTTGCAGCGACCGGAACAGTTTCCCTTGGAATCCTATCAGGCACTAATGCGTCTCGCTGCCCGCAACGTTCAGAGCAAGTGGCCATCGGCACTGTTGCGGCATTTTGCCGCTGGCAACGACTGGTGGCAGCTACTGCTGCTCTTCCAGTACTTTGATCTGCCACTGAGTGAACTGAAGCAACTCTTGCCACATTTCAAGTGCAGTGCCCTCGGTGTCCACTTGCTGCGCGCTCTCAGCTACGAGTGCAGCCACGAGCGGTCGCATAAGCGTGCCAGCAATCGTCGCAACGATGGACAGGCCAATTCCTCACAAGAAACCATGACGAACTCGTCGCATAGCTCCGGCCTGGAAGCGAATCTGCAGCAGTTGCAACGCGACGCTGGCCAATCCATGTGCCAGCTGCTCACCCACAATGCACAACAGGATCTGTTTGCCATTGTCATCTGCAGCAGCAACAATTTGCCGGATGAGGGCATTACGGGCATAGTTAAATTTGTGGAACTGATGCAGAGCAGTGGTCAGCATTGTACAGCCATCAATCTGCTGAAGCACTGCGTCCGCCAGAAGATGCCCGTTCTGGCTGTGCTGGCAGCGACGCTCAGCGAATCGAATCGCGACTGGTGCTGGCTGCTCTGGTTAGCCGTTGCCAGTGGCGAGTGGACGCAGCTGCTTCAGATGGCCATCAAATGCAAGGAGCGCAACGATCAAACAGAGCTCGTTTGGTCTGTAATACGTAGCGCCGTCAGCGCTGGACATGTGAATGCCCTGCTGCATAGCTTCTGCATCTTTCAGCCGGTGAGTGTAAATCTGGAAATCGAAAATATATATAAATTTGATAAATCTTTTCTATTCTTTCATATTTGGTAGGATTGCAAATTTGTGCATTTGTGTCGCTTCCTGCAGCTGACGGCACAGCAGCAGGACTTTAGTGTTACAACGATCGTCGAGTTGCGTATGTTCTTCTGCAGCTGGAGCCAGGATGCAGTGCAGCTGCCGCTCTGTGAGCCACTTGCTCACAAGCAGCTGATGCAACGCTGCATTGGACTGCTCCTGATGCAGCTGCAATCCAATTTCGATTGCATTATGCAGCAACAGAAATTTCTTGAGTGCATTTGTCGATCGGATGTGGGCGACATTTGTGATCTGCTTGACTTTTGTTTGCTGCACAGGATCTTTGGTGTTGCGGCACCCTGGATACGTCAACTGGGCATTGACTACGAGCAGCTGGTGAAGCGAGACAGTGCCGAATACAAGCGCCTCGTGGATGCACTGACGGAGGCCAAGGCATATGACGAGGCATTGCAGTTAGCGGCACTGTTGCAGTTGCCACTGGCCGATATTGTTTATGCCAAGTGGCTGGCAGAACTCGAGGGCGGCCAGATGCGTTTGCATGCGGAATACGAGAGGGAGATTGAGCAACATGCTCTGCCGCCTGCGATACTGGTTAACTTTCTGCTCCACGCGGCAGGCGTACAGCAGCCGGAGGAGAATCAATTGCGTCGTCGCTATGAGCTGCTTCAGAGCGCACTGGGGGTCATAAAGCAGCATCATCTGTTTCCCAACGAATGCTTTGATCGCGATCAGATTGAGTATGATATGGTTTTGTGCTATTTGCAACTGGAATCGGAGCCATCTCCACCTGTAACCATCTACCATTCGGAGTACTTTGAGCAGATAATGCAACAGGAGCGCTGTGTGCTCTATAAATCCTTCTCCGAGCTAAAGGAGCTGGCGGGCATTGATGATCTCAGCATTGATAACAAATCCCAACTGACTGCAGAGATGGAGCAGCGTCTGAATGAGCTACTCAATCTGCTCCTGGATGAGGGTGACATTGTGGAGGCGCTGCGTCTCCAAGAACTCTTTCAATTTCGTCCAACCGATTTGCGTTTCATTGTCTTTGCCATGGCCCTGGCCGAGGGCATGACTAGTATTGTGAATCTGGCCAGCAAGGAGCGCCAGCTGCTCAACGACATTGAGAAGAGCGCCTTTCCCAAATTCAATCGATTGACGCTCAATCAGAGTCCAATGGCCAGATGTAACAGCGATTTATCTGGCAGCTGCTCTACGCTGGAATTTGAAGAGATACCCTCCAAGGAGAAACAACAAACGCTGGATACGCTGCTGGGCATTGGTTCGAAGCTCAAGCATGGCATCGAACTGGGCCGACGCATTGTGCTTTCCTATCGCGCCGCCATGTTTCTGGACAAGGAGTATTTGGATGTGTTGCGCACCAAGGATGTCAGTGTGCTGCTAAAAAGTGCCGCCGAAGAGGATTGTCTGCAGCGTCTATTGGTCGTCAGCGATATACACATCTCCACACGAATGACACCCAAAGAGGTACGTTGAGTTGAATGGGGAAACTATTCAGCTAAAGCATTTTGTCACTTGCAGATTGCAGAGTCCGTGGCACTGGAGCTGACCACGTGCATTGTGCGTCCACGTTTCTACATATTCCATGCCAGCCAACAGCCACGGAATGCGCCACGCAATGCGGATCTCTGGGGTCACAATATCGATCGAGATTTTCATCTGTTTCTGGAGCTGACGCCCAACACGACGCTGCTGGGCAACTGTCTGCTGGAGTATTGTGATGCACTCAAGGCCTATCGTCGCTATCAGGACAACAAGCGTTATGCGCAGAGTGACGCCTTTGAGCGCCTCTCGGGCATCATCATGCTCTACGGGCTGCCTAGCAACAGCAGCAGCAGCAATGTGCCTAGTTCGCCGGGTAAGCCGCACGTGCTGTCTCACAAGAAGCAGAATCAAATCTATGTGGAGCTTTTGATTAAGGCGCATTTGTGCTTTGTGCACGAGTGCTCCATGGAGGGCATTGCCAGCGTGCTGGAGCGCTCAAAGCAGCTCACCGCTCAGCTGACCACGGCCAAATCGTGGTCACTAATTGTGCGCCTTCTGATTGGGATTGCACGCTATCGTGAGATGTTCTACTGCTTCGATGCGCTCATCGAAAACGAGCAATTCGAGTCGCTGTTGGGCCAGTTCGATGAGGACCAGAAGAGCGGACTGCGCCAAGCCATTTTGGGCTATCTGCGCGAATATAATCCCAAAAATGGCATGGAACTGTTGCGTCTGGCCGCCCATCATTTTCTCATGTACAAAGAGCTGGCGGATATGTGGTCGCAGGAAGCGCAGCAAGTCGTGGACAAAGTGCTCGCCACTATGTGCGCTGATCCGGGCAAATTGAAGTGCAGCCAGGAACTGCAGACACTGCTGCAGCAGGCATTGGAGAATTATACGCATTCCACCGAAAACTATTTGCTAGACAACAAACTGATTCTGGCACAGCTGAGTGTGTCGCGTGCCGAGCTTATTGCCATGCAGCTGGACCTGTGCAATAAGGCGTTGGAGAAGCGTGGAGGAGGAGGGGGAGGTGGACACCACAGCAGCATCTCAGCGACGCTCTGCTGCATCAGCGTTATTGGCGTCCAAACGCGCGAGCAATTCCGCGACTTGGTCAACACGCAATTGAGGTGGGTTTCGTGATAAATATGAATTTTCAGAATTTGCATTGTTTTCGAGAGGATTTGAAAATCTTCTATAACATGAAGATTTCGCTTTTATGAATTTTTAACCTTTTAAAATCTATGATTTCCAAATAGCGTGCCCCAAACGTTGATACTGAGTCGTGCCTGTGGCTATGATGTCAATTGGAGCGAAGCTTTGCTAACCCAATTTGTGGTGCTGCAGAGGCGCAACTATTTGCATGAGTATCGTTGTCATCAGCGCATCAATGATAATGTCATTGAACAAGTTGTTAAGGGGTAAGAACAGATCAAATTCAAAACATTCACTCACCTGCAGCCCGTTTATAATGTGTAATGTAATTTTTATCGTTTTAGTTATCTATTGCACACTCAGAACAATCCGTCGAATATCAAACAGGAGGAATCTCTGGCTCAACTGGTGGAGCTTATTCGATCCGTCACACTAAAATACAAACTGGCTTCAATTTCGGGCCTGAAAACGATTGTTATGTCGCTGATCAGCGATTCCACGGTTCACTATTTACGCGATACGAACTTTGGTCGCAACGAACTGCATAACGTTACGAATATGTGACACACAAATTGTGATTTATACACTATATTATACATATATACTGATTGTAATGCCAAATATGTTATGAAATACAAAAAACTTGAAAAGGCGCGCCAGACAATTGTAAATGCAGAAAATCGCCAAATTTCCATCTTAGAAACTATCGACAACCGCAGTATCGATAGCAACAACAGTATCGATAGCAGCAACAGTATCGATAGCTTACCACAAGCTATTAAAATTGTCACGAAATACGATAACAATTACTTTCTGACACAAGTAAATAACGTGCGTAAGGTTTTTCTTTGAAAGATTGAATTTACTTTATTTGTTTCAAAAGAGTGTGTGTGTGTGTGTTTTAAATTCATAGGCAAATTATTCATATTGTTCATTTCATTTTACTTAGCACACACAATGGCGCAGAGCAAACTGAACGATCTTGCTGGCAAGCTGGGCAAAGGTGGCCCCCCTGGTCTGGGCATCGGGCTAAAGATCTTGGCTGCTGTGGGCGCCGCTGCTTATGGAGTCAGTCAATCCTTGTACACCGGTAAGTTGTGCAATATTTGTCCAACAGCATATAATCAGAAATAAAATAAAACACGACTATTCTTGCGGCATGTACACATAACCTCAAAGGTGCATTGGTATGTGTGCGATTGAGTGTCTGTGTGGATGCTTTTGCGGCTTTTGTTGCATTTCATAACTAATTAACATGCTTGCACAATGCAAGACATTTAACCTAAGTAAAGCTATTTATGCCAAGTGCAATTAGGAATCGGCTTCTGTACGATGAGCACCTGCACTCGCTCTCACTTTGCCTGCTTTTTGTGGTTGCATAACAAACTTCTTATGTTTTTCTCTGTTCCCTGTTTGTAGTTGAGGGTGGCCACCGCGCCATCATCTTTAGTCGCTTGGGCGGCATACAGAGCGATATTTACGCTGAGGGTCTGCATGTGCGCATTCCGTGGATCCAGTATCCCATTATTTACGATATCCGTTCGCGGCCACGCAAGATTTCATCACCCACCGGCTCGAAGGATTTGCAAATGATAAATATATCGTTGCGTGTGCTGTCGCGTCCCGATTCACTCAATTTGCCCTTCCTGCACAAGCAACTGGGCGTCGATTACGATGAGAAGGTGCTGCCCTCTATTTGCAATGAGGTGCTCAAGAGTGTGATTGCCAAGTTCAATGCATCCCAGCTGATTACACAGCGTCAACAGGTCTGTAGAAATTGTTAACTTATTTATACAATATTAAATAATAATTTAACTGCCCTTCAGGTCTCTCTGCTGATACGTAAGGAGCTGGTGGAGCGTGCGCGCGACTTTAACATCATTTTGGATGATGTTTCGCTGACTGAGCTCAGTTTTGGCAAGGAATACACGGCCGCCATTGAGGCCAAGCAGGTGGCACAGCAGGAAGCGCAGCGCGCCGTCTTCTTCGTCGAGCGCGCCAAGCAGGAGAAGCAACAGAAGATTGTCCAGGCCGAGGGTGAAGCCGAGGCAGCCAAAATGATATCCTTTTAACAAAACAAACCCTAACCATATTTACAACCATTTTCTAGGCAACGAATTCTTTTTTGCGCTTGGTTTGCACCTTAACTGTTATGTTTACTTAGGTCTGGCCGTCAAGCAGAATCCAGCCTACCTGAAGCTGCGAAAGCTGCGTGCCGCTCAAAGCATTGCCCGCACGGTAAGAATAGTTTCAAGATACTCTGCGGCCGCTTTTTTAAATTTTTGTTATCGCTAATTAATCCTTTGTTCGCTTAATAGATTGCCAACTCACAGAACAAGGTTTATCTGTCCGCCGACAGTTTGATGTTGAACATTCAGGACTCTGGCTTCGATGACATGACTGAGAAGGTTTACAAAAGTAAATAACTCGTTCCGTCATTGAGTTTATATTTAAGTTGAAAAAAGTGAAAAACAAATTATGTTTTTGGTTTCGAGCATTGGCCAAAAACTTAGACATGTAGACCGTGTAATTGAAATAACATTTTAAACGTTTCATCTTATATCTCTCTTTTTCTCTTTGCCAATCAATTATCTATCCATTTCGTTCTGTTCAACGTTCTGTTATTTTATTCCCTAACGCGCAACGCAGTCCCAGACGACTTGGATTAAGTAAGCGGGCCAATTCCTTAACTTGTTGATTAATTAACTTGATGCACAGCAATTTGCATACATATAAGCTAGTGCCTAAGATAACGATTAGATATATAAAATTCTTAGCGCGTCGTCCTCACTTCTTCAAGCACTGTCTGCGACGCCTCTCGCCTTGTCTCTGCGTCCTGCCTGCTATGCGGCTTACAGCTTCATCTCACATCGTTGCCGCATCGCAGGCGCGCAGCATCCGCGAGAGATCAGCGCTCACAGTTTGGTTGCAAAAGTGAGGACGACGACGCGGCTAAATTGCCGCTGCATTTAGCGTTTTGTCCCATTCAAAGAATCAATCACCACGAAAACTGTTAATAAATGCGCATTGAGAAAACAAACACAGAAAAAACACTGTCAACACTCGAACAAATCAATTCCAATCAACTTAACCAGGTGACAACAACTCGTTCCAAAACATAAAACCTAAAAAAAACCCATCGTTTTTCAGTTGGCACTGGCCTGCCCAAGAATTGGCTAGACAAGGGCAAATTGACGGGCAGCGCAGACTCCAATGTGGGCGATGTGGCACGCAGCACTGCGGAGCGCCTGGTGTAATGTAACGGATTGGATGAATCAAATTGTGGCTGCAGCAACACTCTTTCGGCCTCCCATCATCATCTCAAAACGACAGCAACAAATGAACCCAGTACAAAAACCTATAAAAAATAATTGCAAGAATCCGCTGATGGCATTTCTTCAAATACGAAACATTTACTTATATTATAATAATTGCGTGTATAAAATACATAAGAATAGTACATAAGATGGGTGTATATATATATATTATCATTTATAATATGTATGTATAGAAGATTCATGTAAAATTGTAGGCAGATTAGGTTAGGTTCCTTGTTGTAGCTGTTGCTATTCTTATTCTTTTTTTCTTTTATTTTCTTTTTTTTTTTGTGGTGTTTTTAACATAGAGTTTCGTGCGAGATCTTGACTAGAAATATGTGTGTGTGTGTGTGTGTGTCTTTTGCATTGTTATGTTTATAATGAAGATCTTGTATAAAATTTATAAATTGGATAAGGCTGAGAATTATTTTCTGCTGGTATTCTCAACTATCCTTTCAACTTAAAGCCAGCCAAGTCTTCCCATAAACATAACAATAGCATTTTGTGTATTTAGAGTGGTTGCAATAAACATTTATTGGAACCACTTTAAATACAACTGCAGTGTTAATTTTTTTATTTTTTGGTCTACTTCTTGAGCAAATAAGTGCCCCTGAGAAAGGCCTGTCATATAATTTTGGTGCTGCTTCCGTTATCCTTTCCATATCAACATCCATACTCATGTCGCATATATATCTATCGTATCTATTCATAGTAACGAACTCGAACAATCAATCAAATTTTCCTGAAATAGGCGCGTGGGGTTAGCTTTGTATGTATGTGTAGATTAGTGTTATTTGTTTCTGCTTAAGGTTGTCGCGCACTCGACATGGACCAGGATCAGGCAGTCGATGGGGCTTTGCTGCTGTTGCTGCCACTCTCGCTGCTGCTGCTCGCATTGCTGTTGGCGCGTCGACTCTCCGTTAGAGCGGGCGTTTCCCGACGATGCCGGCGCAGCGTGGAACTGGCCGATGGAGCCGATGAGCTCAATGCAATGTTGGCCGTAAAGGCGGCTGCCTCGGCGCGACTAGGCACGGTCAGGGTGCCGTTGGTGGTGGTGGTGGTGCTCGTGCTGGCGCTGCTGCTGCTGCTGTTAGTGTTGATGTTGATGCTGCTGCTGCTGTTGATGCTATTAGTGCCGTTCGCTGTGGCAGCGGCGAAGGATTCGCTGATGCTGCCCAATGAGGGTCATAAGTTCGTCGTCTGCACCTGTCCACGCTCCAGATGGAAGCACTCCAGCATCGCAGCTCCCACCGAGCTGCGTCGCGCCACCATCGCATTCACCACGCTCCATTTATTCAAACGTGGATCATAGCGTTCCACGGAGTTCAAAGAGGAGCTGCCATCATTACCGCCCAAGGCAAAGAGCACGCCCTCCACGTCGACCACCTCGTGAGTAGATCTGCAAAGGAGACATATTGTAAATAACGTGTAAGATGTAGGAGCAAGGACTACAAAGTAATTGTAAAAGTATCTTTAGAGACCCAGCAGCTTCCTTACCTGCGCGAATGCATTGCCGCAATGGGCTCCCAGCAGTTACGACGCAAATTGAAACGTTCGCCACTGGACATGCACATGGTGCCATCGTTACCGCCAATGCAATAGAGATGTCCATCGGTGGAGGCGACGCCACAGCTGCTGCGCCTCGCTGTCATGCTGGGCACTGGCTGCCAGCGACCCACACGAGGATCAAATCGCTCCACACTCGACTGATAGTTGGTGGAATCGAAGCCGCCCAAGCTATAGATTTGATTCTCGAGCACGGCAAGACGACAATAGCGGCGTCGTGTGCTCATCGCCGGACAGGAGCTCCAGATGCCCGTGAGCGGATCATAGCGTTCCATGCTGCTCAGACAGGAGGCGCCATCGTAGCCGCCGCAGACAAAGATCAGACCATCATAGGCACAGATGCCCAGGCAGCTGCGCTTGGTTCCCATCGGTGTGATGTTGGTCCACTTGTTGGTCAACGGATTATAGCACTCCGCAGTGGCCAGATCACTGACGCCATCATAGCCACCCACCACATACAGCTGCTTGTGCAACGATGTCACGCCGGAGCGTGAGCGGCGCCAGAGCATCGGAGCCACCGGTGACCAGCTGTTGCAACGTGGATTATATACCTCGCACTCGTTGTGGATGGCAAAGAGACTGCCGCCGCCGACGGCAAAAATGTAGGGTTTCATGCCCTCCGGCCGGCGTTCCTGGGTGCGCTGGCTGCCCATTAGGCTGCGCTGCTCCGGCAACAGATGATACTTCATCGCCTCGAGCAGCAGCTCCTTGCACTCGGAGTCATCGCGCATCAGCGTCTCCGCCTCGACGCAGCTCATCAGAAAGTCACGATTAACCAGCGGCAGACGAACATGTGACATCAGTTCGGCGATGTGCAAGCGACGCTGGCTGAGATCGTGCTTCACCCAGCTGATCACGCCCAGAAATACCTTCTCCTCGGAGCAAATGTTCAGCTGTGTATTCGATATCAGCTCCTTGACCTCCTCGAAGGGCAGCAGCAGGAACTCCTCGGTGCCCACCACTTGCTGGAAATTCTGCAGCGCATACTTGTGGGAGCGTGTGTGGAGCTCCTTGCAGGAGTGCGCATCCGCAAAGCTGCGAATGCCCAGACAGTTGGACGGATGCAGCTGACGCAGCAGAAACTTACAGCACGCATCTCGCACCGAGTGCATCTGCAGCAGTCCCGATGCCGGCAACAGCACCTGGACATTCTGCTCCGTTATGGTTATCTCGCCCGTATACGTGTAGTCGATCAGTTGGCGCAGTGCCGAGCTGTCCACATCATGCAGTCGCACCAGGCCCTGGGTACGCTCGAGCATATCATCTACAAGAAGAATTTGCGAAACAAATGAGTTCAGTTCCGGTTGCTTGACTCCTGGTGGGGCGTGGTGCTTTTCGCTTACCATTGAACATGGCATAAAAATAAGGCGAGACGGAGGCCAACACGACACGGTGTGCATTAATGGTGTCTCCACCCACCTCCAGGCGTACATCGCACAGCTGCAACGAGAAGCATAAGAGGGGGAAAACCCATCATCAACATCATCATTGACACATGGAGCAGGCGTCACGAGGCGTGGCAAGTGCTGCCTTACACAAGTTCGATTAACAACGTCCTGGCTCTCAACCACCATGTGCTCCATTACACAGTCTAGCCTCCCTTTCCCAAACAAACATATGGCACAGTGGTTCAAACAGTTTGAGAGATAGATCGAACTTTAACTTGGTATCTCAAAAGTTTCGTTGAAACAAAACACTAAAAAAAACATTACTTTCAATAATGTCAAATTCATTTAACTTTTACAGGCTTTTGAACCACTGTGCTCCCCATTGAATCCCTACAAGTGACACGCTTCAACTTCAGTGCCAGACATTGAGCTGCCCTCCCCATAAGCACGAGTCGCATCTTGTCAATTCAACGCGTCCGCTTAATATCTATTTTTAATAGCAATACTTTTTATGTCGATATTACATTTTTTTTATTTTTGCCGAACACAAATTTGGCGCACACGTCATGCGTGTGGTGGGGGTGGAGTCGCTTGCTCCGATTCGGTTTAAGGCCAACCACCCGCTGAACAAATTTTTGCGCATATTATTTTTATCACTAAATGACAGTTTGCTCTATTAGCTCACCCAGCTGCCCTCAGGGCGGGCAGGCGGACAGGCAATTAATTTCTCACTGCCTGCCCAAAAAAAGACAACAAAAAATAGTTAATGGGAAATGAAATTATGTATACGCCAAGTGCGACGAACTGTAAGTGAGAGCAGCTGCAGACCATGTCGACCCACAGGTCTCGAATCACGCAATATTTCCAGTTAAACATTAATAGTTATGTTTTAATTATGCTAACTACTTTTACAGTTAATTGAGCAGATAGCCAGAGCTGCCAGAGCATTGAAATTTTAATTGCTGTTTCAATCAGCTTAAGCAATAACTAAAGCTACAGCTAAATACAATTTGGAAACATATCTGACAGACTTTTTAACATAAAACTGTTGTAAAAGCTTTATGGCATCATAATGGCTTAGTTTTATATATACTAATTGTCCAAAAACAATATACTATTGGATAGTTTCCCAAATCTTAAGTCATTCTCTTAAACGTTATAAATGTGCTTTAATAACTTTGTATCTGTTGCTTTTGCACTGCATTTCTCTTGCTTATAAAATATGAATGTATATCGATTACAAAAAAAAAGACATTTCAACCTACTCAGATACCTAATGCCAAAGATAACTATAGTTAATTTATTTAATTTACACCATCTATTAATCAAGTTGACGGATTTATAGAGGTTTTTCTAAGCCTCAAATATATATATATATATATATATATATATATATATCATTAAATTATATACATATTAACATAAGATTGCTATTCATACCTGGGCATTATTACGCATTTGATTGATGGCAGCAAAGGAGGCAATACAGTGTCCTGGATTTTGATGGTGAGCTTGGGGCAGCACCTCCTCATTTGGTCCCGGTGGGCTCAGATCGCTGGGCGTTTGTGTAGAATTGTTGCTGGTGGTGGTAACATCCTCATTGTTGCCACTCGCCTCGGCGGTGCTGCAGCAGAAGAGATACAAAAAAAACCACAGAAAGCGTTGCTGTTTAAATCAAATTTGAGAGATAATCCGAAGTAATGTGGATGATGGTTATGGGGCGACAACATGACGCCAAACATCGCCAACAAGCAGACTGGGGGTTGTTTTCATGCCGAAAGTCTCCCCATGGTTTTTTTTAGGGGTTGTTGCCGGCATTAAACATGAATGAATGAATGAATGAAAGCAGCTCCTGTTATGCTGTTTACTCACTGATTCGATTTGACTGGCAGAAACATTGCGTTGCGGTTGTGCCTTGAGTTTATCGCTACGATGCGTCTAAAACATGTCCTCACTGTCGTTGACAGATTCAGCTTGGTCCTTCGTTTGTATTCCTTTTGGTAGGGGCTGCTTTCCCTTACAAATAATTCAGTCTTTTCTGTGGCAGTTGCAGCTGTAATGAAGCCGAGAAAGTAACAACAACAAAAAAATCAATAAACTTGTAATTGTTTTGCTGGCACCCCTAAAACAGCAACAGCAATAACATCAACCAAATTTGGGTCACACACACACACAGTTTTACGGGTGGGAGGGGTGTGTGGCATCCAGACGACGCAACGTCGACTGTCATGAGATCATAGCTAGCAGACTTTTATTTTTCGGTCATGTCAAAGTGAAAAGAAAGCATCTAAAGAGACCGCAAAGTAGGTTAAGTGCCGACAATCCCGCTGCCCCCCTTTACACACACACACACACACAGACCACCCCCCTCGGGTATCCATTATGCCCATTGTTTGGGGGCATGCTTTTGAATGAGCTGCACCCAGGCGTATATTTGGGTTAGCCACGCTTTGATGTATATAGCTCCTTGTGCTTGCTGCACAGGATGCGGTTGTGTGTACACTCACTGCCCATAAAATAGTCCTTCGCATGCAATTTGCGCATTTGCCAGGCCAGGGAGTTAATGTGGTCATTGGACGAGTTTTTATTGCATTCAAGGCCAAATGGAGTGAGTCCATGAAAGTGACTTATTGAGTTGAAGTATATCCCATAAAATATAAAAAAGCGTCCATGAAAGTAGCTTACAAAGTAAAAGTACTGCCCATAAAATTCTAAAAAAAAAAAAAATACGACATAAAAAGTAATTTTATGTATCAAGTAGTAAAGCTAAAGTTTATTGTTCTGTTTTTCTTTTCCTAATTCCAAGGTACATTTTACGCAAATGTAGTGAAAATATATTAAATTCCCAGAAAGTTTCTTCATTTGTGTACACAGAACTTTAACATTGTCTTTTTTGTTGTTTCTATTATTATTAACCATTAGTATTTCAAATTTCAGTATTTCAACATTTTGGGATTATTCTAAATTTCGAATACAATTTAGTAAGACACATTTCTACAATGCGTGTGAAATAAGTCGTCGAAATGACATTTTAATATGCTCATGCCCAGATTTATGGGCATATATAGAAAGCGTGCTTAAGCAATGTTTAAAGTGAATTTTCTGGCCTCGGCTTACACTTGTTATTTATTTGTTTGTTTGTTTATTAATTTCCTTGGTCAGTTCGCAATGGTGACGAATGTTTATTTATGGCTGGCCATGCAAAATAAACAGCGAATGCATTTAGCAGATTCTGCAAATAAACGAAAAGCATTGCTTATAATTTGTGCTCCTACTCGTATTAAGTACAGTTGTATATATATATATATATATATATATATATATATATATATATAAATACCCCCCTTGAGCAGTTACTGGCCATTGCTGGCAGTAACACGCTTGGAAAGTTCTGGGGTCAACAAAACGTGGCCAGACAGACGGCCAGCATGTGTGAAATCAACGTCACGAATTTGAACGCAGCATTAACAAAACGAAAACCAAAAAGTACAAATTTAACAAAGCAACACACACAAAATTTCACTTTGCCCACTTGGCGCAACAAACAGAAACACATTAACGACAATTTTCGGTGTAAGCAGTTTCAGTTGTTGTTGTTGTTTTTCAACTACAATACAACCCAGGCCCAGGCGAAATGCCATGCTTGAGGGCGCAATTGTGCTGGAGGGCAATGCCCGTTAAATACATATAAATACAAATACATATACATATATGGTCGCATAGGGCACCCTAGCAAAAAGAAGCCCCATTAGGTGCTTATTACTGCAAACACCCCCACCGCCGAGCAACCCAAAAAAAACAAAAAAACAGAACTGCAACTGTTGCAAAACGGACTTGACACAGAAGCAGCCGTGGGATTGTCACAGTTACAAATTCGCATGCTATTCTTTTTGTTATTGTTTTCTTGATGTTTTGATTTTTGCTGTTTGAGTGTGGGTCAGTTCCTCAAAAACTTGCGTGCCACTTGGCGTATGAGCAATGTGCGTGTAATTAAAGCAATGCGCCAGGGTCGTTGAGGGGACCCCGTTTACCGTTACGCTCTGCGGTTTGTCTCAGTGACAGCTCAGCTCGGACTAACTGTTCTGCGGTCACAGAATACATACTACACTTGACGACAAATCTATGCACAACTTGCAGCGGGCATTTGGAAAACAAACTCCACAGCTCACTGAAAGGACGATCTGCATCCCTACGACGTGATTCGACAACTATCGGATTGTAAGAAATAAGAAAACACTTGACAAAAGCCATATTTGAACTACAAAAAGAGTTCCCCTAACAAACAAATAAGCATAAGTTATCGAATTATACTTGAACAAAAACTGGTTATCTATTTAATGGCAAGTTTAATGAAACATAATAATGAAATTGGCTTTTGTTTATTAAATTTGTAATGTGCTATTTGCTTTCTCTCAGTGCGCACATAAAGTGAGTTTAATTAACTTGGAAATGTGTTGTCGCTTGTCATGAGTTTAGCAGGAAGGGAGGAGCATTCAAAATAACACATATAGCATAAGAGCACAAGTGCGAAAGGAACAGGAAGTAACTTGAATGTGCTGCTCGAAGTGGTTTTGGTGGTGTTTTGTGGCTGCAGGTGGCTGATATGCATATAAATAGCCTTTACAAGCGGTCAGTTTAGAGACTGCTCAAATTTGCTCATCCAACGTGGTATGGCAACAAGAAAAAGCGCTAAAAATATGTTTAACGTAAAAATAAAATAAAAAAAAACCCAAATAAAATTGAAGTTCAGCTGAAACTGATGTTTGGCTGATGTGTTCTTGTGTGTGTGTGTGTGAAATTCAAATTAACAAGCAACTGAGCCAGAAACGAAAGCGGCACACGTTGGGCCGAAGCAGTTATCGACTCATGTTGGCTCCCTCAGAGCCGCGACCAATTCAGGCATAAGCCATTCAGTAATTTTTTAACCGTCTGGCGACAAAAATTGTGCAAACATTGAACCGGTTGTAGTTGTATTAGAATAAATTTACGCGCATATTTTGTGCCTTTATTTTTTATCGTTATTCGTTTGCTTCTGGGCCAGAGTCGAAGTTTGTTTAGACGTTACGCTCAGCCATAAGCAGCAGATGGATTGCAGCAATAATGATTGTTGCCAACAACCGCCAACTGAAAGTGATTCTTGCACGCTTCATTGATGATTAATCGCAGCGAATATGCAATTGACTGAAACCCAACAAGGTCAACCAGTTGTTATTCTATGCAACTATTCCCTTGAGCATTGCCGCGGAAATGAGCAATCAAATTGACATCAATTACGGCTAAAACCAATGACTAAAACGGCAAACATTGTAACTTAAGTGAATGACAAGCATGCTTAAACGATGTCTTTAAAATAGCATTCTAATAACTATCCGAGCCCTATAAGAATGAAGCTGAATAGCCCAAAATTATAGCTGAATCATGCCCTCCATTTAACACATTTTTTATCAGTAGCTCAGTAGCTATTTTAATAATATTTGTATAATTTTGTAATATTTATTAAATGTTATAAAAAGCTATGCTTAAAAAATGGTTTTTGTTGATCTCTTATTATTATTAAAGAGTTTTTTTGAATAGCAAACTTTCCTTTCAATATAAATTCCACTCAATTCAAAAACTGTGTCAAAATCAATATTTGAAGTACCGAAAATTCTGAAATTTCTTTTCTGCAAGAGTATCACAATTTCGATTATTTGCTTACCTGTTTTTGCCCTATGTATGAGTATATAACATGAACATTTAGCACATTATTTATTGAATGGATGTCGGCCCTCTTGAAGCGCCCCCAACACGGGTTCGAGTGCCAATGCGTGCTAGCCGAAAAAAACAAAAAGAGCGACACTGTCAAGAGCAGCCCCAAATACGGTGAATGGTATTCTATGTAGCAGGTATGTGAGTTGCCAGGTGTGCGCCAACCAAGTAAACCAAGTCAACAACAAACCACCTACAGGCGAATGAAGGTAACGTTGAGCATACGCACAGTGTGCCGTAATTGATGTAACGACTATTTGTACTGGGCCAACATTTAGTTAGCCAATGGTCAATATGGGAGGCCATCCACAACCAGCTGCGATATAGCGAAAGTGAGCTGGGACAGGGACTGGGTCGCAATATTGCTAGCCTAAGTGAAGGCTGTTATCGTTGCTGTTGCTGCTGCTGCTGCTGTGCCGGCATTTTTATTTTCGTTGGGGGTCGTCAACCCGCGGCCGAAGCGCGGGAAAATGTGAAAATCAGCCGTTTTGTGTTTTTGTTGCGTCTGCGCATGACTCGAGGAGTTTTCCCCATCGGCCAGTGCAGCGGCATGTGCCTCATCGTCAAAAACTCCTCGTTCTCTACCCATTAGAATTTTCACAGTTGCCCAAATTCGATTCACTTACTGCCGCACCTTATTTTAATTTGGAGTTGCCGTTAAAGTCGAGTTGTTTTTTTTATTATTTACTCTGCGTTTTGCTTTGCTAATGGCACTTGCGAGTATATGTCTATTATCCTTGTTTGTCTTGCAAACACACACCGAAATTTCAACTGTTGTTAAGCCAATTACTTTGTCGCGTGGACAACTTCGTCGATAAGTTTTCACAACTCTGCGCGTTCGAGAACTTAACGGCACGAAAGCTCAGACGCGACTGAGCAACAGCGGCAACGACAAATCGACTCTGAGAGCGACTGTGGCAGGCAGTGGCGTATACCCCTAAACCCTACTGCTGAGCGAGGGTCATCCCATAACTAATTCATATGTACGTGTATGAAGTATATATTCATTTTCTCAAACTATTCTTCTGTTTGCAAACATGTGGTAAATAAACAATGTAGTATTAATTGCTGGAATTGATTTGATTAATGAAAGCCACGAATTTACTATCTGCATAAAACTTAAAATATATTTAATCAAAGTAAATTAAAAAAAAATAAATGCTTAAAATATTTTGAAAACAATTGACAGAGGCTATCCAGTAATTAAATACGGTTCTTATAAAGCTTATTTTGAAAATAATACAATTTTGAATTTGTTTTGCAACGGCAATTTAAACTCAACGTGCAATTGTTGCTGTTAAATATCAGCAGCGCTGTTAAGTAACAGCAAACTTAACTCAAAATGGCACCGTTTTGTAGTAACGTTTTTTCAAACTCTGAGCAAGCTTGTAAAGCTTGTGAAGCTTTAAAGTCGCAACAGCTTTTGATTCAAAGAATGCTGTATTTCTTCACTCATTTTGAGCGGATTGATTTTATATGCATTTTACAAGTGAAAATCATTGCTTAACATCTACATTGACCAAACAACAATCTGAAGTATTCAAATAAAAAAATAATATTTCAAATTTGTTAAGATTTGTAATTAATTAAGTAATATAAAAGTCAGATAAGGTGTTTTAGACATCTGCTTACGCATTGTAAGTTACCATTTACAAGCTGATTGAATTAAACGCTTAAATTATGCTTATGCTTTTGCTAGTTTACATAACATTTAAAAATAGTTAGAGGATTGACTTTATTTTTTGTTATATATTTCGATTACATGTTCTTTGGTGGATAAGATTTTAAAATACTGATTTGAAACATAACCATAAAATACGTTTTAAAAGTCTTGGTGGCCCATTCGCAGAATATTTTGTCATATCTGTTGAGTTTGAGTATTTTCTAGATAGTAAATTTATTAGCAAGTAAATTAATTTACTGCTCAATTTAAAACTTTTCTGCAGCGCGACATGTAAATTAGTTTGTAAATTTGTTTACTGGTCAATTTGAAACTATGATGCACGGCTTCTATTTTATAATTATAAATAAAAGGAAACTGCATGTTTTACACGAATGTTGCAGCAAAAAATGAAGTGCAAAGTAGGTTAGAAACATAGCAAAGTGTTTGAAAACTTTTAAATTATTTTTGCAAGTTGACCGGCTGCTTTTGTTTCTGTTGTAGTTGCTGCTGCCTCTGCCGCCGCCTTTGTGTAATGTTGCTACTGCTGCCTCAGGTCCCGCTGCTGTTGTTTTTAGCCATTAACTCACCGGGCGCGTCACAAAGAAGTTGCCACAGCTGCCGGCGCTGCCCACAAGGCTAATTAGATTGTTGGATAGTACACACCTTGTCACTGCTGCTGCTGTTGCAGCTGCTACTGCTGCTGCTACAAGGGATGCTAAGAGCTGGACTCAAAGGCATGGGAAAATGGTGAGTGCAGAATGGACAAAGCAGGTGCCAATAAGTCAAACAATGTTGGCTAGCAAAACCGCTAGCCACTGTGACCCAGTTATGTAAATTTTGTGATTTTCCCTTTGACGTCACATTAGGGAATGCCAGAAGCCATCTCACAGGGTTAAAAGCAGACGCCACAAGTTGAAAAAATTTACAAATTATACAAGTGAATTGAATAACGCATTACGCAATAAAGGAGGATAATTGTGCATATTCCCGCACTGAATTTTCTTTTTAGCACACCTGAGCTTTATTGCCGCTTTAACAAGTGCAAATGGAGCCAAACGGGTTCGTCTCTGAAACTTTAGGCAACGCTATCCACCGTCCTCGGACCACCCACTTGACAATTGGCCAATTGCCATCGCCATGCATAAAAGCCAATATCAAAATCTCGAATCGAGTTTCAAATAACCAACTAATGTGATGGCTGCGACTGCTGCGCATGTCCTCAGTGCGCCACTTGCCACTTGCCACCTGGACCGACCCACCGCAACGTCTTCGTCGTCGTGGTCTTTGTCGTCCCGTCTCAGCCGAGGTGCGGGCAACAGGTGCTCGGGACGACACTCAGGATACATACCAGGTGGCTATAAAAACGCACAAATTGTTCGCCTTTGCCGTTAGTCGCATTTACTACGCTGTGTCATACGATCTTGTGCTTTAAACATGTTTTTTAAAAGTCTTTAGCCAATGTTAAAAGTAATGCTTAATAAAGATGTCAATCACTGAAAATCATAAATATTAAAATCTTATCAAATAACAACAACAACAATGAGAATAATGGCGTTTCCATGCTTGACCTTAACGAGACTCATATTGCTGCAGATTCTGCTAATGTCGGGTGAGATATATTCAAAACATATTTTAAATTAAGGATAATAAGGATACCTCTGAATAGCAGGAAGTGTAACAGCAAACTTTTTTACTCTAAAATGTTTCTTTGCCAATTATGCTTTAACTATTATTGAATAACTATAAAAAAAGTGACTTAAATTTTGAGTTGACAGAATAAAAGTTAATGTTTTCAGTTGTCATATTTAAATTTTTACTCTAAACTCAACGAGTTATCATTTTGATAAGTTGAAGAATGACAAGTATGTATGTAGTATCGAACTGGAGTTCAGATGATTCCAGTGCAAATGCGGAATTTAAACTTCATATGAATGTGGTATGGGCAAATTGGTATGACATATGTGTTATCCAATAAGAGTGTAATCAGTGCACCAACAAATTGGTTAACAAGAAAATCTTATTGATATTTTTCATTAACTTCCTCTTAAAAAATTAGTAATTGAAATATCCTTAATATTCCGTAACTAAACAAACTATACTACTACCATCAGAAAATGGTATTATTGCGTATATAGTATATGTACATATGATTTTCCATATGCATCGCGTGTATATTAGACTCTTAATCTGAACAGTCATCAGTCAATTATACACACATGTGTGTACTTATGAAATTAACCTGAAAGAGGTAAGCTTTGACATATTGTAAAATGAGCAAATTTTCATTTCGTAAAATCTAAAAATGAATAGCTTAAATTATAATATGTGTTTCCAACTGCAAAAATATACATAACCAAAAATATGATTAGTAGATTGTTTATTGCGTATGAAAGAAGATTGTTTGTTTTGTATATAAGAATCTTTTCAATTATCATACCAATTTATACATATCCATGTCAGATAAACGATTGACATCAATTGAAACACATATCAGTAATTAAAACCTGCAGTATTTGAAACGGAAATTGAGCATACGTTTTAGGATCTCGAAAGTATTGCTCCCTGGGGCACACACATGCATACACAGACAGCTAATGTTATTTGCTCCGCAGCGACGCCACTGCTCTCCTTGCCCATCGATGGGGAGGCGGAAAGCTTACTGGCCGCCTGGGACTGGCCAATGGAAAGAAGGTCACAAAACTCTTACAGAGATTTAATGCACAACGGAAGCCCTTTGCCAAAATTTAAAACGGAAGGAACGATGCTAAAACTTTCCGATGCGATGGCCAAAGCGTTCAATTTCCCGCTGCTTCCGTTGTCCTTTAACGGTAGACTAAGGCGCCTTTGGCATCAGCGCAACGCAAAGTATCTGAAGGAGCTGCAGCTGCATCAGAAGCCTTGGATGGGCAATGTGCAATCTCCGGCTGACGAATCTATGGCGAAGCTGAAGCGTGACTCCATCTTATGGCCACCCGGTGAAGACAATGAGCAGGCAGCCACCGAGCAGCCTGGTTACCCTTATGCCTATGGCACGCTCGCGGAACAACCTAAACTGAAAGGCGAACCGTCCGTTTATAAGGGTCCATTATTTAGGCCTTCCATCAGTGCTGGTGGGTAGACCTTATTAGCTTCTGAGCACCCGCTTATGTTTATTAGGTGCCGCATTTGCCACTCTTCCAGGAGCTATGACCAATCTGGGTGACTTCTTCAAGCAGCTCAGGGCGAACGTGCACTTTGCCGAGCATTCGCATCAGTTGGACGAGCAGGAATCCCAGCTACTTGAGGGAGTGCACCGCCATCAGCTAGAGAAGGAAGGAAGTGACACAAAAGACAATGAAGTTGCTGATTCCGGTCAGTCATCCGATCGTAAAACATCCAAGCTGCTGCAATCGTTGCTTAGCTATCGACCCTCCCAGAAGGTACGCTCCCTGGTATTACGCAATCCAAACGGATATCGCGGTTCTCAGTTCATAGATCCTAGCTACATGTGGCTGGGCCTGGGCAAATGACCATAAGCCTTCCATACCACATCTTTTATCTGTGTGTACATATATAATGTATATTTAAATTGAAAGGCAAGCATTAATAAATGCCACAAAACAAAAATGGCAAAAACTAATTAATCGACTTGGCATATTCACGATTATACATATTTATACGTGAATATACAGTGAACGAGTATTATTGGCATTAGAAAGTAAAGTCAATCAACCGATAGAAACTTCTCTACTCGTTCTATGATTTGATTGTTGACGTTTCAGCCTCCTCCTCAAATTTTTGATGCCCACAAGAAGCAAGCCCGATGAATGCAAATCCAGCACCCAAAGAACCAACCATACGCTGCAAGCGATTATAAATTTTGAATATTATATGCCTTCCTTAGATTCGCAGCACCATCATTAGCAACAATCTCATCAGAGTATATTAAGCTGATGGACATTATAAATGTGTTTTTCGTGGACAGCCTCTGCATGCTGAGAGTACTCTGGGAGGGGAAACCTCAAGCTTGCTTAGAGTTGGTACAATGAACTTCAAAACAAACTCGACCTACACCTTAATAAACTGGACAGCTTCAATTACAGCTGAGATAAGTGTTTAACGATTCGTTTATATATCAGCAATTAAAATCTGCAGGGCCTCAAAAGGAAATTGAACGTCTGTTTCAGGCTCCCAAAAATGGTCCCTAGGGCACACACATACATACACATACAAGTAATTTTATTTACTTCATTGCGTCGCCATTGCGCCGCTCGCCCATCGATGAGGAGGCGGATGGCGTACTGGCAACCTGCGACTAGCCAACGGAAGCCCTTTGCCAAAATTTAAGACTGTGGAAACGACGCCCGAATTTTCGATGCGCTGGCGAAAGCGTTCAATTTCCGTTGAAAGGTAGGTGATGACGTCTTTGCATCTCAAGGAGCTGCAGTTGCATCAGACATCTTGGGTGGACCTTGTGCAATCTCCGGTAGTCGGTTTTACAGCAAAGCTAAAGTGTGACTCCATCTTATGGCTACCCAATGAAGATAGTGAACACGCAGCTTCCCACCTGTCTGGTTACCCTTATCCCTAAGACAACAATAAGTGAAAGCCGAACCGACCGATTCCATCAGTGCGGATGGGTAGTCCTTGTTATCCAATGAGTTATTGGCGCATTTGTTACTCTTTTAGGAGCTATGACCAATTTAGCAATGACCATAAGCCCCCATTTCCTCTGGATTTTTTAATTGGGGCCACTTAATATTGACATTTAAAGGTAAGCATTATAATACAACTCAGCTTACATTTGTGCATAGTTGAAATCTAAGTTTTTCCGCTACTTACACGAATGTACTTCGGTCATAATGTGCAGTTAGTTCAATATATAAACGTAGAAGTGGTTATCTGAGGCATATGGTAAATAAAAATAATGCGCGCGATAAGAAAGATACTGACTCACCCAGTAGAAAGAAGTGAAACAAACGACATAACGTATAATATGTACAATACAAGCAATCGTAAACATTGGAATTTCGTCACTATTCGAATGATAAGGAAAAATCTCATTAAAATAGAATAAACTGATGGGAAATGGAACTGTCGTCACAGATGGGACCCCAATTCCAAGCAAGCCCAAGATGATGCCGGCTATTTTGAGGCTCATGCCGCAATAGCTTTGCATCATTTCGACTGACTCTGCGAATGTTATAATTCACCAATTTAGACAAGTGCTTTCGCAGGTAAGCTCACAACTGATCTAAAATCAGATGTCAAAATAAATACTCCCACTGATTGACTGATAACATCTGTTGCCAAACACTAACGTATACAAAGTGTGAATCTGCTTATTGGAATTGTGTGTATCTAATAAGAATAATAAACATAGCAACGTGTAAGTTAGATGCATTAATAATCAGATACACATTTGCATATATTATTGAATTTCGAAAAGTATAGAAATAGGTGCTCTAAATTTCTCGTGAATTACTTGCCATCACAATTTTTACTTACATGTGTGTGTGTGTGTGTTAGATTCTCAGTATTTATACAAACACACAAAATGAACATATTCCCAAGTCGCAATGAGTTGTGGGCTGGGGAAATACCCAGATTGATTACGGATTGTGCATACATACATATGTACCATTAAAAAAAAGTTCCTCTTTTTTCAATTAAATGTGTACAATACAATAAGTACATGCTGTGCATTCGAGCTATAAAAAGCAATATATATATTTATATTTGTATAACCAGCGTATTTGGATTTAGCTTGCATGTTAGCAAAATGAAACGAAAGTTGATTTGGAATTCGCAAAAGCTCTTAGCTGCACATGTCATCTCTCTTATTCATGTGAATTTCACAATATTTCTCAACGTTACATTGAACTCACAAAGCAAAGCCGGCCTACGATAACGCCAGCAGTGTTGGGGCATAAGCTTGTATTTATATACATACATATATAGACGTGTGCATGTGTATACGAACGCCATTGGCTGTTAGTTCTGGGAATCCCCATTATTGTGTTTTATATAAAAATGATATCGGGGTAATTAACAGTTCACATTTTTTATATTCACTAAATGATATAATATAAATATCATTTTATTTCCGGTTCATGCAATTAATATTGTGCATCACATACACATTTCAATTGCCGATATAAAAGTAATAAAAAAAATGTGTAATAATTGATCTTTGGACCGATCGTTCACAAGCTTCACGACATAATTATAATGCTCTCAGCAAAGGGTATCACCAAAGCGACCAGCCTGGTATTCCCCACAGAACAATCGTGTTTTTTCAATACCCATCGAATCAGACGCTTATCTATGCGTACATATATATATATTTATTTTTAAAGGCCATCATTAAAAAATTACTGAAAAACGGCAAAGAACAAATATTTGATCGTTGTTAGATATTTTTGACATTACGCCAATACGCATTCACTTTGTGCGCGCGTTTATCTAATTTAAGAATACATATTAATTATAACATCAAAAATATATGATTTGCGTTCCGCATCGTTAAATCCACTTGAACTTCCGCGGGAACTTAGATTTTGGTATAGCTGGGATAAGAGTTGCCCTGATGTGGCACGGCTACGCCCTGCGATTGGGTTATCAGCGGACGCTGCTGTTCTCGTGTGAGCTGAATCTGCTTGAACAGCGAGTAGATGCCATAGTAAATGTAGATTTGCAAAGCTAAACGAGAGAGAGCGAGACAGAGAGTGGAAATGCGCAGTTAGTTCAGTTCTGTACGAGTTTATATGTATGCAAACAGTAAATATATATGTGTATGTGCATATTTGCAAAAGAGCCGGCATGCACACATACATACATAAGTAAAAAGTGCACATGAGTGTGCACATTAATTTCCCCAGTGGGAGCGGGGGGAGGATATCGTGACTCACCCAGTCCAAGAATATTGAGGATCAAGGCGGGAATGATAGGACCCTCCGTTTTACCCGAAAGCGCGACACACAAGAATGCCACTTGATATATAATGCCGAAGACGAGTCCAACTCCAGAATTGATCAGCCACGGCAACAACATCAAATGGCGCTCCTGCATTGGAGAAAAAGAGATGAGTATACACACTAGTAAAATACAAATGCAACAGAAGAGGAGCAACATCATCTGATGACTTTCACTCCGCCTTCGTCATCCACTCACCTTCATGGTGCCTAGGACAAGCAGACCCGAAGACAGCAAATTGATTACAATGATGGCCAAGTAGATGCTGCACACAATGATAAGGCCTGCATGATAAATGAGTACATTTAATACATCCGATTTGCCATCGCCATCTTATTCAACCTCTTTCTCTTTCGCTTACCCAAGTGGATTTCTTCAAAAGTAGCCTTGCCATCCATGTTCTCCACAACGTGTTTGGCAATTACATCGGAGTAGCCCAACACGACGGACGTCAGAATTGTCATCACAAATGAGGCAACAACGCCCAACCAGCCGAAAACGACACCGGCGGTGTTAAGGCGCATGCAGAACAGACTTTGCAACATTTTTTAATCGTTTTTGTTTTCCTTTTATCAGCGAATTCCAAATGAAACTACCTTTAACAAAAACACAAAATGAATTTCTTTGTATAATGACATTCGATGCGACCACAAAACAATCACACATAGCTGTAGATATATATTTATATATATCTGCGTGTAGAATAGTGAACAAACCTCTTGCTAGAACTTTACGTGGCCGCCTCGTACGCGTCTCTAATGAGAATGAATGCACTGTTGTAAAATGCGCAGCAACGCTATCGGCTAAGTGGGAGACTTGTGCTGGGATGACACTTGCAAGTCACAGTCACAATATTGCTGATGAGTGGATTTTGGATGTTTAACAAAATGTGATGCAAAGAAAAACTGGGTGCTGATGTTTAATTTATTAGAATATTCATTCATTACTATTGTTACAATATTTCTCAATGTTTCTCTTCATACAAGCCAATAAGCATTTGTAAATATGCATTCACTGCTAGTCACAACTATCACTTCATACACAAAGTAGCAGTTACAATTCGCAGCGTGACTTATGTTAACTAACAGACACTGCCAGACTGCTCAATTTTCAATGTATTTCAAAATATATTTTACAGTACTGTAAAGCTATAGCTCTCTCCATATATATGAGTGGGAGATGAGTGTGGTACAGAATTTGAAGACGCGTCAGATAAGTTTAACCTGTTGCGCGCGCTGGTAGCATTTTAGCTGAAGTATCGTGGATCATTCCGTTTCAAATCCGGGAAAAACTGCTAGCATTGTCAACGTCACTCAGCACTTAAGCAAGGCCTAAATATGAAATTCGAGCTAAGCGTCGATCGTGGACCATGCGATACGGAATTACGTAGCTGGTGCCTGGGCATAGCGATCTATACGCTAATTTCCATAGCATTAAATACGTTATTTGCACCAGGGGGTGAGTAAAACAATATATGTTTCATTGCCTTGTGGTCTCCCAATACACAAGTTTATGTGTATGTGTGTATGTTTATAGGTTTTGTGGTTTTGTTATGACTTTTCTCCATTTAATTTGATGCTTGCTTGCACATACACACAAACACATACACTTACAGTGACCGTCCCATTTAATATGTATGTGTTCATGAATATAGCTAAACGTAAATATAAAGAATGAGCTAATACTTCAGCTATAAAAGGCGTTCCTAAACGTGTTCTCATGACGAAGGCGAATGTTTCGTTTTCCATTTTTTTTTGTTTGTTTTTTGCTTTTCGTTTTTGTTTTTATTTTTTTCGAATTGCATACATAGTTTGGAATTTAAATGACAATGATGCCAAGTTTGAATACAGTGATGATCACACATAGATTAATTCTTCTATTTCAGTTGTGACTTTCATCTCTTTTGCAATTGCGCTCATTGCAAACGTTTGCTTACTTATTGGATGCCTCCGGGTAAGTTTATATATTTGTACGTATAGTTTTATAAATGGAAAATGTTTGTAGCCGATAAATACAAGAGTTTTGATACTTCCGAAATGGGGGCGACAAGTAGCTGTTCCTGATAAGCCATATCTATAGATGAAGATTGCTCTTACAAGTGTATATATATATATATATATATATATATATACAATTGTACATTATTTGATGACTAGGTAGCAAGCCACACACACATTTCTTGCTTTCCTAATGTGAGCAACAAGTGTTAAAAATGCTAATTTGAACAACAAAAAATAAGCGGCAATTTTGTAATCTGCTCCCATAGGAAAAAAGAGTGTATGCCCGGACGTCAGATTAAGATAATTGTATATATATCTTTAATATATACAAATATATGTATATTTATAATAGCTCCATCTTTAAGCTAAGCAAGGTCGTACGCATGGCGGGACAGCTGCTTACGAAATTTAACACCCCTTCACGATAAGCTGGACACGCCCTTGTGTGTACGCTACCCTTACATTGAGCAGCTTAAAAACTAGACTTGAGCTGATGACAAAACTAGTCAAACTGCCGATTTCAAAATCGCACTATAAATTTAAGACACCAACCGATTGTTGCTATGTAAGCTAAATGATGTGTGGGTCTAACTTCTATTGTTTTTACTAAAATGGGAATTAGCTTATTTCGGAGTTGGATGCATTATTATATTTTGATTACTGTTCAAGGTCTTTTCTCGAACTCAATTAAAAACATTTGTATAGATACATATGTGTATATATATATATATATACAACTGTCTTCATTCCACAGCTTAAATTGTTATAACGGTTATTGCCATTTCAGCTGTAATAATATTAAAATTATATATACATATGTAATACCTCTATCAAGAATATGGATATATGCCAAGTTTTGACAATAAAACTGCTTTAAGACTGAATATAAAAAAATATAAAAAATGGGGACAGGCGGTCAGACAGACAGACGAACAAGAACGTATACTTTATGTGAGAGAACTATATATATATTTTTATAAATATATATTCATCTGTTTGCATATATCTGTGTCTACTGCAAATCAAGGTTTCAATATTTTCCAAATTTAAATCTGATAACACTAGACATATTTTCGCAGATTTATTGCTAGAGTTACCAAAGTGCAAATTCGATGAATTTTGCACTTGATCACAAAAAGGGTATCTGACATTGGTCTGTGCATTACAAATCCAATTTCCTCGTAAAAATACTCATTCTATATCTAGAGTAAATATGTACTAACATATATAAATATATTTATTTGTGATTTTTCTTGCAGTATAATCATGTGCTGGTTGGCGTCTGGCTGATATACGCCCTTCTGATAGCCATCAGCTTTCCGTTTGCCATATTCGGCACCATCTTCCACTTTGGTGGCTATCGCGAGGCCAGCGGTTTCGACAATGTGTTTTTAGCACTGCTCGTTTACATTATATCCCTGCGTAAGTTCATTTTTGATTTGTTACTTTGATTGAACTTATGAAAAATACATGTTATCCTTTCGTCCTTCTTCTGTTTTCCTCCACCAGTGATTTGCGTTTTTTGCGCTCGCATCGTCTACTCGTACCACTTGCAGCTGAAGGGCCGCCAGACGAGTCCGCAACACTCGGTCGTCGTTTGAATCTCTCCTCTTGCCAGCCACCGTTTGCATTTCGTTTTAATCACCTCTTTGCAGTGCATTTGCCGGCAATTGTTTAATTTAAGAATCTAACACCATGTGCCTTTGTCTTACATAAATATATTATATATATATATATATATCTATCTATATATTTATATGTAATAGATTTGTAATAAAATACGATTTGTTCTATTGAATTACAATTTGTCGTTAAACATGATATTTTTTATTTACTTCGGCGCAACTATCAACAGTTTGAAATATACATATACATACATACAGGGTGCTATTATCAGCTAAACATTTCATAGGACTCATGCAACAGTTAAAACAATGCTCATTAATACACATAATCGACTATATTGAATATATCTACCATACTGCACACTAACTAACTATCTATCGTATCTTATCGCTTGCTTGGCCCACTCTCTAAACGTAAAATGGAAAGTTTGTCTTCTTGGTTGATTGCGTGAAGCTCGTCTCCGTCTCATTTTGGCTGCTGAGTCTCGCTTGAACCGCCGCAAAGAGGCGCGCCGTCTGTCCGGAAGATGGGGGCGTGGCGCCACCGATTCCACCCAGATTCAGCTCCAGCTCGAACTGTGTCAGGCTTGTTGTTGTTTGAATGTGAGCCTGCGTCATCTGCCTGTAGGCCGCGACCAGTTTTCATCTGGGCGTTGCAATGTTGGGCAGCTTCTCCAGGAAATCTTGGGCGAGCACATCTTCGATCTCCTGCAGACAGTTGGCCACCGTATGCTCCGTGTCGGCATAGTTACACGGATGTGGACAGGTGATGCCCAGCGTGGAGAAGAATGGATATAGTTCTTGCAGCGATTGCAGTTGCTGGAAGCCCAACATCAAGTGACGATTACGCGGACGCTGCATCAGCTGAGCATGTGGATTTGATAAATTAGTTAGTTGCCCATCTCAAACAGTGACTCATTGAGCAGTCCACTTACCGGCGAGTGACTGGTGTACTTCATGTCCATGAGGCGTGCCACGCGACGCACGTGTGGCACATAAAGCGCATTGGGCACCGCTGCCAGATTCTCGATGCTGCCATTGGGCAGCGGCAGCGGCAGCGGCACCTCCTCATGCACATCGAACTCGGTGCCAACGAAGGCCCAGCGATACATTTGGAAGTGCGGCAGCTTTGTCGCCGGCAGCACACAGCCCAGCTCCAACAGCTTGCACGCCTCCAGTTGCACCGAACGCCACTGTTGCATAGGCGTCTGTGCATTGATTCCATTGCTGGCGCTCGAGTTGGACGACGACCAGGAGACATCAATGCCAGGCAGCAACCGGCTTTGCTGGCTGTAAGTGATATGAAGTTATTCATTTTGTTTTAATTGAGTTGAAATGTTTCAGATGAATAAGAAACATTAAATTTATTGCCGAGATCTGATTTGAACCCACCTGCGCTCATCGCTCTCCGATTTCAATTCCTGTTCCATTTGCAGAAACACCTGCACCATTTCCGCAATGATGATGGGCCACAGCGAGGTGACGTGATCGGGCGACATGCGCAGCAGCAGGACACGGAAGCACAGCAATACAGCGGCCTGCACAGATGGACCGAGGGGCACCAGGCGCAAACTGTTGGCCAATTGCTCTGCGAAGGGAAATGCAAGTAAACATTGAAATAATAATAATAATATATTTGCCATATGGTCACACATACCCTGTATATCTGGCATATACTTGTTGTGCTGATCGAACTCGCTGCAGTAGATGACAAAGGCGAGACGCTTGAGGAGCATGGCGCGCAGCTCGTATTCCTGGTCGCGCGACGCAAAGATATTGAGGCTGCCCGCCTGGGAGAGCGAAACGCGGGTCATTAGCTCCCGGAATGTGGTATTGTCGTAGGTCATCAGGCTGTCCATGATCTGTCGCCAGAATGGCAGGCACGAGATGTGCATCTGAAAGAATGTGGTGTCCAGCAGCAAATCGAGCATATCCTTGCGCCACGCCTTCCGCGTATACTGATAGACACTGAGGCTGGCCAATAGGGCGGAGCACGCATAAAAGAAGGGCACATTGCGTGCCGTATGATTCTTCAGATACGGCGTTATATTGTACAGCAGCGTGGTCACAATCGTCACCACCTTGTCCTTCTCTTGCGATCCGTACGCAACGTCCAGCAGATTGGAGAGTATGCCAGCGAGAACGCTTTGCGCCTGCAGCGAATACTGCTGAATGCCGCCGCCGAGACTATTGTCCTTGGCATGGCCATCCGTATCCTCCTTGACGGCCAGATTGCGACGCAGCCAGGTGGTCTGCTCCAGACAGGCGCCCGCCACACTGGACAGCGAGTCCACCAGCCGAGCGGTGACATCGTGCAGCTCACGCACCTCCTTCTTGTCCGGGAAGGGCATCTGGGGACAGCGCTGCACAAACTCATTGAGCAGCATAAGCAGCGCAAACTGTGCCGGTGGCGAAAGACTTAGGCCATCTTTAATCAGCACCAGCAACGCAGCCCAGGCATCTGCCAGCTGCAGCGCTGGTGCCAATCTCATGTAGAAATAGAACAGCTCCAGGGCGCTCACCTCAATGCTGAGCTGTGCGGGTGGCCGGTGAATGGGTGGCGGTGATTTGACTACTTGATGCAGTGTTTGCACAAACGAATCCATCGGCATCACCCGAATGCTGGACACCAGCGACACAAGACTGAGCTGTGCCGGGCAAGCCTGCAGCGTGGAGTTGCGCTGAAACTGCTCCGAAATGCTCAAGGAGCTGTTGCTATTGGAGTTGTTGTTGCCTCGCTGTTGCCAGGTGACTGCAATCGCAGCTAGGAAATTGCAGCCATGATGCAGTGAGACGGGAGAGAGAAACTCCAACAGCTGTTGTCGCACCGGACGCAGTTGACCCAATTCGCTGTCCCAAATGGCCGCTACGCTTGTCATGATCCGTGGCAGATGCGACAGAACAGCATTGCGTGCTGCCTGCAATTGTGGATTACGCGGCGCCGAAGCAGTTGATGTGGATTCATTCGCCGAGAGAAAGGAGTGCACAATGCTATTCAGCAGTTGTCCCGTGCTGGAACTTTGTGATGCGGCACTAGTCTGTGGATAGGCCTGATTGAAGAGATGAGAGAGCGCCGTCTGCTGTGTGTTGTCCAGCAGGCAGTAGTGACAGAGTATGGTCAGCGCCTCCACCTGGACGAGCACATAGTCGGGCGGAAAGTGACGTTGCTGGGGCAGCGTGAGCCGGGCGAGCCGATCCAGATTGTTGCAAAGCTGATGAACCACGCTAATCACAATGTTTGTAAGTGAACCGAAGCTGAAGCAGTTCAATGAACTGGTCACCAGATCCGTCCAGTTGCGATGCAGGTGCCGCAAGCGCTCCTGCTGCAGTGCACCCAGCACGGCGGCGAGGAACATGGGCTGCTGACTGATCAGACAGTTGGGCAAGTATTTGACATTGGCAGCGGCTCCCTCAGCCAGCCGTGTGGGCGACGCATTCCCAGACGCATTGTGGTGATCCTCGGCAGCGCCCGTGCTGGGCGTATCCTGACGCAGCTGATGCACCTCATGCTCCAACCGTATGACAGACAGTAGAAGTCGCAGCAGCTGCAGCTGAAAGCCATCAGCATGCAATTGATCGTCCTGTGGATCATTAAAGCTAAGCACCTGATCCGCATAGCTGGTGCCGCCGGTTCGCCGGCCATAGCTGCACACGGAGCTGTTGAGGCAGTGCAGCATGACCTTTTGGAGCTTGGCACGCGCCAACAGATCAGCAATATAGCAGGCCAAGCCACGTCCCATGCCCTTGACAATCTCAATCAGTTCCGTGCAGATGAGCGCCAGCAGCTCAATGCTCTCCAGCTGAATCCGCCGATTGTTTACCACATCCTGCACCGTTGGCGGCTGTCGCCGGGCATCCAACGATTCACGCTGAAAGTAGCCACGGGCATAGAACAACAGCAGTGTGACCAACAGCTCCAGATGCATGCAGCCCCGATAGCCCTGAGCGTACTCCGAGTTGCCAACGCTGCCGTCAAATCCTTTGCCAGAGATGCTCTTGCGATGCCGGATGAGCAACTGCTTTAGACTGCCGCTCGTGAAGGATGTGGTTATGGAGAGGCAAAGGAACGTTCGCTTGTCGCAGCAGATGATGTTGCGCAACGTTTGCAGCGCGTACAGCGTCTGTCTGGTGTCATAGATGGCCAGATAAAGCAGCAGATGATTGTGATAGAGATGCGCTGAATCCGTCGCCATGTGGCGTGTGATGCCAATGCCCAAGGAGCTGCTGCTCTTTGTGGAGGAACGTATGCTCTGCTGCTCCTCGGCAGCGGCAACAGCAGCAGCTGCTGCCGCATTCTGTCGTAGAATCTCCACATTCTGTTTGCTCTTCTCGAGCGTCTTTTGCCAGTCGGCCGGCTGCAGTTTGCTGGTCTCCAGGCACAGATTGCGTCGCTTGTCCTCCACATTGATGGTGCATTGACTGGCCGCCTCATTGCCCAGCTCTGGCTCCTCCTCGCTGTGCTCCGTTTCCAGTTGCTCTGCGGGATTGCTGTGATTGCTGTCCGTCGAGGTTTTCGAGATGCAACTGAGACGCTTCTTCTCGCTGCTGTTGAGTAGCTTCTTACGCTTGCGCTGCTCCTTGGACTCCTTGGCTTGCTTTTTGTCGACGATTGCCTCGCTGAAATACTCATCTGCCGGCAGGGCATGCTCGTTGTCCGGTACCTGCTCCGCGGGCTCATTGAGACTAGAGTCACCCGGCGTCTTCTCACGCGTCAATCGATACGTTTTGCGACTCTTGATCCGCTCGTATTGGGTGAGTGTTTCGGTGACGCGCTCGCAGTCGCCGACAAAGCGCTTGACATCATCGCTGGCGGCAGCGGCGCCGCTGGAGCTGATCGTGAGGCTATCCTCCTTGTCAATGCTCGTCTCGCGCAGCTCCGAGTCCGACTCGAATTCACTACTCTCTGAGTGATCGGTGATGTCCTGGTCGTAGTGCAGCGATGGCTCTGGCTCCGGATTGGGCGCTGCCGCTGTCACTTCACTCTCATCCATTGCGCTGGCCAGCTTTTGCTCCAGCGGTGTTTGCGGCGCATCCTTGCCAGCCGTGTGCACTAGCTCAATGCGCGGCTCCTCCAGATCCGTTTCATCATCGAAATCATGTGCATTCTCCAGCGGATTGATGATCAGACCAATGGTGTTAATGTCCTGCAGTGCCTCACTGGCCAGCGGCGTCTTGTCGCTCACAAAATTTGACGTTTTATTCGATTTGCCACTGAGCGTGACGCCAAAGATCTTCTTGGGCAGATGTCGAATGGGACTCTTCTTCTTGGCACCGCTGTTGCCGTGACCGGTGCCGCCAGTGGAACTGCTGCTGCTGGCCGCCTCCATGTGATGATACTTAACGTTGCCCTGCTCCGAACTAATGGCATACACATCGCGCTCAAATGCCGGCGCCTGCTGATCCTCGTCGCCAGCGTGCTCAGCATCCGCTGCCTCGCGATATAGTTGCTGCATATGGACAATGCCGACACGCTTAGAGCTGGCGGAGAGTAGAATCTTGTAGAGCGGTTTGGTCAAACGGGCCAAATCGCCACGCAGAAGCGAGGCCTGCAGCCAATTGCTGACGAACGTCCGCTCGGACATGTAATGCGGCAGGGCCAGCGTGTCGAGCACCTTGAGCAGTGTCTTCTCGAAGCCACGCGACATCTGTTTCTCCCTGCCCAGATGCCAGAGTAGCTCGAACTTTTTGTAACTGCGCGCCTGACTCTCGCGCAGACGCTCCAGGCAGACAGTGGGGCACAGGAGCTGGGCATCTGACACCCGTTCCAGCTGGAAGCTGCGCAACGAGTTGCTGTGCCCGGTTTGTGACTGTGCCTGCACCAAATGCTGGGCATGCATCCGATTGCCGATGGTCGACTCGACGAGGCCACTATCCAGGCAGCTGTGCAGCTGATGCAGCAGCGCTGCTATTTGCGAGGGATCAATGCCCGGTGTGCCCAGATAATCCCACAATATGGAGCTGACCAGCTGAAAGATGCGCGTGCGCTGCTCCATATAGCTAACGTGTCCAAATTTTAGCAGCGGCAGCATCACCACAAACGTAACACCCGGTCCGGTCGTGTGTTCGATCTGGGAGCGCAACAGGCTGCAAACAAGAAGAAATGTGAAACTTCAGTATAAACTTGATGTAGTAATAAAGTATGGTAAATCGGAGCAGAAGGAAGGTTCCTCGGCTTATTATAAACTCCTGAAATTCAAAGTTCCCATTACCTAATTAAATCGAAGAGCGTGGTAATGGAAGCCACCTGCAGCTCCTTATCGCTCTGAGCAAAGCAGGCCACCAGACAAAGCACCTTCAGCCAGTTGGGCAGCTCCGGCTCTAGAAAAGACAGAAAAAAGTATTAGTTACAGATGTAATTTGCAGAAGATGTGTTAGGCACATCATTACCACTCTTGTCCAGCACAATATGCTGGTTGCAATTGGGAAATGTGGACATCTCGACGAGCAGCGTGGCAGCCAATTTAATGGCAGAGCGCAAGGCCGAACTCAATTGCAGATCGGACAGCTGTTGTGCGCTGCGCTGTGTTTGGGTATCGATGAGCAGCTTTTGCTGTGGCTCATCGCAGGCATCGCTGTCGCTGCTCAGCTCACTGGCGGAGACAGTGGGCAGCGAGAGGTTGAGCAGACGCTGCAGCTGCTTGGAGCGCGGCATCAGATCCACACGCAGCAGATTAAACAATCGATCGATTTGTGACTCACGTGCCGAGCACTTCTGCTCGAGCACTTGCTCCACCGTAAACATGCTGGAGCTGTGGCTAGTGCTGCGCTGCAGTTGCACCTTAATCGCACACTTCGCACTGAAATCGGAGCTGTCTGAGCTGGCAGCTGTTTCAATTTGTAGGACCTGGCGAGCGATGTAGACCTCAAAGAAGATCTCGTATTGTCGTATACATTTCTCTAGTATTGAGAAGCCGCGTTTTTGTTGCGCACTTGTCTGTTCGTCGTCGAGTTGGAATTCCGCACAGTTGTCGGGTGGTGCACTCTTGGGCGGCTCCTCGCCGGCGTCATCATGTACATCGCTGGACACTGCTGGGCTGGGCGCTATAACAATGTCCTTGGGTCTCGTTTTCTTTGGGCTGCTGCGTATAAAGGGCACCTTGGCTTTGGCCTTTATCTTTTTAATGCTGCGCGGCGTGTCCAAATCTGACGAGGACTGCTGACCCGTATCCGAGGCGCTTATCTACAATCGGAAAGGGTATTTTTAATGTAAGTTTGTAAATCAAGTTAACTGGGCACTTACATCCTTGTCCAGTTCGGAGAGTCGTGAAAAGGATTTGGCCTTCTTTTTCGGACTGTGCCGCACCACGCTCTGATTGGAGGCCGAACGTCGGATTAGCTCCTCGTCATTGGGCTCGGCACTCTGCGAATGTTCGCCAAATTGATTGAGTCGCGAATCAGATTTACTCTTCTCCAGCGCATTGGCGGCTTGTATCGTCGACTCCAAGGTGTTGTTGCTGTTGCTGCTACCTGCGGCATTCGCAATCTTCTCCATGGATTCGGAGGTGCTGTGTTCCATCAGCTTATTCAGCTTAATTGGGCTACTGCGGACACAAAGAACATGTAATTGATATATAAATGTCATTTGATATATGTAATAAAAATGTTAATAGTGAAGACATCTTAGATAAGATAAAATGTTATCAATATGACATAGTTATCCAGGTCTATCGACTTCGACATATTTTCTGCCTGCCGCAAAAAAAAAGAAGATAGCTTTTAAACTAAGTTAACAAGAATATATATGTGTAGAGAGATGTCTCCAGCAATATTCCATAATTTAAAGATTACCCTTAGTCACTTACGTTATCATTGGCTGCACTCGTGAGACAATCTTCATGCAGAGCTTTAGGGAGGCGGTGATCTCATCGCTGCTCATGCGTTCCATGTGGATGGAGAGTAGCTGGGTAACGGCCAGAAATACTTTCGGTAAATAGACGCGTGTGGTTTCCGTGTACATTTCCAGTGAGATGGTCTCCAGCAGAAATTCGGTGAGCACGCAAATTTCCAGCACACAGGGATCACCGGAGCCAACGACGCTGACGAATTTGCCATCGCTATTGGACTGGGCAGAGGTGGGCGCCTGCTGGCAGGCGCGCTCAAATATGTTGGTCATGTAGCTCCAGATGTACGCCGGATCGAAGGTGGCAAACAGCAGATTGGCCGACTTGAGCGCGTCCGCATTACTGCTAGAGATGTACATGGTGCGTATTATGTCATGCAGCACAAAGTCTAGCACGGCGCTGCCGATCTCCGCCTTGTCCAACAGCGACAGCATAATGCGATACGGTTTCAGATCCATGGGCTGGCACTCCAGGCTCAATCGCAGCGTGCTCACCAAAGCGCTAATTAGGATGTGCCGCGAATGCGTTATAAAATACGGCTCCTCCTTCTGGCCATCGATGGACGCTGAATCTAGTGATAGTGTGTCATAAGTGGGTGAATTTTTCGACACCTCGCTGGCCAGCAGCCAGGAGAAGAGTCGTTTATTTAACGACATATCACGCCTCAGTATTGTGTTCAGCCCGTTCGTAACCAGCACAACCAGCTGCTCCTCCTCCAGCAAGCGGGTGTGCATGGGAAAGCCGAGCAACAGGAACTCCAGCGTATTGCGCTGCACCAATATCAGAGAATCGTTGAGGCAGGCGCACAGCGCCGACATCATGATCTCACGATTGTGACCCATTATGTAAACCTGTTTCTGCATATCCAGACGCTTATTGAAGTGCTCCAGCAGAAATGTGATTGCGGGCAGGCGTATCGCTGCATTATTAGCCACCGATTCCCACAGCACCGTATAAAAGTGCATCGGATTGACCGCCACGCAGACATTCTTGAGCAGCGTACTAATACGCTCAAAGTGGTCCAGTCCACAATCATAGCCGGGCAGCACGCCACTCAAGAATCCACTAAGCGCCGGTCGCAGCTTATCGCCCAGCGGCGCAAAGTATGTCTCATAGATAGTCAAGAGTGCGGGGCGCACATTCATGGCCGCATAGCCGAGCAGTGGAAAGAGTCCAGCACTAAAGTAGATAAGCATAATTTATATTATTTTTTGCGATTTATTTTTGTTTTCATTTTACTTACCCATAAATAAACTCCGTTGCCAGACGTTCTGGTCCCGTTCTGCTAAATATCACCGAGTACGTTTCCAGGGCCTTCAGATGCACACCCGAGGGCAGGGCGGGATGCATGCATTGTGCCAGACGCTTGGCAATCTTCAGGCGCCTGGGTATGACCTGATACTGCGAATTACTTGATATCGCCTATCGCAAAACGAGTTGAAAACGAAGACATCAGTTGAAAAATGTCAGAAATACAAAATTTAAAGTCCTGCTTATTACTGATTTTACTAGCCTGTAGACAGTACTAATTACAAATATATTTTTAGAGCAAAGTCTATATATAAAAAGTAGTTTCTGATTTATTCTAGAATTTAATAATTGAGCTTTGTTTAACAAACTAAATAAACAATATGTAAAGCTAATCTTCCAATTTTAATTATATACAAAATGGAACTAAACTGGTTTTATAGTATGTACATATATTATTACAATAAAAAGTATAGTATATCTTACAAATTCTGATTTATGTACTTTGGCAACATACAATTTTTAATACACCATTTTTAAAGTACTAATTAATATGTGTCTATGCTGGGCAAAGAAAAACCCCAAAGTATAAGTTACTGAATGTGTTTGATTTCAACCAAAAAAAACCACGCAGTTGCGAATGAAATATATTTGCGATAAGGGTGTCTATATTGTTCCAGTAAATTACCGCATGAATCAGCGCTGGAGCAAACGCTGGCTTTTTCTTTAGCGCGTGGATGGGTGAAGCCGGGTAAGTAACCCAGTTCAAGCATACTTATTGATGTATATATGATAAGAAATGCATAATAATGTAGCAGTAGTAGCATACCTTGCTCAGTTTGCCCAGTGCGGATATTAAGTCCGCCCACTCGCTGGAGTATTCAAAATTGCGCAGCGCTTTATCAATGTTCGTCATATATTGGCGATACTTCGCCTCGGCCATGAGCTTCTGCTCCTCGACGAGCATGTCCGCAGACTCCATGGCGTCAATTGTATCCGACTCGATAGCTTCAACTGAACGAAACCAAAAAAAAAAGAAATCCAATGAAAACAACAATAAGAAGAAAATCAATAACAATTAACAAACACTTGTTGCCGTTCGCTTGCGTGTCCTTGAGTTTGAGTTAAAGTTTTTTCTATTTTTGTGTGTTAAGTTGGCTTTGGGCCGTTTGTTTTAACTGTAAATGCATACATATTTAATGAGTGTGGCATCTGCGTCAGCCGCAGCAACTGCTTGCCAACCAACTATGATGGACAACAAAAATTTTGAAATCACTAGCAAACATTGCTGGTGTGTGTGTGAGAGCGTGTGTAAGTATGCGTGCTTTTGGGTTCTTTGTTCACACACACAGAGACACATATGTGTGGCATCTGTTTGGACCCAAATTGAATTTGATTTCTTTTGTATATATTTCACATTTCACCTTATTAACCCCCCCAAGTCGACAGCAGTCCTCTTTTCTGCTTGCTGTCTCGCGCACGTCACACAATTTAATGCGATCGCAATTGCTGTGACGACGACTCGCGACTCGCGACTTGCGACTCGCGACCAGCTGATGACGAATTTTTTGCAGACAGACGACGACGACTTTTGTTTATTTTATTTTGTATTATTATTATTTGCAAGTTGCGTTGAACGGTCCCTCTACGACATTCTGTGTCGCCATCGATAATTGCACATGTTCATTATTATTCTAGTTTATTGATTTACATTGCAAAAATACAAGTTTTGCCAACAAAAAAAACGAATCACAATAAAATAATGCAGACTGCTGGTCGTGGTCTTATATTTTCCAATGCATTGTAGAAAATATCGATATATCGATAGCTACTCTTGGTTATAGTGGCATGACACTCACTTGTTTCGTTCTTTCGATGTTTTTATGTTTAGAAAAAGGGTTCGTGAAGTTATTGAACGATTATACATTTTTATAAAATGTTTTTCTTTTAGATAACTAGTATTTTAATCATGAAAGTACTGACTTTATCTAATGTGGTTTTAATAAAACATATATCGTCTAAACGTGCACCTCATATTGTTTTTGCATAGGCTATGCGATAGTTAGACAATTTTAAATTTATATTTGTACGAAACTAAAAGGATTCGAGTTCAAGTAGAAAATCTATTAAATGGGGTAATTTATTTTTAAATATCGACATAATAAGAAATTTTCATTTTATAAAAGTCAATATATATTTTCTTGTTTTGCACAAACTAAATAAATTACTAAAAGAAATCAGGGTAATACTTGTAAATAAATAAAACCATTTTAAATGCAAATTCAACACAAAACTAAGAAAAAATGTAATAGAAATTGTCCATGAAAAGTTGATGACCTTGAAATAAGGCAACTAATATATGACTGAGCTTTACTTTTTCTTCTTATTCTTGCCCTGAGCTCCAGCTACTGTTGCGCCAGTCAGTGACGACAGCTCCTTCTTCAGATTCAAGAGTATGTCAACCTCTGGCTTCCAAATGGTAGCATCTCCACTGGCTTTAAGGGTGCGCACCTTCTCGCCCTGCTGCGTGATCTTATCTTCCAGAGCCTTGATTTGAGTGGCCGTATTGGGGGAGGCATGTGTGGAAGCTGCTGCTGTTACTGAAGGCGCCGCTTTGGCTGCGTCGAGTTGCTTTTTCAGATCGAGCAGCACGCTTACTTCGGGCTGCCAGACAGCCTTGTCTTTGGTGCTGGACTTTAGCTGACGCACTTTCTCGCCTTGCGCCTGAACCGCTTTTTCCAGATCTGGAACGGACGATGATTGAGTGCTATTTTGTGGAGTTGCTGCTGCTGCTGGGGTTGCTGCTGTTGCTGCTGGCGTTGCTGTTTTCGCTGTCTTTTGTGCCGCTTCCAATTGTTTCTTGAGTTCGAGCAGCTTGCTCACCTCTGGCTGCCAGACGGTCTTGTCTTTTGTGCTCGCCTTCAGCTGTCGGACCTGATCAGCCTGCGCCTGCAGCGCTGCCTCCAAGTCGGCCACATTCGATTGCTGAGGTGTCGCTGTCTTGGTCTCCTGTACGCCGCCGTATTTTCCCTTGAGTTCATCGATAAATTGCTGCTCCAGTTTGCTAAACAGCGGCGATGGCTTGCCAATCTTGTGTCCCGCTGACAGCAGCAAGGTGGCCAAGGGTTTGCTATATAAAAACAGATTTTCAATGTTATTATATTTTTTAGTGTTATTCCAGTTTGAGTTACTTACTCAGCATTGAGTGGCGTCTGTTGGGCATTCAGCTGGGAAAACAATTGGCGTGCCGTGCTGGGAATATAGGGGAAAAGGAGATTGGCCAGGAGGCAGGCAATGTTGATGCACAGGCCAATAATGGTGGCAGCGTGCGTCTTCTGGTCCGCGCTACCCTTGAGCAGGACCCAAGGCTGCTGAGTTTGCATATAGCCATTGCCATGTCGTGAAATGGCCAACAGATGACGTATTCCGTCGCGTAGCTTGGCCTTCTCCATCGAATTGATGTAGCCACGCAGTTCGCGATTGATAAGCGCCAGCAGTACTAGCTCATCCTGGGTGAGCACAATTTCCGGCACAGTGCTGCTGAAATTCTTCTCGCAGAAGACTAACGCACGATTCACAAAGTTGCCCAAATTGTTGAGCAGCTCAGAATTGTTGCGTGCAGCCAGATCGTTCCAGCTAAAGCTAGAATCCTGTCCTTCGGGCCGCGCTGAGGCCAAATAGAAGCGCCAAACATCAGCAGGAATGCCCGTTTCCTGGGCATCGTTGCCAAAGACGCCGATGCCGCGACTCTTACTAAATTTACCATCCTCATAGTTCAAATACTCCGTGGCCATAATATGGCTGACTAGCGTGTTGCCCTTGTTGACGGCCAGGAGCACACTTGGCCACACCACCGAGTGGAAAGGTACATTATCCTTCGCCATGAACTGGAACAGCTGGACATCTGTGCCGGCTTCAGGTCGCCACCACTGCTCATAGTCTTTGGTGTAGCGTTTCGTCATCGACACATAACCAAATGGTGCATCGAACCACACGTAGAAGACCTTCTTCTCGAAATTCTTGTGCGGCACAGGTATGCCCCATTTCAGATCGCGTGTAATGCAGCGGGGCTTGAGACCCTCGCGCAACCAGGCGCGTGTTATGACACGCGCATTGTGCGTCCAACCGTTCTCCACGCGACCAACCCATTCACGCAACTGTGGCTCTGCCTTTGGCAAGTCCAGGAACAGTTGTTCCGACGAGCGCAAAACAGGCGCAGTGTTGCACACTTTGCAGCGTGGTCGCAACAGCTCGGTGGCATTGATCAGTTTGCCGCACTTGTCGCACTGATCGCCACGTGCATCTTCATAGCCGCAGCCAGGATACGGACAGGTGCCTTCCACAAAGCTACAGAATTAGAATTGAGAGTTATGATTCCAATTTCTGCATAGTTTTTATATCTACCGATCAGCTAGAAAACGGTCGCATTTTTGGCACAGCAGCTGCTCCACGCTTTCGGTGAGTATATAGCCAGCGTTGTACACATCCTTAAAAGCCTCTTGCACAATGCTGTAAGCAGAAAACACAAGCTTAAATTAAGATTATCCATTTTAACCATTTAACGGAAACTCACTCGGTTTGCTCCTGGGTGGTAGTGCGTCCAAAGTAATCGAAACCAATGCCGAACCAGCGGTAAATGGAATTGTGCAACTCGAAATACTTATCGCAGATTTCACGCGGCGTCATATTCTCCGCGAGCGCCTTGTTCTCTGTCGCCGTGCCATATTCATCGGTGCCACAGATGAACAGCGTATTGTAGCCAGCTGCGCGCGAGTAGCGCGCAAAGATGTCCGCCGAGAGGACGCAGCCAATGATGTTGCCCAGATGTGGCACATTATTGACATAAGGCAATGCCGACGTGATGAGCACATTACGTTCCCCAGCCTTGGGCAGTACAGTGCGCGGCTCGGCAAGCTCCTGAGGTTTGGTGTAGATGAAAGCGGCACGTGCCACACTGATTTCCTCTTCTGTAATGGTGTCTGCGACAGTGGAGGCAGTTTCAGCCAGCAATTTTCCGGCATCCGTTGAGATTGAACGCTTAAGCGGCACATGATGCAGACCACCATAACGATTGGCCTGCTGCAGCGCATTGAAGCTGAGATCCTTCAGCGGCTGCTCGACCAGCACCTGCTGCACCTCCGGCAGCGCCTTGATTTTGTTATACCAGCTGCGCAGATTGTCCACGTTTTGCGCGCCCTTTAGTGTACCTTCTGGCGCCAGCAAGGACCACACTGCAATATCTGCCGCAGTCACTTTGTCGCCAGCCAAATATGACGCGCTCTTCAGGCAGTCGTCGAGTTTCTTTACGAGATTATTAAGCACGGGCAGTGCATTGGGATCGGCGCGATGTCCGACAGCCATGTGATGGGCCAACGCTGGCGCCAGCAGCGTTGTCGACCACTCCAGCCACTGTGTGAGAGTTTCGTTAATTGATTTAACCTTGAAGAGTCGAGGGGCAAATAATTACCTCGTCTCTCTGCTGACCCTCGTCGCCCAGCAAATATTTGGCAATGGCTGCACCAGAGAACAATCGCAAACCGTTGTCCAGTTCCAGCGTGGGCAGCACCAGCAAATCCTTATACTTGGCATCTGAAATTTTAATGTGTTATTGCATCAGATAACTGTTGTGTTATTTGCTGCACGTTGCCGGCCCGCAGAATTTTTCTTCTTTCCCTCTTACCATTTAGGTTAACCAATTGTACTTGGACCGCGCGTTTGGCGAATTTGGCCAGCATGAGCAGCTGCAGGCCGAGTGGATTACCCTCATTTGTGTAGATAATCATTTTGCAAAGACGAATGCTGCGATTTAAACTACTTTAAATCAATTTACGTGGCAAAATCGGGTTAAAAAAGAGCCTCAAGCCGCAGTCGCATGCGAATTGGTAGCTATATGTATATTGGTGATGTGCTAATAAGCGAGAACTATCGCAGCAGAAAATTTACGCACGTTTTTAAAACTTATCGATATCGAGACGATGCAAACGGTATCAGCTGTTCTCGGCTGGAGCACCAATTTGTGTACGATTCAAGAGCGATTTCAATAATTGGTGTATTTTTATTAAGATGGGCGAACGCAAGGGTCAAAACAAATATTATCCGCCCGACTATGATCCGAAGAAGGGCGGTCTCAACAAATTTCGCGGCACCCATGCGCTGCGCGAACGCGCTCGTAAAATTCATCTGGGCATCATCATCATCCGCTTTGAGATGCCCTACAATATCTGGTGCGATGGGTGCAAGAATCACATTGGCATGGGTGTGCGATACAATGCCGAGAAGACAAAGGTGGGCATGTACTACACGACGCCCATTTACAAGTTTCGCATGAAGTGCCACTTGTGTGAAAATCACTTTGAAATTCAAACAGATCCTGGGAATCTGGATTATGTGATATTATCGGGCGCCCGCCGCCAGGAGAATCGCTGGGATCCGCTGCAGAACGAGCAGGTGGTGCCGGAAACCAAAGAGGTTCAAAAGCGACTCTTCGACGATGCCATGTACAAGCTGGAGCATCAGGCCAAAGATGTTCAGGCAGCGTCCGATGCCAAGCCGGTCCTCCAAAAACTCGTAGATCGCAATCAAAGTGTCTGGAATGATAGCTACGTGGCAAACTATCGGCTGCGTGCCACATTTCGCCAGCAAAAGCAGGAGATCAAGGGTCAACAGGATCTGGATCGCCAGCTGCTGGCCAAGAGTAGTCTGGACATAGCGCTGCTCCCGGAGACAGCTCAGGACAGAGAAATGGCGGCACTGATGAAGCTGCAAACGAAAAGCGCCATCGAACGCGAATCGGAGCAGCGACTAGAACTTCTTATGCGACCTGCGCTGCCGGGCGCCACATCCACCACCTTTGGTGGCCTGAAGCGTCAAAAGGCTCTCAACACGCAGCTACACCTGCAGGACTTGGGCATAAAGCGTAGGCAGGCGACCGCTGCTGAAGGAGCTAAAAATATATCAACTGAACGAACAGATATGGAACCAGCTGCAGAAACCGGGAAAGTAGCAGTTATTGAACCAGAGGCAGAATCAGCTGGAGAGTTATCAATGTCATCAAAAGCAGAGTATACATCCGCAGCTGGATCCACCGAGAAGTCAGCGACAGCAGCTCAAAAATTATTCAGTCTGGTGGGCGACTATCCAAGCACCAGCTCCGAAGACAGCAGCCCCGATTCCAATGATTGAAGCCGACGCAATCAATCACAATAAAATTATTCGATTTTAAAATTACAAATCTATAAAAATATAAATATTTCATTTATCATGCAAAAATATTAATTTTGTATTCCAACTTCATAACTCATTATTCCCTTGCTTGGGGAAGTCCAGATGGAATCTATTTTACAATATCCTAGTTGCAGATAATATTTATAAAATATACTTACCAGCATTTGATCTGCCATTTACCTCGCTAATCTCTTTATATTTCACAGACTTAATTTATATAAATTATAATACATGGGACTACCATGTTGAGGATTATTGCCCAAATGGTTAGGATCATAATAACACAGATGTTCAGTGATTCGTTTTTTTTTTAATACAATAACTCCTCTTTCGATTTTTTGTTTATATGGCGGCAATATAATATAATGGAGGTATAATAATTAATAATTTCAAATAAACATAATAGAATGTGTGTACATATTAAAAAACAGTAACTAAGAAACCTATTAATACATTCCTTCATTCACATCATCGATGGCGCTATCAGTGCTATTATCCTCCAGGGCATCGTTGTCGTTGACATTTCCATTTTGATCGGTTTTATATAGCACCTCGAGCATGCGATTGCAAAAATCTATATGCTCATTTTTATTCAACATATCTGTGAGTAGAATCTCAATTTTGTGCAGCTTCTCATAGGCCAGATCGCGCTTCTCGATCGTATCGGAAATCTTGGTATTGAGGTCGTCAATCGTCGCTTGAAGTTCATGTGTTGGCTCCTCCTTGGCCATGGCGGCGCGTGGCCTGACAATTGGCTTTGGCTGCACCGCATTGGCTGCCGATCTGATATTCTCCAGGCCGGGCGCCTGCGAGTCGAAGAACTTTTTGAACCACTGCAGGAACTCAAAGTTATCCTGAAATCGACCCTTTATCAAACGATCCAAAGGCACAGTTTTGTCCATCTTGAGGCGCCCAAAGGCGCCTTGGAAAAGCTTCATGTTGTGGAAAAACTCGTGCTCCAGTTTGGCCGACATTTTGACGCGTTTCATATTGATGCAGTTCGGCGAGATCATCTCCATCATTTGGCAATAGGCAACACCTGGCAATAACACAGCATTTGTTATACAAGCTTTTATTTTTCATAGAATTCAGCTCCCGACTGGTCATTGTTAGCTTAAGCTCTGCTTACCCGATGACATCTCTTCGATTTTCTTGAAATTGCCACTGACCATGGTGTTGACCCACTCGATCATTTGATGGCGCGACAAATTCTCAGCATTGACGCTGGTCAGCGACACAGTTGGCTTCATATCACTAGTCTTGGACATGTTTTACAATATGTTCGAGTGTGAATGTGTATAACCTAAAACAATTTACAGTTGCACTTTTATGTTCTTCAGCTCCGTTTTATTTTTTCGGAAATGTACGGTTTAATGTGCGTGACTAGCAGCACATGACTTTTAAAAGATGGAAAAAAAACAAACAATTTATAAACGAAAATAATCCTTTGTGATTTGCTATTCGGCGACTGCTGTATGACTGCTCGCTATATAATTTCTTATTGTTCAATTCCTGCTTTCGCTTTCGTATTCGCTTCAGTTTTGACGCACTGGCAACACTGGCGGCTAATCGGCAGGATCAAATCTATCAAGTCTATCAGGCTTGCATTGATAACAATTGTCGATAATTACGTGTTGAAAAAAAAAAATGTTATTCAAATTTTATTTGCAACTAGTTTACAGAGATTTAATCTTAAACTTGCTCTCAACTTTCTTAACAAACTCAATGAAATCCATGTGGAGGACTTTGGGCACCTCCATGGCGGCAAAATGACCGCCACGTCTGTAGTAGGTGCTGTGTATTAGGTTTTTGTATTTGTCCTGGAGCTGCAGATCCAGGAACTGAAAAATATCACCCTTGAAGCGAGCACAGCCAGTGGGTACCAAGGTGGGCACACGATCCAATTGCAGATCAATTTGCTCCTTTGTGTAAGTCTCCGCATAGATGCGCTGTGATGTCGTTATAGAGTTTGTCAAATAGTAGATCATCACATTGTCCAGGAGTGCGTCCAGCTTGTAGCGCTTCGTCAGTCCGCCATCGGGCAGCGAGCGATATGTGGCATTCGTCCACGTGGAGAATTTCTCAAGTATGTAGGCAGCCAGACCGACGGGATTATCGGTCAATGTCGCGCCAATTGTGTCCGGTTTCGTGGCCTGCAAATGGAAGTAGCCGCTCTCCTCGATCAAAAAGCTGAACTCGCGCGATTTAGGAAAGAAGAAATCCTCAAAGCCGCTGGGCACAAACAGACTAGGCCAAAGCCCGGCAAGTAAGCCCTTCACCTGTGATCTGGGGCTCTGATTTAAGCACGTATTTGCGTGATATCCAAGCACATTCTCCGGATATAGAGTGGCTATATGCGAACCAACTAAAGCGCCCAAATCGCCACCCTGTATAAAGAACTTATTATAGCCCAGACGCAGCATCAGATTACGTGTTATAACTGCCATTTCAGCGGCACCCAATCCTTGGCGAGAAGTGCCCTGGGAAGTAAAGTAAATATGTGAGTGACTAAATTAAATCTCTTATAATAAAACTCCAGCTACCTGTGACCAGGCAAAGCCCGGCAAACTGGGCACAATCACATTGAAAATGTATTTGTTATTCGCATCCAAATTGGATTGGTGCAGCAGGTGGATCAGGTCATAGAACTCGCGCACTGATCCCGGCCAGCCGTGCAGCAACAGCACCGGATAATGTATCTTGCCCACCTTGTTGTCATCATAGACCATCAGGTTGAAAAAGTGCATGCGTAGACTAATAAAAAAATATCCATTATCAATAAAGATAAGCGCTTATCACTCAGTCCGCGCACTCACCCTTGGATTTCAGTGGTATAGTGATTGAATTGCCAAAGGAATACCTCTCGAGAACGCCAACGCGGCATGTAATCGTCACGCCAATAGTCAACCAATTCCTTCAAATAATCGCTATTGAAGCCATACTCAAAGGCCACGCCCTCTAGTGGTGGGGTGAGTCGCAACGTGCGATTCAATCTTTTAGTCAAATCCTCAATGGTCTAGTGAGAGATAAACAAAAAATGATTAAAATATATTTAGTTAAATCTAAGAATATATTCCACTTACCCATTCCGGGTACAAAAGTCGATTGCCCACGATTTCCGAGCTGTTGGCCAGATAGGCGGCATAATCTTTAGGCCTTGCCTCATCGCCCCACCATTCCTGTGGATCCAGCGTAGGAGCCGGCAAATCGCCCCACAGCTGATTCAAACGTTTGTAGAGCATGCCGCCACCAATGGCCAGCATCAGCACCAACAAACGCTTTACGGGCGACATGATTTTTCCCAAATAGAACAACTTCTTCAGTCAAATGTTCGCGTTATACTAATTGCGGCTTGTTCGGCCGTTGTCTATTCGGTGAGGCATTTACCTGAGTTTGCAGTTGCGGTGTTGAAGTCTGTTAGAACTGAACGTAAAACTTTGCACTCACGATGATAAGTGCTTTTTTTCTATCGATAACGCTTCGTCGGCATGATATTGACTAATTGTCTAAACTTTAAGCCTGAAGCAATTAAGCTTTAGTTGTGATATTAATTCGGAACAGCAGCATTCTAGGTAGCTTTAAAGCTTTTTGCTGTTTGGAAGCTTTTTTCATGTTAAGTAACTCGATTGGACTAAATTTTGTAAGCAGATGTGTACAAGGTCAAAATGTTTGCCTTTGTATGTCGGCTAATTAAAGCACTCGAACACTTGTTTACTTAAATAAAAATAATAATAAGCAGTAACTGTGTTTTCTGCTTGTTTGTATGTACATGTCTATTTAGTTTGACACAAACTGATTTTTAACGATTATATAGATTAGGTTTGTTCCCAAGCCCTGTATGTATTGAATGTGAGCACTTTTCAGCATTTTGATACTGGTAAATAAACAATCTAATCAATTTTACAGCTTATATACGAGGTAAAAAATGTTTTATTTCATCTGCTTATCATCTCTGCTTAAAATATAACCAACATAAAAATAATATGGAAATCAATCCGGTAAATATTTATCCCAATGCCTTCTTCACATAGACCACATAGTCCTCATAGAGTTGCTGTGGCACCTGGAGCGCTGGGAAGTGTCCACCATCCGGGTAATGTGCGATGTGCACCAGATTTGGGAACTTATTGGCCAATACCGACTCCGGTATATGGAGTATCTCATTGGCAAACCGTGTGCAACCGGAAGGTGCCTTAATAGGTACAGAGTCCACATTCAAGGCCATCTGGGTACTGCACATGGTCTCGGCATATAAGCGCTGCGATGTGGTTATCGAGTTGGTCACATAGTATATCATTATATTATCCAGCAGCTGATCATAGCTGAAGTGTTTCGTCAAACCGCCGTCATCCAAGTTCCTGTAAGTTGGATTGGTCCACGTAGAGAACTTTTCCAATATGTACGCTGCAAGGCCAACGGGATTGTGTGCCAGAGCAGTGCCAATAGTGTCCGGCTTGGTGGCCTGGATATGCGCATAGCCCATTTCCTCCATAATAACGAGGAAATAGTGGCTGATGCCCTTGTAATACTCCTTATACTGGCTGTCGATGTAGCAGCTGGGCAGCAAGGAGGATAGCAGCAATCGCAGGGCAGCGATGGGACTATTGTTCATACACATATTGGAGTGATAGCCAAGCACGTTTTCCGGAAACAGAGCGGCCAGGTTGCTCCCAATAACACTGCCCCAATCGCCGCCTTGAATAAGGAACTTGTCGAAACCCAGACGCAGCATCAGATTGCGCATAACCACAGACACCTGTGCCGCGCCCAGACCAGGCCGTGCTGCAGACTGCGAAATGCAAATACAACCAGTTTAAAAAGATCGAATCATGGTGATCAATAATTTCGAGCTCACCTGAGACCAGCCATAGCCGGGCAAACTGGGCGCTATCACCTCAAAGACATAATCGCTCTTATCACTACCAGTTGTCAGCAGTGGAATGAAATCATAGAATTCGCGCACAGTGCCGGGCCAGCCGTGCATCAGGAGCAGAGGTACAACCTTTTTACCTTCCGCTTTTTTGGGCTTCGCGTGTATAAAGTGGATTTTTAATCTATAAATAGGTTTGGAGATAATCCATATTCAATAGGGAAAGTTCAGATGCCACGGATTGCATAAGCTAGTTGAAATCAACATTAATTGAGTTCCGTCTACCTAGTTGAAATCACAGGCGAATGAATATATATAAATATATATTTATATTTATATATATATATAAATATATATTTATATTTATATATATATATATTATATATTTATATTTATATATATATATATTATATATTTATATATATATATATTATATATTTATATATATATATATTATATATTTATATATATATATATTATATATAAATAATACATTAATTATGCACATATGACTTACGTACCCTTGAATTTCGGTTTGGAAATGCTTTAACTTTTTGAGGAACTGCTCGCGTTCATTCCATTTGGGCAGATAGCTATCGCGCCAATATTTTACCACCCGTTGTAATTCATTGGCATTGAAACCGTACTGGAAGCCAATGCCTTCTAACGGCTCCTGTGCTTTGAGCGGACGTTCCAGCTGTTTGGTCAGATCGGCAATCACCTAAGTGGCACAATAAATACAAGAATTATGCTAATTAAATGCCAAACGAGTTTGCAATAAACGGGTTAAAAGAAAAAAAAAGTATACAAAAAGTAAGAAGTTCATTTTAACTTTGAACTACCTCGGGCGCAACACTTATGTCATATGGAGAAATTTCCTTGTTCGCTTGATATGATCCCTTCAGCTTTGGTCCCCAATATTCATTGTTATCCAAATCCGGCCGTTTACCAGGAGCAGCCAAATCACGGTAGTTCTTATAACCCACCGCCACTAAAAGGGCCAAGCCACCAATCAGTACGCGCACAGATGTCGTCGCTACAGATGGCATAATTTGTCCTTTTTTGATAAATTATGCTGCGTTATAATGACTATCACAAATTTTGCGAGCAGAGTTCAAAGCGCTCCAAGATCAACACGACCGATCGGCTTCAGCTCACACAACAAACTGTTGAGCAGTGCTCACAACTAATAGCACGGTTCCTCGGTGAGAGACAAATTGGTTGATAAAAATCGGCAAAACAAAGTCGACGATAAAGGGAAGGAAAATCAGCACGCCAAAAGCGTATTGCGATACAGAGTTTGTACAGCGTCGCACATAACTTTACGGCAACTACAAAGTTTTTACTGAGCTGAAGCTTAGCTGGTTAGTTTTTATTTATACAATTTTTTGATAATAAAGTTTAATCGGGAATGACCAGCCGTATATTTAAAAAACGAAAACGTGAAAATAATGCTTATTCTATGTTTGTGAGGTGCACTGTGTTTGTTCTCTTTATTCCACACGCAAACATACATACAGGCAAACTAGAGAAGAGCCATAGAGAAGAAAGCTTGCGATCAAATAAACATCGTAAAGCTTTGAATTTATTTATACGAAGAAAGCTTTTATCTGCTTGTTCTAATATTTGTGATTATTTTCGTTTTATGATAATGATCTTGTAATATCAAGGAGAATTCCAATTCGTTTGGACTTTAGTTTAGACCGAGATAAGCAAACATACAAACACATATATGTATGTGCGTATCATCATTTGAGTCGCCCATCCTTAGCAATGAAATTATGTGCTTTGCGAGCATGACACAGCAACGAGGCTGTTGATTAATCATGACCTGGTGGAAATGAAATATATAAACGCATTTTTTGATATCATCATTAAATTCAAAATATTTAACTATTTCCACCGCTCTGCACTGATTAGCAAATAATGCGCTCTCAGCGCGATGACAGGTAACTTCAGAGAGTTGTGTTTAGTGTTGGAAAACGGTTAAAGATTAACTTGTAAGTATGGGCGCGCTATTTAAATTAAATTTAAAAGAATGTGGTAAGTATGATCGATTTTGGTCTGATTTTTATTATTATTATTATTAGGACCACTCAATGAATTACATTGGGGCCAATTTCATAATATACATTGACACAAAAAATAAAATAAAAAACAAGAAAGATCACCGATGAGAGTGAGAGACTGTATTGAAAAGAAGGCTGATCAGATTTAATTGAATTATAATAATCAAATTGAAAACTCTATGAGAGCCACAACATTTTTAACTTTTTCCAAAAGCACTTTCCCTGTTTATTCTATTCTTCATAAACTTTGCTGACAAATGAGGTAAAATCATTGTACAACATAGATGGCAACTCCATGGCAGCAAAGTGACCACCATGCTGGAAGTACATGTTGCGCTTAATATTTGTATATTTGTCGCTCAGTTGCCACATCGAAGCAGCAGGCAGATCAAATTTAAACCGGACACAGCCTATGGGCCCGTGCGTCTGCACGCGATCCAGCTGGAGATTGCGATACGGCTTGGACATATTCTCGGCATAGAAGCGGCCGGATTATCGAGCACAGCCTCCAGGCCAAAGGCCGTGGCAATACCGCCAAAGTCCTGCTTCAGAGTGGGTCCACTGCAGGTCTGGAACTTTTCCAGAATGTAGGCGGCCAGTCCAACAGGATTAGCGTCAAGGGCGGCACCAATCGTATCCGGCTTGGTGGCCTGTAAATGATAATAGCCACTCTCCGATAGCAAACTGAGATACTTGTCCCACATTGGGATGGTGATTGTAGAACATTCGGGACCCCAACACTTTCTCGGGAAAAAGTTCGTATAGATGCCCTTTACTTACATCCGACCAACCGAAGCCGACGAGGGAGGGTGCAATAACATCAAAGGCATAGTCGCTTATGTTTTGATCCTTGGTAAGCATGGGTATAAAATCATAAAATTCACGCACCGAACCCGGCCAGCCATGGAGCAGCAAAAGTGGATACACTTGCTTCTTGGCCGCCAACTCCTCCGAAACGCGCTCGTGTATAAAGTGAATCTTCAGGCTGTCGAAGAGATAATTAAGTAAATCAGTTGAAAAGTCTAAAGATTTAATTGCTCACCCCTGAATCTCGGTGGTGTATTGCTTCAGTGAGTTCAGAAATATACGAGGTAAAAAATGTTTTATTTCATCACTTGTGCCTCTGCTTAAAATATAACCAACATAAAAATCATATGGAAATCAATCCGGTAAAAATTTATCCCAATGCCTTCTTCACATAGGCCACAAAGTCCTCATAGAGTTGCTGTGGCACCTGGAACGCTGGGAAGTGCCCACCATCCGGGTAATGTGCGGTGTACACCAGATTCGGGAACTTATTGGCCAGTACCGAATCGGGTACGTGGTGTATCTCATTGGCAAACCGTGTGCAACCGGTAGGTGGCCTAATAGGCACAGAGTCCATCTTCAAGGCCATCTGGGTGCTGCTCATGGTCTCGGCATATAAGCGCTGCGATGTGGTTATCGAGTTGGTCACATAGTATATCATTACATTATCCAGCAGCTGATCATAGCTGAAGTGTTTCGTCAAACCGCCATCATCCAAGTTCCTGTAAGTTGGATTGGTCCACGTAGAGAACTTTTCCAATATGTACGCTGCAAGGCCAACAGGATTGTGTGCCAGAGCAGTGCCAATAGTGTCCGGCTTGGTGGCCTGGATATGCGCATAGCCCGTTTCCTCCATAATAACGAGGAAATAGTGGCTGATGCCCTTGTAATACTCCTTATACTGGCTGTCAACGTAGCAGCTGGGCAGCAAGTAGGATAGCAGCAATCGCAGGGCAGCGATGGGACTATTGTTGGTACACATATTGGAGTGATAGCCAAGCACGTTTTCCGGAAACAGAGCGGCCAGGTTGCCGCCAATAATACTGCCCCAATCGCCGCCTTGAATAAGGAACTTGTCGAAACCCAGACGCAGCATCAAATTGCGCATAACCACAGACACCTGTGCCGCACCCAGACCAGGCCGTGCTGCAGACTGTGAAATGCAAATACAACCAGTTTAAAAAGATCGAATCATGGTGATCAATAATTTCGAGCTCACCTGAGACCAGCCATAGCCGGGCAAACTGGGCACTATCACCTCAAAGACATAATCGCTCGTATCACTACCAGTTGTCAGCAGTGGAATGAAATCATAGAATTCGCGCACAGTGCCGGGCCAGCCGTGCATCAGGAGCAGAGGTACAACCTTTTTACCTTCCGCTTTTTTGGGCTTCGCGTGTATAAAGTGGATTTTTAATCTATAAATAGGTTTGGAGATAATCCATATTCAATAGGGAAAGTTCAGATGCCACGGATTGCATAAGCTAGTTGAAATCAACATTAATTGAGTTCCGTCTACCTAGTTGAAATCACAGGCGAATGAATATATATAAATATATATTTATATTTATATATATATATATTATATATTTATATATATATATATTATATATTTATATATATATATATTATATATTTATATATATATATATTATATATAAATAATACATTAATTATGCACATATGACTTACGTACCCTTGAATTTCGGTTTGGAAATGCTTTAACTTTTTGAGGAACTGCTCGCGTTCATTCCATTTGGGCAGATAGCTATCGCGCCAATATTTTACCACCCGTTGTAATTCATTGGCATTGAAACCGTACTGGAAGCCAATGCCTTCTAACGGCGCGTGTGCTTTGAGCGGACGTTCCAGCTGTTTGGTCAGATCGGCAATCACCTAAGTGGCACAATAAATACAAGAATTATGCTAATTAAATGCCAATAAACAGGTTAAAAGAAAAAAAAGGATACAAAAAGTAAGAAGCTCATTTGAACTTTGAACTACCTCGGGCGCAACACTTATGTCATATGGAGAAATTTCCTTGTTCGCTTGATATGATCCCTTCAGCTTTGGTCCCCAATATTCATTGTTATCCAAATCCGGCCGTTTACCAGGCGCAGCCAAATCACGGTAGTTCTTATAACCCACCGCCACTAAAAGGGCCAAGCCACCAATCAGTACGCGCACAGATGTCGTCGCTACAGATGGCATAATTTGTCCTTTTTTGATAAATTATGCTGCGTTATAATGACTATCACAAATTTTGCGAGCAGAGTTCAAAGCGCTCCAAGATCAACACGACCGATCGGCTTCAGCTCACACAACAAACTGTTGAGCAGTGCTCACTACTAATAGCCCGGTTCCTCGGTGAGAGACAAATTGGTTGAAAAAAATCGGCAAAACAAAGTCGACGATAAAGGGAAGGAAAATCAGCACGCCAAAAGCGTATTGCGATACAGAGTTTGTACAGCGTCGCACATAACTTTACGGCAACTACAAAGTTTTTACTGAGCTGAAGCTTAGCTGGTTAGTTTTTATTTATACAATTTTTTGATGATAAAGTTTAATCGGGAATGACCAGCCGTATATTTAAAAAACGAAAACGTGAAAATAATGCTTATTCTATGTTTGGGAGGTGCACTGTGTTTGTTCTCTTTATTCCACACGCAAACATACATACAGGCAAACTAGAGAAGAGCCATAGAGAAGAAAGCTTGCGATCAAATAAACATCGTAAAGCTTTGAATTTATTTATACGAAGAAAGCTTTTATCTGCTTGATCTAATATTTGTGATTATTTTCGTTTTATGATAATGATCTTGTAATATCAAGGAGAATTCCAATTCGCTTGGACTTTAGTTTAGACCGAGATAAGCAAACATACAAACACATATATGTATGTGCGTATCATCATTTGAGTCGCCCATCCTTAGCAATGAAATTATGTGCTTTGCGAGCATGACACAGCAACGAGGCTGTTGATTAATCATGACCTGGTGGAAATGAAATATATAAACGCATTTTTTGATATCATCATTAAATTCAAAATATTTAACTATTTCCACCGCTCTGCACTGATTAGCAAATAATGCGCTCTCAGCGCGATGACAGGTAACTTCAGAGAGTTGTGTTTAGTGTTGGAAAACGGTTAAAGATTAACTTGTAAGTATGGGCGCGCTATTTAAATTAAATTTAAATGAATGTGGTAAGTATGATCGATTTAGGTCTGATTTTTATTATTATTATTATTAGGACCACTCAATGAATTACATTGGGGCCAATTTCATAATATACATTGATACAAAAAATAAAATAAAAAACAAGAAAGATCACCGATGAGAGTGAGAGACTGTATTGAAAAGAAGGCTGATCAGATTTAATTGAATTATAATAATCAAATTGAAAACTCTATGAGAGCCACAACATTTTTAACTTTTTCCAAAAGCACTTTCCCTGTTTATTCTATTCTTCATAAACTTTGCTGACAAATGAGGTAAAATCATTGTACAACATAGATGGCAACTCCATGGCAGCAAAGTGACCACCATGCTGGAAGTACATGTTGCGCTTAATATTTGTATATTTGTCGCTCAGTTGCCACATCGAAGCAGCAGGCAGATCAAATTTAAACCGGACACAGCCTATGGGCCCGTGCGTCTGCACGCGATCCAGCTGGAGATTGCGATACGGCTTGGACATATTCTCGGCATAGAAGCGGCCGGATTATCGAGCACAGCCTCCAGGCCAAAGGCCGTGGCAATACCGCCAAAGTCCTGCTTCAGAGTGGGTCCACTGCAGGTCTGGAACTTTTCCAGAATGTAGGCGGCCAGTCCAACAGGATTAGCGTCAAGGGCGGCACCAATCGTATCCGGCTTGGTGGCCTGTAAATGATAATAGCCACTCTCCGATAGCAAACTGAGATACTTGTCCCACATTGGGATGGTGATTGTAGAACATTCGGGACCCCAACACTTTCTCGGGAAAAAGTTCGTATAGATGCCCTTTACTTACATCCGACCAACCGAAGCCGACGAGGGAGGGTGCAATAACATCAAAGGCATAGTCGCTTATGTTTTGATCCTTGGTAAGCATGGGTATAAAATCATAAAATTCACGCACCGAACCCGGCCAGCCATGGAGCAGCAAAAGTGGATACACTTGCTTCTTGGCCGCCAACTCCTCCGAAACGCGCTCGTGTTTAAAGTGAATCTTCAGGCTGTCGAAGAGATAATTAAGTAAATCAGTTGAAAAGTCTAAAGATTTAATTGCTCACCCCTGAATCTCGGGGGTGTATTGCTTCAGTGAGTTCAGAAATATACGAGGTAAAAAATGTTTTATTTCATTACTTGTGCTTAGCTTAAAATATAACAAACATAAAAATCATATGGAAATCAATCCGGTAAAAATTTATCCCAATGCCTTCTTCACATAGGCCACAAAGTCCTCATAGAGTTGCTGTGGCACCTGAAACGCTGGGAAGTGTCCACCATCCGGGTAATGTGCGGTGTGCACCAGATTCGGGAACTTATTGGCCAGTACCGAATCGGGTACGTGGACTATCTCATTGGCAAACCGTGGGCAACCGGCAGGTGCCTTAATAGGCACAGAGTCCATCTTCAAGGCCATCTGAGTGCTGCTCATGGTCTCGGCATATAAGCGCTGCGATGTGGTTATCGAGTTGGTCACATAGTATATCATTACATTATCCAGCAGCTGATCATAGCTGAAGTGTTTCGTCAAACCGCCATCATCCAAGTTCCTGTAAGTTGGATTGGTCCACGTAGAGAACTTTTCCAATATGTACGCTGCAAGGCCAACGGGATTGTGTGCCAGAGCAGTGCCAATAGTGTCCGGCTTGGTGGCCTGGATATGCGCATAGCCCATTTCCTCCATCATAATGAGGAAATGGTGGCTGATGCCCTTGTAATACTCCTTATACTGGCTGTCGATGTAGCAGCTGGGCAGCAAGGAGGATAGCAGCAATCGCAGGGTACCGATGGGACTATTGTTGCCACACATATTGGAGTGATAGCCAAGCACGTTTTCCGGAAACAGAGCGGCCAGGTTGCTCCCAATAAGACTGCCCCAATCGCCGCCTTGAATAAGGAACTTGTCGAAACCCAGACGCAGCATCAGATTGCGCATAACCACAGACACCTGTGCCGCACCCAGACCAGGCCGTGCTGCAGACTGTGAAATGCAAATACAACCAGTTTAAAAAGATCGAATCATGGTGATCAATAATTTCGAGCTCACCTGAGACCAGCCATAGCCGGGCAAACTGGGCGCTATCACCTCAAAGACATAATCGCTCTTATCACTACCAGTTATCAGCAGTGGAATGAAATCATAGAATTCGCGCACAGTCCCGGGCCAGCCATGCATCAGGAGCAGAGGTACAACCTTTTTACCTTCCGCTTTTTTGGGCTTCGCGTGTATAAAGTGGATTTTTAATCTATAAATAGGTTTGGAGATAATCCATATTCAATAGGGAAAGTTCAGATGCCACGGATTGCATAAGCTAGTTGAAATCAACATTAATTGAGTTCCGTCTACCTAGTTGAAATCACAGGCGAATGAATATATATAAATATATATTTATATTTATATATATATATATTATATATTTATATTTATATATATATATATTATATATTTATATATATATTATATATTTATATATATATATATTATATATAAATAATACATTAATTATGCACATATGACTTACGTACCCTTGAATTTCGGTTTGGAAATGCTTTAACTTTTTGAGGAACTGCTCGCGTTCATTCCATTTGGGCAGATAGCTATCGCGCCAATATTTTACCACCCGTTGTAATTCATTGGCATTGAAACCGTACTGGAAGCCAATGCCTTCTAACGGCGCGTGTGCTTTGAGCGGACGTTCCAGCTGTTTGGTCAGATCGGCAATCACCTAAGTGGCACAATAAATACAAGAATTATGCTAATTAAATGCCAATAAACAGGTTAAAAGAAAAAAAAGTATACAAAAAGTAAGAAGCTCATTTGAACTTTGAACTACCTCGGGCGCAACACTTATGTCATATGGAGAAATTTCCTTGTTCGCTTGATATGATCCCTTCAGCTTTGGTCCCCAATATTCATTGTTATCCAAATCCGGCCGTTTACCAGGCGCAGCCAAATCACGGTAGTTCTTATAACCCACCGCCACTAAAAGGGCCAAGCCACCAATCAGTACGCGCACAGATGTCGTCGCTACAGATGGCATAATTTGTCCTTTTTTGATAAATTATGCTGCGTTATAATGACTATCACAAATTTTGCGAGCAGAGTTCAAAGCGCTCCAAGATCAACACGACCGATCGGCTTCAGCTCACACAACAAACTGTTGAGCAGTGCTCACTACTACCCGGTTCCTCGGTGAGAGACAAATTGGTTGAAAAAAATCGGCAAAACAAAGTCGACGATAAAGGGAAGGAAAATCAGCACGCCAAAAGCGTATTGCGATACAGAGTTTGTACAGCGTCGCACATAACTTTACGGCAACTACAAAGTTTTTACTGAGCTGAAGCTTAGCTGGTTAGTTTTTATTTATACAATTTTTTGATGATAAAGTTTAATCGGGAATGACCAGCCGTATATTTAAAAAACGAAAACGTCAAAATAATGCTTATTCTATGTTTGTGAGGTGCACTGTGTTTGTTCTCTTTATTCCACACGCAAACATACATACAGGCAAACTAGAGAAGAGCCATAGAGAAGAAAGCTTGCGATCAAATAAACATCGTAAAGCTTTGAATTTATTTATACGAAGAAAGCTTTTATCTGCTTGATCTAATATTTGTGATTTTCGTTTTATGATAATGATCTTGTAATATCAAGGAGAATTCCAATTCGTTTGGACTTTAGTTTAGACCGAGATAAGCAAACATACAAACACATATATGTATGTGCGTATCATCAATTGAGTCGCCCATCCTTAGCAATGAAATTATGTGCTTTGCGAGCATGACACAGCAACGAGGCTGTTGATTAATCACGACCTGGTGGAAATGAAATATATAAACGAATTTTTTGATATCATTATTAAATTGAAAATATTTAACTATTTCCACCGCTCTGCACTGATTAGCAAATAATGCGCTCTCAGCGCGATGACAGGTAACTTCAGAGAGTTGTGTTTAGTGTTGGAAAACGCTTAAAGATTAACTTGTAAGTATGGGCGCGCTATTTAAATTAAATTTAAAAGAATGTGGTAAGTATGATCGATTTTGGTCTGATTTTTATTATTATTATTATTAGGACCACTCAATGAATTACATTGGGGCCAATTTCATAATATACATTGACACAAAAAATAAAATAAAAAACAAGAAAGATCACCGATGAGAGTGAGAGACTGTATTGAAAAGAAGGCTGATCAGATTTAATTGAATTATAATAATCAAATTGAAAACTCTATGAGAGCCACAACATTTTTAACTTTTTCCAAAAGCACTTTCCCTGTTTATTCTATTCTTCATAAACTTTGCTGACAAATGAGGTAAAATCATTGTACAACATAGATGGCAACTCCATGGCAGCAAAGTGACCACCATGCTGGAAGTACATGTTGCGCTTAATATTTGTATATTTGTCGCTCAGTTGCCACATCGAAGCAGCAGGCAGATCAAATTTAAACCGGACACAGCCCATGGGCACGTGCGTCTGCACGCGATCCAGCTGGAGATTGCGATACGGCTTGGACATATTCTCGGCATAGAAGCGGCCGGCGGTAGTGGCTGCACTGTTTAGATAATAGATCATCAGATTATCGAGCACAGCCTCCAGGCCAAAGGCCGTGGCAATACCGCCAAAGTCCTGCTTCAGAGTGGGTCCACTGCAGGTCTGGAACTTTTCCAGAATGTAGGCGGCCAGTCCAACAGGATTAGCGTCAAGGGCGGCACCAATCGTATCCGGCTTGGTGGCCTGTATATGATAATAGCCACTCTCCGATAGCAAATTGAGATACTTGTCCCACATTGGGATATGGTGATCGTAGAACATTCGGGACCCCAACACTTTCTCGGGAAAATAGTTCGTATAGATGCCCTTGAGGAAGGAGAGGGTTGTATGCAACACACACATGTTGGAGTGATAGCCGAGCACATTCTCCGGATACAGTGTGGCCAAATTGTTGCCAATAATGCTGCCCCAATCGCCGCCCTGTACAAAGAACTGCTTGTGACCCAGTCGCAGCATAAGATTACGCATCACGGTGGCCATTTCGGCGGCATTGAAGCCCACCCGAGTGGCAGCCTTGGGAAAAAAAACACATGACATGACCACAAATCAGTATACGTCAAATATGAGAATTTACTTACATCCGACCAACCGAAGCCGACGAGGGAGGGTGCAATAACATCAAAGGCATAGTCGCTTATGTTTTGATCCTTGGTAAGCATGGGTATAAAATCATAAAATTCACGCACCGAACCCGGCCAGCCATGGAGCAGCAAAAGTGGATACACTTGCTTCTTGGCCGCCAACTCCTCCGAAACGCGCTCGTGTATAAAGTGAATCTTCAGGCTGTCGAAGAGATAATTAAGTAAATCAGTTGAAAAGTCTAAAGATTTAATTGCTCACCCCTGAATCTCGGTGGTGTATTGCTTCAGTGAGTTCAGATACGCCTGACGCTCATCCCATTTGGTTAGATACGTATCGCGCCAGTATTCCACATACTGTTTCAGTGCGTTTGTATTGAAGCCATACTCAAAGGCGATGCCATCTAAGGGTGTGGTTAATTTCAATGTGCGGTTTAGCTGCTGTCGCAAATCCTCAATCTCTGCCTGGGGTACATTTAGTTGAAACTCATTGATTTTCGTATCGGGCACGTAGCTCTTGCCATCGCCAGGTCCCCAGTAGGTATTGTCATTGTATTGGGGCTTGGGCAGTGGACGTGTCAGGTCTGTGAATACGAGATAAGCGTATCCAACGATGCCAGCAAATATGCCCACAATCAGTCCGAATATTACCAGGCACTTCATAATGCCAAAGTGCAGCTAAGCAAAACAGTTCTTTTGACTTTTGATTGTTTATCTGCCTAATGACTAAGGTGTTAATGCTCAATGTCACAACTGCTCTTCGCGCTGGCTGTTAGGTAACTGACGATTGTCGAAGAGAACGAAAAAGAGCTTTCGTAAAGCTGCAAAATATATAGTCAAAAAAAATTAATTGTTTAAATAAAATGATAGCGTACGTTACAGTGGGACATAAATAACATTTGAAATGTGCGTTGATATGCCCAGAATCGAGCTCACTTGACTACTGCGTTTCGACTTGTTCGAATACTTACATTTTAGAATCGGAATTTAAGCCCTTCAACGAATTATTTATTATACAACCAAATGTATGTCTCGGATATTGAAGTAAAAAGTAATAAGGTTTACCTTTAACTTAGTTTGATTATAAATTTTCAATAGCTTAACATATCATCATTGAACTTCTTAGTTAGATTTGATTTTACAATAATTTCATTTATGATTCCATTATAAGGATGCCAAGTTGTCAAACTATACAACATCGATTTTATTACGCCAAAATTATTTAATTTTTGTTGCCACATTTAACCACAGTGCAATAATATGAGATTCACGCTGACTCGTCGGTTATCAATAAACCTTTATTAGATATACAGTCCATTCCAAGAGTCTGCTCTTGAGTCTGCTATAGCTTCATTGGTCAGTATCTTATCTTTGAAATGTATTTATTCTTATTTTGGTACGTAATTCCCACTGCTGCTGATGTGGCACTAAACATTTTTGTTTGAAGGTAATGTGCCACCAAATATTTGTGCGACAACAAACAATTATAACGCGTGGACGTTGATGTATGTAGGGCGTGAGTCCAAGAGGCAGATGCATATGTACTTGCCACTAACTCGATATTATGGACATTTCTTTTGTTTGCTGCATTGAAAAATTCAAAATAATACTTGGCGCATGTCAATGAACTTTCGCTATTTCTGTTAGTAAGATTGGGTGTTAGGGGTTAGGGGTTGGTCTTGGGCTTGGGCCCTTGGGGGTTGTTGCACCTTGCTATTGGGGATAATTTTGTATAAGTTGTATGGCAAACAATTATGTCGTCGACATGCACAGACTGCGCTCTAGGCAACAAAAGTGCCGCAAAGCATGCAAGCGACCCACTCTCCAGAAATAAATGGGTGTGGCTGCTAACAGAAGCAATTGAAACAATGGGAATTGGAATGCAAGTAAAATTAACGCAATTAGGCCGCGACTCGATTTGGCCAAAACTGCCACAATGATGCACTGCAGCACTATATGCGGTAAAGTTGGCGCCAGTGTTGCCGCCCCTTTGCGTGGCGCGCCCCAAATCGAATTCCCTTGCTGCAGCGTGTCAAAAACTGGCACCAGCCCAACAAGATATCAGGATTCCGCTTAAGCAGGGGCAACAACTGGAATCGTTAATTGCCGCATTGATGGGCGCTTCATTTAGCGCAAAGGCTCAGAATTGCCTTTTTGTGGCTAAGAGGGGCATGGAAATTTGGCGGCCAGAAGCACTTTGGTTGGAGCTATTCATTTTATTGAGTGCCACCGTGGCTAGTGTGCCACTTTACATATACCCTGTAGAAAACGGTTTAAGGGGGTATATTGAATTCTCTGACTGTGCATATTAGTTCAGCACAGAAAGTGGAAAAATGGCAGCTAATAGTTTTTAGTTATCTTCTATTAAATGTACATCAATTGAACTACTAACTAAACTATTTACCACTATTCAAATATTGTCCTACCTCTTAAGTATTAAATGCTAAAATGCTTCAAATATAGGCAAATCATTTATATGACTATTTTATTTTATTTTATTTGATTTTTGCATTTACAGGGCATTTCACAGTCGCCCACCTTTTGCCTGTAGTGATTTTGTTAGTATTGTTTTTTACGTTTTGTCTTTGCCTCTACAAAGTTGGGTGTTTTCTGTACACGTAGTTTCCGCAACCGCCTCGTGTAACGGCCGCAATTATCATGAGCTGGCACGCACTTCTCCTCGAGGTGCATTGAACTGTGGGCAATTGATTTTTGACATGCATGTAGCGACATTTTTACGGTGTGTAGCATTGTGAGCCATACTACTACTTAAATAAGCACAACACAATCGATTCTAGGAAAAAATAGAAGACTCGGCCTAAAAGCAGCGCTGTAGATTGTTAATAATAGTCTCTGTATTAACTTGATGCATACTTTTAGGCTAAAAATAAAACAACTCAAAAGTGCGCATTGCTTAGCTTTGGCGCTTTTGTGAGTTAGGGGAATAGATTTAGGTTTTGTGTATTTTGGTTTCTTTAACTCTGGGCTTCTCGTCACTACTCGAACTCTGGACAAATACTACACTCAAAGTTGGAAACGTAATTTCAGCTCAATATTCATGATACATTTATATTCCTAAAATGTCAGAGTCAATAGCTAGTGGCTTCCAATCTTGACTTAAAATCTACCAGCTCAGATTCAGAGTAATTGCTATCAGCTGTGATATATTTGTTATACATTTTTTAAATAATGCACATGCTCGATAAGATTTATTTATTAATTATCCTGATCAGTCCATTCGCCATCTGCATCATCCCAAACCGGAAATCGACTCTTAGAGGGTGGATTCGTTCCAGCGATGCCCACATCTGCATCATCAACCTGCGCCACGCCCTGTTGCAGCTGCAAAACATTTAGTCATTACTGTAAAGTATTTACATGGATTATTATATCTCGGCACTTACCCCGCACAACAGAGCCAGTAACATGGCTATCGTATTTATGTAAATGAATTGCAGTCGCATTTTGCACTCAGTTCGTTAATTCAGTTGGCTCTCGACTGATTCGCTTTGTACAACTGTTTCATGTTTGTTCACATTAATAACGGGAAAAATTACCAATATGTATTTGCTTTTGCATTATATATTATTCATGGTACAGCATTATCAGCTGCTGATAAGCCCCACAGACGAGAATCGTAAATAAATTGAAATGAACACGAAATGATGAAAATGTTTTCACAGAAGCCACAAAATGCTCATAAATCAATGAATGCTACATAAAAAATAAACAAATAAACTTGTCATATGACACGTGTGCGTGTGGTTTGAAGGAATCTTTTATCAGAGAAAAAATATGTCATCATTTTATTACAAATATGGCAGACGAATAAATTTCCTCATGGCCCATAAATAACTGCGATGAACTGAAAAAATAGATGAACAAAATAATTCTACATATATTCCAAATGGAAAGACATTGAACGACATTTAAGTTTGGGGAATTGAACACAAATATTTTTTAATGGAAGCCAAACAAAATACGCAGAAATTCGCCAAGTCAAACAGAAGAAATCACCCGGGGGGAAGTACTCTGCAGATAAGAGCGGAGCAGCTGTCTGATGGGGACTTTTTTTTGCATCATCTATCCTATAAAAACTCGGTTGAGTCTCATTGAGTTATCAGTCAGCCAGCTCTCGATTCACATTCAACATGCAAGTAATAATCATCGCTTTAGTCTGCTGCCTTGTCGGCTCTGCACTGGCTCTGCCTTATCCCGATCAGGAGCAGAATAAGGAGCAGCGTTTCTTGGTGGATGGTGGCTACAACAAGGATAAGAGTGGCAAGGATGTGTGGGTTCAAGCACAGGTGCCCGTTTGGACCAGTGAAAACAAGCGACACGAGGTCGATGTTGTCGGCCGATATGGACAGCATCTTGGTGGACCCTATGGCAATAGCCCACCCTCATGGGGTGCAGGCGGCAACTACAGATTCCGATTTTAAATAACATCTTAAAAATTCAGCAAGTTAAAGTTAAATGAATATTTATTTAAATAAAAATACTGTAGACAACCATTATATTTATATGCTTTTTACTAAATCCGAGTATCTGAACAATTAGCTTAGCTCAAACTAATAGCAAAAAAACCATTCTATGAAATATTGAAGATCCACAGTCAAAGTTTGAGTTGGGGTTGGCACTTTGGCATCCTTGAATAACTTGACGTTCATCTAACCCGGAACATAGACTCAGGTTTATGACTCATAGTCCGTCGAGATGAGCTTGCAGTTTGGCTAATTGAACATGACTATATTTATGTTTTTTGGCTAATTCTTGTTGGTAATAACAAATTAAGCGCACACGTCGACAACGACGACAATGTGTTTGTCTTACTGAAACCTGCCACAATATTCAACAAGATACAACTTTTTTTCTTAATTGGATTTATTGCGTAAACTGTCAAGAGATCTTTCAAAGAAAATTTATCATTCCAAAAGACTAACCCAAAGTTGCTTAGCTAATTGGCAGCCAACGAAAGCGAATCATCTTCGATGGCGAAAATGTGGGCGTTGCCATATCAAATTATTAAAAAATGAATCATTTTTCGGGTCTAGAATGTGTAATTCCCATATGATTTTCACATTATTAATTTGCATAAATTAGTTGCCAATTTTGAGCTGGGGTCTACCGATTACCTGACCTTGGCAAATTATATATTATTTTAAAAAAATTGCCACATCAGTTATATATTCGATATGCATATTCTGTCTATAAGATATTTAAACTCTGGCATAATAATTCTGTACCAATTTGCTCTGAATTCTCGAAGTATTTTTTATAACACTGAGAGAGAAATGGTCCGCAATATTTAAATCAAAAATCCGTAACACATTTATATATAGGACTTCAAGCATTTCGCAATTACATACATGACCATATGAATTGTGGAATGAGATACACCGATTTGAGTGTTGTTAAAGATCAAATTACATTTGTAACAAGGGATTTGTAATGCGGTTAACAGGCTATTAGTGACGTCATAATTAGAATGCAACATAACATCTGTACATAAGATTGATATCGATCGAGCTTGAAGAGGAAGATATTAATCGTTTGCACATTATATCTATATATTTAGAATAGTTATGTATTTACTCATAGCTCCCATAGGAGTCCCACTCTTCGATCCTTATTGACAAGAGATTACGCATCTTATCAACAGCAACATGTGGTACGGGGATCTACTTGTGAACTACAGATAATGTACAAAGGGATTCCCTTAAGGGGAAACTTTTCGTCTGAGCGGCGTTATGGGCTTATGTATATAAAGCTAACAGAGCCAGGTCATCAATCAAGTTGAACAGTAACCGCAGCACCAAACAGTTCAAAATAGTCACAAGATGCAACTTAATGTCAGTTTGCTGCTCCTGCTTGGCCTGACCGCCTGCGTCTGGGCATTTGACGACTTGGTCGCCTATGAGCAAGAGTCACAATTGGTAAGTGCTGTGCCACCCCCATAAAAGTTTGCCCAGTTGCCATAAAGCCATATTTATTGCTTAACATCTTTGCAGCTGGCCGACAGTAGAGATAGGGCGCCCATCGAGGTGGAGCAACAGCATCGTGTGCGTCGACAGCTGAATGTGCAGGGTGGGGGCAGTCCTCGCCAGGGCATTGATTTGAGCGTCAATGGACGTGCACCAGTGTGGCAGAGTCACAATGGTCGCCATTCCGTAGACGCCACAGGACAATATTCACAGCACTTGGGCGGTCCATATGGCAATAGCCGACCCAATTGGGGTGCAGGTGCAGCGTACACATTCCGTTTCTAGGGATACCAAATTCATCTTTAATCTTAACTCTTTATTAAATATGTTTCATTAAAAATTTTCCTTAATATCAGCCATAACATGTTCAGTTGCAGTTAATATCATTCATTTGCATATCTGTCTCTAGGGGTGGCTTGCACTCAAATATTGTGGGATCTGGCTCTGGTGACTGCAAGCAACTTAGAGAATTATTAAATTTTAATTAATTTGTAGACAACACTGAAGCACTTACCCCATGCCAATCCTTAATCGCTGTGGAATGCCCTTGGCTCAAAGCAATTAGCCACAGAACAAAGAACAACAATTTCAATAAGCCAAGCAATTCTAATTATTGTTGCGCTGTTGAAATGTTTCTTACTCGATTTTGCAAAGTGTACCGTTTGAATGCTCGTGCATGGAAATAGTCATTTGTCTATGTAGCTATTCCACCGTTATCAGTCAGCTGTGCTGATAAGCGGAAGCTGGAAGCAGCGATGAGCAACTGCTGTGTGTGTGTGTCAGCTGAGAGGCATCTATGTGGCAAATCCAGTCGTCTCTCCTCTCCTTTTTGTCACGTTGAACTGTTTTAAATTTGTTAAACGTGCCAGCAGCTCAAAACTTGAGAGAAAAAAAGAGCTTGGCACGTTTTGTGTTGAAATCGAATAAGAATGAAAACATGAAACTAACCAGAATGCTTGAAGCGAGAGTGTTTCATAGATACCCTCTAAGTAGATCTAAAGTCATATGAATTGGATGCTTGACTGGAAGATACACTGTTCCCAGGTGTGATTGGACTAAAATACTCAAAGCTTATGAAAATAAACCTAGTAAAAAATGCATTTTCTGAAGTCTCTATCTGATGTGCCCTAAAGTCGCCATCTAATTTTCGGTTTACTTAAATGGTATTCAGAAGCATTCTCTTCAAGAGCGTGGCTATTAATCGATATTTATCGACGGATGCGTATGTGACCGACAGAACTAGTAATCCTCGGAATATATGTATTATAGACAAGCACATCAAACCCTATAGCTATGTGCAAAAAATAATTCGGCTTCGCAAACAAATTTAAATGTTGGTTGCAAACAGCAATGAAGGTCAATCCATAGGGTAACAAAACATTATTATTTGATTATATTTTTTGTTCGTTTTTGAGTCTTATTTGTGTTTGTGTTGTTTCTGTTATCGGTTTTGTGTTCTGCTGCAGTTGGGTTAGTTCTGCAAGTTGTTTTTGTTAATAGCGCCAATTTCTGGCAATTTTCCTTTGTGTGCTCCACAATTTTCTCTTTTTGAGCGGTTCGAGAGTTTCGAGCTTTTCCATGTCATTTTAATGCATATATATGTATATATATATATGTATATGTATGGACGATGTGCGCTCCATTTCTTGGCCATTTGCTAGAGCCATTTTCCAAATCAATGCACAAATTGTCAAGCCAGTCAGCAATAGCTATTGCCATTGCTATAGTTGAAGTCTATTGTTTTGCAAAGTTGAGCGAAAATTGGATTCACAAATTGTTGTTGCTGGAGTCGTCTCTTAAATTGCACATGTGGCAGGCAGCTCATTTGTCAAGTGGCAAATCACTTTAAAGGCCAGACGAATGGAAAGCAACGCAAACAACCAACAACAATGATAAAATCAACTGTGTATTTTGCATGTACGAGCAGTAATTTCAGCTGGTTTGTGTCTTCGCTTTGATCGCGGAGCGTTGATTGCTGATTGCTTGCTTGCTGATCGTGACCGATCGACGGCATTTCCCACGCAAAAGAAAAACTGGCGGATGAAAAAACTTTTAAAGTTGACATCAACAAAAACAACAACAATAACAGCAACTACAACTGATTCACGGCAGATGCCACATCTTTTGGCAATGCTGGACCAAAATTGATGCAGAAGTTTGTAATGCCTCCAAGATGGGTCCACTAATGGGTTTTTAATGAAGCTGACAGGGTTAAGAAATGTGTCACCGACGTGCAAATTGAAACTGAGTAGACTAACTTAAGCGTATTAATTATGGCTGTCGGACCAGCTGCGGGGCAGGTTGAAAGATAACTTGAAAGCGCACCTGAAAGTTTGGCAGGTGGCAACAAACTGTGGCCTTTTTGCATTTGCATTTGACATTTAGTGCAACTCTTGCAAGATGCGCCGCCACCAACCAAAATAGAGAAAAAAAACAACAGCAACAGGCAAACCAGACATGAAAGCAGCTTTTCCACCTCAAAGCCCGCCGTTTACCAAAATTGACAAAAAGAGCGCGGCATTTGCGGCTGCTTACTGCATTTGGCCAAAATGTCTATAGTTCATTTGCTGATATTTTGTTGAGGCCCACGAAAAACACAAAACACGTGACCTATCCACACAGCAAACCAAGACGTCGCTGGAAGCACACCGTGGTGGTAGCTGCGCTAAAAATAGGTGCGTGACTCACGCACGAAAATCGCAATAAAGTGTTTGCAATATACTTAACTCAATTTTTCACTGTATAATTAAATCCATATGGAGATGCTATTAGGTCACTCGGAGAAACTAAATATATAAATTCTACTAAATAATATTCTATTTATTTTTGTGGTGATGTTTACTCGATTTGATCAAATATAATTATCGTCTTCATAAATATTTATTTGCAGTCACGCTCGCATCTCTACAGCGAGCTGATGGGTCAAATGACTTAAATGGCTAATGAATTGCTGTGTGAGCTGCCTACGTAATAAATCTTAAATAAAACTGAGTCATGCAGTTAAATATGCGAAATGCATTCAGAATTGGTCTGCAAAATGAAGGTTGACTTTATTGTTGCGGCATGTTGATGCTGGTTAGTTAGTTGGTAAGTTAACTGTTGCTTTGTTGCTTGTTGTTGTCGCCATGCAAATTGTGCTCACGTTTTGCACATTAAGCAGACTGCGGACCACTGTCGATGATTGAGTTCTCCGCACCTGGTGGCAATTGCCCGCATATCTATACATGAATGCATCTATGTAGTGTGTTGTACATAGATATCGGTCTCCTAATTGGCAAACAGTCGAAACTCTGACCCAACGCAGCTCAATTAGCCAAATAATGGCAGACGGGGCAGACAACATGAAAACATTTTGATGGCCAGCTTTGATCTTAACAGCAAAAATATTTACCGTAACGCATTACGCCGCACAGATTAAAAGGCAAGAAGGCAGCAACAAAACTGATGCAGTTTGCTGCTGTTACACTTAAAGAAATTCATTTCGAAATCCATGATTACTTATGGTTTTATGCATCTTTGTTATTTTATTTGATGATTTAATATCAAGGTGACATATAATACTAGAACACAGAATACTGGGAATCAATCGAGGGGAAGTACTCTGCAGATAAGAATAGCCAGAGCTCGGTGATTTCCTTTTATTTTGCATCATCTTTTGATGTATATTTTAGTTATTTTATTTTATTATTTAACCTTAAGCCGACATATTAACAATAAAAAATCAAATACGGGTGAACTACGGGGATGTACTCTGCAGATAAGAGCAGCCAGAGCACGGTGATTTTTTTATTTTGAATCATCTTTTGATGCGTTGTGCCTCTTATCTCTAGTGTCCCGCTATAAAAGCACGGTTGAGTCTCATTGAGTTATCAGTCAGTCAGCTCTAGATTCACATTCAACATGCAAGTAATAATCATCGCCTTAGTCTGCTGCCTTGTCGGCTCTGCACTGGCTCTGCCTTATCCCGATCAGGAGCAGAATAAGGAGCAGCGTTTCTTGGTGGATGGTGGCTACAACAAGGATAAGAGTGGCAAGGATGTGTGGGTTCAAGCACAGGTGCCCGTTTGGACCAGTGAAAACAAGCGACACGAGGTCGATGTTGTCGGCCGATATGGACAGCATCTTGGTGGACCCTATGGCAATAGCCCACCCTCATGGGGTGCAGGCGGCAACTACAGATTCCGATTTTAAATAACCTCAGCTTAATAATTCAGCAACAGTACTTCATTTGCATACCAACAATATTATGAATTTTACAACATATTTTAAATAAAATATATATACACAATTTAATGTATGAATTTGCCATCAGCCCTTCTGGCCTTGAGCCAAATCTCAGCTAAACTGAAAGAAATACTAGCTACTCGAACCTAAGTAAGACTTTTGGAACTTCTTACTTATTAATAGAAATGTACAGTTCCTTTCCAGAAAAATCTATTTCGTATTTTACTTCGCTCATAAAAATGTAATTTCTGTTGGCCAGGTTTTTCTTCCGTGTACTGCTTGTTGCAGTTGCAGTTTGCTATCAGTATCAATAGTAATTTCAAGTTTCACTCGCCACAAAACTTGACAAGCGGCCAGCTGGACATAGAGATAGATATATATATGTATTTAGAGAGAGCTAGAGAGAAAGAGAGAGTGGGTTGGGGGAAAGGATGTAGTCGGCTTTGAAACTGGGACTCTGCAGAGTCGACTGGGCGCACATGATGGTGTCGTAGGTCAGGCAGCAGCTACAAAACGGCAGCGGCAGCAACAAAATGTGTCTACGATTGCGGCAGTTTTCCAACTGCAATTTGTGGCCTAGGACTTGGCATGTCGATGCAGTTGGATCAGACCCAGAGCCACGGCCGTAACAGCAACAGCAGCAACAACAACAACAACAACAATGACGATTTGTAGCCAATTATTTCAAATATTGTATTGAAATTGTATGGCAGTGTGTGGCTATCTGTGGATAGGGATCTGTACAAGCCGCACGTAGCCAGCTTGAGTGTGTCAAAGTGGCCACTCGAAGTCATCGTCAATTGCTGCCACTGCTGCTGCCACTGCTGCGACCAGTGATGCTGCTGGCCATGGTCATCACTTGACACTGCCCCATCTCACAGCAGAGGTTAGAATCTAAGCAGCAACCACTTCCCACAGCTGATGCGAATTTGTCATATGCATATACATATACACGTTGATTAATCACCTGCTTTAGCTACAGTCACCAGCCAATGGGCAACAGACAACTCCCAATCACAATGTTCACTTGCTGTTGCTGTTGTCGTTGCTGTTGTGATTGTCATCCATCCAACGGGTCACGTCAACTTTCGACTTCATCAGCAACTTGAACCGCACGCGCTCGTTGACCTTTGCTGACGGGCAGGTGCAGCAAGTGGCATTCATTTGTTTATTTTTAACAACAATTGCATCACACCATAAACGTGGAAATGTTAAAAATTGCTTAAGTTGAAAGTATGTTTATACAATATACATGCAGATGGGCATTTAAGAGATTATATTTCGTGTCTATTTGGCCAATTAAAGAACTTACAAGTTGAATCATCTTTTAAGCTCAAATTGCTGAAGTTATGCTTAATATGTTATAGACTTTCTTAATATTAAATTGGAATGTAGTTTTTCTGAGGCGCACTTAAACATTTTTAGTAGTTGCAAAAATCCTGGGAATTGACAGAGCCTTAACCAATTGCTGTTGACAATCAAAGCAATTGCATGTCTAATTCTTGTTGAACGTGTTTGTGATTTCAAATGCAAAGGCACGATTAACGAGAAAATAAAAAATAAAAAATAACCACAACAACTATGACAAGAAACGGTGATCAATAACCGGGCAAGAATGCGGCGTCAAATGTGTTTGGCAAAAGTTATTAATACCTTATTAGAAGGGTCGTCGATGTGGTCGATGACAGCGCCAAAGCCAAGGAAGGGCATCAAAGTACAAGCTGTGTGCGCGGAGTGTGGAATATCAATGAGTTCTTTGTGCATTGAGTATTGTTGTGTAAGTGTTTGTGGCCACACGGTTGATGGGAGTGTTTTGGCTTAACACAGACGACAATTGCATTTCCGCTTAATTGTTGGCCCACAGCGACAATGCAACGGACTTCTTCTAAGCAGCTTTTGGGCTGGAGTTTGTAGAGTCACAGGAAACGCAATCATAAATCGCGCTGATGGTCATTGTTGCGGCTATATAGTTGCAACATTTATGCTGTGTGGCAATTAGCCTGGTCAGTGGCCATCTCGGCCCAAACCAGGAAATGTTTTTGGCCCAAACACTTGTCAGATTGCATGTTCAATTCTAATATTATAATTTTTTTTTCTTTTCTTTTTTTTTGCCTGCTTGTTGCTGCTGCTGCTGCTGCGGTAAAGGCTATTTGCGTGCCTGGGCATTGTGTCCAGTGTGTCCCAAGCTATCTATCGACATGACCGTTTTGCTACGTCTGGTGCTTGGTGCCCGGTGTCTGTATTACAACATCATTAGAATTTGATTTGAATTTCCTTGGAAGACGCGGCGTCGCATCATGGCTAACATGGCATTAAAGCCCATTTAGCTGTCGTGTGGCAATTATTGATCAACTAGGTGCCACAATCGACCGGCGAATGGGTCCCAGCTGGTGGTGGTGGTGGTGGTGCTGCTGCTGCTGCTGGTGGTCAAGATATTTGCATACAAACAAAAAGCTGCCCAGCATGGAACGCCTTTAGTTGTTTCAAGCCGTTGCCACTGCTCACTTTTATGCTTAATGCTGCCTGCAACTGCAATACACTATGAGAAATTGAAATCTCTTGTGTTGATGAAATGTTTTTTAACTTATCCAGAATATAACTAACTAACTTTTAGGATTTTACTCTTTCAATTCAAATTCTCTGAGAATATAATAAAAACTGTCTAGTCATTCATATTCATTCATAAAACATTTATTTTTTTATTTGTTATTTCTGATTTTAATTTCAGACAACTTTAAATGTACGATTGATCTAGGGTCAAAACTATGATTAAAAAGCCCTCACTTTTTAAAATCAGTTGAGTTTTGACGAAGTTATGGCATTTTGAAGTTTCGACCTATGCCCATATGCCCATATTCAGATTTTCAGGCTAGAATTTTTACTTATGCTCCGACCTCAAATTTCGTTTTCAACTTTAAATGTACGATTGATTTAGGGTCAAAACTATGATCAAAAAGCCCTCGCTTTTTAAAATCAGTTGAGTTTTGACGAAGTTATGGCATTTTGAAGTTTCGACCTATGCCCATATGCCCATATTCAGATTTTCAGGCTAGAATTTTTACTTATGCTCCGACCTCAAATTTCGTTTTCAACTTTAAATGTACGATTGATTTAGGGTCAAAACTATGATCAAAAAGCCCTCGCTTTTTAAAATCAGTTGAGTTTTGACGAAGTTATGGCATTTTGAAGTTTCGACCTATGCCCATATGCCCATATTCAGATTTTCAGGCTAGAATTTTTACTTATGCTCCGACCTCAAATTTCGTTTTCAACTTTAAATGTACGATTGATTTAGGGTCAAAACTATGATAAAAAAGCCCTCGCTTTTTAAAATCAGTTGAGTTTTGACGAAGTTATGGCATTTTGAAGTTTCGACCTATGCCCATATGCCCATATTCAGATTTTCAGGCTATAATTTTTACTTGTCTTCCGACCTCAAATTTCGTTTTCAACTTTAAATGTACGATTGATTTAGGGGTAAAACTATGATCAAAAAGCCCTCGCTTTTTAAAATCAGTTGAGTTTTGACGAAGTTATGGCATTTTGAAGTTTCGACCTATGCCCATATGCCCATATTCAGATTTTCAGGCTAGAATTTTTACTTGTCTTCCGACCTCAAATTTCGTTTTCAACTTTAAATGTACGATTGATCTACGGTCAAAACTATGATTAAAAAGCCCTCGCTTTTTAAAATCAGTTGAGTTTTGACGAAGTTATGGCATTTTGAAGTTTCGACCTATGCCCATATGCCCATGTTCAGATTTTCAGGCTATAATTTTTACTTGTCTTCCGACCTCAAATTTCGTTTTCAACTTTAAATGTACGATTGATTTAGGGGTAAAACTATGATCAAAAAGCCCTCGCTTTTTAAAATCAGTTGAGTTTTGACGAAGTTATGGCATTTTGAAGTTTCGACCTATGCCCATATGCCCATATTCAGATTTTCAGGCTATAATTTTTACTTGTCTTCCGACCTCAAATTTCGTTTTCAACTTTAAATGTACGATTGATTTAGGGGTAAAACTATGATCAAAAAGCCCTCGCTTTTTAAAATCAGTTGAGTTTTGACGAAGTTATGGCATTTTGAAGTTTCGACCTATGCCCATATGCCCATATTCAGATTTTCAGGCTAGAATTTTTACTTGTCTTCCGACCTCAAATTTCGTTTTCAACTTTAAATGTACGATTGATTTAGGGGTAAAACTATGATCAAAAAGCCCTCGCTTTTTAAAATCAGTTGAGTTTTGACGAAGTTATGGCATTTTGAAGTTTCGACCTATGCCCATATGCCCATATTCAGATTTTCAGGCTATAATTTTTACTTATGCTCCGACCTCAAATTTCGTTTTCAACTTTAAATGTACGATTGATTTAGGGTCAAAACTATGATCAAAAAGCCCTCGCTTTTTAAAATCAGTTGAGTTTTGACGAAGTTATGGCATTTTGAAGTTTCGACCTATGCCCATATGCCCATATTCAGATTTTCAGGCTAGAATTTTTACTTATGCTCCGACCTCAAATTTCGTTTTCAACTTTAAATGTACGATTGATTTAGGGTCAAAACTATGATCAAAAAGCCCTCGCTTTTTAAAATCAGTTGAGTTTTGACGAAGTTATGGCATTTTGAAGTTTCGACCTATGCCCATATGCCCATATTCAGATTTTCAGGCTATAATTTTTACTTGTCTTCCGACCTCAAATTTCGTTTTCAACTTTAAATGTACGATTGATTTAGGGTCAAAACTATGATCAAAAAGCCCTCACTTTTTAAAATCAGTTGAGTTTTGACGAAGTTATGGCATTTTGAAGTTTCGACCTATGCCCATATGCCCATATTCAGATTTTCAGGCTAGAATTTTTACTTATGCTCCGACCTCAAATTTCGTTTTCAACTTTAAATGTACGATTGATTTAGGGTCAAAACTATGATCAAAAAGCCCTCACTTTTTAAAATCAGTTGAGTTTTGACGAAGTTATGGCATTTTGAAGTTTCGACCCATGCCCATATGCCCATATTCAGATTTTCAGGCTAGAATTTTTACTTATGCTCCGACCTCAAATTTCGTTTTCAACTTTAAATGTACGATTGATTTAGGGTCAAAACTATGATCAAAAAGCCCTCGCTTTTTAAAATCAGTTGAGTTTTGACGAAGTTATGGCATTTTGAAATTTCGACCTATGCCCATATGCCCATTTACCGATTTTCAGGCTAGAATTTTTACTTATGCTCCGACCTCAAATCTCGTTTTCAACTTTAAATGTACGATTGATTTAGGGTCAAAACTATGATCAAAAAGCCCTCGCTTTTTAAAATCAGTTGAGTTTTGACGAAGTTATGGCATTTTGAAGTTTCGACCTATGCCCATATGCCCATATTCAGATTTTCAGGCTATAATTTTTACTTGTCTTCCGACCTCAAATTTCGTTTTCAACTTTAAATGTACGATTGATTTAGGGTCAAAACTATGATCAAAAAGCCCTCACTTTTTAAAATCAGTTGAGTTTTGACGAAGTTATGGCATTTTGAAGTTTCGACCTATGCCCATATGCCCATATTCAGATTTTCAGGCTATAATTTTTACTTATGCTCCGACCTCAAATCTCGTTTTCAACTTTAAATGTACGATTGATTTAGGGTCAAAACTATGATTAAAAAGACCTCACTTTTTAAAATCAGTTGAGTTTTGACGAAGTTATGGCATTTTGAAGTTTCGACCTATGCCCATATATCGATGTATCGATTTTCGGGCTATAACCATGTTAACCCATTGGCCTGCTCACTAGGGTCGAATACAACCCGTAGACGCTTAAAGCGCCTCCACACCAGCGACCTCTGAACTGTTGGGCGTTAATATTTTTCGTTAATGTGCAATAAATGTTATATTTAATCTTACATTTGATGTTACGTAATATTGTAAAATGTTAAAACCAATTATTTGTTTATGTTATTAATTTAAATTCCCCGTTATTATGTATTCAATCTTCAAAACAATATTTTATAACCTTTCAGTAGGTTGATCAATATTAAATTAAATTGCCAAAGAAAAAAAAAAACACAATTTAAGATAATATTTTTTGAACAGTGTAGCGTTAAGCTTAAGTTCTGTGTGCGTCTGCTTTAGTTGGCCATTACCAGCATTGTCGTCGTCATCGTCGTCGTTTTCTGGACAGCACTTGTTGACTGACGCGTCGCTGACGTTTAGCTGCTACTATGCAGTGCCGTTACCCGCCAGCAACTATTCATGCCGCTGCCCCTGTCCCTATCCCATCGCCTGCTCCCTAACGAGTGCCCCTTAGCACGCTTCATTTTGTCAGGCTTTCGCTGCAAGCGTTTAAATATTTATGGCCTGTGTACTTAAGTTAATCACAGCGAAATGAGGAGTACCAACTACTAACTGGCGACTACCGTTTGGCAGCATTCAAATCATTTCTGGCTTAACACTTTTATTATCTCTTCTCTCCTTCTCCTTCTCCTTCTCCTTTATTTATTTTTTTTTTTTTAGAGTTAAGTGTCATTTAGTGTTTGTTGTGTATTATTGAGTCATTAAAATTTCATTGTGCTAGCGAATATTTTAATTATTTAATGGGTCGCAAAGTTGACATTAGTATTTTGGTTAGGTAAATGCAAATTCAACAAATTATCTAAAATGGTGACCCAAAATGTACGACAGACACTTGCGACAAAACCGACAAAGAACAAAATAAAACAACAACAACAACAAATAACAGTGACAACAACAAGGAACAACGGCGACAACAAACAAATAGCGATAACAATAACAATGCCAATGTTAAGGACCCATAAATATGGCTTTAAAATCGCATGTTGCGGTTGTTATTGCTGTGGTGCTTATCAGGCTTACCCAGTGTGGGTACCTGCACATGGCTATTGGCTTTGTTTGAGTTGCACCATTTCAAATGTTGAAACTTTTGAATTTGTTAAATATTTAGAGCTTGAGGCGAACAATCAATATTTATCCTTAAGATAGACACTGCATAACTATAATCTCTTAGAGTATATTTTTTTATTTTGTCTTCAAATTAAATATTGGACGTTTCGAAGATAACCATTCTTTCATTTACCTTTCTTTCTTTTTGCTGACAAACTTTTTTAAGTGTATCCAGTCTGCTGTTATTCAGAATTATTTTCAACTATTTCAGATGTTGTTGTCGGCATTTGTTTGTTTACTCGGCGTGTGGCTTCGCTGTTGCATTTCATTAATTTACGATTATTGACAAAAACAAAAAAGCTAAAAAAAAAGGCAACAACTTGGCCAGTGGCTTGGCCATTTTTGGGCAGCGCCGTTTGCAGATTAGGAGCCAATTTGGTGTGAAGTGCTTTTGGCCGCAGACTGGAGAACATTGGTTGCAGTCCGATAACGGCAGCTGGCAGTGCATCAATCAATCGGTGGGTGCCGGGGCAAAGATGTCGAGCCAAAGACGAGGACAAAACTGACCTTGCAATAAGGAAGTGGCATTCGTCACTGTCCAGAACAGCAGCAGCAGCAGCAACAGCAGCACCAGCAGCAACAGCAGCACCAGCAGCAACAGCAGCAGCAGCAGCAACAGCAGCAGCAGCAGCAGCAGCAACAGCAGCAGCAGCAGCAGCAGCAGCAGCAGCAGCAGCAGCATCCGCATTAGAGTAAAGAATTTTCGTGTGAATTCAGCTTATTTATGTATGGCAATTAGTCTAGACAGCCGGCGAGGGGGCCGCGCGAAACTAATGAGCGTTAGACACGGGGTAAGGGGGGAGGCAGGTGGACATGTTCAAGCATTTTTTTGAAATTTATTTATTTTTAATATGGTTCTGCGACGTCCCCTTTAGACAGCCACTTGCAATCTTACAACTCAATAAATTGGCAGCGCTTCTATCTGCGAGCAGCAATCAATGTAGTTTGGACCTCCCTCCAACCTCCAACCACCCTCCATCCACCATACTCCTTTTACCCCTGCCACTGTCATCTGTTTTATTTTTTTTTTATTTTTTTTTTTGATGGTAGTGTGTGCGCAATTATTGTTCTAACGGCAGTCGGCAATTTAGTCCCGCCTTTTTGGGTGGGCAGTGCGATGACCGCAGCCGATGTTGCAGCCGTTTGCTGATGTTGCTGTTGCAACTTGTGGCCGGCATTGTCTGCACTTTTGAGTGTGTCTGCGTGCGCCCCCCGGCTGCAGCCCGAGTGCTGGCCACGATTTTGGTTTCGCTGCTGCTGTTGCTGCGTCTGGCGACGGCGTCCACACAAAATCATCAACATAAATTCTCCTTTTAGTGCGTCGCTGTGTGCCTCTTGCCACATATACATATATATATAGCAATAGATATATATATGCCCCACAGCAGGCTGGATTCTATGCGCGGCGTTCTCGCAGCTTTTTGGGTGTTGAAACTCATAAAACCAAGCGCCGTTTTTGGCCATAAAATTGACAGCTTATGGGCTAGGAAATTGAAAAACGGCCATGTTTTCTATACAAGCTTATCCATTGCAAGATCATCGTCGATAAACTGGAAATCGTAATGATCGATTAAATCAACTGATTGGGTAATGAGACTAACCTCGCAGAAGAAAACTAGTTACGTTAATAAAGAAATGGGGCTAACTAACTGTATATAAGCTGAGCACAATGAAAATGATTTACGTTGAAAAGTAACTCGATGCATGCGTGGGTAGCTGCTGCATTTTCTTCAAGAAGGGTTATAAAAAATAACAAACTGTTTAAATCTTGTCTAAAATTTATTATAGGCTGTAAACCACCTTATAGGTGACATTTATTGCTACTCATAAATAGCCATATTATAAGCTTCACCAAACTGAGCCTTATTAATACAATAAGGTTCAAAGTCTTTAAAATTGGTCCGAACTATTAGGCTTATGATAAATTTGCCAAGATTTAAGTAACGAGTCCATTGTCTAATTGGACTTTCACTTGATAAATCAATCAATAGTTGAATGATCTTAATTAAACTGATTAAATTATTGGCTAAGCATGTTTGATTAATGCCAGGTTTTAATAGTTAGAAAATTTTGAAATGGTAATTTCTAATCATATTTTGATTGCTTCAAATATATAGCATATACAAATATTTGGCAAATTTCAATATTGCCAAAGAAATTAGTTTTCTTAAGAGTTCTATTACAAAGCTTCTTTATTCGAGAGAACAATTGTTATTGTTGTTGTTCAGCAATTTGAAATGCAAACTTCAAATTATGCAGCTAAAGTGGCTCACAAAGAAACCACAAAAATGTTGTGCGCCAGCCTTATGAATAATGAATAATTGGTTAGAGTGTTGGCCACTTCTTTCGACTCTGTCTGGCTTTTGGCTAATTTGTTGGGTGCTCAACAGCATAATTTTAATGAATTTATTTTTGAAAATTATATTAGTATGCAAACAGCAACAATGTGCATAGCAACAACAACAAAAATGGGAACAACAACGAGTTGGATGGCATTCAAAGCGGCGTTAAATGTTCTGTAGTTCTCAAAAGTACCGTTTGTTGTGCGTTATGGTTTGTTGACTGCCGGCGACAACTTCCGACGCACTAACCAAAAAAAAAGGCCAACAGCCAAAAACAACAACAACAACAACAACAACAACAATCAACAACTGGACGAGTCGTTGCGGGTGGCTTCAATCGTTGCGCTCCCACTGTTAAATTGTGTTGAGTGGCAGGGAGGGGGTGGGGGGGATGTTGACTGATTTGTAAATTGGCTGAAACTGCTTGCTGCTGCTGCTGTTCTTTTGTCTGTGTGCTGTTGTCTGTGCGCATTTCATTTAGCTGTTAATTCAATTTCCTCCTCGCTTTGGCCCACTCAACGAACTGTAAGACGTGGCGGGTGGGCCGTGTTAATAATATATCACCCCAAAAACACACCTGCTAATGACCCAAATTGGCGACTGCAGTGAAAAGTCATCAAGCGGCCAAATGAGTCACTAACAACTGAATAAAAATAAGTAGATGTGAACAAAAGCAAAAAATACAAATAAAACACCTGCTGTTTGCATAATTCCCAAAACTTTGTCTTCAACAAGCCGCTTACTCCTTCCCGCCCCTTACTCCCTGCCCTCCCATACCCTTCTGACACTCGACAACCAACAGGCAATTGAGTGCCCCCCTTTTGTCTTGTTATTCACATTTTCATTAATTGGAATTTCTTTGGTTTTCGACTCCTGCGGGGGGAACTGTGCCACAGCTAGGCCAACAACAACAACAGGCAACAACAGCAACAACAACAAGAGCAACAACCGCAAGTAGCCTCTGAACACCGGTAGCCCCTCAGTTTTTTTTTTGTTTTTTGTGGGTTGGGTTTTTGTCTTTTGTCGCGCCTGAATGCGGCTCGATAAAACAGACAATGGACAAATGTATTAATAAAGTTATGAAATTTTGCAATTGTGCGCAGCAAATTGGGTTTTAGCTGAGAGGGCGAAGTGTGGAGGGAGGGTGGAAATAAAAGAGAGTAACAATAGCTTAACAATAGTATTATAAATTAAATGTGTTAAGCGAAATTTGAAATGACTTTAAAAACCACTAATCACAGAGTATTTTTGATTTATTTACGGCAAATAATTTGGGCTTTAGGTTGAGTTATATACTGATATAAACTAATAAATATTTCCAACTACTTGCCATATTTCTACTTTATGGCATACATAACATACAACCACAAAAAAAGCAATAATATTTGTGTATTTCGTATAAAAATAGCTAATGGCAATCTTTGGAATTCAATTAAGTTATGACACTTGACAAATTTCACATTTAAGTGCTCTAATTAACGCTTCATTTGAAGAGAGAGAAAAATTATCCCATTGCGGTTGATTGCATTGCATCATTTCATTTATTTGTACAAGTAAAAGTAAAAATTGAACTCAATTTGTGGCCGCACTTGACGCTGTTTACTTATTTCTTTGCTTATTTATCAAATGTGCCATGGCAACCACCCACAAGACTGACCCACTCCTCCCCCATGCGGCAAGCCAATCGCCCAACTGTCCCTTGCAAGCGTCGGGGAGCGACTGTTAACAGCTGTTTGCTGCGTATAACAGACGTATAACAGCCGCGTCAGCCATAGAGCACAAAAAGTAAACAAGAAACGCAAACCGGCTGTTGTTGTTGTTGCTGCTGCTATTGCTGCTGTTGCTGCTGCTGCTGCTGGTGTTGCAGTTTTTCACTTCCGTTTAAGAGCTTGAGAGAGCATGTTGTGTAAAGAGAGCATGCGAGTGCTGCGTTGCTGCAGATGTCTACTACTATTATGCGCAGATCTACTACTGTTTTAACAGCTGCTGCTGCTGCTACTACACATTTTGCCCTAGCGGAAGCACCAGCACCCAAATAGACCGAGAGAGAGTGTGTGAGAGAGAGAGAGAGAGAGAAAGAGAGAGAGATGGCTACGCTAGCGAGTGGCAACGACTCGGTCGACTTTGGCTTCGGGCCGACAATGCGAAAAGACAAAAAGCAAAAGCAACAAGAGCAACAACAACAACAACAACAACAACAAAACCAGTTAACTGCTTTGGCTCTTGGCGTTGGCGTTGTTGGCAGCATTTCAGTTCGAAGTCTTGGCCAAAACGCGCTTGGTTTCAGTTGAGCTTTGCCAGCCAAAACGACAACAACGACGACGACGCTGCGTTGGGTGCAACTCGATATTAGCTCATTCGACGAGTTCGCGTCGCGTTTACCAAAAAAACACACACAACACAAAAAATAAACAAACAAACAAACAACAATTACAACAAAATTCCAAGACAAAAACAACAACACAAACTTAAATAGCAAACGGTAAATTTAGTTGCAAACAAATATACTAAAATAAAAAAAATTAAAAAGAAAAACGAACTTGCTAATTAGGCAAAGTAAGAGTTTCAGCCAGAAAACCAGTTTGAGCAATTAAAAAAAAATAAATAAAAGGCAGAATATTTGTTGCACATACATATATGCAGAAATGCATGTACTTTAGGCGCATATAAATTGCATTAAACTTAAACAAAAGGGCAGCTCGTGCTTGACAAAAACAAAACTGCAACTGTGTGTGTGTGTGTGTTTGTGTTGATTGTGTATGAAGAGTGTGTATAGAGAGTGTGTAGAGTGTGTGTAGAGTGTGTGTGTGTGTGTGTGTTTTGCGCTGGCTGCCTTCTAAACAGCCTTGAAAGCTGCCTCGCAGCCAGCAGCAGCAGCAGCCCCTGTCAACCGAGTAGCAACAACAAAGCGTTCCACAAGTCACAACAAAAGCAACAGCAGCCAAAGCTAAAGATGCTAGGAAGAAGACGCGCAGCTGACTTTATGACGTCGCCAGTTTGGCGTGTTAACCTGGCCAAGAGCAGAGAGGCAAGCAGCAACCAGCAACAGCTACCTGGCTAGACGTGAAACCTGGTGTATTTGTGTGTGTTGTATCTATCTGTTGCTGTTGTTGTTGCCTGCTTGCAACTGCAGCCTAAGCACATACACACACACTCTCAGACTAGCTGCTTGTGTTTAGTAAATACACAAAAAAGGGGGAACAAAATATACAAACAAAAAAAAAACTATTTATATGAAAAAAATGCATGCGAAATTCGCTTTTGTTTTTGATGAGTTTTTTCAAACCTTACAAAAAAAATATAAAAAAAATGCTGCAACAGTTGCCGCAGAACGTTAACAAATAAAAGAGAGAAAATAGCTAAAAGGCGCGCAAAATTTCTACAAGCGCATATGTGTGCAGATATATATACATATATATATATTTATATATATATTTATATGTGGAAAAACCGGTTGCAGTTAAGGATTTTTTTTTGTTTGTTTGTTGCTGCGCTTGGCTGTGGCGAAAATAAATAAATGCGATTAACTTGAGACAGTTTTAGTAGCAGCCACTGGCCGGCAGCCTTTTATCGTTTTTTCTTTTATATACTTTTTTTTTTGGTTATATTCTGGGTGTTTGCATATTTGCAACATAAATCTAAAGCGCATACAGTACAGTATATATATATATGTATATATTCGCACTGATAATTTGCTCAACTTTTGTGTCGTCTCCAATTTATTTGTTTGCCTTGTGCTCTTGCTCTTTATTTGCCTATTATTCATTTGCCATTTTGCATTTCTTTTCATTTTTCATATATATTTGTATATACTTTGCAGCACAAAAAAAAAAAAAAAAAAAAAAATCTGCAGGTCAAAAGAAAATAAAATTCGCTAAGAGAATTCCATAATTTGCTTTTCTCGCTGCTCATCTTTCTCTACTTTTTATTGTGCTTGTGTTTCTCTATCTGTGTCTCGTGTATTTTGTGCATAACGAAACGAAACAAAACAAAACAAAAAAGTTGTTGAATGTAGTAAGAAAAGAAAAATGATTTTGATTTAAATTTATTGTGTAATTTGATTTGTGGCTTTGTTTCTAACAACGTTTTGCATTATTGATTGTAATTTATGGCCGAAAAGTCAGTCGCAGCGCGCCACATTTGAAAGCCGCAACAACCGCTGAAATCGCGCCCCTCCATAAAATCAACAACGAAATCCAAATTCAATGTCCAATAGCAAAATCGATTCAAACATCGAGACATAAGAAAGTCTGCTTAACCAATTGCATTTTCATTAATCACAGGTGAGTTGATAATTTGCGACAATTTCCATTTTAACCAAATATTTAAGTGGGTGAGTGAAAAGGGGGTTTATTGAATTGGTGGGTGTCTGTGCCAATTTGCACTAATTGCTTGACTCTAATTGCATTTGGACCAACTGCAATTCAAGTGTTGTGCTGTGCCAAATTGCTTATATCCTTCAAGGATGGCAGTTTTTAGGGATATACCACGTCCACTTTTTACATACACAGAAATTAGTTATTTGTTTTAAATCTGTAAATGCTGTGAAAATGCATAAATAGATATACTTTTGTGGCGCACATGTACTTTAAATATTATTTATTAATTAATTGCCACAACATTTTACATACATTCAAATTAATTATTTGTTGTTGATCTATCAGCGAAGCTACTAAAAATAGTCAAAAATAAAAAGAGAAATTTTATTAATATAAATATATTTTGTGTTATTTTTTAGCTCAGAATGAAAAATGACTGAATAATAGAACTTATGCTAAATAATTCGTTGTAAATAAATATATATTTTATAAGAACTTGAAATATATTATTATTTTATTTAAAATTTTACAGTATTTGTTTGCCAAAAAATTTTAGAGAATTAAATTGCGTATAATTCAGCTGGGTACGCCCTTGCATACCTAATTCGATTCACACCGAATTAATTAGACAAAATGCATTCATTACGACTATTGTTTTCGGTTTTTGCAGCTGCCACAAGCGAGAGCGTTTCAATATCAATTCCCCAAGCAATTGAATCAAATTGAATTGTTTAGCTGTTGGTGGCCAGCGTTAACAAAATCCAAAAATCCAAAAACATTACATTTAATAATCACAAGCCAGGTGTTTTATTATTTGATTATTGTGTGGGCAGCAGACAACATTTTAGGGGTTGCAAATTTGGCTAAAACCAACTAACTGTACGTGCATTGAATGTTTAAAATGTTGCCCAAAAATGCGTGAAATGCAAATGCAAATTCAAATATATATTTTTGGTCTGGCTTCATCAAGCCCTGAACTATCCATTGTATCTGCGTATCAGTAGTTATTGTTTATATTTATGTTTATGTTTATGTTTATGTTTATGTTTATGGCTAACTCTCGTTTGTTCCCTGCCACCCATTTACCCTTTTGGTTACACAAAGTTAAGTATCTGCATAACAAAAGCGCGTTTAATGCTGCCATTTCGAAGGCAACAACATTTTAATTAAAAATCTTTTGCTCTGCTGCGTCTGTGGGGTTTTCAGATTTGCGATGTTTGGTTTTAAATATTTGCACGTGTGCGCCAAGCCTCCAAAATCTCTCCGACCTCTCCAACCTCTCGGTCCCCTCCTTACGCCACGCCCACATACTCGTACTACTAACGGGGGGGGATGAGCAGACATCCGACAGCAATAAATGTTAACAAGCATTCAAAATTTGCATAAGCTGTGCGCCTCTCAATTTTCAGGGGTTTTAAATTCAAAACGCAAAACGACTCCATTTTTGCATTTCAAATTGTTGTTTAGTTTGGCTTTGTTTTGGCCACGCAAAGAGTGTGGCAATTAAACGGCCAGCGAATTGATCACAAAAAGGGCAAATTGTATGCACCATTTAGTTGGCAAACTGACGAGAGAAATGGGAAAATATTTTCGTTAAACTATGCTAATTTCAAATGAAATTCCAATCCAGCGCAGAAATGATAATGCAAATTGTATCTGTCCAATACCCACTTTATTGCCTGGCCAAGCCCTCATACAATCAAGATATGTGACTATTTATTGCTAGTATTGGAAACTAAACAAATTTTGCAAAATTTTTTGCTTTATAGATAGATTTAGGCAAATACAAACATATATGGTATTTATTTATAATAATAATTGTTTATATAATAATAATTGTATTATTATGAGCATTTCAATTTATTTTGCATTTTTTTTTATTTCTTTTTTGATATTTTAATTGGAGAACAACATCTTTTACAATCGCCCGTCATTGGAATATAATATTATCACAAAGGCGGATGCATCTTTCCATTTCATGCTGCCAATTAATTATGCATTAATTTAAATGCAATTTCAATTGACATAAATCAACAAACATTTGCATTATGCTCTCTTTTATTACATTTTTTTTTCAATTGCATGGTCATAAACCATGTGAGTTATTGTTGGGTTAATTAAAAACGCAGCATCAGTTACTGCTGAAATTGCGCATATTACAAATTGAAGTTTTGTGTGACGAGTGTTAAATTTAAGTTAATTTTTAATTATGGCAGCAGAAAGCGCTTGTTAAATTGCCTTTTAAAATTCAATTTACATTTCGGCTTCGGTCTAAGCCCAGGCCCATCATTTATACATATGCGGCGAGGCGTGCGCGAGATGTTGAAAAACCTATGTTTTCGAAAACTTGGATTTTGATTCGATATTATTTTTTTTATGTATTTGCATTGAGGATTCTCCACCGTTCCCGATTATACGTTGTTTAGCCAGGGGAATTCTTGTTCTTATAATTTGTATCTCTGCTGAAATTTGATAAATAATTTAGAATAAACTAGTTTTTACTAGTTTAAAGAGAACTGATCGAATTACCCTCGCTTAAAGTTCTCTTGCGCAGTTTGATTGGCCCCGAAATGCGGACCAAGAACTTATGGCTTATAGTCTGGCTGTGCTCCAACAATTACGCGCATGTGCGTAAGTCTTTGTTAACTTGGCCAGCTGGCTCTTTGGGAGCTTGGTCTGCTGGGTGAGGAGCTCTCAACAGGAAGCTGCGTCGCTTGGCATTTAAAAACGTATTAATTTTGACGCGCCAGTTTTCGAGTTGCTGCTGCTGCTGTTGTTGTAATTGTGTTGCGTGTGTTTTGGTTTGCCTGATGATGGTATCTATGGCTGTGTGCCCGTCTTACAGTCGAGAGTGATATAAACGCGAATAAGTTACGTCAATTTGCTGTTTTTGTTGGCTCGGCTTTTGGGATACATTTTTTTGTTGAAAAGGTCTACAACCTTGGAGAACAGTTCTCAAGTAGAAGTTGAAGTCCAAGTTGATGTCGAAGTTGGCTGTCACTGTCAAGTGGCTGAGTGCTGCTGGCTTTGCTTTGATTATTGCCATTAATTAAGTCGATGCTGTAAGTTGACTTGCCCTTTGCCAAATGACAAATGATGTGAAAGAAGAGCCCCAGAATCCGTGCACTAACTGATCGCAGTAAAAATGTGTGTAAATATTAGCATAAATATTACATAAGACACACGATCGATTTGCTGCTGCGTGCTGGGTATGCTAATGAGAGCGGGGGGCATCATTCTGATATGACAAGTAGCCGGCGGGGTCGAAGACGGAGCCGGACTCGCAGCCAATGAAGCCAATGACCCAAACGCAACTGTTAAATAAACGAGCAATTATTAATGCGAACTCAACGCGAGCTGTGAATTTGTCTGCTTGCTTGTTGCCTGTTCCCTGTTGTCTGTTGGCTGACTTATAAAACATTTCATTACACGATACAATTGAGTGAACGCCTTGAACTTCCGCTAAAAGAAGTTCAAAACACACAACCAAGACGAATGACAGTCAAGAAACGAAGACCAAGTCATTTTTTTTTCTGCTGAGTTGTGGCAGTCTATATCTATTTGTGTGCGTGTGTGTGTGTGTGTGTGTGTGTGTGTGCGAAGGCATGTTTCACACTTCAGAGCCTATCGGCGGCTGCAAAAAAGCCAAACAAATTGTAAAGTCATAGGCAAGACGGTGAGCAGAAAGCAGCAACAACAATAGCCAACAGCAACCAAGTTGAAGTCCAAGTTTGAAGACTTGGCCCTGTTCTTTGGCTGCAGCCAAAGTTAAACTTAAGCAGTACAAAAAGCCTTTTAATTTTAATTTGCATATGGCAGAACGCGCTCGAGCAGGCGCAACGGCGGTCTCAACAGCAACACCAACACAAACATCACATACAGATACAAACTATTAAGTAAGTATCTGCTAGATACATGCATCGCAGCAAGTACTCAGAGAGTGCGCCGGCCCTTTGCAATTTCAAGTGCCAACTTGTGAAAACAAAACCAAAAAAAAAACACCAAAAACAGCAATAGGGCCAAAAACAACAACTACAAACTTAGCCGACTGCATGATACTCTATCTTGAAGGCTATTTCGTCTAGCTTTGAAAATTGCGATCTGGCCGAAACCTACCCAGCCCACAGATTTAGACTAGTATATATTGCCAGTTAGAAGTACTTTTTGGCCTTAAGCAAAATACTCCGTTTGCTGCGGCAGCAGAGCATCAAAACTGCAACAAAAACAAGTTGGCAAGTTGGACTTGCCCATGGCCCATGGCCTGGCAAAAATGCAAGTTAAATTTAATTTATTTCTGCTGCGATTGCTGCGCTTGTCTACCAGCTGTGCATGTTTGTGTATGTGTGTGAAAAATGGTTAAAGGAGTTGGCCAAGTCCAAGTCCAAGTCTCACTCTCTTCTTAAGTGGGGTTCAACTCTAATGACCGCGTGTGAAAATGAAAATGGAAATGCCACAAACTCGTCGTCGTCGTCGTCGGCGGCGTTGGCGGCAACGTTGCGCTCCGCTGAGCGCGACTTGGACTTGGTCTTCAATTTTAGCTAGAGCTACAGCTCCAGCTCCAGCCCCAACTCACCAGCTATAGCTTTAACATATGCTGCAGACACGACTTCGCTTTTGGGAGGGGGCGCAACACACTTGGGAACATGTGAACTTGTGAAAAATCGAAATTCCAATTCGAGTTGCGTCTGGCAGCGAAATGATTTACGTTTAAATAACATGTTGCATGTGGCAAGCCAAGCAAAGCAATGTGTCTTTGTTGAAGCTCCTCATCCTCGCATCAGCATCATATTTGCTTGCCCCTCATGTTAATGAATTTCAGAGCTCACATCATCTGCAGTGTGTGCAGCAGATTGAATATGCCACATTCAGTTGGAATACACTTAGTAGTATATTCTGCTCCCTATTCCAGGCGACTGCTGGGAAATTGGCAAATTGTAAAATGGAATCACGAATTCAGGTCAGCATAGAACGTTGCTAACTTCTGTAGAAATTATATTCAATTATGGAGCTGCTTTATCAAGATTTCAGCGGTCCAATTATTTGTCTGTATGTATGTAGGTTTATAACTGGCCAGAGATGGGGACAGATGAAATTTGAACAAATTGAAAGCAGTCACCTCCAGTTCCAGAGATCAGACATCATTTTCCTAATTACATAATCATCGATATATAATGTGGCAACAGATACATAGAAAAACCAAACGAGGCAAACAACTGATGACAATAATGATGAAAAGAAACTGAATAAAGAAATAAAAACAAGGGTTTAGCGAAATTCGGCTATTTTCCATGGCTGACGCTTGAATACTCTTGCATGGCATAATGGAAAATATTGGTAAATTTTGAATATTTAAAACAAATAATAATTTGGTAAAGCTATTTAGCAGATATAGTTTCTCTATATAATCTCAGGTTTTATCCTTCTGCTAATCAATGCTTTACATGTTTGGCTGCAAAACTGTATTACTCTTCCTAGAGTGTAAAAATTACTTGTGCACGTTTTAGTAGACAACACTCAAAAACGTATCTTCAAATCAAATGTTTATGTTGTTATTGTTTGATTGTTTGATTGTTCATTGAAGAAAACAACAATTTTACATAGTTTTCTTTAAATTTGCTGAAAGCTTTTTGTCCAATTTGAATGCACCTCGAACTCATCCATTTATGTGCGGCTTGTTTTGTCGAATTTTCCGAACCGAAAAACCAAATAAAATAAAACAACTCAATTTAATTTCTTAGCTATCTGCAGAGATTGCAACGGCAGCAAAAGGAAAAATCTATTGAAATCATTTCGTAATATTTGCAATTTGTTAAAAACGTGGCCCGGAAAATGCAATAGAAATTGCTTTTGTTAGTACGATTTGCTGCTATGCAAATATTGTAATTGCTTAAAGGCTTTGCAATTGCATTGCATTGCATTGCATTGCTGTTGCCTTTGCCTCTTGGCCTCTGTTCTTGTCATCGGTCGCAATTTGCAATTGTTTTATTTGCTGCTCATCGCAATTTGATTGTTTGGCCGCTGCCCACGCGGCAATTGCGAAATTTCTGTAAACGAATGGATAAAAAGTGCATGTTATTTACACTGTGCTGCTAGCAAAAAAACAGAGCTACAACATGTTGACCGGTCGGTCAGGTCAGGCAGCTGCCCACGTTAAAAGATAAACATAATTTTTATTTGCCAAGTGCACAGGCTGCAAAAAGACAAGCAACATCCACAGCTTTGAGTTGTTTGGACACCAACAACAAGAAATAACGAGCACAAAAACTGGCTGTCAACCTGCTGCAAATTTAATTTCGAAAACTGAAGTAAATAATTTAATTAGCTGCTGGCGCTGTGTCCACCAAATATTTATTTAATTTATTCATTTTTGCACCTTTTACGTTTGCACTCGGTATTTTGATTTTCTTATTGTGTTTGGCACGCATTCAAAGATATCATTAGTATTTCCAAAATTCGATTAAAAATTCTAGCATTAAGGCATCAAATCCCTTTCTGAGCACTAATTTATTTCAATAGCTTTGTACGAGCATAAAAGTTATTCAAAAATCGAATACTTGACTATATTAAAACACTTGCAAAATATCTGTTCCACATTTTCACTTGCTACATTTCCAAATAATATCCTGCAGCTGCGAAATTTATTTTCCCCACTCTAATCTCTACCCAAAAGTTTTGCAGTGGTTTGTTTTAGAGTATTTAAGCTTCTTTCTGGTAACAATTTCCTGGTTATGCTTTTGCTTTTAGCTGCAATCATTTTTGGGGGTAGGACCGGTTTTTGTTATTTATTTGATTGTTGCACCGGACACAGCCAGCAATTTGGGGCACGCGCCTACAGTTATACTTACATATATATATATGTTATACTTTTATATATATATATGAACATATTGCCCGAATATGTAGTGTGAAAACTGTTCAATTACATTGCCGCCAGCAATACGGAGCAAAGTGACAAATACCTCAATACACAATGTGTCAGGTAAATTCCTTGTTGCGGTTACGAAATCGACACAGTATTCAAAAACCAATAGACAGACTGATAGACAGACAGATATATAGATAGATAGACTGCAAGAGAGTTGCAGACATATTGCGCTTAACATTTTTGGCACATGCCGATGGCAACCGCAGCGGAAAAATGCCAAAAAGCGAGCGCAGCCAAATGGCAAATGATTTGTCAGCAATTGTTGATGGGGTGACAATGCGACGGAGCCGTTGGTGTCGAGGTGTGAAAAAGGGTGCAAAAGATAGTCGATTGCAATTTCAGTTCACTCCATGCTTTGCATATCGATTTGGCAGCGGCAATAACTTATTGGCTCGACAGGGCCACAGATTGAAGGGGTCGGAGTCGGGTTCGGGGTGTGGGGTAGCTGAGATGTCAAATGCCATAAGGTAAGCTAATCACGGCACATGATTGAGATGCAGTGATGATAACAACAGCTTGTCCTTATTTATGTGCTAATGCCTTCTGTAATCGCTTCACAGCTGTGTAGAGTAAGGAACTATATTATATCGCATAAATTAAGTTTTTTGACGTGATGGGTTAGGTTAAGGCGGTTTGTTGGCAAGGGGGGAGATAACCACTCACCGATTCACTTAAGCCATGATTTCCTCATTATGCTATCACAGTGGACATTATTTCCTTCATCTATATTACTTCTGCAATGGATTGCATTTTATTAATTCGCTAAATAGCTGGACAAGATTTGGAAGCATTCGAGTAAGCATTTATTATTACGAAGATTTATAGTGATCCCCACTGAGCGTATAACTAATCCATCTATCTAAGCATTTAGAGTATCTGCTAATACATCTGGTGTGAGATATGACATCGTTTACTGCAGTCACCATAAGGGGCCATCTCACTCTCTCTCTGTCTCCCTCTAGCTCTAGCTCACACACACACACACACACACACACACACTGATTTTCAGTAGAGATATGAAATATAAACGCTGCTTGCATGTTTAATTGATTTTCGTCAGACGACTGATTGAATTGGGCTTCAGTGCGACAGTCGATGCCAGCTGGCTACCAGCTTCACCTTCGCTCTGCTTGTCTGTCTCTCTTTCTCTCTCTCCCTCTCTTCTGTCTGTCTGTCTCTCTTTCAGTCTTTCTCCATTTGCTGCTGTTTTGCTGGTACAACTTATCTAACATCGTTAGATCGTGATTGTTCGACAAATGACATTTGACATGTTATGCGGATTTTTATTTTGGGCTCACAATGAACTTAATTGTATGATAGGAAATTTTGTGTTTTTGTTGTTGTTGTTGTTGTTGCTGCTGCTTGGGCTGCGCCTAATTCGCTGTTGTGTTATGCATCTATAAATCTGGAGTTTCATATGTGCGCAGCTGGAAAACTCTTTTTATCTGGCTACAGCAAAAAAAATGATCATAAATTGTTTGGCTGCTGGCTGCAATTGTTTAATTGTTGGCTTGCAGTTTGAAAGCACTTTTGTTGTTGTTGTTGTTGTTGTCATTGTGGCTGATAATCGGTTTAAAAGTGACTCAACTTTTTGGCTGCATTCGCATTGCTGCTGAAAATTATTGTCAATTGTGTGGAGCATAGGTCGAATTAATTTTAAACAGTTTGTTTGTTTTTTGGTTTTAATTGTGCAATTGTCTCGCTTTGGCCGGTTTTTCATTCGTTGTTTTTTTTGTTTCCGTTCGGCCCGAAGTTCAAGTTGGCTTATGCAAGCGCCAATCGTTGCAATCAACACTTTGCCAGCGACCTTAACTGGGCTTATGGTTTTTTTTATACCCTTGCAGAGGGTATAGTAAATTTGTCTTGCCATGTGTAACGCATTGAAGGAGACATCTTCGAGCACATAAGTTTTATGTATTCTTGATCAGCAAGCAGTAATCATTGCAAAAAGCCATCCTTTAAATATGTATAGCTATCCTATTGAAAGTTGGCATATACTCGACTTTTTATTTGGGTCAGAGAGTACGTCGAAGATAATCAGATCGGACTATATAGCTGCGATGGGCACTATCTGTTGAAAGATGATGATATGGAATATAAATTGAAGTTACGATATGTGATCAAAATTAATTACAGAAATCTGTAAAATGAAATTGAAAAATATAAATAAATGTCAGCAGATTAACTCTGGTCTATAAGGGTATGTAATCTTCGGCGTGCCTAAAATAAACATTATTTCTTGTTTTTATTTGCCTTTTGGGTCAACCTATGACATCTGGCTAAACAAAAGATTGCTTCGTTTGTTTCTGTGCGATATCGCTTTGCTATAATGTATTTATGATTAATATGGGGGGAAAGGAGGAAAAGAGACAGAGGGAGAGAGAGAGAGAGAGCTGCCCCCAACTTGCCGACTGACACAGTGCCCCAGGCAACCAGGTGATGTCAGTCGTCAGTCAGCGATCGTGATCGATGCGGCCACCAAAAAAAAAATAAAAACAAAAAAAATAGGAAAAAATCAACAAAACGCCGGCATCGCTCAAAAAACGGCAATGCTTATTGTTTTTAGCTTTTGGCCGCTTCTTGGAATGCGATCATGTCTTTGGATTTGGATTTGCCTCTTTGTTTTTAGTGGTTGTTGCGCCGCCGGCTAGAAATTGGCCAAAACTGATTTGCACAACTGTCAACGAATGCAGCTGCATATTGTTTATATTATGCTTTTTTTTTTTTGTGGGCCAAGTTTGTCGTGGCCCTTTCGGTCAATTGATTTGCCTGCCAGTGGTTCGAGTTCGTGGTCGGGTCGAGCCCATTTTTATTATTTCTAACTTTTTGTGTTTTAAAAGGTTCGTCAATTTGCTGGCAGCTCCTTGAGCCATTTGTCGGTTGATTAAATTGTAGGTGGGTTTGCCAGCAGCATTTGCTGTGCTCAGCTTTGCCATTCCATTTCCTGTGTGACCCAGCTGTTTTCTATTTAGTAGTAAAAACTTTTAATTAAATTACACACACATACAAGCAGAGAGACTTGCCCTTAAACTAAATACATTTGCCACGCTTCGACACCGTTAAAGTTTCAGCTTCTTTTCTGGGATTGTATTTTAATTGAATTGCCAACCGTTTAGTAAGTCGAGCATTTCCTTCGGCTTGGCGCATGTATCTAAGCGCAAAAGTCGAAAATCCAATCTGCGCTCAAATCCATTGGCCATGGCTAAGACCATTTGCAATGATGTCTAAGCTTTACAGCCATTCGTCCGCTCAGCTTCTCTGCTCTTCTTCGCAACTCTTGCCAAAGTCCAAATGAAGATAAACTCACAAAAGTCACACATGACCGAAGCTCTGATGGTTCGTCTATGTCGAGGTCTGACACACAGACAGACAGACAGACAGGCTGGCAGACATACAGAAAGACAAGACGCATCTAGTTGGCACTGGCTGTGGACAAAAGTTCTGACAAACTTGGCTAACCGCCATTGCAGTAGCGTAGTGTCTGTTTAAACTGAGAGACACGGCGTATGCGCAATATGTACGAAATAAATGTCAACTTAGATGGCATTGGCTTTGGGCTGGCCATTTGCGGGGGCAAGGGGGTGTGGCATCGTGTCGGGACGGTGCACTCAAACTCTGCTACAGCGCTGAGCCCGCATTTCATAAAAATGAATTAAATTAAAATACGCAACTGCTGACAAAATGTCAAGTGTAGCAATAAAACGCAAGAACTGAAAAGGGACGACACAAACTTGATGGCAAAGAATCGTGCGGCATGTGGCAGCGGGACAGGGGCAGGGGCAGGGGCAGGGGCTAGGGCAACGTTTGCTGAACTAAAGCTGGCAAGCGTTCTTAATGAATTACACAAAATGCGGGATGGGTCGTCATCAGCCGGGGTCTGTCTCTGTGTCTGGTTTGGCTTGGATATGGGTTTCGCTTACTGGTTATGTTGCTGGTTCTGCTTCTTTGCCTTTCCGACAGCAACAAAATTCGCAAAAATTAATTTAACAAATTTTTAATTGCTCATGTCGTTTGCGCGTCCGATCATCGTGTTGAGACCCAAGCTGCACTGTCACAAAAAGTGGGCGAGAGAAATGCTCTAAGAGCTGTGTTTGCAACTTGACAAACGTTTCTCCAAAGATTTATTTGTCTGCCAAAAAAGAAAAAAAAACCAAACAAATAACAGAAAAAAACGCATAAATAAAGAAGAATTAAGTTTTTGCTATTTTCGTTTCTTGTTATTCATTACAAGTTTATTTAGAAAAAAAGCAGCAATAAAGTAGAATTAAGTTTTCGCGATATTTTCCATTGTTTTTATATGATTCCCAAAAAGCTTGCCTATTGAAAACATGGCAAGGCGGATGATAGAGTAATGCCTAGTTTCGCTCAGTGGACAACAGCATTATCGACCTAAGCCACCTGCCTTCGGCCTGGCGGCTGTTTGCCTTTGGCTGATTCGCTCTTTTTTTTTTGCGTGTCTTCATCAGCAGCTGCGTTTTGCGCGGCGGCGGTTGGCCACAAAACAAGTTGAAGTTTAAGGTCATGAGTGTGTGGACACGCAAACACACACGCGCATAAAGACACACGCACAGTCAGTGAACTGTCAACATTAAATATGTATGTATGCGGCCATATTTTATGCTGCCGCCAGTTCAAGTGCAAGCTGTTAATGTCAGCTCTAGTGGAAATTCGCTTTTATATTGTTTTTATTCGAATTTCCCTATTAAACCGGAAAAACTAATATGAACAAGGGAAGCTGTGGCAGCTGTCCATTTTGCTAGTTGCGAAATCAGTTTAGGCGATGCCCCCCTTCAACCCCTTCCATTTGGCCCACAATTCAGCACACTTTCGTAACTGGCAACAGCTGCCGAAAAATTGTACTTTGCTGACAGCGCACTCAGGATTTTACCTCAGACCCATGTGTCGTATGTGTAATGTGTGTTCAATTGAATGGACAGGCAAAGGGCTGCCAAATTGCTTAGCGAGTGTGCAACGAAAAGTATGCCACACGAGCACACACGGTACACTGTCAGCTGCCTAAGCAAACTGAACTGTGGCAGTTGCAACCAAGTACACCAATTCGTATGAGCTCGTAAACTAAACAGAATGAAACCAGAGCGCAATGCAACACAACGTGACCTAATCTATCCCATGCACAGAAAAGATAATATACAAATTTAAACTGTTTCCAATTTGCATTGTATTGAATATTTAGTAAGCAAGTTCTATTCAGCATACTTGCGAACAAATAAAATACATGTTTTGCTACTTTGGTACCCCACATGCGTCAGTACCTGTTTCATGTACATATCGATGGCAAACTTAAATCGCAATCACTTCCAAATATCGGTGATCTCACTTTTATCTGAAAACAAAACGATAATCGCTAAGTGATTAGTATTTCTCACGAGTTCATCTGTAAATGCTGAAATAACAATTCATATAAGATATATATCGTGCAGCCCTCGCAAAATATCTTGACATGTAGTTTTTAATAAAAAACTGTATTGAGTGAGCAGCAGCACTAGTATTTTCATATTTGCATATATATATATATATATATATATATATATATTGTTTATTTATTTTTTGGGCCGGATATGCCGGATGACACACACTAAACCTAATGAAATTCTGTACATTTTTCTTTGACAGTTGTCGGTCTAAACTCATTTATTTCGCTTATTTTGACTGTTTGTTTGTATGCGCAACTCCCCAGCGGCGTAATTTGCAAATATTTTGCCACTACTCAAATGCTGAAGCATCAGCATCAGCATCAGTTTGAGTTGCAGATGAAATGTACTCTCAATACAAATTGCATTCGTCATTTGTCAGCTAGTAGCTGCATTGTTTGTCAAAGCGTTCCCCAGGGTCCCAATGGGGGGGAGGGAAGGCAGCTGGTTGGTTTTCATAATTTGCCTGTCAGTTGTCTAACTAGATGCCAGTTGCCCAGTTGCTAGTGTTCCCAGAGTGCACAGCTTACCCAGTTTGGCCAGCTTTCCCAGCCATCAGCTTCTGCTGGTACTCAAGCTTAGCACTCATTTGCAATTTGTGTGGCTCCTCAATGCAGGAAGTTGGCAATCGACAAACGATGCTCTTGACGATGTGGCTCTGGTTGAGGATGTGGATGTTGATGTTGATAGTGCTGCTGAGAAATGCAATTAATTACATATGTAGATGACTTACAGTCTAGTCACAATCAGTGCACTTAATGCGCAGCTAGATGGCTAATCAACCATGGTATGTCCATAATATAAGGCCAGCATGGCAAATTAAACGTCAAATGCACTTTTCTATCTGTATCTGCATCTGCAACATTATGTGTATATGTATGGGCTTAGTTGCCTCTGCAACTCATTGCTGGCATTTAAAATGCAAATTCGCAGAAGCGTTTAGTTCGTGTGATGAGGACGCTGATGATAATGCTGATAATTGCGTTGCAGTCATGCAGAGCGGCTGCTCTGATGCACTCATCACCCACCGGCAACAAGCAAGCCAGCAAACCTAATAAAAATATTCAAGCGACATTTATGTATCAGAATGCGAATGAAGGACAAACAAAACGCATGAGAACCAAACTGAAAGCTGGCAAACTGAATTAAGGGAGACTTGTCTGTGAGAGAGTTGTGGGTTGGTTAGCTGGTGTCTGGTGGCAGCACTGACATCCGTACAGGCACTAAGCGCAGCTTCCGCAGGCGACGACGCAGGATGCAAGGCAGCCAGCGCATCTGTTGCCACGTTTGCACAGGTAGCCCAGGGATTGCGCTGATGGAGTTGCGACAATGGCAACGGAAATGTTAAATGCCGCCGAGAGTCGCCACCGCTGCCAGCGACGCATTCGAGTGCCCTGAGCCCTGTAAGCCTCCCTACCCTCACTCGCTCTTTGTCTCTTATCGAATCGACTCGATTCATTGATCGTTGATTGAATTTCGATTCGTTAGGACTTTGCAAAAGGCCGGTTGGGTCTGTTTCACCATTTGCCTTTCATGCTGTGCGTCGCCCTCACATTGTTGTTTATTTTTTATACTCTGCTATAAACTCTGCACACACACAGAGACAGGCACAACGACAATGTTTGGCGTTTGGCGTTTTGCAGGAATAGACATGTTGCCATGTTTGTTTAGTGGCCCGCCGCCGCTGGGCCAGCTACTTAACTGCAGCTGTATGTGTGTGTGTGTGTGTGTGTGTGTGTCTGTGTTTGGTATAAGTGACTTGCGACATAAAGTGCTTTTATTGATGATCATTTGGAATTGCAATTTGTAGCATTTGTGACATTTATGCGTCTGCAATTTAAATGGCATTATGCAATTTGTAAATGATGGGAAAAGCTGTCATTTCGGACATGTTTCGTACCTCTGATTCGGTAAAATCTTTTCTAATTGACAAATGCTAATTGAAGAAACTCAATTACTTTCGTAGAACTAAAGTACGAGACTTTAACAAGTCAGTCTCAAACCACATAGAAGCCATACTTGGAGACATCTATGAAATGAAGTCATAAAAATGTGAAGCGTTAAGAAGATACATTATACTAAAAATAGCAAAGTCATAGGCATTGAAGCAGCTCACAGAATATCAAAGATTAACTGGGCACACATGTAAACACTGAGAAGTCATTGAAGTGCAATAAGACTGTTTAAAAGTGTCAGTAAGCACAGGGAGTAAAGGAAACTTGCATAACGTCAATAAGTTGAACCAAAAGTAAACTATAAAGAATGACAAAAGTATTGGAAAATAACATTTTGACTCAAGTTCTTCATGCAAAGCAATTTGGTTCTTGAAAGCGGTTTCAGTCTAACCGTAAATTTGCTAACAAATGTTTATGAATTCAATTTAAATAATTTTTGGACGTGCCAAAACTCGTTGATCAGCAGTTCACTCCACAAATACATATTTGTATACATATATCACTAAAATTTAAAAATTTCCATACCAATCAAGAGACCGAACGACCAACCGACCTACCGCAACTTGACTGAAGTAAACAAAAAATATACGTTTTTGGAAAATTGATAGAGATAAATAAAAAATAAATGCAATCTAAACGCCACATGCCTTAAATATTTGAGTATTTTAAATTACTCGAAACATGTTTGTTGTACGGCGCCCGGCTGCAAATGTATATCTATATCTAGCTGTGAATATGTGCCGGAAACCCGTTTGGGCAGTTGGGCAATTTAACTCGGTTCGACTCGCTTTGCGGTCTCAATCTCAAAAACCAAAGCTTAACGGTTGCAGTTCAGATTCATTAATTTATCACTGCTCAGCGGTGTTGGGTAATTTTTATAAATTCTGTGTTAGCAATTATGTGTGAATTACTATTTTTCCATTTTTTCTTTTTTAATTTCGTCTGACTTGCCTATAACAATATATTTTTGAGGCGGCCTTGTTGAAACCTCAGCAATAACACAACAATAATAATAATAATAATAATAATAACTAAAGCATCGTTGAGATTTACCAGAAAAAAACTTTATTTGACACTTAATACATGTTAATTAAATTGCTGCATTTTTATAATCGTTTGATCTTTAAACAATATTTTTAGTAAGTGCCTTTCAAAACCAAACCAAATCATAGGATGGAAATTGAAAGTGAAGGAAAATTGAAGTACAGAGCTCGAACGTATAATTTAATAGGCAACATTTTCCTCACCTCAATTGGTGGCAAAGTCTCTTAAATTTTGTTATTTTACTATGAATTTCGGATCTCTATTTGGCATAAGTAATAAATTGGTTTGTAGTTCCAATGCACTTCCATATGCAAATTCCTAATATAAGTTAAATAAATGATTTGCCTGTTGGCATTTTTTAATGCCCATGTTGTGTAGCTAAAAGTTTTTCTGTAGCTTTCCTTAAATTGCTGCATATTTGATGTGCATTGCTGCCAATACTGTTTTCCCGATTCCCAAACCTCTCCCCCATCGCCCTCTAATGCTGCATAGACTTTAGCAGTGTGTGCGTGCTATTATTTGTTTTCTTCTTCCATTTTCATTGATTTAATATGCACACGCTCGTAAATCCCTTTTTCACGAAACTTTTATGTTATTGGTGAGTTTTTTCTACATTTGTTTAAGTTTCAATCTTACAATTTTTTTTTTTTTTTTTGCCTGTACATTACGTGCTTTGGTGGGGGAGGGGGGAGTTGGTTGTTTGTTTTTTGCTTTTCGCCACGCCACATGGCTAACAAAATCAGCAAACAAACACAAAAAAGAGTCCCGCCAACGCCCACCCACCTCCCCTTTTCGACAAATGTGTGTGTGTTGTGCTGTTTTAATATGCGTTTAGCGTTTTATCGTTGCATACAACATGCCAATGCATTAACCCAACCCACTACAGCCACAGCCCTGCGATCAACATAGTGTTTTAAATTTCATGGTGAAAACTTTTGCAAATACTTTTGCGGTTTGTTGTTGTTAGCTGCGTTTGTCACAATTTTTGTTGTTGTTGTTTTGCATTTCTTTCGGTGCGTTTTTGGTATTCTGTTGTACCATGTGGCATGTGCAGTTATTGCCATGTCCCATGTACCTTGTCCAATTGTCCCCAGTGTCCACATCTCGTTCCGGCCCCCGCATCTGAATATTTGTGCAACGTGTTTGCGGCGCTGTTTGCTCAGCTTTAACAGCCGCTGTGTATAAGTGTGTGTGCGCGTGTGTTTGTGTTAGTGTGTTTCTGACTGTTTCCAATTTCAACTGTTTGCTTTGGCTAACAGACACACACACACACACACATACACACTGACTTGCTAACAAAAAAAAAGAAAACTTATTTTCATATACCCCAGGTACAATGAAAATCGCTTTGGCTGGGTGCGAAAAAAATTTTGTAATTTTTATTTTAATTTTTATACGCCCTTTTGCTTAGCGGTAGAGGCGACACTTAAACAGTTGGAATTTATTGGCCATATTTATAAAGAAACATGCAGTACACAGCAGTGCAAAAGCAAGCGTCGACACAAATAACCAAAGTCGTTTTCCTCACTGGTTGCGGCAAGTGTAGCTGCCCCTACTGCTGCTGCTGTTCCAAGTTGCTGTTAACCACAAGTTTTTCTGTACACTTTTTTTGTTGCTTTGCTTTTCTCGATCGCTAACTTCTTTAGCCGTCTAAAAATAGCTTTTCCACACGCTTTCAGTGTGATAAAAATAACATCATATTTTTCATAGTTGTTTTTTGCTGCTGCTGCCGCAGCAAATTGAAGAAATATGTTGGAAGCGCTTAAGAGAGTGATAAAATTGCGCTCTGGCTTGTTGCCTCTGCTGCCTTGGAAAATATTTCACAAATCGCTTGGGCTTTAAGTGAATTATATCCCCGCCTTCCCCACGAACACTAAAACATAACACTAAATTTGTTGCACTTGCTTTTGGCCTGAACTTGTGATCAAAGTCAACGCTGCGAATGTACCTGTTAGCATGTCCAACCAACAAAGGGAACAAAAACAACAACTGTGTCTTGGTTGATGCACCTGTTCGAGGATTGTGGCCAATGCGGGGAGCTGTTAGCTGGCGGGGTTCAGTTTCCTTCATTCCTGTCGCTACTCTTAATGCCTGTGTGTCATGAATGGCAGCGCAGCACAGCGCAGCGTTTCCACTTTAGGGCTGCCAAGCTTACATATCAAAACACAGACATCAACACACGCACACACACATACACACACAGATAGACATCACTTGCCTTTTTTGTTGCCTGATAAAATTATGACATATGAAACTTTGGCTGACATCAGGCTAAAGCTAAGGCAGGTCTCTCTCTCTCTCTCTCTCTCGTGCTGGTTAGCTGGCATGCAAAGCATTTTTACTACATTTGCCTTTTGTGTTTGGCGTTTTTCTTTTTTGTTATTTCGTTCTGGCCATAAACATGCACACAACATGGTGACGTAGCTGATAAAGCCGACTCGTCTCAAATTTATTGGTGGAGCACTCTGCGTGCTAGGCGCGCACTTGATTACAGTAACCAAAGTATTCGCATAGAAGTGTGTGAATAATCGTGAATGCCCGTGAATAGTGACGAGTATAAATGTGTGTGTGTGTGTGTACTTGTTTTGCAACCTTCATGTAGCACGTGCCCCGCCAGGCATTGCGGGGCGTGGTTCACTTTACTTTATTCGACAATTTCGGCCAGCTGCTGCTGAAGTCATTAGGCGACGTTAAACATACGCAACGTTTGCCAATGGCTCTCAACACATATATACGGATAGATAGATAGTTAGATAGATATATGAGGCAGATAGGTAGCTGGCAGGATAGCACATTTGCAGTTCTCCTGTGGGAAATGCCCATTCATTCGACATATTTATGTCCACAACTCGAATTCTCAACGGAGCAAAATGCCATTTCACATTTGCAGTTTTAATTAAAATGAAATTAAGTTGCGGTCGCTGTTTGCTGCTGCATTTAACACATTCAATGCTGCAAGTCTGCACTTTTAATATACATTTTAATAAGCATATGTGTAATATGCCAACGGAAATACCTGCACCCTGCGGTCTTTCGGCTTTCATCAGAAGTATTGCTGAAGAATGTGTCCTTACAATTTGATTGAACAATAGCATAAAAGGAAGAAGTTTCGTTTTAAATGCCTTATACAAATGGTTTCAGGGATGAACAAAATAATTTTAAATGATTAATATTGCATTTAATTTAAAACCTGATTTGTTTTGTGACGGCTGAAACTTTCCACCTTCGAATGCTGGGTCAAAACTGAATTTATTATTCTAAAAATTGGCTTTTTGGTCACTCTATCGTGTCTCAATAATAACAATAATAAATAAATAAAATTCATGTAAATCTCTATCGTTATTCATTATCAAAGTTTAGTTTCTTAACTGGTTTGTTCAATTGGGCATCCTAATATAAATATATTTTAAATACTACTAAGCAGACTATAAATTCTGTTAGTCTGGAAATTCGAGTTCTATCGTGGAACTAGTCCAAATTGGCAATACTTAGTTGATCAGCGTGGCATAAGCCACTATTTTCGGAGTGTATTGTAATACGTAGTGCGAAAGTTTTAATCCGTTCGGCAAGGGCTAACAAGTATATTCCATTTGAAATAAATGCAGTAGAAAAGTAAAGAAGGCAGCTAAGAGCGGAGCAGGTCCAGGCAAGCCAAAGCGGGGCATGGTAATGGCAATTCGGGCAAACACTTTGCCGCAGTAGATGCCTGCAAGAGAGCAACCAAGCGGCAACAAAAAAGTTGTTTCTGCTTCGTATTTCTTCCTTCCTTTTTTTTTAAGCTGTTCACTTTTGCCCCAGAGCAGTAGCTGCAGTTTTCAGCGGACCAGGGCTACAAATTTTGGCTTTGAAAAAGTTTTGTGTTGGGCACTGGGTTCAGGTTTTTGGGTTTTTTAGGTTTTGGGTTCTGTTCCTGGCCAACTTATAAATAAAAACATATTTATACAAGGCTAAGGACCCAGCTGCCATAAGGATAAGGTTGAACATGCAACCTTTGAGCGCACTTTGATAAACAAAGGCGGTCCAACAAACAGGCAAATTGTACTTTGTTTTTGCCTCGGACTCTATAGATATTTTCCGTTTTCTTTTTTTGCCAGGCTTATTCATTTGGCTTGGGGCGGCGCAAAGGCAAACAAAATTTATTGCACGTCGCGACGTTTTTGTAATTAAATGTTTGGCCAGTTTTTGGTCAGTGCTTATTATTCATCACTTGATAGCAGCATTTTATTCGATACGAAAACAACAAAAACATATTTTGGGGGAAGCAAATGCAACAGGCAAATGCGCAGCAAGTCGCATCAATTTCATTAAAAAACATATACTTTTTTCAGGCTATTGGCCTTGCTGTTTGAGGCATGCTCGCAGGGGCGTGGCTGGTGTTGCAAAAACGTTCTTCTGAAATGCGCACATAATTTATTTGGTATTTTTCATTCTGTGCGCTTTTTTTTAGTTGTGGTTTTTTTCTTACGAAATGTTTCGGAATCATGCAAATTAAATTCGACTTTGTATTGTTTACATTCAAATGCGAATGCCAATGTTTTTATAAGGTATAAACTTTGAAATTCGTGGCAAGCTCTCAAAGGCCGCTAATTTAGCTTAATTATAGCCATTTGAATGTCATAGACCAAAGAATTCTCTTCTAATTTTTGTGTTGTTTTTGTTCGGCCGAATCAATGCGTATAATAATAATAATTCGAATTTGTGATGTCATAATGTGTGAGCTCATAAAGTTTAATAGTTGCTGCCCTTGGCAGATTCTTTTACAAGAAGTTAGGCAAACAGTTTTGCGAAATGAAAAATTTGATAATTTTCGTTAAGTATGCATATTTAAGCTGTGCTCTAAGCTTAATATTTTGGGTGTATGTCTAAAAATACTTTTAGAATAGTTTGCTTAAAAATTGGAATAAATCAAACAACGTTTTATATGTGAGTGCAGGCAGTGTATCTAGCAGTCTAGCATTTCGTTGAAGACTATTGCTAGCTATTTTTATATGACAATCATAAATGTAAAGCTGGATTTTATTTTTGAAATTGCCATAGCGGTTATTGGTTGCGTTAATTTCTATGTGAATTCCAAATCGCTGCTCATTCATATAGATAATTACTTTGGCTTCAGGTGCTCGTTATAGGCAGCGTCAGATGGCACACATTAAAAGAATAAACATTTTGCAGTACACATTAAATATTTGTCGTATAAAAGTTTTAGGCTGCGGCTCGTAAATACTTTATGGGAACTTTGCAAATGCACACGCACATGACTAAATATGAATAGATACACAGATACATTTGCAGATATCCATAGAGATCAAAACAACTGCAATATAGACAACAATGAGCTTGCAAAGTTATGAGTTTCCGACTTTTGTTAATGAATTCGACATCATTTACACACATTGGCATTGTTTTTGCCTCTAGCTGGAAAATTTGAAACACTCGCTACGAAAATGAGCAGCTGTTGCTGCCGTTGCTGCTGCAATTGTATTCAAATATTAGACATAAATTATCATTGAAAATGTGCGCAAAAAGTTTTCGCTTTCCGCAAACTTTTGAATTCCTTCCCGCGCCACCCACAAGCGTTGCCTTCGGCCAAATGTAATGCAGCTTCGGCCTTGTTACCAATAACCTAAATTTGAAAAGTGTACACACACACATACTATCACATAAGTAGATACTTGTGGTGCACCTATGAGTTTTGGATATGAGCTGGAAAACAATGTGGCAACTCTGAGCAGGGCTGCCATATATTGCGGTTCACCATTGGCGCAGCCCCCCTTCATTGGAGACACAGAACGCGGGGCGTTAAAAAGGTTCTTAATATACAGATGCCAGTTTAATTGTAATGCAAGCCTTTTCAGAACGTGTCACATTAGCAAAACTACGTTGAGCTGGGATCAAACAAACCATCTTTAAATATATATGTATATATGTGTATGTATATGTATTAACAATTTTGCGCTTGAACTGATTGGCAATTATAAGTGAAAATTGACAGCTTCCTTGTTTCTATTGTGGATACATAAATTATGTCGTTTTCTCACTTTTTTCGTTGGAAATGTATTGGGGCAAAAAGGAACTTAATCGATTCGCATAAAAATATAAGCTGTCAACATAAATAGCTTTCTTGCTGTTTAACACATCAAAGAAACTGACTATTATAGCCTCCCTCGTCGTATCAATGTCAAAGTTGCTGCAGCCTCAGCCGCATGGCGTTGGGTAGGTGGTGGGGGGGTGGCTAGCGAAAAGTTTTGCGCTCATATTTCGCCTGCTGTTTGCCAGTTTTCGCTTTTCTTTGCCTTTTTAATGACTTTTCACTTTCCACTAACGCGTTCTCAGATTCTCAGATGCATGGATAGCGGGGAAAACGAGTGAGCGAGATAGAGAGAGTGTGTGAGCGGTGGGTGGGTTTTTAGAAAATCAGCAGGTGAAGCATTATGACAACAGCGAGAGACCCTCGTCGGGAAAAGTGAGTGTGAAATGTTAGCCCAAGTCTGACTGGGCCTGATAATTAGAGTACAAATTTGTTGCGTCGGCGTCGCTTCACTGCCAGCGAAAGTAACACAAACAAAACATGGCCAAGACCAGAGCTATTGGTGGCATGTTTGTGGCTGGTCTCGTGTGCGTGCTTCTAACTGTAACAGATAAATGCAAATTTATAGCCACGACTCGCAGAACAAATTGCCAACAATTTAGCCAAGTACCGTTAAGCAGGCAGTAGTCGGCACCAACAAAATGAAAAAAAAACAAGCTAAACAAAAATTTAATTAAACTGCATGCGGCCTGGCAACACGTTCATTAGCTTATAAATGGGGAGAGAGAGAGAAAACAATTAGAGGAGCAGGAACAGTGGAGGGGCAGGGGTTTGCATGTGTGCTTTGCAGGCCTACAATTGGCCAGTTGCAAACAGCTGTACGGCATTTCCGTCCATCGGTGGCCATCTATCTAGCTAGTATCTAGTGTATCTAGCTATCTATCAGTTACAAAGTGTATCGAGTGCAATGCATAGAATTTATTGCTTCCTGCTTTACGCGAAAACCGAAAAACCACCAGCGACAAAACAATGATGACGATGATGATGATGACGCCGTCCAATGGCTGAGAACTGAACTGAAACCGTTTGCTGAGAGTTGGCAATTATGCCATTTGACATAATTCATAACTGCAACAGCTTTGGCACTGGCCAGCGACCAGTTGGGCGACTGCCACTGCAACGCGGATGCAATCGTGCCATCAACAAGAGCAACATCAACAACAGCAGCGGCAGCAGCAGCAACAACAGCAGCAACAACAACAGCAGCAACAGCTCCAGTTGCAACTATTGACCGGCATCTGGATGTGCAATCACTTGGCCAATTGCCCGTTTGCCTTTGTGCGTTGTTATCATAAATTTATGCGCTCGTTTCATAAACGACAACAACGAAAGTTGCTTGATGTTGTTTTTGTTGTTATTGTTGTTGTTGATGAGTCCGATGCACAACTGGGATATGTTGCTGCTGTTCTCTGATTCTGGCGCTTCTCTTACGCTGTTGACTGACCAGTTTCAGTCGTTGTAACAACTCCTCCTTATCCCCCATTGTTGCTCCCGTGCTCTCCTGGGAATCGGGTTAACTTTGAGCGCGCAAAAGTTTTTAATAAATTGACAAAAGTTTGTCATATGCATTGTTTGCCACAAAATTGCGCACAAGTGGCCCGTTCCCAATCTCAATCTGTAGCAACTACAGCGTCCCATTTTCACTGCACCGCCAGCTACATAAGTGGGTGGCCGAGAGGGTGGTTGAGTGCCTTTGCTTTTGATAGCTTCATTTCTTGCTCGTTGCCAACTCTAGTTATGACGTTTTGATGAACTTTGCTCAGGCCAACAAAAAATTTGTAGCTTCTATTACTTTTTAATACTCTGTGAGGAGGGCATAAGGCATAAGCCATGTTGTTTACTTAAGAAGGATTGTTGTGTTTTAGTTAAAATTCAAAGACAAGTTGGCAAATGAGTTCCAATTTTTTTTAAATGAATGATTAGAGTATTTAAATTAAGTTAAGCTCAATGGGTGATAATGTTAGATTGAAAAGTGTTTGTTCCAAGTTTAATTTAAGCATCAGATGTAGTGTATTTTTATATTCGTACAAACGGGAGTTAAAATGCGCCTTTTCTTTTCAGAGTTTGTGGTAACTTTTCACGCAAAAGCACAAAGTGTAGCGCCAACAGCTATTGAAAAGTGTTTGCTGAAGACTTGGGCCTGCAACTGGACTGCCCTCTCATTTAAACCTTTCTCTGTGTCTCTCCCAAATAGTTATAATATATAAATATATATATAGGGTGTCTATAAGTACCATAATATGATGTCTGTGAAATTTAATTAAAGCAGGTCTAGCATTTGTTTGATCTTGTTTTGAGGGGGTACCTTTCTAGCTTTGACTGTCAGTTGCTTTTACTAAAAAGACTTCATCTAAATGCAGGTAGCAGCAGCAACAATAACTACAAAAACAACAAACTAGCAACAAGCTGTGCTCCGGTAATTACCTGTATATTTAAACTTTTCATATTTTTGCAGCATTTTTGATGCCTTTGAAAGTTTTACAACATGCAAGCAACAGTTGTTGCTGTAGTTGTTGTTGTTGTTGTTGCTGCTGCTGCTGCCATGTGTTCTACTTATTGTTGGTAAATGTACATGCATTTCTCATTGAATATTAGGGTTTGTACGTATTTATGCTACTCATGCCACATGCGGCACGCTCAGTTACAGTTGTTTTTGTGGCTGTTTCATTTTTACTTTCAGTTGCAACAAAAAGTGGCACATGTCGACTGCACAGTTTGTAATCAAATGTAATGCAACACACAACAGTAGCAACAAAATTTATGAAAACTCATGCCGGCAAACTGGGAATATGTGCAAACAGCAACAGCAACATTTGCCAGTTGTTGATGTGGTTGCAGTTGCAGTGGCAGCTACTTCATATATGAAAGCCCTGCTTAATGCCAAGTAAAAGTATCAGATACAATAGTATTTCACCTGCCTGGCAGTTTCACTTGGTAACTGCAACCAGAATTTTCACTTTTCCTTCTAGCGTTGTTGTTGCTGATATTTAGCCCTTGGCAGACAACGTTGCATGCCACATGCAAAAGACAACAGCAGCAGCAACAGCAACAGCAGCTGAACATTATTTGCCATTATTGTTATTGTCAATAATTTCAACATGATTTGCCTAGATTGGCAGACACTTGAAACTGCCTGGGGCGCGGGGTGCCAGCAACGGGTAGCGGTAAGCACAGGATTCACACACAAGCAATTTATTATTGTTTATTTCCAAGGCTTGTTTATCATGTACACATGCCAAATTGGCTGCTTGTCGAAAGCTTCTTTCCAACAGTAATTCAAGGTTGCATGTAAATAATGTCATTAGTTTGTTATATTATCGGATACACCTTCATTTATTGCCACTGATTTATACTCAAAGTCTACGCGAGCACAATTAATTTGACATTTCCGACTTAATTATGCTCACATCAATTTTTATTCACTTCCTTTATCAATAACATTATACTTTATGAAATGAAACTATTATTATTATGAACTAATTGCATTGCTTATGTAATAGTTATTGTACATAAAAAAAACTATGCATTTTCAAAGTAATCCTCTTGTCCGTAAGCAGTTGAAAAACTACATTTGGAGCACGTGGCTATTGTAGTACATGAAGCTATTAAAAAATAAATGAAATTTTCATGCATGGCCACAAAACTAATTACAACTGAAGTGTCAAGCAATTGAGGCAGTTTTGTAGTTATAGCACTAGTTGTTGTACTCACAGTTTTAGCTGTAGTTGAAGTTGAAGTGTTTGCCGGCCAAGTGCCAAACTGAAATGTTGTTGTTGGCTGCAGCAAAACCTACACAATCGCACACACACACACACACGAAGTACACACTCACATAAGTAACTTTAAGTGCGACAGACAATATAAAAAAAATCTTGATGCCCGAAAACTAAAAAATGTAAAAAGCCCAACGAAGTTTTTTCAACGTTTGTGGTTGAAAAATGGCTGCAACATAAAAATTGACCTCAGCGACAATGGCGGCCAAAAAGCAACGACGACGTCAACGTTGTTAGACGATGTTTTTTTGTGGAGCCAAATAGTTGGAGACAGGGAGGCGCACAACGAGACTCACTCAAAAGTGGAGCAGCAATTGCAGACTGTCGGCTAAGCATATTTCCCCCCCACTTGCCACTTGCAACTTCCCTATACACTACCGTATGTACTCTGCATTGCAACTGGCGTTCAAGTTGGAATCGCACTTGGACACCGAATTGAAATCGGCCGCCCGAGCGCGTGTCCGTGTATATGGCGGGGCAGACAAATTACAGTAGCCAGATTTCTCGTCTTTCAGTGTTGTTTAGCATTTGCAGCCGCAACAGCAACAGCCACAGCAGCTACAGCCAAAGCCAAAGCCAAAGCCAAAGCCATGCCACGCCAAACGGCCGCCCATGTTTGCCTCTTGCTGCTACACGCGCTGAACGTGTTTTTTATTCCATCGCTTTTTGTTGTTGTTGCTGCTGCTGTTTGTTGTTGTTTGCCTCGTATGTTGTTTTGTATATCTTTTTTTGCTTTGTTTTTTTTTCTACTCTTCTGTTGCTGATGCTGCTGCTGCTGCTGCTACTTTTTCAAATGCTCTAAAGAATGTGGTTTACTTTTTGGATGAGTTAACAAGCGAATCGCAGTACGTGTTGTTGTTGTTGTTGTTGCTGTTAGTGTTGCTCTTGCTGTTAGTGTGGCTGCCTCTTGAAGTGTATGTACATACATGATTTTGAGTCTAATTTGAGCGTTACTCAAGCATTTGGTAGCCGCAAATTTGTCATAGAAAGTGTATGTTCAAATTGCTCATAGATCAGACTCATGAGATAATTTTAGTCAACAACTGACCAGACAAATTGTTCATAATTTAAGCATACGTTTGGACACAAGTTATTTACTACATATGCTGATTTATATATGTCTATATTGTGGCTTAGTTTCTACACATGCTCTATAACAAATATGCTTTAATTTTCTCATTTCAGCTGTCAATTGATAAAAGCGAGATCGTAGCATTTGATTATCACGGGTGAGTTAAGAATGTATTTAAATTTAAATGCTTATTTAAAATTGTTTTGAGGCGCATTTAAATCATAGAATGCGATAACCAAAAAATAAATAATTATTTTAATTATCAGTTCATTTGTTAAGGACAACATCTACATATTTTTTTTTTTTTTAATTTAGCAATTTAATTTAATATTGCTCAACCTACTGAAAGGTTATAAAATATTGTTTTGAAGATTGAATACATAATAACGGGGAATTTAAATTAATAACATAAACAAATAATTGGTTTTAACATATTACAATATTACGTAACATCAAATGTAATATTAAATATAACATTTATTGCACATTAACGAAAAATATTAACGCCCAACAGTCCAGAGGTCGCTGGTGTGGAGGCGCTTTAAGCGTCTACGGGTTGTATTCGACCCTAGTGAGCAGGCCAATGGGTTAACATGGTTATAGCCCGAAAATCGATACATCGATATATGTGCACAGGTCGAAACTTCAAACTGCCATAACTTCGTCAAAACTCAACTGATTTTAAAAAGTGAGGGCTTTTTAATCATAGTTTTGACCCTAGATCAATCGTACATTTAAAGTTGAAAACGAGATTTGAGGTCGGAAGACAAGTAAAAATTATAGCCCGAAAATCGATATATCGGTGTATGGGCATAGGTCGAAACTTCAAAATGCCATAACTTCGTCAAAACTCAACTGATTTGAAAAAGCGAGGGCTTTTTGATCATAGTTTTGACCCTAAATCAATCGTACATTTAAAGTTGAAAACGAAATTTGAAGTCGGAAGACAAGTACAAATTATAGCCTGAAAATCTGAATATGGGCATATGGGCATAGGTCGAAACTTCAAATGCCATAACTTCGTCAAAACTCAACTGATTTTAAAAGTGAGGGCTTTTTGATCATAGTTTTGACCCTAAATAATCGTACATTTAAAGTTGAAAACGAGATTTTAGGCCGGAAGACAAGTAAAAATTCTAGCCTGAAAATCGGTAAATGGGCATATGGGCATATGGGCATAGGTCGAAACTTCAAAATGCCATAACTTCGTCAAAAGTCAACTGATTTTAAAAAGCGAGGGCTTTTTGATCATAGTTTTGTCCCTAAATCAATTGTACATTTAAAGTTGAAAACGAGATTTGAGGTCGGAAGACAAGTAAAAATTATAGCCCGAAAATCGATATATCGGTGTATGGGCATAGGTCGAAACTTCAAAATGCCATAACTTCGTCAAAACTCAACTGATTTGAAAAAGCGAGGGCTTTTTGATCATAGTTTTGACCCTAAATCAATCGTACATTTAAAGTTGAAAACGAAATTTGAAGTCGGAAGACAAGTAAAAATTATAGCCTGAAAATCTGAATATGGGCATATGGGCATAGGTCGAAACTTCAAAATGCCATAACTTCGTCAAAACTCAACTGATTTGAAAAAGCGAGGGCTTTTTGATCATAGTTTTGACCCTAAATCAATCGTACATTTAAAGTTGAAAACGAAATTTGAGGTCGGAAGACAAGTAAAAATTATAGCCTGAAAATCTGAATATGGGCATATGGGCATAGGTCGAAACTTCAAAATGCCATAACTTCGTCAAAACTCAACTGATTTTAAAAAGCGAGGGCTTTTTGATCATAGTTTTGACCCTAAATCAATCGTACATTTAAAGTTGAAAACTAGATTTTAGGCCGGAAGACAAGTAAAAATTCTAGCCTGAAAATCGGTAAATGGGCATATGGGCATAGGTCGAAACTTCAAAATGCCATAACTTCGTCAAAACTCAACTGATTTTAAAAAGCGAGGGCTTTTTGATCATAGTTTTGTCCCTAAATCAATCGTACATTTAAAGTTGAAAACGAGATTTTAGGCCGGAAGACAAGTAAAAATTCTAGCCTGAAAATCGGTAAATGGGCATATGGGCATATGGGCATAGGTCGAAACTTCAAAATGCCATAACTTCGTCAAAGCTCAACTGATTTTAAAAAGCGAGGGCTTTTTGATCATAGTTTTGACCCTAAATCAATCGTACATTTAAAGTTGAAAACGAAATTTGAAGTCGGAAGACAAGTAAAAATTATAGCCTGAAAATCTGAATATGGGCATATGGGCATAGGTCGAAACTTCAAAATGCCATAACTTCGTCAAAACTCAACTGATTTTAAAAAGTGAGGGCTTTTTGATCATAGTTTTGACCCTAAATCAATCGTACATTTAAAGTTGAAAACTAGATTTTAGGCCGGAAGACAAGTAAAAATTCTAGCCTGAAAATCGGTAAATGGGCATATGGGCATAGGTCGAAACTTCAAAATGCCATAACTTCGTCAAAACTCAACTGATTTTAAAAAGCGAGGGCTTTTTGATCATAGTTTTGTCCCTAAATCAATTGTACATTTAAAGTTGAAAACGAGATTTGAGGTCGGAAGACAAGTAAAAATTATAGCCCGAAAATCGATATATCGGTGTATGGGCATAGGTCGAAACTTCAAAATGCCATAACTTCGTCAAAACTCAACTGATTTTAAAAAGCGAGGGCTTTTTGATCATAGTTTTGACCCTAAATCAATCGTACATTTAAAGTTGAAAACGAAATTTGAGGTCGGAGCATAAGTAAAAATTCTAGCCTGAAAATCGGTAAATGGGCATATGGGCATAGGTCGAAACTTCAAAATGCCATAACTTCGTCAAAACTCAACTGATTTTAAAAAGCGAGGGCTTTTTGCTTAGTTTCTACACATGCTCTATAACAAATATGCTTTAATTTTCTCATTTAAGCTGTCAATTGATAAAAGCGAGATCGTGGCATTTGATTATCACGGGTGAGTTAAGAATGTATTTAAATTTAAATGCTTATTTAAAACTGTTTTGAGGCGCATTTTAATTATGGAATGCGATAACCCAAAAATAAATAATTATTTTAATTATCAGTTCATTTGTTAAGGACAACATCTACATAAAAGTCATAAATAAACAGATAATCACAAATAACTTAGTGGCAGCTGTGTATTTTAAACAAATGAAATTTTTGTTACCAGAATTGATCAGAACACACAAAACATGTATTCTAATTTCGGGCAACATCAACTTAACTAACTGCGCATACCAGTAAAACTATTTGGTAGTATTTTCCTTCGATACTAAACATTTTTGCTGCTAAAAGTCATCTGAATTGAATTGATAAAAAACATTTGGCAAGGCAGTAGAAATCTGCTTGATTTATTTATTTTTTTTGTGTTTACTGCAGCTTATATCCAAATAAACATGGACGCAAATGCATATGCTATCAATATATGCGTTGATAACTTTACCTTTAACTTTAAGTTGGCATTAAAGTTCCTCTTTGAGCTCAGTTCGCATTACTTCTGTAATTGGTGTCAGTTGAGAATTTATATCTTCCTATAGCTAAAAATAATCCAAAAATATTCGCTGAGCTTGTGCCAAATGTGTCAATTCAGTGGCAGGGCAAGTGGAGCCAAGTGGTAAGAGCATCTGTAAAAATAAAACACAAACATTCGCTCATGTATTGCCTTCGGCTGTCACATATGGTAATGAGGCCTAGTTCTGTGACCATAAACAGATTATCAAAATGCGCGCTCACTTTTCGCTAATAGCTTTCTTTAATGGTATTTGGCTGGGCTCTTCAGTTGAGTCATAAAGTTGGGTTTGTTGGAATTGAAATGCCACTTAATACGCCCTTGGTGGTCAGATGAATGTGTCTAGTTCTAGTGCCTTGATGACGCAGTTCATTTTTTTAGGGCGTGGCCTCATTTGCTTCTGACATTTGTCGCACGACGCTGTTGGCCACGGCCCACGCGCTCCGATTTATTGCTGTCGACTGGTCCGCTAAGCGACTCGCTTGCCGTTTGCCTGATGCTGACTTATTTATGGGCTGCGTGGGCGGCGAGGGGCTGTCAGTGTCTCTGTGTGTTATTTCTGTGTTTTTTTTTCGGCAGCAAACGGTTGCAAATTGCACAGCATTTGGAAGCTCCACAGAGAGTTGATATCTTCGCCGTCGCACTGTCTCTCCATATCCATCTCTCTGATGGTTTCTCTAATTGCCTGCCTGCCTGCCCAGTTGGAAAGTTTGGCATGCGGAGGCGTCAACACCACATTTCGCTTTAGTGAAATTAGTTGCCACAATATTCATTTATGTATGTTTATTTGTTGTGCCCTCGCAAAAGGCCATTGTAATTTATGCATTAACTTTGTAACGCATTGAATAAGATTTCTGTAAGCCCCTTATGTATATATATCTATTTATATTATGTCCCTAGTCGTTTGATCTTGATCAATCGTTGGGCATTTAGTCGTATTGAGATACTACTTAAAATTTCCCCTTATGTATAAGAATATTTTTAGTTTTGCTCATAACGTATCTTAAAAAAGTCATTAGACGAGTGTCGTAATGCGTCTAACAATTTGGACAAACTAAAAAAATAATGAGCAACTTCTTTGTTGCCAAATTGTAAGTCTATCAGACTATTATGTCATTAGGCAAACAGGCCAACAATTGCTGCAATACTCATTTCGTTTTTACTTATTAATTTTCGTATCTGCAAGAGCATGTAATATTCGACGGAAACAAAAAATATGTTTTTTGTTGGCTTTTTTTTTTTGCTGTTTCATATTTTGGCTAATTTCTCAAGTTACGCCAATAAATTCTGGCAGCAGCAATTTGATGTGGCGTGCTACGGTAGCATTTGACACCAATTGTTGTGATTGCACGCTATTGTTGCTGTTGCCGCTGTTGTTGCTGCTGCTGCTGCTGCTGCTGTCGTTGCACGTCATTCAAATGGCAGACAGCCAACGAACTTCGTGCTCAAGTGTTTGCCAGCCGAGAGCTGTGAAGTTTTAACTCTTGAGCTGCATTTTGGGCTTGCGTTGTCTCAGGCGAAGGTCAAAATGCTGTTGTTGGTAGCTGTTGTTGTCTTTCCACCTGCGCTGCATTCTGACAAGTGATTAAATCAGTTTGTCAGCTGCTCGCACTCCCCACACAAATTAAATGTAGCAAATTATGAATAGCAGTTGCTACAACATCAGATTACTGACAATTGACCGGGCCAAAAGCCGCTGCTGCTTGGCCACTTGCCCACTTGGCTGGTCAATGCCGTTTGCCACTTTTGTTTGCCCTCTTATTTTTATTTTTATATCTATATACTTTTTTCTCTGAGGTTTCTTCTATTTCGCGTATGCGCGTAAAAAGTACCAGCAGCGGCGGGCAGCGTTAAAACAAAGCTAACGGTACATATTTGTATACTTTTATTTGTATTTGCTTTGCGTTGTGGTTTTTAACGAGATTTCGTGATGTTGTGATTCGTTCGAGCAACTGGAGCGCACACACACTCGCACACACTGCTTGATGGGGATTGTGATGCTGTGCAGGGCACACATTTGGCAAAATTTGATTTTCTCAATGTCGAGATTTGGAGTTTAATATATAACGAAAGGTTGACAGACGATTCTATTAAAGTATGAATTTAAATAATAACACTTAAATTTTGATTATTTTTTGTGTTTCTGCTGGCTTGAAGTAATTTGCTTAACAGTCTCAGTAATGTTGTGTTTTTGCAATCTTTTTCAGTCTTGCTGCCAAAGTGCGTTTTTGCCGTCAGCGTTGTTATTTTATTTCAATTTGTGTTTGTTGTTTAATGATCGTAAAGCGACTTTTAGTCCGTCACTTTGCCATGCCAATAAATTGATGTGTAGTTTAGTTTGAACGCCACCTTAGCCAACTTTGGTAACGCGATTGAATGAAAATTACATATTTATGAATTAACGAACTATGTGGGCTCTTACATACAAATTATACGTAAACTGTTATTTGACAGCTTCAAGTCAACATCCCAAACAATAAACACACATATAATGAATATTTTATGAGTCCAATGTGAGCGCTTTATGCCTTTGCCGATGTCTTCATCGCTCAGCGTTCATCGTCATCGTCATCGTCATCGTCGTCTTTGCTCGCCCTCATTATAAAGCACAAATCATGCATTGCGTTTACTTAACGGTGCTCAAAAGGCTGACAAATTTATTGTCGCCGTCGACATTAATCGGTATCAGACCTGACCCACAATTCGCTGCCAGTTGGAAATGTGTCAGAGACAAGCAAATTTGCCAAAAATCGTGCTGTAATTGACATATATACGGTCAGATTATACAGTTTCGCTTGAATGTATGTATCATATCTGGTTCGCCTTCTCATTATGCATGCGGTGGCAAAACAAAAGACTGAGACGGCGAACTTGCCAAGATCATGTAAAATATGTAAAAGTGATACAATCGAGAATACTTAAATCAGTGCCAAGCTATAAATTAACATAAATATATCACACATTCAATTACAAAGTAATTTCCATATTCATTATTCTGCAACTAGGCAAATATTATTGTTATAAGCCTTAGGTTTATTTGACAAATAGAATACATTAAAGTTCTTCACTTAACTTATAAAATTAAACACATATACAATAGATTATTTGCTAACTCCAATAACTTGGTTAAAACTAGATTAAGTTTTGATTAGGGTGTGGAATGTTAATGTGGTTTTAATGTGCTCATTAATTTGATGAGGCATTTTAAGTCGATCACATTAAAAACTTTTTGGGATGAGAATATCTTGAAATAGTATGTTCCCCAGGTTGATTTATTATAGAGATATTCCCGGTAATTTGCATTTATTAAATCGGTTTCTTTCCCATTTCTCTTTGCTGAGCTGTATTTGGTCATTGTTTATTATATTCTACAACTTTGCTAATAAACTGCTAAATGCCAAAAATGAGTTCTCAGCTAGAGAAATTTCACTTTTCGGTCTGTGGCGGCTGCTGTTAAAATAAAAACAAAACTAAACAGAAACTGGTTAAATTAGCAAGCAAATTCCGACATAGTTAAATTAATTTTTCTTTTTGCAATTTTAATTAAAGCGTTTTGTTGAGTGAAAGTCGCTGCTGGGTTAGTCCAGAAATTGGCCAGCTTGGCTTTAATGGGGCCAATTGTTGACTTCCGCCGCGTTAAGAATCTGCTAAACAAATAACTGCAAAACTCTGATGCCATTAAATTTAATTAAAATAAGCTAACAAAGCAAAAGCAAGCAGCGGGCAGCAGCAAAAACAGTTTAAACGAAAACAATGCACAATTTGCGACATTTTTCCACTTGCCAACTTGCTGTTGGCTTAAAATGTGCAAAGGTGTGTAGCAAGTTAATTAATTTACTTAATAACTCGCTGTTCACAGTTATGTTTTTGTTATGGTGGTTGTTGTTCTTGCTGCTGATTTGTTGCTCATTTGCTTTGTTGATGTTTTCATCAGGTAGACGCTTCTATTGATGTTGTTGCTGCCGTCGAACTCTTGACTTCATTTGAATACTATGCCTGAGACACTGCCAGTCCAAGCAAAATATGTATTTAGTACACACATATACATATATATATATATTTTTTTTTTTGTTTGTGAAGTGAGGTAAGCACTTGAGGTGCTTCAGGTCGGTGGACAGTCGGAGTCGCAGTCGCCGTCGTAGCTGAAATGTCCTTCTGTTGTGGCAGAAATTCTTCAGCGTGCATTGACATTGCTTGTGCTTTTCGAGTGGCTGTTGCGACCGTTGCCCGCTGCCCCTACCCTCTATCCCCTGCACCCTTCTTTCCCGCTGCTGCCCCACTGCCGGCTATGAGTTGAATTTAACACCTTTTTGTTATGCTCGGCATGTAAAGCCCAAAAGCAGAGCTAGCCTGCTTGCCAGCCCAGACAGACAATAGCAAAAAATACAAAACGAAAATATAAAAAGCAACCAAGTTGAAGTCGTACTTAACCGACTGCATAATACTCTGATCTTGGGGTGGTAATAAAAACACTTCTTAATGAAAATTTCTTATAATGAGCTTAGTTAATTTAAAGCTGTTGGACTGTAAGATCTTTTTTTATCTAACGAGTTGCAATCCATAATTTTAAATATTTGAAAAACATATTGATCGAGTTACATAAATGGACTCTTATTGATTTCTTCGTTTCCCTTTGGGCGTTTTAAGAAATTCTATCCATACGAGCATTTGTTTCCAGTTTCAAGTCTCAATATGCTCTTTTCCCCTTGGGATCAGAGCATATGAGACTCGACAACAATGACAACAGCAACAGCAACAGCAGTAGCCGCTGAGCGCCCTTTAAGGCCCGTCGCAGTGCACTCAAAAAATTGATGACCCAACGTGACGTGACGTGAAGCTGCGCAGAGAGTGTGCGAGAGAGGAAGAGGAAGCAAAGCAATGCAGCGTTTTAGTTTGAAATTGATTTTCCCCATGCGACTACAATGATGCCAGCTAAAATAGCAACAGCAGCAGCAACAACAACAACAAGAAAAGCTGCAGCAGCAGCAGCGGCGAAGACAACAACGCTGACCTTGCTTTTGTTGCAGTTGCAGGCTGCCCACCCGAGGGACTTGACAATTGCTGGCCATAAACGCGCTAAGCAGCTGCCCATTGTTGGCACACAGCACACAGATAAACACAGCAGCTGCCACAACTATGGGCAATAAGCGTTTCGCATTAGAACACAACTTACCAAATATAAACAAAAGACTTGGGCAACGAACTTCTTGCGTACAGCTGAACTAGAGAATGGCGCGTGCTATGGCTAAAAGCAGCCGCAATAGCTATAGACACAGTCAAAGCCAAAGCCTGTTTTTTTTTTTGCCATTGCGTAGCATTTGAAACCTGCTCTGATCATGAAAATGCATTGAGCTTGAGCTTTGTCTCTTTTGTTTAGTGAGCGCAAAAGATCTAATAAGACAATTTTATTTATTTATTTATTTTTTGCCATGTGCGCTGTGGCTAACGAAAGTTATTTATGCATGCAACAAGTCTAGTTAGGCCTGCATGCGTCATCGCTTTTGGTACATAATTTATGCCAAGACTCGCCCCGGCAACGTTGTCGCTTTTGGCGTGGGTGTTAATGGCGGCGCGGCAACAAACAGCAAACAGCAACATGTTGAACAGTCACGCCAGCAAATACTCAGCTGTGGTTGTTGTTGTATAGAAAACAAGCTAAACAACTACGACAAGAACAGCAGCAGCAGCAGCAGCAGCAGCAGCAGCAGCCACATTAACAACAAAAGCAACAACTGCTTCAAAAGGGTCGACGACTTTTTCGCCCGCATTGGCACCCAACAATGTGCCGCGTGCAACGTACAACGTGCAGCATTTGCAGCTGGCAATGGCCGCTTGGCTTGGCATAAACCAAATAAATGGAAATTGTTTAAAGTTTGCTTTGGTTTATGGCCTTAGACGCGGTGCAACTGCCAATGCTAATTGCATTGGAATGTCCACAAAATGCAGATGCCGGTCATTTGCGTGGGCTGCAACGTGCAACTTTTAGCTGCTGCTTTTAGTTGCTAGTTCCTACTTGCTGCTAATTATTGGCATTAACCAGGATAACTTCACTCTTAATTGATAGTACTCATGGGCACATACTAGCTGGTCTTAGTTTTCATTTGACAGATCCCAAGTTTCCCGCAAATTTTAATTGTTGTTAATGATGATCTTCAGCCGGGATTGCCAAGCTTCGTAAATTATTATTATTTGTTTCTTAATATCAATACTTTTATACTAAGCTGCAGCTTGTGCAGGTTTGATCTTTTTTTTTATAATTTATTAAAATGAGAATAACTAAAATGTTCGTAGTCATTTTTTTATTATCAAAAATATATTAATTAAGATATACTAAATTTTCAACAATTCCAATGCCAAGCTAACCGCGTATGGTAGAGGGTGGAAAATAGAAAGGTCGAAAGGGTTCTCCAGCGCCATTGAAAAACTTTGATTGAAACTCAACCCAGTGCAGACGCAGTGTATGCAAAAAGGCCGACAGACCCTCCATCATGACCAGAATAGCTACAGTGAGTATGGCCCAGATAAAGAAAGTGGCCATCAGTACCGGCACTCCCATATAGATAGGTAAATTGTTAACGAGACCCTTCTGCAGGACCATATCCCATAGGACATCCGAAAGCTGACTGTGGGCCAGTGATAGCGCCCAAAGACGCAAATATGAAGCGGTGTGCGATACAGATCCCAAAACGCTCTCAATGGTGTGGATGCCCGAATGTATCCAGATCTCAGTCATATCGAACTCTACAGCATCTTCGACTGTTTGTAGCTTGGGTCCCGAACCCGGTCTATCTTGCCCAGCGTCCTGGAATTCAACAGAATAGCGCAGCGAGGATCGCATCTCCAGTATGGTGTCCCGCCCGCTATTCTTTAAATCTTTCATATCCCGTTGCTCGCGCTCCTTGGTCAGCTGCTTCTGGCGACGCGTCAAATATATCGGCTTTCCAGCTAGAAGAATGGGCACAGTAGCAAAGGCTATCATGACCAGAATATATTCGAGAGTGCGCTCGAATGGAAACATCTCGAGATCACATTCGCTTATGGTTATTTCGGAATTCTTCATCAGCATCATGTCGATGAAGATAATCAGCACGGACGGAGCACAAGCAGAGTTGTTCGGTGTCTCCTTCAAGCCGCCATAAAATATCCATTTAAAAAATATGAGAAAGACAAGATAACAGAACAGACAGATCATGAAGATGAATTGTGGAATCACCACCAGCAATAAATCCGCTGTGTGACCCAGATGAATGCAATTAATGGCTGACAGCACTAAGCCGAACATCATATGTATAATGCCCAATATGATAGCCAGTTTCATTTTGAGTGAGTTGAAGGTGGTTATGGAATCCTCGCCACTGATTTTCCATATAGGATCCACGCCAAGTGGATACGGATGACCTGAATAAATTTTTGGATCATTGGGGTTCAACCCAAGGCTGGAGGTTAATGAGAGAATTGTCGTCTCATTATAGACGGCCGACCAACTGGAGCCAAATATATTCACTCCCACGGAGACGACATCATTGTAGATAATGCCAATATATATAGAAAATATTCCCATTAGGAGTATGATATATCTACCGGCATATAATATATTGAGTATCTCATTCTCACTCATATTCGAGCGATTCATATTCTCGATTCGTTTCTCCTGGAAGATGAGGACGCAAGCAAAAAATGTGAGAATAAGGCCATGTCCAAAATCACCAAACATGATGGCAAATAAAAATGGAAATGTGATGATTGTATACGGTGCCGGATTCAGTTCCCTATAGTCTGCCATGCCGTACGAATCGATCAAATTCTGAAAGCCATGCGTGAACTTATTCAACCGAAAGTATGTGGGTGGCATGTGTCTCAACTTTCGACTGCGCTTCATCAGAATGGGCGGTGAGGTATCCTTCTCAGTACCACGATTGAGTGCATCACGCACCTCATCAATCTGTGTTTTGGGCACAAAACATTCTGCCTGCAAATATTTCTGATGGTCCTGCCCACCCAACTGAGTCAGGCGATTGAGAAGATCATAGATCCTCAATGATTTGTGCAAATTGATGCGCATTATATACAGATCGGTGGATGCGAAGAGCAGAATGCGTTGGCGTACAGCACGCGTCTCATTTAGCACCAAATCTATATCCTGAATGTCCTGGCCCAGCTGTTTCAGCATCTCTATGCGCTGGCTGGGCTTTTCTGGGCACTCGAAAATGGTCACATGAAATGCCTGACAGCACTTCAACAACTTGGGACGATAGCTCTGCGAGATGGTCATTAGAAGTATGACGAATTTGTGAACCAAATTATGATGATGGTTTACACTGTCCATCATTTTCATGGGCATCTCGGCGTGTCGTATTAAAAGATTGCGACCAAATAATCTATAGATCAATAGCTCAAAGGCTGGAAACATCTCCACATTGATGCTGCCCAGTATGTAGTTGAGTTGTGAGCTGTCTGGATTTTTGTCAGACTGATCCTGCACCAGTTTGACAATAATGCTCTCGGAGTATAGCAACTGAGCGCCACGGCTCCCATCCGAGGAGAGAAACCTTTGTGCCTTCTCCAATGCGAAACGTTTCTCCATCATATAATTTTGACGCTTCTGCAGCGTTTGGTAGTGCTCCATAATAGAGATGACCTCCTTGTGTGTGCGACGCAGATGCCCCTCATATTGTGGTATATAGGACTCTCGTGGACGATCCTCGGTATCGACATCGTTATAGTAAACCTCCTTAATCGACAAGCTGATCATCTGATCCTCCAGATATTCGACAATGCGCAACAGTTCATAGCACAATTGGACACGCCTCGTGTAGAGGCCATTGAGAATGCGATCCTCATCGTATACATTATTAAACTGCAGCCCGCCATTGTGAGCCAACTCCACAAGGCAATTGAAGGCGTTGTCCACATGTAGGAGAAGCTGGCACAGCTCCATCTCCTCACTACAAAAGAATGCCTTGGTCATTTTGAAGCCGCTGAGCAGCTGAACAAAATTTCGACTCTAGTTTTATTTGCCGTAGACTAAAAATGTTGCCAGGCCTGCTGAATTGTGTTGCCTACTAATTGATACGTTCGCCTAGCTATTGTTGATGTTGGTGTTTGTTTGTGTTTGTGTTTGTGTTTGTTGAGGTTACACTTAAAACGAGTAGCGGCTAACTCAAGCTCTAAAACTTAGATCAACAACGATAATTTCAAGTTTGCATGCTGTCCCCTGTACCACGTCTTACTTATAGTACACCCTCCGCGTCACAACCTCAGTAACGCCCACATCTCAAGTCTTTGCAACGCTACACTGAACAAGACTCAAGCCTACAATTTATGCTTTGTTCTCAATGGGAAACTCGACTTTATTTGTAAGAGGGTTGTACATGTTGTGTGTAGAGCATGCATAATGCCATTTACAGCGGAGACTGGGAGAGATGTAAACAAAGCAGAGTTTAGATCTCACACATAACCATTAGAGAACTTTTGTAAAATCAATAATGTGTTATATTAGAAATAAATCAATCGAAGGCTTGACCTCTAATTTATATTCCCTGAAATTTTGACGCAACCCTCCATATCCATATACCCAGTTGATTTAAATGTGTGCATAGTAGCATAAGGTGTTAAAATTGATTCCAAATATTTCCATAGGTCTCATACATAATATTAAACATTAGTTTGAATTAGTTGATTAGCACAACGAATTCGTTTTATTATATATGTATTTATCAGTGTACAGGGTATACTCAAGTGAAGCATAGATGATTCTAACTTGTTGCTGTTGTGTATGTATTTCATTAAATGACTGTGGCCAAAGTGCATTTGATTTGCTTTGTCTTGCCTTGCTGAAGCTGGTGCTGTTGCTGCAGCTGACAATTCGGTGTATGTTTGATCTGCTTATATAAGACACAAAGAAACACCGAATGTTGTTGTTGTTTATGTAGTTTGTTGGTGTTGATATTGGTATAATTTTCTCATCACATGCCACAAAGATGCAGCAACATTTTCCCATACAAATCGAAGCTTAAACGTTAAAGACAAATTGTTTTGTAATTTTAAGCCTCTGTTGTTGTTGCTGCTGCTGCTGACTTCCTCTGTGATTGTTGTAATGCCAAAAGCGTTTTACTCATTAGCTGCTGCTAAAAGGAAAATGGCCCAAAATGTGTAAAATGTGACCGTTTGGTGAAAATTTTGTTACGGCTGCGTCAAAGCTGTTTCGTGTCGTCGTCGTTGTTGTTGGCGTCCAAAAAATGTTCGTTAGCGTTTGCAACAGCACAAAAGCCCAATGGCAACAATGAAATAAATCAGGCTACAACAATGAAAGTAAAAGTGCCAACCCAAAGCGCACTGCACTTGATAATTTCTTAGGCAAGCTTTTGTTGACGATCTCTAAAGTTTGCTGTTGATACTGCTGTTGCTGTTGTTGCTGTTGTTAGCCGCCAGTCATTTTGCTGGACATTGGCGTTAACAATAAGCTGTTTGTTGCCGTTCGATTTCATTAGCTTTTATTGCAGCACTTTTGTTGCCAATGAAATTAAGTCACCAATTGAAAGTTTTGAAGGAAAGCAAAAGTGGGCTGCGTTTTCACTTTTGGCCACGCTCAATCAACTGCAGTCAATTGTCGATTTGCATGCCAGAAAGTAAATTAACTTTGGCCCAAAACAGTTTAGAACTGCAACAATTTGTGTGGCTAATGGCGAGACTCTGAAGTGTTTCAAGTATTTTCATAAACTAATTTGCGAATCTCTCTCTTCTCTCTCTCTCTTTGCAGTGTGGGATGTGAGTAAAGTTTAAGAGCCAACAAGCAGACGCCAAGCAAAAGGTAAGCAGCAATCGATTTTGGCATTAAATAGCAATTAATGGAACGCCCACAACACAAAAAAATAACAAGAAGAACAACAAAAAGACGCAACTCACTTTTCATGAGCAGGGAGAAAGTGCACTTAGAAAACTTTTAATTTGCTAGCGGCATACGGCAAGTAGAACCCGAAATTAACGCCTAAACCACACCGGCTCAACTCCGCAGCTTTATTATGGCAATCAAGTGCTATGATAGGGTGCGGGGGGAATGGAGCTTACATTTCGTTTTAATTACAATATATGAGGCACGGCCTGTAGTTCGAACCGGGTCAAGTTTTGAAGCACACGAAGCAGAACACACGAGCTTGTGGGTGTGCGTGCCTTATAAAAACGAGAGCAAAAGCCCCATAGCGAAAGTTAAAAGTGACAACGGAACAACAATCTTAACTCATAGATTGTTGCATGTATATATTATTAGCATCGAGAAGATTTCATGGAAACAAACAGGCAGATGGACAGCAGGGCACTCATATGCTTGGGCTCTGTTTCCATTGGAATAATGATCTTAAAATACCCATATATTCAATTTAATACCCATAACTTAAGATTTGACATTCGTTCATTATACATACACTTTGTAATTTAACAGTATACATATATGCAATTAAAATATGATTACGAATGCACATGATTCAGAATTTGAATAATTCCATAAGCCAATATCTCAAATGCCGCTGCATTCAAGAAGTAACTGTGCTCAAGACTGGCAATGAAATGTGCGCCTTACCTTGCAGCTGTTGTTGTTTTCAGAGTAGTTGTTGTTGCAGCCAGCCAGTTCGTTGCTTAAGTCATTCGTTTTGCATACCAACTGACTGACTGACTGCGACCTTATCAAGCTATGACTGTGACGAGCTGCTGCTGCTGCTGCTGCTTTAGTTGTTGTTGCTCTTGCTGTATTTGTTAATGCAGTGCGTGGACGTCTAGCCCGGCTTTGCCTGGTCTAGCTTAGTCGGGTTTGTCTTGGCCAGGTCTGGTCTGGCCTGGTACATCACCGTTATGCGTCTAGAGCTAGAGCCGGCAGCGCTTCATTAAAATGTCTAGCTGGGCCCAAATGGTTTTTGAAATTGAAACGTCGTATGTTGCGACTGCTAGCGCCTGCTGCAAATGCATCTTCGTCTGCATCATCATCAACTTGACTCCAGAGCTTGATCTGGCAGCCAACGCATCATGAACGCGCACTTGGCTCGGGGCGATGCCAAGGTCTCCTTCCCACCCGACCGCTGCTGCTCATGCGGTCTGGGTCTGACTGTGGCTGGGATTGCTGTGGTTGCTCCAACAACCAGCACCGGCACCACCGCCACCACCACCAGCGCACAATTTTCAATTTGCCAATTGTAGCAGTAAACTCTGTAGCTGTATTTTTTCATTGCTCCCCCAGCCATCTGACGTTTACCGTTAGTTCGCTGTGCATGTGATTGGCCTAAAGTGTTGCTGCAAAATACTTGGCCATTTACCTCAGATCCACGCCTGCTGTACTTCATATCTGTACCTCTGTGCGTGTATGTGTAAGAGAGTTACATATTTGCGACAATTGGTCTGACCATTAGCTGACAAAGTGACTGATTGACTAACTGACTGACTGACCGACCTGTAAGTGTGGGCGTGGCCGAAGCAATTCCCCTACTGGTACCCAACAATTTACTCAGGAATTCTGGCGTAAAATTATGAGCACATTGTGATTTGTTAAACGGTACGTTGACTCGACGACAATCATTTAGCAAAGCATGTAGTGTGTATTTTTCAACAAGAATTATGTAATTAATTTTGTTAAATTATAGGAAATCCAATCATCGTTTTCGTTTTTTTTTTCCCCCTTTTGCTTCGTTATTCATTTAAAAATTCGCCTTGATTTTGATATGCTGATACTAATTTTGTTCGCTCATTCTATTTTCACTTAATTAAACATAATAATATATGTATTTTTAAGTATATCTTCAAAATTTAACATTTAACAATTTGTATTTCGAAACAGCAAAAAATACTTTAAAATACCTAAATGAATGAGATTGTTTGGGAAAAATGAAATGAATGAAATTAATCTTTGCCTTTGCTTGATACTTGGCATGTTAAGGTATTACACATCATTAGTATTTGTGATTCAAAATCTGAATAATTTAACATCACTAAACATGATGTGTTTAATGATGTTCATTCCTCACTTTGTACATAAACATCAAATCAATTTGTTATGCCACTAATTAAATGAAATGTTCGAGAGCCATCAGCATTATGTATGAGTATTTTAATTATTTCAAAGCATGCCAAACTGCATCTTACTTTATTACAAACTTGTCATTAATTGCTTGAACAGGACAACTTACATAGCAATTAAATCTCCCTGCTGGCGGAAGGGGGTAGGTATAAATCCATTGACAACTTTGTACTTGAATTTGACAGGCGGCGGCAGCTGCAGAAAACTTCTAATAAATTGACGCTTGCATTTTGCGTAACTACTGCATTTGCAACATGGAAACGTGCAGCGCTGTCTAGTCATTAGCTTGCTGGGTAATTTGAAACAAGAAATACATACATACACACGCACACATACACACTCGCACTCTTACGTACACATTCGTCTTTTTAGAGGCAAGTTATAAGACACACGCTGTTTTGCATGATTCTTGCAATTTGCAACAAAATACACATATATTTTGAGCAAACATGACCCAATTTACCACCCTTTGCTGTTGTTGTTATTGTTGTTGGACATGTGCAACAGAATCTAAAAAAGACTCAGCTGGGCGTCCTATATGCGACTGTGTGAGTGTGTGTGTGTGCGTGCGGCACGAGTTCAAAGTGAAATTCATAATGAAACGCAGCGACTTGAAATTCACATGGCCGCAATTTGTTGACTGTGTTGTGTTTCAGAACCTAATCAACACATCATCAATAACAGTGGGAAATCATTTGTTCTACCAAACATAATGTATGTCTATATGTGTCTCTGTCTCCCCCGTTTCCCCCGCTCTATCAGCTTATCCGTCTGATTTGTGCTCCGTTGGAGCCGCCGTTGCCGTGTGGGAGATTAATCACACGGGGCCATAGGCTGAAGCGTGAAATGCAAACAAACGAACAGTTGGACAGCATGGGTGGACAGACTGGACTGATGGACAGCTTGGACGCCTTGGACAGCTGGACGTTGATTATACACAACAGAACGCATTTGCCGGCTAGCGCTGAAAACTTAATGAAAGCAAGCGAATTTCTGTGGCTTTTCATTTGGCTTCTCTTTTTTCTCCTGTTTTTTTTTTTGGGCTTTTTGATGTGCACTGACCCGACACGCCCACAACTGCTAGCCGCCCACAGTGTCAGCGCCTGGCAATTTGATTGCCACTGTGTGTGGGCGATTTGCCTGCCTGCCACGCCCACTAACCGCCTGCAATTGATGCTCGCAATTATCTAAAGCTGCACAAACAATGCGCAAATTAAATGCAATAAACTAAACGCTGAATACAGGCATGCAGCCGCTGTGGGCGGGGGGCAGAGTAAAATGAGTGCAGTGTAAATATTTTATGTTACAATTTGCGCGTTGATTTGTTGCATATTACAAAACAAAAATAAAAAAATAAAAATAAAAAAAATAGGCAACCGCAGAGCCGCTGGCTACGTGGGCTGCCAATCCGGACCGTTGTCGACGTCGTTGCGGTGCAATTAGCTGGTGGCCGGCTCATATTTTGTGGCCAACTTAACGGCGGGTGGCACCATTTTTTAAAGCAATGCCGCTGTTGCCATGGCGCTCCCGTAATTTGCTCATAAATGCGCTAATAGACAGCAACGAGTGTGTTTTAGTGTTGCTTTTTTTTAGATGCTGTTTGCGCGTGTGTGCAGTGTGTTTGTGGAGTGTGTTGCTGCTGTTGTGGTGTTGCTAACCAAAATGCCAAATCAGACAAGTTGCTGCCGTTGACCGTAACACGCGCTACAGCCGTGGAGCGGCAATATCTCTGTGCACATGTAGCACAACGCTCGACCAAAGTGACCTTAAGCCACAAGTATGCTGAATTCCTCAGTATTAGATACGATCTGCTCGAAGATTTTATGCACAATCATATCAGTTCAGTTTTCGTCCTCTATTTTCATGAAATGTACGCATCGAAGGCATCCGTGTTAGATAATCCTGACCACCATAAATAGCCCAGTCGATAAGTCTTTCCTTATGAATGTATAATTTTTTGTGGGTTCTTTCTAGTTTTTGCTTTTAGATTGGGGTATCGCAAAGTTTTTTTGCTTAATATTTTTTGTTTAATTTTATTTTTGTAGTTTCAAATAGTTTCTTTTGTTTTTATTTTATTTTTCAACTTTATGTTGGAATTCTAAATAATCCCAGCAGTGGAAGAATTATGCAACTTCTTTTTATTATAAATAATTCTCAAAATAATTTTTGCAAATTTGATTTTGGGTCTGTCATTAGCATTATGATTGTCATTTTCAGCAAAATCTAACGATGAGCAGCAGCAGATCACAATCAAAAATCTTGTAAACGACCTTCGTCGCTGATTTGGTTGGCTTTAATGCTCAGTTAAATAGAAACCATTTGGCTTGTCATTGTTGATTTTTGTGTTGCATTGTTGTTGCTGTTGTTGTGTAAATTAATGCATTTATTCATGCGCTCATTGCCTCAATTAATGTGACATTGAGCGCAATTTGTCGTTTGTCATTAATCTTCTTTTTTCATTTTTATTTGGCCACGTTGGCCAAAACTTATTTTAGGCCACCGCAGTTTTTGGCATTTTTATATATTAAATTGGTAACATGAGTTGCCTTTACCGCTGTTATAGTTGAAGTTGTTGTGGCTGCTGCTCTTTTATTATCGCAGGAAATCTCAAGTCGTTGCCAGCGCCAAAACAAATTAATCACAAAAGAGGAACTTCACGCTGCCCTGCATGCAGTTGACAAAAGACTTTGGCTTAATGCCTTGTGCTGTGGCTAATAGGCAGCAAAGCCAAAACCAAAGCTAAAGCTAATGCGGTGACGCACTTGCAATACAGGGCTAACAGCTCAATGCAGGCTCGGGCTCTATGCGAAACCTACAACAGCCCCAGCATGGGTCGATGATGCAGCACTTCGTGTCTCATTGTCTCTTTTGGGGTGAGGTTTGTTCTGGCTCACATAGGACCATATTGCCGTGGCTCCTTTGTTATCAATTCAAGTGGAACGTATTACGTGCATTAGTATCCTTCTGTTCGAGCAGCTTCTCACTGCCTGACTAGCTGACTGGCTGGCTTTGTATATTGCCTTTATGTGTGTATATATGTATGTTGCGTATTTATTTCACTGTGTCAAGTTCTTTTGTGTCGACCTGCAAGATTTATGACACTTTTGTTTAAGGCAAAAGCAAAAGCTTTTCAACGCCCCAGCCCAAGAGAGAGACTGACACTGAGGCTGAGGGACGCTGAGACCTCGGGCTCCTCGCTCGCTCACTCATGCAAAATCGATGGCACGATGCTTATCATAATGGTTGGCTGGATTTTTGTACAGCTTTCAGGCACTCGATTGGTTTGCTGGCAGCTTGTCATAATTTTTGTGAAGAGCACTTGGTTTAATGTTGCTTTGCGCTCGCGAGTGAAAGATTTCTGAGCTACCCACTGTAGATTGAGATAAGTTGTGTTGGTGAGGTTGCTGCTTAGTTGATTTATGCTTGACACGCTTATTGAAAAGCCATAAAAAATAAAAAGAAGAACAAAAACAAAACGGCAGCAGCTAGAGAGTATATTACGTTGAATGGGGTCATCAGCTGATAGCATTTGATTTATACGAACCGCATTTGACATAAATATTTTATCTGCTGCCTGCAACGTGCCGTATGAGTGACATTAGCCCAAACCTAAGCCAACTAACAAGCTGCTGCTTGCGCTCAACTATGAGCAGAAATAAAATGAAAAACAGTTAGTCTTTTGCATAAGCACTGATAAGGCCACAACAATAAGCAACTGTGACAGCAGCAGCAGCAACAGCAGCGGCAGTAGCAGCAACAGCAGTAACAGATACTACAGGCACAGCAACCTGTCCCAATCCCAGCCGCAGTCCGTATGTGGCACCCACCCAGCAGTCACTGAGCCCCAACCCCCCTTGGCGTTTTGGCTGTTGGGAGTTGGGTGATGCGACTGCGACTGCGACTCGTGTCGCTTCGCAGCATATACTTAACAGTAAAATAAATATTTTACTATAAATCATGCATTAGAGTTAGGCAGCGAGCTGGTTGCCTGCCTTGTTCCCTGTCACATGTTTGCCAGCCACATCAACAGCGCTGTCAGCGTTGTGCCGCAAGAGGAGTGGGGCGTACCTGAAGACGGCAGCGGCAACAAGGCTGCCTCACGACTTTTGCCAATGCTCGGAAGTAACACAAATTTAGCGCTCGAGCATCCAAAAATACTTGCTAAAGAGCAGCCACTTAGACAGTCAGCCCGAGTGTTAGTTGGGAGGGTGCAGCAGAGAGTGGAGTAGAGCAGGCAAAAAGTCGTAGAGGACACTTTTTCAATGAGCTGCAGTCAGTGATGATAAATTAGCTTAAAAATAGCAAACAAATTCTAGCTGTTTCACATATGATACGAAATAATTAGTTTGATTGATTGTAAAGTTAAAATATAACATCAAATTCTATACAGAAATTCAATAATAAATTGATTCAAGCATGGCCAAAAAAATGTATAAGTTAGCTGTAGATTTCGACGAAAAAAACTCACTTCTAAACAATGATCTCAAGTGAACTTTGCTGATGTATAATGTATCTTAATTTACTAAAACTGCTAAAAATTAGCTTGAAATCATAAAAACACAGTTCTGGCAAATAACGAAATATTTTCTGCTTAACGGCAACATTTTGCACAACAGGCAAAGGTTTATAGCTAAATTGCAAGCGATTTATTTGATATTTCATTTCATGTAGTTATGCGCCGCTTTGCAACTGCCACAAACACAAAAAAAAAAAAAACACAATAAATGACAAACATAGGCAATGCTATTGCGTATACGACCCGTTTGTGTATGCACTAGTGTGTGCCACAAAGGCATTTCCCAAATGGCATAACCAAAGGCAACAGAAAACGCATGCGCAAATGCGCCAATGGTCAAGGCAGCCACCGTTGCACCACCAAACCACCTCCCCGTCTCAGTTTCAGACTGTTGCTGTCTCCATCTTCGTTTCGGCCTCGTAATCGATGAGCTGCTGCGCATTTGGTCAATAAACGCATTTCTGTCATTTTTTTCACAGCGCTAAATTTATGGCGCGACTTTGGCTCTAACTCTGACTGCGACTAGCTTGCCAAATGCCATTTTCATTTGACTTTGACATTAATTTGTGGCCGCACTTTGCCTTAACCAGGAAGTTGCTTGCATAGCGCAAATATTTATACATTGCGATGATTTAGGGAGCATTGCACTCGCCGTCAAATGAAGAGGGTCCAAATATATATAAAGCAAGTAAGAGTACTATCGACTAAAAGTTACTCTGTATTCAGTTCCAAAAGAACCATTAAATATTTTTAACTGAACAAAATAATCAGAAGGAATGTGTCCTTGTTGATCGATTTTACATGATTTGGTAAACAGAGATCTCCGTTTTAAAATTCTAGAACATATACTTTCTTTGGTCACAGATGTTTGAATTCATAATTCCATAATATGGTACAGGGTGTTTACAAAAACACATGTATGTTGCATCATCACTACTTACCAGCAACAGTTTTGCTGCTTCTTTTTGGCTATATTGTTTTTGGGCCCATTGTCAGTGGTATTGCAGCTAACAAGCTCAAAGGCAATGCGATTTATGCGTGCAAAATGATGCGAATACGCTGGGATAGCCAGGAATAGGAGTAGGAATAGGAATAGTACTGTCATCATTATTTGTGCCAGTGGCATTGGGTTATTTATGGGTCTTTGGGTGAGACAACGGAGTTTTTGTGACAAACCGCTTTACCGGTAAATCGGTAAATCACAAATCTACCTTCGAGCTAGACAACTGCAACCACTGCTGCAACCGCAACTGCCGCTGCTGCTGCAACGGGGCAACTAACAAGTGCCCCGAAAAAGCTGCCTTTTGTGGGCATTGACAACGAGCAGGGTTTATTAAATTTATGCAAATTTTATTTATAAACGACAGCCAAGATAGGCACTCTGGCAGGCGGATGGTACCGGAGGACGAAGCCCAGCTGTAGCCACAGGCACATACACAGCCTCGACTTGAGCTCGTCGCTTGTCGTTCCCTGGCTGCTGCAGTTCATCCAATATATGCCCAAAATCCTACGCCTCTCTGGGCCATAAGCTGCCTGCTCATGTGTGCAATTCACATTTTGCCTGGCATTATTTCATTTTTTTTTCTCTTCATTTCTGTTGCTGTTGGTTTTATGATTTTTGATTTAGTTTGATAGAGCTGATTGGTTTCCAGACTTCGCATCCACGTTGCTGACATGACGCGCGGGCGTTAGTCGATTGGCATGTCTTTATTATAAGCCTCTTTTGCGTGCAGGCAGCGCCAACATTTACAATGCATTGATTTATATGCTAAAAAGCAGGCGACAGGCAGCAAGCAGCCGCTGGCAAACCTTGTCACTTGAGGTTTTCAGGCCAAAATTGGATTGACAGTACTGGCAAAGTTGAAAACGCAAATAGCGTTGACCCAATTTACTAATCGAGTGTTTGTCATTAATCAATTCACATTAACTTAACTAATTCTTAGCCTAATTTAGGCCCTGGCTTACTAATAGCTGATGCAGTCGGCGGCTCAAACAGCACGAGGCTTATCATTTATAAATTTTTAATTAAGCCCCAAAGCGGATAAAAATACACTTTTACGGGCAGTGAAAAAAAAGCGGAAACAGAGCTCAAAATTTAATTGTAAACTGGGTCGCACAGTTCGAAAGAGCGTTGATTAATATGTAACTGAGAGATATATTTGCAGTCTGCAATGTGTTGAAAAGATACTCATTAAAAATACATAGCAACAACAGGAGTAACAAATTTAAAAAAGGGACGCGGAAATTCAAAAAAAGAGAGTATAAATGCAATGCAGGGCGTGGCCATAAAAAAACAACAGAAAAGCGCCATCTATGGTGCGATTTAGTTGAATGGAATTTTTGGCAATTTGCCTAATGGAACACGCGGAACCAATCCACAAATCAATTGGCTTAAAACAACGTATGGCGAGATAATTTATAACAATTAAAAAAGTGTGCGAAAGCTGCGAAATAATGGATTCCAATTAAAACAACAGATACACAGAATATAATAATAGACTGCAATTGGTTGCTCTAAATACAATATCTGTCTCTCTTGAAACAGGTTGTCGAGAAGTAGCTGCTTCTAGCTCTGTCTGCAGCACTTGAAGCACTTCAATCTATCATAACATTTTGTATAGAAACCAAATGATTTTATGCGCTCGAACTGCTAGAAAGTAACTGCCAATATGAACGTTTGTGGGGGTAACACTTAACCCATTGTGGGCGCCAATTTTTTGAGCCATGTGACAGTTGGCTGTCAGTAATTTGACACTTTCACTGCCCCGAAAAAATATTGATGGACAGCTGACTACAATATTGCCAATAACAATCATAGATAGCTGGCCAGCTGACCAGCTCTTGATTTGATTTCGTTACGGTTGGCCAACTCTCGCACAGAACATAAATATAGCCAAAAGAGTTAATGACCTTTTCGTATCATGCTTTTTTGTTTTTGAGTGGCACGCCCATAGCTTTTTTTTACGCCCACTCCACGCGCTCGCTTTGCCAATTTAACACCTTTCTATTCAGCATCTGACTGTGCGGCCTTTTACTGCGCTCTCGGTCAAACATATGACGGGGCCAAAACGGGCAGACTCGGGCGTCTGCCTTTCAGCCGCTAAAATTCAATTGTTACAAATTTTCTGGCCTCACTAATGTTTCACGCTTGCTTAGCCGCAGCTCGAAGTTTCAACTCTCAGTCTCAACTCAAGTATCGATATTGATGTTTGACTCTGGATTCTTATCTGCAACTTGGGGGCACAATAAACGCAGACGCCGTGGCAGCAAGTACAAAAAAAAAATATAATAATAAAAAATAAAAACAATGACACAGTGCCCTTTGCCATCGACATTGCCGAATGCTGCTTCGTGTTGCCTGCTCCTCCTCGCGCTCATTTACATCCGCATTGTTTGGCATCTCTTCCATGAAATTTATAGCGTGGCCAAGTGAAAGGTGGCCAAATAATTGCCCACCTGGCTAACCGCCTAACCGACCAACTGCCTGACTGTCAGACTGTTTCACTATTTGGCTGCTTGGCAATTTAAATTTATGTTTAATATTTAGTCGTACATGACAAAATGTTTGTTGTCCCACGCTTGCTAATTAATATACAAATTACGTAGCCTAATCAACCGTGGCCCAGAGACTCTTGTGGCGCGGCACTTGGCGTGTGGCAATGCCGCATACAAATATATGCGGCAATTGCCCCAAAAAAAAAACACAGTACCACACCCCTTCGCCTGTGTACGTGAGTACGCGAATTGGCTTTGGGGGATGCATGGATGATTAATGCGCCGCGACAAACCAAGGACAAGTCTGACTGGCATGGCTTGGCAGGATTTTGGGCTCAGCTTGAGTCACCTGGTCGGCATTTGTCGCCGTCGCATTTGGCTTCAAATATAAATTCAAATTGTGTCAATTACATCGCTGCGGCTGCTTATCGACGACAGCCACTGACAAACTGCCCCGGCAGTTGGAGTTGCAGCAGTTGCACTTGGAGCTGTTCAGCCTGACAAACCTGCAGCGACAACAACAACAACAAGAATAACAACATCAACATATACAACAACGACATCGGTTTCCATTTCGACTTTGGCACAGCCTGACATGTCTGCAAAGTCTAAAGTTGTCGACGTGTCAGTGGGGGGAAATACTACAAACATACATCGATTTCCAGTTTCATTTTAGCGGTTTCCTTTTATTTGTGCCCCATGTGCAGCGAGAGTTGCTTTGCCCACTTAGCAAATCAAATATTTAAATCTTTTTCTTCATTAGACCAGTAGCCAGTAGCAGTTTTTTTTTTACATAATTTTATAGATTTGTCTACCATTTGCATATTTTAAGACAAAGATAAGTTTTAAATTATATTCTAAAAAGTTTCTCTGGATTTTAGTTGTTATTAAGTGGTCGATCTTAATCTAAATTGAATATTTAATATAATAATATAAAATAATAAAGAGTAATTATGTACAGGGTATCTTCTAATTCAGTTAAGTCAATTGAAGCACAAAATTTTGATTTTGAAGTTATTTATTCTCTATGGAACATATTCTCTTTATACACAATTTATATAGCTGCCCTCGGTCTATGCTACACGTACATATAATATTTATGAACGCAGTTTTTTTCATTTTAATGTCAGGCATTAACCGACCTGTGGCTAGCAGCGATCTGTTCTAATTGGCTTATAGATTTGTCTGCTCGATTTCGCTGCGCTCGATTGCCAATTGCTTTATTAATGACCAATTGGCTGTGGCCTGGACCTGGGTCTCGGTCTGGGTCTGGGTCTGGGTCTGGGCCTTGTTTAATGTCATCCGTTGCCGTTGGCCATATAGTGTGGCAAATACGTATTCAACTTATACACCTATATTGTACAAGTAAAAGTTTTTTTAAAAAGTTTTACGCTCAAAGTATGTCACGGAAATGACTTAGTTAATATGCGTGCGGTTGAAAGGCGTCTATGGAGAGGAGAGGTGCCGAGGCCGGGGGGAATTGAAGGGTGTGCTGGTGGTAGAGGTGGTGTGGTTGGTGAATAGTTGAATATATATATAAGTATCTGCATTAGTAAACAGCAAAATAGAAATCGAAACGAACTGAGCTAAAGCTGAAGCAACCAAGCGAAGGAGGCCCTGCAGCAATCTCTGCCTCACATGGGCATTGCCACGACAAACAACAACAACAAAAAACCAAAAACAACACAAGTCAAGGCACATCCTTTAATGGCAGTCTGTGTTCGTCGTTTGTCTGTCTGCCTGCCGCCCGCCTGTCGCGCCTACTGCGTCAGTCATTCAGCGAAGCGAGGCCAACAGCAAAAGCAACAGCAACAACAAAAGCAACTGTTGCCTTTGTTGTTGTTGCTGTTGCCCACTTGAACATGTAGTGCAGTCATCGTCGCGCATTTTAAGAACCCCCAACTAAATGCAACTCTCAACACGGCAACTTGGCAAGGACCGAGAAGTGAGCACTACCTAGACGGGCCACAAGACACGACAGCAACAGCAAAGGCAACAACAGCAACTGCAACAGCAACAACAGACGCATCGTCAAACATATAGGCTATGTGCTATAACTCATTAATATTAAATGCTGCTGGCAAGACAAGCCCCTTAGTAAGAAATACACACACTCAAACAGAGTTCGGGCTGCGTCTCGCACAAAAATTTATGCGCATTTTGTTTCAATTTCATACACACGTGACTTGTAAATTATCCATTGATGTGGCAAACGCAACGAACGGGGGCAAGGACCCAAAGCGATGGCGACAGGATGAACAGCAGCAGCAGCAGCAGCAGCGGGCGCAGCAGCCACAGCAGGACTGAGTCGGTTCAAGTCGCAAAACGATTTCTTTTAAAATGATAATTGCACAGGCGACAAAAAATTCACAAAAATAAAAGCCAAAGTAAATAACAAAGCCATACGACTTGGCAGACACCACACCCACGTGCGGCGCACATAGATTGAGATACAGATATGCTGCAAATACAGATACACAGTCGAGGCATGCAAATTTCAGCTGCTGCTGCTGCTGCTGCTGCTGCAGGCTACAAACAAAACAAAAAAGTAATCAATTTTATTGTTGCAGTTGTGGTTGTTGTTATTGCTGTTGTTGTTGCGTGCTCTCAACCAAAAGAAATAAACAAGAAAACAACAACAAAAATTATGTCAGCGACGGAAAGCAAAAGTTTAAACGAGAACTGTGACAACAGCCCCGAAAAAAAGTGAAAATTATGACACGTTTTTGTTGTGGTTGCTGTTGTTGCTGTTGCTGCTTCTGTTGTTGTGTGAAAGTTCGGATATGGAGTCATAAATACGCATATTAGCCTCGTTTCATGTGTGACAAAAACGATATATGTGTTGTGTACATATGCATATAGGTATTGTATGTTTGGGTGTGTGAGACGTACATTTTTCGCTGTCAAGATTCGGTTCTCATGGCGTAATTAAGCATAATTGCCCATGTCAACAGCGGTCGGAGATAAAGTTGAGAGTTAAAGTTGAAGCTAGGAGGCTGAGAAGGCAAAGTTGGAGGCGCAGTCGCAGTTGGCTTATTTTGACATACTTCACTGTGTGTGTGTGTGTGTGTGTGTGGCATACGCAGGAAATGTTAAATCTCAACAACGCATGCTTCATTTCCATTGTTGTAACAACTAGCCGACTAACTAACTGACTGACTGACTGACAGTCAACGCACTGTTGTTGTTGTTGTTGCTGGATTTCCTTTTGGTAATTATTTGCATGCAACTTCAGCGTCTGGCAAGTCGTGTCTGTCATTTTGTGGTCAACATTAAGGCCGTGCCCCGGTCAAAACTGAAATTACCCCAAGCAGCATTCTGACCGAATAAGAGTAACAGCAAGAAGAGCAACACGTTAATAACAGAAAAAGTAAAAGAAATCCAAAACAAAGCTAACTGCGGAACACCGACGATTATTTACCCTTCCCAAAACTTATTACTACTGCGAATATGTACATATTTTAATTAAAACTAATCCAAACAATAACTAAATATAAATTTTATAATTAAAACGAACTAATCTATGCAATAAATAAATATAATACAACTACTGTCTGCAGCTAAAAGACATGTATGGCAAATTAATCATCAAGATTGAGAGACTTGACATTAGCTAATCAAGAATATGTATACTATATTGATGACTTACAAATTCAATGCTAAAATTATAATAGCCTCTGCTAGCGTATACAAATACTTCAACTTGCCATGGCTTGTAACCCAAGCGGACCTCCGTTCCCATCTGCCTGGTGCTTCGTCTGCGTCTGAGTCTGCGTCTGCGGTTGATTTTTATGGTTTCATTAGTACTCCACATGCATGGTGGATGGCTGTTACATGGGTACATGCCTACATGTTGGATGTTGGATGGTGGATGGTGGATGGTGGATGTTGGCAGTGCCATTCGTTGGCTGAGCATGCGTAAAGCCAAGTTGTTGGCCGTTGTCGAAGTCGTTGCTGGCCTGAGAAAATTCTACTGACCCACAGAACTTTAACTTTTTGAGTGGCATTGTTCAATTTTACAACAGACAAACAACATACAGCAACAACAACAACCAGCAGCAACAGCAACAGATAGCTAGAAAATTTCACAAGCCTGTTGGCCATTTTTTACAATACCACCTTTTTGTTGCTTTCTGACTGCGGTTTTAGTTTTAGGTTTTATGCTTTAGACAGTTATTGATGCCATAGTGACCGCTGATGTTGCTTTGTTGATATCTAATCAGCAAACTGTTAAAAGCACACAGCACACAGCACACAGTTTTGTTGGGGTTTCTCCTGTCCTCAATAAAAAAAATTGTTCAAAAGAATCGCAATTGTAATTGAAAATAATCGATTTTTGACACTCACTCTTGGAGCATACTAGATGCTTTTAATAGCGAGGACATAAAATTTAATGTTTATTTTATCGAGTAATGCTACACGACATTTAAAGAATATCTAAAAAAAAAAAGCACTTTAGGCTGATAAGAGAGCATTACAACTTATCACTAGACGGGCACTCTTGTACTCAATAATGAACTTGCAACGTACATCATAATGAGCACTCGAACGCATATATTGGTCAAACGCAGCTAACTCTGACGCACCGACCACAGACAAACAAATTTTGTTCCAATTTGCTGTTTGTTTAAAAATGCGGCCAGAGCCGCAAATGGAAGTCCGCTTAAGCTAAAGCTGCAACTGGCTATGCGGCACATTTGAGCCGCTGCTTTCAATAATTTGTTGCTGGACTGGACAGCACGACAGCAGTAACAAGAAATTGCGGAAATTGCCAATCGAAATGGAAAACATTTTCATTATTCGCTGCCGCTTTTGGCCATAAACTAGGTGCCTGCCCAGGTGGGTGTGTGTGTGTCTGTGTTATGCATGTGCTACAAATTTATAGCCAGAAACATAAATTTGTTTGCCGCACAAAACATATTTTTGCCTGCAACGCGCAAAATTGTCAACTCGACCATCTACAAATTTCCGACTTTTCCGACTATTGGGCAATTATTTTTGGTCTCTTTTCTATTTTTTTTTTTATCATTTTGTTTGCATGCAGCCTGGCATTGCCATTGATTTATATCAATTTGCTGGCCACATTGCCACCAAGTGCTATAAACAAGAAATCTGTAATTAATTGAGTAGCTGCGCCTGCGCCTGCCTTCTGGCTTATAACTTCAAGCAGCCATATAAATTAGCCGATGCAGAGGCTATTGGCCTTTTTGGCATTTGCTTTTGCTTTGATTGCATGTCACCTCCTAGTTTCTAAGACGCCATAAAGATGATGATTTGTTGACTTGTGGCAAGCATCTTGCGAGTACACGAACAGATGCAACATGTGGTGAGCAGTGCCCACCCGCTGCTAAGCAATTAGAAGCCAGCCACACAGGACATATGTAAGTCCTTCAAAACTAAGTGCTGCCCTGACTCAAAATTTTAAATGTGCAAAGTAAGGAGTGTCAATTGTTGTTGCTTTTGCTGCTGTGGCGCACCCTGTGATTTATGTTATAAATGCGAAATCCGACTTTTTCGGTGGTGATGCGGAGGGTGAGCAGGAAGGGGGGCAACGGGTAGTCGAACGGCCGCAGCCATAAATATGTCAATATAAACAGCCAGACACACGACTGCAGCAATAACAAAAAACGAAACATTTTAATAAAAATCAAAATCAATAGGAAAAGTTTACAAAACAAAACATGCCCACTGAGTAGCACAACTAAAAAATACTCTAACCTGGCAAAAGATGAAAGATGAGTGAATTTTGGTATCATCATTTGTATGTTACTCGAATTTGTTTTACGATCAACTTAACTTAATTTTGTTTGGTATTTATTTATTTAATTATTTTATCCTAATGATTATATTTACGCTTTTTATGATCCTGCACAGATATTATTACTTATTTTAAGTTTTCAATTTAACTAGAAACTGTTGGCAATTATCTATAAAGGCCTCTTTGTTTATCAAGCATGGAATTTCGGTGCATATCCCTTTAAACCTTTAGCTGGCTGTCAAATAAACTAACACAAAATCACAAATACCCTTTAGATAGATAAAATGCACGCCGGACGCTATCAACTTTTATGCGCCTTTGTTCCGCAGTGTTTCTGCATGTATTGTTGTGTTTTTTGGCAGAGGGTTCAGTGGGGAGAATTGAGTACAGCGAGGGGGCCAATCTAGTGGCTGCTATGGCCATGGGGTTGTATGGGGAAGGGGGATGGGAACGTATTGTCAATAGCCTACAAATTGGCGCAGCGTATGGTTGCAATACATATTTGAGTACTTGCGCTCGATTTGTAGCCACGGGGGTTGAGTAATCGACAACGACATCAACCAGGTATCCAACAATTCAGCGTCATATCGCCAATAGCTCCATTGCCATCGAGTGTGCCCAGGTGTGCAAAGCTGACGCAGCAGCGGCAGCAGCAGTTTGCTACTGCGACACACAATGTTGTTCATATGCAGACACAGGCGGAACAGAGCCCCATTCTGTGGCATGACACTGTTGAAGGTGGCCCAGTGCCGGTGGCGCCCCCAACAACGGCTAACTGGGGCTCACGGCAGCCCAGCCGCCGTGCATGACTCAGGTTCAAGTTGGCCGCATGACTTTTAGCGCACTGACACACAAAATACTCAGACACATATACATACATACATATGTATGTATATAAAATCAAATGGTTGGCGTATATTAAAATTTGAGTAGTACGAGTAAAACCCGACACCGGGTGATTCTGCGATAGCATTATTAAAAATGCAACAGCATTGCTGCAGAAAGAATCTGGATGGGTAAACTGGCGCAGGGGAGCTTTGCAAGTTTTAAAATAAGATTACAAACACAAATGACCAGTGGGTCACACACCGACAGGACCACTTTATTTAATATTATCTCTTCTTGCTTTTGTACATAGGAAAAGCACAACTGTTGCAGAAAATTCATAATTTAACTTAATTTATAATAATAAAAATAAAGAAATACTCTTTGGAATTAAATCAAATCACTTAAATGAATGCATTGTCATATCACAGCTTTCTTTATCCAGTCATTTAAATCTATGGGCTTATCAAGACAAATTGGAGTTTCAAACCATGTATTTCTGATATGCATTAGAGTGTTTCGTTACACTGAACAATCAGCAATTTTCTCTATTTTATGTCTACCTGAAAAATGGTAAAGTATGACATGAAGGTCTTTATAATTTGATATTCAATTATCAAGTATGCTATGTTTGTTCTGAAGAGACCGAGTGGAAGAATTCCATGCAGGCCTATTACAACAGTCAGCCAAGCATTCGGGCAATTACATGTTCCTACTGACCTACATCTGATTAATTTGGCTAATGTAAAGAGTCTCAAAAACAAAACGCCCCAAAAGCAAATGTTAACGAAAATTGCCTAACCCTCAGTGGTGTGACATAGGCACAGCGGCAGAGGGGTGTTGTGGTGCCTTCAGACCAAGAGTAACCAGTAACCTACATGGCCAGCTAACTTGAATGAGTGTCAAAGCTATTTTGCGCTAATTGCCTTTTACGATTATTTTCACATTTGGACGAGCGACGCCCGACGACAGTTCAAGCCCCCAGACCAGGTCTGCTGCTGTTTGTGTTATTGTTGCTGGTGGTGTTGCTGCTGCTCCAAGTACTGCCACACACTTAAGCGCACGCATGACTAAACACAAGGAGCGCAAAGGCAACGGCGTCGTTGTCCTCATCGTCATCTGAGTGCTCAAGCATCTGTGGAGCTCCAGCTCTGAAGAATGCACGAGTGCGCCACATTACACAGCGAACGGAGAGATGTAGATAGAGACAAACTGAGACAGACAGAGAAAGGTATCACATCTATGTTTATGTTGTGTGTGTATGTGTGTGTGTGTGTGTGTGTGTGTGTGTGTGTGCATGTATGTGTATCGCACCCAACTCTTATCCGAACTGCAGCCGTGGCACGCAACATTTTCGCTTATTAAATTGAATTAAATTTTTCGTACGTTTTATTTGCGGCACTTTTCGTGCGAGGTATGCGAAGTGAGGCCGCTGTGGGTTAATGTCACACCAACAACAGTCAGAACAACAACAACAACAACATAATGTATAGACCTGAGAAAACTGTGCAATCTCATAGATGGTGGAGACCAAAAACAATAACAACAACAATAATAGCGGTAGCAACAACAGCGAATGCCATTGCGCTTAACTTTTGTTATTATGGTCAATTATGGCTAACGGCAATGACTTGAGTCGAAAACATCGAGTCGCCACCAACCAACTCTTCCACACATGCGACACAATGGGTAAACATGAAATTGATGATGCCTTGTAATTGTGGGCGTGCCCGACAACCGACCCTTCCTCCTTCCACCTCAACTAACTGACCCAGTTAGCCAGTGGGCGCGTCAAAGACCAGATGACACGTGCATTTCATTTGGCTAATGCCAAAGTCAGAGCTGAAATCAATTTTGCCTTTGCTGTTGCGCACATGATTTTGCTCATGATTTTTAGTTTTCAATAATTGCGCAATGACCTTGCCCGAAGAGCCGGAAAGAAAAGCCCATACCTGGCTATTAATTGACTTTTAAGCAGACACAAATCGGTCAAACTATGAGAACCGAAAAAGAAGGAAGACGAAGTAGTCAAGCGAAAAAGCCAACGAAGTTTAGTATACTCTACTACGATGAAATGTGAGGAGTTAGATAACATTATGAATTCAAAAACATTTATAGAATATTCAATATATATTGATATCACATGGTAAATTAAAATATGGTTAAATAATGTGTATTGACAAACTTAATGATGGAATTATTATGCCAAGGTTGCAAGGGTACAAAAATATTTTTTTTAAAATTGCTTGCTGTTTGTAAAACAGTTAATCATGCAGCCAAAGTCTTAGCTAACTTTATGTATATAAATATATATATATATTTTTTATATATGTATTGGCTGACTGCTCATCTGATGATTGGCGCATAGCTATAAATAAACGCGCTCATTCTAAGCTTAGATTAATGTGTGCGCCTACGAAAAAAAGAAGAAAAAAACAAGAGGCAAACTCATTGGAGTAAACATGTTTAAGAGTACCTACATACCAGGTTTTTAAATGCTGAACATTGATAGAAGATAGAATGCGAAGATTGCTAAGATCGCTGTAAGTACTTTCAGGCAGAAGGCAATCATCTAATCGAGCACTTGGCACTTAATTACCAGAGAGACACACACACACACACCATTAATTTGCTGTTGCTGTTACAAGCTGGCGCTATATAATTTTCAAATAGCCATTAAAACAAACTCCCAAACAAGTCAGAGTATTTGTGCTTTTTTGTTTATAAAGTTTTTATAAGTAATGTTGTAAGTACATATCTAAAAAGGCAAATGTAGTAAACTTATTTATTTTTTTTTTTTAATTGTGACTGGCCAATGCCAAGGTAAAGAGCATGCACAAGGTCAATGAGGTCATCAATGTGTTTGTAGACTCATCGGTGCTATTGCTAAAGACTTCATCTAACTACATAATTGTAGCTAATAATAACTATTCAAATGCTGTCTGAAGATCGTAATCACAATCACATTCTATGCAGACAGCTGACGGGTGTACAAAGAAAAATAAGAAGAAAACAAAAAGAAAACGTGAGGCAATCAGTTAATAGCATTGTCAATGCACTTGGTATAAGCTTGGGGCGCGGCACCGGAATGTGTCTGAGAGGCACTCGACAGTGTCAGTGTAACAAATGCAATAAAGATTGAGCACTCGAAGCCACATAATTGATTATGCCAAAGTGTCGCAATTAATCCAGTCGAAAACAAAAGAAAAGCCCATTGGAAAGTTGTTTGTGGCTCCAGGAAATATGCACAATAGAAATGACAACTCGCATTCAATTCGAAATTGAGCGATTGAGTTGTTTGAGCAATGAATGCGTTTATAATTGAATGCCTCATTTACAAATTACAGTTACGAATACGAATTTCGAATGAATTAAATTGCTGTTAGGCACACGTGTGCGCGCCTGCAGTTTTGGGCCAACTGCAACATAAATTAGAATTTAATTGAATCGTGACTGTAGCGTTGTTAACAATTAAAAACAAAACGATGTTGTTAAATGCAATCAAAATGCAAATTGCCCAACAAAACCATTTGAAGTATACAAACATCATTAAATATGGCCAGAACCTGACCACATCATATTTCCTTTTAGAAGCGCTCATCACATATTTAGTGGATGCATAAAACTAGCGTCAGTTCAAGGTTGGCCAAATTTGTTTGGCTTAAAGCAACAACAAAAGCATCGCTTTGTTTACATAAACGTCTTGCTTAATTCATATTTTAATTATCAATAAAAAAGACTGACAAGCACGAAAGGTGTTAAAAAGTGAAGACACCGCAACAAAAGCCACACAAAACAAGAAAGTTGAGTTCAATTTCGCTTTGTTGAAGCTTGAATACTCTCGTAAATAACTTGACACTTTAGAAATTTAAAAATACAAAAGAATTTTTATTTTATTTATACATGTTTTCAAGATAAACTAAGCTTGTTAAGTCAATTAAGTAAATGAAATCCATGCATATTTCAAGCCTTAATTGAATTGCCCAATGTTAGTGTATAATGAATTCAGTAAACGCTTATGTGATAGCCAAATAAAATTTGCCAACATGTCGAATGGCAGTTTGTAATTTGCCTTTTGACTTTGACTTATGGGCGATTACAATCGACTCTAAAATGCCATTGCTGCAAATGATGTGATGGTCAAGTGCATGTTAACTGCAATTTGCCTTCACTTAACTAGCCAAAATGTCACATAAATTGCACTTCAAATTCAAATTATATAAAATAAAATCAGAGATGACAACTCAAACTCAAAGTTGTTAGTCTGTGCGGCATGTACTGCCTGTTGTTATAACATGCAATCCGTGTGGTGTTCTAGTCCATGTTTGTGCATTTGAAATTAATTTATGCAAACATTCGTACGCTTCAAGACAAGTCAAGACATGACTGAAGACATGAGGAGCGGTTGCTGCCGTTGCTCTTTGGTTCTAGAGTCTACAACTCAACAGTCGAACTGCGGCGCATACATAAATAAATTAAAATTGCTAATGGATGGCGCAGTGAGTCTTTTGGCTTTTAGAGAGAGATGGGGAAAGACTGCACGCCCATAATTAAAAGCACCAACAAAACCAAAAACATTAAAAAAGAAAAGCCATGACCAGCTGCAGATTGCCCTGCTGTCCGCTGGGCTCATGGCATAAATCAATCAATTTATTTGCCCTGTCTACTTTGCTGTAGAGCAGCAGCAGCAGCAGCAGTTGAAGACGATGACGATGACGACTGTGGCAACTGGCAACTAGCAAATTTCTACTGGCAAATGGCAGTTGTAATCTTGCCCAGCGGGTGCAATGAACTTCACCTTCACAATCGCGGCCAGTTTTAGTTCCTGAATCGCTGCTGCACTCCTCCCACAAGCACCCATAAAGCACAGAAAGAAAGAGGGGAAAAAAATAAAATAAATAACAAATCTAAAACCTGACTCAGTTCATTTTTGTGCAGAATTTGCAACCACAGCTCGAAATGCAATTTGCAGAAACTTGCGCCGTAATGCCCCATAACTCATTGACAATAGACAACGGGGCATAGTAGAGTTGGCAGCAGCTGTAAGTATGTGGCTGTGCTGAGGCCAAAACTGAAAACATGACCATAAGTTAGCTGCTCGCTTAAATATGAACATAATTTCATTTGTAGGTTGCCAAAATAATTTCACGCCAAGAATTTGTCGTGATTACGCCAAGCCGACCAATTTTCAGGTATGTCACGAAGAGGAGGCTGAGCGAGCAGGTCCACATATGCAAATAAATAGCGTATCATTTTGGGGCGCAGCAGCAGTTGGACTGCAATTGAAGTGCCTCACCATACAATTAACACTCGGCAGCTGCCAGCCAAACGTCCATTAAGCGTTTTAAGCCACTTTTTTTGCCTCTCTCCATTTTCGTTATTTCTTTCTTTCTTTCGATTTTTGCGACGGCCCTTTGCGGGTTTCAGTTACTCAAACGCTGCCTCTCCATCATCATTATTGTGATCATCAACATTATTGGTAGCTCCAACAGCAGCAACACCAATAATTTAAGCTGTCATAATGAAGCCATCAGCTGTATGTGTGTTTGTGTGAAAAATCAAGGAAATCGAAAGCTTTCTTCTGCACATCGAAGTGGGAATACCCTAGAAGAAAACCATTAAATATACTTACAGAAAAACACACACAAACAGCAACTTAGAGTTCAAAATCATCCCTCAATAATGGAAAATAACTATAACTTATATTTGAATCCATCCTTTCATACAACTTTTTTATTTGTCTAGTTTAGAGTATAAACGGTTATTTTTATAGATATATTTTGCTGCTTCACAAGATGAAATGCTTTCATCGCAACAAATTGGCGCCGCAGTAGCAGCTGCTGCAGCTCTCGAGTAGCATCATCAAAGTGTTTAAGGCTTAATCGATGGCGCTTTTATTACTCTGCCCTTCCCAGCAGAACCACTATCCCTACCACTCTCCTCTGCAGCCATTCTAGCTTTAGCAATTCCCGCATGCTGTCTAACCTGCAATGCTTTTTTTTTACACTTCAGGCATGCTTCGTTTGTGTCGACAGCAGCTTTTCATTAGACAATTTCCCCAGGGGATAAAGAAGAAGGGGTAAGGACGGGAGGTGCGCAGTGGGCATTTGCACTTTGTTGCAGCACAGCAAAGCGGTGTGGTGAGGATGGGCGTTCGGCAGGGCAATCGAGCAAATTTTCATTATGTCGGGTCGACTCGAGTCGACACCAACAACAACTTTTACTTGTGTGTGGTACATTGTTAGCTTAATTGTTGTTGTTATTGTTGCTGTTTCTGTTGCTGTTAGAATGTGCGCGTTATTGAGTTACGTGCTTGGCGGCACAACAACAGAAACAGCAGAAACCAGCAGCAACGAACAACTGCAACTTGGCACGTTTGCGTTATTTAACTGTCAGCAACATCAGAAACAACAGCGGCAGCCATTTAGCTTCAGACTAGGCGCTAATTGACAGTGAAAATGTCGCACATTTAACATTTGTCTTCATCATTTGGCCCAAAAACTGTTGCAGCCAATCGGCTAAAAGCAAAGCGGAAATCTGAGCCCAGCATTAGCAGCCAGCCAACCCACTTGCATATGATAGACGATCTGTTGCAGGCTGTCAGAAACTGAGCCTGGGCACGGCTCTAGCTGCGATCTGCTTATCACGCTGGCTAATCACAAATGCAGCTCAGGCTTAACACCTACGCAGGGCTGCAGCAGTGCCAGGCAGGGCTACACATAACAGCACGCAAGGGTGCAAGCGCAACGTTGCAATAAGCGGTAAGCATCAAAAGTTGCCACACAGCCCACGCTCAAGCGACAAGCGCAAAATCAGGCGCAACCTACATACGTACATATTAAACGTTCATTATACCCTAACTGGATGAAGTGAGAGTGTTATAAATTGCAGAGATAGTTTGGCAAGTAAGGGAAGTTAATTAGTATGATACAATTTCAAACTATCCAAGAGAATGCTCAAAATATAGATAAGAAATATATTACCAGCACATATTATTTAAGAACAAATCTAAATGTCTGATATATCATAAATCACCCAAGAGAATCTCCTTTTTTTTACATTTACCTAGGGTATGCCACACATGGCAGACATTATTTGTTGCTGCTGGTTTTTCTTTTCATATTTATTTTCGCTTTTGTTAGCATTCTGCAGCTTTTCATTATGTTGAGTGAGCGAAAACAAATGAAAGTTGATTTTTGTTGTTGTTAAATCGATGTGTGTGCGTTGTGTCTCATTAAGGGGAAGTGCATTCATGATGATGAAGATGTGGATGATGTTGATGACAACTTGATGGCTATGGCTTTTGACGACATCAATATAATTGCTTCCCGGTTAATAACAAGCATACAACGATTTCAGCACGTGGGCTGCCTTGCAACTACTCCCACTACTTCCCTCCCAGACTTGAAGAGAAATTATTAATACTGTCGCTGCAATTTGTTTAAGCAATTGTTTTGAGTGTATTGTGAGGGTTCAATAGTGTGTATGAAATCCAAATTGCCATTTTTCAATGGGTTGCTGGCAAGGTCGTTGCCGTTGCCGTTCCTTTGTTGTGTTGTATCTTTAATAAGAGACTTAAAAGAGTTTACAATAATAATACACGAGTCTCAAGCAGAACTCAAGGCTGCCACCGTCTGGGCACCGTTCAGCACTGGGTCTATGCAAATTGCCATAGCTAAGCAATAAATGCGATCGAGATGTAGCTGAGTTTAATAATACTGAAAATAGAGAAACAAAAAACGGACGGGGCACCCACGCGCAATTATGAAGCGGCTTTTGTTGCCGGTTGACAACTTCTTTAATCAAAAGCGATTTCAACAATCGGGGCGTGGCGGCAACATTTGAGTTCTCTGTTTAATGTGCCACGTTTTGTGTTGTGTGTTGCCTCATTACAAATTTGACACTTTGGCTGACAGGCGTTTGATTTCTGGCCGTTTTCGGCGGCGTAAATCTTTATGCTTATGTCATTTAACTTAATGGCAACAAGTCAACAAACAAACGGTTGGCCCGCTCCAAAGCCAAGCTCCAAACACTTGAGGCCAACCACAGCAAGTAAGCCAAAGCCCAAAAAGCAACAGCAACTGACAACTGTTGATAGTTTATTGGGCATTTTCGTGCAAAAGAACCAATTGTGTTTTTGTGCCCTAACTAACTATGTTTGTTTTTAATTATGCTTTAGAACATGCATTGAGTCAGTCCTTGGTAGACTTGCCACACCCAACAGGACCAGGCTGGCTTTAAACCATGCCAAACTTCATTACCAACTTAATCTCATTATTAGCCGCTACAGCACACTATCAGCCTTGTGTGTGTGTTGTTTTCTTGCCCGCTTTGCCATTTTCGACTAACTGCCATTTGGGGGCTGTCCATAAGCGTGACTTGGCCAACACCAGCAAATGTGTCGACGTAGGGCAATTGTTTGGAATTGGTATCAAAAATAGCGTGTGAATATAAACTAAATTTGCCAACAAATTAAGCCTTTTGCCTTTGCTTGGGTTTTGCCTTTTTTATTTTTACTTTTGGCTATTATTGACAGCGATTTGCGGTGTTTTTGACCATGAAGCGGGGCCCAAATGTTGATCTGCTGTGCCTTGAGTTCAATAAGCTTTTGTTTGGCTAATTTATGCCAGCGGACAGCTGAGCCGCACAACGACCAAGTTCTTTAATTAAATTTTCAATTTAAAACACTTGACGCTTGCTTTGCAGATGATGACAACACTGTGAGGGGTGAGGAAGAGGGGCGTCGTTGCAGCAGGCGCCACATTTTCATTAAGCCGCAGACAACATGGCCAATGTCTAGGCCTGAAAGATGCGCAGACAGCAGGCCAAGTCTATTTTCATACAAATTAAATAGCTCTGAAACTTGCTTCACTCACTTTGTTTTTATTTTGTGTTGTTTGTCGACCGCTGCTGAATGGAAATTGCAAATTGATCATTGGTATGCAGAGCCTGATGGCTGCTGTTGACATTAGCTAAGGAAGACACTGTTTTGATTTATTCGTGAACAATTTAATTAGGTTTTTAGATCTAATATTGGCTATTTATTTTAGGTCTAATATTGGCTATTTACGTGAAATTTAATTAAATTAATACATATTAAAGGTTTGACTTCAAGCATCTTCGAATATCAAATGTCCTGTTTAAATATATTTGTGTAAACTAAATTAGAAATCTTCAGATATATTTCGAAATACAAAAGATGGAGAGTAATGATTTTTGTATCAACTTTGAGTTCGCTCTTTTTAAATTTAGTTTTGACGTAAATCTAGAAACCTGTTTACTGCTGCACAGTGTAGCACTTGTAATGGCAATGGCCCAGTTAACACGGTTAGCCGAAACAAATCAAGAGTATAATGGCTAAACCAGTTGTCGAATTGTCACTTAATAAAAATATAAAACTCAAGCATCAAAATTATGATTATTATTAATTTAATTGTTATGTTTTTGACTGCGCAAGCAAATTGCGCATAAATGTGGCCGAAGCTTATCTAAAATTTTCTATTTTTTGTATCTGCTTGCAGGTAAGAGCGACCCCATAAACCTCAAAAATAGAATTGCGGCACGTGAGTAAAAGCGGCAAATAGCAGTCACTTACAAGCCACTCACTGTGGCATTTAATGTGGCTGAAGCTTTATGTATTTGTGTAAGCGTCGCGTATGCTAAGATGTATCTTTGAAGCCAGAGAATTCACTTTCTCCCGTTATTTAATTGCGGCAGCTTGATTTTAATGCCTGCGCATTTAAATGCACTTAAAGAGCAGCAATAACAGCAGCAGCAACAGCGACAACAACAACAACAACAACAACAAAAGCAGCAATAACAACGACAATTTCGGTACGGCTTGGCAAAAACTTCAGGCCAACTCACGTACAGAAACAATTTTGTGAAGAGCCGTCTGGAGCTGGAGATGGGAGAGGGGATGGTGGAGAGAGGAGGAGCGGAGCAGAACATTTAAGCAGCTTAACCCATTTCCGTGGCACATAATCATCATCATTTTATATGTATGTAGCTGTTGCTGTTGGCGAAGTTGTTGTTGTTGTTGCAGTCTTTCAACTATTTCAGCTTTGTGTTCCTTTTTAATTTCTTTCAATTACGCCACAATTGTCACAGAACCCTATAACATAAAACGACAATGGTCGGATGTAAATTGTAGTGGGTAGAGGCAAGGTGCTATGGGGCAGCCTGTGAAATTCCCTCATTAATGTTGCATGCATAAATACCCAGAAGGTCGCTCAACTATAAGTAGCATTAAGGCATATTTATTATGTGAGTGGGCAGCTCACCTAACCGACTTATTAAACGATTTTTGGTGGCAGTAACAGAATCAAGTAATTAAAAGAATGAATGCGATGCTCTCTTAATTTGAATAATATTGGCAGGCTGTTCTCTAATTGCATAACACACAATGTAAGAGCAGTAATTGGTTGCAGCAGCTACAGCCAACATCTTTATTATCGGCTTTGGCTAGGCGAAAGTTTGCCAAGTCGGCAAGTCGGTCTATGACCGCATCATGGATCCAAGGAAAGTTGTTGTGCCTTTCTAAAAGTTAGTTATGTAGAATAGGCTCCATGCTCCGACAATGGCCAAGTTACAGCATGCCAAGTTGCAGGTTGCAGGTTGCAGGTTGCAGGTCTTTGCTGCTGTTGTCCATTGCAGTTTGCTGGTTGCTGTTCAATTGATGCGCCAGTAACATGGCAGGCAACACAAAACCAATTTAGCAACCCCAAAAACAGGCAAAAGTCAGCGCGCACTCAGTCGGCAGTTGCATGGTCAGATAAAGCAGCCACAGTCAAATGCAGAAGATGTAGCAAACGCCGTCTACAAAATGCAGGCCGTAAAAACAAATGGAGCCAAAACTGAATGCCAGGCGAGCATCGCTAATGCAACATTGCCTAATGCCATTGACTAAGCCCGAGCTGACCAGGCGCACTTTCAGTTTTCAAATGGCCAAGAGTCAGCAACAACAACAACAACTGTAACAGCAGAAGCGGCTGCAAGAGATAACAAGTAAATTGGTATAAATTAAGCATGCCGAAATCTGAATGCCCTTGTACAGTCAACAAATGCTAATCGTACTTCTGTCGCTTATTAACAGACACAATTAATATTTACTTTTGAAACCTGAGTGAAATCTGAGGCAAATCTGAATAAATATTCATATGTTGTGTACGACGAAAAAGCTTCTTTCACAAAGCATCTAAAATTATACAATTTTAAAGCCCCCACAATTTACAGCAACCGAGCTGCCCAGTTGGACAAGTGTATTAAATGCTCAGCGCGATTCGTTTTTATGGTAAAGTCAAATAGGAAAACAAAATAGAAGTTAATCTAATAACAAAGATTGAGCGCAATAATTTCAGCGATTGGCAGCGCAGATTTACCATGCTGAAGGAGAACCCAATGGACCTGGGCCATGGACCAGCATTCAGCCAGCAAAAGTAAAACCAGCATCAAGTAAAAGGGAGCGTCGTTATAGACGTCGTCGTCGTCGTCGTCGTCTCGCCGCGATCCAAACTCCATGACTGCATTGCATGGCTAGAAAGCAGCTTGGTGATGGTAGTGGCTGGGTGGTGGTGAGGAGGGGGAGCAGAGAGCGTGGCCAAAGGCTCGTTAGCGTTTTGGCCCAGCAAGTGCAGCAGCTGCTGCCAAATGGGAGCTGTAGTCGCTTTGGCTGCACTTGTTTTCTTGTGTTGTGTGTGTGTTTTTGTTGTTTGTGTGTAGATAGCGTATCTAATAGTTACATTTTAGTGCATACAAACGTATCTAATCGTTTAAACGTTTTATTAAATTACGTTAGTGCGGCGCACAGGCAAGCCAATCGAATTTCTTGCATCATTGTTGGCCCAAATGGCCGTTGCTTTATTTGTTTGTTAGCTTTGGCTATAAGCCATGACCTTGCCCAGATGCCGAAGGAGATTCAAGGTGAAATTTATGAGTTCGAAATATTTTGTTGCAATTTTTTTGCTATTAGCATCCATTTAAGTTTTTGTTGGCTTAAATTGGTGGCAGCAACAGCTGTAAGGAAAAATAACAACCACAAACATTTTATGACAAGTTAAACAAGTTGACAGTCAGGCGAACAAATAATATGCAAGGAAGGGTGCTGGGGGCTGGCAAAACTTATGCAAAGAACGAAAGTTTTCCAAGATAAACAAAGCAGGTAAAGTGCAGATGAAATGTGGGCATGGCTGAAAACATGGAACTGCACCAAATGCCAAAATGTTGACAATGCCGCTACCAGAACAAAAGACACTCAACAGAAACTACGACAGAAACAACAGGAACAAAAAAACTAAAACAGTAGCTTGGGGCAACATGCAAAAGAAGCTCTTAACTTTCATGGGAGCTGCAACAATGCAACAGCAACAACATCAGCAGCAAGACCAACAATGCACAGTCCTAGAAATGAAATTGAAATCGAAAACAAAATCAAAGCACATGCATATGGATATGCTTTCGTACGTCGAACACAACTGAAATCAAGAGCTGAGTGCTCTGCGCAGCATCTGCTGCTGCAATAGCAAATGAAGCCGCACTTTGGACACGACATTGCCACGACCATGGCTGCATGCAAATGAGGTCCAGCCCCTTTATTGCCGGGACACAGAAAAACGGTGGGCGTTGTGAGGATTATTATTGTACCCGCCGTTTTCTGAAATGAGCACAGAAAAACTAGCACCGCCGGCACGCTCGAGTGTGTGTGTGTATCTAGCAATAATTGCTGCTGTTTTTTTTTTAGTTTTTTTTGTTGTTTGTTAAATGGCAACAGGAGCAGCAGCAGCAATGGGAACGCGCAGAACAATTGAAGTCAAGCCTCAATGCATTTTTTTTTGTTCCATGTTTCCTCATCGCGTTGTTTTGGCTGCTCCTTGATTTGTTTGCTTTGGGCTCAGCTTTGCTGTGCTCAGTCTCAGTTTCAGTTTGCAGTTTGCAGTTCTCAGACCGTTGGGCTGCCCTTTTTAGCCTGAAGCATGAATTTATTTGTTTTGAAATTGTAACTTTGCAGTCATCCGCATCCGCAGCAGCATCGGCAACCTGAGAATCATCATTGCTTTCAGACGCTTTTCAGTGATTGCGCTTTTTATGCCTCTTTGCTGATTGTGCGGTTTCGATAAGTTCAATGCAACTGCAACAGCAGCCAAACCAACGACAGCAACAGTAGCAATGAGCCAAAATGCAGCTCGCATCCCACATGCATCACGTGGCTAAAATGGCAGGGCAAGTGATATATTAGCGCAGGGCCAAAAGGAAGTGAATGACTGCGAGAATGCCAAAATGTCAGCCAAATTAAAAAAAAGAAAGATCCCAACACAATAATAAAAAAAAGGCAAAGAAACCACAAAAGTATATTGCGGAATAAGGAAAGCAGCAACTTCACTTTATGTGGCACTCAACACAAGAAACAAAATTTAAAACGCCAAACTAAGGATGTGTCTAGGCCTTTGGCATACCCTATTAATATTGACATTAATCGAGGAACTTAGAAAAGTGGAAGCAAAAACTAACTGTTGCAATTTTAATAGGTTATTTGGCTTTTGGCGGAATATAAAATGGACCAAGATCATCGAAAAAGATGTAGATGTTATGTAGATGAAATATTTAAAATCTTGAAATATTGAGTGTTATACATTCTGTAACATTGGCTTATTGCAAATACAAAAAATATTTTAATGTCAAGCCATCAAACTCATCATGAAAAATATAGCAAATGCTTTTAGTGTTTTGGATCACATTACTTTGCATTGACAAACTTATAACTGGACTGAAGATACCCTTCATTTATTACTGTGGTCAATAGCAGTGGAAATCGATGTGCAATGTGCGAGGAGAGTCCATTTTAATTTTCTCTCCATATTTCTAGCTGCTGCGAACGTGCGCACCAAAACGTTGCAACAGCAGCGTGCGGCAGATGGTGCAGTAATGCCGAAGTGGGTTGCTTGTGTTGGTGTTGATGTTGTTACAGGAGCGGTGACAGAGGGAGGGGTATGCATGCGGGTAAGGGTAGTGGTAGTTGTAGTGGTTTTGGGCAGGAGGCAAACACAATGAAAATGATGCCGCATCTCTGCGCATACGCTGCTAAGATTAGTGCGGAGTCGCCGAGCTCCAACCGGAGTCGTTGCAACTGTAGCAAACTTTTACTTATTGTCCGCAACGTTGTTTATTTCAATTTTGGTTTGCAATGCTTTTGCTTTTGGCATGGGTTGGGGGTTAGGGTCTGGCTGTTGTTGTTGTTGTCGCCGTCGGTTTTGGCTGTTTGCATTTAATGCGACCAGGAACAGGGACGTGTTCTGCCGCGAATTCGTGAAACGTGATGCTGCAAGTCGTTCGCTTTTTGTGTGTTTCTGCTATGTTTGTTTATTTGCTTGGATTCTCTCGATTTTGCCTGCCCTTGCTTATTGTTTTTAGGATACGGATGCTGCCAGTGCCAATGCCAGTGCCAGTGCCATTTGCCATTGCCAATGGCAGTGGCAGTGACTTTGCTCGCATTTGAATGCATTTGCTGTTGCATGGAGCTGTCCTTGTTAAGGTGCCTGGCATTGTTAGCCATAGCTGCCTAGACGACAACGACGACAGTCAGGGTTCTGGCCTGGGCACCCATTAAGGGTATCTCTAACATGAGAACTTTCCAACCAAAGTGCCGCAAACTATGAAAATGAAAGCCAAATCGGCAACTTTCCGTGATTTTGTTTTTTTTTTTTTTTTTGAATGAAAAATGCTTGCGTTCTGTGTCCTAATTGGTGGGCCGACGTTTGTCGCGCCAGAAAATTATAAATAATGGCACCTGGAGCGCCAACATGACAGTTAGAATTCGACTGAAAATTAAGAACTTTATATGCTTTTGAGAACTGGGAACTGGGAACTAAACAACGCCTGAAAGGCCATTGACTGTTTGAATTGACTGAGTGAGTGAGTGACTGATTGATTGACGCGCTCTTTGAGCTGTTAACAATCTTTTTGTGGCCACCACGTACAGGTTGGCAATGTAATTAATTGCTTTGGCTTGCAAACTGTATGTGTATATGCTGCTGGAAAGTGTCCAAATCACAATGTGGCAACAGCAGCCAAAGAACCCGCACTGCAAAGTGGGTCAAAGCTCTTGAGTCAAAATGCGAGGTTGCAACAAAAGTTGTCAGGCTCCAAAATGTGAATGTGTATGATATGAAAATTATTAGTTAAGTGAGGGCTGACAAAAACAATTTCAATTTTTTAACTTGGTTATGGCTGCAACTTGCAGCTGCTTCACCCAAAGTTCAGTGAACTCTAGCAGGCTTTAAAATAAACTAATTTTCGTAAGAGTATGAGTCAAGACAGCACAAGCCCCGCCAAACCAGCCAGAAACATCAATCAAAGCCAAATTAAGCGTAAAATGCTGTGCAGGAAACGAAGCGTCAAACTCAAAACACAACAGCACAACAAAAAGCAACTCACTACGACAGATACATAGGAAAGATGCAGTGCAAAAGGTTAGGCCCGCACCAGGGAAGCAGAGCCCGCATATATATTATATACAACATATGTATACCCAACCAGTACTGCTTGTCCAAGGCAATCAATCAACGGAGCAGCGCGCGCTTTCCAAAGAAAGGCAACAAAAAAAAAAACGAAACAAAAAAGTGCAAGCCTAACAAAAGTTGCAGCTAATTTTGGACCGTCAGCCTCAGCTCCAATTGCAGCTCATTTGCATACAGCGTTGAGTTATGAATGAGCGGAGCCGGCGTGGGCTGCAGGCCAAGAATTGGCACACGCACAAAAGACTGCGATTTATTTTGATACTTATTTTTCGTGTCTGTATGTCTTATGCAAATCTTTAAGCCGACAAACAATTTCCTGATAAATGCACATTTACACGGACAGTTGACACACCGTTATATGAGCGATTTCCACAAATTTGATTAAAAAAAAACAAAGACGGCGAAACAAAAGACTTAGGCAACAAACTTACGTATGATAAGGGGAGAGTGGAGTGAACCAAAAATGCAGCGCTAGCAGAATACCCTATGAAAAAACTTTGAGAGCGAAGAAATATAAAAAGTGGAAAATTACCAAGAGTTAGCAGTTTTCATAAGCTAATATATCGCATTCGGAGTTCTAGAGTAGAACTGTTGAATATATGACGCTTGCTTGATGTGTTCTTGTCTTGTATTTTGCTGCCGGTCAAAGCCAAAGTCAAAAGCCGAACGTCGCCGTCGTAAACCTTTCGATAGGCGGCGCTGCTTTGGCTACGCCTTGACCGTTCCGACATCACCAACCACCGACCCAAGCTCAAGCCGCGTTGTTCTTTTTCAATTTTGTATATGCTGTTGTTTTTCCTTTTTTTTTATTATTGAGCACGACGTGCGTGGCATGCGCAAAAATAAAATGAGAAAAAATACGAGCAGAGCTACAGGCTCAAGTGGTGGCAATTCCTTTGGCTGCATTTGGTTGTGCATTTTTAATTTCCAACTGCGACGCTGATAGAAATTAAAAAACAATATTTAATCAACGCACATAATCTGCATTCTAAAATTGAGTTGAAGCCGAAGGCGCGTTGGGTGTTGACCATTTAACGCGCCGATTCGTTTACGCGAGAAAAATTTGTTAGATTTTAATCGCTTTTGCTGCGTTTCGCTCGAACAAAAAAAACAAAAAGAAAAAATACAAAAAAGGTTCAGGTTAGTTGGTTGGAGCAAAGCCATAAAAATGAAATCAGCGGATCGGACGATGACGACGTTGACGACGCTGACGACGATGACTTCCTTGAAATCAAAGTCGACGCGACTCGACGTTTGATTCATTTTGTTTTTTCTTTTTTTCGGACTGAGCTTGCGGCTGGGATTGGGATTGGATTGGGGCTGTGACTTGGGCTGGGTGGAGGGAAGTGCTTGTTAATCCTTTGACGTGACGTCTGTTCATAATTTGCGCTCATATTTCATGTGCTATGCATGTTGCTATTTTTTTGTTTGCCTTTTTTGTGGTCCAGCTTTTACGAGTAGAACTTTGGCCTTGCGGCAATTTTGAAAGGTTTTCTGATTGAATATTCTAAAGTAACTTGTCGTAAATCATCGGCCCAGACAGATAGCCAGTTCTTGGTTCCGCTGTGTTCTTGAACCCTTTTCATCGTATTTTGGTCAGCCGCCACACTGCATGATGATATGCATATGTTGTCGGAGTTTGAACACCAGTATTATTACATAAGTTTGACATTGTTTAGTCTTCTTTGTCTTCCGAATGGCCCAGAAAAGCGATTTAGTCCCAAAAGAGTCCCACAGTTTGATGCCGTTTGGTTCAGTCAACCCAACAAACGAACTCACATTCTAAATGCCAATCGTTCGCTATAAATAAAAAGCCAAAAGCAGCGCTTGCTTTTAATTTTAATGAACCATAAAAATTCACACGCACAATGATGATGATGGTGGCCAGCCACATACATATTACGATTTCAGAAGGTTGACACACAGTGGGAGAGGCAGAGGGACTTGTTGGTTCAGCCAAATGGAAATGTTAATGAAATTTAAAGAGACGCTAACAAAACAAATCAACAGCTGGATAGCTATGTAACTGGGATCTGGGAGTCGCATTTTTCTCAGCAAACAAATCAGACAAGAAAACATAAAAAGACAAAATCAACAAGAAGAAGTCTCAAATTCGAAAGAAAACTATTAAACAACTGTCCGACGCTTATCTCAGAGAATCTCTTGCACAGCGTTTGCTTAGAAATTAGAGCCCAAAACAAATGCCCCAAAAGTTATTTTGCTTCTTTTTTTTGAGCAGAAGAAAGGCCGAACCCGCAGCAGATCTATAGACCGGTTTAACAGTGCACTGTTGAGCTCGCTGTTAAGCCATATAACAGAGAGCCGACGCTCACTGCGACTGCAGCAGCGACAGCGACAGCGACGCCAACTGCGTTGTTCTGGGCACTCAACTCGACAGCTCTCAGAACCGTAGCTCGCATTTCATTAGCTCCGCATCCAGCGACCGGTTCATTCCACTATCGTCGTCGCTCCCAGCGAGATCTGTGCGCGTGCGCGGCTCCAACCCACGCGAGACACTCGAGAGTCGAGATACGAGATACTCGTAAGCGAATATACATAATAAGTATTCAAAGAGATTGAGATTTCGCATACTCCGGCAGTTCGTTTCGTTTTTTATGCAAATCTGATCGCGCGACTTAACTTACTTTGGATGCAAAGAAGCAACAGAAACAGAACGATCTTAAGTCACATTTCGTTGTCGCTTTGGCGTGAAAGTAAAAATTCTTTGTGCCTCATTTGGTATTGTGAAATTCACAGTTAGTTGCGCGTTGAACAAAAGAGATTTCGCTGTGTATGCGAGCATTACGTGTATTACGAAATGATCATAAAACTCGCGTAACCAACAATCAACAAGTTAAATAAATAACCAAGCAACAATAACAACAAAGAGAAAAATAAAAACAACTCAAATAGAAAACAAAAATCAAGCCAAAAAATTACCGCCAATGAGTAATGAGAGTTTATGCTCTTTCTCAACAAATACAAGTCTGTCCATGTGTACGTGTGTTTTTGTGGCTGTGTTGTTAATTGATTGCCAAAAGGTGTAAATCTTTATTGTACATATTTAACGGCATTTTTTGGAGCAGCCACCACAGTGGTTGTTGAATGTATTAGGTGAGCAATTCATAAATAAATATGTAAATATCCAAAATGCAAAATAAATACACATATATTTATATATATATATACATACATATATATATATATGTGTGAATATACATATATATCTTAAAAGTAATTAGCGTCATGCTCTAGAAATTGGGTTAAATGTGAAAATTATTATTGTGTCTGGATAGTGCGAAATTTTAAACAGCTAATAACTAGTCATTTGACCTGCCATGAATGGATTATAAAATTTAAAATAAATACACACACTGCGGAAAAATGTTGAAAATAAAATCAAATTGTTTTAAATCAATAATTAGTAAAATATATACAAAGATAATCAAATTAAACAAAATTAACTTATTAAATAAAAATAAATAAAAGACTATGGGACTTAAATTATGAATAATTATTTAAATATATATGCTCACATTTAAGAAATAACTAAAATTAAACGTAGTCATCAGTCAATTTATTAAAAAATAGATTGGGCAGCTAATTTGAGTTAATGGTTTAAAAACTAATCAAATTAAAATATTCAACATAGGTTAAGAGAGAAATAGTCATTTAAAATTTAAACATAGTGATCGATAAAATTGAATAATCTTTTCAAATAGCTACATCACAAAGAGTAATGATTTAAGTAATATGTAATTATATTGATTTAATACAATTCCATCCATCAAATTTATTCAGATTACTTACCATTTTAGTTAACTCCAAATGGAACATCGCATTTTGAATGGTGGTTTTTCCATACAAGTTCTAACATTTTCTATAAACCTTTCACTGCTTACAGTCAATGAAAAATTAACAAGAAACATTTTATCAGCTCGATTATATGTCTATTGCTGCCCACTATCCGCTGCGCTGTTGGCTGACAAGTTAATGGTCTGTCGCAGAGGTGACACCAACGCACATCTCAGCAGTGCTTACAAAGCATCTTCGATTGCTGGCAACACTCTCCATTCGAACTCGAATCGTATTGGATATTTTTTGTTATTTTCATTTTTGACAACAAAGACATGCAGTAGATAGCTGAAAATTTCACTTACAAAAGGCGGGCGCAACATTTTCTTATTGTATTCCTCATTTTCTGGGTCAAAAGCAAAGCAACAATGCCCATCCTCGGCATCGCCAAGCCCTGGGCCAGAAGACCCAGCCCCAGACCCAGCTGCAGTTCCACTGCCAGTGCCAGGCCCAGCCCCTTGTCTATTTGCCTCTAAGTTGCTGCATTTGTTTATAAATGGCAACGTAGTTGCCCAAAATGGGATTTCCCTTTTAAACTCAACACACACTCACACTCAGCTCAATCAAAGTGAAAAAAAAACTTTCGTTTCGTCTGGTAAGGTAAACAGAACTTACGGTTACAAAGTGTCAGTCAGCTCCAGCTCCAGCTCCAGCTCCAGCTCCAGCTCTAGAACTCAACAACAATAAGGCATACATAAATTAAAGTTGGGTCGGGTCTGCTCAATGAACTACAGCCGCAGACATTAACGCTTCGCTGTCTCACTTCAAAAGGCAGCCAACAACGGTTCTTTCTGCTTCTTTCATTTTATGTGCCACCGACGAAGAAGCCTCCGCACCACAGACTATCAAATACGATATAGCATATGTCACTGCCTACATTTCGATTTCGATTTCCTGTCACTTTGCTAGAACCTTGCACATTCTCACCCCTACCGCTACCCCCACCAAACCTTTTGTATTAATACATGCAGCGCATGATTAATAAAGAGCCAGAAATCTGTGTTTCCCACTCTGACCGCTACGTTGATTAGTAAGCACGTCAACATTTCAATAATAAAAAAAAAAATAATAAAAAAAAAATCACAAATCATTGGCGCAGACAACCTCATCAACGTCATAACAACAACAATAACATTATTTCCCCTCAGTGTCGTTCTATGGCTTTGCATTTTAATTGCTTTTGATTTGCTGCCCCCGCCATTTATGAATTGGAATTGGAATTGAAATTGGGTGCGTTCCGACTGTTAAATTTAACTTTTGAATACAACTGAAAAATACTACGTTACATTCTGTACTACTATGCATATAGATCAAAGATATACACATATGGCTCATCGCCATATCTATTTACATACCAGGTGGATGGGTAAACACACACAAACACGATTCTCGGATTTAAATTTATGACTAGGCTGGAGCAAAGACCCAAAGTGCTTTTATGTCACCATGAAAATCTTTTGACAGCTGGATTAATTTCAAGTTACCGTATTGATGTGTGTTGTTGATATATATTTCTGGGTTCAGCTTGGCTTATAATACGGAAACAGTTTAATTATGAATAGAGATTTCTTGAGTATTATTTCATCTTAGCAGAAAGTCTTAACATATTTGAATAGAATATAAAATTATACTGCGGTAATTTTAAAGAAATAAGAATGTCGGACTCTATAATACTCTGTTCTGATTTAAGAATAGCAAAGGGTCTTCTTAATGATGAGAATAGGGACCTTAATACTGTGTCTGTTAGGCAGTGAGCTTTAGATTGATAGTTTACCATTAACTATCCGATGAGTCTAGCGTATATTCACAGATGAACAATACACAAAACCAAGAGAATATAATTCCCATTGGCTTCAAAGTAAATAATGATATTACAGTGTTCACTTAAATGCAAACGCTCAAAGCTTTACCCAAAGCAAAAACAAAATTTAATCCAAATAAATTCATCATCTACTAACCGACAGTAAGTTTGGATTTCAGTGCAATAACCTTCGTTATACACAATGCCCATAGACAAACTTGTGGTTGCACCCCAAAGACCAAAAGGGAACCCAAACCATCTCAACGCATTTCTCACACCAAAAGTCAACTTGACAAATGAAAGCAAAAACCAACTGTCCACTGATATAAAAACCAAAAGAGTGCAAAAAAAAAGCACAGAAAAAAATGCTGGCATGGGCAGCGCGTTAATTTTTCATTGTGGACAAGAGAAAAACCATATTATTTCATTATTTACATCATGGAGGCTAAACAAACGAGCGGCGAGCGGCGAGCAGTGAGCAGCGTGAGACAAGTGGCAAGTGGCAAGTGGCGAGCTGCGTTGTCCGTTTGGCCGGCACGTCATTAGTCACACCAAGGGGTAGATATGAAAGACCAGAATAAGAACCACAACATCAGCAGATCCGCGTGCAAAAGCGGATAAAAAGTAATCAAAAGCTCTAAAAACGACATAATAAGGCAACTGAGCGCAGGACTATCTGAAGCTACAAAAGATGAAGCTGATGCTGATGCTGAGGATGCTGCTGCTGCTGTTGCTGCTGTTGCTGCTGCTAAGGCTAAAGGCGCAGCCAAAGCCAAAAACGAAGACGAAGTTGAAGGTGTTCGCAGCTGCTTGACAAAACGGAAATAAAATTAAATAAAAGGAGAAAAAGCGTTAAGGAGTTTCAGTTCCAAGAGTACGCCATACTACTCGTATTATATTGCATTATATAAATGCCCTAGCCGTCAAGTGCTGCGTAGGCGTTGAGGCGGCAACAGCGAGAATTCTTAGTATACCTATAAGCAGCTTGCCTGTCTTAGCGGGCCACAATTTTTAAGCCGCAGCTTAAAGTGGTGACAACAACGCAACAACAACTATGGCTCTAGCTGCGAGTTGAGTTGCATTTTGTAGAGCTCTTTAGTGTGATTAATGTGCTCACACACACACACACACACACACACACACACACACACACACACACAAACTATGCAAACACATGAGTGTTTGCTTCCTTTTATGAGCTGCGGCTGCCTCTGACCTGCGACCAGGACGTGCTCCTTACACTTTTCCTTTTCTTTTTCTCTCTTTTTGGGTTGGCTTTGCGCGTCTGTGTGTTGCTTTTGTTAGCAAAACAAAAGCCACCCACACACAATATCCACACCCTTGCACACCTATGCATGGATTCTGTTTGTTTGCACACACTCACTCACACACATACATATACACTGCCACGTAATCCTTTTGAATGCTGCTTTTATCGCGTTTACTTCTACTTATACACTTCCCGAGGTTGTAATACTTGTTCATTAAGAACAATGCTCACATCCTGGAACTGGGTTGATTTTGTCTATTATGCAAATTGAAATAAAGGATTATTTGACATATCTGTACTAAATAGTACAGATACTAGTAAAATAGGGGAATTGACGATCATCCTGTTGCTTTAGTTTTGTTTTTTCATAAAACATTATTTTAACTATGTTGGTATCCAATGTGTGTTTGTTTTCACAATATTTTATATTTTATCTTATGTTTATTTTTTAAACAATCGTTGATATTACTGTCATATATCACAGAAAGGTAAATAATGTGAGAAACTCATATTCTTGAACTAGAAAATAGTTTTAGAGAAAAAATGCATTTCCCAATTAAAATAGACAGACTTCGTTATGTTTTATTTCCAATTTTGAATGAAATTCTATAGTAATTTCCAGCACCAAGTAATAAGAAAATATCTGATACCATCAGCAAGTGTATTTAAGCGGCGTTGCATCATTTCAAACATATCTTTTTCGGCTTGTTGTTGCCCTCTGTTTCGTTTCTTTTAGCTGTTTTCTTGTTGTTGTGTATCTCATTATGCGTCCGGCTATTGCTGGCAGTAGGTTGTTACGGCTGGTGTTGCTGTCTGCGTCTTGGATTACATATTTCATATTTCAGAGTCAGAACCGCATTCAGGAAGGGCGACGTTGTCACTTTTCCTGTGGCTCAGCACCACACTTATTGGAACTTGGCTGCTTCGTTTGCTCAAGTGTTTTGCCAGGGGCTTTTGTTTTGCCCCTAGGGCAGGAAACAGATACAGCAATAGCAGCAGGCTCGAGTGGTAAGATTCATCAGTGGCCAACGTCATCGTCATGGGCAACAAACCTGGTGGCAGTTGCTTGCGAAGGATTTCGTGATTATCGCAAGTTGCGTTTTCTGTTTTTTCTTCTCCTTATGCCTACCTGCTTATTAAAAACCACAACAAATAAGCTAAAAAAAAATATTAAAATAAAAAACATTCTGTGTGGGGCTTCTTTGAGGCTGCAATGTGTCAGCCACAAGTTAAATGAGTTTCTCCTTTTTATTTTTTTGTGCTGCTTCACAGGAAGTTGTTAAGTGCTGCCCTGGTTGCAGCAGCAGTAGCAACATCAGCTGCCTGAGTGCCTTTGCCTAAGCCTGTGCCACTTATTTACTTGCCACAGCCCGTTCGGCTTACGGGCGCCACTAAATTAATTAAGCCATTCTCAATGAAATCAAGTAAAATGCGAGGCGCAACCGAAACTGTGTCATGCCATGCGATATACAAAAAAAAGAAGAAGAAAATGAGTAGAAGAAATTAAAAGGCTAACAAAGCAAACAGGGGACTTTAACTCGAGACACGTACGCGCCAGGAAGCCGCATCCCAATGCCGGTTAGTCAGTTGGCCAATCCTCCAGACTGTGGCATCAATTTTTGTCCAGTAGCCGAGAAAATGTCACGTTTCGCCACATAAGTTACAAACCGTGAGAATTGCTGTTAGTTTTCCACGCCGACTAGGAGGAAAAGGTACTTTCCATGGTGAAAATTAATTGCTGGCCATGTTATCGTCGTCTAAGACACAGTCTAGCAAATTAATTGGAAAGCAGTGCACCACTAAATACAACAAAAAGTTACAAACAAAAACAAAAGCTTTAGAAATTGAGCTATGTTTTTATTGAAGACTAATTACGAAGCCTTTTTTCAACTCAGCCAACACATTAAAATTCCAATTCATTCTTAGTCAATGTACAGCACCAAATCTAATCTGACAGCACTTGTTTTCGCCACGGCATTTACTTGTTGTTGTTTGTTTAGCTGCCAACGAAATAATTTGGCCAAATGCATTTTGAGCCAGGCTCATAAACGGTTTATGCTCAGCTTTTGCAGTTCCACTTTACAAATGCATATGCTACATATAAGTATCGCTTACAAAGTGATGATGACATAACATGCACCTTTTAATTACAAGCTAATTTAGTAAGTCGGCTGCATCCACACAGATACAGGCTCAACCGAGGTACACTCTCCCACACACATACACACACACACAGGCGGACGCGTACAGCTGTTGGTCAGATCAATGCAGGTCTTCAGCATCTGCATCTCCGCTTGTCTTCTCTTGTAATCAGCCACATTTATGTGGGCTCATAAATATGCAAATATCCTTTAAGTACTTTTAATGTCTGGCCATTTGTTGGGGTCTGGCTTATAGCCAATGATTAAGTCCACTACTCCTACTCCTGCCTTTGCATCTGCTGTTGCTGCTGCAGTTGCTCCTCCAGCATATTTTACTTCTTCGTTTTATGCCTAATGGTCTTAATGGCATGTTTGGCATTGTCGCCATCATCTTGGCTATTTACATGCATCGTGTTGCTGCCTTTTTCGTTTTGTGCACTTTGCCATTTCTTTTCAACTTTATGCAGCTCATAAATAACACCTATAGACATATAGATGTTTGCGAGTGTGTGTCTTGGGTTATGTGAGAAGTTGTGCCTTGCATACACAAATGTTTTCATTTTTATTACAAGACAAGAGCTGCTCTTGCTCTAGGCCTATTCCCAACGTAATTTCATGTGAAAAATATAAATATAATATAAATTATCAAATTAAAACTACATATTGAAAGAATTTTTTTTTTTTTTGTAATGACTTGTATGTCGGTTTATTTGACTAAAAACTGTCGGTACACAGAAGTCGTTGTGCAGCGTCAAATTGCTCACATAGGGTGGAGCACCAGAGATGTATCTTAGGAACTTATTCTGCAGAACTTGAATTTGATTAATCCACGATTTTGCTGCTGTGCCCCAAAATGGAATCCCAAGTAAAAATTCTACCCTGAAAATCTGAATATGGGCATATGGGCATAGGTCGAAACTTCAAAATGCCATAACTTCGTCAAAACTCAACTGATTTTAAAAAGCGAGGGCTTTTTAATCATAGTTTTGACACTAGATCAATTGTACATTTAAAGTTGAAAACGAGATTTTAGGTCGGAGCATAAGTAAAAATTCTAGCCTGAAAGTCTGAATATGGGCATATGGGCATAGGTCGAAACTTCAAAATGCCATAACTTCGTCAAAACTCAACTGATTTTAAAAAGTGAGGGCTTTTTAATCATAGTTTTGACCCTAGATCAATCGTACATTTAAAGTTGAAAACGAAATTTGAGGTCGGAGCATAAGTAAAAATTCAAGCCTGAAAATCGATATATCGGTGTATGGGCATAGGTCGAAACTTCAAAATGCCATAACTTCGTCAAAACTCAACTGATTTTAAAAAGCGAGGGCTTTTTGATCATAGTTTTGCCCCTGAATCAATCGTACATTTAAAGTTGAAAATGAAATTTGAGGTCGGAGCATAAGTAAAAATTCAAGCCTGAAAATCGATATATCGGTGTATGGGCATAGGTCGAAACTTCAAAATGCCATAACTTCGTCAAAAGTCAACTGATTTTAAAAAGTGAGGGCTTTTTAATCATAGTTTTGGCCCTAGATCAATCGTACATTTAAAGTTGAAAACGAAATTTGAGGTCGGAGCATAAGTAAAAATTCAAGCCTGAAAATCGGTAAATGGGCATATGGGCATAGGTCGAAACTTCAAAATGCCATAACTTCGTCAAAAGTCAACTGATTTTAAAAAGCGTAGGCTTTTTGATCATAGTTTTGCCCCTAAATCAATCGTACATTTAAAGTTGAAATCGAAATTTGAGGTCGGAAGACAAGTAAAAATTATAGCCTGAAAATCTGAATATGGGCATATGGGCATAGGTCGAAACTTCAAAATGCCATAACTTCGCCAAAACGCACCTTAGATTAATAAGCGAGGGCTTTTTGATCATAGTTTTGCCCCTAAATCAATCGTACATTTAAAGTTGAAATCGAAATTTGAGGTCGGAAGACAAGTAAAAATTATAGCCCGAAAATCGATATATCGGTGTATGGGCATAGGTCGAAACTTCAAAATGCCATAACTTCGTCAAAACTCAACTGATTTTAAAAAGTGAGGGCTTTTTAATCATAGTTTTGACCCTAGATCAATTGTACATTTAAAGTTGAAAACGAAATTTGAGGTCGGAAGACAAGTAAAAATTCAAGCCTGAAAATCGGTAAATGGGCATATGGGCATAGGTCGAAACTTCAAAATGCCATAACTTCGTCAAAACTCAACTGATTTTAAAAAGCGAAGGCTTTTTAATCATAGTTTTGACCCTAGATCAATCGTACATTTAAAGTTGAAAACGAGATTTTAGGTCGGAGCATAAGTACAAATTCTAGCCTGAAAATCTGAATATGGGCATATGGGCATAGGTCGAAACTTCAAAATGCCATAATTTCGTCAAAACTCAACTTATTTTAAAACGCGAGGGCTTCATTCATCGGGTACATTCATCGATAAAATAAAATAAACCTTAAAAAGTCTCCAGCTCTTCTAATCTCTGAGATCAGATTGTATTGTTGCCGATCGATAATATATATTCGTTATAGGGTCCGAGATTGCTACCTTCTGAATGTTACATTTTTTTTCAAAATTTCGTTTTATGCTCGTCCCCATTTTGAATGGCATTTGGGTATAATTAATATATTTATATATTAACAAATCTAAGGTTATAATTGTTAGCTGTTGAATTGAATATATAATATATGCTTCAAGTCTCACATTAGTTCAGTTACACTCCCCCACGAAAGAATTTTAAACAAAAATATTGTAAATTTTATATGATTTATATTGACGTTGATATTTTTATGTATAAAAGTAGAAGTATTAAGTAGCCCTCGCATAGTTAAGTGCTATCCTCAAGAATGAAGACCTCGCTTGATTGGGGCTATGAATAAGTCGCATTTTGTAACAGTCGTAAAAAATGACCCTTTGACTAATTTTGCGCAACATTCTTGCAGGACCCAGGACTAACTGAGCTGAATTGAGCTGCACACAAAAGGCACAACAACAATAACAACAACAACAATTCGCACACTGTGGCCAGCGGGAGACGAGCAGCAGTATCCGAATGCAGTATCTCAACTACGCACTGCAGACATCCACGCGACTGCTGACCAGCCAGAGCCACAGTCAGAGTCAGAATCAGAGCCATAGCCAGAGCCAGAGTAGCCAGCACCAAGCAGCGCAGCAAATTGAGGAGCAAATTGCGCACGCCTGCTGCAGTCGAGGTGCCCAATTGTTGCGACTGCGCCAACAGGAGCTGGCCAAGCGACGTGCTCTCGAGCTTGAGGATCAGCTGAACGCCAACGTTGGCAGCGCTGATAGCGACGCGTGCAGCGAGGAGCTTGAGGAAGGCGCTGTGGGTGGGCAGCAGGAGCATCGGGAGCAGGAAGAGAACTCCAGCCAGTCGGCGCCGCATCCAGTCCAATGAAATTTACTCTCATTTAATGTGCAACTGGCGCGCAGCAAGCTGCTATCGTTTTTCAATCGCGACATGGCCGCCACCGATGGCCAAATCATATTGGCCGCCTCCCGTTTTGGGGATGCGACGCCCGTTTATTTGCGCGACTTCTCCAAGCAGCCGCTGCCGGCGGTGGCCAAAATCCTTAAAGGACAACATCAGGCACTGGGCGTGCCTACCCTCTCAGCGCCCTCGTTGCAGAGCACGGCGCTATTTCTGAGCGCTGGCAAAAAATATCAGATACTGGCTCAGCCCATCAAGATCAAGGAGGGACGCAAGCCCACAAATGTGGGCGCCAAGGTGCTCATACCGGAGACCTACGGCGGCTACTTTGAGCTGCTCAGCGAAGATGGACGCTCCACGCGCTGCATTGACTCCGTCTTGGAGTTGGCGAGGCGACGCAATTGCCGCGTCCTTGTGCGCGAAACATTTCGCTGCCAGCAGCTCAATCGTACTATCCATGCCGGCGAACTGTTGACTACGATGAACGACAATGGCAAGTACCTACAGTGCCGCAACATCAAGGACGAGATCATCAATCTGCCACTAGATACCAAAGCCAAATTCTCGCCGATTGCGCGAGAGGACAGCATCAGCGGAGTGCACACCGTCAAAAATCTGCTGCTCAAGCGAATGCCCGTCATTGTGAGGTGAGTTCCTGAACATTATAATTTTATTAATTAATCGACATAAGGTTCACAAACGTTTAGAGTGCAGTTAAGAATAATAAGTAGAACCGTCAATGAAATCCTTTCGTATTTATATTCTCAGACTCGTCCATGGCAGCGCGCCAAAGGGTCTGAAGCAGCCATTTGTGCCGGAGTTGCGTTTGTTGGGTTGCGTGGAGATAGATCGCATGTTTGCGCTGCCGCTGCAGAAGGATACGGATCTGGTGCCGGTGCCGCTGAATGCGAAGATCAAGCTGCAGCGTGCCAAGAATATGGAGCAGCTGGAGCATTTCATTGAGTACACACGCTTTCTGGAAAAGGCGCAGCGATTGCTGGCGGATGCACGCGATCGCCTGCAGATCGTTGATCTCAAGCTGAGCGAGAAGGAGAAGAAGGACTCTAAGTTCAGCAGCCGTAATAAGCTACCCGTCGTCATGCTGCCCTCCGCCGCTGGCGTTGCAAGCGGTCTAGCCGAGAGCGGCTATGTCCTGCGCAAGAGCGCCAGCTGCGATTCTTGGTCCAAGCAGCAGCAGCAGGCGCTCAATAGCACCGAAATCGCTGAAGAGTATAACGAGATCGATCACATCTACGATTATGTGCGCGGGTTGACGCCGCTCTCCAAGGGATTGGCCCGCTTCGAGCCCATCTGTGAGTCACCCACGCTCAAATCGCATCACACGGACAGCAGTGGCAATGGCAACTATTGCAGCCTCATTCGCGCACCGACCGCAGCAGCGCCACAACAGCAACAACACCAGCCCAGCAGCACCAACAACAACAACAACAATTATAGCAGTCTGGAGTCGAACAAGCACAGCAGCAGCAATGGTGGCCATCATCATCTATATCAGCAGCAGCAACCGCAGCAGCAGCAATTGCATCATCATCACAATCATCCTTCGGTGCTGCTGGTGAACCACTATCATCACAGCCATATACAGGAAGACATTAAGCCGGTGCCACCGCCCATTGAGACAATTCCGGGCAAGAAGCCGGCAGAGAAGCGACAGCGTCCCACATTACCAAAGCTTTACATCAAGAATGCGAATGCACATAGCGCCGGCAGCAGCAGCAATGGCAACTCCACTGGCGGCACCAGTCACAGTCACAGTCACAGCCATAGTCACAGTCACAGCCATTCACAGCAGCAACAGCAGCAGCAGCAGCAGTTGCCGCTTACTCCCGGTAGCAACAACAACAATAACAACAACATAACCAGCAATACGGCAGCAATTGTCGCCAGCGCCGCTGCAGCAGCAGCTGCCTCTGCTCACCACGCCCACTCGCACGCCCACACACACCACGCCCACGCACACGGAAATGCACATGCACACGCACACGCACACCAACACCATGGCAAGGTGCTGACGCCGAACAATCATTTGCCAGTGAAGGAATCACTGGAGCCGCAGTCGCCGCTGTTTCATATCAGGTAAATGACAAGGGTTGGGATGGATAAATACCTATATGTACAAGACTATGCAAGTGAAACTTAACATAATTAATTTAATTTAAATTTAAAGTTAACGCTTTAAGCTTTCCTGAAGTAAAATTTAATATCTAGACAATAATAATTATTGAGTGACAGTTGTAATTAACAAATGCATTAATTACTTGACCTAACCCAATCACCGCCTATTTGATCACAGATACAAGAGTCTCAGCAGCCTGCAGCTGACGCCGGACAGCAACACAGCGGCAATGACGCCGCCGACGATCTCAGCCCAAAGCAAAGCAGCGGCAGCAGCTGCATCTGCATCCGTTGGCTCTCAGACGCCGCCTGATGTGCTGCTGAAGTGCAGCAGCAGCATACTAAATTCGCACGGATATCTGGCGCATAGTCAGAGTCACAGTCACAGCCGCAGCTCGAGCAGCAACAATCATCATAATCCGCGAGAGGGCACGCTGGACTCGTCGCGCAGCGGGGGACGCACTTCGGGCGATTCGCAGAAGCTGCCGGAGAAGAAGACGCGACGCTTGTCACGGCCGCGCAGCCTCTCGAATCTGGTGTGGGATCTGCGGCCATCCAAGGAGAAGTCGAAGAAGAAGCTCTATATACACCACTTTGATCAGCGTCAGCAGGCGACGCTCTATCTATAGGATGTACCTAAGAGCTAAGCTAGGAGTGGAGTGAAGTTTAGATTCGTTGCCAAATCGTTTCGCTGCCATCAACGACAAAACCCCACAGACAACAACAACAACAACAACCACAAGAACTATAATAACAAGAACGACAACAATGACACCAACAACAAGAACAAGCAACACCAATATTTAGCGCTGTGTGTGTTCCTGCAGGTGAGCAGAAGATGGGCTTAAGGGGGCGAGTAACGGAGTGGGGGCGTGGCAATGCAAATCGTGCTGCCTTGTGATTGTTTTGCTTATTAAATTCGTGCAGCTAACTAAACCAACTAATTTCCTCTACCCATCTCTTTCTCTCTCTCTTTCTATCTCTCCCTCTCGCTCTATCTCTTTTCTTTTGCAGCTTTCACCAATACAGCTTGCAGCAGCAATTTTAATTAACATTGAATTGTGCCTTCCCCTGCGCCCAGAACTATGCTTTAAAATTCCAATGAAATATTTTCAAGAATATTTTGCCTGGATGGACGAAAGAGAACGAAAGATGGAGAGAAATAGAGAAAGAAAAGCAGAAGAACCAACCAAAACCAATCACATGAAGCGCTGACTACACACACACACTTGCACACACTCATACACACCCTCACACACTGACAAACACAAAACAACACACACACACACACATCAAGTCTATAAAATTGTGATTTTAATTTTATGTTTAATTTAATGTTATGCGACACTTTTAGTTCATATTTAAAAAAAAATGAGGCGATGAAGCAAGGAAAAAACTAAACGGAAAACAACAAAAACCATACACACAATAAAAAGCCATTTTTCATTTTGCTGTCGCTTTCAGCTTGAGTCACATTTAAAATTAAATAACGACAAAATTAACAAAAGATAATTATAATTAAAAAAAAAAATATAAAGCTGCTAACGGCGATCGAAGCCGCCGAAAAGGAAGCAGAAGAAAAGAGCCCGCAGCAATATCAAAATACACATATAAACATAAATATATATACATAAATATGTATATGCATATTAGTATTTATATATACATATATTACAGATAAGCAATATTACAAATATCGAACATTATTTACCTAGTAAAAGTTATGCAACAGTTGCAACAACAACAATACACAAGCAAACAACAGCTACAACTATACTATGCATATTTAATGTTATACAAATATAGTTGAAATGAATTTATTAATTTCTCCTCATAATTTAAATGTTGTTCGTTTGTTGTCAACTGTATTCGTAGCTGGATTTGTAATTGTTTATACTTATGCAATTTAATTACATCTACAATTAACTATTCTCTTGTTAGTCTTTAGCTGCACAGAGCTAAGCTAAGCGAAAGATGGAGAGCGAGAGAGAATCTTACAGAGTCTCCCTCTCTCTCTCTCTCTCTCTCTCTCACTCTCGCTCTGGCTCTCGCAATGCATTGTCTTAGTCGTTTAGTGTGTACATTTTAGTTATTACAATTATATCGCTTATATGGCATACGAGCATATAGAGTATATTATACTATAACTACATTCTATTTGTGTCTAATAAATGTCTCAGAAATATATAAATTGTATATGCAAAAACAAAAGTTGATTTCATTTCGTATTGGATTTTTTGAAAGTGGGCGTTTTACTCAAACGAAAGCAATTCAAATTTATACTGCCTTAGAAATTGAATCAGTATATTATTGGGATATTCATATATGCGTCATCAACTGCACCTGCAACTATTATGGGGAGAAAAACAACAACAACAACAACACATTTGCTTAACGAAATGTTGATCGAGCTATAATTGAGAACAGCTAGTGGAAATTGCGCAGGAATATCTCCATTTATGAGAGTGGAAAAGGTTGTATGGAAGTAGTAGGCCACAATACTGTATGTGTGAATCCCAAATGGAAAGACTGGAGTTCAGTACCCATAAGTAATTATATCCTCTTTTCAAACATTTAATTACAAGTGTACTATATAAAATTTGATTGATTACTGAATTGTTTAAGATATGAGCCAAGCATCTCAATTATTAGGTATAGAAGAAAAGTTGTGCCATTAATAATTATACACATTGTCAGCATAATCGGGTAGTAAATTGGAAATTGGTCACTGCTTTGCAAAGTTATAGCTTCAACTGTCGCCAATTGTTTGATTATGTGACACAAATTTGATTAATACTGGTGACTTCATATGATAAACGCTAATGGCATCAGTTAATAATTAATGAATATAAGTTAGTGTTAAATTTCCTTTGTACCTTTATATTTTTAGCATTCCTTTATGGCCTCTAACCGATTAACCTTAATCGACACCAGCAACAACAACAACATCAGCAATTCAATGAAACACTTAAAGCACAAAAACACTAAACATGCTTTTACCAAATTGGGAGCTGCAGCAGGTGAAAACTGCGCAATAGCTGTCGTTTTATTAAATTTGTTCATCGCACCGGGCGTCGAATTGTAATAGAGCAACACTTAATAATTTATGGACACATGCCAAATGCTTCCTGCTAAGTTAAGGAGACATAGACAATGGGAAAGAAACACCTGCCAAAGCGCCGACACCTGGCTAAAACACGAACAAAATTGCGCCCATTTGTGCAAAGAATTAAGTCCACAATTGCGTTACTTTTGTCTAGACCGAATGCGGAACAGACTTGAGAGAGGAAAATATACTATTCATATATATATATATATGCATATATAGGTTGATAGATAGAGGAGGCTCAATTGCGTTAATGTTCGTAATTAGTTGGCAATATCGAAAGATTTAATTTGCGAGCCGGCCCCAAAACGGTGCGAGCCGATCAAGTTTTTTGCCTAAGTCTTTTGTATTATGGCTTATGGATGCTATGCAAATAGATTGGCCATAGCTGGAGCTCAAGCTGAAGCTGGCGGCAACGAATTGAATAACATGAAAAATACGCTTACATTGCGATATCATCACGTTTATGATGCTGGCACAATTAATCAGCCGACATGCAAGCGCTAAAAGGCAGACTCCAACTTACCGAGAGCAGCAAGCGGAAGACAGGTGGCCAGACGGACAGACGCAAGGAGGAAACAAATACAGAGCTGGCTTAGGATTTGGTCTTAAGAACCATAAACATTTCCCTGCTCATCAAATGTGCAATTTATAACATTTTCCTATGCGGCAGCCGCGGAACTAAAGCCAAACTCCAGACGCCTACGCCAACAAAAAAGCAAGAAAAGAAAGCTAATTCGTCAAGCCGAAGATTAAATACTCTTGCAGGCTAAAGTCCAACGGGTCAATGGAGTAATCTAATGAGGATGCTTTTAAGTCCAACGGATTTTGGTTAACACCAGTCAAAATTTTCAGAAAACTCAAAAACCGACTTGAGATGGATTATTAAATCGAAGATGAACACAGAATATGGTAATAAAAAGATTTGCTTTCAAAATAGGAAATACATAATTTAAGCTGAAACATTTAAAATGCTCCTCTCTGTCAAAGCCAGAGAGAAATTCATACAGGAATAGATAAGACCCACAGCAAGGGTATATAAAAATCTCAGGCACTGCGAGTCAGTCTCAGGCTCTGCTCCAGTCCCAGTCTCAGTCTCCTGACTTTCAATGGTCTTGCCTATTTGCCTGCATGTTGCTTAGCCATTTGCTACAGTTATGGCACACAGGAAGACAGCAGAACTGGCTGGAACAGCTGCATCCGTCCGCTTAGCTTTTAGCCAAGCTCAGCTCTGGACTCAGCTCTTGGCTCATGTGCCAGCGATTTGTATCGCCGTCTGTTTAAACTGTGTAAATCGCCCTAAACTACGCATCAGTTTCGGTTTCAATCTTGAACTTGCTGGCTTCCCTCGCAGTTTACCCCTTCTCTGCGCCTACCTATGCATCTCTCAATATGTTTATTTGAGGAAGTGGTTTCGTTTAGCGTGCCTGCAACTTTATCGCGATATACGCGATATGCGATGTAGCGGTAACAAATTGGCCTGCCAGCCTGCCTTCCCACCTGGCCCAGTTCTAAGCCGCTTCCGCGTCACATGCACACAATTAAAAGTGCGCACAGTTCAATTACCCGGAGAGACGGAGAGAGAGAGAGTGAGAGAGAGGGAGAGGGAAGGAGAGAGCAGAGACTAAGTACAGACCATACTCGTACCCTATTGAACATGGCTAAGGTCTGGGTTCAGTGATGCAATTACGCGGGTCGTCGACTTATGCTTGCTGATGTTTATTTTGTTGTTGTTGCTGTTGTTCTCTTGCCAATTGCACAACTGTTGCGAGTTGCAACTGCCTCGATAATCATTCAAATTTACAAAGAAAACAATCAAAAAGAAATTCCTAGAACACAAATCGACGAAACTCATTTCATTTCAATTAAAGTTGCACGCCGACTGCAAGCAGAGAAAACTCCACACTGACAGCAACGCGAATTGCACAGCGAACTTTTCAATACTCTATGCAAGAATTTCAGACAACTTGTAGTTGTCATTAGCAATTGATTTCAATGGGATGTATCATGCTGCATGGGAATCCCACCATATCCGATGCCAGCTCAGCTAATGGGAGAGCGTGCAGGTAGTGGCGGGTGCGGCACGGCGTTGCAACAAAAACGCAAAGAAAACAAATTTAAATAAGACAAACGTCAACCAATTACCGTCAATCGCATTTTCCGCAAACGTCGAGTCGGCGACGTTGTTGCCAACCTTTCTGCAAACTTACTACTAAGCTGCAAAACGTCCAACTGCAATGAAGATGCCTTGCCAAAGAGGGATGGGGAAGTGGTGTCCAAGTGTGCGGGAGGGTTAAGGTAGTGGGGTGGGCGACTGGTCGCGCATATGCAGTTACGAGTACACCAACAGCGACTGCGTCACACGGCACGCGGAGAGGTCAAAAAACTGTTGGCGGCATTTAAATAAGTTGGAGGAGCTGCAACTGCAAACTGGAGTTGGAATTGAAGTTGCAGCAGAAATCAAATCAAATCCAAATCAAACAAAACAAACTGCTAGCAAAAGAGACACCGAGGAGCAGACGAGTAACAGCAACTACAACAACAACAACAACAACACAGCGACAAGGCATCGAACAAATTTCCATGCTGCTGTGAAATTCCGCGTTGCAGAGCCGACGAAGTTGTTTCCAGCATGTTGTTGTTGCCGTTTGTTGCCAAGGCTGGTTCTAAGGTCTGCTTTTTTAGCTGCTATTCTTTTTCTTTTTTTTTTTTGGCTCTGAGCGCAATTATCCGTCGCGTATTTGCTTTGGCTTTGACTTTGGCATTCTGCCATCGATGTACATGTCGAATGTGAATATGTGCTTGTGTGTGTGTTTGAGCCCAAACCTTTCTTCCACTTCCACTTAAATTGCCCATGACGAGCTGTGCGCACTGACAGCTGTGGCAGCAGTTGAGCAACTGTCTAGCTGACAGTGTGCCCAAGTCTATATACAGATTCAGTGCAGTCCACTGCCCCAGCCACAGCCAAAGCCGCAGCCGCAGCCTTTGCAGCAGTAGTGTATCCATCATCAGCATGCGATTCTCATGCGAAAAGGTCAACAGCAACAACAACAACAACAGCAGAAGCAGCAAGTTGGAGCTTAGAATTTCAATCATAGACTTTGGCCAAAGTGAAATGCACCGATGATGATTCGGATTCCAAGGCAGCTGCTCAGCTGCAGCAGCAACTGTTGATTTGTTGATTTGTTTGTTGTTGCAACGAGCTGATGCTAGTATTGCTGCTGCTTCTGTGCGTCGCTCGACGCTGCAACATTGTCGCTGCGCGTTGGCCACTTTGTTCTGGAGCGATATCTAGCAGCTAAAAACTGCTGTTAGGCAACCGATCACATTCGCCGCATGCATACAAAACAGTCAGCAAGGCTGCTGCTGCTGCTGTTGCTGTTGCCTGTTTCGCAATTGCAATTGGCCTGGCCATTTTCAACGCCAGTTGATTTTTCATTCGATCCATTTGAAATTGTTTGATGCCAGTTTGATATGGCCATGATAGATGCCAGCTCGTTACGACTGTTGCAACGAGTACTTCAATCATATTCAGTTAGGAACTGCAACAGCAGCAACAGCGACAACGACAGCCAGAGCCCTGACAATGAGATTTGGGTCCGCTGGCTATAAGGAACTGTCTCATTAAAACTGTTAGCTCAGGGCAGAGCTGGTGCGGTGGAGTTTTGTAGATGCCTGGAGATATTTGTAGTTAAACCAGGCCACTGAGCAACTGCTAAGGATTATACAAGAACCAATTATGAGTTTTCTTCTTAGAGGCATAAGCCAACCGTTAGCTTGTTAATTTGCATATGATTGAAACCCGATGTTTCTCATCTAAAGTCATAACCGAAAATTACATACACACAACGCCGAAAACCATTTGACTTCCTGCACACATGAAATGGGTTGTAAACGGCTATAATAAACTTGTGAAAATATTTTTAACACACAATAGGAAAACCGGTTGAAATGCTGATCGTCTTTCCATATGATACTCATGAACTCAAGTAAGAACTATTTCATTTGTAAAATCTCTGTCTCTCTCTCTCTCTCTCTCTCTCTCTCTCTCTCTTTGTCTCTCTGTCTGTCTGTTTCTTATTTTTATATGTTTCCTCGCTCTTAGGCTTTATTTTTAAATATTTTTTAGACCTGGGCAGTATATTCCCAACTATTCTCTTGAAGAGCATTCTTAGTCATCTTTATTAATAATTCTCATTGCGTTGCCACATCTCTTATTATTATCAATATGTACCAGTAAGTTCCCAATGCAAATTTCCTCGTCATTTCATTGCTTAACCTTGTCTCTTAACATAAATATTGCAAGAAATATGATATTCAGTTCCTTTTTCTGCTTTAAAGAGCTCAGTGAATCAGCTTTTTTATATTACTGCAGAGGGTAGTTTGTTTGTGTCATGAAATGTGCAAGGTCTTAACTCAGGCAACTCACAGCTCAAAAGCGAACTTTTTTTTACAAAGTCATGGGTCAAAAGATAAGGTCTTGTAGTTCTACTTCTTGGTTTATCATCACAAAGATTTGTCAATCGATATCGAATTACTTTACCATTAGGGAATAGACATATCCGATATGAATGATTGGACAGTTTTTTTCAATTTATAATAAAAAGAGTATATTATCTTCGGCGACCGTAGACAGCTTCTCTCACTTGTTGTTTGTTTCAGTGTTTTAACGAATGATTTAACTGTTGAAAATTCATTCAGTGCATGTGCGAAATGAGTTAAAAGCAGATGCGTTGACGACAACTCTGGAGCAGGGTGTATAAAATCAATAGTCCTGAAACACAAACACACACCCAAACATACTGACATGCGGACACAGAGACACACAAACACATGCACACATACTCGGTGTGTTGCACTCGGTGTGTTGCACTGTCAACAGTCAAGTGGCAGTGCATTAAAATTGTTAACTTGAATAACAAACAAAAGCCACAAACAGACGCTCGCTCTTTAGCTCGTATGCTCGTTCGCCTGGATTTCAGTGGACCCTGTTGTGTTGGGTTTTGGTTCGGTCTGGTCCGGGTTGGGTTGGATTCTGAGCGGCGACTGGTATGCTCGATTGGCCAGCGCGTTGCCGCAAGCCACATGGCCCAAAAGCATAAGAACAAGCTGTAGATGGATGATTGGCGGGGTGGGAGGGGTTAGGTTCAGTGATGTTGCAATTGTGCACATTGGTCGTCGGTATCCGGCTTATAAGCTGCCAATTTCAAATTGTGCGTCACGTACACGCATAATGGGCAAATGTAATGAAAACATACGAACAGACGTGGTGCTTGGAGAGGGGAAAGAGAAAGGAAGGAGGGCAGTTGACTAAGGTTGATCGGTATGGCCCTGCACGCACTGGGGGCATGGCTTGCCACATTTTCAGTAGGCAGTTGCAATTGCATTGCAAATGCACAAAATAATAATTTGCAATACGCGCAGTTCAATTACAGCAGCAGCAACAACAGCAGCAAATGCAACAACTGCAGCAGCAACTCCTTCGACTAAGAATCACCGTACTGCGTATCATTTGATGCCTTTTTTTGCAACGCGCTGCTGCAGTCATATAATTGATATGCTTTAAGTAATTGGCGCTGACCACGCGAGCAACATCTGATGCTGGTGCTGCTGCTGTTGGTGCCTTTTGCTATTGCTGCAAGTGAGAGATCAAGCAAATGATTTGTATATCGAACGATCGTTCGATTATGCGTCGGACATGCTGGCGACATAGAGGACCACCCCACTGTACCTGCCAGACATCCATCAAGCGCCTAATTGCATTGCCAGCAGCAGCAATAGCATCAGCAGCAGCAGCAGCAGCAGAACATGAACTGCAGCAGCGAGTTTAATGCATTGTTGTTAAATTTTGTTTATAAATCAAAAGGCATAACGCTTGGTAAATCGTTGCATTCGCACTCGTTGTTGTTGTTTCTCGTGTTGTTGTTGTTGCCATGTCGCCAACATGTTGCTGGCTATTGCTGTTGCTGTTACGGTTCTTCATGTTTGCACTACGCTAAATGTCGTCACATTTTGTGCAGCGTTGTTTGTTGTTGCTGTCGTTGCTGTTGTCCTTGTCATTGTTGCTAGTACAAAACTGCCATTTATAGGCAATTAGGTTTTGATTTTAGTTGCTGTTTGAATGGCTGCTGCTGCTGATGCTGATGTTGCTGCGGTCCTGCGAACGCCATTAATGCAGTGTGTAACAAATCATGGCTGCAATTAGTGCGTGTTTATGACTGCCTGCCAGCGGGACTAGAGTATTGGGCGAGCGGCGAGGTATAGGAATATAGCCGGCGCCCTGTCGAATGAAGTGACTGGCAAATGGCCAGAACCATTTCAGCGCTCAATATTTTTGTACTTTTAAGCTGTCTGTTCGGCGATTTTTGCATGTTTAGCGCACCGCACAATTTGCATGCGATGTCGGCCACAATGTCCACTGATGATGGCGGCAGAAGAAACAGCAGCAACAGCATCAGCAGCGGCAACTGAAGCCGTGTCCAGTGTCCAGTGTCCAATGGCGTCAATAATAGCCTGTCGTTTGCCTCCGCTCTCTGATGGCCATTAACGCCCGCCGGCCATATTGTTAACCGCATCAGTCGATAGTTGTTTTTGCTGCCGCTGCTGTTGCCGATGCCTTTGCACTAATTGCGCTATCCATGTACAACATACACATACATGTGCACTTGCCTAATGACATAGATCATGCTAATATAATTATATAGGAGCCGCCAACAAATGCTCCCATATCATATCATCAAATGTAAAAGAGAACAAATAATCGGAGTTATGTAATCGAGTAGAAGCAAAACTTTGAAATCACTGATGAGAGATTAGAGAGTCGAAAGTAAACTACAGAATTTCGTTTCTATTTTTTTTAATTTGCATGCCATGAATGTAGGTCATTAAATGGTCGTAAGAGTTGCAAGATGAAATGCTTGACGCAGCCGGTAACACAGCGTTCACGACTTTGCCATTTTCCCAGCAACAATTGGCCCAACAAAAAACAAAAAACAAAAACAACTTTAAATAATTTCTATATTAAACGAGCATGAGAACAACTTGCAAATTTTTGACAGCAATTTTCTGGCCAAGAGCGCCCCAAAGCAACAAAAATAGTGAAGAAAGAAACAACCGCTGATAAGCAACGTAGTTGAAAGAATATCAGCAGTGATATATCAACTGTCTAAAAGGACTGGACACGAAAAGAAAAAACGAGTAGAAAACCCAAAAAACCGAAAACGGCAAACAGAAACCGAAAACCCCCGCACTAAAATCGTTGAGTGCTGAAGCTTTATCGCTGCCAGCGGCAAAAAAGAAATGCAATTTTGGGCAAGCGAATACATAGAAAACATGGCAAAGGAAAAATGTGCAAAATGATATTCGTCTACGAGGATGATGACGATGACGATGACGATGACGTCGACGTTGACGTTGACGTCGACTCTGGTAAAATTGTAAAAATGTAAAATGGTAATGGCGATGCGACCGTCGCGTTGCTTAAAATTCCAAAGCAAATTGCGGGCAACAACACCAGCAAATATTGTTGCCTATTTGTGGTGGTTGCTGCTGCTGTTGTTGTCGTTGTTGTTGTTGTTGTTGTCGGCAAACAGCAACATTCAGCAACATCACAAACATCAATTGACCCTTTGGTGCTTTAGGATCAAGCGTAATAATCGCTAGCATAAAAACGCTTTGCACTCTTGCGCCCAGAACTGAACAGCACAGCAACAACAGCGGCAACAACATCAGCAGTAACAACAACAAGAGAACGGTGCTGGCCCAGGCAAGGGACCTTAACATGCTTAACTTGGCCTGTAACTGAGAGTGGCTAAAGCTGAGATTCCATCCAGCCTATTCCCAGCACATGTGCCCACATCTCTCTGCCTCTGTCTCTGTCTCTGTTGGTCTGAGCAGCCAATAGCCAATGGCAATGGCAAGGAATGAAGATGAATCGCCAGAATCTCAGCGCGTTTAATAAAACATTAATTTAAGCATATATCTTATACACATGCACCTACATACATACATATGCATATGGAGATTTCAATTGGGCCGCCAGCGATGCTTCCTGCTGACAACTATAATACATAATACATAATGCCATTGCTATGCCTGATTGCAAACTGACCCAAACACAATAAATACACTACGACCACTTGACGATCATAAGCGATAAGACTATCAGTCGAAAGTATCTATGCTAAATATCTATATATATATATATATTGTAATGCACTAATATAAATATGCACAGATATTTTTTTAGAAGCACACCAAATTTTCGTAACTTAAACATTGATTTTAACAATTAATATACACATAAATTGTAATATCTGCAGGTAAAGTTATTAACATACAAGTATTGGTACACTAATGAGTGGCAAGCTAATTTAAAGGTATTCACATTTGTAGAGTTGGAAAACTTAATTAAATAAAATATATAAATGCTGGCACCCATATACCCCAGCCAACTTAAAGTAGCGCAACGATTGCTTATTTCACATATTGTGGAATATATTTTGTGGCCAGCGCAGATTTTTTAGTGTTCTTTTTTTTCAGCTTTTAAAACGCCCGCCTAGGGGTCAAATTTTACACGCTGTCATGTGTGTGCCCTGATCCATGCAACAGGCCAGTCGCAGTCCCAGTCGCAGACTCAGTCACAGACTCAGTCGCAGACCCAGTCTCAGTCCCAGCTCCAATCCCCGTCGCAGTCAATCGCAGAATGAGTGCAACACGAACTATTTAATGGACTTGGCATGCTCAGACGGGTAGCCATGTGAGAAGAAGACATCTGGCGCGGCCCGGACTAGTATAGTCTGCCATCTACAATCATCTATCGGAGTGTGTGTGTGTGTGTGTGTGTGTGTGTGCCCGTTAATCAGCTTTGGCTTGCAGGCCTTTCATCAAAAGCGCAGGCGGCATCCAAAATGCGCGCAGTGGGCCACAAAACCGAAACCAAAACTGAAACAGAACAGAACCGAACCGAACCGAACCGAGCAAAGATTAAGCATACGACGTGTTGTGCAGTTATCGTTGCAGTCGAACCCCAAAAATGGCATCCATACATAATAATGGTCAACTAACGGATCGGCAACCGATGCGTTGACGACGAGACTTTCGAGACCTGTCCAGTCTATGGCACTTCCACTGGCGGCAATTGTAATTTATGATTCGCAGCGCACGGCGTTCAAATGATCTATTGGCGCAGTCGCCGAGCCAAGACCAAGTCATTTTCTTGAGAGGCGGCGTGCCGGGCTCGTTTTCGTTATTGTCTCGTTTGCGTTATTGTTTTGCAGCAACATCTATCCCAACTATCGGCTGTGTCATCAGCACTTGTTGCATCACATCGCATAACAGTTAAAATAATTTTCGCATCGCATGTGGCAGACGTTGCCAAGGATGCCAGGGGGCGCACACATCTCCACCAATCGCCCCACACCCCCGCAAGGGTGTCTAGTTCGTCGGTCAGCCAAAAACTGCACATTTTTGTCTTACAACGCCAACGCTGTCGCCATCGATGATTAATGGTGCATTTTTTTTTGGTGTTTGAGGCATGGTCAGAAAAAGTCATAAATAAGAATTGGAGGAGACTGTTGCGTATTTATCATTGGTAAACTTTATTCTTTACATTTTACATATAGTTTGTTTAAAATTATGTGACCGATGCGACATGGAGAGTAAAGGTATCAATGCGATAAATCGAAATAGCTCGCGAGGTGATGGTGATGATGATGGAGATGCTCATTTGAGAGATCGATCTGAAGACCATAGTCAACAACAACAATCATCAGGCGAGAATTCGATGTGTCGCCAAAATACCTTTAAGCATTACAATAAAAATATATATATATACCGATTTATATATATATATATATATATATATATATATATATGTCTGCGGGGTGTGTTTTGTTTACGGTTCTCGTAATTGAAACTGTTTATAGAGAAATGATTTGAATTAATAAGAACTACGTAAATTTTAAACTAAACTGTCTACTTTTTAGTATATGTGAAACTTTGCGTTCGATTTTTGTTTTGTTTTTTAACATGTAGAATGGCGGCTGGTCATCGATTGACTAACTGCAGCACTCGAAATGTACAATTTCAAACTGTTTGCTTTGTTTGTGTGTTGTTTGTCAATAAAATCTAAAACTATTACTTCTTCTTCGGCTCAACTGCCAGATCCTTTTCGTTGACCAGCTCCTGGTCCTGCTCCTTCGTCTCCCGTTGCAGCTGTCTCGTCTGTTGCTGTTGTTGTTGCAGTGGTTGCTGCTGTTGTTGTTGGTTGCGGCTGCTGCTCGGGGGCGCTGACTATAAGGGCGGCGCTTCGTAATGAAAACCCGGATTATTGAATTTGAAGCGCGCGATCTCAAATTGCAACGACTCGTAGTTGATGTCCGCCAGACGCTTCAGCTGATGCGCTATCTCCTGCGCATCCATGCTACTCAATGCTGCAGTTAGCGCCGTGCTCTGCGATTCATGGTGCATCTTTGTGTTGTGCAGCGTCGGCAGCGATCCGCTCGCCTGTATGGTCGTGTAAGAGCGCGGCCCATTCTTAACTGCAAATTGGCAAGGGACAAATATGAGCATTACAATTAGAAGAGCTGGCAGTTGAGGACTCACCCGCATAGACTGTTCGTAATCGCTTAACGGGTAGATCGCCGTTGATAAGCTTGGTGCCGCTAGAGCTGCTCTGTGTGCAGACAAACTTCACCGGCTCCACTGGTGGCTCTGGGGGATCCTGTTCCTCCTCCACATACGAGGAATTGTCAACGACAATGGTGCGATAACCGCCGCCGCCAGTATTCACTGCCGTTGTGGCTCCCACACTGGGGCAATCGATGCCGCCAACGGGCTCATGCATATGATCTTCGGCGAGATCCTCCTGATCGACATGCTCCTCGACCATCTCATCGTCGTCGACCTCATCGTTGATGGCCTCATCGACGGCCGCTTGCAGTTCCTTTTGGAACGATGCCGACGTTCGCTGACCCAAATCCTCCATTTCATCCTCCTGATCGTCTTTCTCCGATTTGAGGTTCATTAGTGGCTCCCCAGTCAGCGGCACCTTGCCAAATAAATTGAGGGCGCGCGTCTCTAGCGATGACATCGAAATGTCCTTCTCATTGTGCGTCAAGCTGCGTCTGTACTTGCAACGTGTCGTGTTCTTCCAATCGTTTAATCGCTGCAACAACAACAACAACAACAACAATAACAATATCTATTCTGCGTGTCATTTGCCGCCAATAATTGAGGACCCCCTTCCCCCGCCACTCTACCATCCAGCACAACAAATAAAGTTGGGATTTGGAGGAAACTCACCTTTCGCCACTCCTCGGCGGTTAGCGTGGGGCCCGAGCCGCATTTGTTGAGCCTGTCGGAGAGCTCTTTCCACTTGCGAGTCAAGTAATTCAGATCGTAATCGCGCGGCACGCGTCCACTGGCAAATATTGGGTCGCTCTCCATTAACTCGATGTACATTTGGTACTGCTCAGAGGAGGTGCGCTTTTTGCGTCTATCCATCTCTTGCTGGGTTCCAATTGCACAAGCTGTTGACCAAAATTTGTTTTTTTTATGTAAAAATTGCACTCAAAATACGTAAAATTAAAATCGACGCCACAAAATGCAAACAATTTTTATGCGCTATGTATTTTTTAGTACATTTCTCTTCATCAGTGGACATGGCTGCTCTTCGCTACCTACCGAAAATTTGACTCAATTTTGCGTTACGTTGCGTCATCTTGCGTTTACGTCGTGGCCAGTCCGCTGCTGTAATTGTATAGCAAACAAAAAAATGTTATACTTGAACTTAGGTTTTCATTGGCTACTGACTTTTGATAACATAAACAAATTTTTGTAAACTTGTTTCTGTAGTTTGTAAAATTTTAAATTAACTGGTGCCGACTTACCGATAGCCATCGCAGCAATCACGTTATAGTTTTGTGCGTTTTGGTCGATAGTTGAGAGTGCTGCCCAACCACATCACGACAGTGCTACCCATCAACAGACTAAACCATTATAAAGCGAATACAGCAATATATATTTTCCGTCAACTTCGAACGTAAAATTAAATACATTATTGTGAAATAGAAGCTAACTTCAAGTGACAAAACGCTGGCCATACAAGTGGCCAGCGAATGCGCTACGGCAGCAAGCGATAAATGTGCGCATTGACATATTAAATGCGATGGTAAAAAAGACGCATGTCCAATTCTTGCTAATATTGCTGCGAACAAAACCAGATGATACCTGAGAGAGAGCAAGAGAGGGACAGAGAGTGAGTGAGCGTGAGAGCGAACCGAAACCCAAACTTCCTTCCGAGTGTCCAATTTCGAGTCCGATTCTGAATCCGAATCCGTTTCAAAATCCGAGTCCGCATCCGAGTTAGTTCCACTTCGAGTAGAACTTGTGACTTCTCTACACAAATATGGCCGATTCGCTGTTGTATGGCGAGGTGCCTCCCTTTTTGGAGGATGTGCCTCCCTTTTTGGAGGATGTGGCAGCCTCTGTTATTGTTGAGCCCACAGCAGTGGGCGGTGGCGTTGGAGGGGGTGGAGGTGGCCCCTTGCCACCAGCTGCGATGCAGTTTGCCGATCTCACGGAGAGCGGCAGTGAAAGCGACGAGGTAAGCACAATACCGCAACAAGCACAGCTGGATCAGCATCAGCAAAACCAGCAGCAGCAGCAGCAGTCACAGGACTATGACTCCTCCTCTGCCGGTGGCGGCGGCGTCGGCGCTGGACAGAGCACAACGCCCGCTGCACGCTCCTCTCCGCCGCCGAACTGTGCCATTTGCTTGTCGCGCTGTAGGCGCAAATGCTTCACGGACTCGTGCATGCATCAGTTCTGCTTCAAGTGCCTCTGCGAATGGAGTAAGGTGAGTGGGGGACAAGTTTCCAGTTGACGTAACACCTGCTAATCTCCGATTCCCTCTAACAGATCAAACCCGAATGCCCGCTGTGCAAGCAACCGTTCAAAACGATCATCCACAATGTGCGCACCCTGCAGGATTATGATCGGTATCCGGTGCCGAGCAGCACGCCGGATCACTCGGCGCTGAGCTTTCACATTGTGAACATTCGCCGCCAGCGCTTCATGCACCAGGCGATTCTAACCAATGATTTGGATGCCGCTGCCACCGATGAGTCGCAGGATGGTGTCAATCTTAATGCACTGCCGCATCGCATGCATGGCCCGTTCAATCGCTTCGAGCCGTATCGCATGGAGCTCCTTAACCTATATCGCCACGACCAGGACAGCGGTCGCGCCGGCACCGGCCCCGGTTCGCTCAGCCAGCTCTGGCGTCGCTACGTCTACGATCGCAAGTTGTACGCGCTGCCCGTCAGCGACAGCCTCACCGGACACTATCGCGAGTGGAGCGCCCGCTTCTACAGGTGAGCAACTCCCAGATACCAGATACATATATCCATATATAGCAGTAATTCCTATTTATCAATAAAGAAAAATGCAAATTATTTATAGAAATTATTTCAAATTGATTGTTATAAAAAAAAGTTGGAAACGAATACCTTTCTTTGGGTACACCGAAGATTACATACCCTTTTAGACCGGAGTTGAGCTGCTGAGTTCAAATTAAATTCACTAAAATTTTTACTTATTGTTTAATAATTTGTCGCTTCAAGTCAATATTTTTGCTAAGATATCTGTTTCTGGCTGTTATCTAAATATTGCACATTTGCGTAGTTATATTTTATCGGAGAGGAGTTGAAATGTATCTCGATTCCACAACCCATCTCTTAAGCGATTGTTCCTATTAGCCATAGCTGATCCGTTGATGATAATTATATCTTGCCAAATATGAGGAACTTAAGAACATGCATGTTTTGTGACATTAGACAGGATATCTTGGTTAAGTTTAATTCTTAAATAATAGACTAGTTTTCCAGCATAATGTGAATTGAATTAACTGAATTAATTTGAATTCCGTTTGCAGAGATAATCCCGCCCAGATGCATCGCTTGATACCGTGGATAAATCGGGATATTGTGTGCCTTTTGCGCAACTCGACGCAGAATGTGAGCGAGGTGATGCAGCTGATGCACGACATTCTGCCGATGATCAATATACCGACGCGGACATTCCGGCGGCGACTGTCGCCGTTTCTGGGCGAGCGCACCAATCACTTCATCCACGAGCTGTTCAACTTTGCCCGTTCGCCCTACGATATGATAGGCTACGATCGTGTCGTGCAGTACTCGGCCCGCCTCGCCGAGGAGGTGGAAGTGGATCTGCTCGATCTGGTATCCAATAATGATGGCAGCGCACCACAGCCAGCGGATGCTCCAGCAAATGCCAATGGCAACACCAACGCCAATAATAATGGCAACGGCAGCAGTAACAGCAGTGGTGGCAACAGTGGCAATGTTGCAGATTTGACTGGCAGCGGCGAATCATCGAGCGATTGGGGCCGTTTGCCACGCCCATCGACGAGCGTGATTGTGACCAATCCGAGCTCAACACATTCCTTCAGCGTCACCATGGCCACCGATGGCAGCGAGCTGCCAGGCATTTCCATACGTCGGACGACCACCTCGAATGTGGGCTCGCAAACGGTGGCCATCAATCTGAGCATGCGTCGCTCCGCCAACGAGGTGATCGAGATCGATGACGGCGATGCTGCGGCCAATGCCGAAGTGGCCGCCATCAATGACAGCAGCAATCAGACTGGACGCCGCCAGGCTGGTGCCAGTCTGCCGATTAGCGCTCACATTGAGCTTCAGAGCAGCGAGTGCAGCAATAGCAGCGACGAGGACGAGTGCGTCTTCGTACTGGAGCGTAAGCCACCGCATTTGCGCACACCCGAACTGGTCAGCCTGGACTCCAACAGTGACTCGGATGTCGTCTTTGTGGATGAGCAGTTGCCAAGCAGCACTCCGCCGAAAGCGGCTGTCGGTGATGCGACCAACATGGAGCAGGCGGCAACTGAGGATGCAGCATCAGTCGGTTTGCTCACCAGTGATATGTTTATGGGACCCAGCACCAGCACCGGCGTCTGCTCTTCCTCGGGCAAGCACTGGAAGACGGTGCTGGAAGAGGCGCGTCGCCAGGACGCAATCCGACTGCGCACCCGTCATCCCAAACGCAACGTGACACGCGCCCAACACCGCTGCCTGCCAGCGGAGACGACTAGCAGTAGCAGCAGCAGCGCCACCAACTGGACAACCAGCAGCGCCGACAGCAGCAGCAGCGACGACTTCAACGCGGCGACCATGCGCCGAAAGCGACGTGCGGCCCGCAAGCCCAAGACGCGCAAGCGACCCGCCAACGTTAAGGCGGCCGTGCCGCTCAAGAACAAGCGGCGGAAAACGCAGGTATCTGAACCGGAGAATGTGGCGCAGGACTTGCGCATGGAGAGCAGCAGTGACAGCAATGGCAGTAAGAGCAGCAGCAGCGCTGATGAGAGCAGCGGGGGCGACAGCAGCGATGCTAAGCAGGCGATTGGTCTGTGGTGATGCCAATTTTATTGAAATTTGTCTTAATCAATATTATATATTTACCAGGCCACAACAAAAATAACAAGAAGAGCAGCACCAACAACAAAAACATTGAGCAAAGCAGCAATAACAGCAGCAGCAGCGATAATGACAGTACGGAAAATGTTATGCTGAGCAAATTGCGTGCCAAGCTCAAAGCGGAGCTCAGCAGCATCGTGGATAGGAAGCCGCTCAAGCGTGAATTGCCAACGGATGCACAAGAAGTGGCAGAGGCGCAGGAGCATCGCGAAGGCAGCGCTGCTAAGCGGCGGCCCAGCTGCAGCAGCAACAACAGCAACAGCAATCTGTCCAGCCAGAGCAGTAGTGGATTCAGCACCCTGACCAGCCACTGCACCTGCTCGCCACTAAGCCACGAAGCATTGACGAATCCCGATGCCAATCTGCCTCCGTCGTCCATGGTGCATGAAATAGCCAACTCACTGATTGAGCTGTCCACGGTCACGGCTAGTGCGACCAGTGATCAGTTATTCAATTATGGGGTTGGTGATGTGCTCAGCTATTTGCGTAATGCGTTGCCAAGCGGCAGCGCCAGCGCCAGCACGCAGCATGCCCAGGATGAAGATGCGCAGTTGGGCATTTATTTGGATGAATCGGATAATGCTAATAATATTTTTGATGTTGTCACGGATGCAGTAAGTGACGCCCAAGGAGGAGAGTCTGTTGATGCCAATGAAGATACCCAGCCGACGGAGCTGGAAGTGGGGCAGGATGAAACCGTTGAGCACCAAAGTGAAAACGTCGACGTCGACGTCGAAGATGAGGACGACGACGACGGGGACAAGGATGAGGCAGAGGCAGAGGAAGAGGAGGAGCACAATAACGCGACCGACGATGCTGAAGATTCGGTGGCTCCTGAAACCGAAAACAGTGACTCGGATCAGGATGCAACGGATGCCTATTAGGACGAATAATTTTTAAACTTTTTTTATTAGCTGTTTTTTTTACTAATCGAGCGACATAGTTTTATCTTCAATATAGAGTGACCGGATATTGTTGACTATATTAAGAGAAATCCATTCAAATTTAGCTTTGAATGTTATCCACTTAAACCACGTACCGCAGATCCAAAAATCGATTGTATTGCAGGCGTAAGGTTACGCTGCTGCTTTTAAGATGTACATACATACACATACCCCCATATATTTATAACTAATATCTAATTGTTTAAGAAGAAATCCCCCAAAAACTCGTCGTAAAATTGTCATTATTTCCCACCCAAAAATCTGGCTCATTTAACCCATGGAGAAACACCAAGTAATAAGCCCGCATGCGCGCTATTCCCTCAAGTATGAATTGAAATGTAAATGTTTGTAATTGTTTAAGTTACCATATAATATAAATATAATATATACATATATACATATATAGTATATAATATGCATATACACAATACATACAAATATATATAAATGTATAACGTAGTCGATGTAAGGCTAGTTTATGAACTATAACTCCATATGACACCGCTTCAGCAAAACTCACATCTGAATGCTAATTGCTGAGCAAATCCAAAGGTCGCATTGGCGATGTAGTCGGTTATTGAATAGTACTGCAAGAATGCAATAAATCTAGCAATTTAAGCAACTTAATCGCACTTTTGAATCAAAAAAAAAAAATACATACATTTGGTTGGTACGATAATTGGTCGAGTTAGATCTGTTCCGAATATGGAAATCGAAGTTAATTTCTCTGCCTGAAGTCAATAAAAACGTTTGTATGCATTTATCTATTATTCATACCAGTTTTGTGAACTGGCATTATTTGCGTTATTTCGATGTTTATTATACTTTATATTAAAAATGGGAAAATGCAGTTCTGGAAAAATGGCAGAAGGAATAATGACCAATCTCAAAAATATAATATATATATATAATATATGCAGAGTTGATCTGATTGTTATCTGTATTAACAAGCGGATTTCAGATCTTCTGCAAGAGCTAGAGACTTTAAATTTAGAATATAAGTTCTCATTTACCTTATAAAATGTGATCGATAATTGTCCCAGTTTTGAAAATATCTTTTTGAGAAATCGATTACCAAACGACTATACATACTATATATTTAACAGGGATCTCCTAGCTTGTTTTATTGCTGTGTATGCCCTGCATACATACATACATAGTAAAAAAAAAACTCTTGTTTCAACGACTTTCGGCTTAAAAACTTCGTTTGACGTTTTGCATTTTTGTATGAGTAGCCTAGCCTGCAACCGTTATCGATATGTCGTCGCGTTAGCAGCCCCTTTCAAGTTTTAAAGTAACCGATGTTGCCAGGCTTTCGAACTGTCATTTCTCTGCCAAATATCAATTATCAAGTCATTGAAATTATTCGTCTAGGACATTTCGACTGAGCATTAAAAAGCTCAACCTGTGAGTCGTAGAAACTATAAGCCAATAACTAAGCAGACGATCTTTATTCGCAGTAAGTTAAAATGTGAACATTTTTGCAGCAATCCTTGTATATACATATATATATATATATACAGTGAAAGACACCTTATTAGGCACAGAGTCAAAGAAAACAAGTAATTGCCTGCCATAAACTAATCATTAATTATTTTTCAAAAATTCCAAAGACCGATGGTAGGTACAGGTATTAACCACCTAAATTAATATATGACCCCAATACACTGGGGTTTCCCCACCTGCTAGGTAGGATTATGTAAAAAAGTAGCCTATTTTCTTTGACTCTGTGCCTAATATGCTGTCTTTCACTGTATATGTATATATGCAAACACACATACACACATCGAATTCGGGCACGTGCAAATGTTTGAAACACGAGGCACTTTTAGAAATAGGGAAAATTGGCATATTTTTATTTATAGATTGGAAGTTGAAGCAGTGGAAATATGGTTACCATTATGCAAAGATATATGATCCATTGGCGTGTTTATGTTTATGTCAACCAATTGTACTCGCTGCCAAAAGGCGAGGTTCGCGGTTTTCGTAACTTAAAATCGTTGGATTTCAGGTGAGATCGTGTATACACTTGGTAAATTCGCAGATATTAACCGCTTTCGATAGGCTCGATTCGGATGAAGTGCTTCGTGTGCAGGAGTTCGCAAACCGGGATCTGTCCGTGCTGCTATTCCACAAGCAAACGGATTTGGCGGATGTCCGTGATGTAATCTTGCCCAATCTGCTCTTCAAGATTAACATGAAGAGCTTGGAGTTTCGTATTGCACTGTCACCGTATCTGGGATCGAGAACCAATCACTTTGTGCAGGAGCTCATTAACTATACACGCTCGCCCTATGGCGATCCAACCAGCTATGAGCTTAACGTGATGTATCGCAGCGAGTTGGCTGTCGATGGCGCTGTGCTCCACAACTTTGTGGAGTTCTCGAAGCGTGTGGATGAGGATGAGTATCTGGGCGAACCGCTCTGTAGCCAGTTGTACGTTAAGGATACCAGCGGCGAGGCCAATGATCTGACCGTTCTGGAAGACGGAATGTATGAGGCAGTGGTCCATTTGCAGCACTTGATCCATACTCGCAACGCGCAGATGGCTCAAGAGGAGCCATCCAGCTTGGCGAATGGAGCACCATCACAGCGATTCGCTGCTGGCAATCTAAGGCGTGGGCAATTCAACGTGCCCCTGCTGGCGAGATTGAAAATCGCTAGGAAATATGATCAAATGAGGCGGAAGCGTAAGGCCGAAGCCTAAGAGACACACTCACATACACTCACATTATCTCACAATCAGTCACTCGCATACTCACTCGCTCACTCACACACACCCACATTCACACACACACACACACACATTCACACACACTGCATTTTTTTTTTTGTTTGCGCATAAACAAATCGCAAATTGATCGATTTACAAAATACAATTGTCAGTTGTAAGAAAATGAATCCATTTAGTGAGCTGATACAGACACTTGCCAGACGCGTATGGTGTTGTCGGAGTAGCCGGCGAACAGAGTCTGGCCATCGGTGGACCAGGCCAGGGAGAGGCACTGCGGCTGCTCGGCCTTCGACGATGGTGAGACGACCTCAGGACGCAGTTCCTCGACGGTCTTCTTGAATGCCAGATCCCAGATCTTGATCGATAGGCCATAGGCGACGCACAGCCAGTAGCGGTTGGGCGAGAAGCACAGCGCATTGATGATGTCATTGTGCTCCAGTGTGTACAGATTCTTGCCATCATTCAGATCCCAGATCAGAGCCTTGGAGTCCTTGCCACCGGAGGTGCACAGCGAGCCATCGGGGGAGACGGGGATAGCCATAGTTGGTGTCCTCATCGCGAGTCAATTTGCACACAATCAAGGTCTTGTCACGCGACGCCGAGATGATGGTGTCAGGATCCTTGGGATTGGTTGCAATCTGGGTGACCCAGCCATTGTGGCCGAGCAGCGTGCCACGCACTTGCAATGTCTCAGACATTTTAATATGTTTTCAATTGAAAATGCAACGGGAGCGCTTTTGACACACGTCCAAAGACGCTGCAGGCTGGCACATACACATTCACACACACATACAATTACACGTGCAATTTGGGCACGTGCCGCGTTGCTTTTGTCTGCCTCTTGTGTATTATGATTATGCACATCTATAATAAATAATAAAAAAGGAGCTTAACAAATTTGAAGTTGAATAACAAAAACAAAAAAGGAGCGGAGGGGCCAGGTTTTACTTTTGTTTTAAAAGGTTTTGCCGCCATCAAATATTGATGGCCGTGAACAGTTAACGGATATCTGAAAAAGGGATCGCTCATCAATAAGGACATGCCATCGAAATTGCGTGCCAAATATGCCTTTGACGCATATTTTCTGCAGTCCTTTGTCTTAATGCCAACCATCCTCCCCAATTCCCAACCACCGCTGCAGAGGTTGCCAAGCGCAGTGCCTCCAAGCTCCATGCCCCTCTACCGCCCCACCTTACCCCCCCTTGCGAAGTCCCTCGCCTGGCGGCGCATGAAAAATTGAATTACACGCACTTTTGCGCATAAGCAGGAGCCGAAGTGAAATTGAAACAACAACAGCAGCAGCATCGGCAACAAAATGTCGAGTGAAAAATGCGGCCGCATTGGTTTTAGAGTGTGTGTGTGATGCGGTGCGGCGATGGGTTGTGGAAAGTGAAAAAAAAGAAAGGTCGCTTGTGGTAGCAAATTTATGGGCAGCAAATTAAGTTAAGTTTCTGTGCAGAGACAAAACAAAAAAAGGGGATAATATAATTGTCCCCGGGTACACAATGTAATTCAATGCATATTTGATTATATGATTTTTCAGGTATAAGGTGCGGCTCCAATGCATATTAAAGAACAAAGCTGCTGAACATTTGCTATTAACTCAATCTGATGGCACGTACATAAGTGTAAGTAAAACCTAACTAACCATTTCATACCAGCTTTCTCTTTTTCTAGCTATCACGGGATCAAAGTCATTTGATACCCAATGCATTCAACTTGTACAAATCCGGAGTCGGCTCTGAAACTTAGCCGTGGGGTAAATGTCGTTAGGGCCACGAATGCATTTGCTGCTCGGCTGGCAAACTAATTTGCGTAATGTTGACGAAAAACTTTCTATTTGACTTGCCGACTCGACCAGTCATCCAATTGACAGACACGCCAAGCTCCAAGTTTTGGTAGCCTGCGAAATAAAAGCGAAACGCTTCAAACTTTCTTCCAATTTTTTTTAATACCCTACATCACACCTGCAAGCAATGCTTGGTAGTTGGGATTCATGGAGAGTTATGATGAAGTAGGAAAAATTGCTAGAAGGAAGAGAATTTTGAGATCTGTGGAATATACCTCTTCCGTTAAAGAAGCCTTTATTCCGCCCGATTACAGCTTTTATTGAACTAGGATCAGAGCTCTTGAAAGTACGTAGTTAAAGGGTATTTTAGATTTGCACCACTAGAACATAGTTTATTTTTGCATATTTTATTTTATTTTTGCTCCTGAAGAAGTTTTTGACGTATTTTCAGTTGCAGCTGCAGGCGAGAGAAGGATTGTCAAGGGCAAGATTGGTAGGATTGAGGTGCTATAGAGGTTGCTGTCAGTGGTTGTCGGTTTGGCAATTTGATTGCGAAGCCAAGAAAAGTTGGCGAGATTTAAGTTTGAGTTGCAAATTACAGCGACAGAATTAAACGAGCCAGATATTAAGCACCGTTTCACTTCATGGCCTTTAGTCCGCCTGCATAAATCAGCTGGGCAGACAATTGGTGCCAACAGATGCAATAATCATTGCCTTTATGGTAATTTTATGAAAATGAAGCTGACAACACTGTACATAGTGATATATAGTTCCAGACTGGATATTATACATATTGTGCGAACTATGCGCATATCTAAGAGGCATAGAATTTTATACGTGATATTCAAGTGGCTTGGGCCGGGCAGTGGGACACCACTTGGGGCAGTGTCAGAGTTATGGCGCATAAATGTTTAATGCGGCAGCATTTCAGGGCTTATCTTAAATTGTGCGCGAACGCCAAAAAGAGAAGAAAAAAAACCAAATTAAAATAATTGCCACATTTGCCGCAGCGGGCAATTAATCAAAAGCCACAATGATATGCGGAAAGGCGGTTCGGCAATTATGTAGCATGTATGTGTGAGTGATTGGGTGGGTGGTGGTTGGTGGTGCTGTGTAACCACATTCTGGTAGTCGTTTAACACTAATGAAGGCTGATGCGGTGCCTATGGCAACGTTTTCGTTTACCTGATTTAATTTATGTCCTGACATTTTTTCACCTGAATTCTAAACGCGAGTTTTCGCGACAGCAGCAGCAGCTGGAGTAACAGCAGTCGATATCCTGCTGTGTCTCCCCACACTCCCCTGTTGGCCGTGTGTCAGTTTCATTTCTGTTTAGATTTCCGTTTGCGACACTTTGCAGTTGGGTTTGAGTCTTGTTGGCATTTGCCAACTGTGACGTTACCGCACAGCGTGGCACGTTCTCAGCTTCAGTTTCCATTACATTGCAACGGAAGCCGGATGTTGAAATTGCTGAGGTTCTCTCGCATCCCCCACTCTCCCTCACTTCCCCTCTCGCGTGCCAAATATAAGCTGCTTACAAGCAGATAGAGACAACAAGCGCCTGGCAACATCAAGGAAATTGCCATGGATATGTTGTGGCAGACACGTCCTCAATTGCACAGCGCGCGAATCCCAATAGCGGCATCCTTTAAATGCTCAATCAAAACTTAACAGAGAAGCACCAATGACTCAATTTACGCACTGCCCAACGGCGCCCAAATACAACTTCAGAAACCCATTTCCCACCCACAAGCCAAAAGCCAGAGCTGATGGAAAACTTTCAAATGTCAAATGCCACAAGAAAAATAAATGAAGTTGAACAGAACACTGTGGTTTGGCGGGACTGCTGAATTCGCAAAAGTACTCCCCCACATAGTCGTAAAATGCGTGCAGGCGTTGCAGCTGAAACAACAAGGCCATCGGACATGTTGCACGCAGTAGCAGCAGCAGCAGCGGCAGTCAGCACTTAAAAGTTGCACTTGTCACAAGTGCCGATTGCAATGATAATGTTCTTCCAGACAAGGGCGTGGTGGCAGGGCTTAATCCGGTCAATCTTCTTGCTCAATGTTATCGCAAACCGAATTTGATAATCAGGAAATTAAATAAACCCCATGTATCGAAAATTTATAGAGTACCTTATCATCACATGCACCATAAAAGTGGAAAAGAAAAAGTTAACAACTTAATGGTACAATTTTTATTGCTTCACTTTAACAGTTGTACTAAGCTATAAAAGTTAGATAATCGAAAATAGATTTTAAATTTGAGTTTTAGTATCAATGAATGGATGGATTGATACTTTGAAGGCAAAATTGGAAGATAATGTACGCGTTTTATAGAGGGCATGCATAGATTGTGCTTTGTAATTAACAATAGCTCCATTATAAAAATATTTAAGTATATCAGAAGCATATTGATTTTATCAAAAAAAATACAATACGCATAAAATGCATAAATTAGATTTGAAAACGAAATTGAAATCTTGTTCATTATATTGAACTGTCATTAAGATTTGAGATTCAATCATATACTTTGTAAACCATCTATATTCAAAATCAATTTCCATTTGAAAGTGCCGCTCGCTTTTTTTTTACAGGAGAAGGATTTTGGCTTTCAGCTGCCGGCATCAGCGTCTGTTCGTATGTTATAAATGTGTGTGTCATAAATCTACATATGAATATATATATATATATATATGTATATATATACATATATATACATATTGCGATTGCTGCTAAAAATTGTGCTATATATTTATCAGCAAGCAGCGGAGTCAGCCGCCAGCAACGTCATGACTCTGCAGCCATGCCTCTTATCAGCGGCGGCATCATCATCATCATCACCATCATCATCACCATCTTAATCTGCTTGATGAGCAGCGGTGGGGTTGGGGTAGCTGTTACCTCATCGAAGTCCTGCCGCATACTCATATACATGTTACGCATCTGGTTGACGTTTTATAGGTTTGCTGTTTTGCCTGCTTCTTCCGAGCTGAATTTTTTGGCTGCTAGGCATTGTGGCAAAACAAGTTTTTGTCTCTCTGTATGTGTGTGTGTGTGTTGGGGGGCGTGTGTGTCACTTGGGGGCGGCCAAAAATTTAGTAATTTGTGCCTAAAGGTTAAATGTTAATGTCCACCCATTACAGCGCATTTGACATTTGTTTTATAACCAGGTGTCTGCCTGAGAATGGGTTATGAGCAGGTGCAAGGACAACGCCTAATGGTGCGTATTTTTGGGAGCTTGCTAATTTGCTGTCACCCAAAGGGTGGCCGCAATATATTTTGTAGTTCGCCTAGGCAAACACCACAAAAGTTGCTACATAATTTAAAGAATCAACAGAAAAAGTTGCAGCCACTGTTGACACACGGTGGCTAACCGAAAATGTCCTTGCCCCAAGCTGCGGCCACAAATGAAATGCCTCAAAAGCAAACACAAGTACACACAGCCACACACAGATATTATGAAAATATATTTACGCTTGTTGTTCCCCATTAAGCAAAAAGGCAACGCCAAGGCGCATACTGTGGCCTGGCGAATGGGTTTCGTTTTAATGGCGCCTGCAAATGCTGCTAATGTTAATTTAAGAAAATCCATTTTGCAAATTCCAATGCATATGTTTGTGTTTTACGTCTGTGTGTGTGTGTGTGTGTGTGTGTGTGGTTGTGTGTGTTGTGGCTATGGCAACATTTGTGCAATATTATTTGCGGTCAATGTGCCTCAAAGACGACGCCTGCGGCTGATCCTTTTATTTTTGCGGCTGCTGCCTGAAGCAAATTAATTGTTTGAGCTGGCTCAACTAATTAAAGAAATATTCGCTTAAAAATATCTTACAAACGATGAGCATACACAGACACAGTTTGGGGCAGGCTGCTGCTGTCTCCTATGGGCTGCTCATGTGGCTTGTGACGTGTGCAAAGCAATCAATTATGGCAGTCAAGGAGCATGGCGACACCTACCCATCCTCAACATTCAACACGGCCATCGGGTTGAGCTAAGTTTGGTTGCCAAAAAGCGTGCGAGTGCTTATTGAAAACAACAACAACGACAAAAAGCAGCCCCAGCAACAAGCACAATTAATTATGTACTGGAAGAGTTCCTTGTAGCCGCGCTTCAAGCAGCTTGCTGCTCCTTCATATCGTGTAACTGCTACCAGTGATTAAATGGGTAGCATGAGCTGTTGCAAAGGTATGTAACTGGGAGATATAGAGTGTATATACGTGTATAGATATTCCAATATCGATTAATTATAAGCATATCTAGCGGCTTATAACTGATAATGCATTCTCCATTTTTTGGATTTAAGTCTTGATGTTGTGGCAGACTAAATCTTGCAAATTTTATCAATAATTTCAACCACGCTTTCGATAAGTTCAATATCGATACTTCTGTTAATGCAAAATTTCTTTATTATCGATATCTTTGTGAAATTATTAAAATTTTAAATGTAAATTCCAATCGCCTATAGATATATACATGTGCGTGGAATTTTCTGTACTTATGATAATATATTCAATAACTGGGAAAGTATTCTAGTGCCGGGTTAAAGGTATACCCTAGTCAATCACTTGTGGCTAGAGCACCCTTACATGGTTAGTGGCTGTGTTTGCTCAGACCAGCACAAGCGATGGTTTCATCTCTGGCTACGGTTCTGTGGGCTGCTTTGAGCGCAGACGACAGCATATGCTTATGCATGCCTAATTACGACAAATCCTTGCCACCCACTCCTCCACAGGCCCAGACCAGCAGCCAGCGCGAGAACAAGCACGCTTAAACGAAGCAGGCAGCAAACAAATACACAAACACTCACCCAAACACCCACACACACACAAATATGTTTGTATATGTACAAGTGTTTAGGTTTAGGCGTTCATAATTATGGCCGTATTTAGATAAATTGGTTATTATGTGCCTAACGCCATTTGTCTGACTAAAATAGTTTCTATTTGCCAGAGCTTTAGCCTAAGACATGTGAATGGGTTGCTCGACAAATATATTTAGAAGGAGTCGCTTTCTCAGATCGAAGATTTTATTCGATGTGCTTACTGTTGGCTTAATACAGTCCACAAATTGTAAAAGATTGTTTAGAAATGAATATAAAGAATGAATTTAATTCAGCTTGAACAAATATTAATAGCTCATAAGTAAAATATAACTGATAAACACAAGCATATTAGCCAAACATTCTGAATATATGTTTATAATTAAATTCTAGCAGAAATATTAAAAAATAATAATCATTGTTAGTAAATAACTAAATGCTAAAAGTTGTTAAGCATCTCTCGCTAATTACTGCTGCAAGCGTCGAATGCTTGAAATTGTTTGCTGATTCATTATTATTGGCACTCGAGTCTACCAGTTAGCTGAACTATTGCTTCAACAAGGATCTCCCGTAGCGGCAGCCTCTTCAGCAATTATCCAAGTTATCTATCAGTTTATATATGTATATATATATGGATGTGTGGGTGTGTGTGTCGATAGCCATCCATTAATAATGCCTGTTTGTGGTGCTCGTTATGCCAGCCGCGTCGACCAATTGGCCATCCATCAGTTGTAATTAATCATGCTTCGGCTTAAGGGTTCCACTTCAAATATGCAGCAAAATAGATGCCACAATTAGCCTGGCTATAAAATATCAGCTAAACCATGTGAGAAACTTCCATATGTTAAACCTCTTGTTTGCTTTAGTTTCAGTTTAAATTATGCTTGTGCGCAAGCTAGCCAATGCAGCAGCCTAATTTGTTTAACTGCTGCATGCACCAGTGTTGCTATGCAACACCGTAACCTGCTAGGGAAACTGTGTGGAATCAATGACTATAGAGATATATTCTATGTTAGAGATATATCTGGAATTCTTTGGGGGAATTGAACACAACATGAATTGCTTGTATGCTTATTAAAATTGTCTTGACCATGCTTATGACTTTTGGTTGGTAAGCTAATTGTAAGTGTGTAAAAATCAATTAGCTAGAAAAAGGAAGCAGAGTGAGAAGCGGCTTGAATGTGTACAAAGGTGACCTTGTCCATAATGACAAACTCGTGTGTGCATTGGTGCAAGACGGACATCATTTGCGAAGCGGCGACATCTTGCTGATGAGCATGAAGAGATAGCAGCGCCTGTCATAAATTGCGACAACAACAACAGTAATAATGACATGGCAGCACTTGAGGCTTTTGTGGGTGTGTGTGTGTGTGTGTTTGTGTATGTCGCAGGCGCAGAAATCACAACATAAATTCATCAACGCGGATTGACAATAGCTTGTCAGCTGGCCACAGACGATGTTGTTGCACTTGATGTTGCCGCCATTGTTTAACAAAAGACAAACAGTCCAAGAGCAACGCAAATGAAGTCCGACCATAGGCAGAGGCCATTGCCATGCACGACACACACACACAAACCCACACACAAGCACAACCACATATGTACATATATGCACACGCACACGCACAAGCAGTGTTATTGGCATTGCATGTGTTCCGCTATACACTTGCAACAGCAAGCAATTCCACTGCCTCTGTCTCTGCCTCTGACTCTTGTGCTCAGTGTGTTTATGGATACGCTATACATGTGTCGCTCCGTGGTACAACACAAGAAGCACTGATTATCCCAAGCTCACCAAATGAGACGCACTACACAGATAATTAAACAAAAATACAACTTATCTTTAGCTTTGGTAAAGCGACTTAAGGTGCAAAGTTTGCAATGATACTTCGCATGTAGACTTATATAGTTGTAGGCTTACAAAGAGGTTTATTTCTGTTTATCCTAACCGAAGTAGTTACGAAATTTAACTCATTTTCTGTTAACTTACGGAAACGGTTTTATATTAAGGATTGCCTTAACGATTTATTCTAATTTATACTTCATTTAATCAAATTATAGACTTAATTAATTTTACAGTTTTAATTATTCAATCATTTCACGTTTTTTGTGGATTTCATTCAAGTTCAGTCAATAAACAGGGTATGACTGCGGCGATCAAAAACACATTTTCCCAAAAATCCTTTCACACAATTCGCATTCTTCATGCTGAAGGTTTCTCAAGTTGAAAATGGTTGTAAATTGCAAACGAATTTGTTGAAAACAAATAATTTGTGCATATAAATATATAAAGTTGTCGATGCTGCTATATCAGTATCTAAAGATACTCTTTTATAAATATACATTGAACACAAAATGATTCATGCATTTTTTTGTTAAGTGCGTGGGTTGCTGGACACATCGAATGAGTGTGGGCTGCCAAAAGCAACTGCGAAATAAGCAAAGGTTAAAAGAGAAATAAAATTATAATTGCTCAATGTACTTAATAACAATTAAGAAGAACAGATACTTGCACATGGCAGCCTTGTCAGCACCAACGACAATGTAATATGTCCATTTGTAAAACGATTAAAAACATAATATAGTTGAAGATTTAAGTGATTTCCACACTCAGGTTCATCGGGCGTGAAAATCCTGCTGTCTCTCTTTCTATCCGTCTCTCTCTCGCTCTCTCTATCTGTGAAAGTGGACAAGCAATGAAATTCTTTTCTATTAATTTGTTGTTCTGTTTGCTGTTGTGCTTATGGGTGTTGTTGTTTTGCACGTTATATTTATAAAACTCACCTCAGAACGGCTGATCATCAAAGATATTGCCACTGGCGATATTGTGAGAGCCGACGAGGCTAAATTCATTTTCATTTGTAACACGTTCGCGAGTGGACGTGTCGCAGTACCCAGTTTCGATATATAGCACAAATATATATACAATATATTTATATATATATTTATATATAGTATATACATATATATACATATTTGGTGCTTGTAGATCTTACACCTGAACGCGCTACGCGTAGTACGTGCAACTCGGCGCAGGACGTGTGTGTGGAAAGTGTCAGTTAGTAATTGCAGTGCAACTTACTGGAGTAAGCAACGTGCCGCCAAGGCATGCGCAAAAGTGTGCACAAGTTATCAAAATTCCGATTATCAAATTGCAGTGCGGCCCACAAGTGAGTGTCGTAAATGAGTTTCCGAGCAATTCAAACATTTCAAAATGCTGCGTTCAAAGCGCGTTGATTATGTAAAAAATATAATGAAAAAAATGGCGAAAATTGCTACAAGCTAAAAAGCTGAAATTGTCACCTGGCTGGGTGTACAGCGAATAGGCGTTGACAGCTACCCGCAGACACCCCGCTCCTCCTTACTCGCCCCACACCGTAAAGAGCTGTCAAAATTATTTTCATAATCAACGTTTTCGCCTTTGTCATTGTTGCTGTATATCGTTTTTATTAACGCATTTTAACATAATCACATCACACTACAAACATCTATATAAGTTGTATTTTATTTTTATTTATTTATATTTTGAGTGTGTATTTTAGTTAGGTGGATTGTTCAGACGCTTAGCTTGTCGTGTTTTATTTTTAGTTCTATTCAATCAGCGACATTTTTACTCAATTTTCGGTGTTTTTCTTTTCATTTTCATTTTGCCTTTTCTGAGCTTTTTTATAATTCTATTTAATGTGTGCCTTTCGTGCGCGTTTATTAGTTTTACTTTTGCGTTTTCCTTTGTTGCCAATTTCGCGAACCGAAAGTTCTTTTGTTTCTCTCCTCACACATTTTGATTGCTCTTTATTTATACATATATTGTTCTCTTCTCTCTTTTCTATTTTTCAATATTTTTTTGTTTTGTTCACACCTGCTTGTTTATGATGGCCTATGATTTTATTTTTAATTTTATTTGCAATTTCTTTTCATTGTTTGCGTGAACTGAAAAAAAAAAATAACAACGCGGTTAAATGCCCGTTAGTCGGCATCGCGCCCCAATTTATATAAAGCACTTTTTGCACTTTTGTTTCGTAAGGGGGCCGCCGAAAAGTATGCAACAGCTTCGACACATTCGGTCCATGTGCGCTACACGGCTGAATGCCGTGGTTCCCTTCTGCCACACGGCGTATGCGCATTATATTTGAAGTTCAGGGTCACACTCAGCGTAATTGTTAAACAACACAAACACAGAGCACAATGTGCAAAGTTTGCAGGTTGTAGTGCCACAAAAGATATCAACGAATTTAATGTAGTTGCACTTGAAGTTTGATCAGATATCTTCAATGGTTTTTCCTTTCATCTTGCCCATTTGCCAATGATAATCAAATTTGAATTTATATCAATTCAAATTAAATATTAAATTCTGTACAATAAATGTTGAGCTCTACGCTAGTAAATTCCACACGCATTTAGCATTCAATTTAAAAAAAATGTTGCCAGCTGAAACTATTGCAACACAAATGATCATCATTGAATTTATATTATCAGCAAAATGAGAAATCAGTTCGGAATATCTGGTATTTATTTCAAGATGTTGTCATTTCGAATAATTGCAAAAATCGTACACTGGAATGCATTCTTCTAGCTGTCTGAATCACAGCTGGTGTTTATTAAAAAAGCAATGCATGCAATATTAACTGTCGCTTGTAAAAGCAAGAGCAAATAGGTGCAACGATGCAGATGCAGTTGCAGCTGCAGCTCGCTTATAAGCTCGACAATGTGTAATCAGGCCAAAATACGCATATTGCTTATCAGAAGGTTTGCAGCATGTGGCATAAAATGCCTTAAGTATTGTTCATTTGCCTTTCGCTACTCAGATGCAGAACTGCAACGTTATTCTGCTGCTGTTCTTTTTTGTAATGAAATGAAATACATAATGACAATGAGCAGGTGAACAATACTGTTCCACCATATCCCACATGCTTCGTTTTGTATGCTTTTTGGCATATGTATGAATGCAATGTTCAATGCAAAAATCGATGTGGTCGCTATGCTGCGTTGGCGTGGATGGCTGGGGTAAGGGGAGGGTGATAGACTATGGCTGTACGTAACTAGTTGATTGGCAGCCAAAAACCCTAAATGATTAATCATGCAATTGGCATGCAACATTGCATTTAATGCTTATCTCTCTTTTACATTTGCAGCCATCGCAGTTAACAGCAACGCAGCAGGGCCCCAAGGGGCGCCTCGGATACGCAACAGGAACAGGAAGTCAGGAAGTACCCCAAAAATAATTAAAACAAGATGTAAGTTGAGGAGCATTTTCGCATACGAGTATAAATAACCTTTAAGTTTGAGCGAAAAGATCTTGAAATTTAATTTCTGCTTGATTTGTTTGTATTTACAAACAGATTTCAACAAATTAAAAAAAAAACGCTTTTAAAGATTGTTCTGAGGAATAAAACACGAGTGTAATTCAACTTTGCTGCCATTATAAGGGTGCCAGAAGCTTTAAAAGCTTTAAGTGTAACGGAATATAAAGTTTTTGGTTTCACTTTAGTTTGGCGTTGCTAGAAACTTAAATCGCTCTGGGAAGTTTCGGTTGGCTCTTGCATCTTTTGTCTTGCTTTTATTTATAGCCTTCGTATTTGCAGTTCTATCTTTAGGAGTCTGAACTCTTTCGCTAAATTCCGGGCAACGGCATTACTTATTTTTAGCGCCTGTCGCCCGTCCCGTGGGTCTCAAACATGGATACGACCTTGAGCCGGGCTGTCTCGCGCCAGCGCTTATGTGGCTCTATCCCCGTTGGCTTTGTTCGAGCAGCAGCCGAACTGCGCCACATGACAGACAGGCAGCTAATGGACCCCATGCTTTCCAGTAATTTGCCTTTGTTCGCGTGCCTTAATAATGAAAATCATTTTCAGGAAGACTCACTGAATATTGCAGCGCCACAGCGCCAAGCAATTGGGACACTTCCGACGAGGTCAATTCGGACGCAACAGATTTGCAGTTGCAAGTGAAATTGTAGATGAAGTTTCTATGTATATAGAAGATACTACAACTAGGGCGTAATTCAAAAAGCTGAATGCGCGTTCCAGTTTTTAATGGAGTTTATTTTTAGGCTTATTGCGGCCCAAAAGACACACACACACACTTAGAGACTTTAGATGCTAACGGAAAATGCCGGCAGCTTTATTAATAGTCAGTCATTTGATGACGTCAACGGAAGGTCTCTCTTCATGGGTCTCCCTCTCTCTCTCTCTCTCTCTATACTGTGTGTGTGTGTGTGTGATAAGCAAATTACTTGGGTGCTGTGAGCGCAATTAGCATCGCTTTCTTGTGGTCTGAAGTCAAAACAAATAATGTGAAAACTTCATTTCAATTCACACACGTGCAACAAATGTAACTCATTAATGAGCTGCTGTGCACAACTATAGATACTATGCATAGATACAAATCTAAATCACACACACATACACACACACACACACACACACACTCGCACAGTCACATGCACACATCAGTTGATGCCAAGAATATCTTTTTGCGTTCGTATTTCGATCGCGCGTTTGTTTGTTTGTATCTGAACGTCGCTTCTCTCTTGATGCATATATATGTACATATATATAGATACACACGCATACACACACCGTGTTGATTTGTATATATTTAAAATATTATACAGTGCTCTTGTTTTTTTTTTTCACTTTTCGCTTTTATGCCGTTGCTTCATGTGCTTGGCAATTTTCACTTGTCTTCAGTCGGTTCCTACATTTCCAATCGAATTCTACGAGGCGCGTTGCAAAAATCTAGCAGCGCTTTAATTTAAATACAAATTTAAAATTATAGTAATAGCAAAAATTCGATCAAATATTAAAAATAGTACCTTCTACATTTACATATGTGTACATGCAACAAATCAAAAAGAAAAAACAGTAGTTAAGTGTGTGTAACAAAATATCATCAATATAAAGAAAACAAAATTGACGCAACGCGCAAAATTGAATTAAATTAACGAACGTGCATCAAACGTTAACGTTTCCGACAAGTCGAGTTCAAACCAATTGCATTTTATGATTGCCCCTGAGTGCCGCTTTGACACAGCAGCAACAGCAGCAGCGGCAACAACAACAACAACACCACCAGCAGCAACTACGTGAAACATTTTCCGCTATCTATTGGTGAGTTTTTCTGGTTTGTTTCGGCTTTTGGTTTTTGGGTCTGTGGTTTTGCATTTCGCTGGCTCTGCCAAATGTGTGACCTAAATTTGTTGTTGCATTTCAGATTCAGTTTCTTAATTGTATTTGTATTTGTTTTCCATCTTTTTGCGTGCGGTTTAGTTTTTCTTTTTCGCATTGTGACAGCCAATCACTTCACATATATCCTCTATCCGTTGATTTTTGTCACTTTGACAGTTGGCCAAAAGTTTTGACCTATTTTCGAATCGACGTATTGCTAAAATTGCCAAATTGAAAATGCATTGAAGTATCTACAACTGAAGCTGGCACTCGTCCAGGGTCGTTAGATGGCTGCAAGTCTTTGAACTCATTTGTAATGAACTCAAAATCTACGCATTTCCGTTTCCGTTTGCCATTGTCGCCTGTCACATAATTGGCTAATTTTAATTATCAAGGTTAATGCTTTTCTATAGAAACGCGAATCTAATACAAGTATATATGTTGTCTGTTAAGTAAAAACAAAACATTGAGCAACTGTCCCCATCAATCTTGGCACACAGATAAACAGCAAAATTATCGCTAAGAAGGCTGGTAAAATAAATAATAAATATTATTGTTGGATCCATAACCAGCTGAGTGCCACAATTCATTGGCTGTGGATCAGAAATCGAATTATGTTTATTATTTCAAATTTATTTGATACCAGAAGAAGAAGAAGAAAACTTATGAAATGTGCAGAATTAACATTTCTTTCTAAAGCACATTGGCTTAATGTTTCCCATCTGTGTAGCAATAAGAAGAATGCTAGTCATCTGTACGCATTAAAGATTTAATAGATGTTGGCTTGGCTTAACAGATTTTAATTGAATTCCATTTGAAACTCTCGAATCATTTAATTTTCATTGAGCAACGATTTCATCGCATATGTTTTTAATGCATTTGTTTATGGAATTGCAGAAATTAAAGCACTGACCATTGCGCTCAAGGACTTATATACATTTTTTCAAATTTTAACCCGCTGCTGTGCACAAAGTTTGCCATTCAAATTGTGAATTGAAATGGCAGCCATGGAGCCGCCACAGAGCTCTTGCCACCATTCAAATGATAAAGAGCAGTGGCAGTAGGGGATAGGAGCACTGTGAAGCAGTTCCTATTATGCCAGTGCATGCCCTTCATTTTAATCCTTTTTAGCGTCAATTCAGAGATGCACTTGCAAAATTAGTTTTGGCGCACATATGTGGCTCAGCATCCACGCCTCTGCTTCAACACCCGACCGCATCCCTCCTTTATATCACGCACAATTTGAGCGGGCGACAAAATTTCTATACAATTTGATTTTAAGCGTATTTTCCAGTTAATTGAAGCCCACTCACATAAGCTGTTGAGCAACTGAAAACTTCCCGATAGTCAAGGCGGGACCGGGAGGCGTGGCGATGTGTTACGGGGTCCGGGATATGAATTGCATGGGCTTGATACACATAAAATGAACTTTTGGCCGCATTACGGCAAACGCTTTAAATATTCCGTACAATAATTGCCAACAGGCGGACGACAATTTGTGGTGCACCTCGATGTTTATTCATTGGTGCAGGAAGTGCTCGCACTGCGCCTCCCACCCCTTATCCACACTCTCTTGCAATGGGGAGTAACGGGAGGCACGGCCGCACCTCACTTGCTTTAGTGCTGACGTGGCGTATACGCAATATACGAGACTGCTGCACCAAATTGCATTTATTTATATAGAAGTATCGCGTAGAGCGCAAATATTTTCGTGGGTTTCATGGGAAATCTGTGTCATTTTTATTATTAAGAGATGCTCATTTTTCGCTTATTTTTGGCCAGAAATGAGAATTTCAATGAGCATGCGTCCAACTGCTAAATATTACATATAAGCAAAAGTTAGAAGTTTTAAATTTCTCTTTTTTACATAGTTCAAGTGCAACTTGAATGGCAAATTTAACATTACAATTATTACGAGAATGCTTTAAGCACCATCAATATGAAATCTCCCTTTCAATTTTCCTAGCTCAGCATTTATTTAAACTTCTTTATATTTATCATAAAGCCATTTTATTTTATTTTAAATTTTCACTAGCTGATATTTGCATTCCATGCGAAGCTTTGAGTTCTGCAATAGCCCTTGTTTTCCTAGTAACCTGAACTTTGTGGTCAGATATCGACACAATTCAATATTTGTAATATTTCAATAGCTGATAATTGGATTCCATGTAAATAATAAACTCAACTTTGTGGCCAGATATCGACAGCAGCCAAAACGATATTGTGGTCACATCAATTTGAGTGTACTCATGAGTACTCAGTTGACCTGCATTCGAGAGTGCTTATAATTAAGCTGAGTTATTGTGCAGCATATAACTGAAACTGACTTTATCTGTCAGCAGAGTCTATTTACATTTTATCGGCTCATTTTTATTTTTGTTGTTTTTATTGTTGTGTGAGAGCCGTATTGAGTTCTTTTAAATAAATCGCTTTTAATGAAGCCCAGCTATAAGCAGATTTGTGGCTTAGAATATTTGCGAAGGCCAAATGAAGCCAAGGGCGACTGCTGAGGGGCAACAGAGCCAGCGATTTACGACAATGGCACCAGAAATGGTCATCCTACGGCAGATGACGGGGATTCTCTTGTATTTGGGGTGACTGCCCGTTGCTGCTGCTTATTTAAATGTGAGGAGGACTCGAAATGTGGCAATCCGATTTGGGGGGCGACTTATGATGAGCTTAGCGGCAGGAGGTATACGTGAATTTATAATGATATGAATATCAAATTGACAGGACTTTGTCTCTGCAGCCCTCTAATCAAATCAAGTCTAATGATATCTGATTGCGTTTTCTCCCCACCCCCTCTGTCTATTTGTTACAGTGAGCCATGGAACAATTCGAACAGTTGTTGACGTGCTGCGTATGCCTGGACAGGTATCGCATACCGAAGCTGCTGCCATGCCAGCACTCCTTCTGTATGGAGCCATGCATGGAGGGATTGGTCGACTATGTGCGACGTCAGGTAAGATTATTTGTCATCTGTACACAGAAGCCCATAAATCATAATCACAGCCAAATGCATAAGCCAACTGGTGTGTGTGTGTGTGTTTGTGTGCCTGTGTCTGAAACAATTTTGTTAAATGCGGCGTATTTATTCAGCAACTACGTCACATGCCAAAAGCTGCTTAATAAATCGCTCGACAAAAGCCCCAAAAAATGGCATGTAGGCAAATGAAAACAGCGTTTGCCTTTTCCAAAGGCAACTCAGCATTGTGGAAATGAGTTGAGTTTTCTTTTTGTTTTTCATATATATATTTTATATATATATATTCTCTTGTTGCTTGCGGCGCATTTGCGTTGATTTTTGTTGTTATTTTTTTTGCTTTGGCTGCTGCTGAAAAATTATAAAATTTACATATAAAGCAGGCAGACTTATCTATATACATATGTATATGTAGACACGTATTTGAATATGTGTCTACTGCGCTACTTATAGACACAATATGTATGTGTGTGTGTGTGTGTGTGTGTGTGCGGATATGTGTGTGCGTGTATTTATAAATTTGTTTTGGCTTTGCGCCAGCGCCACGCAAATAATTGGTAAGCATTTTTCATTCTTTGCCAAATACTACTGGCCAAATAAGCATATTGCTAAAGTTGGTTAAACTGTCCAATGCTGGCTAGGCCCAAGAGGTTTGAATACGCTTTTGGGCCAGTCCACTAAAAACTGAGACAGAGAATAAACAGCCCAACAACTCACTCAAGATGCCTGCACCGAAAAGTTCTATAAACTGTGAAGGTTTTTAAAGCGTGTTACAAAAATTAATATATCATGCTTATCAGATATTGGCTGCAGAGGGGGATGCGCTTGATTGACTGCATCGGTTGATAGACTTGTAATTGCACTTACTTACATCTGATTGCACTTGCAGGTTAAATGCCCCGAGTGCCGTGCCGAACATCGTATACCCTACAATGGCGTTCAGGCATTTCCCACGAATGTTACGCTGCAGCGTTTCCTGGAGCTGCACATCGAAATCACCGGCGAGTTACCGGATCCCACCTCAGGTACGTTGCCTCAAGAAAATTCATATTAAGACAAAATTAAATTTCATTCTTGAACACAGCATTTAATTGGAATGTTCGTAATTGGATTTTTGTTTTAGCCTTACTGCTTGACTGTACAGTGTATCCGTCCGTCCATATATATTAAATTAAAATTGCTGTGCATTGGCAATGGAAAATTTGCAAATTTCTCTTTGCTTATTTGAATTTATTTCCGCTGCGTTGATTTTTCCAAAATCGCATATTACACAATGCACAAAATATTTGTTACAATGTTGTTAAAGGTCATTTGTATCTTAACAAGAAAATTGATTAACACATTTTTGCTTTGTCTAATTTTAATTAAATTCCTTAAATATCACAAAAAATGCAACTACAAAAAATAGAGCTAAGCACAAACCAATTTTAAAATAAATTCCATGACCATAATATTTGGTTTCCAATTAAAAATCAGACGCTTTGTGTGTTTTATCAAACCACCCAGCTAGGCAGCCTTTGCAGCCAGCAATTAAAAGCAAGAAAAGGCAAAATTGCTTTTCGTTGTTTTTGGTATGTTTTTTTTTTTTCAAACAATTTTTTTTGTCACTGTACTGGTGGATCAGGTTGTAACCATGACTATGCAAATAACTTGAAACTTGGTAGTAGCAAATTGCAAACGACAATCACAACAGACAATCGACAGGCGACATCGACACTCATCATCAAATGCAAATAAGTGGCGAAAGAAAAAGCCATGAGTACTTTGAGTGCTATGAGTATTATTCACATTGCCTCCAATCAGCATCAGACAGTTAATAACCAGACAAAACTTTGAGTATTTTTTGACAATTTTCAACTATTTTTCACAATTGATATGCAAATGTGTATATATATGTATGTAGGTGTGGTTGTGTGTGTGTGTGTTTGTGTGTGGAAGAGACAAAGAGTAAAAGTTGCTCCTGGTTGAGAGCTTCAAAAGATTTTTGGGCAAATCCTTTCAAGCCGCGCTGTTTTGGATAACTGGATGTCATGATACAGGGACTCGCAATCGCATGTAGTATTTGCAAATTCACTTTTCCATATGATTACACAAGAAAATACAGCCAACTATTGGCACAGAGCAAGCAGCATTGCCTGCTTTGCTCAGAGCAAGGGATTTGTTAGGGATGCCCAGCTTCTATGAATGCGAATGGGTGTTGGGAAAGTTTATTGTCATGTTCAGCGGAATGAGAGAGACTGCCGGGATTGGAAGACGAGGCGAGTTCATAAGGCAATGCCAATGTTAGTGGATATAGATGAGGGGAGGCACTGTATGGGTGTGGCAACAATTGATGCAGAAAAGTTTACTTACCTCGCCTGTGCAACTGCGACTGCGACTGTGAGTGTGACTAGGACTGGGACTGTGACTGTGAAATGTTTGCATTGTTGCCTGCTTGCCAAGTGGGGGAGCGCTGGTGGGTTGCCCAAACGGAGAGGGAAGCTCGTTATTTGCATTTTACATAAGCAAGACACAGCGTGCAGGATGTGCCTGCCAACGACGCATAAGCATCTAGAACACATAGAGCACAGTGCTTAGATGCAGTTGATTTCGAGCATTTGGCGACACTCTTCAAATCGCATTAGACCCCCACAGAAGTGCCAGCGGATGTATCCCTCTGTTCTCCTTTAAGCCCATATCTCTCAATTCCAGCATTTGGTGTGTTATGAGCTTTCAAGTGCAATCGAAGTCAAAATATACAAAAGCAGTCGCCTTGTTGCTGCCAACAGGGCAAATTAATGGACTGGCAGCCAGTCAGCGTTGCTGCTTTCCCAGCTGGTTGACATTGGTTGACTTGGAACTGTACGAGAGACAGTTAGTGGATGCTTAACTCTGGCTCTGTTGTCTCCTTTTCGACAAAGCTCAACAAGTTGATATGTAAGGCGATTTGATCGTACGTGCTCATAATAACATTGCAGATAGCTCTATAATTCCGCTTGGGTTATTCTTCTTGCTCCAGAATGTTAAACTTCTATGTATTCAATTTGTTGAGCCACTTGCAAATCTTTTTCACTTTAACATATCCATTGCAGCAGTCAAGACTAAATTATACTTCTTAAACAAATACGTCTGCTTATTTTACCTTATTCACAACGTATTTTCTTATTCTTTAAGCCGGTGGTCACACAATCGATATCGATATCAATGTTATGTGTCTGCCACACGATTTACCTTGACTTTGAGTCTCACCGTGTTAATATTTCACTTTTCAGGTCAAATCATGGAACGCTGCGGAGTTTGTTCCGAGAAGGCCTACCTGTCCCACTGTGCGCACTGCGAGAAGAAGATCTGCGAGGACTGCAAGAGCGCCCACATGGACATCCTTCGGCGCGAGATTACCCGTTTCAACTCACAGGTAAGGTGCACTCACTGACCATTTCATTTTAGAGTTTCCGCCTAAGGCAAGTATTTGCTTTTACAGATTCGACGCAGTTTGCATCGGTTGCAGGACTCGCTGGCCATCATCGAGAAGAACACGACGAGCCTGCAAACGAACGCGATTAGCGTGACGGATGAGATCGATGAGATCTATCGACGCATTACGAAGGCCATCAAGGATAGATCGGATGGATTGAAGGGCGAAATTGATCGCTATTTGGCCGTGGAGCTACGCAATCTGACAACGCTCAAGGAAAATTTGGACTTGGAGATAGCGAACATCGGCAGCAATTGTGACATTGTGGACAAGTACATGAACGAGACCGTCGAATGGGATGACTGCGAACTGATGGACACCAAGGAGATCTTTATGAAGACCGTCGAGTTCCTGCGTCACTTTGAGTACGAGAATAATGATTACAGTCGCCGTGTGCGCTTCCTCGTCTCCATCGATCCCAATCAGCTGGTCATGAATTTGGCCACCTTCGGTGATCTAAACATTGCCCCACACTCGACGCCTGGCAGTTCGGTGAGCAGCTCACATCTGGCACCACCCAGCGCCCTGCAGCCCGGCCTGATGCGCTCCAAGAGCGATCATCGTTTGGCCACACAATTCCGCCAGCAGGAGGAGCGCAGCGGCTACAACGACGAGCCCGTCCTCGGTGGCCGCAAGTTCGGTGAACGTCCGCAACGCACCAACAATAACAGCGATCGCTATAGTGACAATCGATATGGACGATCCGAGTACGATTACGACAACGAGTATGAGACCGAGCCGGCGAGTCGTGCTGGAAAATCATCACGTTTCCGTTCGCGATTTGTGCGCTCCCATCAGAACGAGGACTCGGACAGTGAGCAGCAGCAACAGCAGCGCCAGCAGGAGATCGAAAAGCGCAAGGATCGCGTCCTCGACAGCGAGGATGTCTCTCGGGGACAGCTAAGTGGCATCATACGACTGAGCGACTGTTCGCGCGTCGTCCAACGTCTGGCGGACATTGGCAAGGAGAAGAAGGAGAAGAAATCGGATGCTGCCGTTGCGGCTCAGGCGGCCGTCCAGGCAGCCATCCAGACGCAAAAGGCGGCCATGCAGCGACAGCAGCAGAAGAGCCAACAGACTGCAGTAGCAGCAGCCGACGAGGATGAGGTGGCGCGTCAGAAGCGCAAGAGTGGTACAGGAAGCTCAACTGCAGCCCCCAGCGGCGAGTCGAGCAGCGAACAGCGTCCCGGAGCGGATCGTGTGGCGGCACTGAAACGTGGCGGCCAAGGAGCCAGTGCAGAGGAGAGTGATGGCAGCAGCAGCAACCAAGCGGCAACAGCAACATCTTCAGTGCGTACAGCAACGACGGCGACAGCACGAGCCGAGGTAAGTGTGAATGAGACAAATGAAGAAGAAGAAGTGGCAGCAGCATCAGCAGCAGCATGGGATGATAATGTAGGTGTGGCCAGTGACGACAGTGGCAGCAGCGACACTGAGAGCGAAACAGAACAGGAGCATGAACAAGTTCAAGAGCGAGAGTTGCAACCGCAAGCAGAAGCGACGATAAATGAAGATCAGGTGGACAACCACGACGACGAAGACACCTCCTCCTCTGAATATGAGTATGAAGATGTGACAGCAAGTGAGAGCGAAGCAGAGGGAGAGCAGGAGCGTGAGCCACAGGCAGCGCCAGTGATAAATGTAGAGGTGCCTGAGAACGAAGAGCTGGCGGATAAAGCGCCAGAAGATGAAAATAAGAATGAGAGCAATGCAGAAATAATCAGTGATAGGCATAAGGAACAAGAAACAGCAGTTGAAATCGAAGATGAAGCGGAAGAGGAGTACACAGAAGAGGAGGAGGTAACTGAAGACGAAAGCGAGAGCGATGCCGAGCCAGAGCAGCAAAACGAAGAGGAGGTGCAGGAGGAGCAGGAAGATGAGGTTTATGAAATGCCTGACAATGATGAGAATGATTAGGAATAGAGAGATATCGGACGAACAGTTTATCCAAAGTACTGAACAAACGGGAACTAAATTTAGAGATGTGCTTGCATTCTTAGGGATGTGCCATTAATCGATAAATTTAATCGGCTCAGTCGTTCGGGCTGCCACTTTTGTCACTCTTTCATTTAAACTAAATGGATCTGCGCAGTATTGTTTTATATTATGTATACGCCATTTTTGTCCAGTGTTTTTCCTTATTTGTTCAAAAAGTCTTCTTTATTTGTGTTCAGTGTTCACACTTTCCCCCGCTCCGTAAGTCTGTTACCTTTTTGTATATGAACATAAAAAGCAACAAATACAAAAAAAAAAAAAAAAAAATACTTACTGTTGACCGTTAACTATTTACCTGTTACCTGTTTACTTATTTACCCTTTTACCCATGACCTTTTCAAAAGCGCTAACAAATGCCCCAACGAATTGTTTTGTTTTTTATGTGTTAAGCTAAGTTTCATTTTATTTTTACATTTCTGTCTTGTGAGCGCCTTTCATTTTAATGCTGTTTTGGGTCCAACCTTTTCAACAATCAACACCTAATCGACTAATGTTCGCTAAATCAATTCGGCAATGCCGAAATATTTACACACTTTCACACAAAATAAATGTATTGTGATAAAACTTCTTAAAAAAAAAATAAACAAAAGATTAAAAAATCAAAGTTTCGACCCAAGGCAGGAACATCAGAAATTATGAACTGTACAAATTAATTTCATAGTAATTTAACATCTATTACCTTGTCGTTTAATGCTTAGTTAGAGATTGCAAAAAAGTTACAAATAAAACACAAATTTCTATGTGAATCTTAAAAAAAAAAAATACAAAAAACTCGAGTAATTTTTGTTACGTTTATTTTGCGTTACTTTTTCTCTTTCTCTCACCATATTTCTCTCTCTGTCTGCCTTACGGTTTCTCTCTTTTTGTTTTTGTTTTGCAAGTGGACAAACGATGTGGTAGTGATGTTAATTTGCTTAAACCTTACTAAATATCTCTATTCGATTTTGGCCAGCAACAGAAAAAGCTAAAAAAAAACCCGCCAAATCGTTCAATGTGCCAAAGCGAACAGACAAATGACATATCTCTTAATATATTTTTTGTTTTTCTTTTTTCATTTTTTGTTTGGTTTTCATTGCCATAAGCTTCTGATGTCTGCTGTATATACTGCTCCAATGTGTGTGTGTTTGTGTTTGCGAGTGGGCGTGAGTGTATATAGATGTCTCCCTCCTTCCCACCATTGCAGTGAGCATTGCATTGTTACCCCTTAGCGAAGCCCAGCTCTTGCCGAGTTCAATGGGAGCATTTCAATCATGACTGTCAGCGTTCCTGCTTCCGTTAGTGTAACAACGCATCCATTTTCCGATCCGTATCTGTCTGTCTGCCTGTCTGTCTATCTGTGTGTGTGTGTGTGTGTGTGTGTGACATATATGCGCCCTCGCTGCATATTTGTCTTGCTTTGTTATCAAGTATTTTTGGCATTTTTGAATGTGCACAAAAAAAAGGTAGATCAATACATTGCGGAAATTTGGACAAACACAAAGCAACAACATTTACGAAATGTACTTCAAATGAAAATATTTATAGCTTTTTCATCGATCTGATATCGACTGAATTGCTTAAAAATATTTCGCAAATATTTCGAGCTGACCTCGCGAAGAGTGAACTATGCCAACTGCTTGTGTGTGGGTGTGCTGTATATCAAAAGCGATGAGTGCCTGAGTTTGACATTCGCCTAGTCCCCTAGTTTCACTCCCACAGCGTCAACTATTCGCATCCTGCATCGTTGTCACTTGCACATGTCCATCCACCTATCCACCCAGCAATTCATCTAGCCTTTCATTTGCATATCGACATATTTCAATTCGCATTTCGTTTCGTTTGCTCGCTTGCAACCCAAACAACAACAACAACAACAACAAACAACTAACAGGCAGACAGCGCCACAGACTCTGATGCAACTCCCACTCCTACCCAACAGTCCAAACCGGCAGTGTCCGCCCAGGTGACCGCTGTGAAGAAGACACAGCGCTCCGGCAGCAGCGATAGCAGCGCCTCCACTGAAAGCTCAGCCAGCTCAGCGGCTGCAGCAGCAGCAACCGCTGCCCTAGCAGCACCCAGCAGCAGCAGCAACGCACAGCCAAAGGCTGCGAGCACAGCGCGTTACTCCACAGCGAGGGAATCCTCGACAGCAGCAGCGACTGCGACGCCCGAGAAGAAACCGTTTGTGAGCCGCTTTCTGCCGCAGCACAGCAATCCGAGCAGCGCCAATGGCGCCGCTGAGAAGAAGAAGCCCGAGTCGGAGTCGAGTAGCGAGGAGGAGACCAGCTCGGAGTCTGAGTCCGAATCGGAGCCGGAGCCCAAGCCTAAAACGAGTGCGACAAGCAGCAGCAGCGCTGCAAAATCGGTGCCAAGCAGCGCAGCCAGCTCCACAACGGCAGCCGCCTCGAGCGGCAGCAGCTCCTATCGGGATCGATTGGAGGCGCGTCGCGCCTCGAGGGATGATACCGCTGCCACAACGCGCAGCACCTATGCCACGCCCAACTCTAGCAGCAGCGGCTACAGCAGCTCCCCACGCACCCGAGCAGTGCCCGCTCCGCATCATCTGTCCGAGAACGAGGATCGCTATGGCAGCGGCAGCGGCACCGGCACCGGCACCGGCAGCAGCAGGTATTTCCATCCGAATTTCCAAATCAGATGCTAATCAAATTGAATATCTACTTTTGAAACTAATTTTTGCATGGCATTTTTCATGACGATTGCATTTAATAACTAATTTTAGTGCCATAAGAGACACATATACCTATACACACACACACACACACTCACGTACACATAAATAAATTTACATAATTAAAATTGAAATGTGAGCATGAAATATATCTGTGTCCTTGTAATGGGCGATTTTAATTGGTATAATTTTCCGTCGATATATAAAAATACAAATATATATTTGACAAACATGACAAGGATTGCATTCATTCAATGGTTATCTATCCGTCTGTCTATCTGTATGAAATTGTATGTGGCTTAGTCTGTATTACATATTTGTCAATATTTTAATTAATTTGCTTAAATCGGGTAACTATTTCGTCTAGCGTTCTTTCAAGCGAACCGGCAAAAAATAAATGTCTAAATCAAGTGATAAATTATATTTAAAATAACCAAAAATTGAAATAGTGGATTTTGTTTCTTATGTATATTATTTATGATATAATAGCAGTCTTTAGATTTGTTTATCTGACAGATAATATTATGATATATTATAGTCTGCTAGGATATTTAAGCTTCGGCCAACACGAAGATTTTAATTAATTTTGTACTGTTTGTTTTTTGCTAATTCGATGGCAATAATCAAATTGCAGCCTGCGATTAATTTAAATTTATAATTAGCCGCAGCAGTATACCAGCATACTCACAAACACTCACAAACACTTACACAAACACGTACACAAACACGTACACAAACACTTACACTAACACTAGCTGCGAGTGTCAGAAATGTGGTGCCAAAACAATTGCTATTTAATTAATATGCACAACGAAATTATCTGATTTGATTCAATCAGCGACATTGCAGTTGCATTGTTATTATTGTTATTGTTGAAGTTGATGTTGTTTTGTATATTTATATGTATGTGTATGCGTGTGTGTTAAATTAAATGTCTGTAAATGTATATGTGTGTGTGTGTAATTTCTCTCTGCTGCAGCTTTGTACAATTGCGAGATATTGGCATTAGCGTCGCAGTGGCCTTTTTAATGCTCATACGCCTCGTGTGGCGGCTAATTGTCAAGTTCATAACATTTACATAAATGTCGCCAGCAGCGCCCCAGGCTCAGCCAGCTCTAGGTAAAAAGCCCAGCCTTCGAAAATACCCACTCCTCCCTTGCCACAGCCTCAATCACTCTATTAGTATATGTATGTATCTCTTACAATTTGCTGTATTTGTGTTTCTGTGTTCGTCTTTGCAGCGCACTGCCCCTTAGCATACCGTACATAAGTAGACCCTACAGGGACCGCTACCGAAAGCGACTTGCGGATGTTTCGCGTCAAATTAAATAATACTCTACATGCAGTGATGTCTATATAAAAAAAACCTCCCTTAAAACTCCTCTAGTCATATATCGTTGTGTTTGTTGTACAAGCATTAAATGTGTGGAGCACCGTTCATAAATTGCCTTTTAATTGAAGTCTACAGTCAGCCATTATTATATCATCGTTCAGTTAGCCATTCATTAAAAGCATTTTGCAGTTAACTCACTAAAAAATACGTCTCACTCAAATTGGTCAAAGTCGGCTTTTTACTTAGTTTCTGCTTTTGTCTTGGCATCAAAAGTCAAACAATGGCGAGTTCTAATAGCCTTAAAGGCTCATAGCTTAACCCAAAGCGAGTATTTACTTTAAGTTGAGACTAAGTGAAGGGAAAATATAATTAAGTTTATAACTGAATTGTAGAGTGCTTAATTTATCAACATTATGCACTGCATTAAATTGTATCCTTGATTGAATTTTTTTGTATCTACCTTCGCTATTTTTTTAACTATAAATTTCTACTCACACTTTTTTTTATTCCCATTGACAACTCAACTACATTGGAAGGCAGCTTAAAGAATACTTTATTAGACATGAAGTCTTGCAGATATTTCATAGATACTCGTCAGCATTCAAGCAGCAGGAGCTCTACTCAGCTTACAGATTTATATTTTCATGTCAGGCAATGTTATCGAAATGTCAGACTGTCGCACATAGTAGAGCTGACGTCAATGGGTTAAGGGGGTAGAGAGCCAACTAGAGCTTGAGATAAGTTGACGCACATGTTGCTGCTGCTGAGGATGCTGCTGTGAATGCTGCTCCTGGTTGCGAAGGAGCTACTCAGTATCTGAAAAGCAGTTTCAATTCGATTCACAGCACTTTCAATGACCTCTCGTATTTGGGGCCCAAACACACACACAAAAAAAAAGGGTTCAATGCGCCTCGCACAATTCGAGCTGGTTGTCATTTTGTGTGTGGGTGCTGAGATTCTTTAATTTATTTTATTGACAACAATATTGAATATTGGTTAGACTTTCGATGTAATTTAATTAAATGTTGAGGACACCAAGTGTCAGCAGTCGGCCAGACAGACAAAGTGATATTCAGTTATTTTTTTTTGGATCGATTTTAATATGTTTTCCGATGACACACAATAAAATATGTATTTATGAACAACTTCAATTTTTTCTTGTGGCTTTTTCATGACCAGTTTTTGCTGCAGCTGCATTCTTTTCAGTTTGTTTTCATTGGATTGCAAACGAGTGCAACGCAATTAACACATTCAAACAGGACGCTTGAAACGCTGTTTGTATTCATTTCATTTCAATTCATTCGATTGACCCATTTTTTGCATGCACTGCATTGATATATTGAATGTAAACTATACCTTTACTATTACTAAAACTAAATAAATACAAATAAAAAAAAGTTGCTTTGCCAACTCTTGTGCTACCTGGCAACAGGATAAGTGAGAGTAAGACTGAGGGCGAGAAAGCAGTTGCTGTTGCATAGGCGCAAAGAACCGCAGACTACAGCTTTTGCTGCCGCCCGCCCCTTATACTAAGCACTGTATGGGATTGATGAGCTTTTTGTGTTTTCTTTCAGTGTTTTTGTTGAGTAGCATGGTATTTAACCAGTACCAGAAGAGTGTGTGCTTTGTTGTTGCTCTCCATGTAGTTTGCTGTAGTTGCTGTTTATTTCTGTTGCTTTGCCTTCGAATAGCCTTATCCCTATCTCCGTCCCCATCACAATCCCTATGCCTGCCCCTATCCTTCTGCTTGTTCTATCCTAAGCTGTGCCAATTGGTGCCATAATTTCTTGTACTCAACTTTCGTCTACTTTTTGTTTAACTTTGCGCTAATGTGAAATGCGAATTTAATTAGAAACTTTTGTGAGCGCATTGTTGGTTTTTATTTCTTGGCGACGTTTTGTATTTTAATTGAATTTGGCTGCCTAATAAATGAGCCAAGGCAACCCATTGACACTGACGAACCTAGAAGCGAACACCAACTCGAAGCGAACACCAACTCGGGAATTCGTTACACAGATTTAAGCTAGTTAAAAGTTAGTTCATTAGGCGGTCGCGAATTTTCCAAAGGTGTGCCGGGGGTAATAAACTTTTTATAGCCAGGTGCGAGGCACACTGAACACAGCAGCACAACAGCAAAGGCAACAACAAAAACAACTACAACTAAGAACATCACACAACACTTTAAATACAACAAAAGCAACAGAAAAACGCAAATAAATGGCTAAAAAGCATATAAAAAAAACCAAACAAAACATTTTTCTAGCTACACAAGCCGCTTTCTAAACAAGAGCAAGAGCAGCGCAATTGTAACGCAACCCTCGCTATCCACGCCCACCGCCTCCTTCGATGAGGACGCCAACGGCACCGGCGACGACTCGGACAGCCGCTATGGCACCGGCCGTTCCCGCTATCTGGCGATGAAGGAGCGGCGCACCCGGCTGGCTCGCAGCCGCTCCTCGCATCAGTTTAACAACGAGGATGACGATCTGGATGAGCCCGTGTCACCGACAACAGTCTCGCCATCCGCTTACTTGGCCTCAAGGTGCGCAGTGTAACCAACCAACAAACCAAACAACCAACCAATATGAAATCCAATTACCAACAATATCAGAAACGAATCCCGGCACTCAGAAACTCAGTTGTATATAGGACGCTATCGGTTGTATATATGGCATACACATATAATAATATTCAATTTGTCTGTGTATATAATACCATTATCGCAGATCTATCTGGGCGCTTTCATTGTGCCTGCGCTACCCCCTCGCCCTTGGTGAAGAGTGTTTTTTAATTTATTTGATTTTCTTCTGAGTTTACTTCTGTAATTAATTTAATTTATTTTTTATTTTCTTATATGAGTTTCTGTGCGTGCTAGTCCCACGTTCTTTCCACGTTTCGTTCTCGTTACTGTTGCACTCTACACATACACACACAAAACACACACACACACACACACTAATTCCAGTTTTTCAATTAAATTTTTGATTTTGTTTTGAGTTCATATTATTTAGTGTTTTTTTTTAAATATTTATTTTGTTTTAAATTTGTTGTCAACAACAAAGAAAAACCAATGTTTTCTGCGCGTTCAATTAACCGAAATTAACAGGAAACAGCCATTTTGTATAGTTCTTTTTACTGTCTGTCTAAAAATAAGGAAAGTTAAACACTCTGTACAAATTTCATGCATACTCATCAAGCAGTTTCCATTTCAGTTCCGTAGCGCGAATCATTCATCAAAAAAGATAAAATCAGCAGAAATCCATTTAAAAAAGTCCAAAAATCCACACAAAGTCCAACCCAAGAAGCGAGGTTTGCTCGTTGTGTTTCGCAATTGTGAGAATTGTTATTGGTAAAAAGTTTGAAATTTTGTTTATAAAGATACATAACTATTTCTATTTAAATATTGATCAACCCCTTCTTTAATATCTGAAACACAAATTGAAATTGCACAACTGATTTCAAACGGTTGCACCCAACTTAGTTCTGCGCATATGCGAAACACAGCGTTAAGCTCTCGTCTGGGGGCAACTTTCAGCTAATCCTCTAACGATATGTTGCAGGTACAGTGGCTATGGCAGCAGCGATCTGTCGAGGAGTCGATCCTCACATGCGCTGAAGTCGCGCGACAATTCGCCAATTGCGGACCGCAGTGCAGGATCGTCGCGGAGCGCTATGGGCAGCTCGACGGATAACAAGGATGGGGAGGCGCTGAGCTCGTGGGCGCGTTATTTGAAGAACAAGTATGGTAACAAGAGCTCTAAGGATGCGCCCAGCAGCAGCAGCGTTGGCAGCGCACGCGACAGCCACGTCTCCAGTTCGACGGGGGCGTCGTCGCATGCGCACGGCGCTACTGGCAGCCGGAGCACGGCCAGCGATGTATCCAGACGCTTGAGTCTGGGTCTACCGCTGCGCCAGGCGAATGAGCTGCCCTCGTCCGATGATGACGGGTCAAAAAACGGGCTAGGCTCCCCTACGTCCCCTACGGTAGCAGCAGCAGCCGGTATAACCGGAGTGGCAGGTACTATCCCTAAACAGGTGTACCTGCGCAAGCGCCAGCAGCTGTTCCAGTTGGGGGGCCGGGGGAGCGAGCCCGGATCCTTTACGTGGCCGCGCGGCCTAGCCGTCGGCCCGGACAATAGCATCGTCGTCGCCGACTCAAGCAATCATCGCGTCCAGGTCTTCGACTCCAATGGCATATTCGTCAAGGAATTCGGCGAATATGGCAATGGCGAGGGCGAATTCGATTGCCTCGCCGGCGTGGCGGTAAATCGCATTGGCCAATACATCATAGCCGATAGGTGAGTTTCAGTTCCAGTTCCAGGTTCAATTTTGGTTTACTTAAATCACGTTTATAGCTCACCAGCTCTCTCGGCTGCATTTTAATTAAGTCGAAACAATAGTCCATGATTAATTCTTGGGCTAAGCTTCATGGGCTGCAGGACCTGCTCTTGAGCCGAGTAATTGGCACGTCTAAGCGCATAATAGCCGCGTTAATGAGAAACATGTGCGTTGCGACCACCACTCAGTTTAAGCCTCGTGTTCACCAACCTTTTTTTTTCCTCTGGTATTTGGTCTATAGACGTATGTGTATGTATCCTCATGGTTCATCCTGGCTGTCATTGTCTGCAGCTGAAATCTCGTTAAGCACCATCGTTGTACTCGGCCAGCCTCATTGTGTGTTTCAACTTTGATTTTGCACGTTAAGCGGCTTAGGCTAAGCCCAACACCGAGCAGCCCCAATAGCCCCAACAGCACCGCCCTTAATGCCAAACGCGTCATCTGACCACGCCCATTGCCTACGCCTACTGTTCAAGTTGATGCGTGGTAATGACTTCGCCTCGGACATTTTGTAATTAATGATGGTGCGCAGAAGAGTTTCACATTTTGATGAACTGCTCCAAGCACAGACAAAACACGAAACGGAGCCCATAATTAAATGTATCCCGTTTTAATTCAAACGCTTGGCATCGAAGCTAAATTATCTTTCTAAAACACATTTCTTCACTTTCTTCTTCTTCTTCTTTACGTTGGTGATCGATCGACATCGATATCAATATTAAGTACATAGTTGCATGTTAGGTTACAGATGTTTAAGTACAGTCTTAGTAGCATCAGTAGTGTTCTGTTACCTACATTAGAGAAGCAGTGTATGCAAAATCAAAATTTATGTTATGTTAAAATATTTAGCTACTTACCTGGAGCAGTCGAGTGTTCAAGTAAAAAAGTTGGTAACAAAATAGGTGTGAAAAAATTAAATATAAAGCATGAACTTTAAGAGAATTTGTGTCACTGTCACATTGTCGGTGTGGGTTAACGTGAGGTGCCTCTCAAACTGTCTACTTTGTTGCAGATACAATCATCGCATACAAGTGCTTGATCCACAAGGACGCTTCCTGCGCGCCTTCGGTTCACAAGGCATCGCAGATGGCAAATTCAATTATCCTTGGGGCGTAACAACCGATGCACTCGGCTTCATTTACGTTTGCGATAAGGAGAACCACAGAGTGCAGGTAACGTCTGCTTTCCCATTTGCATAATATTTATAATCAGCAGCAGCAGCAGCGGCCACAGTAAAGCCGGTCAGGGTCACATACCCAACCACAGGCGCAGATCCAAGAACCGGAGTCAGAGCCCAGTGCTCGGCATCTTTCTCAATTTGTCACACTTGAGCTACGGCAGGCTGAAGGCAGCACCTGTCTCTGCCTCGGCCTCTGCATTTACCCCTGGCTCCAGCTTCTTTACAGGCACAGCAATTTAAATGCGCTTAACTGCAATGCATTTGTATACGTGGCTCTAGGACTCTGGTCCTGGATTGGTCTGCTCTGGACTTACAAAGCTGCCAGTCTGTGGCAAATTTTACTTTTTATTTTCATTTTCTTTTTCTCTGTTTGTCCACTTTAATTAAAAAACTTATGAATACGCTCCGATTCGTTTCGTTCCTGGATTCATTTGGTCAGGTTTTCCAATCCGATGGTTCCTTCGTTGGTAAATTCGGTTCCTGCGGCCGTGGCGAGGGTCAACTTGAGCATCCGCATTATATAGCCGTATCGAATACGAATCGTGTTATTGTTTCCGATTCGAATAACCACAGAATTCAGGTAAGCTGAAGTTTTCGTGTCACGGCTGTCTGTCCGCCAGTATCTTTTTAATTAAAATATGCTACAGATTTCACACATTGTCTCACACACACATTTGTATTTTTATTTTATTTTATTTTAATTTTTTTTTTTGCCTGTCACAGATATTCGATGTAAATGGCAAGGTGCTGTCCACAGTGGGCGGCGAAGGCTCTGACGATGGCCAATTTAAATTTCCGCGGTAAATAATTGCTTTACAATTTCGTAATTGAGTACGAACTCAGTGAGTGAACAATTCTGTTCTTGTTCTTCTACAGGGGCGTTGCAGTGGATGATCAGGGCTATATATTTGTGGCCGATTCGGGCAATAATCGCATACAGATCTTCAATCCGGATGGCAGTTTTCTGAAGACCTTCGGCTCTTGGGGCTCCGGTGACTCGGAGTTCAAAGGACTCGAGGGTGTGGCCATCATGTCCAATGGCAACATTTTGGTTTGCGATCGCGAGAATCATCGCGTTCAGGTGTTCTAAGCCACGCCCTTCACTACTACAACTACAACTACTACGCCCACGTTCGCTAGGCCGCCAAAGCGATACCCAGTGCATTACTTGGATTACTATTTTGATGATTCAAACTTTTCATTTAAAAACATTTTAATTTTTGTTTTTTGTTTAAGACTCTTATTTTACATTGAGTGCCGAAATTTAATGTCCACATTTCTAGGCCTAGAAATTTGCCAATCATTTAAGTAGCAAACTCAAACAGCAAAAAATTATAAAAAAATCGAAAAACTTGTTGGTAAAAAAAGAAGAAATATATTAAATAAAAAAAACGAAGCGAAAACTCGTCAGAGTTGGAGTGAAAAAGCATTTGGCTCAATCATTTAGACCACGTAATGAATTCACTACACTCGGCGCTCTGCCCTAATTGAGATTTATATGCGTTGCTGGCCAACAAATTTGCGCACTGGGCGATTTTTTTGCCTGCTGGCACTTTATTAAATTAAGATGTTTTCTGTTTGCAAAATGAAAGTTTTGGGTCCCTTCCACATAAACTGTATGGTTTAGCAAATTAGTGTATGTTTGTTTGTTTGTGTGTGTGTGTGTGTGTGCACAACTACAACATCATCCAACAAGCAACAAGCACTGAAAGCAGCTGCAGATTTATGTGTAATCGCATAAATTTGTTTGCCAGCAAATGTTGCGCATTCGCCATGTAGCACTTCTCGGAACCACAACAAATAGCTAAAATGCTTAAAGCGTGAGTTTTGAAACAACCCGAAAACTTGATACACTATCACAGCTTTCAAAAAAGTGCTTGACATAGAAAATAGCTTGTTTTATTCAATAAATTCTGCTTGGCATAATAAAAAAAATACGTTTATTACCTTTTGAAGTGATTATGAAATAAATTGAAATTGAAAGTAAAATGTAGATAAATTATTTCGAATTGTAACCAAAAAGTCATCAAAATACAGATAATGAGCCGTCAATATTAAGGGTAAGGTACAATTAATGGGAAGACTAAGGAGAGAGTTAAAATTTGAGCTGGAATTACTAGCACAATCCCCGCATTACAAACTTTAGTTGCAAGTTATAATACCCTCTATTCGAAACGACAACTACTTCCACACTCGCACACTCGCTTACACACACACATCCGCTTACAAAGAACACAAAATGTTGCCAGAGTAAGTGAGTTTTATGTGATTAAAATGCATGTGAGGGTGTGAATGAATGGGTGTGGGTGTTTTGAGTGTTGACTGTTGAGTGCTGCCGCTTGCCATGGAACTTTATGACTGGCCCCAAACACCTCTCTCTCTCTCTCTCTCTCTCTATGTTTCTCTCTCTCACTGCTCCACCTCGCCCTCTATATCCACTTACCTTCTCGCATGCTGCTCAACGCATTGACGCCTGATTACATAATAAAATTCGTTGATTTGCAACAGTCGCAATTAACCTTTGATTGGCGAAAGTTAAAGCCTACAAATTACAGGCCAAATGACTGCCATTCCCCCTCCCAATCCCTTTGATGTGGCCACCAGTGTATGCAATTGCTTATCTAATTGAATCAAATGCGAGCATTTTGCATGTCACGCACCAGCAACACCTTTCAATTAGCGCATTTCGAGTGTGCGAAACTCCATGGATCGAAGCACATCAAATGCAACATTTTAATTGAAGTTTTCACATTATAACGAGCGCACAGATCGGCAGCGAGGCAGTAAAGTTGTGTAATACTAAAGCCAACAATTTGCCAAAAGTGCTGTCGAGTTTTCCGTTTTCTGTTTTCTGTTTTCTTTTTTCGATTTGTTTTTTTTGGTTTTATTTTTTTATGGGCTACACATGTGAGTTGAGGGCGGGGCAGTTGCCAAATGAAAGCAGCTATAAGTTGGGTTACTGCACATAAATTACAGCTTTTTGGCAGCCACCCCAGCGGTATTACCAGCAACAACTACGCTCGATTCGATTTTTTTATGACTTGTAATTTTTATTTGCCATATTTGCATGTATCACGTGCGACGTTGCGAATTTCATTTAAATTAACTACGGGAAAGGCAAGGGCGTGGTCTGCAGTGCGAGAATCGGAGGGGCGTGTCGCTGCGTTGCGTTTAATTGGAACACGTTCTGCATCAACAATAACAACAAACGCTGTTTCAGTTGCTTGTTTTATGACCTCGCAATTTGCTTCACCAAATTGCAAAGTGATAAAAAATTATAAAACATTGTGCGCTCAAATGTATGCTACAAAAACTTAAACGGCCAGAGACGTCACACTCGACCCCCTGTGGAGCTGAGTGGTGTGTGGAGAATGTGTCAGAGGGGAGGGGGGCAGGGTTTGCAGAAAATGAGCATCATCTAAACACTGCCAAGTTTAATCTGTTTACAGCCACCGTCAAAGAGCCGTAACTTTTGATTTTCATCGTTTTTGCGTTTCGATTTTCATTTGTTTGCACAAAGTACTCTACACTCACAAAAGGTCACATACACACACTTATACACACATAAATATTTAGTTCAGAGCACAAAGATTCACCATTTCAGAGCTGCAACATTTGCCTTGCTGTTGGCGCACGAAATCAATCCGTGCTTTAACCGAGTTCATACACAAACTACAGTACCCCAACACTGAGTACCAATCAATGCCCTTTCCCTGGTGCACTTTTGATGTGCTTTAGATATTTGTGTATTTTTCAGCTGGCAAAAGTTTATATTGCATGCCACCCATCTCCTGCTGCCACAAAGTGAATATCCAATGCGCTCTTTAAAGTTGCATAAAAGGGAAATGGTTTCAAGAGCGAGCAGCCATTTCTGACTTTTGCTTCAACTTTTCAACTTCGACTTTGCGGAACAGGTAAGCATGATTTTGAGTGCCCCAATCAGCGAACAAAAACTGCCTCCAAATTAGTTGAATTTTTTTGTCTGCCACGGTCCAACATTTGTTGTTTCCCTTTAACTGTTGCACAGATTTCGCTTTGAGTTTCCATTTCGTTTTCGGTCTGGTTTTAATTCTTGTAAGCGTTTTGCCAGCTGCCCCACAATGAGAACCCTTTTCGCTTATTAATTTTATAAAGCTGCAGCGGCCAGCTTAATACTTCTTTTTTTCATTATTCCATTCGGTGCACAATAAAAACGCGTTTGATTGTTGGCCAGTGCCAGAAGCAACAGCTGGCCACCTTTTCGGCATTTATTTATTTCTTTTTATTTTTTTTTCAGGCAGTTAGGTGTAAAAAATTCTTAATGTCTTGGACAGCCGCACACTCCACATAAACAAGCTTGGGGTCAGCTGCACACACACACATACAGACATCCTCCTATGGGACAAAACACAAAAAATAATAAAGAAAAGGTAAAGCTACTCATTTTCAATCAAAAATTTCGCGCCAATGCGAAAAGAAGAAGCTAATGCGTAATCGATAATAATGAACTGGATTTGTTCTACTATTTTATACACTTTCCAATGGAAAAAGTTTAACAATTTTAAAAAAGTTGTCTCTTAAAAAAGAATTTGATAATATGATATTAAAAAGTGACTTAAATAAAATTTAATAAAAATTGGAATATAGCAGCTGACCAGAATAGCAAGTAGCAAGTTACAAATTGCAAGTAATTTTAAGGAAATCGTATCTTTAAGTGGGGCCGGAACTTTAGAATCGATAAAAAAAGAGTTATTCTCTATCAATCAGTATTAAATATCAATAATAAATCAGAAAAATATTGTGAAATCTTTTGACTGCAAATATGATTATATTTCAAATTGACAATATTCCCGCAAGGGTATTTTATATCGTCAAGTTTCCTTCTGGTTAAGCTCTGTTTTCCGTTTACTTATTTTCATTTCTTTCACTGTTGTTAGTTTACACTATTGTTGCTGCTGCTGCCCGGTCAGTCAGTTAGTTGGAATGTTGAAATGTCACCCAATACTCGCAGGCGAATGCCCATTGAGTCAGTTTAGGCAGCCACAAGTCTAGGCAGTCTTAACCTTTTAAGTCGGTGTGTGTGTGGTTGTGTGTGTGTGTGTGTGTATGTGTGTGTGTATGTATGGGTGGTATCTGTGGAGTTTCATTCGGTATACGTTTCCGTTTCGTTGCGCCCTGCTGGGCAATCGACCGGTGCACTTGGCGGTACGTTTAATACCACTTGAGTGATTTTTTATGTCCAACTATATATATATATGTATATTTATGTGTGTGTGTGCATGTATCTGAGTATGGGCGTGTCACTACAGTTGCTGTTTTTCGGTTCATTTTGACTTTGCCTTGCCTTTTGCTTGCTGTTGTTTGTGTGTTTTGTTTTAGTTTCTGCAACGAGTCAGACATTTTTATATGCAGACCGCGCATCACCAACACCAACAACAGTAACAACAGCACAAATAACAGTAACTTTTCAGTTTTATTATTTCCATTTGCCCGCTTTTGTTTTCATTGCTGGCAGCGTCATGAAAACATTTGTGACAGCATCTGCATACATTTAAATAAATATTTTAATAAATAAAATGGTCAGCTCAAGTCAATGCCACAGCTGTGCCATTCCCCAGCCATCATTGAGAGGTCTGTCATCCAATAATCCAACCGACTAACCGGCTAACCGACTAACTGACTCACTGGTAGACTGAGTGACCTTTTCAGTAGCTTTAAGCGTTAGTTATGTGCACTTTCTCGAGCACTCCACATTGAATTGGTTGAGGCAAAGAGTGCAAGTTGATTTTCGGCATCACTTTAATATCCATTCAATTTTAAGCTTCTTGTGCATAACAGTCAGTTGGAGGGTCGAATGGCTAAGGGAAAGGGAATTCGAGTTGCTTCCAATCAACGCTTTTCAGTTCAAAAACTTGCATTTTCAATCTCGAGCAGCTGGCACAACAGACCAACAGCTCGTACAAGAAATGTTTTCCAAGCTACAGAACGAACAATGGCCAACGGGCGAGTGAGCGAAAGAAGAGAAACGAATGGGGTAAGTAACGGTAAACGAGCAGTTCCCAAGTTAACGGAAACTCTGTGAAACCTGTGTAAATACTATTGCTATAGATAAGAAGCCATCAGTTGCCTTCCACCTATAGGTGTTTTTGTGTGTGTGTGTGTGTTCGTATTGATGCATTTGGCCCACGTAACTAGATGCAACTAGAGTCTAGGGCAGAAGTCTGTTACTGCAGGAGGCAAGTTGGCAAGGAGCGAAGGGGCAAGCGCATTGTGAAGTGCCTTTCACTTTGCGCAAATCAAAGTAGGGGAAAATTAAACTTCTAACTAAAAGCTGCTTACAGTTTCGAGAATTAAATAGATTTTGGCATATTGCTTGCAAGAGTGTGTGCTTATCGAACTAGCGATTTACGTGCAACGTGCTGTTGAGGCACGTAATTGGCAAAGCAGATATGAGATACCTAACTTATGTGCAACGAAATATCCAGGTAACTGATTGTCCGAGTGTTCCTAAATTCATAAATTCTGAACATCAGCTAGTAGTTGCTTATTATTGTCTCAGCTCTAAAGTACTATAATTGCTACCACTACTACTACTAATATTAATACTACTACTCATTCTCTACTGTTATTGTCACAACTCCTTTTTTTCTACTACTAGCAATGCCACTACAACTTTTTCTTATTTTTCATTACGACTCACCAGCCAATCTTCAGCTGCTTGCATTATTGCTTGACAACCAGCCAATATCTGTCGTCTAAAGAATTAGTGTTGAAAAGATCCGTTGTTGATTTGCCGTTGCTGCACACGAGCTCATCTTTATCTGTTTTAGAGAGCAGCATTGTTTGCTCAGTTGCAATTACGCAAGTCCATCATTTGGCCATTATATTGATTGGATCTGACTGTTTTGCAATGGGAATGCAATAAACTGCCATATGTATAGTTATATACAGCCATAACTTGGCTTATGTGGGCAATATGTATATGAAAGTTATCATGTATTCGGCGTTAATGCTGTCTAAGATGTTTAACTGAGTCGCTTGGCCCGGCAGCAGGCAGCAGTCAGCAGTCAGCAGACAGCAGACAGCAGCTTGGCTTTGATGGCGAATTAACATTTATCATGCGCCACGTGGAGCCCATTTATCACAAAGAGCGAATGCTCTGCACAAAAACAAAGAAAATCGCATTTGCTATTTATTCGTATGTTGTTTTCGAATTCGATATTTGGATATATACGAATTAGTTTTGCTCGGTGCCCAGTGCGCCAGTGCTCGAGTGCCGTCCTTCGATTCATCAAATCCTTATGTTAATAAAATCAGACAGACAATTCGATACGGGCAGTCTCAACTCCAGAGCAAACGAAGGGTGATGGTTTAAGGATTCAGGCAACAGGAAGGCAACGATACGAAGTTGCCGCACAAATCTCAACGCATTGACCTTGGCCAGGAGTCGCCGTTTGGTTAACACAACATGCCAACAACAATGGCCCTGTCCGGGGGCCATGTGCTTTATTTCGAGCATTTGATTTATATTTAAATGCCTATTGAGGTCAAGTCGTGTTCATAACTCTTTGTATCGACGCCCGACCGGGTACGCTTGCTGCCCGCAATTTATCATAGGCCATCCTGGTCTCTCTGGGTATTAAATTGAAATCCCATTTTGAGAGTACAAGCGATTCTAGAGTGCGCAGTCGACGTTTTGCTTAATAAAATCAACCATATAGACTCGCTTTTATGCTCTTATGCTAGTCTATATGGAGAGAACTGATCCCAACCCAAGCCCATCCTCTTTCTGTCTGTTGTTTTGCCCTTGCTGAGGGTGCTACAATTTTGTCACGATACAAATCGAAGGGCACATCCCTGAACATAAAAAGTATTTAATACATATTTTACTATTATTTTATTGATTATTCATTTTTTTTTAATTTCCATCAACTTGTTGCATTTTTAATGTTTAAAATATTTTCCATAATTAATAAATATTTATAAGTTATCAGTTTGCCATTTTAATATTTAGTAGTTGTGGTGCTAGGGTGTTTGGTATTCGTACCGAAGCTGGCCATCCTTTAATGTTTAAGTTAAAACAGTAGACAATCCTTTCGAGCGCTGCTTAATGTTAATCATGGCTTGTATGCGCAGGGGTTGGACGTAGATGTAGGGGAAGTGAGCAGCCGTCGTTATTTATTACCTTGTAAAATGAATTCGGGTGCCTTGCTGCTGGACTTGTGACACACGTGCTAGTTTATTGAAAATGCGCTCATAGTTGTCGCCGAAGGTGGCATCTATAACAGATTTATTGCCAATTTTGTCACAAGGCGTGGCACAGTTTTTTGCGTTTATTTTTGGGTGGCAACGACTCCCCTGCAATTTGTATGCAAAGTGAGCTATTATCGGTGCATGTGCGCGAGGTGTGCGCCATGTGGTGGCATGGTGGAATGTGGCATGCATGGGCGTGCCAACATATTTAAATCTTATAGCAGTAAGCGAAATGCAAATCGCGCGCAGCAATTGGAGCAGACATTGTTTTCCACAACAGCAGCGTCGATTAGCCGCACGAAATACGAATATTTAGCACAAGTGTCAGGGCAGTGAGAAAGGCACCACACTGTTAGCCATATTTACTGTAACTGTTACTGTATACGCCCTTACACTTAGAAAATCGCCAAGGCCAGCTCTCTTTACTTTCTAGTATTAGAATGTTTAATACGGAAGATTGAGTCTTTTCAAATACCAGAGTTTTCATTTAAGACTTTCAAGGGAACTTGGTAGAACACATATCGTTAAGCTTCAGTATTGATTGCCACATATGTATGTGACCACAGGATTTGTAATACATTTTTGAAAGCTCTTTTGTAGGAGAGTTGGCAAGCGTTTCTAATGTTATTATATTAGCAACCATTCCCAGAAACCAAAAGCACCTTCAAGTTTTCCGGGCGATTGTCATTTCTGAGTGTACACTCTGGCTATAAAGGCAGCGATTAGTCCGGACACGCCAACGCTTGCGGTTGACTTGGCTAGCTTTTGGCACAGCTCCACCTTCCCCTGTTTATGTAATTCACAAGCGATTCTAATTCTAAATATGCCACGCAAGCATCTGGCACGAAACCACCACTAAACCACCCACCCACCCACGAACCACATGGTAAGCACATTTGAAAGCGCAGAGGCCTTTCCGGTTCATGTTACGGCGGCGTTGGCGTCGTCGGCGTCGGCGTCGGCGTCGTCGGCGTCTGTTGCATGTTTAAGCTGAAAATTGATATTAAATGCTTTGGCATAAAAACATAAAATGATTTCGTTACAATTTCTTTGCCTTTTTGTACGTTTTACGGTTTACGTTTACGTTAGGGTTTACGTTTACGTTCACGTGCATAATGAAGGTATTTTAGCCCTGCACCGAGACCGAGTCGTCGTCTCTGATATATGCAGTGCCATTAGTTAGGCCTGCTGATTGTGCAAGAAATCCAGCACTTCTGGCAACACATTGCCAACACTTGCCCGCTTTTGGGAGTCTTGTAGTCCTGTAACACAAACCATCCTTTCAGTCTTCCTTACTGAACTGGATCTGGTGCTTTTGACCTGGCCGATTGGTCAGCCGCTGCAAATTAATTTGGGATTTTGCGTCTATTTGTTTGCCACACACACACACACACACCCACAAACACACGCTCTCTCCGTCTCACTCATTTTCTGCTTCACTCCTTTACTCCATTTGGCTGGGTTTCGCATTCATCACAATCACACGGTCGTGGCTCGGGCCAGGCTTGCAAATAAAATTTATGTGTCCTGGCGGGCCAGCATGCATCCATGAGCAGCAAAGTCTGGACACGACCGGGCCACGTGGACATTTCAAATGCTGCCAAAGCTCAACCGACATTTGATATATTGAACCAGGGCGGCAGACGGCCGGGACGATAGGATAGGCTTTTGCCACAATTTCAGTCCACATTTTTATTCCATTTCGACAGTTTTGTAGCCGGATAGTCTCACTCCCCCCTCTCTCTCTCTCTCTCTGTGTCTTTCTATCTTCCACACTCTGTTGCTCTGTCGCACTCTCTGCTCCCGTGCTGCTTTGCATGTGTAATTGCCTGAGAGTGATGTAAGTGGGCTCGTAAAAATTGTGTGTTGCCGGCTGCTGTTTAATTGATGACAGCCACTCGCCATTGTGAAGCACTGCGGTTTATTCAACTTACAGTCATATTAAAAAAAAAATAAATCATCATGCTTTATGGAATTTTTCAGAAATTCGTTTATTTGGCTTACAAAACCCAATGTGCAATTTAATCAACTGTCTCTCTCAGTCGTTATTTATCTTAACTTTTGAAAAGTTTTTTAAAAATATGTATTACGTGAATATAGATTTTCTTATTGTCCTTTTTTCCAACCAGAACTTATCTTTGTTGACCATTATTTACGTCGTATCTCTGACTCAATTAAGTCTCCCATGCTCTGTCACATTGTCCTTCCCTGTTTGTCTGGAAGTTTGGCACAGTTTGGCACATGCTAAACCGTGGTGCCAAAAAATGAAGAGATAAATGCAACATGGAGACACTAAACGCCGCCAAGTTGGAACGTGCCAAAAATTAACAAATGCCCAAAATGGACAAACAGGCTGCCAAACAGGCACAAAGGATAGACAGATAGAAAGATAGAGATATTTATATACTGTGAGCTAAAGACAGGGCAGGGAAAAAGAGTGTGAAAAGAAGTGATGAGGATCTGGAGATGGTGCTAACCATTCCGGGAAAGTGTCAAAGTATTTAGCATGCGCTGAATTTTAATTTCACACTTTGCACTGCAATCAAAAGGAATTAGCCGGAAACAAAAACGACACGCCCCAGTTTGGTGGCACGGATGGGTTGAGGTGACAACTGTGTTGCATGCCGCGTGCCACGCCTAAAAAGGGGCTATTGCTGCTGCTATTGCTGTATGCCGTTGTTGACTGTAATTAGCACACTCTGATTTGTATTTGGCCAACAATAAAATGACAGCTCTCGGTTAAAAGGCACGCAACATCGTAGCTCCGGTAGGCAACAGGCAGCAGGCACATCTAACTTAACCACCACGTCCGGAACTTTAACGGAAATGCCAGCACAGTTGGCGTGCGCTTGTTTCGATTGCATGTAACCAGCTGGCTAGCTGGCTAGCTGGTCAGCAGATTTGCCAATGGCCATAAATTCCAATAAACCACTGCAGTCCTGGCCAGACCAACCATCCAACTGCATGGTTGATCCACTTGGCCCCACCCCCTCTCGCTCACCTCAACAGGTTTGGTGTTTTGCTGCATTCGCCCAGAAATATGATAGCCGCTAATTAGCACCGCAACCTAGTGACCAGCCAGGCCGGAAACTATGTCAGAATTGGAACAGCTGGTACAAAGGTCGGCAGGAACATTAGCGGTTCATTACGTGCTGGTAGCTTCAATGAATGGAAAACTGCTTAGTCATTCTGTGTTGTCTTAAGCTTAAAATATATACTTATATATATATATTTAGATTTTTAATAGTGGAAATGGAATATAAAATGAAATCAAAATTTTAAAATCTAGTGTTTAAATTGAATAAATAGTAAACAAAAACAAATCATTTCGAACAACAAATTTAAGTCGCATTTTCTTGGTTTTTTGCCAATTTATTTTAGATACTTGAGTTATTTGTAATTCATAAATTTTGTGCTTGCGTAAGCCACATTTATTGAGACTTGTTATTACAAACTATGACTTACGAACTTGGCAAATGACAGCCAGTGGTGCAAGATTTCTTAATCAGTTATTATGTTATCTATTTCATTCGCAAACAATTCTTAATTTGTTCTGGGGTTCAGCTTACAAATTGCTTCTTTTTTTTCTTCGAAAAAATGGAAAAATGACAGAGACGAATGAGGCAAGCAACTGGTGCAGTTTGTGCAGCTATTGTAAGCCAGCTGTCTTAATACATATCTATTTTTTTCTTCATTCATTTCTTTTTACTGCAAATTAGAGACCAGAGAGGCCAAGTGAGCAAATGGAGCAAAAAAGACAAGGCTAATGGGGAAGGAGTTCATAATGAAGGAAACTTGTACAAAAGTACAACAAATATTTCAAGACACATGAGTAAAAGCGACTCGTGCATGTGTGTGTGTGTATGCTGTTGAGTGTGTAAAATGTTGTGGCATATGTGTGTGCGTGTGGGTTTGTGTGTGTGTGTGTGTGAAAACCGGCGAATGCAATGGTAATTGGCAACACGACCGACACGCCGCGGCGTATACTTGATGTAATCGTATAAGAGCGCGAAATGCCCGTATAAGAGCGGAGTTCGTGACGTAGCCAGATACGAGCGATAAGCGAGAAGAGCAGGCGAGTTGTGGAGGAAGCTGGATTGTTGCCAGTGTTTTCACTTTCAAAGGTAAACAGCACGCACGCACACACGCACACACGCACACACACACACTCTTACAAACAGAGCGTGTAAAGTTTTCAGGGCATTCAGAACGTAGCGAAACAAAATGCGAAAAAAGAAGAGAAAAGAGTGTAACAAACACGCAAACATAGGGCAACAAAACATGATAGATAGGTAGAGCAAAAGGCAAAATGAAAAAGGCAATGCCAAAAGCGTTTTTCTTCTTGTGGCGGCTGGGCAGGGCGTGGAAATTTTTTAAGGGAGATGGCTTAAATGTTGTCGGAACATGCAACCGTATCCCAAATCTAAAAAGTCAGCTCAGACAGATAGAACACGCTTCAAAATGAAACTTAACGCAATTAGGAAAATGAAACATTCTACAAAAAGGCCAAACACTTAAGAAAAGTCAAATGAACAACTGTTTTTGGGATTGGTTTTGAGCTTTAAGTTATTCACATTCGGTATTTAACACCACACCAAAGATAACAAATTGATAAACAGAGCTATAACAATTGGCCCATGAACGTCTAAGCAACAGAATATTATTTACGGCCAACAAATGTTACTTGACTTATTTAGCTTGTTGTGAACTGAATTGGTTAAAATTACGCTTAAAAGCAATCTGAAAATGTAAATGACTTTACGCAATATCTATTGTTGTGAAACCTGGGATATGGGATGCCTGAAAATATATAAATGTTGCCCGAATCGGCAAGTCATTGTTATCTGTGGGTTTTGTCAGTTGCTGCATGCCACTGGCACTGGCACGAAAATTGCATTGTTGCTAAATATTGTATAGCAATACCGCAGACCCCGCAAACCACGCGTCGCATCATACATAGTGCGGCTGCGCTACATTAAATTTCAATTTCATGTTCATTTATCGGGACCTGGAAGGGAACTGGCAGATTCCAACCCAACCGGAAGTTACAATGTCAGTGGCTGAACTTAGCCAAGGCCACAGCGCAGCTAGGCAAAAACTTTTTTGGCCAAGTTGCAACTGGCAGCCAGCGATAGCAAAAGTCGCGCTTACGCAAGTGTTTGCCAAGTAAATATGTAAAACCAACAAGCACTATAAGTGGACAGCACATACACACATGCACTTGTGGCACTACAATAACAATAACAATAACAACAAGAACAACAACAACTGGGAAAAGTTGCCAGTACATAGCCAAAAATGCAACAGCCGACAGCAACTTCCGCTATGCGTTGGCTTTCAGCGTCACGCCGGCTTCACATTCTACTTGGCCAACACCAATACGCATGGACGCCCTTTAAAGCAGCAGTAGCAACACCAGCAGCAGCAGGAGCACCAGCAGCAGTTGGTCTACTAGCAGCAACAACTACTGAGGCCAGAAATTTTGCTGCAAAGTTTGCAGTAAGTTTGAGTCTTTAATACCCAGTAAGCCAAATAGAAAAGGAGCATTTTGATATCGAATTTATATAAGAATATGAAGCGTGACTGCTAATAAATGTAAATAAATATGGAATATATTCGCTTATTAATAATTGAGCAAATTTATCAATAAGCTTAAAATTCAATAAATATAAATTAAGTATTTTAGTAGCTTAAGCTGATTGAAATTGCATTTTGAATTAAAAAAGAAGAGATTAATTCTTAGTAAATGGCTTAGACAGTTTCGTCTAGAGTCCGATTTTTTGGAGAATGGTCATTCACTGAGTATTGCGGAGTCGTTTTCATTCGACTGCAGCATTGTTACTTGTTCATTCTTGTTACTAATGCTTAGCCTAGGGCCTGAAGCATGTGCAAGTTGGCCAGCTGAAACTTTAAGCCCCAAACGTTGTCGCTGCTGCGTACGTGTTGGTGTTCATTACGTGCGTGTCTCTTTTACCATTTTACTCAAGTTGTCAGCGCGCTACGGCAGCAGCAAAAGGTGCAGAAGAAGCAACAGTGCTGAACATGATAGACAAACGCACTTATACATACTCACGAGCAACTCAACTCTGAGCAGATGGGATTGGACATATTGTAGTGTTAGACAAAACTTCCCTTCATTTATACAATAGAATATTATACAAATAAAAATTAGATCTGAGTTTTACACCGCTCTGCAAGGGCAGGTAATCTGTGGCATCTTTAATATACCTATAACCCCCTTCATTTATATTAGTAAGTCGGATATTTAAGTAAGTATTATTTGAGTTTGAAAAATGCTTAATTAACGCATATTTTGTAACTGCATTTTATGAGACTTCTCTTGTTTGCTATCTTTTTGCGTCACTTAAGTGGAGACTGAAGTCCTGCATTCTATGATGCTGCTGTCCCGCTATCCTGATAACTGTTAGCGAGTCTCTCAGGCTCTCAGCGATGCGCCACACCACTACCACCACAATGTGGTGCTAGCTTAAAAGTGCACTTGACCGCAATTTGCAAAGACTCTATTCTGGTGCAAGTTGTCGGATGGTGCTTTGTGTTCGGTTGCTGTGGTGTTGTAGGGACAGCAAAGTGGCAAGAGACTGGCTACCTATGCGGTGTCAACAACTTTAAAATGAGTTTGTTGCCAGACACACCACTTACACATACAGTTGAGTCGTAAATTTATTTTTTTATATTTTGCTCGCTTTACGAGGTGTTTTACCTGCATCGCTTTAATGAAAACAGCATGTTGTTTGTTTGTTGTTGCTGTTGCTGTTATTACTGCTTGGGGACACATTTCGCGGTTGCTGCAGCAAACTATAAAATATAGCATGCTTATGTGCGCCACTCGCGGCTACTGTATCATTTTCTTTATCTGCTCTGTGGCCATCAATGAATGCAATCAAAGCTTTGAAAGTAACTTCTTCTATTTGACATGGTCGCTGTGGGCAGGGCGTGGATTTTAATTGCTTGCTCTAAGTCGGTTTAGTCCTTTGACTAATATAGCGCCATAAGCTCTTAATCATTTCAAGCAATTGGCGTACGTTCGCTGCAATTCAATTACAACTTTGTTTAACACCCACATGCACACAACTATGCTTGTACTTAAGTACTTAGAGTCGAGGCTGTCCTTCTGTGCTATTTGCTCAGACGCACACACCAACGTGTGTGCGGTAACTTTAAGTAAGTCTGCTGAAAGTATCTGATAGATACTTGATTTTATTTTTTTGGTCTTTTTTTTTATCAAGTCAAGTTTGTTCAGCTCGTTTTTATAATCAGCCGTTTCTGTTTAATACTTTTGGATTGCTAACAAAGTTTTTATACTACACGAGCCGTCGACAGAACAAACATCGAAGCGCACTCATGTGCCATATTAACTGCGTCCCGATTGCCCCAGCTCCTCCATTTTCCGCTTCTATTTTTTGTACACTCGAGTCCTTTGCAGTGAGTGCCACTTAAGTGCAATATGATATGTATTCGATTTATGTAATTTTCGAGCTAAGAAATTTTTTAATAAAACGAATTTTATTGACATTATCCAGCGGCTATTATTGTACCTTATTGACGAGACGTGTGTGGGAAAAAGAGCGAAAATGTTATTAATGTGTAGCAGCCAATAAAGGCAAGCACGCACACACACACACACACACATATGACATTGCATATTTAAGGCATTCGGTTTTGTGGATTTTATGCCCTACGGCGAGTGGTTTACGATGAGACTTATGGGATTGGTCGATATCTGCATGTGTAACTATTGTCAAGTTGTTCGCAACGTTATTGATTGCATTTTCAGTTTTCGTCTCTATGAATTATTAATGTCTGTTAACTCAGAGAATATTTAAAAATGCAGTTCCGTGTTTGGTTTTTTGATGTTAGTTAAAAATTGAATATTATAAAAAGTTTCTGTAAAACCAACACAAACTTTTCAGCCTAAGTACAACTAAAGTAAATAATACTTATTAAATATGAATTGCTCGTCTTGGCATTATTTAGCATTTTGATCAATATTTGTCAAGAATTGGCAAGTTTGCCGTTGCAAAACTTCCTCAAAAAGCACATCGGTGTTTCAAATTCAATTCTTTTTTATTATAGTTAAGAGCAGTGAATTTCTAATTATATTTACTTCTACTTGTTTATCCTTTGTTTAATGTTGATTTGCTTACTGCTTATAATATTCCTTTGAACTGAAAGTTGTACAATGTTTACATATTTATTTCATATCTGTTCAATTTGAACAAACGATAATTATTCAAATTTAAGCGTTAACTGAAAGTCAACATTTAAGATGTGCATATGCTTTTAGTAGGGTATTCAAATGTTACTTATTTACTTTATGACTGCTGTTATTTTTACATTGGTTTGTGAGTGGCCGCAGGTTTTAGATAATGGGCCTGTCCTTGAAGCTACAGGAAATTAAAAGTATTGCCAAATATTTATGCTGTTTATGGGGTAATGTCAAGCGACAATCTGCAAGCTGTGCACCACACATTTTTCTCACAATCTCCCGTTTTTTTTCGGCACTTGACTGCCACTGCCGACAACTGATAAGCGCAGTTTCAACAACAGCAACAGCAGTGACACCAACATTAGCAATAGCAAAACAAGCAATAAAATAACAGCAACAGCAACAGCAACACGAACCCCATAAAAAGAGTGCGAGTACTCGCACTTAACTGGCAACGCGGTAATGCGAGCATTGCATGATATATTGATTTTTTTGCTGTTCTTGTTGCATGTTCTGCCGGCTTCTGTCTGCCTCGTGCCTGGTGCTGGCTGGTATTCATTGAAAGCACTGCGATTTCGGGGCCATTTGTCGGCATTCGCCTGTTCCGGTGCGTTGATAATGCCACTGCGTAATCCATCTCCATAACGCATAGTTGCTCGCCGCACACCGTTTACCCAGCCGGTTAAGCGAATCGCACGTTTTCCAAATCCGAATCTAAATCCGAGAGCCGACATTTGACATCTGCACTTGAACTTTGGCATTTGCTTACTTTTCGTGCGGTTGGCGTGGCTTGAAAACTTTGCCAATTTTGAGTTGAGAACAAACATTCAAAATGTCCAACAACATAAGCGGTTGCGGATGTATTCTGTTACATGTGTGCATTTAAATAAAACACATTTCAGCTGGATAAAACACAATTTTAATAACTTTCACATCAAGTACACACCGAGAAATTGCAATAACACGCATACGAGTAGATTATACATACATATATAAATTAATGCAGCATATACAAACATACATACATATATACATAGACAGTTCTTATAAGCGAGAGCGTATGAGTAGTTTTTACATGTTTTTGGCTAGCATGTTTCTATATCAAAGCATTTTCGTATTTGTAGCTGTAACTGCCACTGCTTGTACTAACTGTTAATATGATTTCTTGTTGCTGTTGCACAGATTCACAACTCGATAAAAATGTAAGCATGTATAACCCATGTGATGTTCATATGTTTTTGTCTAAAATTTGAAAAGCTTATCAAGCTCAGCACTTTGAGCCGTTTTTTGTTTTGGCTCAGAAGGTAGCATGCCACATACATTTTGCGCAACTTTTGTAATGTAAAGAAGGAATAATAAACAAAAGTTTGACTTAAGTTATATGCATGTTCAGCTTGCCGCAAGTTATTGCAAATGATAGTTGGTCTTGCAGCGTCAAGTAACCTACACTTAGATAATTTGATTATACAATAACAGCTCACTATATACTATATACATATATATACATATATATATATATATATATGTATATATACATATATTTATAAATAGATTTATTTAATATCTGCTTTTGTCTCCGAATTATTTTAATTGGCTATTTGGGGGCTCAATTATTGGGTTAGCAACTACTCGTGACTGATGGGGCGTGTGTGTAAATTCGTTATAAATTCAGTTAATTATATATTAATTATGTTTTTACGCTAATTAATTGAACGAGACAAAAATATTATTATTGGGCTTATGCTACAATTACGCAACACATGAAACTAACACAGAAGTTAAAAGCGTACAATGTTTTGGACCCAGCCTTTTCAATATTGGAAGATATTAGCAGGTAGTCGCACATATTTCCATATACATATATATATATATATATATATACACATATATATATATATATATGTATATATATACATACATATGTAATTTGTGTATCTTGCCAATCTTCCAATTCAAACGTGCTAATCTTATTATTTATATATACACATGTATCTAACTTGATCTGAATTCTTTAAGACACAGGGAAGACTTTAGAAACATTATAAAATACACATACATTGTTATATGATTCGAATACAATTACGTGTGTGTGTGTGGGTGTTTGGGTGTGGCTGTGTTCTATATCTAACTTCTACTTCTAAATCGTATATAAAAAATGCTTGCTTTTAGTTTGCTTGGTTTCCAGTTGCTATTGGGGCACGTGTGTGTATATTAAAGGTAAGGTTTAATGGTAGGCTAGGAATTACATTCTTATTAGAGTACTCTTACTTGGGATTGTCACTGTTAAAACATCGTTAAACGCACTACGGCTAATGTCTAGAGTCTACGCCTAACTAACTAGTCTGGTATCCAATGCAATGATGCCATTGTCAATTCCACATCCATTTCCACTACTTGGCTTCTGTAGTATTTATTTACATACCACTTTATCAGTTGGTCTCTGAGTTGTAATCTGTGATTGGACTTTGTGCGGGTTGATAATAGTTGGTTTTTAGTAACTTTCACTTTCACCTTTCGATGGGGCTTACAGATACTGGTCCTCGTCGGTTTTCAGTTGAAATCAAATTTTCGCACTGCGGGCACGAGCCGCATGCTTTCGTCCCAATAAAATTCGCTTAAAGGCGCGTCGAAATTCTGGATTGAAGATGGTATAGATGACCTGAGTAAGTGCATTAAGAAAAAGTGGAAGAGAGAGTAAATGTATTTAACGAATTTTAAAAATATTAAGTAAATTCTTTTGCCCAACGACTAACTATGTATATCTGAAAAGTATAAATTTATTTCCTCTTCCTCAAGTATGTAGCTTTTTTGTTGAACAACTATTAATTTAGTTTATTTTTTGCCCTTAAGGCTAAAAAGCCCAAGCCTGATACAAAAAAAGGCAGCTGTTACAGCTACGCGTGTTTCAAATGGGAAGTCGTAGGTGATCAATCATCTAAGCAGTGTAACTCAAACTTGCCTCATTTGTTACACTCACTCAAAGAGCAAGCCCCTCTCCTACCCTCAATGCCTGTCATATTGACGTATTGCAAGGTGGACAGATGGACAAATCGTTCGCTATTTCGCCTTGCACTGCATTCGTTTACGTACCGGATTCAGAGTGGAGTTAAAGTAGCCGAGCCAGAGGAAGAGCGACGCAACAGCCGGATGAATTTCACAGTCCTTGCACAGGCTCATTGTGAGAGCCATAACAAAGAAGGGCAGCCAGCAGATGACAAAGGCGCCGGTGATGATGGCCAATGTTTGGGCTGCCTTCCGCTCTCGTTTCGCCTCCAACAGCAGTCGTCGCTTGGCCAGCTTCTGGTGGGGATTAGCAATGCTGACCAGCACTCCCTTTCCAGCAATGGGATTACTGGCGCCGCCAGCTGCCCTCACTGCTACTGTTCCGTCTTCTGTCTGCTGCTTGTTGCTGGCCAAACCACCCATTGCGATGGACTGCGCCAGCGGCGTAATGGCATTCAAATGGGATGCTATTAGATGCTGCTGTGTGGCACTTGCCACCTGCTGTGAGAGCGTTATGATTTCGTTAGCATTGCTCGTGCGGTACTGCAGAGACCCATTCCCAAAGATAGAGAGGAAAAGAGAAAGAGCAAAACCATGGAAGTGAATTACACAAATGTAAAGAAACACAAACAATTAGCTCCATTTTGTTGAGCAGGTAACCAGCAGAGGGGGAGTTGCCCCCGAGCACTTACATCATCCGCATCGCTGGAAATGGTGGTCAGCTCGGTGCCCGCATGGCTCTTGTTGTCATAGTTACTGGTGCTGAACTCCGTCTCCTCGCGTGTTATCGCCAAGCTGGCAAAGTCAACGGCAATGGCTGCCATTGAACGCGCAACAGCGCCTTCGGAGCCGGCACTTATGCCAGCCGTATTTGAGTTGCGACCAAAGCAGATCTTCATGCGTTTCCGAGTCCGTCGCTGCAGCTGTTCCGGGCCATTCTCCGTGTCCTCCAGTTCACGCTCTCGGTCCTTCGACCGTTTCGCCAGGCGCCGCTTGCCGCGCCCCTTTTGCATATCACGCGCCGTCGAATCACACTGTGAAATTTAATTATTATATTACCACAATTAAGAGCTTTCAAGGAGAGGGCATTGAGTCAATTAATATATTTGGAAAAACTAAACTATCCAGTTGTTGCAGGAAATGTTTCCATTTAATGGAAAGTATTTACCATTTAGTGCAAATTGAATCAATAGTCAAACCATATCATATAGTTGCCATTATAACAGATGGGCAAAGATGGAGTTCTTGTGTAAACTACTAATATATCATTTAGTTATTAAAAGTTGTACGTCGATCTGCTAGAGTATGCAATCTTCTGCTTTTCGAGGATGTCTACTTATCCTTTCAATTCCCCATTCCAACTCACTTTGTGCTATTTTCGTGTTTGATTTAGAAGCTGTCTTAAGCATTTCAAGTTGATCCCCGGAGGCACATTTTGCTTTTAGCTATACGTTTGCACTATTCAACTGGAATTGTGCGCTTTGTTCCAGCAAATCGCACATTTGCCACGCCCAAACACACACACACATACACGGTGCATAAATCGCTTGCTGCGAGCTTTTTGTCTGCTCTCAAGTGCTCACTTGGGTCCACCCTAATGGGTAGCAAAGGATTCGCATTATTGTTTCGGTTAATGACACGCTCATTATGCCTGGCTCAAATTTCATTAGACGGCATTCGCTGCGTATGCGTAACATTAGTCTTGTCACAGCTAACAGCTATTTTTCACTTTATTTGTAAATGAAATATATGCATCTGGATAACTCACCTCGGTTTCCGTCAGCGTAACATTGAACGACTTTTGTGTGCGACGCTGAATGCGCTTCCTGGCAATTAAATAGATTTTCCAGTACAGAAACAAAATGACCAGTAGCGGCACATAGAAGGTGCAACACGTGGCAAATATCTGCAGGCAATGCAGAAAACAGTCATTAAAGCAACACGGCGACAATTTGTGTGAATAATGTGTCCAAGGCTACCTGATAGGCCACATCCTGCGAGACCATGCAATGCTGCTCCTCGATACGCTTCATATAGTCCGGATCCTTCCAGCCAAACTGAGGCGCCAGCGAGACTATTAAAGCGGCAAACCATACGCAGAATATCATAATGAAGACGCGCCGAGGCGTTCGCAAGTTGTTGTAATCAATATTCGTAACGGTCCAGTATCTGCGTGTGTTTGTCAATAAATTGGAGAAACGAGCCAAGAGGGTTAACACTTAATTGCTCTACTCACCTGTCCGCTGCTATGGCGACCAGGTGTAGTATTGATGCGGTGCAGCAGAGCACATCGCAGGATGTCCAAATGTCACACAGCTCGGGTCCCAGGATCCAGCCATTGCTAATCTTTATGTGTATATTGTGTGATAAATGATAGTGAGAACATGAATTTGAGAGCGGGTGACTGCAATTAAATTATGTCATTGCCAGCAAGATGACGCAATTTAAAAAATTAACAACACGTAACGGATCATTAAGCATACACACGCACTACCACACACTTGGGCTCACTATTGGCTGCAAGGCAAAGTCAACTCGTAATTTAATTTGCACGCTTTTCATTTCATGTTTCCATTAGGGTAATGAAGTTTGTGTTGCAGAAGTTGCAGCAACTGCTCGGGACAACAAAAGCAGCGTCGACAACAGCTACAACAGCAACATAACCAACAACAACAGAAATATCCACTTACCTCGTAGACGGCGCCAAGTGGCATGACGAGGCAGGCAACAAACAAATCAGCAACTGCCAGAGATGCGACCAAATAATTAGCAACATTTTGCAAGTTGCGCTCAAGTATAATGGCGGCAATCACAAATACGTTGCCTGAAAAAATATGATAAAAATATGGAAATAAATTAATTAATTAATTATTAGTACTTTATGTATATTTGTAATATATTTAAATATACTTAAAAAATAATTAATGAATCCAGCATATTAAGATAAATCTACTACAAATAATAAATCAAATTTGCTGCAGTTCAAAACTCCACAGCTGACAGAATGGCCGCAGGAACCATCTAGCTATTAAGTGCATCATTCATCTATCTTAATTGGCAATTAATTGACTTCTTGGGAATACATAAATCTGTTAATTGAATTACGTGTTTAATGTGACTGTTTGCTGGTTAAACATTATTAAAATGCTATCAAGTAGTCAAGATGACATTGAATCGAACTGCTTAGCTGTGCTGAAATCAATCAGCGACCGAATGCAGCAACTACAACGACGACTACCCTTGCCAACGAGCAGTCCATGCCCTTACTCTAATTGCACGGCATGGTGCATTCTATAGCTTATGCCTGCAGAGCATGCAGGGATTGGGATTGGGGCGATGGGGTAGTTACCGACTCTATCTATTCCAGTTTGATGCAAATGATGCAAGTTTGCAAATTGTAATTGCCACGGAGGCATCCAAACGCGTCACTCCCTCACTTCCCGGTTCTTCGTTCCTCGTTGCCTGGCAATTGTCTGTCTGAGCTGTCTCTGTTTTTGCATTCAGTGCTAAGAGTCCCAGGTGCTTGTCTGCAGGTTATCAAAACGTTGTGTCGTCGCTTGGCTCGTGACAGATATGCATTTGCATGTGCCCCCATTCCTTTGCCCTTCCCTATTTAAAGATCCTTATATGTGTGGGTTTGTTTGTATAGTTGCGATGCATGATTTAACAGCTTTTCAGGTATCGTTTTACGATGCCAACAACATCAAAAGTAACGGACCTCGAAATCTGCAAGCCCTTTCAGACCAGACAGATGAAAATCTGATCCTGATAAGTTTTGAGGAAACATTGTAAGCCTGTAGTATTGAACATTGGCAACTGGCTTTATTGAACCAAGCATCAGGATGTAATATTGCGCTTGCAAACTAGTTATGTGCCCCTACAGCAGGAGGTGGCATAAAAGAGGAGCCAAATCTTGGTGGGGAAGTCTTCTGCCCCCTGCCGACAGCCGCCTTAAACTGAATCTACATAATATTAAATAAAACATAGAAAATCGATTGAAACTAATTGTAAATTCTAATCAACAATATTTTGCTGTCTACATATTAGCAATATCATCTATTTAACTTTTTAAAAACTGATTATTCATTAGTGACCAGTGCGGTCCAGGCTGCAGGAAAACTATAAATTGCTTAGCATAAAAAGATTGCCGCAAAGTTGAGAAAATCGTTGATAACGAATACATCGTATACACTTTATGAGTTCGGAAATGTCTGGTTCAAGGCGGTACACATTTATAATACGGTCTGAAAGTGTACAAAAAATAAAAAGAAAACAACAACAACAAAAACGCAAAGCATTTTTAAACTTTGTTTGCTGTTGTCGCAGTCGTTGTCTTTGTTGGTTGTTGTTTGTCGTGTGTCCTTCTTGACTTGGCCTCCAAAGCGGATCTTTTGCTCTGTGCTCTGTGCTTTGTACCCATGAACCCTCAGCTGCGTCTAAGTGCGACGTTTATCATAAAGCTTTTTAACGCACTCTAAGCTAAAGTTGCCCCTGCCACTCAGCCAAAAACCCCAACCCCACGTGCTTCTGCAACCAAACTCCAGCTGGTGGCAGCAGGCAGCAAATCATTTTTGTAAGCCGAAAATCAATAAAAATTTCAAGGAGCGCAATAAAAATCTTCTGCATCATAAATTTTACTTCATTTACAGTTCACTTCGAAGGCGATATCTAAACTTTTTCCACAAAATTCCCCGGCGGCATAAATTTGAGAATAATTTTAACGCCTCAAAATGAGGCAGCACGCCACGCCCCCACCCCCAATTCTCATTCCCATTCGATCCAGCAAATCGACAGATGGTGTTTCCACACTTGAGTGTAATTTTGATAGAGTTTGTTTTCCTTATTTATTTTTTTATTTGTTGCTGTTAAGTACTTGCCTATAATGGTGACGAGTATCATTAGGCCCAGTACAACGGCCATGGCTATCATTTTGACCAGCAGCCAAAACTCAGCTGCGGCCCGCTCATTGGCGGCACGTTGCTCTTCCTCCAGTTGGGTAATGTTGATGCTTGCATTGCTACTGGTGCTGTTGCTGCCGTTGCCGTTGCTGTTGCTTAGGCTCTTGTTGCTGCTGCCGACGATGTTGCCGCCGCTGATGTTCCAGCTGCTCTGGTTGACAATGCTGCTGCCATCGAGCTGCGTCAGGCTGCCATTCAGTTCAATGAAGAGACTCTCGTTGAACAATATTGCTGGCAGTTCTATTTCCAAAATGCTTGGCACATCACCAATTGCCCCAAACTGGAGCAATGTCGCTGGCGTTGTCATTGCGCCCAACATAATGTGTTCTGTATATTTTGTTGCTTTTTTTGCCTTCTATTCTTTGCTGTTGCTGCTTGTTACCAAACGCCCGTTTTTTTTTGCCAGTGGGCGTGTCAATGTATGAGCGAGTGCTTAAATCAGTTGTTGGTGCTGCTGATGTGGCTGCTGCTGATGTTGCTGTTGCTGTCGCTGCTGCGACACGGCTCGCCGTAAGCGTCTTTGATGCTGATGTTGCTGTTGCTGGCGTCGCAGCTGTTGCTGTTGATTTTGTTTCAGTTGTTGTTGCTTCTGCTGTCGGTGCTGCTTCTGGGGCTGCTGGTGTGCTTGTCGTTCGTGTTGCTGCCGTTGTTGCGGGTGATAAAGCGCCTTAATCGTGCTTGCCAAGCACTTAACACGTAAACTGAAATGGTGGGAGTGAGAAAGGCTCTCAGTTAAATGGCAAAAAAACAGAGCGCAAAAAGCATGGATAAAAAGCAACACACACAACAAAAAAGCCTAACACATAACGTGACATAAAATAGCAAAAAAAAAAAAAAAACCTCATATAAATCCATTTTAAAGTTTACTTAATTCGATTTATTATTTTGAAAGCATAAATTCTCGCAAAAACCCACATACTTTATTTTTAGCTGCATGCTAAGTTTAAAGTACAGCTCATAGGTGAATCACACGCATATTTAGTTAATTTATAATTAACTAAAAGATATTTCACACATCTCACATAAATATCATCAAATATTTTTTTGTAGTTCAGTCAAAAATTTGCCGTATTTATTGACACGAATTTTGAGCGAACAATTTTCCGACTTCGGTCCGTTTCATTCAACAGTTTTCCACAACATTTCCTATACTTCTGCTAACTTTTAGCTCTGTTCTACACTGAATTTGTTGTGCAGTGTAGCAGTATATTTATTAACTGCGTCAATCCTGACACTCTCTGACCCATCTCATTATTATCGCTGCCTTTATTGATTATCGCCCGCTTTGCACAATGCTTTAGTTCGTTCCACAATGTTGCTGGGAGTTAAACAAATTCTATCGCCGCTGCTGCTGTTGTTGTGTCTGCTACAAGGGCTGCTAACTGCGGCTACCCAGACTCGATACCGATCGGACTCCAATAGACGCTTGCCATATGAGTGGCCACGGGAGTTTCGTTCGGAGCTGAGAACACCACCGTTTCGTAATCAAAACTAGACGAACAAGAAGAGACGGTATCATTAAACATTAGCATGTTTGTTTAAAACAATAAACACGAGAGTGGCAACTTTTACAACAGTGTTATTATTTAATATACGCAGAGTGCCTCTGCTTGTCGATCTCTCTCTCTCTCTCTCTGTCTAATTGTATGTGAGGTGGCACAACTTGCCCTTTTGTGTGCATGAGAATAGAATGCAACACATTAGGTGACCTTTGTCTCTGTCAAGGTGCACTGCGCGCAGCCACCCAGGCAGCTTTCAAACAAACACTAAGCAAACACATTCACTCATCACTGCTTTTGTCTGTGTGTGTGTATGTGTAGCACACACACTTACAGTTTAATGTGTGCGGTTGCAGGCAGCACAAGATACACATAGACTGAGTAAACCAACTCGGCGGAATGCGAGGTGCACTTATTGAGTTCTGACATTTAATTGAACCTGGCTTGGTAATAATATAAATTTTAATGTCAGCAATGGATCCAAAAAAGAAGTAAGCTTATGTCTTATGACGTAACGTAGTTGCCAATTCGGTCTGTATAGTGAAACCAAGACTGAAGAAGGAGTAAACTGATGTGGGGCAACTTAATGAGGACAAGTTAACAGGTATTCTTATTGACAAATTCTGCAGTGATGACTAATTGGATATATTGTATACCCTTATATGCCTGGTGCCCTTGCCTAGATTTGTTGTTGCAGATGTCTTTCTTCGTTTCTCCATTTTTGCCGTATTCCATGCACCTTCCAAGCTAACTGCTTTATAATGCCACCCATTAACTATTAAGCTTGGTGACAACTAAATTTCTGATTCCTATAAGGCAACCCTCTCAGCTGCTTTTCAAGTAGTTGCCACTGGGTTTAGAAATGCTGCCTTATGTGTGTATGGGTCTCTGAGTTTGCATAGACAGGCTAAAATGTTAATGCTGCTAAGCGGCCAGGGAGATGGAGGTCAATGAGCAGTTGTTGCAACAATAGCTGAAGGAGCAGCAGCAGCAGCAGGGCGATGCGCCCAAGCAGCTCATGTGTGAGAAATATTTTCATAGTCAAGGTAACCGCCTGCGACCCCTAGGCATGCCCCCAATTCACATATGCATCGCCATGCTTTGCTCGTCCGGCTATTAATAAATGCACAAAATGTTTATCAGATGCGCACAGCTAACTTTTCTTTTTTATTTTTCTGTTTTTTCGTATTTTCGATTTTGTTTTCCTTTTTTTGTATACGGTTGCTAGTTGTTGCCCAATTTTTGCGAATCGTTTTTAATTATGAATTGCCAGTGGTTTATTGATGGTTTTTGCCTTGCTTGCTTGTTGCCGTTGCTCTGTGGCAAGGCTAGTCGCTGTATAGCAACTTTTTGTGCGTAACAAGAAGAAAAAATACTGAGCTAAAGGTATGCGAGCAGTAGCGGCGGGGGGCGAGACGCTTGTCAGCAGCAGAATGAAAAGGACAAACAAAAAATAAAATAAAAAAATAAAAAAAAATCTATGTATATAAAAATATTTTTGCTGACGCTTGCAGCCAAGTTGCTGTGGGGCATAGTCGGGAAATTGCGCGGTAGCAGCACGTTTGCTTAGCAGCTACAGTTCAGGATTCAGAATCCTTTCACGCTGCCTCGTATACACATACACCTACACACACACCCACACACACACACACATTTACAAGCTTATACCAGCACACACTCGCTCACACTTGAATTAATTCATAGTCTAATAAATATACAAAAAGTTTTGTGTTGAATGCCTGAAACTGGCAGCGCCTTTTATGCTATCAAGCCCGCAGATCCCATCCCCCCACGTTGTCCTTGTGTCAGCATAATATTTTGCTAGCCTCCGCATATCCACCTCATCTCTCAACCCAATCTGTCTCCCTCTCTCCTAATCCTACTCAGTCTGTTACTTGTGTGGACATTTGAAAATATGTTGCACACAATTTTAATTCCATTTGCCGGTTTCCATTGCCATCAACTTTTGAATCCTCTGACTGTGTTCCATGCCTTGACTACAATGTGCCAATTAGCAGTGGCTTCTTATTCAGTTAAATGTTTTAATTAAATATGTATATTATATTTAGCATAGCACTCGAAAGTAAGTGCTGACCACATATACATTTTCCATGTATGTAAATGCTGCAAATTGTACTTACTTCCTCCCCCCTTGCCAACATACAGGTCAGTCATAATGCTTGATCTTAAATTGAAATCAACTGATATTATGACCAGAAACTTTCTGCCACTGACATTGGAATGTGGCTGACAACAATCTGCACTCAAGCGAACGTTGGCCAACTTTTTAACATGGTCTCCATAAAGTTTGTAATGATGTCTTCACTAATTGCACTGCTCGCTGAAGGAAGACGATGAGGTCAGCATTGAAATACCACTCCGAGTTCGATAGAGAGAGAGAGAGAGAGACAGAGAGAGATAGAGAGAGAGAGAGAAAGAGAGTTGATAATTGAACTAATCAAGTGAAGCGTAGGCTGCCTTCTAAACTTGGTCCACCTGTTTAACCTGAGGTCATGCAATTTTCCATTAACTGACAAAGACGTAATGCAGCCTTAAACAAGTTGAAATGCCGCTAACTGTCAGTCTGTCAATACTTAACAATTTGCTTGGCAGCTAACGAGAAATAAATATGAAATATTTGCTCAATTTGTCTAGAGATTTGATCAATGCTCAGTTCTGCGAATGAGAATGGTGTGAAGAGCGGGTTTGCTTGGCTGATAACCTTGACGTCAAGTTAAATATACATTTTAAAAAATTTATATTCTTTATACTCACACATAATCATAATTATGTCCTTTCACATTCATTTTGTGCGCTTCATTAGCGACGCTGCGGCGCCGCAGGTAAATTCGTCAACATACATACATATATATTAATGCCGAATGTCGCAACAACAACAACAACAACAACAAGAACAGCAACAAAAACAACAACAAACCTCAGCCGCAATCCAAGAAAATGTGTGCTGTGTGTGTGCTTGTGTTTTTGTTTGTATTTTTGCTTGTGTCATCTACTGATTTTATTTTATATAATTTTTTTTTATTTGTAGATTTTGCTGCTTTTTTTTCGTCCTAATTATCCGGATTTTTTTTTGCACCTTTCACATTTCCAACTGTTTAGCGTTGAGCGTCGACTTTGATTTAATTTTAATTTTGATTCTTTAATTTTGATTCTTGGGTTTGACTTTGATTTTGGCTTTGATTTTGTTTTTGATTGGGTTTCTCATTTAGCTGAAGCACTTTGGTTATCGCGTCACGTTTACTAACTGAATTTGCATGATGATTACTAAATGATTTCAGTCTTGTGTGTGTGTGTTTGAGGGCACTTTAATGTCCTGTTGCTGTCTGGCGGCACATGCGTCTTTAACCTATACCCAAGCATAACTATTGACAAACTGCCTCAATGTGGCCGTTTCTGGCCAAATGGCAACAGCAGCAGCCGCACCAGCTGATTTCCTGTCGACTTTCCCAGCGCCTGCGCATTGCCCCAATCACTCCGATCTCTTATACTCCAAAAGTCTACATGACAATTTAAGAGTGGCACAATTTTCGAACTCGAATCTCTTAAGCGTACGGCTGCCTGTTGAGGGCTGTTGCAACAACAACAATTTATTTTCGCTTGTTTGCGGCAATTAAATCACTCAAGTGCAAACCAAAATTCGCATAATCAAGCGACTTATTCCAGCAGCAACTGTTCAGTTCCTGTTTCTGCATCAATGAAGCGGCAACAATGCCAAACAATCTTTGTAGATAACCATTCGTCGTTATCCTTAATTTTTGCATTTTGCAACTCTTAACAATGCCACATTTGGGACAGGGCCTGCATTTAAGCAGTTTTTAATATGACTAATGCAATGTGGCCTGACAGCAACTGGACACAGTGCCACGCCCCTAATGATACCTCCTGTCAGAATATGTTTTTTCTATTTTCTTGTTCTTTGTTGTATTCTTTTGGCCCATTTCCTGTGCGTCCTTCATCTAATGCGCATTAAGCCAAGTCTACTATGCGACGTTATTGGCATTTTGCGATTTTCGTGTTCGTTTTGAAGGCCATTTCTATGCAGCCACCGTAACGTGCCCCACAAGACAAGAAACCACCTAAGATCCCAATTGTCCAATTTCAGCATTACTACACTTAGAAAACAACATGTGCCATGTAAGTTCCCACATCTAAAATTAAAAGTAATCGTATCTTTTCATGTTAATACGATATTCGCGCGTAGGCGGTTGACATGTTATTAAATTGTGACATTAATCGATTGTGGGACGTGCTCATTCGATTAAATATTGAAACATTGAGGGATGAAAATTAATGTTAATTAATCGTATTTAATGCAAAAGGAGCAGTATATTTAACTGTTTTAATTGTATTATTTTTTCAGAATCTGCTGCCACACTAACATTAAGATAAATTGTGGTTTATATTAATAATATATTCGCTTATTGAAAATTATAATTTATACTAAACAAATACAGATGTCCATCTGACAAGAACTATTTCTGTGCATGTACGGTCAAAAAAAAAAAAAAATTGCGCTCATAATAATTATAATTAGGCATATACTTTATATAAATACCATAATATCTACATGAATGTATGAATATAGAACACAAATTACAAACGCCCCCAAGCCCGAGACGAATTTATAAGAACTGAGTATGAGAATGTCTATAGTCTTCAAAAATTAATAATACTCAATGCGAATCGGTAATTTTATTTATTTATTTTATTGACATCAAACAAGTTCATATTTAATTTCATTGTTATTTATAAATAAATAATCAAGGCTTTATGAATAAATGAAAAAAGATTAGAAGAGGTTATTAAAGGTTATTATATTTCAGACTAATACAGTGTGATCGTTATCAAATGGGAATTCCAAAAACAGAAATATGCAAAAGTACTATCAAGAAGCAGCATTGTGTTGATACATTTTTATTTGAATATGATTTTCATTTGTGAAATCAGTTCCGCTGCGAAAGCACTTGTGTAAAGTTCTACATTAAACCACTTGAAATTGCTATCAAAATGTTGCAAAGCCTCTGTTGCATGGGCCTCAAAACTGCTGGCTACGTTTTGGGTAGCCTTCAAGCTGTTTCCTTTGCTGCGTCTGCAATTAGGTTGTGCATCTTATTACTTGAGTATGATTTAGAGAGTGAATTAGTAGTTATGTTAAGCGTTTTCCTGGCTCTTCAATTGCTGTTTTTATTCGCATCGATCTTCCTAATTTTGGGCATCGCAAAGGTAAGAGGAGACTGCCAACATCAACAGTTAATCTCTGTGTTAATCTCTTTGTTCTATTTGCCAACGCTTGGAATTTCCGATGCTCATTTGTGCTCATCCCATGTTCTCTAATGCAGGAGCGTCATTTGATGTTGCTGCCCTGGCTAATCATTTCGGGAGTGTCACTCGTCGTCAGCGCAATAGCGTATTTTTACTTTACGTTTCTATCGGCTTCGTCTGAAATGAACGGGGTTTTACTTATTGTATCTTCTCTTGGAATGGGTAAGTCGATTAGTACACGCGTTTGAATGCTCTTAATATATAAACTTCTTCTTCTTATAGCTTACTACGTCTACGTTTACACGGGCATGTGTTCGTTGTATATGCAAATTAAGCTGTCAAACAAATCGAAGATGCTGTCGGCTGATCAGCCACAGCGCGTTGGTGTTGAATTCTCGAAAAATTCAAATTATAACCAACTGTCAATGAATGAACCAATCTGAGCGTATAAGTTTCCGAATGCTAATAAAACATATGCTTAGGTATTTACTTTATAACTGTATAATATCGTATACATGGATCGTAATCGTGAATATACAAGCTCTGTCAAAAATGGTTTTCATTTTTTAATACCGATATAAGTTTTAAAAAGGTGGAAATGTATTCAAAAGACGGATAGACGCATACGCATACAGCACATGTATTGCTAAAGTAGAAAACACAATTCTAGACATTAATATTTTTTCTATTCCTATTCCCCAATTGCTTCCTATCATACTCTAACCATATGATATATATTCATTTAAATAACTATCAATTTGTACAACGCTGCTTCTTAACCCATCTGGATGATCAGTTTTTATCAAAGTCTGTACTTTCACGACTAGATAGTTATATCTTTGGAATTATAATTATATTTGATAAAATGAAGTAATCTTTGCCTGAAATCTGTAATCAAAATACAAAGGCTTTGTTACCGTCTCTGATTTAGGCGCGTTCATTAAGAAAGATGGACAGACTGACGGATAGACAGGCAGGCCGACTAGAATGGCTAGAAATGTTCTTCTTTTGCTAATCAATAATATTTTCATTATGTGGGCCGATATGCTTTATTATTTTGAATGAGTATAAGATACAATAAATTAGACATATTTCCACAAAGTTACTCCATCCTTGGTGTAATTATGTTTGCGGATGATTGTGCAGTCATTTACAGCGTAAACATGAAATGCCTGTAAGGCATATTCTTTCGAGGTGTTGTTGAGTGAAAATGCGTACATTTTAGACAATTCATATTATGGCTAACAAAAATGTTTTTAATTTGTGCTGCAGAAGGAGCTTCTTTATCTGGCGGCTGGCTGGGCATATTACTTCGAAAAATACATTTGGATTAGGCATCACGTTTGCAGCTGTTTTTTGAGAATGCCATTTTCTCAGTGCATGCATCAACTTTGCCACATGGCCAAGTGGCTGCTTAGACGGCAGCGAGTGCTTCGTTTGCCTTTTGATTTCCGGCCGGAGTTTTGTTATTGGCCTCGAATCCAGTCGCATCGTAAATTAGCAGCGGTTTATTGCTGGTACGTGACATTTGGTCGCTGCCCAGCGTCTGCAATTATTATGCCGTCCATTCACTTGCTGGTCAGCAGCAGTAAACCCTCACGCCCACGCTGCCCCCCCCCCCACCTAACAACACCTCTCCCTGCTTCACCCGCTATCTTTCTCTCTCTCTCTCTCTCTCTCTCTCTCTCGGTGTTGGCCGAATTTCATTCTTTTGCGTGCGGCCTTTTGTGATTGTCTTTTAAGTTGGGCGCTGCCTTTGTGGTTTATGTGAGGTCACGCCCCCTTGTGGCACTTGAGGCGCCTGCCACTTTAACATTTCCTTATTCAATATTTGCACAACAATAAAACTTTGATTGTTCCAATTGTTCGCTCTACTATAAACTAAGCACGCCCCAACTCGATGATTTATGTTTATATTCAAGCTTTGAGCGAACTGATTCGGTGCATAAGGTCTAAGCTTAAAGGCTGAAACTATGTCTCTAAAGTAACTTATGTGTTTAGAGTTGCAGTGTTGCCTATCTTTTCAAACTTAAAAAAAAAAAAGAAAAATTCATGAAAACTTTGTAAAAATAATTGAAGACGGCTACAATTCAATATTTAAATCAAACATTGTTAAATTTTGCGTCTGAATGAGCCCTTTTCTGTATGCAATGTGCCAATGGCAGTTTTAATAAGTGTGCACATCATCCTAATTAGGCGGAAAGTTAAAGCCGTAATGCAATCACAGTTGACAAAAACCCCTCGTAGCACGTAATGCGTTGCAGTTGCAAACTATCACTGTCTTTGTGAGAAAGTGTGCGTGATTGTGTGTGTGTGTGTGTCGATGTGTGTGTTGTGCGTGCTGCGGAGCATTTAGAAGGGAGAGCTTTTCCATTGCCAGTGCGTGACATCAAATTGACCCCTGCGACCTACCTCCGACCCCTTCCTCCACCCTTCACCTCCCCCACTTAATCTAGTTGCACTGTAGCAAAATAAGCAATTTTCACTGGCAAAAAGTTTGCATTTTAAAAAGAAAACTTTGTTATATGTGTTCATATATTTCTTAAAATTCCGAATGCTTTCAGAATTAATTTCTGAATAAATATATTAAAAAATTGCTTTCAGAACTCTCCCACGAAACTAACTCGTTTAAGTGTTTTGCTTTTAAAATATGGTTATGAAGCCATTTCAGCTTTATTTCAAAACAGAAAATCGCATTTTCCTCACTGCAGCATCTGCTGCTTGCTTCTCTCAGTTGCTGCTGTTGCAAGGCCAATTGCAGCTGAAGTTTGTTGACTGTGTGCCATTGCTTCAAATGGCGAAAACTGAAGCACATAAGTTTAATAATTGTGTGGTTGGGGTGGTGAGGGGTGTAGTATTAAGGTGTACATAACCGAGAAACATGACGAGCATCATCAGTTAATTTTTAGCAACATATACCGCAATAGCAATAAACTTGCCACATACACGCACACACACACACAGACAAACGCATATGCATAACATAATAATTACATATAATAAAAACAATTTTTGGCATTTTATGGGCGCATAAAACTGTAGCATATTTTCAGTCGGCGCACTAAATTACTTGCAGTTATTGTGTGGCCCACAAAACACAACAGAACTGAACCAAATAGTCGCATATGTGTGTGGCACAACAACAACAACAACAAATACTCTAACAAGTAAGTATGCTGCAGTCGGGTGAGCTAGCTACGATACTGAGCCCAGCTTTAATTATATTATCTTAGTTTTATTGCCATATTTTCTCATTTATTATGGCCGACTCAGTTGCTGTAGCGTAAAATAACTACATATATCTCGAGTGTTTCTTAACCGATTTGAATGCAATTCTTACAATTGATCAATACGGTGTATAGGCATATTATAAATTAATTAGTATCGTTTGCATTTCAAATTTAAAAAATAGTTATGTGTCGATATTCTCGAAATTTGTTATCGAACCAATTAAATTAACTTGGTCTGCGCATGGCATGATGGACATGACTTTAGCAACTCGGCTTTTGATCCAGATCCTTTTCCTGAGAACACATATCTACATATATACATATTTAATTGGGTCTTTTACATACTTATGCATAAGACTCTTATACCCTTTTCTTTAGCAATTTTTAATGGGTTCAGGGGTATGACAACAACAAGCTGTTATCGACCAGTTGAAAAAGGAATTTACTGATGAATTGCGGTTTAGTTTTACGAGATGCCGCGAGACAACAACATGCACTATAATATATATAGATGTGTGTGTGTGCGTGTAATACTTTTTATGAGCAGCGTTAAAGAAAGTTGCTGCCACATTTTATGTGTCTTTAATGTGAGTTTGTTAATAAAATCGAGAGACAAAGTCACCGGGCGCAGGGCGCACGGTCCAAAAACCAACCAGAAAAGCTGGCCAAGAAGCTCTTACCGAGTTTTATATGACATTTTAATGGGCGCACTTTGACACTTTTAATGAACGCCTCATCGCATTCATTTTCTTAATGATCGCGCTCATTTAAAACCAAACGAAAACGAAAATATAAATAAAATCAAATGAAAAGAAAAGATAGCCGGATCGATTGATAAATGGTGAAAATGTTTGATCTCGCACTGCGAATGACAATGGCGCAAACAATTTCCTGTCCATTATTGCCACATAATGAAGTTTCAACTAAAAGCCACTGCCACTGCCACTCACACACACATACACACACATATTGAGAGAGAAATACACACATGAGTGACGTTGTCCTGGGCCAAGGCAGGACGTGCAGCGTGGCCGGTCAGCTTAATGAGCCGCACTAAATTCACACTGAAACTTTTTGGCCAAAAAGCTCTGGAGAAGCTCAGCGGTGGACATGGGTGTGTGTGGAAAGGGGGGATAAGAGGAGCTGTTTGGGCTTGGTTGAAACTATTTATCGCTGCTGGCCGAACAAATGTGCTGCACTCGGGCGCCTGGCAGGAATTTATTGACACACTCAATCGAACGCTTTGATCGTAATCCCTTTGCTCCTTAGTCACCCTCACAGCCAATAGACAACAACAACTACAACACAAGCAACAAACAACAACCAAGTTAGTTAAGTTCCTCTTCATTTAGCAGTTTGTTGTTTGATTGCTTTCCTCCCGATTTTTTCACCCATCTTCCAAAGCCCTTTAGCACAAAAATAAGTGCGAAAATATAAAATTTAGAAATATTTGAGAAGTTCTTTTTTATCTTTTTTAGAATTTACAATTTTATTATGACTTCTGAATTTGCTATTTTTCAGATTTAAGCTTTTAGTGGGTTTTTAAAATAAAATGAATGCCACATCCATTTCTGTTTCTATCATCGCTAAAATCGATATATCTTAAATTGTTATTCGATATAATCATATCTCACACCATTTGATTTCTGCTATCACCCTTCAAAATGTAGAAGGAAAAATTTTTACTACGCCCAATCCCGACCCAAAAACGGCTCGAGCCTATATCTAGAAAATTTGAGAGATTGGAAGGTAGGAGTAATCTACCTTCCCGAAGATTAAAAAAATGTTTTGCCAATAAATAACAAAAATAGTATATTTATCAGCTGTGTTGAGGGTATCTCGTCGTCGAGCTCGCTCAACAACAGCATTCGAACTTTTTTTTGCATTAATTATATTTTTCCCATTGACTGTTCCAGTTAAACCCAACATGTTTAAATAAAATTAAATAATTAAATTGTGCATGATAAATTGCGACTGCGTGTCGCAGATTATTTATTGTCTACCATTTGACTATGTACCCTAAAAAACTTAACAATTTAACAATATAATTTTGCTAGTGCAAAGTCCATAATCCATGGTCAGTTAATATACATATGTGTGTCTTGTTTTGGAACGTTTGTGGAATTGTGACACAATTTTCAAAAATAATACAAATTCGCGTCGAATATTGTGCGGGAATGTTGCAGTTACGCATGATACATTTGTACCACATGCTAATCGTCGCTGACGTCAGAAGCCCGATGGAACTCAAAGCTGCTGACCTGTGGATCCAAAGTTCTGCTGATATTTGGCATGCATTTTTGTTTCTCCTCCTCGGTTGCAAGATTTGCCATATTCAATTCCAACATTTGAATTTCGTGTGGATCTGGATTTGTTTTGTGCCCCCTCTTGGGAAAATACATGTAAATCACAATGAGAACAAGCAGCGAGATAATCACATAGCCTGTCGAACGGTTCATAAATTATTACTGAGTTCCACATAAATATTGTTAGTTTGTAGGTACTTACCTTCCACAAATAGATTGAACACTTGGTACGTTGAGCCCCGCTCGTCCAGTCGACAACCCCCCTTGTGATCGTAAAGCTTGGGCACGAACCAGAGCAGCGTTAAAGAGAACCATATTATCACGGCCAGCCGATCTCTCTTCCGCAGGCCCAGAAAGAGATAGACGTTTAGGAATATGTTGCAAGTGTAAACAGTCAGCCAAACAAATGGCTCGATGTCTGTTCAAAAGAAAAGCAATTGTCAATGATAACAACACCAAAACAGCTGGCTATTAAGAACAATGGATAAATGAAAAAATGAATAACTATAGCTTACCATTTTCAAAGATATGCTGCATCGCCACGCACCACATTAAAAAATATAACAGCGAGTAGAAAACATTGATTATGGAAATGCCAAGGCCCAAGTCCAAAATTCTGCACATCTTGGTGTGAATATATATCTATTTGTGCGTGCATGTGCCTGTGTGTGCAGCTTAGTATTGGTTCGCTTCTACGACGGCATAAACAAGCGCAAACCCGAACCCGAGACCGCTCGCCCCGAACGAGGGTTCAGCGTAGACTGGCGACCGTATTGTGTGTTTTGGTCAGCAAAGCGCGAGGGAGAGCGGGAGAGCACACGTGGTAGAGAACGCGAACAACGAAAAGAGAGTAAGAGAGATAAGGCGAGCACGTGCTGTGGAACCCATGTTAAGACTGGCAGTTGCAGCACAACAACAACGCGCACATGTGCTAAGAGAGCCGAGTTTTTAATTGAAAACTGAAAGCTGATTGAAATGCATGTGATGACTAATAAATTACTTAATCATATATCTCAAATATATGAAATGTATTTATTCTATTCAATGTTGATTAATGGTGTCAATCATAATTTATGATTGAAGTTTGTGAATTGATTATTCATCTTCCCTTATGGCCATGCATGGCTGTTCAAAGCACTTAATGAATTCCAATTGAGGTAAGAGGCAAGGAAGGAGTACTAAAAGAGTTACACATACGTCAAAATCTAATCATTGCGCCCCTTCCATTGATTGATTAGATACTCTGTAGCTCGTATGTTGAGCATAATTACGATCTATCGATAATTACGTTTATTTTAACTGCTGCAACAGTTGTTTGACGTTTGGTGAATAGCACCTTGCAGAGTTTTATGTAAACCATTTCCGTTAACATTAATGACACACGTATGTAAAGTGTTGTGGAAACAAATTTAATGTTGCACTTAAAGATTTGTTAAGCTGAATGTACAATGACTTAATACCTAAAAGATAACCACAACTTATTATCCAAATGATCGCTCTTGAGCATGAAAGGATACTCAAAATCTGAAGACTCACATCTGAAATAAAGTTATACACACAGAATTCCGTTTCTTCATTACGCATCTCACCAAATTACATCCATACCAAAAATAAACACAAAGTCACTTTAAGTGATAGGCAAATGCTGAACAAGCTCGCGAACCGCGAGCGGCAATCACTCACGCAGAACGAAGGCTTGACGTAGACTGGCAAACGTATTGCTCAGCAGCAAGCGGAGAGCGAGAGTTTCACATGTGGAACATAATTAATTGCTGTACATTGAATTGTGAGTCTGGTTTCACATGCTGAATTCTAAATACACTTGCCAAATAGCTGCCCCATGTACGTGAGTGTATGAGAACGTGTTCGACATGTACTCAAATAATATATTGGAATTGAAGCCATAATGATTGGCCGAGCTGAGAGACTAGTTGCTCGCTATAGGCTTGAGTGAGCAAAGAGTTCTGCAATTGCACATTTTCATTATACCCTGTAGTCAAGCAACGCAGCATGCATAGCTATAAAATGCGAAAAATTTGAGCTTATCAGCAATAGAAACACTTTGATTATTATATACATTATATAGGCATATAATTTATTAATGCGTATGCAATAAATTCAATGTTCTAGTTTAAATTTCAAATGACTCTTTGCAGGTCATGCTGCTCACATAAATACGATAAATATATCCATGAACTGTGGCAACTTTTGCAATTTTATTGAAAAGCAACCATAACAGCAGCAAAAACAACAACCTCAACTTAAAATCTTTACAAAATATTTAGCATGATATGAAAAAGCAAAGCCGCAGCATCCAACAACAGTCGGCAATATGTTTGAGCGTGTGTGTTTGAGTGTGTGTGTGTGTGGAAGTGGCAGTGGATGTGCAGCAAAAAGTTTAGTTGAGTTCACTTTAGTTAACTGCAAAAGCAGAAACAGCAGCAACAACAACATCGGCTGCAGTCACAGTCCCAGTTGATTGCCATGCCTTGCTTTGGCTGGTTGCATTGGAGTGTGGAGTGTGGCACAAACCAATGAACCACATAATGTGGTATACCAAACCAACGCACACACACGCAGGCAAATACACACACACACACACACACACACCTAAATAGGCAAGCGTTTAAGTAAGCGTGTAAATTATTTGAATTATTTATGAGTTGCAGCAACAACAATAACAACATCAGCAGCGTTGACAGCTACAAGAAAGGCAAAAAAAAAAGTGAGAACGTTGCAGTCGGGAGTAACCAACTGCGAAATACTCTTATAATAATAACTACTAATAACAGGTGGCAAAGAATATGCTGGGCTTGGTCAAGAAATTTTATTACCAATCTTTTGCTGCTTTTCGAGGGCTGCCACAAACAATATAAATTTCAAATTTGGTGATTTTAGTTTTAAATTTATATGAAAATTATGACTTTATCTGTCCATACAAAATGTGGGTTATGTGTGGTTTTATCCAATTGTAATTATCGATTTTTATGGCACTTCCAATTTCAGCACTTTATCTGACACGGGAACAAACAAGTCTATGACTCAAGGTGCAAGACTCTAGACGGACTTTGCACAAAACCAAATTAATCTTGTAGCTTCGTTGCCAGAGTATAAAAACAAGCAGACAGCTTGAAGCCATCCAGATGCACATCCGACAAATGCAACCAATGATTATTAACTCCACCACCGCCAAATAATTTTCTTTGTTATCCACACAGGAAGCTCGTCCAGCGACAAAATCAAAATCTTGCACACTTACCGAACACAACATTTTCGGGTAGCCCTCCAGCAGCTGCTGCTCCGATTCCTGTTCCTGACCCGCTTTGAATCCCTTGACAGTGCTTTGGCAGCGTTGAGCTTGGCCATTTGCTCGACATCGCCGTGGCAGTTGACAAATGCGACACAATTTGGCCTGAAGATTCAGAAGTTTTGGTCAGCTGTAAGACAGCAAGAGGTAATTCCCAGTCGGGAAATTCTTTTAATAGGCCGCGTAACCCCAAGTGTCAAATGACTGTACTAAAACAACTGTGATACAAAGTGAAAACATTGAAAAGCCAAGACAAAAAAACTCTGCAAATGCTGCGTTTCAACTTTCAGTTTTCCTTCTTTCAAAACAATAATTATACATACAAATACTTGGATTATTTAAATATCTTTGAAAGCGATACTTTTAATTTTTTTCAGGTTAAAATTTATACTTGTCTTCCGGCCTAAAATCACGCTTTCAACGTTAAATGTACGATTGATTTAGGGGCAAAACTATGATCAAAAAGCCCTCGCTTATTAAAATCAGTTGGGTTTTGACGAAGTTATGGCATTTTGAAGTTTCGACCTTTGCCCATATGCCCATTTACCGATTTTCAGGCTATAATTTTTACTTGTCTTCCGGCCTAAAATCTCGTTTTCAACTTTAAATGTACGATTGATTTAGGGTCAAAGCTATGATCAAAAAGCCCTCGCTTTTTAAAATCAGTTGAGTTTTGACGAAGTTATGGCATTTTGAAGTTTCGACCTATGCCCATATGCCCATATTCAGATTTTCGGGCTAGAATTTTTACTTATGCTCCGACCTCAAATTTCGTTTTCAACTTTAAATGTACGATTGATTTAGGGTCAAAACTATGATCAAAAAGCCCTCGCTTTTTAAAATCAGTTGAGTTTTGACGAAGTTATGGCATTTTGAAGTTTCGACCTATGCCCATATGCCCATATTCAGATTTTCAGGCTAGAATTTTTACTTATGCTCCGACCTCAAATTTCGTTTTCAACTTTAAATGTACGATTGATTTAGGGTCAAAACTATGATCAAAAAGCCCTCGCTTTTTAAAATCAGTTGAGTTTTGACGAAGTTATGGCATTTTGAAGTTTCGTCCTATGCCCATTTGCCCATATTCAGATTTTCAGGCTAGAATTTTTACTTATGCTCCGACCTCAAATTTCGTTTTCAACTTTAAATGTACGATTGATTTAGGGTCAAAACTATGATCAAAAAGCCCTCGCTTTTTAAAATCAGTTGAGTTTTGACGAAGTTATGGCATTTTGAAGTTCGACCTATGCCCATATGCCCATATTCAGATTTTCAGGCTAGAATTTTTACTTATGCTCCGACCTCAAATTTCGTTTTCAACTTTAAATGTACGATTGATTTAGGGTCAAAACTATGATCAAAAAGCCCTCGCTTTTTAAAATCAGTTGAGTTTTGACGAAGTTATGGCATTTTGAAGTTTCGACCTATGCCCAAATGCCCATATTCAGATTTTCAGGCTAGAATTTTTACTTATGCTCCGACCTCAAATTTCGTTTTCAACTTTAAATGTACGATTGATTTAGGGTCAAAACTATGATCAAAAAGCCCTCGCTTTTTAAAATCAGTTGAGTTTTGACGAAGTTATGGCATTTTGAAGTTTCGTCCTATGCCCATTTGCCCATATTCAGATTTTCAGGCTAGAATTTTTACTTATGCTCCGACCTCAAATTTCGTTTTCAACTTTAAATGTACGATTGATTTAGGGTCAAAACTATGATCAAAAAGCCCTCGCTTTTTAAAATCAGTTGAGTTTTGACGAAGTTATGGGCATTTTGAAGTTTCGACCTATGCCCATATGCCCATATTCAGATTTTCGGGCTAGAATTTTTACTTATGCTCCGACCTCAAATTTCGTTTTCAACTTTAAATGTACGATTGATTTAGGGTCAAAACTATGATCAAAAAGCCCTCGCTTTTTAAAATCAGTTGAGTTTTGACGAAGTTATGGCATTTTGAAGTTTCGACCTATGCCCATATGCCCATTTACCGATTTTCAGGCTAGAATTTTTACTTATGCTCCGACCTCAAATTTCGTTTTCAATTTTAAATGTACGATTGATTTAGGGTCAAAACTATGATCAAAAAGCCTTCGCTTTTTAAAATCAGTTGAGTTTTGCCGAAGTTAGGGCATTTTGAAGTTTCGACCTATGCCCATATGCCCATATTCAGATTTTCAGGCTAGAATTTTTACTTATGCTCCGACCTCAAATTTCGTTTTCAACTTTAAATGTACGATTGATTTAGGGTCAAAACTATGATCAAAAAGCCCTCGCTTTTTAAAATCAGTTGAGCTTTGGAAGTTATGGCATTTTGAAGTTTCGACCTATGCCCATATGCCCATATTCAGATTTTCAGGCTAGAATTTTTACTTATGCTCCGACCTCAAATTTCGTTTTCAACTTTAAATGTACGATTGATTTAGGGTCAAAACTATGATCAAAAAGCCCTCGCTTTTTAAAATCAGTTGAGTTTTGACGAAGTTATGGCATTTTGAAGTTTCGACCTATGCCCATATGCCCATATTCAGATTTTCGGGCTAGAATTTTTACTTATGCTCCGACCTCAAATTTCGTTTTCAACTTTAAATGTACGATTGATTTAGGGTCAAAACTATGATCAAAAAGCCCTCGCTTTTTAAAATCAGTTGAGTTTTGACGAAGTTATGGCATTTTGAAGTTTCGACCTATGCCCATATGCCCATTTACCGATTTTCAGGCTAGAATTTTTACTTATGCTCCGACCTCAAATTTCGTTTTCAATTTTAAATGTACGATTGATTTAGGGTCAAAACTATGATCAAAAAGCCTTCGCTTTTTAAAATCAGTTGAGTTTTGCCGAAGTTAGGGCATTTTGAAGTTTCGACCTATGCCCATATGCCCATATTCAGATTTTCAGGCTAGAATTTTTACTTATGCTCCGACCTCAAATTTCGTTTTCAACTTTAAATGTACGATTGATTTAGGGTCAAAACTATGATCAAAAAGCCCTCGCTTTTTAAAATCAGTTGAGCTTTGACGAAGTTATGGCATTTTGAAGTTTCGACCTATGCCCATATGCCCATTTACCGATTTTCAGGCTATAAATTTTACTTGTCTTCCGGCCTCAAATCACGTTTTCAACTTTAAATGTACGATTGATTTAGGTGCAAAACTATGATCAAAAAGCCATCGCTTTTTTCATTCTTTGAAAGCAATAAAAATCTTGCAAATTTTTACTTTTGCTTTTGCTTAAGCCAAGTTTAAATAAAGCTTGATGGTTTTTATTTTATTTACAAGAAATTAGTATTCTGTATTATTTTAGCAGAATAACTTATAAATTTAATATGCGTAGTATGGAAAATTTTTATTACATATGCCTGAAAATAGGAAAATATCAACATGACGGCTTATGCCACAACTTGCGTAGCAACTTTTTAGATACGTGTGTATCTTTTGGATTGCTATCTTTTGGGCGCACATTACGCATACGACCCCCCCGACTTATGGGCACAACATCTCGCGCTGAGCGGGGGCATAGAGACAGAACTTAGGAAGGGGGGGACTCGGGACACTAGCTGCCAATATGCCTGCCAATTGCACGCACTTTTGTCGTTCAATTTACTTGGTATTGCCTCAGCCACAGCCAGAGCCAGGGGCAATGACATTGGCAATGGTAATGGCAATGGCAATGAGAATAGCATTGGCATTGGCATTGGAATTTTGTGTGCCCTAAGTGGCTCAGTTGAGTTGGCTTTGTCGTGGCAGGGCCTTGTTGCACGTTGGTTCGTTTGTTGGCTTGCAATAATTTGGTCTATTTGTTGCCTGGCATTGAGCTTATTGAATTTGCCATTTGCATGTTATACGAGCTTCGAGCATGTAAAGACAGCAGTCCCCTCACCTCTGCCCCCACTTATGCCACCCGCTGAGGTGCGGGGTAACATTTTTTTGTTTGTCTATATCCCTGCTGGAAGCTATTCAATTATCCGGTAGTAAATTTGGCAAACGAAGTTGTTTATTGCGCACAATGTTATGGCAATTGAGTTTGCTGCCTACACCTTACAAAATTACAAGCCGAGTTGCAGCAGCCCCAATTCCCCCACCCTAGCTGAACTCTCTTTTTGGGGTGTAGGGTGGCAGGTGTGCGTGGCTTGAAATTTAATTTCACAGCCAATTAAAAATGTTACACAGTGCGTATGATGAATTTGAAGCTGGCTGCCATCAGCTGTGGCTTTTGTGACTCACGTGCGCTACTTGGCAACTTGGCAACTTAATTGTCGGCACACTCCCTACACTCCGCTTCCCTGTACCCCCTCTCTAGTGTACTCAGCTTTCAGCTTTCAGCGAGAGTTGGTAAATGTACGTATTTGAATACCGTTGACAGCTCAGTTCAATTTGATTTATGCTCGGACCAAAGCACAACAACAATAGCAACCAATTAAGTAGGAAGAGCCATTGTTGGCACGCCGAAGATTACATGCCCTTGCAGGCCACTTGCAGTCATAGCAACAGAAAGACAAACATACAAAGCTGATAACGAATATAAGGTATACAGATAACTGTCACACTCAGTTCCACATTACGCGACAGGATTATAATACCCTCTGCAAGGGTATGGAAAGGCGCACGGAATAGGCCAAAATGAGCCTCGGCGAAGTGCAAAAGCAAATTAATTATGCACATTAACTTTTGTCGCCTAATGTGGCACTCGGCAAGTTGCACACTTCGTCCTGATCAGCATAAGCAAAAGCTCAGCCAACCCAAATGCCCAGTCGCTGAGTGGCAGCCCGGGTCCTTCAGGTTTCAGTTCGTTAAGTAAACGAGCGGCATTGAAAAATAGCCGAGGCCGCAGCAAAAGCCGCTTAATTAGTGCATAATTTGTAAGTCTGCGCGCAGCAAAAAGGAAAATTACAAAAAATTACAACAACAAGAAATGTATAAAAATAAAACAAGTAAAAATACTGCATTCGCGTGAGCTCGATTACGAGATACCCTCAAACCCACCTGCTAAATATATTATTTTAGTTTTATTGCCATATTTTCTCCTACAAAGTCTAGAAGTTTTTGTAAGCATTCATTTCATATAATCGACACAGATACTGAAGGTTAAAAAAAAACAAAGGCTCATATATTTATTGTAGATATTAGGGGCGTATCACACACTGTCCCTTTCTCACACATGCCTGCACCTGCTGAATAGCAATGGGATCAATTTGAGAACGTGGGCTCTGAGAGGCCTCCTTCTGCCTGTTATACACTTTGGCACAAAACCATTATACCCTTTTTACCCATTTTTAATGGGTTCGGGGTATAAAAAAAAGAGCGCAAAGCAAGAATAGCAAGAAACAAAAGAAAATCAAGAATGTTTCATGGGACCATAACTGAAACAATGAGAGGTAAATATTAATTACAAAAATGACAAGCTTCAGACACGGCCACAGCGAATTGTTAGCTTAGAGAGATGGAGCTAGAGAGAGATAGAGAGCGAAACAGAATTTGAGAGAAAAAAAGAGAGAGAGAGAAAAAACAGCAATGTTATCTCAAACTATTTTCTTATGTGGGTTTTAATAGTAATCTTAACTAATACTTAAATGCCTCACACTCAAAACGAAAACATTAAAAAAGAGCAGCTGCTCTTTGTCCTTTTCTGCGGTGCCTTTTTTCTTACTGTTATTGTTGTTGTTGTGCATACAAATTTGTTTATTTTTAATTTGTGGCACCGCTTTGAAACCATATTTTTTTCACATTTATCTTACACTTGATGGAGGTGCCCAAAAAGCCGAAAACAACTCGGCACAAGCCGCAGTATTTGCATTATTTCGTCTCGTTTTCGTTTGTTTAGGTTAGCCACATCTGCTGACCAGTCAGCCAACCCCAATCCAACCCTCCCCCACACACCACAATACCCTTAACGCTAACTTGAATTTTTGAAGGCATCACAGGTGTCAATTAGTGGCATGCATAGGCTTCAGCTGGGGCTAAGCAAACAGCGAAAAGCTGCCCCTTTCAGTATGTGCACAAAAATAATATAAATAAATAAAAAAAAAAAAAAAGTGTAAAATTTAAAATCAAGAGTAAAAATTGCAATTGTATTGAATGAAAAGAAAACGTGAAATGTTTAGATTAGAAAATATTTATTTTATAATATTAAATATGTCAGGTAATGCTTGAAATGCCTGTGCAAAAGTTCTTTGTTGGAGGAATTTTTTGTTGAGTGTACTCAACATTTGAGGTGTACTCAAATTTTTTGATGAACTTGCTTATTTTCGGCTGCATGCAGCACTTTTTGTGGCTGCTGGACGCACACTCGAAAGTTGAATTATGCCGCAGTTGCTCGCAGCTCTCGTGCTGCATATCTGCACGCTGTTCAACAACGCTTAAGGTACTTTTTGATAAATGCCATGAATATATTTTGCGCACGCGTTCGCCATTCAAATGTTAATTAATGCACTTGCTGGCTACCATGCTGCCACATGAGAGCTGCAGCTGCCACAATGCTCTTCATGTCCTTAACCAGACGTCCAGACCTTAAGGTGAGATTATTAGTGGATGTGACGCGAAGTGCTGAGTTTTTTTATTTTATATTATATTACTTATGTATTCGAAATATTATTTTATTTGCTCGGTGTTTAAATGGTTGTGCATGCTTGTCACAGTTTTTGGGCGTGACTTTAACAAGCGACTCGTTAACGGCTACCGCGCAATTACACTTCAAACGCTATAAAATTTAAGTGGTGCCGCCGAGTAACTGCCGCCTAGGTGCTGCTTCAACTACGAGGTACCTGTTGGCAATGATGTTGCTGCTGCAACGCACTGTGAGCAACACACCTTCACATCCCCGTTTACATTCGCATCCGTTTGGGCGTCCATTGTTGGCTAATTGGGCGCACTATGTGCAAGCTGAGTACGGCTAATGGTTTCAAGTAGCATATTTTTATTCCACCCTTGCGGAAGGTGTTCAAGTATTGTCATAGAATATGTACAAGCAATAGTTTTTCTATCATGAATGAGTTTACCAAATCTTTTATCATTTGAAATTAGTTATGGAACGTGTCCAAATTAGAGCATTTCATTATTAACTAGTAAGCTAATTTATCGCTGAGTGCAGGGTATAACATAATCGAGCACTTTACGACTACGCCCACTTGACACTGATAAGTATTGGTTTGGGTACTGAATTGAGGACGGTTTGCCCGCGGGCCAAAATAAATCAAAATTGCTTTGGCATATTAATTTCATAGCTCAGCACTTTGAGTGCTCATTTTTATGTCTAGCTAAAGTTAAGAGGGGATACAGGCGAATACTAATCGTGTTTGCGACCTTTCTGAGTTATTATTGTGAAATTATCAGCACATGGTAGATAACGAGTCGAATTTTTTTTGGTTATCAGCACAAAACGTTTTTGACCGTTTTAATCAAGTTCAAGACTTGTTTGGTCTATTTTGTTATCAGTATTTCAGGCCAATTTAGTGATATAAATGGTTATCGGTCGCCTTTTTGGGTTTGACATTTTATTTCTCAGATAAAATGTTGTGAAATTCAAAAGAATAATTGAGTTATTGCAATTTTCAATGGCCAACATTTATTTTGTTAACGAAAAATTGCCAATATTTCTAAAGAGAGCTTTTGCAGTCTATGTTTAAGAATGAAAATAATCTCAACTGCTGCTTGTTGACTTAATGCCGATGCGAACTTCAATATAGGGATAAAAATAATAATTGTGGCCGCCAGCGCCAATGGACGCTGTTTCCGGCTTTCTCAGTTTGTTTTTGCTTGAGCTCTTGCTTCGGTGCTTTTCTTTTCGATGGCTTTTCGCATACTTTTGTATTTGTACACTGCAAGTTGTGCTGTGTAATTTTCATTTTCCAACGTCAACGTTACGCCTCAGGCAACTCAGCTACGCGTTGGTGGCGGGGTGGGCGGTCAGTAGGGTGTTGAGAAGTGATGGTCAGCTTTATTGCAAGTAGTGGCAAATAGATGGGTCGTCCAGACTTTCTGCTCAAGAACTTTGATGGACGTATGCCCCGACCGTTATTTATTGCTCATATTTCATGTTTGCCACATTTTTTCCATTTTCTCATTTTCGCTTTTCCAAACGAAAAAGAAAATTCTACAAAAAAAAATGAAGGAAAATCTGAAGTTTTTATTAAAAACGAAACACGTTGTTTTCACTGCTGCTGTTGATCCAACTGCCGATATAAGTAGTATGTATGTATGTGTATGTGTAAATCTATATAAGTGTGCGCGGCCATTACACAGTTTTCAATTATGTTGGCCAGCCTTCAAGCAGCAGCTAACCAAACATAAAGAGCGCTGCACAAAGCGTTCATGACACATTTTGGCAATTTTAACGAGGTGTGTGAAGATTCAGTGTCAGTGTCAGTGTCAGAGCCAGTGCAAGCTAAGCAGGTGTCCAGCTTCTGCTAACGAGCATCCTTCTGCTGGACGGCACTAACTGCTGTCGGCAGCATGCAACAATTAAATTGCAGTAAGTAAATCACATTTACACTGGTAGACAGCTTGATCTCCTTTCTAATCAAGCTGAAATGTGCAACTAATCTTACTGTCTGTGTCAGCAGTCCTGGCCAATCGCAACTCCAGTCTCATTATCTATATGCAGACCTGGCAATTTCTAGTACTAATTTATTATTTCTCATTTACAGCTCATGCATCAATCGCTTATGTGGCTTGTTTAAAATATACCAAATTACTTTGTTTGTCTTTCATTTTCCTATGTTTACGACCACATCCCAAAGTTCTTTGGCCTAAAAACAACACAGCTAAACAAGCTCAGAGATTTCCCGGAGCTATTATATAGTATTGAAAATTTTATTAAAGCTATTGCGAGTTTCTTGAGGAATATTATAGCAGTTGATGCATACAAAAATACTGTCTTTAATGTAATTGCGAAATGTAGCTCAATTTTTGTTTTGTTTTATAAATTTGTTTTGTTAAAAGAAAGTGTACACTCCGATAATATTCGAGCTCTAATAGAATATTCGGCTACGATCCCAATGAGACCAGCAAGCTGGAATCATAGGAATGCGGTTGCTTGCGTTCGGCCACCGTTTCTATGGTTAATTCTGCATAGTCTTTATATATGATATTCATCGAGTACGCAACACCAGCTGTAATTTATAGCATCATTTATTATCAGGCATTTCATGAGAATATCCATGACTCACCTGCAGCTGGCAAAGGCAGAAGTGAAGCACTTAAGTACCATATAGAATATCGGAATTCGAATTCGCTCAACAAGTCTACACCCACATAGAGTAAGGCGGTGAAGAACACTGCCGTCAAACTCAACCAGAATAGCAAAAATGTTGCCTTATGTTGTGGATGTGCCCGCACAACGCCAAAGATCAGAGCTACTGTGGCCATCAACTGAGTAGCTCTCACAATGCCCAGACAATCAAAAATGCGATCTGCAAAGAAAACATTTTAGATTGAGGAAAACATATAAATATTAATGTGCTTACAGCGATAATTTAGAACAGAGTAGCTAGGGCCACAGCCATAACTGCGAGACCAATAGACAATTGTGCATTTCGGTTGCTTACGAACATTTCACCCGAAAGGCTTTGAAACAACTAAATTCAAACAAGGTGAGGTGATAATAAACCGATAATAGTCAGATAGTAAATAGAAGCGTGACACGCTAGGAAATACGCTGTAATAATACGAAATCTGTAATAAATTTGTTTCGGTGTCAGTATTTGCAATCATACTGTTTTTCTGTTTGTTGAAGTTAGAACGATCTATTTCTGCCTTAGCGCAGGGTGTTTTCGATAACTGTCAGTTATCACTGATTACATAGAATCTATATGTAGTAATTTTATCAACTTGATAATTAACAGCAAGACATGAAATAAGAATGCTTTGCTTTGCTTAAAGATACCCTGGTACTAAATAATTGCATACCATAATTTGAATTGCCTCTTTCATTAGAATTTCTGGAAAAAGCTGATTATGTAAATAAAAAATGTGGATGAATGTGAATGCATTACTAACATTGCTGAGGGGCTGGCCTGCAAAAGATAAACACCTCTGTTTTGCTGTCTCTGCTTCTCTCTCGATCTCGCTCTCGCTTTCGCTCTCTTACTCTTTCTCATTTAAATTGTTTGTTTGGCTTCCGTTTCATTGTATACACATTTTCCAGCAAATAAACACCATTTTATTCACACGTTTGTATACATATTTATAATTAATTGCAAGCAGGTATTATTGAATATTTAAGCGTTCGGTAAACATTTCGGATTCGTAATTAGAACTGTTACTTGTCCATTCAGCTTGGAGGGTTCTTCCTTGGCCGGCTCAACCTCATCAGTTTGGGGAACTGTTCCCTGTGTCAACTCCACGTATTGATCATACATAATAATGAACATGTAAATGAAGACAGCTGAAAAGATTTAATAAGTGTTTTCTCCGCTTGATACGTTTTAATGTGCGAGCAATTGAATACTCACCAGAAACCGACCATGTGACTATGATCACCAATAGCGCATGCCAGAATCTCCCTGGACTCCAAAAACCGAGTGCATTAACAAAATGAGAGAGTCCAATAAAGCACGTAGCGAAAATTAGAATTACCGTGGACAACAGCCAGAAGAGCATGAGGTTGGCCTTATGCTGCTGATGCGCCTTCAGGACGCCAAAGATCAGTACTACAGTTGCCACAAATTGCAGTGCGTGTGCACTGTCCAGAATAGAGTCATAATCTGTGAATCCAAAGGAATATCACCATGAATAAATATTCGTTTAATAAATAATCCATTTTCAAGTCACCCCTTAACGGCAGGACTCTTGTAGCCAGCGCCAGTCCCATGACTAAAACGCAAATATAAATTTGCGGTTTTCGTGCTTTCAACAACATTTTGCCAAATCGATTCCAGACATACTGATTTCAAAATACTTTGCTACATGGGGGATCCGTATTCTTCAGCTTTTGCGTTGCACGTTTTTATGGAGAATTTTATTTTCGCATTTGCCGAATATAAACAAAAGCTAGCGTATAAACTGCTTTATAAGAGAGTATTATTGTCTGCTCTTTATACATATGTATGTATGTATATCTAAGAAGTGTAAATCTCATTAAAGTGGTGAAATCATTAATGCGCCTAACGCAAACATTGAGTGGTTTGCGAATGCTGGGTTCCTTTTCTCTTATACATAAAGTCGTAACAATCGAATATTAGTCTTAAAAGATCAGCAGAACAAGGGAGTCGACTTTTAGAAGCACAGCGAGTGAGGAAAGTTTTAAAGTTGTAGGTAAGTCGTTGTTTTATTAAGTCGTAAATCTAATACTCATACTTCAACTTACTTATAGCAATTATATCAATAACGACTCGGCTAGTGATGCTGATCAAGAATATATACGAGTGTATGAAAAGAGAAACAGACTCATTGCAGTTATTTCTGTTTAACAGATTTTATTAGCAAGCATTTCTCACAGCATCATCCATCCGTATATTGCGATTCTTTTTCTCGCACTCTTCTTTTTTTTCACCAACCGATCTATATAGAAATATATTTGAATATTGATCAGTCATCAGATGAAAACTTCTTCAATTAAGTCTTATCAATAAAGCAAGTGACCTACTCGAAAGTTTTCCATTTGCTATGGCTTCTCTGTTCAATGTACTGCTAACAATGCAAAGAGACGCACATTCACACATACATACACACACACACAGAGATGCACACACACATACAGATGAACCATTGTTGCCCAGCTTATGCAACAGTCTTAGCAGCAAAATCAACATCATCGATGACGTTTCCCTTGGGATCAGCAATCAGCATGCAGTATCCTTGGGGGTGCTGTAAGGTCCTGGTAGAGGTGGGAGGTTGTGCATTGCAGGAGCACATTATATGACACATTTGCTCATCAGCATGCAGTAACTTTTCGTAATTGAATGTCATATGACTGACGTTGTGTTAGTTTGCTGCCTTTCTACTTCGGCCGGAACCCAATGTTGGCAAGCTGATGTTGCTCCTGCTGCCATGTCGACTTAGTCACGTGTGAAATTAATTTGTAATGACTACGAGCGGCGTTTGCATTTTCATTTGCCACATGCACAAAATGAAAATAGTCGACGACGTCGACGAAACATTTCAGTCTCTGGCTGATTGATCCAAGTGCCAATCAGCCTTGCTCAGTTTGAGTCATGATTTCAGTTCGTCCACTTGCCAAAAACTTTTGCGTGAAAACTCTACAGCTGTGGCATTGCGAACAAAGCTCTCATAAGTTGGGGCTGACTAACGCATTGAACGCGACCTGTCTTAAGTTATACGTTCTTAGCCAAGTTGTAAGAATGCCAGCGGCAAGTGCCTTCCCTCCCACACGCTCTCTTTGTTCTGCTTAACCTGGCTGTGTTTCGAACTTTTGGCCAACTTAATTTTGTAAATTGTTCACAAATTCAGCGAATAGCAATTACCTTGTGATTTTGTGCGAAGTGTCGCAAAGTTTTGGCATTGCAAAAGCGATTTGAGTTAAGAGTTGCAGTTGCATGAAAACTGTAACGAACTTAAATTGCAATGCAATTCATTTCCGACTTTGCTTCGACAAACTTCGACTCAGCCATGGGCAATGTAAATAGAAAGAAAACAACAAAAAATGTGCAGTTTTATTTGAAATTGAAGTCGACGAAGTCTTCTCGAGAAATGTGGAAAAACGCAGCCATAAGAAATGAGCCAGACTACTGAAGTGAACGCAAGAGGGCTACATCTCGAAAGCAACAGGTTAAATTGGCACAATCTGTGCACCGCACGCTGTGGCAACAGCTTCAGTCTTGTCAAGGACACGGCAAAAAGGACAACCAACGAAAAAGGGGCGGGAGTGCAAAGGAAAGAGGAGAACTGGAGCTCGAATCCGAGCCGGGTGACACAAATTGCTCCAAACACCTTGGCAGGCTGAGCAGGCAGCGCAAAAAATTGGAACTGAGTAGACAACTTAAAGCGCAAAAGGCAAAAAAAAAAAATTCAACTGGGCTGGTTGGCGTTTTTGTTGGTTTTGCATGGGGTTGATGATGGGCTGGCTGGGCATGTTGGCCACGTTGCATGTCTACTTAAAAGTTTTTACAAAGCACTGCTTTTGGCACGCGCTGGCAGTGGGCGTTGGTTAGCTGCCAAGCAAGCAAAGCGTATTAAAATACAAAGCAGCATCATTAAATGTTAAAAGTTGCCTTTGGGCGAAATGGCACAACGGAAAGCAATACAAAAAATATGTGAAGAAAAACTAAAGACAAAAAAGAAAAAACAACAACTACAAGTACCCGGAAAAAAACCACTTAAAGCAACTACAACTGTAACTGCAACAACATCAGCAGCATCAGCGACAGGCGAACGCGCAAGGACAATGCACAGAAAGGAAATTGCGCAGGCATCAAGTGCATTACTCAGGTGAGTTAAGAACCAAACCAAAACCCAAGCCCAGCCCCCAGCCCCACCCAGCTCCCAGACCAGCAAAAAGCTAGCTGTTAATAATTATTATAATTGCAAATGGGCAAAGGCAAAAGTACAGTTAAAATAACATTTTACAAAACTGTATCATCTAGCTTATCAGATATCGAGACACTTGTCACCATATCAATTGGTTTTGAAATACTCCGATATATATAAAACAAAAGACTCATTTGGTCTACAGCCAGCGAAAAATTTATTCAAATTATAAAAAGAGCTCAATAACCCACAAGTAATGTATGAAATTTATTCAAAGACTTAATATGCAAACCAGTTTATCGAAATTATGCGAAATTTGCGTATTCTTAAAATGCCTTTTTCAAAATAGAGTACCTTTAATTTAGAGACGCTTTCATTGGTACTTTCTTTTTAAATTTTGTGGCATTTGGATTTCGCCAAGTGTATGCAACTACAAAGGCGATACCGAAGTTGAAGCCGCAGCAGTCACATGGGAAACAGTGCGTATACGCCGCATGGGCCCCAACAAGATTGAATCAGATAGCAGTAATGGTACTAAAGCCGTTGGCATTGTCTTTTGCAATTATTACCGTTAATGCAGACACAAAGCAGCAACTACAATCAAATGGAAATGCATGTGGTTAAGGTAGCATACCTCAAAAGCATTTTTGGATGCATGCCAGCTGTCAGGCAAAAACCGCACTTCAAGCTATTGTCGGGACCCAAGGCCACTTGCAACAGTAGCAGCACTGCGATACTAAGTTTTTGGGGCATGGAGGTTGAGTAAATGAGGCGCTTGGCAATTAACAGAGTCCACAAGTGCCACAGCAGTCAGGCGGATGATCATAATTTCGACAAGTTTGTCAGCTGCCACAAATTGTTGACGAATTCGCGCAGCAATCGCGGAGTCGACTATTGTTCGCAGCACTCGAAAGCGAATGCGTGGCACGTGCAACGTTGCATTTTAAAAGCCGACAAGTTCAAGGCAGCCAGCTCAACCGCTGCAGAATAAGATTTTGGTGACCTGGCAGCGCCTTTGTTCTCGCCAACTACCCACAACAGCAGAAACAGCAACAGCAACAGCAACAGCAACAGCAGCAGCAGCAGCAGCAACAGCAGCAGCAACTGCAGCAGCAGCAGCAGCAACAGCAACAGCCACAGAAGATACTGCAAACACAGTCTCATTCCCGGGCTAACTTGGCTGGGATGACAATGATGACAAGTGGATTTATGCTGCAAAGCAGATGGATGCATCATAAAATATATATATATTGCTCGGTACCACGGGCAGTTTAATTCTCTGTCAGACTCTTAGTCAGAGTCGGCCTGGGAGTGATGAGAGTAGTAGTCGCTGTTCTGAGACAGTCTTCAGAATGTTACATAGAAAAGAAATAAAATTTCGATGTTGATCGCTTTAAACCCTCAAGGGAAACTATAACTAAGATAAGGCGAACGATTGCACATTTATTCGTATTTGTTGAAAAGCAGCTAAAATTGAAAATTAAACTTGAATTATTGAAATTAAATGGATTTTATTAAATAAATGGCACCTGTATAAGTAGAGTACGAATTGCATATTAAGTGCATATTCCTATTTTACAGGGCATATTTGAGTCGCTACTGAATTTGAATGCTTTGCCGTTTGCATATATTCATTTTTATTGCTTAGATTTTCATGTTTGCCTTAGCTTTCGGTTAATTTGGATTCAATGCAGCTGCTAAATATTAAAAGACACTAAAAAATTGTTTCTTTGCTCATAAATTGGAAAATGAAATTTTCATTTCAGTCATTTTAATTATGTTGACGTTGTTTTATGGCATATTGAAGATTCAAGAATATATATGCTAGCAAATATAAATGCACATATGTATATGTATACGTATGTGTAAAGACATTTTATAGCAAATTAAATTTTATTAGCGCACAATGTGCGTTGGCATTCCCTTTTCCGGATTACGTGTTTCAGCTCAAGTCGATTATGGAAAGGTGTACAACTTTTAGCTATTGTGCGGCAGCATGTGGCTGGTCAGGGTTGTGTGGGTGGTTTGGGTGCTGTCGCTTCGAGTAGTTGTCATTGTTATTGTCCTTATCAACGACGACAGCAAAAAAAGTTTTGCAAAACATCTTACAAGTGCCAAGACATGCGTACCAACAAAACAACTCTATGCCAGCATCAGGTACACTCTGTATGTATATGTACATATGTGTGTGTTTGAGTGTGTGTGTGTGTGGTTTGTAGTATGTGTAACCTTTTGCTGTTCTTGCTACTGCTGCTACTGTCGGCATTATGATGAGTTTTGCTTTTGCCAGACTCTAAGGCTAAACTCGTAAATACCTTCATTATCGTTAAATCATGCTGAGAGCTTGAACTCGTACCCCACATGAACTCAACTGAACACAACTGAACCGTTCTGAACTGAACCGAACCAAACCTAACCTAACTGAATAGAACACAGTTTGTGCCTTGCCTTTTATTTGCCCTTTATTTTGCAACTGAAGAAGGAGAGGTTCTGTCTCTTCGGCTTTGTGCCCGGCTCATGTGGACTTTTAAATAGATTTAAATGCGCATTTAAATGAAATAAATGAACAACATTTCGTGGGCCTTTCCCGAACATATTTGAATTGTAGCTGATATATGTATGTATGTTTAACTCGTAGCATCGCACTTCCTTCACCTACTGTTATTTGCCCAGAAAAGGATCCCTTTGCCGCTGCACCAGCTCATTTGTCAGGCCGACTGGCAGACAGACAGCAGGGTTCTCTCTTTGGCTCCCCAATGTGCTGCGGCTTTTACTCGACTTTCATTCAGTGTTTAACTTGCCGTCGCGCACCTTTTGATTCATGACTAACTGAAAATTGTGAAAAGATTTTTGGTAATGGTAAAAGTTTTGCTCAATTTTTACCATCACGCCTAATAAACTAGGAAATTAATATACAATCGAGGTACACCAAAGAAAAGCAATAAATGAACAAAAAAAAAAACAGATTCAAGGACTCAGGTGAAAAGGGCTCGACTATGTGATAACCTGTAATAAAATGTGGTTATGACAGAAATGTGTTTCGAATTTCGGAACTTTATTTTTTCTATGCCAATTAATGATTAACGATTATTACAGAAGGTCAAAGCGTATTATTGAAACTTTAATATTGTATAATTTTACGTGCGGACTGCCTTTTAAGAATCTAAAACAAATAACGTTGCATGGAGGGATAAAAATAATGTTTTCATTGTTATTTACAAGTCCTGAACGATCTCAAAAAAATATCATTCTTTTTTTCTATACATTGGTTATGAATCCATTTGCCCATCTTCTTATTTACTCATTTTGTTGGGCATCAAGACTTGATCAAAGTTGTTGTGGTATGTAATGCATACCATTCAACCACGCCCACTACAATGATTTAATGAGGTGAGCCCAAATGTTTAGCAGTATGGGTGTTATTTATAGGCTTTGTGTGCTTCAGTCACACGAAAAGAAAACTTTGGCACCATAAAAATGCAATTAGATGAAATTTATTATGATTTTCACAGGCCTGTTAATTACAAATATTCATAAATTTCGCATTCCAATGAAGACACGGACGCTGCCAAAATTCGTGTAATGACTTATGCGAGATACACACACACACACATACACAAATGCACTCAGCTGTACGTGTAAGTGTGTGTGTATATGTGTTGGGGGAAAACAAATTTTAATTAAAAACTCAATTCGCTAAAAAGTTGCAAACAACTTTTGCTGCCGCCTGCATGAAAACTTAAAAACTTTTGCTTCTCACAATATTTGCGAAAGCCTATCCTGCACCTGTTAATGTGGTGGGCAGGTAATTTAAGAACTTAGCTGGCTTAATGTAAAAGTAATTGCCATTAAAAACCAAAAAAAAAAAAACAAAAGTTCCCTATGCACAAAAAGCAAAAGTTCAGCCTTCAATGCTCATTTTGGAAGAAAAGCACCACTCTATATATAGAAGAGTGTGTTTGTGTGTGTGTGTGTGTGTGTGTGGATGTGTGTTGCTTTGTGCTTGAATTAGTTATGCATTTATTTTGCTCAATGAACTTTCTTAGCTCTGACGTCAACGAAAGAGCCAAAGTGTGTGAGACCAACTGGATTTCTTATGGATGCAACTTTTGACTTTGTGGTCAAGCGAGTTGTCAAAAGGTTATTATGACCCAAGCTTGGTGTTAAGGACAGCAACAAAATTAACTATATTCAAGTGTGTTCATTAAACAAACATAACAGCAGCAAACAAAATATACAACCAGTAAATACTACTAGCAGCAACTGAGAAGGATGTTTGTACATATTTGAATCCAATACATACTTTATATAATTGAATGCCAAATGTGATCGTACTCTTTGCCATTCTTCAGAGGGTCATACGTCTTCTCTGTTCGCTGGCCATAACAACATTCTTACTGACCAAACTTTGCTTTGTTAGCCTTAAATACATGACAGATTCGATATTTTGTTTTGAGCTATTTGCGTGTAGTTAATAATCAACTTAATTTGCCAGCAGTTGTGGCTTATCTGATGCACGTTGTACCTTGTATATAACGAGTTGAGGCAAAACAGTTCAACCCACAAACAACGGAGAGTGTGTCAGCCTAACAACACAATAACATGATAACATGAAGAGAGATACAGCGAGAGAGGAAAGAGAAATTTACCTGATAAATCAGAGACTGAATAACACAATTTAAAAATATTTGCTCCGACTTTCATAATTTCAGTTGATTTCAAATCGTTGAGTTAGAATGTTATTAAGCAAGCGAAATAAGCTGATCGCAATTGGCCCGATTGCCATGGGTCTGGCACTGGCCACATATGCCATACCCACACCGTATTCAGGTATTGAGCTATTGCCAAAATTATAATTCCAATTATAATGTTTCTCACATAGTGACACAGTTCATGTCCATTGTGCGAGGAGTGCAGCTGTTGGCAACTATTTTTCTGCTATTTGGCATTTACAAGAAGAATCCGCAGAATAAGGATAAGTTCCTTCTAATCTGGCTCTTCATATCAAATTTACTTTTGGGCGTCCTTTGCTATTGTAACATTGAATATATCGTAAATGAGTTTAACGAGGCTTTCAATTTTGGATCGTTTGTGGCACTGTTGCTCGGATATCTTGTTTTGTTGGGAGCTACAGGTAAGTTGTTAATTGTTAAATTAATAAACGCATGAAATTGGTAATCTTAAAGGCTCTTATGTACATGTAGTGCTGCCAATGATAATGAAAATAAATAATTAATAATAATATAATCTCTTAATCTACATTCATTAAAGCTTTTCTGGCCTACATGATGCATTTTGTATATGAAGAGTTTGAGGAATTAACAAATGGCAACGCAGTATCAAACAATGGGATCGTGGAGACTAAGGAGCCACCGCCCTCATATGCCACCACTGGCAATCTTACGGTCTCAATACAGAATTGAGTGTCAATCGTGTGCACTGTATATCAATCAATATAAGACCAATAAAGTTGTCAATTTGATCGTAAGACCTTATACGACAAATGAGAGAGAGGGAGAGAGAGAGAGAGTAAAGAAGAGAGAGAGAGAGAGAGAGAAGGAGATCTACCTAAATAATGGAAAAATAATAATATACACAAACAAAGAGAGAGAGGGAGAGAGAGAGGGAGAGAGAGAGCGGGAGAGACAGGTAGAAAGATTTATCTGATTAATATTAAAGGGAATTAATATTTCAGTTGACTTCAACCCGTTGAGCTATAATGTTGTTAAGCAAGCGAAATAAACTTGTCGCAAGTGGCCTGATTGCCATAGGCCTGCCACTGGCCATATTTGCCATAAGCGACTATAGAGGTATGGATCTATTGCCAAAATTATAATTCCAATTAAGAATATACTCATGTTTCTCACATAGTGGAATACTCAACATTGTACCTTGTGGGAGGAGCGCAACTGTTGGCAACTATTTTTCTGCTATATGGCATTTACAAGGAGAATCCGCAGAATAAGGATAAGTTCCTTCTAATCTGGCTCATCATATCAACTTTCTTTTTGGGCGTCCTCTGCTATTGTAATATCGAACTTCTCACAAGGGATCTTTTCGATTCTTACAAGTATCGTAATTTTCAATCGGGCTTGCAAATGTTGTTCGAATTTTTTGCTTTGTTGGCAGCTACAGGTAAGTTGATAATTGTTAATTTAATAGCCGCAAGAAATCGATAATCTTCAAGGATGATAATATAATAATTTATTGCAGCGCTTCAGGCCTACATGATGTATTGCGTATACCAAGAGTTTGAAGAATTAACAAATAGCAGCTCAGAGTCAAATGAAACCAGAGGAATAGTGACCCCTACGGATGTGCCGCCCTCATATGGCAGCACCGGCAGTTTGTCGGTTTCAATACTGAACTGAGAGTTAATATTGTACATACACTAAATATAATGTTTACTTGCAATAAAGAGATCAAAACAGTTTATAAGATAGCAAAGATAGCGAGAGAGAGAGAGAGAGAGAGAGAGAGAGAGGAAACATGAGTGTAACCGTATAAATAGAATATCGGTGTTGAATTTGATTATATGTTGTTCGTACGTTCATCGACGGTTCAGTTATCTTTGAATGCTTGTGTCGAAATGAGTTTAATCAAGCAAGCCTTACAAATCGCCATTGGGCTTGTGGTTTTTGGACTGTCAATGGTTACAAATGTGTTGCCTTGTGAGTAATTGTGAAAATATATTGAAAGTGCGTTCTATTCGAACATTATTTTATTATAGGGGATTCGAGACTGGAGCTAATTCGTTTGCTCCAATTCACGGCAACTATTGCGCTGCTTTTTGGCGTACTGCGAGCCCATCGACAGCATTTGGATAAGTTTATGCTCTTCTGGATGGTCATAACATCAGTTTGCTTTATAGCAATGCTCTATGCGGGATTATTGCACTTGTGCCACGGTCACTCGTCTCTTTTCATACTTTTACCTTGGTCATGTGCAGGTGAGTTCCAAGCAGTACCAGAAATCGGCACTTAAGACTTAAAATAAAAACTTTTGTAGCTTTTATTGCTCCGTTGCTGAACATAATCTACAATCATTATGTGGATTTGACCGTTGGAGCTGAAGAAATAAATGCTGAAGTCTTTCAGACCAAGCTGGCACCTGCGTATGAGCGAAAAATTCCATTAAATATTACTAATCCTATAATTTAATTTTGAATTTAGAAAGAGAAGTTCAGATATAAATTGTCTAGATTAATTGCTAAGTGCATTATTCGTATGTTAACAGGGAAATCAAACTTGGCTGTTAATTTTGTGAAATAAAGTTGCTGCACAACCGGCTGCGCCACATTGAATTGCAAGGCGGACAAAGTTTTTAGAGCAGGCAGAAGCACACACACATCCACACTCGCACACACACGATGATCAAATGGGGCGCAAAAGTTCTGGGCAAAAACTAATTTTGAAATTCGTGCCCCAAAAATGCCAAATTCAACGAAAAGTAACAGGAACGAATGCAACATTAGCTCGACAGCCTCAAACTGTTGACATCCTGAAAGCACAGTAATGAAACTGTATACGAAGCAATTGATTTGAGAACGTAATCTTACATATACACATATAATTATGCGACTATTGGCCAAAGTTAAGAGGCAGACTGAGAGAATCAGCGGCTGCTAATTAGAGAGGACTTGTAGCAAGTGGCACGCGGCCTTGTGGCAGCAACATCATCATGAACGCAACGTATTTCCCTTATGTGATAATTTTAATTAAAAACTGTCTGTTTGCATGCGGATGCCTGCCACTTGACGCTTAAAACTTGCCCCAAAGTTTGTCCAACTTGTTGATGCTCCAATTTGCATTTGGTAAAGCCAAAGAGCCAATTGCTCAGAGCAAGGCAGCAGCCAATGTTAAATTTATGGTATCACATTTAATTTCGTACAAATGTGACAGAACGCGAATTGCATAAATTACTCAATTCCAAAATTTAATTTGTACGCAGGATTTCTTAAATGCCCTCCTTTGCAAACAACCCAACTGAATAACTTTTCTAATACACAACAAAACTCGCGACAAAACTGTAACAAAAACTCCCACAAAAAAACAAAACAACTAGCCAATTTATCCCCAGAGTGCGAAAAGTTGATAATACAAAGAGAGACCCAAGTGAAATATTTAAAAACATAAAATTGACCCCTCAAGCAACCCTAAAAATGTTCAGAATTATACTAAAATGTTATGGATATAATTAAGTTTTCTTTATTATTAAATATTTCATAAAACCATTAAAAAAAACAAACTGAAAATCAGCAAATGTTTATTTTGTTTTGTATTATATATGTATGTACATTAACCAGATTCGAGATATCGATTATCTCTATTTACACTGAAATAACTGCGTCATTTATTATTTTGGGAGAGTTGTACAAAGAGTTTCATGTTCAACGATGACAAATAGCTCGCAATATTTTGTATAAATCTAATCGCTAAGTGTCTTATCGCTTATCTCAAGCACAAAAAGAGCTCTTAATCACAAAAATATTGTGACGATATAATTGTAGATTAAATATATATATAAGTCAGTATATCAGCTAAAACCAATCAATGAATTGGTTGTACATCCTGCATTCAACATTATCTTTTAATTGTAATCTCTGGAGATATGAGTATATCTATATAAACCTATTTATATTTTTATATACATTTGTAAGCGCTGAACCGATTTAAAATAATAATATTAAATTGAAAGCATGTCCGATCACACAAAGTATATAAATTTATTATGTATTAGTATCAAAAGTCAAGTCCGTCTGTTTACACAATCCGATCTGAGACTCAATAGGGAATACAGACAGGAATATAAGTTCTCGTATACCAAAGCCAGATCAGTTGTATTTCCATTTATCGATAACAGTACCACGTTTCGTGAATATCGATAAGGAGTAAAATTCTAGCTTGTTACTATATAAGTTAATTGACAAAAAAATTAAAAAATTCCATTAATCAATTGCACAGTCACTCACTCTTCCTCTGTCTATCAGCCTCTCCTTTCATTTATCAACATTTGTGTCAATATGTTATCACCACAATTACATTTTGTTTCTTTCCCTCTATTTCTCTTTCCATCTCTATCTCTATGCTTATCAATATTTTCTTTTCTTTTATCGATCTTATTGGCTTAATATTGTGCAATGAGACGGCGTCATTTGTAGCTGCTGCATGGGAATATGTCAAATCATTGAAACGAAATTGAACGTCATTTTTGGGGCAGAATTTGAGCACGTATTTATTTGGCTAAAGCGTACCATAAAAAGTTGTATTAAACTGGTATTAAAATGTGAGAATGAGAGTGGTTCTGAGCTCAAGGCTGAGAATGAGATGACACAACGCAAGAACAACTCGAAAGCGACACAGTAAAATGGCCATTAAAATAATAAGGAGGCCCCGATGACCGACTGACTGGCCGACTGACTGGCCGGCCTCGACTGGGTCCGCTTTCAGCTAATAGCCGGCCAATGATCACAATGTGTGTATGCTTAAATATGGCCAGCACGTGCCGTAGCCCAACAATGAACTCAAGTGGAGCGATTCGTGACCCGGGTCGAGCTTCGAGTACTTATGCAAATAATTTACATGGCTTGTGAGCCATGCTTAGTGGTCAGCTCTCAGTTGGCCGAATAGGCGTCTCGTTTTGGCCAACCGCATAATGCTTGTTTTTGGGCTTACTGCCAACTTAAATGGGCTCAAGCATAACTGTAGCTGAACTTTAACTTTAACGCTTATAGCTTCTGAGGCGGAAGCTGAATCTGATGCTTCAGCACCCAAGCAAATTCATTAGCTGTCAACTTCAACCCATTGACGAGCCACTCAAAACATGACACGCTGTCCAAATGGCTACTGCTACTGCTGTTGTTAATGATAAGCTGTGACCACCGTCGTTAGCCATTTGGGCCGATTGCCAACATTAATGATTGTCCTATGGACCACGAATCACTCGCAGCAATCAATGCCAATGTAGCCAAGTGCAAGTTTTTAATTAACGACAACTTGACAATTGTGAATGCCGTCAAAGAGCTGTAAAGAGTAGCTCGCTGCCTGGCAGTCGACTCTGACATTTGCCATAAATTAGGCAGCAGACAGCTGACAGTTAATAGGTCAACAGTAACTTGGCCAAGACAGGCTAACATGCTAAGCAGCAAGAGCGCGATAATCTTAATTTATGCACAATTCCCTTGTCCATTGGTCAGTGAGAAGAGCGGGTCGAGTGCGGGGGCCTCATTGAGGGGTTGGTTGCTTTGTATGTATGTGTGTGTGTGCTTGTGTTTGTTAACAATATTTGCAGTTGCCAAAATAAATATAAATTGCAAAAACTGTCAAAGTCAAAGGCACTAAAAGGGGAATGCAATGAAAAGCATTCAAAGTCCAGAAGCAATTGTTGTTGTTTCACTTCCTCTTCTTCTTCTTGTGCTGTGTGTGTTTTGGCACAATAAAGAAATTTTTATCGCTGCCGCATTTGACATTTGAAGTATGCGTTGCAAAATTTATTGTTGGCTCGTTTTGCTTGTTTCAAATATATGGGTAAAAAAAAACCCCCGATAAGCTCCGCTGTAAAAAGCAAAAACTTTTCCCTTTTTCGCCTTGGAATTTCAATTTCAATCCCAAGCTTTAATACTCTATGTTCCCTCTGAGGCCATTGATTTTTTAGCTTTTTAAAAATAAGAATAAAAAAGAAAAGAAAATAAAACACTCGGCAATTGACAAACAAGGGCAAAAACTGAGCTACGAGTATTTGCCAAGCACTATGGATAGTCCAGCCAGAAACGCCGAGTGGCCAGAGGGGCAGGTGAGTGATAAGGGGTGTGGGCCCATGTTACCTGTTGAAAAATAGTTTTCCCATACCAATTTTCTAAATGCACGCCAAACGTCAAAAAGCAACAAATGATGCCGCAGAGCGGCATTGGCCCTGAGGGGAAATGCGAGACAAATACAGCAGAGGAGCGGAGAGGAAAGGAGAGGAGAGAAGAGGAGATGGAAGAGTGAAATGACAGGAAGCCAAGCGACAGAACTGTCATTGATTGTCACACACTCTGAGCCAAGTGTAACCTTGCTATTCCATCGCTCTCTCTCTCTCGCTCTTTCTTTGCCTTTTATCTCCCTCTTTCTCTAAAACTCTCTCTATTGCAAAGTCTGTAATTGTGTGTTGCTGGCAGCAATCAGCTTATAAATGTTGCATGGACTCCACAGAGTAAAGATTGAACAACAATGCGCTCTCTTACCGACGCCATCAAGTGGTTCAATAATGAAAACGCAACGCGCTGCAAAACAAAAGCACCGTAAAAACTCATCGCCCTTTTTATTCCACATACCTCTTGTTGTTGCTGTTGTTGTTGTCCTCGTCCCTATTCGTGTCCTTCCCATGACATTAAATCGACAGCGACAATGACAGCAGACAGTCTGTGCCTTCTCCAAATCAACGGATTTCTTTGCTTGCAAATTGAGCAGCAATTGCAACGTTGCGTATACGCAATGCGCCCAAAAACTTGTTTTCTTTTCCGTTAGCAACGTACGCACCATTTACATAACAATGGACAATGTACGTCAGCCCCTCCCTCTCCCCGCCAACCCTGACCTGAAGACTTGCGCTAAGTGTGACAATAAATTGCTGTCAAGTTTTATTTATCTATGGCCTGGCCATTTCCTGCGTGCGTTTCCATGCCAAGAAACTTTGTTAGGCTCAAGCACGGTAACAAGAGCAACATAAACTCAAAGAACATGAATGAAAATCTAGAGTGTTCGGCTAGGAGACACACTACACAGTCCTCAAGATCCAATGTCAATTTTTCAACTCAAATTATTCACTTGAATACATTTCGAATACATTTAGAAATTACTGAACTTTAACTTGTTCTCTATGTTTTATTATTAATAATATCGTAAGGAATTATAATTGATGCTGAGAGTTAGCTTCGCAGAAAAGAGTTACTCTATTTAAAAATAAAATCGATTTTTATACAATTTAAAAATACTTAAAGCAGCACAACACTGTATGCATAAAAATGTTTAAAAAAATGTGCAAGCTAGTTTGGAATTTGGCATGTGAAATTAATGAAAGATAGAAATAATACTTTATAATATAGTATACATGTGTATACTGTATACATTTATTAATTTTATTATTTCAAATTCTTTTGGGATAGGGTTAGGGTATATTCTTCAACCATGCTCAGCCACGCGCTCCACAGCTGTGATCCAAATAATGTTGGCGAGTGAGCTTTATTACCTTTTTTCACTTGTACAAGGCAAATACTTTTTTGTTTTGTACTCGTTGTAGTTGTTGGTGTTGTTGTTGGTGGTTTTGTTAGCCACGTTTTTCTTTATTTTGCGTTGGGTTCATTGTCTTTTTGACCAGACACCAAAGTGCCAGCCAGCGTCTGGCGCTCTAGTGAGTATACATGAATCCTTTAGCACGCTTTTATACATGCATGTGTATGAATGTGCGTGTGCGAGTGCGTGTGTGTTTGTGTGTGTTGAATTTGTATGCCTGGCGTGTGCGTGGCAAACAAATAACACACAAAAGGCCAAAGCCAATGGCAATGCCAATGTGCCCTCGTTCCCCAGTCCATCTCTGGGGCATAATTTGCGTTTAATGAATTGTGCAAAAAGATTTTTATTCACTTAGCTGCACACACAAACACACAAACACTCACAGACTAAGGGACAATGGGAGGGACTCGAGCCCAATCCTCTTTGGTTGCCTCACATGGGTAACACAAGAACATAAGCCGCTTAGCCTCATTTTGGCCAAGCAAATTGAAATGATGCGCATATTGGGCCATATTCTAACAATTTTTGACAATCGGCTAATTCCTCTTGATTTCCGATTGATTTTCCATCAATAATTTAGTCATTAATGGGCGTCGTCGCAGCTTGATCGATGAACTTGCCGTCATTGGCATTTATGTGCGGAATTCGGTGCAAACTTTGGGGAATCTCAATTATCGACAAGCGAAGGACTGAATTTAATGAACTCAGCTCAACCAGCAAAAGCCATTAGACAGCTCTCAGAAACTTTCTGGTAGGATTGGATTGATTTCATTTATTTTCAATTCAAAATTGTTAAAACTCGAAATATGACAAAGCTAACTAAACCAAAATCGCATTTAAAATTTTCTTATTCTTTGTAATTTTTTGGTTAAGTTAAAACTTTAAATCTTTGCGACGGTTCACCAACTTAAAGAGCTCGTTTGGCACTTGAAGCTAGCCATTACTCACACACACGAAGGCACTCACACACTCAAGCACACAGCAGCTGTCAGTTCATCATTTCAAGTACAACAACAACAACAACAATACTTAACACCACATCAAGTTAAGATGATAGCCGGCGTGACAACAACACACGCCAACTTTTCAAGATATGCGAACAGTAACAAAAGGCAGCCAAAACCCAAACGCATAAATAAAAATTCAAAGATGGAGTGAGACTGCCGGTATTTGTAGCACGCAAGTGAGAGACAGATATGTATGTTATATAAATCGACAGAGAGAGAGAGAGAGAGAGATAGATAGAGAGAGGGAGGAAGGGAGGTAGAGAACGGAAGCTGTAATTTACACAGCAGCTTCGCGAGCTTCAAAATGAGCGTCACAAACGATTTGCTGATATCGGCCACGTCGGTTCCACCCATTGCACGCCTTTATCTGACGTCTTTAGATGCGTGCCACGCCAAGGTATACCCTATAAGTTGTTTGAAGAGGTATATAATTTTACAACAAATTTAAAGTAAATATAAATAATAAAATATAAAATGTAAATTTAAAAAAAAGCTACAAAGCAAATGATTCACATTTTCTTTGGAATTTAATTAAAATCCAAATTGTTCCCTTAGCTCCTTCTGAATAAAATGGAAGGGGAATCAACAGAAAATTGTGGAAAAGCCAAACTTATTTACTTAAAAAAATAACAAGATTAGAGGAAAAGTTCTTAGCTAAAATATGTTTTTGAATGCTGTGTTAGTTGTATTATATATATTTATATGTAAAGACCAACATTGTCTCAACTCACTGCTAAAATCTTTGACAGGGTATCGGTCAAGTCGATCATTCTGAGTTGGCCATTTTTCTGCACTTCGATACGCATTTTGATGTCGCTTTGCAACATCATTGTCTTTTGGCTCGTGTCGATTGTCGCCTTCCGTTCTGGGGCCCAATCATTTTACGTCCCATAAAACATAAATAGAAATCGATGCTTGGCCCGCGAGTGCACATCCACCCCTCCCCAGTTAGGGCCACCGCCACCCAACCACAAACATTGGCTGTTTCATTGCCGTTTCGATTGTCATTGTTTCGTCTGCCCAGCGAAATTTGAATTACTACAACAACAAACAAAAAAATAAAGCCCAAAATAGAAGGAAAATCCTTACCGAAGGCTGCTTGGATGGACAGGCAAGAGCAGGAATGGTGCGGTGGAGCAGGGGGGTGGTGCACTTGGCGTATGTCACACGTAGTATCTGTAGTCTGTCCCTCATTTTCGTTGTTGTTGTTGTTGCATGATTGGTCCCATCCTTGGTTCGACATTGTAACGCGCTCCCCAGGGCAACATTTGGCGGTTTTTTTGTTGCCTTTGCTGCCTGTGGCGGGCGAGTCTATAATGCAACATTATTTTATGTCGAGCCAAGCAATTTATTGAATTTTCTTCATGGCTGCCGCCGCCTTTCCTTCTTTGCCTTCTATTCCACGTTCACTGTCGGTTTTAGCTTAACAGTTTAGCTTCTTTTTTTTGGGGGGTTTCGGGATTTTGGGGTATTTGCTTCGCTTTCTCTTGTGTTGAAGTATTTTATGGCTCTTTTGGCGTATATCAATAAATTTTTAATACATATGATAAAGTGCGTCAAATGATGATTGAAATTGGGCTTCAATTTCAATGCCAACTTCCCCTCGGTGACATCTTGGGTAAATGTTGTTGCAACTGACTGAAATGGTTGCGAAAGGTTATTTCATCTTAGTCGAGAGCTCAATGCACTAAACTCAAATCACTTTTAGCCCTTTGTAAGCATGCCCGTTCCCAATCCCTCTTCCTTTTTTCCTTGCCCTGCTGATACATTTTGCAGATAGCTTTGCCATTTGTCATTCGCCATTTGAATGGGCAGCAAAAGTGATAAGAAAAATGCAATTTTCTGCTCACATGTGACAAAAGTGGAAACGGCGACCTGATGGGATGAGGTTGCCACTATTGCTAAGCAGCTTAGCAACAGTTGAGCAAAATCTGCTGCCTGCTGCCTGCTGCCTTTCAAGCAGTGCCCAATTCAATTGGCCCAATCAAATCAGTGACGATTCCACTAAATTTGTGATTTTTATGCAAATTTAAACGAAATATTTGCATAGAGCGTGTAAACGGAGAATGGAATGCCATCGATTTGAGGCGGCGTTACGCCCATCTATTAGGTAACTGTCTGGGCAAGTTTAATTACTATGTATGTGTGTGTGTGAGTGTGTTTGTGTGTGAAGCAACTGAACTCACACATTTAATTGCAACACCGTTGGCAATAATTTATAATACTAATTAAAATTTAGAACACGCACACGCACACACACACATACACACACACACACATACTCGCACATATATACACGCACATACAAACGCTTAGGCAATCAAGGATAGAAGACACGCCGCTGGCATTGAAAATTTTCATTTGCATGCAGACAATAAAACACACGCACAGAGTAAGATAGTCACGTGTGTGTGTCTTTGTGAGTGTGATTGTGGCTGTGATGGTGTGTGTGACCTTTATCAATCAAATGTTAATTAATTTTTCAGTCAGGCAAAGACAGCCAAATGACAAACTAACCAACAATCCACACAAACGTTTGCGTCTTTGCCTTTTGTGTCCCCCTCCCTCTCTCTCCATCTCTCTCACTATTAAATTGGGTTGCCCCACACCTTAAATTTTGTTGTCTCTGTTGCTCAGATAAAAATTATTGCGTATACGCAACGTGTAATGTCCACTTGCCTAATGGAAAATGCACACATTAAATAAAATTAGGCACTTGGCATCTTCAAGCCCAAAAGCGCAACCGGAAACGGAAATACTATGCAGCACGTGTCGTCCGCTTTCTCTCTGCCTCTCTCTCTATCTCTCTCTCTCTCTCTCTCTCTCTCTCTCTCTCTCTCTCTCTCTCTCTCTCTTTCACTTGCTATCTCTGACAATATATATCTGTGACATTGTCTGGGCTTGTTTTGTAACAGTTTTTTGGTTAACATGCGCACAGATTGATGCGTGGCCAAAATTGAACACAGCCGCAAATTGTGGCAATTTCGGTTGCTATCAACACACACACACACTTACACATATATGCCCCCAGAGAACAGGCACGCTTCTATGCTAGTATAACGCCATACAAATGGCCAAACAGTAGCTGTCTGTTGCCTGTCGTGCTCCCACTCACAAAAGGGACCACAGCTGCACAGGAGTCGATGCTGAAGACACTGTTGCAGCTTGCCAACTGACGAGTTGTCTGACCTGACTATCTGTCTGTCATGTTTTAGTTTATGACCGGGCTCAGTTATGCATTGGACTGCACTTTGGCAAGACAGCGAATTGACCACTTTATGAAATCATATTAAAACGCAATAAATTGAATAACATCTCAAATGTAAATGAATATACTTCGAAGTACTAACGAGCAGCACATTCAAGTGGTCCAACGATACCAAGCACGGACCCAAGCAAAACTGCAACCCAACCGACCGAGGGGTGCGCCGCATAACTGTTGGCCTGTCTAACAATGCAATTTATAGCTGGCCATTTTGTGACAGGCAGACACAATCTTAAAGTCATTAAAGATTTGTTTTACGATGAGATGTTCGCACACTTTTAAGTTCACTTTTAACTGGACATTTATTTATCACCTGTGCGTCAAACAAAATTAACGTTTGTCAACTGCCACAAAGCATATACGCCAGTGGAACGACTGCAACTGCAACAGCTGCAACGTTCGTGGCAACGCAGCAAAGTGAGAAGCAAGCACCTTGGGTATTACAATTTTATCCTGAGCTTTGTAACTTGTTTAAAGATACCAACAGAAAATAAGTAAGTACACTCCAGTTCTGCAGTTTTAAAGCTTATTGTCGGAGGTGGTCAAATTGGATCACTTTATCGTATGGTATCCAAAGCAACAATTAGTCGAAAAATTAGTTTTTGTATGAGAAACACTTTTATTTAACAAGATATTCGAACATCAGATCCCCATAACATATAGCCTTTAAGGAAATATTCGGTGAGCTTTTTACATGTATTGTGAAACTTAGTTGTCAGTGGTTGAAAGGGTATTACATTTTCCTGTTCAATATACAAAACTATCTGCTATTTTTTCCACAAGTGCGCAGTTGGCAGCTGCAACTGACAGTCGTCAGAATGCCATACAAAAGACAAAGTCTGGCATGTGGATATGGATGAGTTGCAATGGGATGCTGGGATGTCGCACTGGATATGCGTGCTTAAGGAGAAGAAATGTTAGCAAGCAGCATTTCATTTGCAACAACATTTCAAGGACTCTTTCTGTGCTAGCATCGATTTATACACATATATGCTACACACTTTACCCAGATTGAGCTGCTGCCCAGATAAGATGGCGATGCAGCCAAGTAGGTAGATTGAAAAAGCTATAACCGGTCTGAACATTCAGTTCCATGTAAGCCACTGAAGCTAATCAGCATAAGCTTGAGAGCCAAGTCTGGAAATGGTCTCTTCAGGCTCTCAAAATATATGAGAGGTAATTGCTTTCGAAGCGACTGTGAAAAAATGCACTTAAATTCGGTTTGGAACAGTTACAACTGAACCTGTCCGGGTGCCTGTACGGGACAGATGTCAAAAATGTTGCTGTTTTGGCCAACATACAAAAAAAAAAATGCAAAACAACGAAAAAAATTTGAATTGAAATGAAATTTGGTTAAAGTTCGTTGGACGTTTTGACTGGATGCATATTCAACGAACGTGTTCGCGATGCCAGTGGGCCAAATGCGTTTACTGGCTTAACTTAATTTCACCAACTTTTTTGCATGACATTCGCCATAAGCAAAAACAAAATATAACAAAAACAATACAACAATACAGCCGTTGAACAAATCGGAACGAAATAATTGAATTTTCATTTCCGTTTTATGTGTTTACTTCCGCCGCTTTCGTGACGCAGTCAACATTTCACGATTGTGACGGCCATATAAATGAGAAACTGCTTCCAATCAGGTCTTCAGCCACAAAACATCCTATATGTATTTCTGTCCCACTTTCATTTCGATTTCGACCTATTTGTATACAAAAGCACTCCATTTTTGGCAGTCTTGAAAACTTTTTAAGTCAATTGTCAAAAAGTTTCTAACGTCTTTGCTGCCACGCCCCCTCACTTCTCACCCCTCACCCTTCCCAATGTCGTTGTTATTTCCATCGCTTGTTTCCGCCGAAATTGAAATATAATTCGGTAAAGTTTTGCCGCACATGGCCATAAATCAATGGCAACCGAAAGGCGACCAACTGAAATTGATTTAAGCCCCAATGTGTCATGGGCGTGGTCGCCAATCAAATGAGACACAACCTCGCACAATGTGGTCAGCTGCATTTTCTGCTAACCAACTCAGCAACAGACACGGACACATGGCGTAAATTAAATGCATCAGCGTAAACCACATTTTGAATCGAGTAAAGAACAAAAGCCACTCACTCAAAACTGAAAACTACTCCAGCTCCATATGCATTTTGCAATTTGACTGGCAGTCATTTTGATAAGCATAAACAGAATATGCAACGTTCAGTGGCTGGTTACTGGTTGTAAACTTTCAACAACTAACCATAAACACAAAAAACATAAAACACATGACGAAAGTAATCGCTGAACCGCAAATCGCGAATTTTATGGTAAGTTCTTTCAGCGCCAGATGCGTATATCTAAGCACTTGCAATCATATTCACCATTGCGGTTTTTTTTTATTTATTGTTATTGTCTTTTTGTTTGGTATTAAAAACATAGCTCATCAAATTTCAACCGGCTGTCCTTCGTCTCCCGTCTCCTAGCTGTTATATTGTTGCTGGTTATCCTTTTCACATGCCAGGGAGGGAGAAATGTCGAACTTCAAACCGTTCTTATTGCTGGTTCATTTTGTGCTCAGCGCCTCACTTGCACATTTAATTAAGTTTACGGTACGCTGCACACGGAAAGGACGACTTACACTACTCGCACCGCATCCCGCTACGCGTCAAGGACTTGAGAGGCGAAAGGCGGCTATTAATTAAATTGCTTTATATACAGTTAAGTCGCCAAACCAAAAGTTTTTCAGTGTCAACAATTGGAATATTAACGAACCAACTAATGAAAGTTCTCTGAAATACGCGTTGCAATCGTCGTGTGTATGAGTGTGGGTGGGTGTGTGTGTGTGTGTGAAACCAACTAAAGGTATTATTATATGTTCTGCTATAAGCAACTCCACCTGCCAACCATCACATCAAAGACGCACGAAATCCTCAACCGCAAATCCTGTCTGGCGGCCACAAATCATGCATTGCCTTTCAGGCAGGTTGTCCAATTATTGGCCAACTCTTTGTGTACCACTTTGGCATGTCTACGTGCAAAATCCGCTCAAGACGCCAGTGGACCTAATCAACCCACACATGCTCACTACACACTGCGAACATGGGTCGCTTTAATAAATAGCGACAACGAGCTCGAAACACTGGCTTAACAGCTGATGATGCCCCTTTGATGTGTCCTCAGCTAATAATACACTCTTATTTGGGTTGTTCGGTAAACAACTAACCAAAAGATGTGTAACAAGAACTAAATTTAGTAGGAGAATATATACATATATTTTGTAAATGTAAGATTGCACATATTATAAATATAATACTTACTTGTCTTGAGTTTATTGGTTACCTAACGATCACTCTTCTCTTCTTGCCAGTTCAGATCCATTCTCTCGCTCTCTTTTCTGTTCAAATTAGTCTCTCGTTGATTATATTTGTAACCCTTAAGTTTTTCATTATGGTATTTTCATAAGCCAGCTTTACGCCAATCATTATCCTGTCGAAACCTAAATCGGCTAAAAATGTGTGTGAACAAAGTTTTTCATTTATTACATTTGATTCGGTTATTAAGCGGTTTGCTGACCCGCTTTGAGTTGTTCAAAAGATACGCCCAACATACAGAGCAGCAGAAGTTGGGAGCATATTAAATATTTAAACCGCTTGTCTTACGCAAATCCAGCAGTCGACTTATATTAAATACACGCCAACAACACTTGAGGATAAGCAGTTGCGAGTACCGAGCGAAATGAAACTGGAGGGCCAGCGGGCAAACAATGTGCAAATCCCAGTGCAGCAGCAAATGGCAACAGAAACAGCCACAGAGGCAGAAACAGCAGCAGCAGCAGCAGCTGAAGCAGAAGCAGACGCTTTAATTCCGTTTCCAATTCCAATGGTGGCGGCAAGTTGGAGTTGCGAGATGAGAGTTCCCCTGCCAATCGCTTGGCATTTACATTTAAGCTGATAAGCAGAGTGGTTCCGCCTGAGCGTCTTCCAAACACCTCAACTCGTCTCATTTCGATTGGTGCAATCTCACCTGTGCCTCGGCAGCAAAGTTTGTTGTGCGTCAATGTCGCAAGTTTATGAAATCGCAAGCCTTGGAAAATTTACATTTGAGGCACGCACTTTACATTATTAATGCCAGACGCTAAGGGCGGCGCTAACATAAAATTAGTAGCCAACGGATGTGGCAATGTTATGCAGACATGTAGTATGTGCGTGCGTATGTGTGCATGACACGCAGACACAATACTGTGTGTGTGTGACTGTGTGTGTGTGAATGTTTATTGGTAAATGCTTCAGCCATTTGGCAAATGTATCGCATTTCGTTTTGTGTGTTTGCACTTTTGCGCATCGCCGAGAATTTTCCAATTTTAGCTGCTAATATTTAGTAATCAAGTAATAGGCACACACACACACACACACACACACACACACAGTGTAGTGTACACACACACAGCACAGTAAGAATGAGCGCTTATGAATATATGAGTGAGGCACTTGTGCGTGTTATTGTTTGATTTTTGCACAAAAATTGATTGGAAATTTATAAGCTAAACTTTTTTACAGCACATTTTCGATTTTTCGGTTTTGTTTTGTGGCGCACAAGAAAAAAAAAAACTAAAAAAGAAAACACCAAACAACACAAACTTTTGCGGAATTGTTATTCTTTCGATGCTGCTGTATTTTTATCTGCTGCCATTCAGAGCACTTGAATAGGTCGCCACATGTGCTTAGTTCGGGTGTTAGTGTGTGCTTGTGTGGCTATTGACTTTTCTACATATTGTAAAATTACAAATAAGAATGAAAAGTAAAGTAAAAAATAACTTGAACGTGATTTCCAACAAAAAATCATTTGAGTAGTTTGCCAGAGTAGGCTTTGGACCTCATCTAAGGCGAAGCTTTCCAAACTGAAACAAATCATTCTACGCACAAGTCTCATAGAGTGCACATCACAAAAATGTAAGTTACAAAAAAAACACATTTTATTTTAATAAATATTCAAAAGTTAAGCATTTTTTGAAGTACTGAAAGAGAAAATAATAAAAAAAAAAGTTCTCTAACTATTTATAGAAGTTTAGTTGTCCAACAAAATTGTTGGTGACTGCAACACGCTAAAATATTTTATTAAATTACTCATATTTATTTTCTTCCACAACTGAAGCCATCAACTTTTGCTGATGCCCAGTAAGCTGTAACAATGATGAAGATATGGACCAATCTTTTGCTCCTGGTGTCCTGTAAGTATGTCAGTTAATTTACACTTGCATCTTGCAAGTGGGTGCTCCTCTCCTGTCGTCTGTCTGAATGGTTGCAAATTGTTTTGTTTGTTTTCTGCCAATCTGCCACTGGGAGATTGGCAAATCGATGAAGCTTGATAAGCTTTGCAGACAGAATCCTACAGTCAACGACTTTAGAGTGTGGATTAATAATTGCCACTTCCCTATCCAGATCAAAGTGATATGCAATCGATTCTGTTTTTATTTTGAAATCAAAGATTCTATTGTCTATTTCATCCGTTCAGTTGGCTGCCTTTTGATGCCTCAGTCTGGAGAAACATTGCGCATCAAACGCTCCGATAGCCTGGCCAACGTCACTAACAACAATACCAACAACACCGAGTTGCCATTGGTTTCCTTGACGGCCCTGGCTGGCATCTCTAAGCCACAATTGAAGACTGTGGACAAAACTGAAACTGAAGTTTCCCCAGCCACAATGGCTGCAGCAGATGCAGTTGCTGAGAAAAAGCTGGAGCTACTGGATGATTTGCAGCCCAGTGAATATTTGAGGGGGGGACGCATGCAGCGCTGCAAGCGTCGCGAAGAGCCCAAGAGCGCACATCATGTGCACCACCACAATGCGGGCGCTTCAAATGCCGCACCACCACACTTGTACTTCAACAAGCTGGTATCGCCAGATGGCAAGCAGGAGCTCAAGGAGTTTCAGCTGCTAGCACCAGGTGTTGTAATTGAGACCATGCAGCACGATATCAACTATGGAAATGCTGCTGGCGATGTGGGTGGTGTGTTGGTCCTTAACTCGGATACCAATCCAAGTGCACAAATTCATGGAATGAGCAAGCCCAAGCAACGTCATAAGCACAAATCGTCGTTGGCTCTGCCGCCCTTTCTGTACATGTTGCAACAGATGCTACAGCCCAACTTGAACGTGGACATGCTTGACTCCCCGTCAGTGCAACGTAATCGAATGGATGCACCGGTGTACCAGTTCGTCGACGGCGCTGTGGATAATGCGTTGCGCAACAACCAGGATATATTTGATAATGAACGCGACGTCGAGCTAAGCGATAAGTATAAAGATAAGGATGAATTGCTGATGGGAAAGAAAACAGGTGCAGAGCTCACTAAGGAGGACAAGCCGAAGGATTCAGTTGAGCTACTTTCAAGCGGAAAAGAGAATGAACTCTTTCTCAGCTGCCCCATACACCATGAGCATCATGCCACCAGTAACGGCGAAAGCATTGACGATGATGTCGTCCTGGTCAACGAGTGTCATATTATCTAATCAGCCATAACAACTAAACATTATTTAAGGGGATTCTTAACGAAACAGGTTAGCTATGATTGTGTCATGTAGAAAAAAGATAGCAAAATTTTAGATAGGTATTTATTGTTTATTCGCTGTTGCTCAACAATGTGTTGCAGTTTGTTTTTGGGTTTCAAGTTAACAAATAACGGGCAAAATAAAAAAAAAATGGTTTTGGCGGTGAAAATAACCAAAAAACAAAAGAAATAATGATTCATTGCTCTTGCTTCAAGATTGTATGACAATTTTCAATTTATTTTGGAAAGCTAAAATTTAAATTAATTAAAGTACTGCAGGAATATTATGCATAACCATGTAATAATTATATATATATTTATCTTAATTAAAAAAATATGCACTTCAATTTGTCGTTTGAATGGATTTCGTTGCATTTTAGTTTCGCTTTGACGCAGCAAAATTCAATAAACTTGCAATTTAAATGTTCCATTGAAGCAGAGGCTGTTAAATTCATTAACATTGTAAACTTTTGCTTAACAATCATGGCTAGGGATTGAGTTAGGATTGATTATACATTTATCCAGAGTGCAGTTGTAATTCAGAGGACCCAAGTCAAAGTCAAAGTTACCTTCAGAATTCCTAATTCAAATCGATTGGCTAAAATTGATTATGCTGCGTATAGCAAATACTCGACAATACACACACACTCATCCCCACACACACACACACACACAATCACACTCACTCTGGGTATGTGCGCCTAAGGCAAAAGTTTTGCTTGCGTTTGGCTGCTAAATACTAAGAGCTGCTAATTTCTTATACAATAAAACTAATGTAAATTGCCACTTGACGTTCAGACCTACATTAGTATGTGCGAGTGTGTAATTGTGTGTGTGTGTGTGTGTATGTATGTGTGAGTATATATGTATACAATACATGGACATTAAATGGAGCACATAATGTGCAGAAAGTCAGAAAGACAAAACGCAACCCAAGGAAAATGGCATACGAGTGTCATGGGTTCTTTAGCTACAGCATAAATACAAATTTGTTTTACAAATGCATTTTGTCAGCATGTGTGTGCGTGTGTGTGTGTGGGTGTGTGTGTTCTATTTGTTGTGCGGATGTTGCCTTAAGTGTACATTCAATGTACATAGGTGCACACAAATACGCTGGGGTAAACCATAATACATAACAGTTTATATAACAGGCAAACATGCGTGTCTTAGTGCGTTTGTGTGTTTGCCACAATGCATAATAGTGCAACGCAGCATTCGTAAAATGCGCAGCTGCTCCACCATTTCCCCTCGTGTATTAGCTTGAGTGTAAATGCGAGTGTATGAATGGTTATATGTGAATGTTTCCGTGGCAGTCCATTTCGATCCACAACGTTCCCTCTCAGCTCCTTAAACTAAACTAACTGTGTGCCATATACACGTATTGGCCACTTTCATATACATGTATATATAAATATATATATTTTATACATAATACACAATACAATACACTCATGATCGAAACAGTAGGTACACTTCCATTAGGTAGTAGGTACACTTCCAAGAGACCTTTATCTACGCTTCTTCTCGTCGTAACGTCCAAAAATATGAAATATACAAAAAATATATGTATATAAATAAACGTATTATCTAAATATATTTATAAATAAATAACAAAAACCTATTAATTTGACCTTTGGTGTATAAGCACACTCCAATCTTTATTTCCAATTGTAAATAATATGTGCAGTTGGCAACCAACGTTCCTTATTGGCTTTAGCACTAAAACGGGAACCAACGCGTTTCCCCCTGGAATGTGAGTGAACTTTCAATGCTGCTTAAAGTCTTCAGTTTTTTTTTATAGTGGGTGTTACTGAATGTGCAAAGTGCATTAGCTTGTGAAAATTGTGGGGTTATGATCTCAATGACACTCGCAACCATTAGGTGATAATGCACAGGGAGCCATTCAATGGGTCATGCACCCAATGCAATTGGCATGCTTTTAAATTCGGGCAAATCCTTGAAAATAATTTGATTAAATTTGTTTTTGAGTTGATGACGACAAGCATATTTTATGCTCATTGTGAACATAAACAAAATGAAAGTCAGACAAACGAATCGACGGCTTTTGTTAATCTTTTTTGTTGGCTGCTTTCAAATTTATAGCTTCATTATGGGAGCACAGCAGAATGAGAACCAGAGCACTATAATGACTAGGGGAAAGGCGGGGAGTGGGGAGTGGCTGGTGAGCAGGCCATCAGACAAAGCGTTGCTATAGCTTCTATTGCCATTCGCTTAAGTTGTTGTTGTTGTTGTTATTGCTAGCTGCTAGCTGCTGCTGTTGCCGAAGCTGATGCTGCTCTAACTGTTATGGCTGTCATTTGGCAGCTTGTAATTATGTTTGCCACAAGTTGTTGCCAGAAAGTTGTTATCTAGATTTCATCGTCAAAAACCATGACGGCAGGCAGCATCAAATTCAATTGAACTGTTGACTCAGCAGCTCAGCTCAACTCATCTATAGAAAACATTTGAGAACTCAGCGCCCGACACCACGTTTCCGTTAAGTCCATTAAAGCTAATTTGCAAATGCATGAAAAGTTATTGAATTGAACTGCTAAGCAGCTAAGAATATTTTAATAAACTGAAGGTTATGGCCATTGAAAAATATTAACTTAGAGACCTTTGATTGCGAATTTATATGCTGAAACATAATTTAATAGGATACAAGTTTAGGCTGAAGAGTTGTTAGACCCACGTTGAATACCTATAGAAATATTCACTTGATAAAAGTGATTCGTGTTTATTTAAGGCACTTATTTTGCACTAGAGTTCATGCTATGATCAAAAAGCCTTCGCTTTTGAAGATAAGTTGAGTTTTGACGAAGTTATGGCATTTTGAAGTTTCGACCTATGCCCATACACCGATATATCGATTTTCGGGGTATAATTTTTACTTGTCTTCCGACCTCAAATTTCGTTTTCAACTTTAAATGCACGATTGATTTAGGGGCAAAACTATGATCAAAAAGCCCTCGCTTTTGAAGATACGTTGAGTTTTGACGAAGTTATGGAATTTTGAAGTTTCGACCTATGCCCATACACCGATATATCGATTTTCGGGCTATAATTTTTACTTGTCTTCCGACCTCAAATTTCGTTTTCAACTTTAAATGCACGATTGATTTAGGGGCAAAACTATGATCAAAAAGCCCTCGCTTTTGAAGATACGTTGAGTTTTGACGAAGTTATGGAATTTTGAAGTTTCGACCTATGCCCATATATCGGATATATCGATTTTCAGGCTATAATTTTTACTTGTCTCCCGACCTCAAATTTCGTTTTCAACTTTAAATGCACGATTGATTTAGGTGCAAAATTATGATCAAAAAGCCCTCGCTTTTGAAGATACGTTGAGTTTTGACGAAGTTATGGCGTTTGGAAGTTTCGACCTATGCCCATACACCGATATATCGATTTTCGGGCTATAATTTTTACTTGTCTTCCGACCTCAAATTTCGTTTTCAACTTTAAATGCACGATTGATTTAGGGGCAAAACTATGATCAAAAAGCCTTCGCTTTTGAAGATAAGTTGAGTTTTGACGAAGTTATGGCATTTTGAAGTTTCGACCTATGCCCATACACCGATATATCGATTTTCGGGCTATAATTTTTACTTGTCTTCCGACCTCAAATTTCGTTTTCAACTTTAAATGCACGATTGATTTAGGGGCAAAACTATGATCAAAAAGCCCTCGCTTTTGAAGATACGTTGAGTTTTGACGAAGTTATGGCGTTTGGAAGTTTCGACCTATGCCCATACACCGATATATCGATTTTCGGGCTATAATTTTTACTTGTCTTCCGACCTCAAATTTCGTTTTCAACTTTAAATGCACGATTGATTTAGGGGCAAAACTATGATCAAAAAGCCTTCGCTTTTGAAGATAAGTTGAGTTTTGACGAAGTTATGGCATTTTGAAGTTTCGACCTATGCCCATACACCGATATATCGATTTTCGGGGTATAATTTTTACTTGTCTTCCGACCTCAAATTTCGTTTTCAACTTTAAATGCACGATTGATTTAGGTGCAAAATTATGATCAAAAAGCCCTCGCTTTTGAAGATACGTTGAGTTTTGACGAAGTTATGGCGTTTGGAAGTTTCGACCTATGCCCATACACCGATATATCGATTTTCGGGCCATAATTTTTACTTGTCTTCCGACCTCAAATTTCGTTTTCAACTTTAAATGCACGATTGATTTAGGGGCAAAACTATGATCAAAAAGCCCTCGCTTTTGAAGATACGTTGAGTTTTGACGAAGTTATGGCATTTGGAAGTTTCGACCTATGCCCATACACCGATATATCGATTTTCGGGCTATAATTTTTACTTGTCTTCCGACCTCAAATTTCGTTTTCAACTTTAAATGCACGATTGATTTAGGGGCAAAACTATGATCAAAAAGCCCTCGCTTTTGAAGATACGTTGAGTTTTGACGAAGTTATGGAATTTTGAAGTTTCGACCTATGCCCATATATCGATATGTCGATTTTCAGGCTATAATTTTCACTTGTCTCCCGACCTCAAATTTCGTTTTCAACTTTAAATGCACGATTGATTTAGGTGCAAAATTATGATCAAAAAGCCCTCGCTTTTGAAGATACGTTGAGTTTTGACGAAGTTATGGCGTTTGGAAGTTTCGACCTATGCCCATACACCGATATATCGATTTTCGGGCTATAATTTTTACTTGTCTTCCGACCTCAAATTTCGTTTTCAACTTTAAATGCACGATTGATTTAGGGGCAAAACTATGATCAAAAAGCCCTCGCTTTTGAAGATACGTTGAGTTTTGACGAAGTTATGGCATTTGGAAGTTTCGACCTATGCCCAAACACCGATATATCGATTTTCGGGCTATAATTTTTACTTGTCTTCCGACCTCAAATTTCGTTTTCAACTTTAAATGCACGATTGATTTAGGGGCAAAACTAGTGATCAAAAAGCCCTCGCTTTTGAAGATACGTTGAGTTTTGACGAAGTTATGGCATTTGGAAGTTTCGACCTATGCCCATACACCGATATATCGATTTTCGGGCTATAATTTTTACTTGTCTTCCGACCTCAAATTTCGTTTTCAACTTTAAATGCACGATTGATTTAGGGGCAAAACTATGATCAAAAAGCCCTCGCTTTTGAAGATACGTTGAGTTTTGACGAAGTTATGGCATTTGGAAGTTTCGACCTATGCCCATACACCGATATATCGATTTTCGGGCTATAATTTTTACTTGTCTTCCGACCTCAAATTTCGTTTTCAACTTTAAATGCACGATTGATTTAGGGGCAAAACTATGATCAAAATGCCCTCGCTTTTGAAGATAAGTTGAGTTTTGGCGAAGTTATGGCATCTTGAAGTTTCGACCTATGCCCATATGCCCATTTACCGATTTTCAGGCTAGAATTTTTACTTATGATCCGACCTCAAATCTCGCTTTCAACTTTAAATGTACGATTGATTTAGGGGCAAAACCATGATCAAAAAGCCCTCGCTTTTGAAGATAAGTTGAGTTTTGGCGAAGTTATGGCATTTTGAAGTTTCGACCTATGCCCATATATCGATGTATCGATTTTCGGGCTATAACCATGTTAACCCGTTGGCCTGCTCACTAGGGTCGAATACAACCCGTAGACGCTTAAAGCGCCTCCACACCAGCGACCTCTGGACTGTTGGGCGTTAATATTTTTCGTTAATGTGCAATAAATGTTATATTTAATCTTACATTTGATGTTACGTAATATTGTAATATGTTAAAACCAATTATTTGTTTATGTTATTAATTTAAATTCCCCGTTATTATGTATTCAATCTTCAAAACAATATTTTATAACCTCTCAGTAGGTTGATCAATATTAAATTAAATTGCTAAATTAAAAAAAAATAAATAAAAAAAAATAAAAAAATAGTTATATATATATGTACATTTTGTAGCTGACCACACTTTGGAGGGAGAATTAGATAAGTTCTAAAAGAGAACGAATTGGAATTATGTTAAGAAATACGAAGTTCTAAAAATAACTACAGTTCCTAATTATCATTACTAAACAAGAAAATAAAACTAATTATGCACTGAAACGCTAAAAAGAACTTGTGTGCCATGCTATCGATGCTATATAAGAAATATATTGATATATTTAGTGAGTGCATTTTCCATAAGATATTTGTATGGACATGGCTGAATACGCAATAAGCTCTACTGTTCATAAAAAAATATATATCGACGTTTATTGTCAGAATCGCTTTATAACTTAACCTCATGCGGCCCATTGCACTGTTTTTGTTGACACTATTTTAATGGATGTCAGCCAGACGACGCATTTATTATCTGACATCAGAATGAAGCAAATTTGTTTGGGGCATCAACTGCAATTTCAGAGGCCACACAGAGGCAAACAGAGGCGACAGATGACACATAAAAATAATCAAGACACAAATTGTGAGTGTTTGTTGTTTAATTTGGCAGCTGGGCAGCACAAAATAACCAAAAGCATTGCGAATTTTACACTCTGAATTCAAAATGAAAACAACAACAAGAACGATCGGCAACAACAATAAAAAAAGCAGCAGCAGCAGCAGATCAAAGAGGCTTAAAGGCGGCACAAGTCTATGTAAAATTGTCAACAGCAGAGGCGTTGTTGCATGCAATAAATTTATTGTGCATGCTACGCCTCGTTGGATTGTTGTGGCTTTTAATTGAGTCATGCCAGTTGCTCAGATTACGCTCATTGTTGTTTGTTGTTGTTGTTGTGTCTGTTGCTCGTGGCTCAAACTAAATTTATTTGCAACGCATTGCAACTTAACCAACAAGCGACTGAGGAATGATGTAGTAAAGGGCTGCATAAGGCGTGGAAGACACAGAGAAAGAGAGTGAATTAAAGAAGGGGGGAGTTGCAAGTAAACTAGTGGAATGCATCGCAGTGCGTGCAACTTTTACAAGTGAAAACTCTGCTTTCACAGATAGTTTATGTGCAAATTCTTGGTTGGGCTAGATACGCAAGGCAACTACAATGGCAACAAAAATTCACACACACACATTCACGCACACACACACACAAAAATACACTTGGTTGGCAATTTGCTGGCACTGTGGCTGTCAGCTGCCAAGCCATTTGCATGCACAAACAGAACAAATACAAATACCAAGCGGGGCATGCATGGCAAACAACAACAATAAAAATGAGTGTTTCAGGCGAGGGCGCACTATTAGGAGATACTCTGTTCTCAGTTAATAAAATCAAGACTATATCTAGAAATCTACAGAATATTATTGTCATGTGTAGGCAAGAGTACAATTTACATAATAAATTGGGCAACTCTTGCTGCAAATCATCGATCGGCAAATCAAAACTCGACTTTCCAATCAGCTGTTAATCTCATCGATTTGCACAGTTTCAATAAAAATTGTAATTGAGACAGGGTATAACTACAATGGAGCAGAGAAAGAGTGAACAACAAAAATGCCTTCGCTTGCAACTTGCAAGTTGAAAACAAGTGCAACAAAAACAAATTGACCGCCTGTTAGCATATAAATCACATGGTAAAAGATAAATTGAAAGCTGTTGTGGCTGCCTCTTCCATATCCCCGATGCGGGTGCCAGCCCTGTCATGCCCTCCTCTTGTTGCATGGTGCAAGCTAATGCAATTAACAGCAGCAGGGGTAATGTAAATAGCAAATGCGACTTACCCAAAGCAGCATTGACAAATTTCAGTGCACGTTTCTTAGCCTTTCCCCTGACCTCCACAAACAAGTAAATATTGAAACAAGTACGAGTAGCCAGCTTAGGTACGCTAAATTTCTTATACTCTTGCAGCTTAAAGCACAGCAGACGACTCCGTCTTATTCCTTCTCTCAAGACAAAATTAGAATACCCTCTGTAAGGGTATAACAATGCAGAGCACTGCAAAAGTCAATTAAGCTTACAACAGCAGCAAACTGAGATAAACTGCTCAGTAAAAGGTGTAACAAAGATTTTAGTTGGTAGGTGCAATACGGATTATATTTAATAATCATACATCATAAATATATGATATCCATTTTATTTATTTTTTATTTATTTATTTTTAAAAATTTTATATTTTCACTTTGTGTTTTTCGAATTTTGGGAAAGTTTCTTGGGTTAATTCAGTTTCAGTTTATTAGATGAACGAAATCGTAGCTCATATTCTGCTACTGGGAAGCAGCTGCTCGAAACAGTCGAGATTATATTTCGCATTGTCAATTTTACTCCATTATTCTTTCTTTCGCTATGTCAAGGTCAACCCCTACTTGGCCCACATTTAAATGCCTTTAAAGCCAACTTGGATTCTTAGTAGAGCTACAGCTACAGATTCCTTTGCACACTGCTGATGGCTGCTTGCTTATGAGCATTGTTCATCGAGATCTGATTATAATTTATATTCGCACAATGAGAATTAAGCACTCGACGGTAACCCCATGCGACAGATTTATCACCTTTAATGAGTTTTTATTTGGCGCCCCTTTCTCTCGTCCCTGGTCAATTATACGACAGGTGGCTGGTGGCCACTTTATCATCATTAGCTCGTCGACATGGCAGCAGATAAGCCGCATTGGCTTTAGGCCCGATTATCATCAAGTGGATCCACAAATAACGCAAGAACACTAAATACCAAATTGATGCCGCCCCTTTTATCCACGACGAGGAAAATATCATTTTTGTACTCGCATTTTCTGTTATAATGATTTCACTTTTCCGCCAGCTGCCCGAGTTAAGTGCAATGCTCATAAAATAAAAAGTGCATTAAGCTTTAAGTGAGGATATCCACTTGGAAATGTGTGCTGCACTTAAATTCTAACTATTGAATATAAAATAAAAAATGTCAATCAATATCAAAAGCATTACCCACCTCCATATACATACATACATACATATGTCTGTCTACTTGGTATCTCAACAAATTTTGCATTTTCAATGCTATATAAAAATTCTGACTTTATCTTATTGTAGCTTACCAGGTATAACAGTCAAAACTAAATTGTATCTCTATTCCAAACACTACTGCTGACTTCAGTTACAGTTAAGTCATATTAGTACATTTCTAGTGACCTGCCACACGAGATATATCGGTCCAAACTCTGCAATTTGTCTAACATTTAACCACATAAAATATATAAAAAAAATAGATGTTGTGTGAGTCAGTCTACTTACTATCCAAACGAATTGCAATGCTGTCTTACAACCTTAACTATATCATTTGTTATGATAAGCATTTCGTTAAAATTCATTACACATTGGCTAACATGCTCTGCCATATATCTAACTACACATACTTAAAAGCTGACCGGTAAAGATCAACAACGTAAGTACAAAACACGTGTTTTACCTTCCTTTTGTTCGTCTGTGTATGAGCCAAGTCTATGGCAAGACATTATGCTGCTGCTGCAACGAACAAAATAAAAAAGAGTTTAATCTGCCCCAGCAGCAGTTTTAGCCAACCGCACATCAGTTTTGAGCCAGATGCTGGCTGCTGCATCCAGTAACTTGGCTTATAACTTTTAGCGCATGCTAAGTGCATTTTAATTTGTCTTTCATACTTAAAGATGCTGCTTTGTTGTTGGTATCTGGTCTCTGGTCGCTTGTCGTTGCAGCCACTGCGGAAAATTACAACAAATTAAATTTGTGTGCAACCCAGTCTTAAGTGCTCAGGACAGGTAACTATAATACAGCTTGATGCTGGGGCAGATGACAGCCAACTGACAGGAGCTGCTCTCCATTCTGTGGCTAAATGCAATCTTGACTGTGTGACAAGTGCATCGAGTGAAATTAAGCGTCCTGCGGAAGTGGAAAATCTCCGCAGTAGATAAGAAAATATATATATCTCGACCGTTATTGCATTACGCCTGTTGCATTTTACAAAATTAATCGGAAACTTTTCAAATTTTTAATGACTAATTTTTGCCTCGAGCTTGAGCAAAAAACTACTCGGAAATTTGATTTGTAAATTTTGTTTACTTTGCTGATGGCAAATGCGATTGCATTCTGAAATTGTGCCAATTACAAGCGGCTTGCCAGCAGCAGATGATGGACAAGTCCATAGAGAGAGAGGTAGAGAGAGAAAGAAAGAGAGAGAGATGAGAAAGTGCGAGAGAAGTAGGAAAACTCAAAAGCATAGTTATGAATTCGTTATTGCTCATTAGAAGAAGCGCCAAGAACAGCATTTCTGGCAACGAACCGAGGAAAGTGAAGCGGGAAAAGTGTGGCATCAGCACCATGCATAGCTAATGTTCAATAGAATAACAGCAATTAGCCATTGCCAGAGAGAAGAGACACATAAAAATACATTTTAAATTACTGTTGCTCTAAAGCGAATTTGTAAATTAATGGCAAACATCAGTTTTCATTATTTCAAGTGCTTTAATTTAATTTGTGCATCACATTTATCTTTTGATGCCACTGTTGGTGACTGGCTTAAATTGACTTTCTTTTGACAGCTGGCACACAAAGTCTATTGTGTTGTCCATTTCTTCAGTTTATTGCTAATACATTTAGCTTTAACATTGTTGCTTCCTCTTCCTCTTTTTATTTTTCATTTTATTTATTTCTATTTTATTTTTTTTGGTCTCATTGTTTGCTTGAGAAATGCCAAGAATACATAGCAGGAAACAGACATTTGCATATATTGCGGTTCTGCTTGCTACGTTCGCCTCACATTCTAATGCCACTATTCATACCCCTAACCAAAATGCTGCTGAGAAGAGGTTTGGTATGAATGAGAAATTATTCAGTCTTGGTTGCTGCATTTTGAATACTATCCTGATGCTTGTTGGTGCTCTTTTAATATTCAAATCAAATTGGAATTTAGTTTTTACTAAATGGCAGATGGCTTATTAATTTATAATCTTAAATGAAAAGTTTATGAAATTAACATTTCAAATTCAGATGCCACAGGGTATTTCATAGTCGGATACTCCCGCTGTTTAAGCTTACAGCTGAAATACCAGCATTTTTAGCCCACATTTTTGTTGCTTTAGTTGCTGCCAGATGGATTTTAGCTGGCTCTTTTCTGGTCCTGAGTCCTGACCATTGGTGCATTTGACACTGACTCCGCCGGGCAAACGAGTGAGTGCCGCAAAGTATTTGAAATGATGTCTTCAATGCTAACAGTTTGCCAACAGTTTTGGCGATGCTTATCGCCACAGTTGTTGACCGTTTGTTGAAAGTGAACACTTACAGTTGCACTTGCAGTTGAAGTTGCCGCTAAAGATGCGGATGCATCTTTAGATGCTGTAGCTGCAATAACATTCGGCCAGCAGCAGGTCCTATCCCAACAAAGAGAACGGTTGATAAGCAACTGATAACAGATAGGCTAGATACTCTTATATTTCGAACTAAGAGCGCATCTCTACAAAAATAAAAAAAGGGAGGGAAATTAGCAGGCGAGAGTGGCAACTGCGACGCTAGCAGCGCAGGCAGCACCCACGAACAGCGCGAATGGTGAACACGAACCGAAAGCGACGAGGCCGACGAGGATGGCTGCCTTGCTGCCACTACTGCTGCTGCTACTGCTACTGCTGCTGTTGTCGTCGTGACGTAGTCAATTGTGCTGCTGCTGCTGCGACGCCAGCTGAGGCAGCGAGTTTTTGTGCGCTCTGGCGACGCTTGCTGCTGATAAACACTTTTCGTTTATCATCAGTTTGTCGATGGCACCGCGCGCAACTGGACGTTCTTTCGCTTATTCACCGAGACTCTTTTAACGTGTGCTCCTCGCAACATTTCACTTAACAATTTCTCAGTCTGCCCTGCCCGTCTGCGTGTGTGTGTGTGTGTGTGTGTGTGTGAGAGTGTGTGTGTGTCTCTGCCTGTGTCTATTTTGCGTGCGTGTGTGTGTGTGTAGCTTAAGGGCGAACTTTAAACGTGGTTTATCAGTGCAGCTAGTGATGAATGGGCCGAATTGTATTTTTTGCCGGCAATTTCCGCTCATAGTTGATGCAAAAACAACGTGCAATAAATTATTAATGAAAATTAGCAAATCATAAAATTACAAAATTAAGATACTTATGTATTTTGTGGCATCTCCAGCGTGGCATCTTCTAAGCCAACAACAAAGCAGTCAACAAAACGTGAGTAGAACCAAATAAAAACTAGCAACACAAAATGGGTGCAAGCAAGTGTAAAATATATATATTTTTTATTAATATTTTTTTTCAAAGTCACAAGTTCAAAAGATGCGTTTGTCAATATTTATAAGAAGGAAAATATTGTAATTCAATGTTGTTTAATTTAAGCAATTACAAATTAAAATTGCATTTGGTTGCTGCACATCATAAATTATTTTGGGTAAAAAGAAACTTTAAAACTCAATTTCTTAGAATAAAATAATAGAGAAACAACTTGTAGGGTCAAATGAAAACAGTTAACGAGTTTCTAAATAACCAAAACTGACCTCAAACAAAAGCAACAAAATTTAAAATTGACAAAATGAAATTACCTGAAAGTATGCAAAATATTTGTACAAGATGGGGTTTTTTGGTAGCGAGTAACAAAAAACAAAGCATGCGATGGGAGGGAGTGGAGGAGCAGTAAGCGGAGTGGATGAGGCGCTTAAAAGTGCAAAGGCTGCGTAAAAAGCGCAAAAACGCTGACAGCGAGTGCGACTTGAAAAGTCGAAAATTATGTAAATGCAAAACATTTTTTATGCATGTAAACAATTTTTTGCGCCATTATGCGCCATCAAATATGCAAAGATATGTTGCTCAACTCAGCAGCTGAAATGAGGTGAAGGTAGGATGGGGGGGGGGGGGAGTCAAGTCAGTCAAGGGAGCAGCCCCTCTCACCTGACACGGCAGAAATCGTGTTCCATCCGAGATTGTTCAGATTTATGCGATGCCGCTGATGTTGCTGGCTGTCAGCTGGCAGCTCTGCTGTCTTGCCAAATCCATTTTGGCATTTTGTCTAAAAATTACAAGAGCCAAACTCAAGAGTCAAAGTTACAATTGCACTCACACACATAGATAAAGTTGGACGCGTTTGGCTGTCGCTTTAATTAAATTTAATATGCAGTACCTCACACCTAGCCCCTTCCCGCCACACCGCTTTTGTCTTTGCCGATGAGAAAAGTTGCCATCGCCTTCATTTGGCAGCGAAGCGTGCAATATTTAACTTTCGAGCTTTGCATTCAATTCACGCACCAAAACTTGGAAACAAACCAGTATCTTGTCGTTGGTTACATCTTTAACACACACACACACACACACATTGGCCCATACTCTCGCATGCACATACATGATGTTTGAGGCTGACTTATGCATAGACAAAGTGCCACGTTTTTATTGTAATGCCAAAATCCCTGGCATGCTTTTAGTAGACAAAATATGCGCCTTTGGAGCTGAATCGCCAACTGGCCTTTGGCTCATCCAAACCAACCACGCCCCACCGTCCACACTGCATGTCTATCGCCCTAGTTCTGTACACTTAGAAAACAAAACAAGTATCTATAATCATTAATGTTTGACAATAAAAAAAAAACCATAGTTTGAAGCATAAAATCGCTAGGAATTTCAACCTTTTTTGGTGAAAGCAGGAGTAGCTCTGAAAAGATGTAAAAATATACCTTTCCTCAAAAGCGAAAGATTTCAAACATATTTAATACAAACATCAAGCCGAAACATTAAGCCCATTTTAAATATTAATTACAGTTGGGTGAAATATGTTTTCTACTGCTTTCGTTTTCTCAGTGTACACTTTGCTCGCAACTGGCGACATTTGCTACTTTTATTTACGCACAAGCCAACAAACATTGTAAGGAGCGAAATAAGATTAACGCACGCTGCCGCCAGAGCTGAAAGTAGTGAGAGCCATAAAACTTATGCCAGCCAAGAGGCAGCCCAGATCGACCAGCTACGGAACCCGACCGGAACCCAGACCCAAAAGTCAACGACGCACACACACGCACAGACACTCACACACACACACACACACGTCGGAGCAGACGCAGTTTTGGCTGGCGTAGGTGCCGGAGGTGCTACCCATTCATCATCAAGTGGCGTCTCCAGTCAGTTTTGCCACCCGAAACGTGCAACTTTCTCTCGCATATTATAGTGCAAACAATGTTCTAAAAAAAAAAAAAACTCAGCTCAGCATAATGCACGACACTCTCTCTCTCTCGCTGTCTCTCTCTCTCTCTCTCTCCCTCTCTCGCTCTCGCTGCCTCTATCTATCTTTCTCGCCTTCACGCTCTCAGCGGTATTGTTCGTGCGACTGTAATTTAGGGTTTAAACATTTTTATTGCCTACATTTGGGGGCACGCCTTGGGCTTGCGGTTTATGGCCAAAACCTGGCCCTGATGTCAGCTGCGTTTTATCTGTGCAGTGGCGCTCGTTAAACCATTGCAGTCGAGCGACGTGATATGGCATCATTCAAAAATTCGCATAATTAACACACAACATTGCGTATGCGCAATGTTGCGTATACGACATGCTTAAGCTAAATACATTATTTAATGTTGCGGACTGAACTCAATTTATTATTTAAATAGTTCAAAAGAGAACATCTAACCAATTAGCCATTAACACACAACGTTGCGTATAATCAATAGTCGTAAACAGAGTTATCAATAATTAATTCACTTTAATTAGCTAAAAAAAAGAAAAAAATAAAGAACATTAAAAGTGCGTGATTTATTCAACCGATTAAACAAATTTGGAATGGGTAAATGGTGGCACAAAATTAGCCCATTAAGTTTTAATGAAAACTTCTTGCGACGCTTTAAGTCTGAAATTGTGATGCGCAAATTTGAATTTCGCGCTTGTTTTGGCTTTAATCAACTTGATGAATGGAGGCAGAATAAGAAATTTGTTACTGTTTAATTTCAGTTAACATGAAACTCGCACCTTGGGCGGGACTAACAAAATTGAAGCACTCGCGTTTCCCGAAACTTTTAAGCCGCTTAACACACACATTTATTAATTAATTTGGGCAAAGTGAAGAAAAATAAAGCTGCCAACTTTTCATTTAAAATTGAAGAGTGCAACTGGCAACGTCTGCGAAATATTGCACAAAAATTAAATTAAGCAGCAACCGAGCTGAATGCTTGGCTCCATTAACATTTCATTTAAAGTTGAGCCACTTTAATTTGGCAGCCAGGCAGCTGAGCAAATAAATTACAATAAAAAAAATTCGCTGCGGCATTTTCGGCAACGAAATTGCTGCTGCAGTCGTAAAGTTTAATATTTCCTTTAAAGGAATTATTAAAAATTGTGTAATAAATGAACAGAGATGGGGGGGGGGGGGGAGACTGAAACAGAGAAAAAGTAAAAGAGACAGATCCAGATGTAGGGCACACCAACACATTAACCTGTAAAACAGCAACCAGCAGTCGAAAATGCTTAGTCGTAAACATATTAAAAGCTACTTTGCATAAACTTGGGTGCCTTCCACACCCAGAGAAAGATTTCAACTTGGCGCAATCCCAGCACCTTTTCCACTCATTTTCCAGCAAGGACAAATGCCCATTTGCAATTTATTGAAAAGGGAGAAAAACGAAACAAAACAACAAAAACAACAAAATCAAGAACGAAGGCAAACCAAACGGCAAAAAACCATAAAAATAAATGCGACGAGTGACGGGCGGCTGACGTGACACGTCCTGGCCCTATCCTGTGCAAAACAGGAGTGAGAAGGACCGCATCAGAGTATTTATTAGGCAGGCCAGGCAGACTGGTTAAAAGGCTTCATTAAAAACACATTTCGTGCATAAACGTCGACATCATTCGAATGCAGCAAAATGTGAAAAATTAAATAACGCCAAAGGAAAAGAAAACACAAAAAAAGGCAAGAAAAGCAAAAAATAGGCGGCAAGCTATGAAATAAAAGCCAGCTGTGATATTATTTGCATTTGAAAGCAGCTGTCAAGCGAAGGGCGTAGCCAAAGTGTGTGAGCGAGACAGCCAATTTAATGCTATCTCACTTCAAGCGACATTTTTATACTAAGAGGAGTCCTGATTTCGAAACTCAATTATAGCATTTTATTATTAAAAGAAGCTTTAAATACTTATTAGTGTATTTATATTTAAATGCATTTCTCGTGTGACTTCTTGGAATATTCGCAGAAGATGCTAATATCTGTATTATGATAACATATTTTATATGTTTCATAATTAATTTGCCATAAATAATGAGAAAACCAATGAATGAATATAGGAATATGTTTTGGCCCATAATTTCAATGTTTCCTATCCGATTTTAATAAATAAATAAATTAAATATTATGGTTGATCAATTATATTTGCATATATATTATATATGGATTGTAAGGTCTTTAAAATTGTTCCTTTTATTATTTATAAATCTATGAATATCGATATTTGAGAAACAAGTGCAGTTATCGATCAATGAAATAAACTTATTCTGCACATAGTATACGATAACTTACATTCCACTTAGAGAATCGCTTTTTCACATGGGCACATGAGCAGATCGCTTCAGCTATTGCTTCTGATCAAGAATATATATACTTCGTAGATGCAGTCGTCTGCCTATTGCATATGCTAGCTTTAGAGTATAATCAGTTACCAAATATTATAAATATAATTGGTACAAAAATGAAATACTGATTAATGATTCATTTATAATTCTATCTATTCATATTACAAGTTTGCTTAGTGATTGTTGTCAAATATTACTTGGATGCTCAATTCTATATCATGAGTGTAAATGACTGACTCATGCTTAAATTTCCATTCCAAATATGTGTTCACTTTATCTATTTTTATTATCCATTCCAGTTTTGTTTAGTCGAACTGCTTTAAAGCTGTATCTGACCCCATAAATGTTGGTTAGTATCGCTTGCAATTCACTCTAATATATGGCACTGGGATTTCCGTGGCTATCACATTTTGTCTATAATCTCATCACCAATGCAGAGACAAGCAAACACACACACACACACACACACTCGCCTGTGTTGTAGCTTAGTTTATCAAAGCGTTTGTCTTATTTATATTTTCGCCTGTCGTTTGTGCCGCCAGCTGGCAAAGCGCGACTAAGAAAAATATTTACAATGCAGTCGAGCGATAAAATGAAACGCACACAACACCACACCCAGTCCCACAATAACACACACACAGAACATGAATACTGACCAGCAGACGCTGTCAACTGGGAGTAGGGTCAGTGCAGGAGCAGAGGTGAGGGTGGAGCTTGCATTGATAGGCCAACGTGCCATTTGACCCTGAGTCTCTGTCTGATAGCTGTTAGGAGATAATCAAGTTTCAATAACAAAACAATTCGGTGCAAAGAAATTGTCAGTTGCTTTTTTGGCACAAAGAGTGCTCGGAATTTTAAGCACCATGCAATACGGCCTGAAGGGTAAAATGGGGAGCACTTCACGTATGTGACGACGTCGTCAACGTTGTCATGTGGGACGTGTCGGACAGCGGGGCGGGCAACGGGGGCCAAAAATTAAATGAAAACGAAAACACGAGCAAGCAAGCTAACAAAAAAAAAAAATAAATAAAATGAAACGAACAGCCAGCGTAATGTACACAAAAGGCAGCAGGCCAGGCTCAGGCCGCTGCATTTGACAGCAGGCAGGAGCAGGAATTGGCCGCACAGAACACAGGACAACACAGGCAGGAGGCACACATCAAAGCACCCGCTGCACGCATCGATGGAATAGCTGCTCCCGGTGCTCATTTAGCTCGTGCTGCTGTTGCTTTTGCCAGTAGTTCATTATGCCACTAGAACAGTTTAATGTCGTTTAAAGAGTAGCAGCCACAAAACAGCGCGAAACAAAGCCACAAAATGTGGACAGCAGTCAGCAGGCAGCTGGCAGAGAGAGAGAGAGAGAGAGAGAGAGAGAGATAGAGAGATGGGTTCCCCAAATTACAGTACTCTGCGGACAATGGCCGTCCCACATTGAGAGACTGTGTTGCTTTTTGTGTGTGTATGTATTATAAGCAATTTTCCATTTTCCACATCTTTTTCTTTTTCTGTCTATTTGTATTTTTCCGTTGGCTTTTCTTTTTCAAGTTTTCGCTTTGCGCTTTGTTACACGCTGTCAGGCTACTATGAAAGCGAAACGTAATGAAAATGGCAACAAACAAAATAATTGAAATTTGGTTTAGCACAACAACAATATTAGCAGTAACAAGAAAACAGCGAGCCATGAAAAAATTGGCCAAAATGACAACGAAAATTTGAAGCGAGTACCAACGAATACCAGCAATGAACAAAAGCAGATGGTGACAACATATCGACTAAAGCAAGGAATATGAGAATTTAAGCCAAGTCGAGAAACCAAATGGAAAACACAAAAACGCTAACACGAAAAAAGAAGAAAAAGAAAAAGAAAAATAAGAAGAAGAAGCTGCTCAAGAATTACGCAGACCGAGACGACAATGTAGCCTTATTTTGTGCAGATTTGTGTGCTGATTTTTCTCTCATTTTCCTTCCGATTTTTTTTTTTTTGTTTTTTGCTTACGTTTATTTTTGTTTTTGTCTTGAAAAGTTCTCGGCCATTGCAAATTAAATTTTCCAATGTCGCATTCGGTTTTACCTTGGTGTGCCTTCCAGTCACCAGGATAAGCGCCCACCACATCAACTGACATATTCAATTTTCTAATTTTGTGTAATATTACAGTAAAACCACTCAACACACACACATTCACACACACACATACACACACACACAGACATTGAAAGCAACAACATTTCGACTAGATCGAAGTCGATATTCCCTAAAAGAACTGTTTGTTAGAGTTTGTTTGCGATTTTTAAAATTCGTTAGCAAATCAATTTCCTCTTAACGCAAAACTTTCGAAACCACGAACAAAAAATATAAACTCACATTTATTTATGGATTTTAGCTGCAATAAAAGTCAAAACTTGCACTTGAATGACTGCCGCACAGAACTTTAAAATTCAATTACCAGATATTCATGCTCTACTTCTTGACTAAGTTATTGCGCCACACCGGCAACATCAGCAACATCTAAACCAGCAGCAGCGACCATGAAGCAAATGACAATATAAATTCGTGCGGTTTGTGTTGTTTGCGATAAAAAAAAAAACATACCTCGAAAACACAAGAAAGAGCAACTATTGAGGGGGTAAAGAATATTTAATGCACTTGTCACTGGAATTAAGAGCTGTTCTTCAGTCTGATAAGATATATTTTTATAATCAATTTATAATTGTACTGTAAGTGACTGCTATTATATTATGCCTTTAATATTATTTTTATTATCATTATTTATTTGCTAAAGTATCAGAAGAAAGTTAAATAAAATAAATAAATAAATACAAAAAAATCATCAGTGACTTATTTGGTTACAAAATGCAAAAGCAAGAGTATCTACAAAATAAATAAAAGAGCAAAATAAAACACGTCGAGAGAAACACTGCAAACGGGAATCCGTCGGATCTGCGGCGATTTAGAAGTTGGCCAGCAACGAAGCCTCAATTTCCATTTCGATTTCGGGATGTGCGCATTTTGCGGCATTTGTTTCGTCTCATGCATAATTTAAAATCCGTTGCCTACGTGCACAACTTTAAGTCGAGGCTGGAACTGATTCCCGCATAATATATATGTATATATATATATATATATATGTATATGTATATGTATACATATCTTAGTGCATGTATGTTGACTATAGTTGTGTGTAATTTAAAGTAATTGATCAGCTTAATTGCACAATTACAATGACCGAAAACATGTTGCTGCATTACAAATCCCCCTAATTGCAGCCATGGCTAATAGCTTGTATCAATTGCCTCGCCCACACACACACACACACATGCTCATCTATACATTGACTCTGTTGCATAGCAATAACGGTAACAAGAGCAACTTGTCGTTGCCAGTCACATGCCGTTGATGATGACGCTGCTTGTGGGTGGCTTGGGCTGGCCAATCCTCCAACTGTATACGTGCAGCTCATGGCGTCTCCTTGAGTGCGCTGCATTTTTCATCATCAATTTTTGCGTTAAAGCTTAGCATCGCCGTTCTGCTAACAAATTTCCGAGATGTGCTTGTCAAGTGGGAAAAAGGGAAATAAAAATAGGAGTACCATAAAAACCATACCAAAAATGGTTGCTCATAAAACTTAAAAAGTGAAGTCGATTGATGTCAATTGTTGCATTAGGATACAAACTAATCACCTAAATATAGAGAAATACACATGTAAAATACGAATTTATTTAAAATTTAAATTTAATATTTAAATTAAAAAATACAGTTTAAAAGAAAGCAAAAGTTCTTGCCTTAAGCTTCATCATTTACAGCCAGATTTCAAAAATAGAAAAGTGCGAATTTAAGATAAATACCAAAATGTAAATTTCTATGTGTAAAACTTTGCTTAAACTACAACAAGTTTTGAATGCTAAAGCTATTCTTTATGTATATAAGTTGAAGCTACTTTTCGAGAACAACCACAGCTAATAAATCCGAAAAGTTCACTTCACAAATAAATCTTAGCGCCCATCAAAGCGCTTTACATTCTTGGCCAAGAGAAAATTAGACAAGCAAAGTGCAAAAGTAGGCGGCATATCAAAAATGCAAAAAGTGTTTTAGTTTTTCATAATGCTTTCTTTTTATTCTTTTTAATTATTTTACTTTTCTTTGCTTGTGGTTGATTTGGAAAAATTCTCGAGAACTCGCAGTGGCCTTGAACCTGGACGCCCACATCACTGAAATGCCATCAAACGCAGACTTTTTAATAAAAACGTGTTTGTTTTGCCAAGGCGGCTCTTACAAATTTCAGCTTACCCTCAGACATCAAGCCACTTAAATACATAATGTACATATGTGTATATATAAGTATATAATTATTTGCTATCTACATGTAATTTAAGCTTCCCCACATAGTTAAGAGAACTAACATTACAAAACTTTTTGATGGGTGACCTTTAGTTATAAAAGGTATAAACAAAATAGACTTAACTGAAAGTCGTAAATTGTGACTATAAAACTTAAATATGTTATTTAAAACTCTTCAGACAACCAAACAAAAAAAAAAAACATACAAGTGGTTTCCACAATAAACAAAAGAACAAGCATAAGCTTACAAACTTAAACAAAATAAACCATGGAGTTTATATTCAGAAATTTGTTATGTATACAACACACTAAACTAGTTCTTACTAAAACACATAACTATCAAGAATACTCTTTCATTATTTGCGTTCATTATTACTTGGCTTGGAACATAAAACAAATAAGCAAACAATCATTTTTATAGCATCATATTTTCACATTTTCTCATATTTTTGTTTCGTGCTTTATGTGTTTTTTTGGCGCTCAACTTTTGCATATTTTATGGATGGAACTTTATTGTTTTTATGGCCTGCCAGAAGTACGTCTGATAAAAGCAGCCAAACGGAAGAAAACTGAAAGCGAAAACGAGACGAAATCACAATTTATTGCACTAAACATTTGGCTAGAATGCCACTGCTCGAACTGCTCGAAACGGGGGCAACATTCGCCAGGTAAACTTTTAAATTCAATGTCAGTGTCAAACAGGCTGGCAACTGCTGCTGTTGTTGCTTTTACTGCCACAACAGCTTTAGATACACATACTTCCACTGATGCAGCAGTTGTTTGCATGGAGGCAAAAGTTTTGCAAAGTTCGTTTGCTTTTAATTGCGCTGGGTAAGACATTTGAGTTAATTATGCGTCGATTTGGGATGGCAAGTAAACAAATTAATTAAAGAGCAAACATGTTGATAATGATACCCTGTCTCTCTCACTCTCACACACACACACACACAGAACAACGCACATCAGCTGCCAAGTGCCAAATGCGTCTCGCCTTTTATGGTACCCTGTATCTTAATTGGTTGAGTAACAAGGGTACCATCAATTTGTGTGAATGTAAATAAATGATTAAAGGAGTCATCTCTGAAATTCCTGTTTAAGTAAATATATCAAATATACTTGTGGATTGATATATTTATCTTGAGTTGTGCAACTACTATCATTCCTTATGAACCACGCACAGCTTCGGCTGGAGCAAAGTTATAGATAACTGACTGTATTTTAGGGCTAAGTACACAGTATCTGCCAGTCTGGCTTGCTTACTTGCTTTATGTTTGCCGTTGTTAGTTGAATTGTTGTTGTTCCTGCTGCTGGCACGCATTAATGTTAATTATTAAGCAAGTGACAATTTGAGTGATTTCGCTTGGGCCAAACGCCAGGCGCTCATCTAATGTCAACAAACAACATGCGACAAGAAAAACAATCAAAGCGACATTTGATGACCCACACACAACAACAACTACAATGACAAGAAAAACAATACCAGAACCGCCTTCAAACTGAGCAATAGTGTTATAGTACAGGACAGCAAATGGTGTCGCTGTCTGGCGCTGTCCCTCTCTCACACCGTTCTCCTCTTTCCATCTTTTTCTATTTCATGTTGCTGTTGGCCATGCTGTCATTTATTATCTGTTCGGTTTGATATATCGCTACATTCACACTGTCCAGCATGTTCGCGTTTCTTTTAGCCACAATGTGTTCACACGCAGTATTGTCAATTACCCACAGATACACACACACATACACACACACACACACACACTGGTAAGCTCAATTGGCGAATGAATCGTGTGAAATGTCAACACACAGTGACATGGTAAAAGTGGAAATGGTAATTGCGTGTTAATTGCTTTACGCGTTCAAAGTGCTTTTCGCTATGTCGCTTACACTTTTTTTGATCACACACACATACACGCCCATACCCACACACACCCATATACACACACAAAAACGACAACAGAGACACATGCACAGGCCTCAGGACACATTCAGCTGAAGCACAACTAATCAATCTGAGGCCAGGGTCGCCATCGAGCACAAAGCTAGCTACAGCGGTACACAACACACCCAACACACACAGCCACACCCATACACCAACACTTTCATTTATATACACATACATACATATGTGTGTAGCGCAGAGATTTCCCGTTTTCAGGCTGCCAATGAGCGCAGCAATTCCGTTTTAGTGGGTTGCTGGCACTTTGCAATTGCAGGGATGTAACACGTTGCGTATGAGCAACGAAACACAATTCAATTTCAAATTCATTGATTCCCTTCGGAACAAGAATAACAATGTAAGGTCGTGCGGTTACATGGAAAATTGGGTTAGTTACTTATTGTTAAAACTTTTACTGATAACTGATTTATAAAATAGCTTAACTTTAACCATAAGCTTTATTAATATTTATTTTACGTTTTATTTTCCATTTTGTTTGCTTTAGATTTAACATTTAAGGTGTGCAAATATTTAATCAATAATTCCAATTCCGATTGCAGCCACAAAATATGCATAATAATTTGAATTACGCAATGCGGTAGACTTAAATTTGAAAATTGTACGCTTTTAGTAACTGTCTCTCATTACCAAATAAATTAAATAGCGAATATTTTCAAGCCTCTCTATTTTAAAATTGTTATAACAGCTTTAACAAGTGAGAAGTATTTAAAAAATAAATATTTATAAAGTGGACGCTGGTTGGCTTCAATAGGCATACCAATAGACTCTAAGTCCCTACAATATCTTCTGCATAGTTTGCAGAAGACAGAAGGAGCTAGGAAAAACTCTAGAACGCACCCACTCGACAATCAGCAGAACGAGATTAAGCACTCTTGAAAGCCCCTTTTTATACGACCTATTTCAGTTAGCCAATCTAGAACAAACTAAAATTGTGAAATTTATTCATCCGGTTGATCTCGTAGTGTCCGAATACAGTAGTACACGGACCAATTGTGGCCTCAGTGAGTTGACTTTATTGGCCAACGACAATCTGACCTAACCTAACCAATAACAATTACCCAAAGGTAAATCTCGTCTCAATCTATTAAACATAATTTTGTGCCTTTACATAGAAGTAAAATGCATCCATCTTGATTGCTAATTAATCCCTACCATGAAGCTCAAAATATTAATAGCCTTTACGATTATCGCTAACAATGACGATTGCCATCAATTGTTGTTAATTTGATTGAGCACTCTGATCATGAACTCAATAATGACAATAATTACCTTTAGGTATGCACCAGCTGCCAATTGATTATTGACAAGACCTATGCTACTGCACACCCTGCCTTTCTCTTTCTCTCTTTTTTAGCTCCTGTCTCCATGCCACACCTTGAGGCACTCCACTCGACAACATATGTATGTGCCTGAGAACAACTCCACGCTTAACGCTCCTCTAAGCACATTATGGCTGTCAACATGTTTATTATTCACCTGTGCATGAAAAAGGCCAAGTTATTAAAAACTTCGCCACATTTGGAGAGAAGAGGTGGTGTGGGGCAATGTCAAGTAGCAGCAGCAACAAGGAGGCAACGGCTGCGTGGCAAGCACTTTTACAAACAATTGGCAAAAAATTTTAGCGTACAAAAAAAAATGCAATAAAAGTTGGCCGAATGCGACGTGTTTGCTTAAGTATTTCGTAGGTAGGCAAGAGTGTATGAGGAGTATGGGGCAAGGGGAAACATTCAGCAGCCCGTTGGCTGATTGTGATAAATGCGACAAAGACATGTGTAAAATATGCTTCATGTGCCTTATTATTGCGTTTTATGGCCCATGGGGACTGACACAACAAAAACAACAGACAAATGCACACTCACACACACCTGCATGTCACATGGGGCAACAGAAATTCCACAATGTCGTTTGTCGAGTTGCCTAGTGTTTAAATATTTGCAGCATGTCAAGTATGTTAAAAATGTTTTTAATTATATTCATACTTTTCTGCTGTCTTTGGCTTGAAGCTATACTTTAAAGTTTAACGGCTTCATTGCATAAGCCAAATTTTAAGCACAACAAAAAGAAGGAAATGCAAAAAATAAGGAAGAAGATGCTCCCACTGGTCGCATAATCCATAACAACAACAAAAAAAAGCAGCTCATAATCAAACACAGCACGCCGAAAATTTCCCCAGAGTGAATGCTTTAAAACAAAAAACAAAAATGACAGCAGATGTACGTACATATACATATATATATATATATATATATATATATGTATGTATATGGATATGCAAACATACTTATAAGTATATGAAGACATAAGACATGTTTGCCTAAGTATGAAAATAAAAATGGCACAAGAAAATAAAGCAGCCTCATTTTAATAATAGCACAAAAGGCAACACAATGCCAAAGGCAAACACACACACACACACATACAGACACGCACATCAAAACACAATACAAACACCACAAACACCCGCACACACACACACGACCGACTGCTAGGCTCGCCATTCGAGTGTCTTTTACTCAAATGTAACTGGATATTTACACTGCGACGAGGAAACAAGCATCACGTACGTTCTTAAAATCCGAAATGTTATTTGCATTAAAAAAAAGGGATAAACAGGGGATATATTTTAAACTCAAATTGAAATCATGATAGCCAAAAAGTTATTCTAGGCGCTGGTGCACAAAAAATCTTTTATATGCGCCAAGTAAACATTTTTAAGACCAATATTCGCTTCTGAAATTGAAAATTTTATATGAAAATATTGTTTTGACGGTGCTCGTCGTTGCACCTTATCAGCGACATTGGTGACTGACTGTATGCCTACAGACTTTAGCTACTGCAAGAGAAAAATGCAGAATTTACCCCACTGCCGTTCTTGCTCCGACCGAGCATAATCAATTAAACAAAGTGCACTCTCGCCAAATAAGAGAAAAAGAGCGACTTAACGAGAAGGAGCGCACTTAATACAAATATATGTTGCAATTTACGACAAAAAAAAAAAAAAAACACGGAACACGCACACACGCACACACATGCGCACACCACAAATACACTAGTGTAGTACGGCATGTGGTTGGCTTTATGCACACACACTGCGTATACACAACGTCAAGTGGCACTTGGCGCGTAATGTCGCTCGTTGCCATTTCATAAAATAACCATTAAAAGAAACATGTTGAAGTGAGGTGAAGAGAGTGAAGTGAACTGAGAAAATGAGGTGGGGGAGTAAGAGGGTGTAGCTGCCACTTTAATTACATTTTAATTAATTTTTTCATTTCACTTATGCTCAGGTAATGCACATAATTACGCGCGACAACATTAATTGCTTCGGAAAGTATTATTTCTTCCTGCCTTTATCCCGAATTCGCCACTGCAGCAATAAACGGCTAACAGTGACTAACTATTTGACAAATTTAAAGCTCAAAACGCTTATTATTTGCACTCAGCAATGCAAATGCCAAAGCTGAGAAATCAGAGACAAGAATCTGGTAAAGCTACAGACTGAGTAGAAGAGGCCAAGATGATATGATTAAAACTGTCGCGTCAAGCATTCGAGTGCAACAGTTGGGTAGTAAAAATAATAAACAAAGACCCACTAATTATCAGCAATGCCAATGTTTGCCAAATGGCAAAAAGCCAAGAAGACAGCTGCCAACACCGTCTATCGCATTGCTTCTACCGTGGAAAGTAAACAAATAATTAAAACCGGAATGCGACTTTTAACTCGGTTTGTATGCACTATTCAACTAGTCGACAGCTAACATACACTTAAATTGTGGTTTACTGACTTTTTTCTTTAAAAACAAAAGTTTTTAGTCATTTATAAAATCTAAAGAAAATTAAAAAAAAGAAAGACGGCAATATAAATAATAGGATTTTTGTTGGCACTGTCTCTTTAAAACAATTTCGATTACATTGTCATTATCTATGTTTTTGAAGTTATTTTAATAAGGCTTAAGGGTGTACTGTGTATTTATCGTACTATGCCTAAGATTCAAGGATTTCCCTCCCGGTTTTTTGGAACTCAAGCAAGTTGCTAATTTGAGCAAATACTAAGTTGCTTGCAGCAAATTGTGCTGATGACTCTTGCGTTAATTAAACAGATAATCTGCTCACTTTTTCGTGTTAGTTAGTTAATAAATGTATATATACTCGACATTAACCAAGTCAATCGGCAATCAATTGCATGCATATAAATAATATTATTTTAGAGATTAAATATTAAAAGAGCACACTAAAAAGGTGTAAGTATCTGCTGTCTAGCGACTAACATAATTATTACGCATCGTAAATAGAATGAGGGGAGAAAAAAATACGTACTGAATACTAGTTAATCCTAAAGAACATAAAGTACATATTTATGGCATGCTTAGCACTCAGCTTAACTTGTATCCAATAAATGGCAGATAAATTTAATTAGCAGCTAAATTCACATATGTGTTTACAATATCCCCAGTTATTGCCCACAATCATGTTAACTAGCCGATGATGCCCCTTTAAGGCATAGTGTACGGAGCGAGATAGATATAAAAATGACAAGCCTGTTGGGCCAACACGGTGGCGTATGAGTGTTGTGTCTGCTCTACTTTTTGTTTTTCCTGGCTCTGGCCTTATTTTTCTTCCCCCAGTGGCGCTGACGGGCAGGTAAACAACACAGCAGCACAGCACGGCAAACACGTGTGCTAAGCCAGCGACTTAAAGTGCGTAAATGAGCAAAACACACACACATGCACACCACACAAGCACACATACAGGAAGAAGAGCAGGCAAACAGAGCGTAGCTGGCAGACACAACAGTGTAGTGTGGCGCCTATTATGCGTATACTTAACATTTATTTCAGCCAGACAGTAAGCCCTTTGGGCGCAAGCATTTATGTGCATGTGCTTGCTCTTGTGTGTGTGTGTGTGTGTGTGTGTGTGAGCGAATGATTGGCAGCTTATAGACACAGTGAAACGGTTTTTGTATGTATGCATCCATACATGTATATACAACTACAACACGCTTATAGTTTTATGTGTATATCACACCATGGAACGTAGCATAAATCTCATCGTGCATTCATCAATGTCAAGCCACAAGTTTGCTTTTCATTTGTTATGGCTTCACTCGGCTGTTTGTATATGCTCTGCGCATTCATATATATATATATATATATATATATATGTATGTGTGTATACAATATACGCGAGGGCTGTTTATAATATAATAAATTAGAATTTATTGCATACATTGACGAGAACTGTTGAAACAGCCCGTGTGCCACGAATGTTTATCCATTCACACGTTCAGGCTCTTAACTGGTTATACGAGTGCTTTGCTTATGTGTGTGTGTGTGTGTGTGCCTGTGTGTATTACTTTCCCTTGAACTTGGCAATACTGGCACACAGGTGTGGCAATTGATTTGCATATGCTGACTGCATATCACATGCCATTCCGGCCTCTCTTAAAACACACACAAGGCTCATTCATTGGCAATGGCAATGGCTATAAGAGCACAATGGCAGCGCAGTTGTTCATAAACTTTAATAGTTCCTAAAAGCGGCAGTTGGCACAGCCTGTTACAAACAAATAGAAATGCACAGCAAAAAGTAAATGGCTAAGCAACTACCCTTTAAGCAGCTTAGCCAGACTGCATTCGTACTGCAGTACATATAACATTAAATGATGTCAACTGAATGGCATTTGCATTTCAGTTCTTTTAAATTTAAATTTATATTAAGCATGGAAGAAAATCTAGCTTTTATTTATAAATAAGTTAGTTTTATTTAATTTATTAATAATAGATCATTTAATATTCATTCTCATTTTTGTGATCATGCACTCAAGCATTTAAGCTTGGTCATCTTAATATTGGAAATAACAAAAATATCCAAGTCATTATAATCGCATTCCTTACAAAATGTAATATTAAGTCTTATGACTGAGTATATTTAATTTGCTGATCGAAAAGATGTTTTCGAATTTGCACATTTCAAAACCACATCACTTTAATTTAATTTACCCCAATAACCATTTGTCAGATAAGCGAACAGCAGTTGACAATTGCGAGGCCAAAGCGATAGTCAAATCCAATTTATAGAAAGCGACCGCAAAACGATGCTGCAGTTATGGTTGTCACCCAAAAGGGCTGACTGGGTGACTAGGATATAAAAAAAATTCGGTGAATGGACCAGAGTGAAAAAGGGAGCGGGTCAAATTGCAACAACTAATTTCACAAGCTGCAAGCTTTTGAGATTTTACGAGCAGTAGGCGCCAGCGATAGCTGCCAGTGTTTTCATTAAGCAATAAAGCGGAAATAAAACAGAGAAGCAGACTCACGGCGACATGGGCGACACAATTTGAGACATCGTGAGCTGGCTTTAATTTGTGCCGCCATCAGCCACATAGATGACGACGTCGGCTCATCGATTTTCAGAAACGAATTGCGCGTTTGGAATTGAATCGCCAGATTGGCAGATTGCCCAGACCAAAGAACATAAATAGGTGCAATTTTGGGGCTGTGGGGAGGGACATAAGCGTTACTTATCAGTCGCTATATAAAAAGAATAATGCTGCTTGAATATTGTGAATTGATACGCGATACGATTTAACAGTTTCCGTTCTACAGAAAATTTCAATTGGCATCGCATGCAAATGAGAGTAGCTAAATTTTGTAGCTGTTGGCATTTTGGCTCCTCGGACCGAGTCACATTTCAATTGGTACGTTCAAAGCTAACAAGCTGCAAAACAGCCGGAAGCGCAATTCACTCAAATCATTTGGGTTTTCCTGTCTCTGAAACTTTTGCCAAAAAAAAGGAAAAAAAAAAAATAAAACACAACTAAGAAAAAAAAGAATGAAGAGGCTTAAAAAAATTCCATTGCTCGAAAGCATAACAAGCAACACAGCAAATCACTTGTAAACACTTGAGCAAAAAGCTGAGAGACCAACACATACAGCACGGACAACGAAGCCAAACACAAATCAAAAGATAAACGCCAACCGGATGTGGAGGCTGTGTGAAAACTTGCGCTGAATAAGACTCGGCGGTGGCACACGAAGGCAACCATTTAAGTCGCTGCCCGGCGGCCATTTCAAAAGCTCCAGACAGACGGATAAAGATGAAAAATTGAATGCGTAGCTCAGAAGTTGAGGGCACTGGCAGCTTGCGTAAATAAAGTGCAAATTTGCAATGGCAGACAGACAAATGAGCGGACACTTGGGATGACAAGTGCTGGACATGATCGAACATTGGACAGTTGCTAAGTGGCCGGCTGATGCAGCTGCTCAAACAGCACCCTAATATGTTAGTGTCAAACATGTACCGCAAGGGGACCTCCTTCTAAGTGCCATTTGCTCGACAACTTACGCATATAGTAATCTTCTATAGAAAATTGAAAATGTAGAACACAAAAAAGTTTATTTTCCTTTACACATCTTTATGGTTGTTGCAAAAACTTTTCGTACACTTGGTATGCTAAAAATACCTTAAAAACGTACAACAAAGTTACACAAAAAGCAGAAAAAAATAACAACTTATTAAAAGATGACTTCTCCTAAGAAAACACAATTAAATATGAATTTGCGTACTTCGCTTTTTGAACACATGTTGTCCTAGAATAGCACACACAATTCTGGTAAATATCAGTAATATTTTTCTATCACTTCTAAATTCAACTAATGGGTATCGCAAAGTCGAGGGAAGTCTCTCAGATAGAGCACTGCTACTTGTTGTTTGTTTTTTTCTTTTTTGTTTTGGCTTTAAATGTCCATAAAAGTTTGATTCCATCGTAATAATATTCACTCGACGAGGCAGTAACAAGCCCTTAGGGTGGCAAACGCGGGGCTGCTTAATCTGTTGGCTTGCTATGCGCCATAATGCTTATTTGTTGGCCAATCGAGTTGATGGAGAGATCGAGGCGGATGGGGGTACAGCTTGTTGATTAAATTTTCAACATATTTGGCGTAGGGCAAAACTTAATTAAATACATTAAAAGCTGATTAATAACAATATTAAAACCAAACATTGCGACGGCTGCCAGCGTCATGTTGAAAAATTTCCTCATTAATATTAACAACTTCATTTAAGCCGTGGCGACGCTTTTCGGGACGATTATTTTTGCAATTATGCAAAGTAGCTGATACTGGTTGCCGGACGCTGTTGTTGTTCATTCTTGTTGTCCTCGTTGTTGCTGTTGTTGTCAACGCGTGCACAAAGTTAAATTTTAATAAATATTTAATCAAAGCGACAACCACACACAAACACTGCCAGCAGCCTTTCAAGCTCCATCTCAAGTGCAAAATGTCTATCAGCTGGTTTAACTGGACAAGAAGAGCATAAAAGTTGCTCGGCTGCTGCTGAATAACCCATTACTTGGGATGCTCTTACAGGACTACATATCTTATGAATTATATCCAGCTAACGACATTTTTAATAGTAAGGGTATTTAAGCAAATTGGTTTTCTAAATAGATCGTGTGTAAGTATTTTACAAATTTAATTTATATATTAAAAAACATATTTGTTTGATACATTTTTCTTTCAAACTGAAGTAAAAGGTTAAAAGGTAAAATTTATAGCAACTGCTACAGATTTCCGAGTTCAGTCACTTTACGACAATTTGAATATCAACATAAAATTACTGCACATCAAATATAAAAGACACATCTCACACCTACTCAAGCTGTTCGCTTGCTGAGAATTTTGCAAATATAAATTTAGTCACGTCATTACGTAACATTTTGCCCAACGATTTTCTCGTCTCGTCGCATTTAACAGGTTAAACGCCATATGCAGGTTGCTTGGTAATTTTGAAAGGCGGACTCAAAATTGTATCCGCATCGATCGACTGCCTGGCAGCAGCCTTTGGCTCCATCCTTCTTCCATTAGACGCATACTCCATGCTGACTATCAAGCTGTCGCCACGTGTTTGTCGCTCACGTTTATTTGCATGAAAAAGAAATCACGTCGCACACATTGCCCAGACAGACTGACAGTCAGACAGACAGACAGACAGACAGACAGGCTGACTGAAATGTTTTGGCTGAGTCGCATTGTAGCTATATTGTGCGCAAGAGCATGAAATCAACCTTTCATGACTGTGAACACTGTATGCATTTTGTCGTGTTTACCTTTAGCAGCAGCTTTACTTGCAGGCATCTTATAAGAAGGGTCGGTTAGGGAACCAGGGTATCAGTACTCACATTTGGCCTGTGACTAATTGATTGAGCGCTGCAAAAGTAGCCCAGCAGCAACCTCAACTCCTCCCTTCACCTGCTCATGCATAATGGATGAAAGAAACCCAACAGCAACAACTACTAAAAATTTACTGCGCTGCATTACCTGCAGCTATCTACAGCCACAGTCAGAGACTGTCGGCGACTGAAACATGACGGCAAACGACAACAAACAGATGCAGAGTAAATTTGGAGGGGGTGGAAGCGGTGGGGGTGCGGTGTTGTGCAAAAAAGCATGTCAAGTTGTGGTATATAAAATTTATGCGCGCCTCACAAATGTTTTGCGACTTTGAGCCAAAAAAGGGCTGCGCACTCGCATACGGCTCATAAATTTTTATTGTGTGGTAAAGATGGCCAAGCCAACCCCGACACCGCAACATCTCTGCTTATGCGTGCGGTCTGCAGGAGCAAACAAAACGCAAACATGGCTGTTATTTGGCCACACTCTGCTATGATGTGCCAAATGCTCACAAAGCAGGCATTTGTGGATGGGCAGAACTGTTCAAAGTAATGAAGCAAAGTGCGTTCGCCAGCTCGAAATTTACTGACCGACAGAGCTGGCTCCGAAGAAGACAGAAACACTTAGAAGGAGAGAGAGATAAAGAGAGAGAGATAGAGAGAGAGAGAGAGAGAGAGCCACAGCCGTCCAGAACAGACACCGCATAGTGAATGCATCGCGCAAGTTGCCTAAGAGAGCGTGAGTAAGAGATGGAGGAAGCTGCTGGAAAATAAATTCATTTCATTCATGTCTCGCTGACGTATGGACGACGGATGCCTTGGCCTAGACGGGCACGCAGGAAGTGTTATTTAAATGCAGGATATTGCATGCGGAAATTTATTATCGTGTGGCATGACATTCAAGAAGGAGCACATACCCTTATACATATGGATATATATGTACATGGACTCGTCGGGCATGCGAAATTCAGAAATGTAATTAAAAAGCAACAATGTTCCTTACTCGCATATATTGCAAAGAAATGTAAAAATATATTTAATTGAATTTTCAGCGCATTTGCCTTCTTATCGCTTTATAATTTAAAGTGCCAGTTCACGTTCTACTATAGTCAAACCTCTCAATGATGAATGCTCCTGTGTAGATTTATTCGTGCTTTATTACCTTGACATCGAATGCCCTTGTCTTGAACAACTAGTAAACTAAATTTATTACTCCAACATGGAATAGATTTATTTGTGGGAATTTAAACGATTTACAATTGAAACTAACGCTTAGTTTTATAACATTTCGACTATTTTATTGTTTACATTCTACATACAACAACAACAACTATCAGAACATTTTTGCAGCTTTTGCATATTTTGTTGCACTGATTTTTTTCTCTTTTGTAAACCGCTTTCAAATGGTGAAATAAGCTGGCACATAAATATTTGAAAAATTCATATAATCGTTTTTTTATCAACATTTTTTGATGGACGAGTATTTATTTGCATCGTTTAACATGACAATGAACAGAGAAAGAGAAATTTATAGACTTGCATGTGAACGGATGGATGAAGTGGGTGAAAGTGGGGGTGTGAGTAGTTCGCCGCCTATTTACAGTGTGCACAATTTGTTGTTGTGGTCAAATTGGTCGATTGCATTATTATTGAATAATTGCACAGAAACCGCAGGTTTAACGAGACGCTCAAAAGGAAATATGGGCAACATTTCATCAATACTAAACTTAATTACAAATGCAGTATTATTTTTTTATTTTATTTGAATTGTATTATTATTTTTATTTTATTCTAAATGTATACGTGATATTTATCGCCCAAAGGCAGAGGAATGGCGTGAAAGTTGGCTAGTTGCCTGCTCAGTAGAAAAAGTTATAAATTATTTGTAATAGAATGATTGGCAAAAGCAATTGCAAGTTGGCAAAAAAACAAAACAATGCCAGCACCAACAACCGCAAAAGCAAGAGCCTGGCAAACTGAAGCTGTACACACATCACAGCTGCAACCGCAACCAACAACAATATCAACCGCAGCATGAACTACAACAACTCGAAATAGAAATAGTCAGGCCAATGAAAGGCCTTTCCAGGACAAGGCAACAAAGCGCAAACACTCGAGTGTAAAGATAGAGAAAAATGGCGCATGAAATGAAGCGGAAACAGCGCAAAAAGGAACCCAGCTATCATACATGCACACCATCACACACCCTCCCCACACACACACACACACACACACACACACTTGTGCACAAGTACAGCTTGAAAAAGTTAAGAAATGAGAAGGAAAGTGTAAGGGAATGGGAAAATGGAGGAGTAGCAGCCACTGACAGGGCTGAACTAATATGTACATTAGTATCTTTGAATGCATGTGAACAACTGATAAATGTCTGGTCATGTTTGCCTTTACCAATTTATAATGTATGTATAAATATGTATGAGTGTGCGTGCCACTGTCTATACATGTGCATGTGAATGAAATCGAGCATCAAATGAAAAATGCATGCAATTTATTTTATTTTAGTTTAGTTTGGATTTCCCTTTGGCGCAAACAGCTGGCATTGAAATTTGCAAACAATAAACATCGTTGTGCGAGCTTTTAAAAGTGCATTTTTACAGGCCAAACGAAATGTATGTGCACGTTTGTACATTTATTTGTGCGAGGGTTGATTAAAAGCAGAATGAAAATCGTAAATATGAATAAAGAAAAAACTGATTCAAATAAACGCTGGAAAAAATCGTAATGAATTTCAAGGAACAAATATGAATTTGAAGATATCAAATAAAGTATATATTCTAGATAATGCATTACTGGTAAACTTTAAAAAATAACATAAACATTTTAAATAAAGCACAATAGTAAAATCTAGATAAACATATTAATTTTAAACATATTTTACTGAGAACTATAAAAAATATGAATACCCTTCGCAGCATAGAAAATTCAGCGATTTTAAATAAAATTGTTCTAAAAAAAAACAACAATAACTGAACTAAAGCTAAAACATGTGTTTTTTTGTGCGCACCTCAAAGGCTAAGTTGCATAAATATGCGATAAGCTAGCTATAAAAAGATACACTCAAACACACTAATACACCAACACAAACAGAAACCCATAGCTATGCACATGCATAATAAGCGCAGCAGACGCCGTGCCTGTGGCTCTCGTTGCTGTATCGTTCTACTTACTAGCTAACCGCAACAAGTGCACTCGTCAGCGGCTGCTGACAAACTGCCACGCAGTCATACACACACTCATACACACACTCACACACACATATGAACTGACACGTAGACAGGTGTGCATTTAAAGAACATGTGTCGTCTTCACGCTGAAATGCACTTCAAACGCACGCCTCGCACCTAAGCCAACATAGAAAAAAAACTCAAGTCCACCACATCTCACTCTCCACAGTCCCCTTTGCAACCACACACATGCACACAGAGCCACTGTGCTGCCTTGAACACTCATGGCTTACATAAACTTATGCATTTAATCGACATTGAACTTGAAAATGTTAGTTGCAGTACCTTTCACAAACACCTACATGCTCGCATGCAAACAATATGCTGTTAAGTTTCCGTTGTGGTTATTTTCATCGTCATTTGAAGGTTAGCACTTTCAGCTTGAATTTACCATCGACGCAATTTGCTATTAATATTAAAATATGCAAAATGATTGCAGCATTTTTGCAGCATTTTTGCAACAGCTTGAGCTACATTTTGTGTCCTAATGAATCGAATTCCGAAAGACCTGAAAGCTAGACGATGTGCACATTAGAAAAGCTATTCAAAAGCGAATACGATTGCCAATCAGCTCAGGTTTGTTTGCAAGTGAGCAAGTGAGCAGGAAAGTGGTGGTGGGAATCGCAAGGATGAAATGGGGGTGGCTCGGCAGAAAAGGTAGAACGAGCACAAAGCTCACTTGTTGTGTGAATGTCAGATACTTGCAACTAATGCCAACTTTTAATGAGCTCCATGCACCGTGAATCTGAAAACCTGCATCTGTTTTTCTGCAGTTGTAGTTATGTTTGCCTTTTAACTGTTGTGCTCGCTGTACAAAGCATTTGAGCTGGTTAATTAGCATTGCATACATTCCGCATACGCAGAAAGCCAAATTTAATTGTGAGAAGCGCATTATAGTGCAATCCTAACTAGGCTAAACTCATATGCATATGGAAAAGTTTGTAATCGACAATATATAATCGCAAAGTGTAACCATACTATATACTATACTATATATACTATATATGGTGGCGTATAGTTATGATCATGCATTGTTGGAAGTCTGCTTTTCTCTTATCTTTTATTATAAAGCCATGTTGCGAATGTTTTCGGGAGAGTACTGGTAATTGTTTACTAATTAAAATAAGTAACAGTGAAAGATAAGAGTGAGAGTTGTGCAAATGTATGTAGCATGCAGTAAGAGGATTTAGCAATTTCTCAGAACATTAATATACGTTATAGTCTTGTCGACTTAATTCAATGTAATCAACAATTTATTGCTGAATGCCCCTCAGCCTATTTGAAATGTGAAACCCAATAAACTTTTTTACTGACACACATTGACGTGATTTATTTACTCGTTCTCCCTAGTTATCTCTCTCCCCCCCCCTCTCTCTCTCTCTCTCTCTCTCTCGGTCTTCTTTCCTCTTCCTAACTTGCCCTACTGCTGGGTCTTACCTTCTATCACCAGACACTATCCCTTTCTTCTACATTTTTAACTCTGACTAAACTAAAACTCAATAAATTCATTTTAAAATAATTATTCTCGGCTACTTTAAAGCTCTTAAAAGTATCACTCTAACCATTTGCCTTAGGTCGGCTTCTAAAGCCAAAGCTTGTATCAATGAAGATCACATAAATCTTGAGGGGGGCATAAAATCTATAAGTTTTTATGGAGTCCAACTCAGCACTGTGCACAGAAAAGAGTCAGGGTGAAAATAAACAAAGCGCTTTTCATGCTCCAGTCAACTCCCGCTTATGGGATCTATAAACTAGACGATAGACGGCACTCGGCCCTCGGCACTAGGCACTAGGCACTAGGCACTTAGCACTTGGCATTACGCATGCAACATTCTCGCAACGCGTTTATGGTACCGCAATCTATATACACATGTATACTGACTATATAAGTATTATATGCAATAGTTACAGTTACAGTCTGCAATATAGCCACATACTCACACACACACATATACTCGCACACATAAGCCAACATGTGATGACATTTTACTACGTTGCGCAGCGTTGGCTTCTATTTTATTTTCTCTTGTTTTTTTTTCTGTATTTTTATGCGTTTTAAATTTATTTCGATGCCGTTGTCGTTGCTGCTGCTGTTGGTGGGGAGCTGCCTTTACCAATGGCGCCTTTGGCACGCACGCAAACTTCCGACTGCACACACACACACACACACAGGCGAACACACACACATGAGCTGCGATGTGTTGGCCACACACATGTGGGGAGGTGGCAGCCTCAGCAAAGAAATAAAAACGACTTGCGTGCCAGTTTCCATTTTTATTTATCGTGCAAAGTGATTGCGTGTAATTGCAAAAATTGCGTTAAATTATTTAACAAGCGACTGCGAGTGAAGGCAGCATACAAATATTTCGTTGCTCTGGCCTAATATTCAAATTCATTTACACTTTACTCACAATGTGCAGGAAATTGATATATTATACAAATGTGTAGCAACTGTGTGGATGGAGGCTACAGGAAATTAATTCGCAGCATCACATTGCAAAATATTGGAAAACATTTGAGTTTCACTTGCTAACATAATTTATTTTCTAATTGAATTTTGATTGCAGTTGTGCAAATGAATATGGTATAATGCGGGCCATTGCGCCCCCCTCCCTCAAAGCAAAAAATAACAGCATGAAAATACAAGCGCGACAACAGCAACACCAACAAGAGCAGATAGGAGTTATGTCGCCAACGGAAGTGAGACTCAGTTTGAGGATGTCAAAATAGCGCATAAGCAACCCATAACACATGAGCACAAACGGAAGAGCTTAAAAGGCATACAGAATAAAAAAAAAACAGAGCTATAACAACAGGCAGCCCTGCAAGTTGGCAGCAACAACAATCAGCACCAAAGCAACAACACTGCCAGTCAAAAACAAGAAGAGCAACGGCAAAGCAACAGCAAAGCAACAGCAAAGCAACAGCGATACCCATTAGAAAGTGAAGGCCGGAACTGTAAACGTCGCTTCGTGTAAACACTTAAAAGCTCGTTAAGAGAATACTTCCTGTCGGCGACTAGTGTGCCCGTGTGTGTGAGTGTGTGGGTGTGTGTGTGTGTGTGTGTGTCACAATGTACCGACGTCAGCGACGACGCCCAAATAACTCCATCTTGCCTCTGACCGGCCATAGTCATTGTCATTGCATGGTCGCATAGTAGCATAGTCGCGCTTCCGTTTCCGTCTACGCTCACTCACCTCATTTCCGCTGCGGCTGCAATTAAGCGAACTACCTTTAATCCCACCAAAAAACATAAAACAACAGAACCAACAACAACAACAAAATGGCGCGCGAGACCAACTTTAATGGTAAGTAACACAAGAAGCTTAACAAATGTGCTCTTTCAAGAAATTACTCATACACATTCAGCTCAAGGGGCTAAAAAAAAAGTTTTAATTGCAAATTTCACTTCATACAAGCCAAATTAAGTCAAGTTTAACAAAAAGAAAATTTTTACTTTGCACCATGTAATGAAGTTGATGTGGCTAATGAATAAGAGGAAAATCTACAACTTTTCATAAAGAAATTAAATGCAACGAACGTTTATGCTTATATTTTTAGATGCAAGAGAAAATATTTAAATTTTTTGCAGATTAAATATTTCCATTATTTTCATACTAATAAATAACAAATTTAACTTTATCAAGCATATAAAATAGTGAACCTCTTTTTGAGTATAATCCAAATTAAGTACAGCACACCATCAAATATTTAAAAAATAATAATTTATGCAAACCAAAAACTATTTTAGCAATCATAAAAAATAGTTATTGGCTTAGTTGAATTCACTTTATATTTAATATTTAAAAAAAAAGTCACCTGTCCAAAATATATTCACTCTTGTTATTTGAATATTTCTTTTATTTGCCCCAAGTATCTCTTATGCTCTTTTATTTACTACAAATGCATTTTACAGATGCGCTGGACTACATTTACATAGCCAATAGTATGAATGATAAGGCATATCTAATAGCTGAGCAGAGGCCCTATAACGATGACGATAATGAAGATGAGCGGGAGCTGGATGATGAGCTTGCCAGCAACGATAACAACAACAATCATTATTATAACGATGGAGGCGATAGCGACTTTATAAACGCTGCCGCTGCTGTTGGCTCCATCGATGGCAGCAGTGCGGCCAGCATTAACAACAGCAATTACAACAACAACAATAACAACAACAGCAGCAACAGTTCACCAAGCTCACCGCTGGCCACAGCAGCGCTAGCAGCTCTAGCGGCAAGTGCCTCAGTTGCAGCGGCAGCAGCTCGAATAACCGCAAAGGCAGCTCATCGAACACTCTCCACAGGTGCAATCAAACTGATAGATGTGGATAGCAGCCGAGGTGTCGTTAGTGATAGCGCCAGCTCCGCTTTAGACAATAACTATACGAATGTGGCTGTGGGCTTGGGCGCAATGCTGTTGAATGATACGCTACTGGAGGGCAATGATACGGCCTTGAGTATTTTTGGAGAGTTGGTGAATGTTAACAGCAGTGGTCAGCTTATGAATGCCAGCTCAGCAATCAATGTCACCGCCAGCAAAGTGGCCGAGGATGATTTTACGCAGCTCCTGCGCATGGCTGTCACATCGGTGCTATTGGGCCTCATGATACTCATCACCATAATTGGTAAGTCGGCAGCGGAATGTGCCTTGATACATGGAAAGCTCATTAGGCGGAGGCAAGTCAAAGTCGATGTCGAAGTCGAAGTCGAAGACGAAGTCACAGCCAATGCTAAGGCCAAAGCCTAAACATAGACATAATTATTTGCGAGCTGCTTTTTGTTGAGAGGGAGACGATGGCATTAAATTCCATGGACGCCATTCTCAGGCACGCGCGTGCCAGCAAATCCACTCGCCATTTCATTGGGGAGTATGGCAAACAATTCAATAAGGCAAACCAAATGACAGCTTATGGGGGACAGACGGGAGGGTGGATTGAAGGGCATCGAGTGTTTCCTGGCTCGCTTAAAGATTTTGCGCTCGTTCAGCATTTTGGTTTGGTTGCAGATAATAAAATACGCGTAACTGATATTTATGATGCTGCGAGCCCGTTTTATATTATTTATTATTATTGTTGTTATTATGGCTCAGACAACAGCAGGCAGCTGGCAGCAGACAGCAGCAGCTCTCTAACTGCTCGATATTAATAAGGCTCAATGTTGCTTGCCATTGTTGTTGGGCAACATTCATTACACGCATTTAGCCATAAATCCAAAGGCAAACACAAGACAAAATCTGCCAGGCGCAGCATTCATCTAGGCAAGAGCAGCGAGACACGACGCATTAAAATTGACAGACAATCAATCAATCAATCACAGTTTCAAGCCACATCGACAACAACAAGCAATTTCGATTTTTTTCCACTCTGATAAAAATTACCATGAAAACTTTTACTGCCAAATTGTAAAACGCAAAACATTTAAGTGTGTGGCATGAAAAAAGAAACACAAAAATAAACAGCAGCATCAACTGAAATTGATTTCATTAATTTAAGTAGATTTCATTTGATTTCATTTCATTAAAGCGCGACGCAAAAGTCAAGAGGCAAAACATAAAATCAGACGCATCATTAAAAACCATTTCCCAAAAAAGTATGCTACAGTTTTTAAGCGCCATTTTCCTTTCGCGACTCACATGTCTTTGTTGTTTTTTCTGTTGTTGTTTTTATTGCATTCATTACGTATTCATTTTGATTTGCTTTTAATTTGTGTTTATTTTCGTAGTTTCGCTTTGCGCCCTCATTTCACGCTAACTGTTTACTGTCCTCCGCCTTTTCATTTTCCTTTTCCTTTTTCAGTTTCATTTTGATTCCATTTAAGTTTTCTTCACTTTTGAACTTCGCAGTGGTTGCATTGGCTTTGAATGCTGTTTTGAGTGGCAACATTTAGCATATAAAAGGAAATGCTAATGAGTTTTAATGCTAATTTTGTCAGTGGGAAATGTGAAAAGAGAAACTAGGCAAGATGCTGGCCACTGGCTGCTCTACCATCTTCAATAGGAGCTGCCCCGAATAGAAAACACTGCTCCTGATTAGAGGGCAGCTCCATAAATTCCTAAAAACACGTTAGAATAACAGCAAGAACGTGATTTGAATTGTTCCAAGCTCGAAAATGGCAAGCAGTAAAAGATTTATTTTTCGCTAGATTTATTATTCGCTTGCTATATATTTAAATTAGCATTTTATGGATTCGCTGGCACGTTTATCAATGACTTTAGTTTAGTACATATTATAAACCGAAGCAGAAATTATTTTAATTTTGTATTTTGCATTCAACAATTTATTTAGTATATTTTAATTGGCTTTATTATTAGATGAGCACACATTGTAAAATAAATTATTTCGATGCTATTGCTACATAGTATATTAAATGAAATTCATTTCCTGCCACCCTCTTATAGAATCCCAAAAATGTTCCAAAGTCCCCAATTAGTTTATTAGATAAATTAAAATACAATTCTGCTGCTTAGGCGAATTGCATCTAGGAATTATTCATGGTAAATTTGCACAGCTTTGGCAAGGAATGATTTTTTATTGTAGTACTTGGTATAGACTTTTTGCAGCCTCCTCGACGAGCTGCCACAATGAAAACAAGAAGCACATCTGAGCTGAGCTGAGCCGGGCAGAGCTGCAATGCAAACAGCTACGGAAGAGAATGTTCGTCACTTTGGCTTCACTTTGACACTGAAGTGTCTAATTGCATGTGTATTCCTTTGTAGCCGCCCTGACAGGTACCCAGTATCAGAGTGTCTATATCCGTGTGTGTGTGTGTGCGTGTGTGTGTGTGTATGTATGCGTATGTGTCACTGTGTGTGGGTATGGCTGCGGGCAGTGTGTCTTGGCAGCCAGGTAAATTCAATGCCGTAAATTGCATGTCTTGTGCACTTTGGCTCAACTTTTAGCACTTTTCTTTTCTGCACCTTCAAGTGTTCCACAAGTAGTTCTGACAGACAGAGAATTGCAAAAAAATAAAAAATAAAGGAAAAAACTGGCCGACATCAAACGTGTCCGCGCCTCCGAATGCTGCCCAGTCTGCTTTCAATTTTATACCCACATCCTAGGGCGGCAGACGATGGGTGGGATTGTGGAAAACTTTACGACAGTGCGATTAGCTCATGTCGCTTATGTTTTGCTTTTGTATGAACTTTGTCTGCGGCTTTGCTCAAGTGCAACACAATGCAGTAAGTGCAAAGGCCAGGCAGTCGACTGGTGGCAGGCGGCATGGCTGGAGCAATTGTGCAGTGATATTCGGTTAGATTGGTGGGTGCTGCACAAATGTTTTAATGCAGCGAGAGAGCAGTTCTCCTGGGCTAAACAGCCAAGTTTAATAAGATTCCCCATACCATTTGGCCACATGGCTTTGCGGCATACAACTTTGGCAATTTTCAAACTTTATCTGTGTTTTCGGTAGCGCATGGGTTTCATTTTCATTTTCAGTTACGTATTCGTTTTCGTTGTCGGTTTGCTTTTACCTTGCAGCTGTGCTCAAATTCGACTTGCCAACTTACTTAATTGAATTGAAAACTTTGAGCTCAAGTCAATTTTCGCAATTAGGCCGCTGAGCAGCAGCAATAGCGGCAACAGTTCGAGCAGCTGTCATTGCCATTGCCATTTCTCTCTAAAGGATTCGTTCAACTAACTACTTACAATTGCAGGCAACGTCTTTGTGATAGCTGCTATTATACTGGAACGCAATCTGCAGAATGTGGCTAACTACCTGGTTGCTTCCCTGGCCGTCGCTGATCTATTTGTGGCTTGTCTGGTGATGCCACTGAGTGCTGTCTATGAGGTGAGTACACATTCAAGTTTGAGACTAACCCAAATTGATGGATAGTAAAGTAAGCTAAGAGTGTTTTTCATCCAAAGTGAACTAAGTATTTTGTATTTGGCAAGCTCAAGATCCTCTAGTCAATTACACCGCGTAAATAGACTGCAAAAAAATCAATATAAATATATATATTATATATAAATATATATACAGCAAGATTTTCTTAGTGTTTGCTCTCTTCGACTGCCTCATTCAATTTCAGGATATCAAATTAATTCTTAAGCAGCCCTTAGAATATTATGAGCCGCTTAACGGCAATGAACAACCAAAATAAACAAAGATTTTTATTTGTGTATAAGCCAAAAATAAAAGATTATTAGCAAATTAAGGGACACAAAAGTTCATCCGCTCAATGGCAACAAGGCTACAACGTCTTGGCTTTGTTTTATTTTCTACCTCTAATTGATATTAAAAATGAAAAATTAACTCTAAAAAAATATTTGACTCAAGTTTTACAGCTTTAAAGCAGTGTAAAATAAGTTTTTCTTAGGCAACATTTTCGAAAATTAAGCATTTCAAATTAAAATCATTTCAAGGGGAAGGCACTTACAAATCGTGTCAATAATATTGCATTCTTAGTTGTTCATGGTTACGGCCAGCGGCAGTGAGCTGTGGGTTGGACATTCAGTGTCAGTGGAATCCTTGTTTGCGCAGTTATTAGATGCCATCATGGCCTAGCTTCTCAACTCCTCCCCAGCGTAACATCAATTTTAATAAGCCATCAACTTTTATTGTTTATTTCACGGGCACTCTGAGACCCCGTGCGTAACTTTATGTCCTTTTATCTTGTCTCTGCCTGCCGCACACACAGATCAGCCAAGGCTGGATTCTGGGGCCGGAGTTATGCGACATTTGGACCTCGTGCGATGTACTCTGCTGCACTGCCTCCATTCTGCATCTGGTTGCCATCGCCGTTGATCGGTAAGTAATTACTTTTGTTTGTTGGCAATAAGGGAATTTAAAAAAAAATACATAAAAATAAAAAAATTAAAGGAAACCAACGAAATTATCACATTTGATAAACGAGCAGCAAAATCCACTTGTAAGCGACGTGTAAAACAAGCCAGCATACAATTTTGAAAGAGGCAGGGTTGGGATCGGTGTCTGTCAATATATATGGGCGATTATGTACATGTGGTTATGCGTGTGTGATGTGTGTGTATGCGTGAGTATGTGTCAGTTAAGCGAATCAATCACTCAAGTTTTTAGCATGTCAAATCTCTTTACAAATCCACTTGACTACAAAACCAAGCGCATATTAAGACACATAGCAAAAATAATACGTGAAAACACTGTAGAAATGCGCACGAAACATTGAGATGCCCTAGAGAAATATTAATAGAAAATCGTTTGGGAATAGATGTTTAAAACTGTTATTTTACAAGCCATTGTCTAAAGAAAATCTTCAAGATTTTTTCAATTTGTATATATTACACAAAAAGCCCAAATATCCTTTTTATGAGTGCGCAAACCGCACCATCATTTCAAGAGCGATTCCAATGCGTAGCCATTTACAATTGTCAGCCAGCACTCCTTAAACCCATTTCCTATGCTAAAGCGCGGCCAACTTTCACCCGGTTTATAAAGTGTGCGGGTGTGCGTGTCTATGTCCCGTTAATATGCTTAGCCATTTAGGGTTGACAAATCCTTGGGATGTGTTTACTTTGTTTGCCTCTAGTCATGCTATGGCTATATCAATTTAAAATAAATTCTCACTTATTGAAGCGTATGGGGCATGTAGCATGCCTGGCTGCATATAATCAATCAATTTTCAGCAAACATTTCAATCAATCAATCGCATTAAGAAACAGCACCCAAGCAAACGGTAAATGAAATGAATTTCAATTCATTTCGCAGTCCATGAAAAGCAACTCGAATGCCACTCTTAATATTTTGGTTGTGTTTCCTTTTTGGGTTTGGGTGGTGCCTCAATGGCTGCTAAGTTCAGCTGCATTTGTCGACAATGAGAGAGAGAAATGCACTCCAAAGGGAAATATTTTAAAACTTTTAGGATAGTTATTCTTGACAATTTGGACACTCACTATAAATCTATAAATCTGTGGCTTGATATATGCAATTATATATCTTTCTATATGCAAATATTTAAGTCGTAGGTTTCAAAAACCAATGAGTTCCATCAAAAAGATCGATGTATCGATGTATACTCTATTCCCTTTGAGTTTATGGTATGCAATTAAGGTTGAATGTTATGTAGCCCACTTAGATGCATGTTGCAAAATTGGCTGTAATATTGAGGCAGTTTTCAATGACTTTATGTGCAACTGTACACTGTACAACATGTCTGCAAAGGCAGTTACAACAGCAGTAGCAGTCGCAGCAAAAGCACCCACAATTTTGTGTATTTAAGCACTTAGCATTGGTTGCCAAGGCTGGAGAAAATGGGTGTTTGTGTCCCAATACCAATCACAGCTTACAAAGCCCGTGAAACGTTTCGTATGCGCAATTTAATTTGAAATTGCCCAATCGTCGCACTCCGCACTTAACTGGCTAATCGTAATTTATTGAACGATGGATTTGGTATCGAGCATGACCAATACAATAGGCAAGCCGCCCACATTAATTGGCTAAGCTGCGGGTCCATGTGGTGCCAATTATTCTGTGGTTTCAATTAGTGCAACTCTCCAGAAAAACAAAGAGCAGCCGCAAAGCCACAGCTCAATAGTAAATAATGCAGTTATACACACAACAAAATTATATTTCCTTTATAGTTTGTTATGGCCACAAATCGACAAACGTGGCGTATATGCATTTTGTGTGTAGAAGTTTAGCTGCAGCTCATTAAAATCAAACCATAGAAAATGTTATTAGGTTTGCACTTACTGATACATTTACCTGTTTCCTTTGATCGCTGCACAGTTTTCGATTGGTTACATTTTAGGTGTCATATTTATTCGTTTTCAATGGAAACCGTTTTCAAATCGGCTTATAGAACGTTCGATATCAATGATTTTCAGCTCTTATTAAATTGAGCAGAATAGGAGCTTACTGTGGCGGTTTTTTGAGAGTATATACATAGTTGCTTTAATATCTGTTCAGCTCTTACAGGTTGGCATTTATTTACATACACAGTGCCTGCTGTTCGAGCTGTTATCATTCGTTGGCCAACGCTGATTTGGCTGTCACTTGGCGAAATTGAAATGCTGCTGGCTGCTCCTGGCCCAAATTGCCTGTCAATAACTAAAGCCAAGTGATGCTTAGATTTCGCATGCATATCAATCAGTATCATTCGAATGAAATGGCCAGCTCAGTATTTGGGAATTTGCCTGTCAGCTGGACGCCAAAATGAGTGGCGCCTTATTTCACATTATGATGGGCTACTCAAAAGTATGCAGATGAGCTGCATGACAGCTTCATTCCGCCTGAATGCCAAATCATTGTGTCTCTATGTGTGTGTCTGTGAGTGAATGAGAGCTCTCAAAACCTAAAAGAAGCTGCCTCATTTTGGTTGCCAGCATGAAACAATTACGTGAAGCTCCTGTAACCCCCGCAGGCGGTATACACTTTACGAGTATTTGCTAGTTGTCACTTGATATTTAAAATAGAATTGAAAGCCAGCTTTTACTTATCAGCAAACGGAATGAAAATTAATGTGCTTTTAAGCAAGAGGCCCATTTGCTTGTTGTCATTGTCGTCGCCAGATCCACGGTATCCCCGGTGCCTTGTGCAAGTCTGTACATTAATAAATTAAGTTTGTCAAATGGCTCTTGCCTCCGAGCAACTCTCTCGCCCTTTCTCTCACTGAGGCAGCTTCTGTGCCACCCGCATGATAAATAGTTGTTGGAAATTCGACTACAATAATAATATTTGCAAGTATTTGTCGTTACGAGCAGTCGACTCGTTGACAAGTAAGCAGCCAACAGGCGACGACAGCCAAGTTGCAAGGAGCTGAATGCTAAATTCTTCAGCCTCTTCATTGCTTACTCCTCACTCCTGCCATAGACGCATCGTTCAACGTTGCCAAGTTCATTTTCCATGTCAGTAATTTTTAAGCAATTAAGACAAAGTGCCAACAATATTTACGAAACTCTCAGACAAGAACAGGGACAGAGCAGCAGAGCAACAAAGGAGCAGCATTAACAAAAAAAAAACATGTCCAGAGCACGGCAAAAGTAAAATCACCAAAATATACGCCGAGCCCAATAAAAGACTATGACACGATACAATTCGCAACCAGGATTGCCATAATGGTAAACAACTACTTGTAACAAAGAACGGCACGCCGAAGAATATGTACCCTTGCAGAGCTAAGTCGAATCTGAAGGAACTGCATTGATTCTACAGGAATTATGGTTTTTTCAAGAACTTAAATGCCAACCCAATCCGGTTGTTTTGGTTATTGATGTTCATCACAAAAGAAAAAACGTATATATGTCTAGATGGAATCAGCGATGTCGCCGACAATACGTTACAAATTTTGTAAGAAAAGTGAACATGCCTTGCAAGTGTATACAAAATTGGCGCATGGTCATTAATCTTTATGCCGCTTGTTGGTTGCTGCCAGAGCGTCTTTTGTTGTTGCTATAGTTGCTGCTGCTGTTGTAGTTTCTGCTGTTGCTATCGTTAGCGCTGTCAATACCGAAAATATATAATTTTGCTCTTACACCTAGTTTCGTATGTATGAACCTGCGCACACCCGCATCGTGGCAGTTGTGGAGTTGTGCATAAATTGAATTCTGTGTAGCATGTTGCTGACGTCATTATTAGTGCGAGGGCAAATGACAAATGTCACGCTGGGGCAACCTTCGTCCCGGTCAAACACTCAATTAAAGTTTTTGCATACACTATGCGACTCAAAAACCCTTGTCCATGTAGTACAGTGTTCGTTGACAAGCCACAAACACAAACCCTGTGGACAACAATTGTCGGTCTGCCTTCATTTTGATGTTGTCGCAGTTGCAGCAATTGTTGCTGTTGTTGTTGCTGTTGTTCCATATGACATATTCAATTAAATTTCAATTAAGTTAACACTATATATATTTTTATTTATTTGTTACATAAATATTTTACCATTTAGCACTTAAAGCGTAATTACATTGGTGTTGTCGTTGTCGTTGTCGTTGTCCTTGTTTGGCTTTTCTGCTAGCTTAACAAGAGCAACAACAACAACAAGGGAAACAACTGCAATGGCAAAAACAACAACTACAACGACCACTAACTGTCCCAATACGTTACATGCTGTGTAATTGCAACTGCTGTTGCCACACCGCATTTTTGGTACTTGGTATAATTACAGTTGGTGCCGGCAGTTTTTGCCACTATATTTATTTATTTTATTATTTAAGCATTTAAGGAATCAAGTAATATTACACCTTCAATTTTAATATGCTACAGTATCAGTAACGAAGTTCAAAGTCTTCACTGCTGAAGACAAAACGGAGAAGCCTGCTATAAAAAAGCTTTTCTATTTTTAAGCACATACATTATCCTACTATGGTACTTCAAATTGTATGCTTTAATAGTCCTTGAATAAATTTCTACTGTATTTTGAAATTTATACGTTTACCAAAAAAAAAATGATAAGGATAACTCAGACAAGCCAAAATAAATTAATGTATTATTTATTAGTGCTTGTCTGGCGTCGATGGCAAAGAAGTTTATTATTATTGATTAATGATTACCGAATGTCATACAAACTGCTTGAAGGCACTGTTTGATGGAATTGTATTGTACGAAAAGGAACATTCGGGTTCCAGTTTGCATAATATTCATGCTGGTAAATTCAGCAAATACCACTTAGACTACATGAACAACAATTGTTGACCATCCAAAAACAAAATTGGGCCCCTCCTGTGTCACATTACAACAAACATCAGTGTGCAATTAAGGTGTCTTGTATTGTATTGAGTATTTTTATAATTGCCCATGTTTTTATTTACCACAATGCCAAACAGCAGAGCTGGGTAGCTGGATTATGGGACACACATTACATAGGTCTAAACAAAGGCATAACCTTAATTAAATTGCTAGTTAAACAATCGCATTTAGCAGTATAATTAGTTTTTGTGCTACGACCAACAAAAGAGGGAGAGAGAGAAAGACAGAGAGGGAGAGAGAGAGAGACGGCGACAGACTGACAGAGTGAGAGAGGAGACAGGTTGGCAGTCGGTAGTCGAATTACGCTTCATTTGTTTTTCACATTTGATTTGGCAAGCTAAAATGCTCTGATTCATGTGGATGTATGTGTCAGACACACACACACAAACATAGAAACACACATAGAAACACACACATTAGCAGGAGTTTGCTTTTGAAATTGTTAATGAGACAAAGCAAGCGTAGAGTCGATGTCTGCTGAAAGCAAACATTGAAACCAAGCAATAAAAGCGGATATGTTACTAAGACATTTATGTTATCTGCTAATGCTAAAACACACAAATACTCGCAAGCACACTCTGTCACACACAACCACACACACACACACACACTGATAGATTAATAGTGCTAGTTACGGCATTTGAAATGAGGTGTTTGTTACATTTAAAGGTTGTCGTCAATGAAGTCTCGTCAAGTTCATAAAACAAATGATAAATATTTTGTGTGCAAGTACAAATAGCTATAAGTACTCTCTCTCTCTCTATATATATATGTATATATATAGTGTTTGTGTTTGTGCTAAGTGTGTGTATGTGTGCTGAGTGTGTGTGCTTACTTGGGCCATATTCAATCTCGATTAGCAGGACTTGACATAATTCAAATGATTTATGTATTTGCCAGACAGCAATACAAAATACCGCAATCAATATTTGCAAGTAGCTACAATACACACACTCACACACACACACACACACACACACACACACACACAGACACATACAAAAATGCTTTACGTTGAGAGTATAGATTTGTTATTCGAGCTATAAACTTAATTCTCTGCCGGCTGAGCCAAGTCTTGGGTTTATTGACAGGCCAGTGAATCCGTTCGCACATACAACTCAATTAAGTTGCCAGCCAAGCTAAAACACACACACACACAGAGTGAAAGAGAGAGAGAAGGAGGCGAAGAAATGGAAAGAGAAAGTCGAAAGTACTTGAAAAGTGTTGCCTACATTTTGGGGCTTGCCAAGCAGTTTCCTAACTGAAATATCAAGCAGCGGCAAAAGCAATTATAAGACCGAAATTCGTTAACCGCAGCGCCAAGCATTTCAAACATTTCATTTAAAATGGCAAAACCAGTGAAACCACATTTAAGATGAATTACAATTCTATAACTGTCACAGGCGGCTAACCCCAAAAGTCGATGTCCTTCTGTCTGTGTGCGTAATTTAAATTTCGAATTTGTGTAAGTCGCATAAATCAAAATAATAGCGCTTGGACTGCCCGTTGCCAGCTAAATGATTAATCAGTGAGAGAAAATAAATTGAAATTCAAATAAATCAAATAAGAGACAGTCTCAGTCGAAGGCGGAGTTAGAGTCGGAGATCGAGGAGGAGATTGAAGGCTTTTAGGGGGCGTGTCGTTAAAACAAACGAAACTCAAGTAAAAAAATGATACACTCAAATTGAAATGCTAACCAAAACTTGAAATGAAATAGATTTTTTAAAACTAATCAAAAACGAATGTAGGCACAATTAAACTAACATAGTTCTGCGCTTAACAGACTACACAATTCGGACTGATGGACAGACAAACGAACATAGCTACATCAACCAGTCTAGAAAGTCTGATCAAGTATGTTTATATATATAGGGAGATGAACAATAGAGGAAAAGAATAATTGAAGGGACTGACTGATAGATATACTAATTTCAACCTAATTGGAGTTTGAAGTTTAGAATTTTTCAAGTTTACGTGCTGTAGCCAAATATCCCCTTTTGCTATTTTGTGAAACAGTGAAAAAGGGCAAATAACTAAAAGAACAAATGAATATTGTTTATCCTCTTGCAATTGAAAGTTTGCGGTTCTATAAAGCCATAAGTTGCCACAGAACATATTCATATGCACATAAGGGCATACTAACTCTATGGTATGGTTGTGCATGCGTGTGCGTGTGTACGTAGGTGTGAGCATTTCGAGGTTTGTTTGTATTTAGTTTTGTGTTTAGCAGAATTTCCGCTCGCCGTGTGATTAATGGTCGGTTTTTTGGTTTGGACGAAAACTTTTGCCACCGGAAACAAAACTTGGCCACAAACCACAACTAGAGCGAGCCAGCGGGCATGAGAGAGATAGATAAATAGAGTGGCAGTGCTAAATGGCACAAACACACGTAGTGAAAGCTAATAGCCAGAACAGCAGGCGACCAGTAAGCAGCCAACAAGCCAAACTGATGCCCAGAAATCCATTGTAGCTGGCACATTTTGCTCATTTGCGTGTTATCATAAATTTTCCAAAATTTTTGAATTTTGATTGCCAGTCATAGGAAAACAGCATGCGAAACAGCTTGACTGTTGTCCGTTACAAGCACTACATAAAACTAATTAAATAGCTGACTGAATCTTATATTTGATTTATCATACCAATTGATTGTGCCATCAAAAACAATCCGTTCACCATTTAAGCTTATTAAATATAATTAAGCAGCAACTGCCTGACCTCGGCACTGTGCCATTATGCAAATTGTTGTATATATGTATATGTTTTAAATGCAGAAATAAGCGCAGAGTGCAGAATGCAATGCGCATGCAGGCATAAAACCACGGGATCCAAAACAGCCCAGTTATTCATTCAATGTAGTTGCGAATGACACTGGAACTTAAGCTGAGAGTGGTTGGGCTGCTGCATTTCGTTGGCTTTCGTTATTGTCCTGTTCCTGCTGCTGCTGCTGCCACAGCCTCGCCTTGCAAATTTACATAAGTTTCTTGGTTTTGTGTCATAAATTTCAATTGCTGGGCCCCTATAACGGCACGCACACAGGACATGCAGGACACACAGGATACGGTGCACAGAGGGCACGCATCGAGCGGCACAGCAAAATACAAATGTATGCGAGGGACCCAGAAGACGCATCCTGTGCCATCTGTGCGCCAAGTAGAAAACTTTGCCACATGAGAGACTAAATAACAACTGTACAAGTTTTTTACTATTAACTTACCAACTACGTGATGCCCTGTAGATGTCTGAGAGTTGAGTACAAAAAGTAGAATGTAAATGTTCGATAAACATAATGAATCGTATGTGTAAAATTAAAGATATCAGCCAATGATTTAATTATTATTCGCTTACATCAGTGCTTGCCAAGAAAGTCACTGGTTGAGGATGCCACATTTTAAATTGATAGATCAATCGTACATTTAAAGTTGAAAACGAGATTTTAGGTCGCAGCATAAGTAAAAATTCTATCCTGAAAATCGGTAATTGGGCATATGGGCATAGGTCGAAACTTCAAAATGCCATAACTTCGCCAAAACTCACCTTAGATTAATAAGCGAGGGCTTTTTGATCATAGTTTTGCCCCTAAATCAATCGTACATTTAAAGTTGAAAACGAGATTTGAGGTCGGAAGACAAGTAAAAATTATAGCCTGAAAATCTGGATATGGGCATATGGGCATAGGTTGAAACTTCAAAATGCCATAACTTCGTCAAAACTCAACTTAGATTAATAAGCGAGGGCTTTTTGATCATAGTTTTGCCCCTAAATCAATCGTACATTTAAAGTTGAAAACGAGATTTGAGGTCGGAAGACAAGTAAAAATTCTAGCCTGAAAATCGGTAAATGGGCATATGGGCATAGGTCGAAACTCCAAAATGCCATAACTTCGTCAAAACTCAACTGATTTTAAAAAGTGAGGGCTTTTTAATCATTGTTTTGCCCCTAAATCAATCGTACATTTAAAGTTGAAAACGAGATTTGAGGTCGGAGCATAAGTAAAAATTCTAGCCTGAAAATCGGTAAATGGGCATATGGGCATAGGTCGAAACTTCAAAATGCCATAACTTCGCCAAAACTCACCTTATATTAATAAGCGAGGGCTTTTTGATCATAGTTTTGCCCCTAAATCAATCGTACATTTAAAGTTGAAAACGAGATTTGAGGTCGGAGCATAAGTAAAAATTCTAGCCTGCAAATCGGTAAATGGGCATATGGGCATAGGTCGAAACTTCAAAATGCCATAACTTCGCCAAAACTCACCTTAGATTAATAAGCGAGGGCTTTTTGATCATAGTTTTGCCCCTAAATCAATCGTACATTTAAAGTTGAAAACGAGATTTGAGGTCAGATCATAAGTTAAAATTTTAGCCTGAAAATCGGTAAATGGGCATATGGGCATAGGTCGAAACTTCAAAATGCCATAACTTCGTCAAAACTCAACTTAGATTAATAAGCGAGGGCTTTTTGATCATAGTTTTGCCCCTAAATCAATCGTACATTTAAAGTTGAAAACGAGATTTGAGGTCGGAAGACAAGTAAAAATTATAGCCTGAAAATCGGTAAATGGGCATATGGGCATAGGTCGAAACTCCAAAATGCCATAACTTCGTCAAAACTCAACTGATTTTAAAAAGTGAGGGCTTTTTAATCATAGTTTTGCCCCTAAATCAATCGTACATTTAAAGTTGAAAACGAGATTTGAGGTCGGAGCGTAAGTAAAAATTCTAGCCTGAAAATCGGTAAATGGGCATATGGGCATAGGTCGAAACTTCAAAATGCCATAACTTCGTCAAAACTCACCTTAGATTAATAAGCGAGGGCTTTTTGATCATAGTTTTGCCCCTAAATCAATCGTACATTTAAAGTTGAAAACGAGATTTGAGGTCGGAGCGTAAGTAAAAATTCTAGCCTGAAAATCGGTAAATGGGCATATGGGCATAGGTCGAAACTTCAAAATGCCATAACTTCGCCAAAACTCACCTTAGATTAATAAGCGAGGGCTTTTTGATCATAGTTTTGCCCCTAAATCAATCGTACATTTAAAGTTGAAAACGAGATTTGAGGTCGAGCAAGTAATAAGCTAATGAAATGATTAAAATTATGCCTAGAAAACCTGATAAATGCTGGCTAATATCGTGGCATAGGTGGGCAGTAAAATTGCGAAAATCTGCAGCAACCTTCAAAATGCCATAACTTCGCCAAAACTCACCTTAGATTAATAAGCGAGGGCTTTTTGATCATAGTTTTGCCCCTAAATCAATCGTACATTTAAAGTTGAAAACGAGATTTGAGGTCGGAGCATAAGTAAAAATTATAGCCTGAAAATCGGTAAATGGGCATATGGGCATAGGTCGAAACTTCAAAATGCCATAACTTCGCCAAAACTCACCTTAGATTAATAAGCGAGGGCTTTTTGATCATAGTTTTGCCCCTAAATCAATCGTACATTTAAAGTTGAAAACGAGATTTGAGGTCGGAGCGTAAGTAAAAATTCTAGCCTGAAAATCGGTAAATGGGCATATGGGCATAGGTCGAAACTTCAAAATGCCATAACTTCGTCAAAACTCACCTGATTAAAAAGCGAGGGCTTTTTGATCATAGTTTTGCCCCTAAATCAATCGTACATTTAAAGTTGAAAACGAGATTTGAGGTCGGAGCGTAAGTAAAAATTCTAGCCTGAAAATCGGTAAATGGGCATATGGGCATAGGTCGAAACTTCAAAATGCCATAACTTCGCCAAAACTCACCTTAGATTAATAAGCGAGGGCTTTTTGATCATAGTTTTGCCCCTAAATCAATCGTACATTTAAAGTTGAAAACGAGATTTGAGGTCGGACTAGTATTCAAGTAAATGCAATGTAGGTGACTTTGCCTCTGAAAATCTGATTAGTATTGTGCCCCTAAATCAATCGTACATTTAAAGTTGAAAACGAGATTTGAGGTCGGAGCGTAAGTAAAAATTCTAGCCTGAAAATCGGTAAATGGGCATATGGGCATAGGTCGAAACTTCAAAATGCCATAACTTCGCCAAAACTCACCTTAGATTAATAAGCGAGGGCTTTTTGATCATAGTTTTGCCCCTAAATCAATCGTACATTTAAAGTTGAAAACGAGATTTGAGGTCGGAAGACAAGTAAAAATTATAGCCTGAAAATCTGAATATGGGCATATGGGCATAGGTCGAAACTTCAAAATGCCATAACTTCGCCAAAACTCACCTTAGATTAATAAGCGAGGGCTTTTTGATCATAGTTTTGCCCCTAAATCAATCGTACATTTAAAGTTGAAAACGAAATTTGAGGTCGGAGCATAAGTAAAAATTCTAGCCTGAAAATCGGTAAATGGGCATATGGGCATAGGTCGAAACTTCAAAATGCCATAACTTCGTCAAAACTCAACTGATTTTAAAAAGCGAGGGCTTTTTGATCATAGTTTTGCCCCTAAATCAATCGTACATTTAAAGTTGAAAACGAGATTTGAGGTCGGAGCATAAGTAAAAATTCTAGCCTGAAAATCGGTAAATGGGCATATGGGCATAGGTCGAAACTTCAAAATGCCATAACTTCGTCAAAACTCAACTGATTTTAAAAAGCGAGGGCTTTTTGATCATAGTTTTGCCCCTAAATCAATCGTACATTTAAAGTTGAAAACGAAATTTGAGGTCGGAGCATAAGTAAAAATTATAGCCTGAAAATCGGTAAATGGGCATATGGGCATAGGTCGAAACTTCAAAATGCCATAACTTCGTCAAAACTCAACTGATTTTAAAAAGCAAGGGCTTTTTGATCATAGTTTTGCCCCTAAATCAATCGTACATTTAAAGTTGAAAACGAAATTTGAGGTCGGAAGACAAGTAAAAATTATAGCCCGAAAATCGATATATCGGTGTATGGGCATAGGTCGAAACTTCAAAATGCCATAACTTCGTCAAAACTCAACTGATTTTAAAAAGCGAGGGCTTTTTGATCATAGTTTTGCCCCTAAATCAATCGTACATTTAAAGTTGAAAACGAGATTTGAGGTCGGAAGACAAGTAAAAATTATAGCCCGAAAATCGATATATGGGCATATGGGCATAGGTCGAAACTTCAAAATGCCATAACTTCGTCAAAACTCAACTGATTTTAAAAAGCAAGGGCTTTTTGATCATAGTTTAGCCCCTAAATCAATCGTACATTTAAAGTTGAAAACGAAATTTGAGGTCGGAAGACAAGTAAAAATTATAGCCCGAAAATCGATATATCGGTGCATATGGGCATAGGTCGAAACTTCAAAATGCCATAACTTCGTCAAAACTCAACTGATTTTAAAAAGCGAGGGCTTTTTGATCATAGTTTAGCCCCTAAATCAATCGTACATTTAAAGTTGAAAACGAAATTTGAGGTCGGAAGACAAGTAAAAATTATAGCCCGAAAATCGATATATCGGTGTATGGGCATAGGTCGAAACTTCAAAATGCCATAACTTCGTCAAAACTCAACTGATTTTAAAAAGCAAGGGCTTTTTGATCATAGTTTAGCCCCTAAATCAATCGTACATTTAAAGTTGAAAACGAAATTTGAGGTCGGAAGACAAGTAAAAATTATAGCCCGAAAATCGATATATCGGTGTATGGGCATAGGTCGAAACTTCAAAATGCCATAACTTCGCCAAAACTCACCTGAGATTAATAAGCGAGGGCTTTTTGATCATAGTTTTGCCCCTAAATCAATCGTACATTTAAAGTTGAAAACGAAATTTGAGGTCGGAAGACAAGTAAAAATTATAGCCCGAAAATCGATATATCGGTGCATATGGGCATAGGTCGAAACTTCAAAATGCCATAACTTCGTCAAAACTCAACTGATTTTAAAAAGCGAGGGCTTTTTGATCATAGTTTTGCCCCTAAATCAATCGTACATTTAAAGTTGAAAACGAGATTTGAGGTCGGAAGACAAGTAAAAATTATAGCCTGAAAATCGGTATATGGGCATATGGGCATAGGTCGAAACTTCAAAATGCCATAACTTCGTCAAAACTCAACTGATTTTAAAAAGCGAGGGCTTTTTGATCATAGTTTTGCCCCTAAATCAATCGTACATTTAAAGTTGAAAACGAGATTTGAGGTCGGAAGACAAGTAAAAATTATAGCCTGAAAATCGGTATATGGGCATATGGGCATAGGTCGAAACTTCAAAATGCCATAACTTCGTCAAAACTCAACTGATTTTAAAAAGCGAGGGCTTTTTGATCATAGTTTTGCCCCTAAATCAATCGTACATTTAAAGTTGAAAACGAAATTTGAGGTCGGAGCATAAGTAAAAATTCTAGCCTGAAAATCGGTAAATGGGCATATGGGCATAGGTCGAAACTTCAAAATGCCATAACTTCGTCAAAACTCAACTGATTTTAAAAAGCGAGGGCTTTTTGATCATAGTTTTGCCCCTAAATCAATCGTACATTTAAAGTTGAAAACGAAATTTGAGGTCGGAAGACAAGTAAAAATTATAGCCTGAAAATCGGTATATGGGCATATGGGCATAGGTCGAAACTTCAAAATGCCATAACTTCGTCAAAACTCAACTGATTAAAAAGCGAGGGCTTTTTGATCATAGTTTTGCCCCTAAATCAATCGTACATTTAAAGTTGAAAACGAGATTTGAGGTCGGAAGACAAGTAAAAATTATAGCCTGAAAATCGATATATGGGCGTATGGGCATAGGTCGAAACTTCAAAATGCCATAACTTCGTCAAAACTCAACTGATTTTAAAAAGCGAGGGCTTTTTGATCATAGTTTTGCCCCTAAATCAATCGTACATTTAAAGTTGAAAACGAAATTTGAGGTCGGAAGACAAGTAAAAATTATAGCCTGAAAATCTGAATATGGGCATATGGGCATAGGTCGAAACTTCAAAATGCCATAACTTCGTCAAAACTCAACTGATTTTAAAAAGCGAGGGCTTTTTGATCATAGTTTTGCCCCTAAATCAATCGTACATTTAAAGTTGAAAACGAGATTTGAGGTCGGAAGACAAGTAAAAATTCTAGCCTGAAAATCGGTAAATGGGCATATGGGCATAGGTCGAAACTTCAAAATGCCATAACTTCGTCAAAACTCAACTGATTTTAAAAAGCGAGGGCTTTTTGATCATAGTTTTGCCCCTAAATCAATCGTACATTTAAAGTTGAAAACGAGATTTGAGGTCGGAGCATAAGTAAAAATTCTAGCCTGAAAATCGGTAAATGGGCATATGGGCATAGGTCGAAACTTCAAAATGCCATAACTTCGTCAAAACTCAACTGATTTTAAAAAGCGAGGGCTTTTTGATCATAGTTTTGCCCCTAAATCAATCGTACATTTAAAGTTGAAAACGAAATTTGAGGTCGGAAGACAAGTAAAAATTATAGCCTGAAAATCGATATATGGGCATATGGGCATAGGTCGAAACTTCAAAATGCCATAACTTCGTCAAAACTCAACTTATATTAAAAAGCGAGGGCTTTTTGATCATAGTTTTGCCCCTAAATCAATCGTACATTTAAAGTTGAAAACGAGATTTGAGGTCGGAAGACAAGTAAAAATTATAGCCTGAAAATCGATATATGGGCATATGGGCATAGGTCGAAACTTCAAAATGCCATAACTTCGTCAAAACTCAACTTAGATTAAAAAGCGAGGGCTTTTTGATCATAGTTTTGCCCCTAAATCAATCGTACATTTAAAGTTGAAAACGAGATTTGAGGTCGGAGCATAAGTAGAAAAGTTCTAGCCTGAAAATCGGTAAATGGGCATATGGGCATAGGTCGAAACTTCAAAATGCCATAACTTCGCCAAAACTCACCTTAGATTAATAAGCGAGGGCTTTTTGATCATAGTTTTGCCCCTAAATCAATCGTACATTTAAAGTTGAAAACGAGATTTGAGGTCGGAGCATAAGTAAAAATTCTAGCCTGAAAATCGGTAAATGGGCATATGGGCATAGGTCGAAACTTCAAAATGCCATAACTTCGCCAAAACTCACCTTAGATTAATAAGCGAGGGCTTTTTGATCATAGTTTTGCCCCTAAATCAATCGTACATTTAAAGTTGAAAACGAGATTTGAGGTCGGAAGACAAGTAAAAATTATAGCCTGAAAATCTGAATATGGGCATATGGGCATAAGTCGAAACATCAAAATGCCATAACTTCGTCAAAACTCAACTTAGATTAATAAGCGAAGGCTTTTTGATCATAGTTTTGCCCCTAAATCAATCGTATATTTAAAGTTGAAAACGAGATTTGAGGTCGGATCATAAGTAAAAATTCTAGCCTGAAAATCGGTAAATGGGCATATGGGCACTTAAATTATATTTTTTCAATATCATGTTGAATAAAAAATTATTTATTGGATAGATGATCGATATTCTACCAATTTGTTAATAATTAAGCACACCACCCGTCTGATATGTATAGGAATTAAGCTCTAGCCGCTTATATCAGAAATATTGACAAACAATTTCTGAAATTAACTAACCGAGATATCGCTTATATCGGCTTGGCATGTTTCGTTAAGTGAGTGTAGTGTGTTGAATATCGCTCACAGGTTTGGCAATTAGTCAACACTCATTTGATTTTTCTGCCAACTGAACGTTAATATCAGTAAAGTATTAAAATGTGTTTGGATTGTTTTGGAAATATTTTATAAAGTAAATTAGAAATTGTAAGTGATAAGCTGGATGCATTAGTATAAGTAAGAACTATGCTATGGTCTAGTGGTGGTAAAGGTTGGAGTGTTATCGAAGCTAAAAGTGGCGAAAAATGGTTGTTCCCAAAGTAAAATCATGCAATCCCTTAAGCCATGTGAATGAAATACAAAAACTAATTCGTTTATATCGCGCCAACGAAAGCCTATGGAATCCAAAAACTTCTGGCTATTACAACAGCACATTAAATGAGAATGCCTGGCTGCGCATCTCTTGTTTCTTCAACAATCGCTTCACCGTCGATCAACTGAAGTTGCAGATGTTATCGCTGCGCTATTACTTTGCCCAGGAGCAGGTTGCCCTCAAGCAAAGCCAATTGGGCGGATATCACTATGAGCCACGGCACTCATACTTTGAGGAACTGCAGTTCTTGAAAGCATCAATGTCAGACAGTGTCAATGTGAAGGCAATTGAGGTTTGGGAATGAAACACAATATAAGCTTTTCACATAATTATTGTATTATCATTTACAGGCAGACAATAAAATCAACAGTCTTGCTGTGGATACTTTTCCGCCGAGCAACAGCGAGAAAAGTATCCACAACGAAAAAGTTGATTTTCAATTGCCTTTGGCATTGAATCAAACGGTGGACTTTGTAGAGATAAATCGTGAAATTAAACTACCCCAACCGCCGCTTGAGCTCAAGACAAAGCCAAATGAGTTGCGATCTGCTTCCGGTAACGATTCTTATCAGGCTACTGCTGGTAATCAAACCAGAACACCATATTCCGCAAGGCATAGGCGCAACAGCAGCCATAGTCTGAACAGCGACAACGAGAGATGCAAGTGCAATCAACAGCAGCTTCTATACATGAATACAATACCAACTGGGCAGAGAGTCAATAGTCACCCTTTGAAAAAGGTACTGACTGGCAGATATAGATGCCGGCCTAGATGTAGCAACGCAGAGGATTGGCAGAGTTATAATGATGTAAGCAGCAGGAAGTTACCATACAGAATGAGTGATGTCAGGCAGAACGACGCATATGAATATAATCCGTATCTTGGAAATTCTCGGGAGTCGGGTAGCGACGCGAAGAAGCCACTGGAAAATTACCATAGCACTGAGCCTTATTACTTAGATCGGAAGGCTGCAGTCAACCAGGATGCCCAAAGAGATAACCAGAATCCTTTACCTCGGCGACGATTACCATCTGAAAATAATGTACAACAATTGCCTAATCGATCTCCCAATAAGAATGGCATAACTCCATGTCAACAATCGATACGATTCGAAAGGCAACTGACCAGAAATAAACCATGTAGTTATTACCCAGATGATCAATATCAAGATAACCCGCCCACAATCAGGCAGGCGCCACGTCGGCCGGCACCACCAACAGCCAATCGACAAATAGGGAGTGTAAAAGAAAAATCCTTGACAGATTTGAAGGATGCAGCAGCAGTCGTGTCAAAAAATGCCTTCACTCAAGCACCGGATGATGATTTGGCTATCGATGAGATCAATTCCCCCAATGACAGAAGTATGTTAAATAATGCGTCCGAAATTAGTCCTTTAGTGCGGTCAAGAGAGCAAACAATGGAACAAATGAGTAACGATCTTTTGGAGGGCATACAAAGAAAGTACCGTCGAAATGAGGACAACTTCAGAGAGAGCTCAGAAAAAAAGTTGGTTAGTGAGGAAGATAATCCAGATGAAAATTTGCGGCCAGTTGATGAAGAGCCACAAGAAAGTTCTTTAGGGAAAAGTGATGTACAGCCTTGCCCAAAATCATCTTTTCAAAATGAGTCTATAGAATTTCCTGCTTACCAACCATTAAGTGGTCAATCAAATTCCATCAACGCGCACTCATCTAGCCATAAAGGAAGCTGTAGTTATGATTGGGACGATTACCCTGATAAGTATAATGCTGAGTATGGAAAGATTCAACAAGGTCAACAGTATCTACGGAGTGATAATGGTTATGCCTCGCCAAACAAAATCCTAGCCCAACAAGGCAATAATGGATACACCTCTGCAATTACTGACAAGTATGGATTAAACCGGCAAGGCCCTCAAAACATAGAACGATGCAGGTGTGACAATGAATATATCAAGCAGGAAAATCGAGGGCAAAATGATCCTAACTATGCGCAACGCCAACGTAAATATGACGATGGTCGGAGAACAACCGCAGAGCCAGATCACAGTAATGGGCGAAGGATTCGCGAAGAGATAATTCGTGATTATAGTGAAAGGAACGGTAGTCCCTCGAGCTTAAAAATTAATTTGAGGGCCAATCGAAAGTACAATGCTAATTGCCAGGTCGATCGGGAAGGCTATGAAAAAAAAGGAACGCTGTACAGAGATGACAGAACACTTAGATGCCAGACCAATGAGCATGAGAACTACGCAAGAAGAACACAATACTATTATATGGATAGTGGGTATACCGTTGGTAGGAGAAATCAGATCGATCAGGAAGACTATGAAAGAGACGAAAGGGAGAACATACATTGTCAAACCAACTATGATGCCGAGGATGACAACGTCAAAAAGGACGATACTTACTATAACCGCGAAATGACTGTCTATGGCAAAACAAACGAAGAATGTAATGTTGAGGAGAAAATGCAGGACTGCGCTTATTCCACAGACGAAGAGGAATTAGAGACAGTGAAGGTCAAGAAGTCTATCTCTCGTTGCGATGTGGGCGTTGAGACAGACTTTGACATGTCGTTCAATGAGAGGCAAAAGAAAACCATGCGCAATTGCTCCGCCGAATCTTGCACAGCATCCATGAATATAGGGAAGAAAACCAATTCAAATGAGAAGCCCAAGGCTGCCAAGTCTGTCAAGCCAGTGGGCAAAATCTGTGCGTGTAAGCCAGCGTTACTTTTGAAAAACCCAAAGGCCAAATCCACAGAACCTGCGGGGACCACTGTGTGGAAAGCGGAACCATTGAGAAATCGCCCGACACCATCAACTGGAGCTAAGCTGCGTGGTTTGCGTAAGCAACAAAATAAACTGGAGGATGAAGTTGTAAATAGTAAGTTCATTGATTTTAAATTTCTTGCAATATGATCGGTGGCATTACCCAGAATTCCAGGCCCTCGTCGGCCGTCCCCATCGATTCGTTCCAAAGGAAAACCTGAAACATAATGGAATTTTGAGGGCCGGAAACAGGCCAATAAATCCGTCTGGAAGGACGCAAGATGCTTACAAGAAATCCATTTTGAATAGATCGACCAAATGGAAGAATAGACCCGATTATTCTGAATCCACGGGTAATCCGTTTCCTAATCTGAATTTCGATGCTTCGAAAAGAGACGTTATTGTAATATACCCGCCAGTTGAGAACTTTCGTGCCTCAAAGAACTCTTGCAACATGAGCCATGTTGATTTTGACCATTATCGAATGTGAGCGGAAAGATTTCTGCCTCATAACCAGAATAATCCAAAGCGAAACACCCTAACACCCTAAACCAACCTAATCTAACCATAGCTGTATTTTTCTTACACATCTGTCCTCCATAGCTAAATTAAATGTATCTCACTAAATGAAGACTCAACTGTTTATATTTTTTATGTGAAGGACACATCCTCGCCGTTGTTGTCCAGCAGATCGCATAACATCATGATATTTGATTGAGACATTTGCAGGATGTCGAACGTGGACTACTTCTGGTCGATGGACGACTTAACGCAACCGTTCGAATGCCTCATTTAATCCATCCTCTTCTGCACCGTGGGACTGAGCATCAATTTTAAAAATAGCCCGACAATAAATATTTAATATATTCATCAATTTCATATATTTTTCCATTCGATGTTTCTTAAATGTTTTATAATAATTTTTAGCATATATTTTTTAATTTTCCTTTTATGCCTATATTTTTTATGTACCCTACTTTCATAGCCTTCAGCAGATGTGTCCCTAACAAATAATTCTGCAAGCTCATAAAAATCATGTAAGGCAATTCTGATCATAAATATTTTTACGATTCGGCCTTAACAAGAAATATACAAAAGTATACACTGAAGTGGGCACTTCAAGGGCAAAAATAAAACTTGATTAAAATTGCTGGCTACTATATCACAATTAATATCAACCAAATAGACAGAATTATGAAGCAACTTAATATTTATCGTTGGTTCTGTGAAATTAGAGACAAGAGAGTGTGAAAGAGGGGGCGAAACAAGCACAAGTTTTAGCCAAGCAACTTAAATTGTTGCCAAACACGGGCCAAGTTGAGTGCTAAGAGCTGTCTGTGCGAATCCTGGACCTACGGGCAGGCTGGCTGGCGGGCGGGCAGAGGGGCAACTTGGCAGCTGTAATGGCCGTTCCGTTGGACAGCTTTGGTGAGCCAAAGCGCGCTAGAGACGTGGCAGCCGGTCGCGTTGGTGTGCGGATGGCGGTGAAGGGCCATGTTAGCTACAGGAGGATTGCGCAGCCACGTAAGCACGTTTTAAATTGAATTTCGCTGTAAGGCAAGAGCCGTGCATGTCAGCATAACTGACGCACTGCGGCTGCAAGTGGACAAGCACATAACAAATAAAATGTGGCAGTATTAAAATGTTGCCTCTGCTGATACACAAGATGTGGCCTGCCTCTCCTTATCTCTCTCAATTCTCTCAATCTCCCACTCATTTTTTATCTGCCTCGCACGCCCTTTAACGACCAAAATAAAGTGAACAAACTATTTAAACGCATTAATTATGCTAATTGATTTCTGGACCGTCCGCATTATCACAATCATAATAAACGTTGCAATAATAATAATAATAATTATTATTATTACAATGGCAATAAACCAAACAGGGCGCATATAAACTCAAATTAAGTATCAATCATCATCACAACAATGCGTTGAACCATTCTACATTATTATAATTAAATATATATATGAATACATTAAAAAAAACATGTGAATTGCCATCAAAATATGTAAATGAAATCATTGGCCCTTTAAGGGTACTTGTCTGGCGAATTGAATTTTATTTACAAACTAACCAAATGTGTCACAACAATTTTCAAATTTTCAAAATTTGTTGGATTATTATTTCTCAGTTTCTTTTCTGATGACGGTTTATGCAGAGGGCAATTGTTGTATTGTTTTCTGGCTCAGCGCTTCTTCAACTATGAACAAATCTAGTTTTATTGTTTCTCTTGTTACGCTGGAACATTTAGTGGTTGGTTTTAGTTGTTTGTTTTTGTTGTTGCCGTGGCAGCAGCTCAACACGCGAAGGAGCGCAGAGGGAGCACAAGTAATTTGCAAAAATTTAATCATGCCGCAACTGCCGCGGGGCGCCTAAAACAAAACAAGACTGAAAACAAAAAATGCAGACTCAGTCTCAGCGGTGCCACGCCACTCACAGCTACATATGCACTAGATGCTGTCATTTCTGTTGTTGTAGTTGTTGCTGCTGCTGCGGCCTCCGTCTTTTGTTATTTTCCTGGTGTGGAATGCATTTTTGTATGCCTAGTTTTGTTTACCATTTTTATCTTTTGTTCAACTGCCCTTTTTTCACATTCCTTTTTTAGTTTTTTTTTGTATAAAACAAAATATTATTTGTAAACTGAAAAAAAAAATAACGACAGCCAACAGCCCCAGGTAACAGGCATTTCTGCCATATTTATGACCTAAAATTTAAAATACAAACAATACACTCAGCCCATTCAGAGATTTTCACTATGAGCTTAATGCAATCGATTAGTCTGGCAAAAAAAAAAAACAAAAAATAGAAATACCAATAAACAAATACCCTTTTCAAATTAATTAATATAAGCATCCATCAATTACACATTACATGAAATACGTATCGCACCCCGTGAAGAGTATAACGAAGGATAAAATGCTGTTTACTAGTTGACGGCCATCAAATATGGAGTTAACCGCTGTCAGTACAATAACAAAAAAATAATGTTAATACCAACCGCCACTCGATAACATAAATTGTCAATTAATTATCAACAGCACTTAAGGTCTCTGCTGTTAAATATTTTTATTATGTTTAATTTCGTTTATTTTTGCCAGCTATTAGCAGGCAATTTCAAAATCAATTTCAACGTAATTTCGCCAAGTCATGGAAATTTATGAGGCAAGCTACAGATACTATAAGGAGTGACAAATCATAATAGAAAATGTTGCTGCTAGATTTATGTACAGCAAATACATTGTATACACACACAGGCAACCGTATAAGAAGCTGCATACGAAATTAGGCGAAATTGTAAAGTTCGTGTTAGCTGAAATTGGGCTACATGCGTTTGTAATCAAGTGAGATCAAGAGTAATGGCTTTTTTGTGTGCTAGGCGCACAATTTTTAAATGCATTAAAAAGTGTTACACTCGAGTGCCGCACATTTATCACGCACACACACACACACACTCTTGCATATATATATAATGTGGGGAATAATGGAAAAATCGCATTTAAATTGCTTGGCGCACAATAAATTGTTATAATTCATCACACGACTAAAGTTGGGTGTTCAATGTTCCCAATGTTTGATAAATTGATTGACTTCAATTGAATTGAATCAAATTGCTGGCCTATGAAGACAGAGTACTCTTTTTGTGTATATTGAAAATATGCCATAACAAATTATGATACTTTTTCAACGCGACAAACACATCGTATGAGTGACATTAAATTGCGAGCACATCGCATGACAGGCACTTTATTAGGTTTCCCTATTAATTTGCATGCCTTTTTCATTGCGTATGCGGCCCACATCAAACTTCGCAGATGCCCCATGCCCCCATCCCATCTAAAATTGTAATTATACTGGTAACTTGAAAAAAGCGAACAAAAAAAAGCAAATAAAGAAAGCAGACAGGAAAATCACAAATTTCCATTAATTTTAAGCAGTCAATCAAAATAGCCAACTTGAAGTCGATTATATTATGCTAATGAATAGCAGATAGGCAGAGTGGTTTGACAAGCATTTTATGTGGAACGTAAGATGTGACCTTAAGACTTAAGATGCCACTCCAAACATAAGGGCACAGACACGGCAGGTGGCAGCTGTCCAAAACAAAAGTCGAACACTATCAACATCATTCATTATTATTTATTATCGATGGTGTATACGTGGCGTATGCTTAACATTGGATGCTCCAGCATATAACATCATTTCTCAAAAGGATGCTGACAAACTGACTGCAAGAGAGAAAACACGTGTTAGTCATTTGACACTGGATCTGATTGAACTATTTCGGTTGAAAAGAAGCAAACGGTCACTTGGGTATAGTTTTTAAATCAAACTATAAACTTGGGTCAAATTCCTTTTTTAACTTCTGACATTTTGTTTTTCGATTTGTGTCTTAAATCTGTTTTCTAATCAAAATGGCACAAAATAAATATGTTTCATTAACTTGTCTTACAGGGTAGTTTTCAATTAAACGGCTTGCCTGAACTTGGCGAAATGCTGTGCCTGATTGCTGATGGGTTTTAATTGAGTGTCCTTTAATTACTTTGAAACAAATGCACAACATATCGATAAATATATTTATATTTATGCAGTAATTAGTATTTAAGTGCACCATTGAATACAAATGAATTGATGAGCATTGGCACCCGAGGCACTTAACAACGCTTGCACCTGTCATCAGCAGCTGCATATATATATCTGTATCTAAATTAATACATATATATATATATATATATATATATATGTGTATGTATGTCGTTGATATTATCAATATCGTCTCGAGCACTTTGTCAACTCAATTAATTGTTGATGTAAACTTACATTTGTTTGCGCTGCGGTCCATCACGGCATAATATTTGTTTATGCAAATTGTGTTTAATTAATTCATAAACAACAGAAGAGTCTGTTGGCTTTGTTACTTTTGTTGTTGTTGTCGCTGCGGTCAGCATTTTGGTAGAAGAAAATGTGAGCCTTGTCGTCTAAATTTTGAAATTTGCGGTGTACCGGTATTAATTTACCAGTTTGCCACAGACAACTCACACACACTCGGATAGGTACATATATACACACGCCGCAGGTTGCTGTGGTTGACAACCTTTCTGGCGGCACTGATAACTTCAACCAAAATCTGCTTAATGGCAGCGTCTCCATGTAGCATGGTCTAGTTGCCCTCTCCGAACGCGATTATCTAGTTGAATAGTTAAAGCTTTGTCAGCAGCAACAAGCATCATGTACTCAATGTGACCGTCATGCTTGTGTATGTGTGTGTGTGTGTGTGTGTGTGTGTGTGTGTGTGTCTGCGAGTGTGTGTGCTAGCTACTGTAAACGTAACGTTTAAAAACTCGTTTAGGCATGTAGCTCTACTCACACCCAAGTTTGCAACTAAAAAAGATAGTTGGCTCTCACAACGGCAACATTTCTATACTCTACTGCAGAATAAATTTGAAAAGAAAATATTTGTATACAAATTATTGCTATTAGAAAATGTTTACCAAAATTATCAAAGCTTAAAAGTGAAATAAAAATACCCATTGGCTATTTCGAGGTGGATTTTAGGTGGTTGCCTTAAAGTTCAAAATTCTTAATATCAATCCTAATTTAATTTAGTTACTTCCGTCTTAACTCTCTCAACTCACATAAGGAATGTGATTTGAATAATTTTGTTGGCTGGGCTAAGGGCTTCACAAAGTTTTGATACTCTCTCACCATGTCTATAGAAATGGAAATTTGAAAAATGCTTCGCTTAGCTCAGGCACACAAACCCACTGGTTTGCATACATACATAAAACATGTTTTGGCACACAAAACCCAATAACAAAAAAAAAAAAGGAGCAGGTAAAGGGGAAAAATTGTAACGAAATACTATAAAAAGAAAACTGTTGAACGGAATTCAAATATCGAACACGTTTCCTTACTTTGACGCCGTTGCCGTATTTGCGAGGAAATGTATTTTTTCGGTGTGAGCATCTGGTATGTGTGTGCTCCTAGATTTATGCCACATTTCATTTACATTTTGTGCGCGTCGCGAATAAAGTAAATAAAATAGGTCTCAAGCGGTGCACAATTGTTAATAAACATTTTTGTTATTGTTATTTATATTTATATTTTTGTATCTATTACATGTAGCTATTGGGCTGTGACCAACATCGATTATATTCACTCGCGCACCAGCAATCGCGTCTTTATGATGATCTTCTGTGTGTGGACGGCGGCGGTGATTGTTTCCCTGGCGCCACAGTTTGGCTGGAAGGATCCAGACTATTTGCAGCGCATCGAGCAGCAGAAATGCATGGTATCCCAGGATGTGTCCTATCAGGTGAGCTAACAGCTTCAGTTCAGCTATGTTTGAAGGTTCATAAAATGCGTTTGTATTTGTTCTGCAGGTATTTGCCACCTGTTGCACCTTCTATGTGCCACTGTTGGTCATCTTGGCGCTATACTGGAAAATCTATCAGACGGCAAGGAAACGCATCCACCGACGAAGACCAAGACCAGTCGATGTGACGGCTAACAATAATCAGGTAAGTGCTTTTACACATTTTACAAACAGATTAGAATATCTTATTATATAATTGATTTTAAAATTATATATATTCAAATGCCCAGTGTCTGAATTTTTATTAGACGACATTTAAAGCTTTACATTCAAAGTTTGTTATTATTATTCTAGCTATGACCATAAAAATTACAATAAATTTATTATTGCAAATAGATCAAATGTAAAGCAATTAAGTTGTTTATTTTTAAAATTGCTATTACTATTCATTCACACTCTCATAAATTGCCGAAATTCTTTTTTTTATGTTTTACTCGATTAATTATTTTGCATAGTTCTAACAACAATTATTTGATTAAAGTTTAACTATGTTGGAAAGGTTAACACTTAACATTGAAAGTTATGTAGACGCATGCAGGGTGTTCCACTGCTTGTGTGGCCCTGCTAATTGCATAGTAAATCACCCTGTAAAATACCACAAATTCACATACTCACTTAACCGCCACACAATTTGATTGTATGTGGTATTCACCAAGCGTTGCAATTATGCACTCTAATGAAGATAATCGCGAAGGTAGCCGCAAAATGGACCAGACCATGGCCCAAGATAAAGGTCAGACCACAGTTGAGGGCTTAATGCATACCCCAAGCAATTAATGTAATGCGGAATAAATTTCAACTTAACATATGCAAGATGCCAACGATTCGACCAATCTAACTCGTACTCGAGTTGGCCCTTGGGGCCAAATGCAATTAGGCAGCTTCCAACTTAATTCAAGTATGTTTAAAAATGCATTTTAGAATTGGATGCTCGGCTTCTGCGTTGACCATGAAAGGCAGCTCACTTAGAGGTCCAGCAAAAAATAACACAAGTAGTGGTTACCAAGAAACAAAACTAATTTGGGGCTTTGCTGAATTGCAATTTGGTTTTTGCCTTCATGTTTACGTGGCTCTTCTAAGAAATACCTTATGAGAGGTAAGCTTAACTTAATCAATCAGTTTGTGCTGGTATGTAAAACATAAATACATGTGCAGGTTAACATATATAACTTTAGATATACACAAAACAGCCTCATTCTTGTGACAAGTTAGATGGCAGACAAATAACTTACAAAGAGCATTAAAGCTTCGTTGTTGCCATTGTAAGGGTCTTTGTGTTTCCGTTTGATTCTCTTTTCTTTATTTTGTATATAACAGGCATTTGCTCAGAACCAGCTACTTAGCTTAAGTTTAATGCTTTGACTAAATTGAAAATGACCATTTGACGTGGAAATGTTTGCAACCACTTACCTACACATATACTTACAACGACACTTGGACACATGAACAGTGCGAGGCTGACAAAAAGTCATTGGAATCACAAATTCAATGCGCAAACAAGACAAGTTGTCCACTATTCGCCAGCGCACACATATCCCAGCCATGTCCGGTCCATGTTGCTTTTTATCTGTGTATGTATGTATGTGCTGCTCTTGCTTTAGTATTGGCATTGGTATGCGCACACATACACACTGAAACACACAGCTAGAGCTATACACATCCATTTAATGCCACTCACTGGCCTGACCTGCTTGTTGATTTTAAAATATATTTACCCCACTCAGCGCAGGCATTTCGATGCCCTTACCATCAGGATAGCTAACTCAGTGGATCAATTTGTTTACAATAGATTTTATCAATGATAAAATGCGAAGGATAAGAATAATAATATTGTAATTAGGTCAGAATCATAGAGGCATAGGTTACTACTGTTAGTCTTACATATGCAAGTGAGTATTATTGTCTTAAGCTCTTGTGTGCTCCAAAACCTACTCAAATTAGTTTCACCCAGCTTTACTTAACTCTTGCTTTCGATATGACTTAAGCCATTGTGTCCTTCTCGGCTTTAATATAACTTTAATTCGGCACTCAAGAGCTTTTAAAGCAAGTAAGTATGACTTGAGCTGCAATTAAGCTTAGATTTGGTATATCTCACCAAAAGTATAAGGCTTTGGTACTAAATAGAGCATTTGGCCAACGACTTGGCAATGTTTTTTTTAAATTATTCTCTTGTTATTCCCTTCTTTATTTAACTAAATGCTTTCAAATTGAAAATTGCTTTCCTGCAACTTGACGAGGGTTTATACTTACATATAAAGCATCAACAACAACATTCCAACAAAACCAACAACAGATCCAAAACACATTCCGCTGCTCGCCTGCTGCGAGCTCTGTTACAATTTTCTCTTCTCGTTTTTTTTTTTCTTTTTTGTGTATATATTTAATAATGATTTGTTTTAGCAAAGTTTTGGATACTTGGATACAAAAACAACAACAACAGCAAACAGTAGAAAAAATTCGGTTTTAGGTTTTTTTCGTTGGCAACACATAAATTGTAGTTAATTGCATTTGCATTTAGCATGTTTATGGCCAATTCTATGCTAAATTGGCAACTGGCAAATGACTGAATAATTTGGTCTGCAATTGATTTAAAATGCAAGCATTCCATCCCATAAAATTCATTTAGATCTACGAATTTAATTTTTATATATCACAAAAGCAGCCACACTCCAACATGTGTTTAACTGCGTGATTTTAAGACTTAAATACTTGAATATTTTTTTAAATACCTTGTAAAGAATTTAAGCAAAAAGTAGTTTAACATAAATGGAAACGCAAAGCAACAAATTCATAAGGTAAAACAAAAACTCGCTGTGGCAACCCTTGTCATATTAACCTCTCCAGCTGACCTATAAATCTCTCTTGAAACGTATTAAATGTCACACAAAGTATCCATTTATCCCATTGTGTGTTTGAATGCATTGATTTTGCAATTAACATAACGCACGTTAGTAAAAGGTAATTAAGCAAATTGAGCGCACAGGTATTATCTGTAATTTAGCTATGTGTCTAATGCCACACACAACTCGCCACAGCAACAGTGGCAACAAAGCCAACAATAACAACAGCAAACATTAATAATAATGTAACATTAAACACAAAAAGCAATCGGTCTTTGAAGTGTCCCTTGGCCATGTGATGCTGACAACAGTGCCCAGATGCTTTGCTCTCAAGAGCATTGATAATATTCTGTTGTTGTTGTTGTTGTTTGTCCCCGCTTTGACCACTTGAACATAATCACAATTACATTTGCAAGCAACAACAGCAACAACAGCAACAACGGCAACAACTGCCACCAAAGTGACAGCAGCGACAGCAGCTCAAATTGATTGCTCCAGATATTGACATTATGACCATAGCCATATGACAAACAACCAGGACCAGGACATTAGCAGGCTGAACATATTTTGTCTAAGTCGTCCATATGCGACACACGTCTTCAACTTGTGCTGTTTTCTTCTCTTTTTTTCTATCACATCAAGGGTAGCAACACTAACACTCAACTACAAAAGCAGACACAAAAAGCATTAAGGGAAATATATGCTTTATAGAGTTTTAGTAAACTTATACAAGCTGTACATTAAATCGTAAATACAATTTAATTAAATTCAATAAACAAAAAACTGGTAATTATCCTATGTAAATATTGGCCAGCCAAAAAAAGACATTCATCTATAGACAAAATAAGCATACAACTTTTTTTAATGACAAAATAAAACAAACATAAATATAAAAGAAAACATATATATATATCTATCTATCTATATATATATATGTACATCTATATATATATTGATTGTGTTGGGCAGTGTAAATATATAGAAAACATTTTTGTCAGGCACTTGAGCGACATTTAGGCCACAGCCAGGCAGGCAGCATAAATCGCATTTAAGGAAATTATTGGATACACACACACACGCACACACACAGCACACTTTAACAAAGAAAAAGACAAAGACACACTCACACACAGAGTGATATGGAAGCTCAACACATGTCTCACAAGAAAAACAATTAAATAAGAAAACAATTTACATAAATTAGCCAAAGTGGCAAAATGGCTTCGGCCAAGTATCGTTTATGCAAACGCTTAAATAAATGTGCACACACACACACACACACACGGAAACTCACGCTAGTGTATATGTGTATATATATATACATATATAGCGACAGCTGACAGGCACATCTACATAAAATACACATTGAGCTGGGTTTACTTATCGTCGACTCTGCTGAAAAGTGTGCTACACTTTACTACACTGGGAGTAGGAGTTGTGCACGCTTCTTTTGTGTTATCTATGACTGTGTGTGTGTGTGTGTTTCTGTATGTGTTTTACTTTAGTATTTAAATAACGTTAATGTGCCATGTAGTTTAGCTTTCGATCTAAGCAAAATGCCAAAGGGGAATCCATGGAATTTATGACCAAGCTCTCGCACGAGCAACTTTCTACCAATTGCTTAGCACGCCAATTTGATGGCACGCCAACTGGCAAACAATGTGCCAGAAATGCCGTATGCGTATGTATCGTTGAAGTTATCAGCGATTCAATTACGCATTGATTACCCGTATGGCAGCAACACCAACAGCAACAGCAATAGCAATAGCAGCAGCAGCAGCGAGAACACAACGCTTCGCATACGCAATCTCTGGCATGTAAAACTTGTGCAAGGACGCAAATTCAATTAGCGTGCTGCGAACAAATGCGATTATTACAGAAATATATTTTTCGGCAAAAGGTTGTTTGCCTATGGCTGCGGAAAATTGTAAACGGAACAGGGGAAAGTTAGCGGATCTACGGATTCAAGTTAACCCCAAATTGTTGATTACTTTAATGCTAGGGGCGCAAAATCGTTGAATAGCAAAGAAATATTAATAAAGTTTGGATTTATAACGAAAAGCAAGGGCCTCCTTTTAGCTCTTTTATCTTACTCAGTTTTGTCCATGGTTTTTGTATTCGTTTTTATTGATTTAATGTTAAATAAATAATATTTTGATGTTTGCTTGATTTCTTAGTAATTTTATTATTATTAATTTATTTTAAATCACAAATGGCTCACTTAATTACAGCTACAGATAGGGCGCATATAAATCAGATATATTTTGGTTTATATTTTCAACATTTTCCAATAAATCGCTGACTTTAGTTTGTAAAGGTACTGTTCATAGTTCATAACTCTAACCAGAGACAAGCGCTTGTCAAAGGACACATAAACTTTGCTGCTTGGGTAACTACAATTTTGATTATCTAATAACCATAAAGGAGGCTTAAATTTAATAGCTGTCTACTCCCAGTTGGATTATGTTGCACCTAAAAACGACGTCTAATTAAGTATACAGCTTTTAATATTTAATAAGCTGAACTGACCCTTCAACACTTGCCCCCAAATCCAGTCTCATAGGGTACATGAAATTCAAAGGGGCGATACATGAGAGGAAGCAATTACACTTCTGTTGTCCTGCCCACAAAATGAAGGTCACATACGTAGCTGCAAATCCATTTAATACTATTTGCGCAAATATTCACGCCATTTGGGAATGCTTGAAAAGGGGGGTGGCCGGAGTTGTAAGAGGGCATGACCAGGCACACTACAAACCCAATGCCATTTTCATCTTCTTCTTGCTGCGACTACTCTTTTTTTTTCGCCAAATTTCCGCACACGAACGCAATATCAGCATAATTTTATTTATTTAAAGCAATATCGACTTCGCAAAGGGTCAACATGGCAATGACGAGAACGTTGACGATGAGGCAAAAGGTTTGACTACTCAATTACTTTAATTTGGTGGGGATTGAAGGCGACGACAACAGCTCCGAAAAAATGAGAAAGAAAAAGTGAAGACGAGAAAAGGATGCAGCCGTAAGAAGTGAAAAAAATCAAAGAGGTCAAGCGCTTGAAGCAGTCAAGCGTGAAATTTATTTTGAACAGGCACTGTAGTTAGTTGGGGCTGCCCTTTTTCGTGGTGGTGGTGGTGGTGGTGGTGTGGGGCATTGCTGATGTGGAAGTGGAACTGTGGCGTGACTGTAACAAATACACACAATTTATTTACGAACGTATCCACTTACATATGCATATGTTGAAGGCAACAAAACAGAACATGGGATCGGCTTGGGGTCAGCTCAAACTCTGATATGCGTACAAATTGCGGTTTATTGAAGTGTAAGGCGCAACAGCAACAAACACAACAGCAACAAGAACAACAACAACAAAAAACAGCAACAATATGTAAATTCCCATCATTTGTTATTCATTTTAATGCTGTGCCAAAAACTATGAATTTAATTTTGATATTTAAAATCGATGCAGCTCAACTTTCCATCCTTTCACTGATTTCCACTTTAAGCCCGATGCGACGGTGCCAACAGACACAAAACTTAATCGTTTGCGGCAACGTCTTGGCAGATTTTCAACGGCCAAGAACAAGAGTGGCGTTTCTGGCGGTGCTGGTGGTGGTCCAGCTAGCAGTACGGCTCTTGGTTTGGTGGAAGGCAACTCCACAAACACCGTAAACACAGTGGAGGACACTGAGTTCAGTAGCTCGAACGTGGACAGCAAAAGCCGAGCCGGAATTGAGGTAAGTGCCAACAGCAGCACCATCAACATCAACAACCACAGCAACAACAAGTGCTGGGGATTTTAATTTTGGAATTGAGTTTTTTTTTTTTTTGGGTGTGGCTTGTGTTTTGGTTCTCTGTGCACATTCAAAGCAAATTTCATAACGCCTGACATGTGCCCAACGATCTGAGTTTGCTTCCTGAGTGCACGCAACGTACCAAAGGAAAAATAAAGAGATGGAAAAAGGCGGAAGTAAAAAAATAAACTTCTTGTCCAGTTCGTGCGATGTTCTGAGTCCTGCGTAATCCGTGTTAAATCCAAATAGAAACTTGTGCATGTCCTTAGCTAAACATCAAGTAGTCCTGACATTTGATTTATGCACGCATAAATCGATTTTTTATACGGATTACGTATACGTTGCGTGTGTGTCAACAAAGGGCAAATTAAAAGACAGCCAATAGCATTTGATTTTATTGCAAGTAAAAACCCCAAATGCATATACATATATTTATATATATATATATGTATGTATATATAAGTAAACATATACATTTATATGTCATATGTGTATTAGTGAGCATATACGCCGATGTCTAGGTACGCAAGCGTTTTGGGTAGCAATTCCTGCAAATTACCCACTCAATAGAAATGTGTGGCGATAAAATGCAGGCAAAGCTTTTTGTTTATTGACGTCCAAATTTGTATTTAGCCGCATTTTATGTACTTCAATTTCAGATTTTTATGGCTAAAAAATAAGCAGCAAGATACACGCACACACACGCACAAACACGCACACACACATTCAATAATAACGCATTAAAGCAAAAGCCACGAAAACCGAAGCGAAACGAAAACCATAAAAGAGCCAAGGAAAATAAATTGCTTGAGCGTTTTGTTGGCATTGGCCACAAGGTGGCTAAAAGTCGAGTGGCCAAAGGTCGCACCGATTCGTTCAGGTTAAGTAATAGCAAAGTCAAATATAAGCTGTGTGACAAGGATACGCCAGTGCCATCGCCAGCTCCTTTACCATGCAAAGCATCTCCAGATCCAGCAAACCAAATGAAAACAAAGCCAAACAACAGCAACGGCAACAAAAATAGTAACAGCAACAGGATCTGAAAACGTGGCCTAACAAGGCACTCAATACGCCTGAGTAATTGAAGAAAATATGTTGATAGCTTATGGCTAACAGCTTTCGTTTCCATTCGCTTTTGCACATAATAACCAAGCGAACCAACTGCGTATCGTATTTGCCTTCAGCTGGCCAACATAGATTAAATATTTACTCGGGCCAGGTTTCTGTGTGCGCCAAATAAGTGAACTGCCAAATAAACAAACACACAAACACGCATAGCTAAAAGCAAATATATGAATTTATCTTAGTAGTTTTGTTTAATATCACAAGAGGGGCGACTGCGACGAATGAGCTAAAGCAAACAAAATATCCCCAAAAAAAAAAAAAGAACAAAAAATAATAGAAATACAAAAATCAAAATAATAATATAAAGCAGAGTGCACCAAAGCTTTTAAGCGAGCCGAGAAATCAGTAATTTGGGTTTTCATACAGCTTGTAATGCATATTTATTGATGGCCAAAAAAGTATTATTACATTTTTGCTGAATGTTTGGTTTCGAATTAGTCTGAATAGTGCCAATATGTTTGACTTAAAGCCAAAGTCTAAAAGTCATGTTTTAAGTCATATTTGTTAAAGCACTTTAATAATTCAAGTGAATAAAATTCGAGCTCGTATTGATAGATAATTAAGAGTTCAAACTTTCAATATGCAATTTATGGTCAGTTATTTTAAAATAAATTTCAGATTGAAAAGAGTTTTTTATAACTCTCTTTTTGCTCTCTTTCTCGTTATGAATTTCTAGTTAGTAATTTTTTATTTTAGTAAGAAAAATATGTGTAAGAAAACTTCTGCAGTGTGTTTTGCATTTCCCACAAGTAATTGTTGCTCATATTATGAGCCAGATACAAGTATTGCTTATCATCTGATTTATCAGTCTCATGCCACTTGAAAAAACCAAAAAAACATAAGTGAAGTGGCGACAGAAAATGAATATTTTACTTATATGCATACCGACTGTGCTGTGGCAACTGCGGGGGCACTGAAGGGGCAAAGTGCATGCATCTTCACATAAATAAGATATTAACCAGGCTGGTTGTGTGTTAGTTTGTGAGTGGTTTATTCTCTACACTTTGTTAACGCTCATTTCTTATGCTTGCAGTTGTTTTGTGGTTTAGGCTTTTGGTTTCTGGCTTCTGCTTTTGAATAAGAGTTTATGTTTGCATTTTAAATTCAAAATATCTTGCAAAGACAACATGCAGCTGCACCTGTGGCATATGTGAAAAGTTAACAACCACGCCGTAAACTGTGTTGCCTTTTTTGGCCATTTAGGAAGCCAAGATAACGCGTATATTGAATTGCAGTTCGCATTGCCGTGGCTTTGATTTGGTTTACACGCACATTAAAATCGAATCGCAACCAATCCCAAGCCAAGTTAAATCGAACACGTCCTGCAACATTTGTGTGCACTACTCTATCAACGACACAATGACAATGGTCAATGGTCAGTAAACAATGGCAATAGCTTTCATACAAGATTTCAACAAATGTATGCTTCTTGGCCCTCTTTTGTAATGTTGTACCATTTTGCCAATGGCCATTGAATTTTATGTTTAGTTTAAGTACGTTCTCTAGTATCCCCGTCCGGTTGGGTATTGTGCTCCTCTCCTTCTTGCCATTGTTATTGGCAAATGGTCGCAAATTGAAAATGCATTTTTTTATTTTGCTCCCAATTTGAATGTCTTCCTGTTGTCAATGTTGTTAAGATTCTTGCTTGTGTTGGCTTTGTGTTATGCGTGCTGGCTAAAGGAATCACATCAATTACATGCCTATAACACAACCCAGCCATATATTATGAAATCGAAGTCATAAAATTCATTTGGCAAACGCCACTAGCATCTGGTCCGGGTGGGCCATTAATTGTCAGTAGGAAAAGAAAACAGATTCCAAGTTGAAATTAGAGGCGAGATACCTATGCTTTTCTGTAGACAGATAAAATAGCAAGTTTCGGTTTTCACAACCTGCTTTTTATCACTTAGAAAACAGAAAGAAAAGGCAGGGACAAATTTAATTCGTTACGCGTTCGGTTTAATTCCCACATTCCTTTCAGCGAATTCGCCGTAAACGAGGGCTGGACACTCAATAACATATCCACAAATCGGACATAACTGAAACTTTCTTAATATTTTCATTATTTATTTATTTTGATATTTTAAAAATATGGCAAACAACAATACCAATTACGATTCTAAGCGTTTAAGCCAGGATAGCTAAACTAAAGTAAATTCGACCAGATTTCTATTTGTTGAAAATGACTTTCCAACTATCGTTTCACAACTGGCTTCGATAAATATATCGTGTCATGGTTTTGGCACGAGCTTTGCACATATCTAGCCGGTGCTATGCCACATGCTCGTTCGCAAGGCCGTAGACAAAATTTATAACACATAAAAGTTGATTTTAGCACTTTACGCTTCTGCACATAATGTGGCCGGCACATGGACACTGCTGGCTCAAATTACAGGTGATTATATGAATTTTAGTGCCCAGGACATGCCGTTAGGAGCCAGCTCAAAATCGACAAATTGTAGCCCTTTTTGACCAAGTGCCGCCAAATCGCCCAACAGACTGGCTGCCTGACTCCGCCAGCCTGCTAGCCTGCCACCAGGATAGTGGGGCGGCGCTTCTGTAATAGCATGGGCGTGGCAAATACCACCCACGTAGTGGAGAGGCAAGGTGTTCCGGCAGCGCACAAATGCGCAACGAGCTTAACGAAAATAAATATTTGCTCAGCGATTTTATTTATTTGGTAAATTTATAACCACAACTGCTTGGCATAAAAAGACCATGAAAATTGACGACCCATCGCTTGTTGTGGATAGGAGCTGAGGCCGAGACAGTGAGCCTCACTAAATAAATTTATGAACGCAATTGAAATTGTGATTCGTGTGTGTGAGTGTGCAGCCCTGATTTGAAATGCTAATTCAGTTAATTTTTATGCTCGGTTCCCAATTTGGTTTGTAACGGTTGAACTCATTTTAAGATTACGTCAAAGAAATATTATTGCCGCGCATGCTCTTGCCTCCGAAATTAGCCAAATTGCCACAACCCTCACCATACCATTACAGAGTCATAAGCTTTGACTTATAATATATATATGTACATATATGTATATGTATATGTTCTGCTCAGACTCTTAATTTGCTTCTTAATTCATACTTTGCTATTCCGGATTCAGAATATGTTAATACTCGGCTTTTGTAAATAAAGTAATTAAACAATTAAATTAAGTAATATTGCATCAGACATAAACTTATTAATTTTGTGGCTATACAATCAAGATAAAAAGTCTACTAAATTGAGAAATTATTTCTGTAAAAGGTTTAACGTTTTCTTTGGCTTGAGTACATTTTGAACAATATACAAGAAAATTATGTATCTAATTTTATATTTAAGTCCTACCGCGATACCCCTCGTCTCACATCTGTTGGTTTTGATTAGACACTATTTTAATTGGATTTCCAGATCATTTTAACTCACAAGCATGTGTGCATAAAATTAGAGCTTAAAACTAAGTGTCTGCTTTGCTGTAATTATTTCTAGGTACCCAGCACATCGGGCAGCCAAATCGCAACCGTTTCGCACCTGGTGGCGCTGGCTAACCAGCAGCATGCCAGCAGTGCTAAGCAGCAAAGATCAGCAGCTGCAGTCCAGCAGCCAAAAACAGAGACGATTAGCAAGGATGAGCAACCGTTGGAGGAACAGGAGCATCAACAGCAGCAACTGGATGAGGCACTGGAGACCGCAACCACAACATCAGCAGAAGCAACGGCCGCGGCAACAACGACAGCGCTAGGCAAGGCAAATGGAAATGGTGGTGTTGGTGGCGCTGTGGAAGTGCTTGAGGATCCGCAACTGCAGCAACAGCTGGAACAAATGCAGGAGCTACACAAAACAGCGAAGTGCGGTGGGGCTGGCGGCGGAGGTGCTAGTACATCGAATGCCACAACAATTACATCGATATCAGCGCTGTCGCCACAAACGCCAACATCTCCAGCCATTGCACCACAGGCAGGCGCCGTTGGCCCCATGACAGCCAAAACCAGCACATTGACTAGCTGCAACCAAGCGCATCCGTTGTGCAGTTCGGCCAATGCCTCCGGTGCGGTAACCCCAGAGCCGCACAGCAAGCACCATCAGCAGCAGCCAACATCGTCGCACCCGCCACAACAGCAACTGCAACAACAACAACAGCTGTCAAGCATTGCGAATCCAATGCAAAAGGTGAACAAGCGCAAGGAGACCCTGGAGGCGAAACGGGAGCGCAAGGCAGCCAAAACATTGGCCATCATCACCGGCGCCTTTGTCGTCTGTTGGCTTCCGTTCTTTGTGATGGCATTGACGATGCCGCTGTGTGCCGCCTGCCAGATCAGCGATAGCGTCGCCTCTCTCTTCCTCTGGCTGGGCTACTTCAATTCTACACTCAACCCGGTAGTTGTCAATTATAATTTGACAAAAATTAACCTTATTCGGCTCTAGTCGAAGATTTAATAAAACAAATACTGAATGAATATTATATTATATTCACTCGAAACTTTCGAGTTTTATGAATATCTCGAAAAGTAATAAGTAAATCAGTTGTTGACCAATTATTCCTATGGACGATATAGGAATCCGTAGGTTAGAGATTATTATAGAAAGCTTTACCAGTGAGATTGTTTTTAACGGATAATTCCTGCAGTCCAAGATTCGTTCTCTGTGCTAGTCAAAAATTGTAGAACATAAATGTGTATTGCATATGTATGAGAGCGGAGTCCACAAAGAAGGATCCCTGAAAATCGTTAGGCCATTTTACCTAACCTTAAAACACCACTCACGACATAAACAAGCAATATTTGTGCATTTAAATATATTTTAAGTTGCGCAAATTACAATTCAAATTATTGGTCTCCCTATCTTTCAAATTGCCACTCGAGATTGTCTAGTGGACAAACGGAACGCGTCCGCAGCCAACGCGTAATGCAGTGGAAATGAAAAGCATGATTGCAGGTGCCCCAGGCGACGACGCATCCGTCGTCAGTGAAGTTATTGGCCTGGCACTCAATACAGGGATCCATAACATGATTGCGGCAAATGGCGCAGTTGTCAACAACAATATCCCATGCCCAGAGAGCCACACCATACCACTTTTTTACAGAAAAGCGCTTTGGAGGTCCGCCGCCGCCGGCGCTGCCGATGTCACCGTCATCGCTCTGCTGCTCATCGGAGTCCATGATGCTGTTGGTGATTTGTCGTAAATCAGGATTTGCAAAAACAATCAATGTATTAAATGATTCGTATACTCACGCTTTGATACTCGAGAATATTGAAATGAAGTGTGTTTCACCAAACTTCCAATTCGGTAAAGTGACACTTTGAAAGATGGGCTGCCAACTTTTCATTTTATTTAAGTATTTTTGGATAGTTCGATTGCTGATGACAAGTACAAGTACAAGTACATTTAAAATATTACTTTATCTTGGTATCGATTAATATTATGAAAGATATGCGCATACTGTTGTTATAAAAAGTGAGCAAATGTAGAAGCAGTAATAGAAATCAGGATATTTTATTAGTATATTTTTTTAATAGATATAGTATTATATTATATTATTATTATACATGTCATAAGCAATAATTAAAGATTGTGTTGGGAAAACTAATGTTTTCTTTTTAAATTACAGGTCATCTATACGATATTCAGTCCCGAGTTTCGTCAGGCCTTCAAGCGAATACTCTTTGGCGGTCACCGGCCGGTGCATTATCGTAGTGGGAAGCTCTAGATAGTGCATGCGAAGAGGCGAAGGTACGTATCCATCTATACAACTGTATCAAATAAAGAAAACTTAATATCTAACTGTAGATAATACTGTCAGCATTGTTACAATTCTTGAGGACATGGCAAGCAATTGCATTTCACTATTATTTTATTTATTTTCATTTTTTTCAATTTCGTGCTACAAGTTTCAATTTGCAATGCTGCTTTCGAAATTGATATTGCTTAGGCATGCTGCACGATGCTGTTGATACTGCTGCTGCTTGCAGCAGTGTTCAAAGTCTTTTCAGTTTGATTGTCAATGTTTTTTCTTTTGCTTCGGGCTTTCAATTTTTAAGCACAGACTCCACACGGGCGGCCATGGGAAATAGCCTGTGGCACACACATAGATTTGAATTGGGAACGCTTTGTTGCCAGCTTTCCTATGCCTGGGCAACTTGAAACAATTTGTTAGCCATGCGAAAAAAGCTGGCAAAAGTTTCAGGACTCGAGCCCAAAGTGAAAGTTTTATCAACGCTTATCGCTGCTGTCATCTGCATGCGAGAGACTGTTTAGAATCGCTTTACCAATGCAACGGCTAACGGATACCGTCTAATGGCCCAAACGAGCCGTTCGAAATATGGCCCGTCACACTGCTGAACCGAATGCCGCGCAACTGAAAGCTTATCTCCAAAAGCGGGCGCTCAATTCACTCTCACTCAAACAAAAAAAAAAACCAACAAAAAAAGAAGGAAAAAACAGCCTTGAATAGTTAACCATTTGCATTTGCAGCAGCAGCAGCTACAGCCTGCCATCTTAGCCCAATTGGAGGGTGGAGACATCTGTGTGTGGCAGCACTTAAATCTTCAGCATTCATTCATTTTAATTTATCAAAAAGTTAAATTAAGTAACATTGATTTGAAATTATATTTTCTGTTTGATTTCTTTAATTTGAATTTCATAGATAAAAAAACTTTCTACTAATGAGATTTTTGCTACTTAAAAAAAAACACTCCTTACAGACGATTCTGCTAAAAAAAAAAAAATTAAATTAAATTAACGGCAGACGATCTTACCTCTTCGGTTGAACATCTATAAATCCACCAAAAAAAAAACTTCAAAAGGAAGAAAAAGAAGAACACCATAAAAAAGGACTCACAGCATGTATACCAGGAATGATTTTAGCAAATTAAGAAAAAATGTCATTATAAATACATACTATACACATAACTGAGATGTAAATAAGTTTAACTAAAATTTGTTTAAATTAATATTAACTATGCCGTTAGCTAGTGGTGCATTAAGTTTGTAATTTATTGATATAAGTGGAGTCTGTTTTTTTTTTTAAGAAAAAAGCAGAACGATCTATGTAATCAAAAGTAACAAGAAAAAATAAATAAAATATTTAGTTATTAAGCTTAGCCGGTAAACATATTGAAAAAATATTCTAGCGAAATCTACTTCCACAACTTTTCGTGTGTTTTCCAATTTGAATGTGTAAATGTAAATTATCCATTTAGATGATAAGTCCATGCAGTATATGGATATATTCTAGAGATATTAAAGCTTGGGTTATGATCAGGCTATGGGGCATTTGGAATCGTTATAACTGAACCCGAGCGCATACTGAAAAATACTACCATCTAGATAAATTGTAAGTGTGTATAAAATCAGGTAGATATTAAGTTAAACCTATCATAAATTTGTTGACTATTAAATGGCTTTTAGGTTAATACTTACTGTATAGCTAAACTTAATATAAACTTTGATCTAAATTGAATATGTAAGTGTTTAAATTAAATTTAAGCATATTGTTAAAGCAAATTCTAGTTAAATTATTATTAAATAATAATATGAAAAAATATGTTGTATTAATAGCGCTAAGCAAGTTGGTAAGAAATGTCATATGGATTTCTTTGAATATGACGCATATTAACATAAATTAATATAATTGCCCAAGGGTGCAACAAATTGCCTAGCATTAATGTTAAAATCAAGAACAACCACATGTATTATTGAAAAGCAAACTACTTTCGGGATAAATGGGTAAAATGTAAAATGTAATGTAACAGAAAATAAAATCAAAAAACTTCAAGTGAATACACACACATATATACACACTCAAACAAACACACTTAAACATATGATAGTTAACTCTCGAATTAAGTAAGTGGAAAACAAAATCACAATTTAAATCAAATGTTTTACCAAAAACTAACTTTAATAAATGAAAACCCTTTCAAAACAAATTGAGAATCCATTCCCAAAATCTAATTTAAAACATAAACCATAAACTAGCATTTTAAGAATTTATAGATCTATGTCTAAACTAGATATCATACTAAAAAAAAAATAACTATCAACAGCTACGCAGTTTAAATCCGAAATTACTTGTTCCAAATCAAGCAATAATTTGAAAGACACATACACTTATTGCTATAATTTCATTAAGATATGTTTTTTATTTATATGATTGGGGTTATATAATTTTTAATTAGAAACAAATTGGCGCGCATTTAAAAGAATTATTGCTTGGTATGGCAAACTAAAATCTCAGATACTTAACTGCATATAACCAAAACCTAAGTTTGCAACAAATACTATACTAAAATTACTGTACATTTCATTGGCTGCAAATTAAAATAAATATTGAACTTTCAAGCAAATAAACTGAGTTTGAATTAAACCGCAATTTTCCCACCATACCTATGAGCAACCAATAGCAGTTGGATTCTGCGCGCACATTTGAGCCTTCTTGAAGTTGGCTGTGCGACATTTCAACTCACATGAAGTTGGTTGCGGTGCAACATTTTCAGTGTCCTTGAAGTTGGCTGCGCCAAACAGCTGTTTTTCGTAAAGACGCCAGCAAATCTATCGCAAGTTTCGAGTCAATCCTTTAATTGTTTGTCAAACATGTTGTGTTTAAAATGTGTTATATGCGTCGAACGACTCACACATTCCGATAAAGTTTACATCACCATCTGCGGACATATGTTTCACCTCCCATGCCTCGAACAATGGCTGGAACGGTAAGAATAATTTTTAAAACAACATAATGAAATTAATGGCAATTAACTTGCAGCTCCGAAACATGTCCACAGTGCCGCAACAAGTGCACGATGCGCAAAGTCCGTCGGGTCTACTTCAATTTTAACACAGTGAATGTGATTCGCATCGATGTGCGAGCGTTGCAGGACCAGCTGAGCAATGCAAAACTGGACATTGAAAATAAGGAACAGGAATGCATCAAGTTTAGACAAGATATTGAGGATCTTGTGGATTCAGAAAGGAATTGTTTGTAGGTTATTTTGATTATGATAAGCAAAAAAAAATCGGCTATGGTCATTTCAATCAGAATCCTTGGCAAATTTTTTATTTCCTTCGCAACTGTGATTTCACAACTTCCCGCAGCGAAATTGCCGCCAAGAAAATTAATAGCCTTAGGAACAATATCCAAGAGCTACGCAAGGAGAACGGATCGCTTAATCGACAAATCGCCGCAATGGAAGAAGATTATACCAATCTGAAAGCCAAGTCTGTGGCATCTAAGCAACAGCAGATCCTGTACAAATTCCTAAATAAAAAGCTAAACACTGAGCTTGGTATGATGCAGAACGATATCCGCAAGGAGATGGAGTCAAAGCGGTGAGTCTTTGCTTTCCAAACTTTCCTGTAAATTAAAAAGGTTACTCTCTTGCCTCGCAGAAAGATGGTCGGGCTGATATTGCGTTCGGAGCAAAATCTGCTTCTTGCCAATGAGAAGGTAAGCTTCATGATGGGCGACTATGCAACAAAAACTTAAACATTTAAATGTCATTCAGGTGAAAAAACTACAAAACGAGAATGCTACCAAAAAATCGCTTGGCGTACGCAATAATATGGTTGCGTTAAAACGTGAGGAACGGCGCCCGATCAACTCGCACAAAAAGGTACGTCTTCACAACGCCCAAAAATTAAATACACTTCTTAAGCTAATATATTGAAATTTGCAGAAGCAAAGCATTTTGCGCATTAAGGAAGGCACCTCAACCATTCTGAACACTAGATCCAGCAGAGTGGGCATGGCTCATTTGAGTCTCACCAATATATCGCCCATTAAAAGAACACATGGCAGTTTCTTGGGAACTGGCGTCATACGCAGGCATAAGTAGGCATTACTTATTACTCCGGTTCCGGAGTTTCAGCCAAGACTTCCTCGATTTCGGCCAATGTTTGTGTAAGCTCCGATAATTTTGCTGTTACATTAATTTTAAATGGAAATAATTATGTCCGTAATAAAAATATCTACGCATGTGTCTAGTTATATTGCGTGACGATTTTATTTGCCAGTAGATATGTAAATGCTCAGATTATATTAGGCAAATTGGAATACATTGTATGTATTTATATTTGAGAAGGATGCACTCAAAATGGATTAGGAAGCATTCACACTTTTTTTGATTTCATGAATTATGATTGAATTTTACTTAAGCTGTGTGCTCTTGATCGTACAACAAGCTCGACTAGCAGATACCCTGGAGTCAGGTGTTAAATACATATATTAAATCGATTAAACTAACAAAAATTAAAACGTTCTCCCTCCCATTCTAGCTATTCATGATACAAAACAAAACGTATTTTCTGATCAATTTTCCTCTCTGCCTAAAAGTAGACAATACAATGTGAAATCTGCACGCAAATTTTACACTGCGCAATTCCGAGCCCACTTGAAGTTGGCTGCGCCAAACAGCTGTTTTTTGATAAAGGCGCGCGAAAATCTGTCGCAAGCCGGAAGTCGGTATTATATTCTTATATGGATTGCTTAGCATAATGAATTTAAATTGTGTTATATGCGCAGAACTGTTTACACAGTCTGATGATGTTTATGTTACCATCTGCGGCCACCTGTTTCACCACACGTGCCTAATGCAATGGCTGGAACGGTAAGAATGATTTTCGGACTTTTTTAGACAACATGAAATTAATAGAAATTGACTTGCAGCTCCCAAACTTGTCCACAGTGCCGCAACAATTGCACAACCCGGAAAATTAGGCGCGTCTACTTCAATATGGCCAATTTGGATGTGAGCCACATCGATGTGGGCTCACTGCAGGAGCAGCTGGACAATGCGAAACTAGCCTTGAAAATGAAGGAGCAGGAATGCATCAAGCTTAGACAAGATATTGAGGATCGTGTGGATTCAGAAAGGAATTGTCTGTAGGTTATTTTGATTATGATAAGCAAAAAAAAACGGCTATGGTCATTTCAATCAGAATCCTTAGCCAATTTTTTATTTCCTTCGCAACTGTGATTTCACAACTTCCCGCAGCGAAATTGCCGCCAAGAAAATTAATAGCCTTAGGAACAATATCCAAGAGCTACGCAAGGAGAACGGATCGCTTAATCGACAAATCGCCGCAATGGAAGAAGATTATACCAATCTGAAAGCCAAGTCTGTGGCATCTAAGCAACAGCAGATCCTGTACAAATTCCTAAATAAAAAGCTAAACACTAAGCTTGGTATGATGCAGAACGATATCCGCAAGGAGATGGAGTCAAAGCGGTGAGTCTTTGCTTTCCAAACTTTCCTGTACATTAAAAACGTTACTCTCTTGCCTCGCAGAAAGATGGTCGAGCTGATATTGCGTTCGGAGCAAAATCTGCTTCTTGCCAATGAGAAGGTAAGCTTCATGATGGGCGACTATGCAACAAAAACAAAAACTTGAACATTTAAACGTCATTCAGGTGAAAAAACTACAAAACAGGAATGCTATTAATGAAGCCACCTCAACCATTCCGAACATCATATCCAGCAGAGTGGACATGGCTCATTTGAGTCTCAGCAATATATCGCCCATTAAAGGAACACAAGGCAGTTTCTTGGGAACTGGCGTCAAACGCAGGCATAAGTAGGCATTACTTATTAATCCGGTTCCGGAGTTTCAGCCAAGACTTCCCCGATTTCGGCCAATGTTTGTGTAAACTCCGATAATTTTGCTGTTACATTAATTTTAAATGGAAATAATTATGTCCGTAATAAAAATATCTACGCATATGTCTAGTTATATTGTGTGACGATTTTATTTGCCCTCGCGCAGTAAATATTTCGTAGATATATAAATGCTCAGATTATATGAAGTAAATTGGAATACATTGTATTTATATTTGAGAAGGATGCACTCAAAATGGATTGGGAAGCATTCACACTTTTTTTGATTTCATGAATTATGATTGAATTTTACTTAAGCTGTGTGCTCTTGATCGTACAACAAGCTCGACTAGCAGATACCCTGGAGTCAGGTGTTAAATACATATATTAAATCGATTAAACTAACAAAAATTAAAACGTTCTCCCTCCCATTCTAGCTATTCAAAACAAAACGTATTTTCTGATAAAAGTAGACAATACAATATGAAATCGCACGCAAATTTTACACTGCGCAATTTCGAGCCCACTTGAAGTTGGCTGCGCCAAACAGCTGTTTTTTGATAAAGGCGCGCGAAAATCTGTCGCAAGCCGCGAGTCGGTATTATATTCTTTATTTTTTTATTGCATGGATTGCTTAGCATGCTGAATTTAAATTGTGTTATATGCGCAGAACTGTTTACACAGTCTGATGATGTTTATGTTACCATCTGCGGCCACATGTTTCACCACCCGTGCCTAATGCAATGGCTGGAACGGTAAGAATGATTTTCGGTCTCTTTTAGACGCCATGAAATTAATAGAAATTGACTTGCAGCTCCAAAACTTGTCCACAGTGCCGCAACAAGTGCACAACCCGCAACATTTGGCGCGTCTACTTCAATCTGGCCAATTTGGATGTGAGCCATATCGATGTGGGCTCGCTGCAGGAGCAGCTGGACAATGCGAAACTTGCCATGAAAATGAAGGAGCAGGAATGCACCAAGGTTGAACAGCAAATGAAGGATCTGAAAGATACACAAAAGAAGTGTCTGTACGTTATCTTGATTATGTTGTAGAGAACGTTTTTTTAAGAACACTTTAGTTGAAATCTTTTTCACACTTGCAGCAAAACGATTGCCGGCCTGGAGCAGAAGTTGCAAAAGAAAGACTTTGTTGTTAGCAGCTACGTGGAGCAAATCAGCGTTCTGAAGAACGATGCACTGGCGGCGAATGAGCTGCGCAAGGAGAACAAATCGCTAAAGCAACAAGTACACACAATGGAAGGGGCTTGTACCGTTCTGGCAGCCAGTTCTGCGGAAGCCGACCGTCTGGTCAAGAGCGAGGCCAATCCTGTTGTCTTAGCCAACTGGGTCTCAACGCTGAAGCGAGAGCTGAGGCAGGGCGAGTCCAAAAAAACTGAATTGCGCAATGTTCTTAAATTGGTTCAGAATGATCTGCGCAGAGAGCTGGAGTCAAAGCGGTGAGCAAGCTTTATTTCCAAACATGCAATCATTTTAAACTAAAGCTGTTATTTACTTGTTTTGCAGCAAGTTGGAAGAGAAAATATCTCATTTGGAGAGTGATCTTTATCGAGCTAATGAGAAGGTAAGCAGTTGTGTGTGGTGTTCCAGGCAACAAAAACTAAGAGTTAACTATATATGCGCCTTATTCAGCTGAAAGATCAACAAAGTCAGCCAATTGACGTGGATGCTTCTAGCAACTTATTTGGCCTAAACGCAAATGTAGTTGCGCTAAAGCGCGATGAAAGACGCCAGACCATCTCGCCAACAATGGTACGTCATGATACAATACTAAGGAAAAGAATAGCTTTCTTTGGCATCCCGAAGATTAACTTCACTTGCAGATGTACTGTTAATGAATCCTTGTTTTATAAATAATGCTTGTTGAACAGTATCTACAAGTGTTTGATTATTGCTGCTTAAACTAATACCATGGTAAAATTCGCAGAAAGAGAGCATTAAGCGCATTGAAGAATCCACCTCACCCTATCTCAATATCAAATCCAGCAGCGTGGGTATGGCTCATTTTCTGAAACCGCCAGAGTTGAGCGTTACCAAAATATCGCCCATTAAACGGGGACCCGGCATTAGCATGGCAAGTGGCGTCATACGGAAAACCACCAGCGATCTCAGTGAAAAGGTATATTACAGGATATTAAGTAGGCATTACATATTACTTATACTGTCATCCAATCGCTTTCAGTACTCCATTTTCAAAAAGCCGCGTCTGTTGCTGGGTCCGTCCAGTTCCCATTTTGCCTATAACGGCATGGGCGGCTCCGAGAAGATTGATCCCTTTGCGCTGCGAGCTGAGGAAGAGGAAGCAGAAGCGAAAGCCAAAGAAGCAACTAATCAGCCGCTGGCAAAGACTGTTAATCAGCGCCTTAAGGCAGGCACCCTGCGTAACATAAAGCTAACTAAATAGACTGGATTAAGTCCACTAAAGTGAATATGAAAAGACTACATCAGTTTTGTAATAAGTTCGTTAGCATAAATTTATTGCCCGATGTCTATCTGTGTAAGCTCCGGTTATTGTGCTGTGTTGAGTTAATTTCATATAGAAATAAGTTAGTAATGAAGTGAATATAAAAGTATAAATATAAATGTATGCATGTGGTTATATTATGCGGCAATCTTTTTCTCCGCCTTGCCGGTCCACTCTTCGCGCAGCTGCACACTGCAGCCCAAATCACGCAGCGCCGCCTTAATATCCTGCGCCACCGTTGGATGCTCCACCATGGCCGCATTGAGCAGATCCTCAACGCCAAAGGACAGCCATGTGTCGCACTGATTTCGTGATCTGGAAACCATATTACGTATGGCCCACGCACCGTTTCGCTGCACAATTGTATGCTTTGGATGCACGCGTAGAACTTCTACAATCACCTCAGCAATACCAGTTTCAAAGAAGGCGCTGCTGTGCTCCTGGACGCGCAGCGTGAGTGTTGTTATGCAGGCTAAGGCAGCTGACACAATGTTCTCATTCGTCTGGTGCGTTTCAAGGAGCTCTTTAATGATTGGCGCAACGCCCTGCTGCACAATGTGGCCCTTGACCGCATCATGTCCGGCCAAAGCGCGCAAGAGTTTCAGGGCCTCGCGATTTAAGCGCTCCTCTTTCAAATTAACGCTCATTATGTCAAAGATTAGCTTCAGACCGCCCGCATCGTCGATCTGTGTGCACAGCTCCTGGCGCACGGCCAGCGTGCCAATAGTGAGCAACAGATCCGCCAGGACATTGACATCTTCGTAAGCGGGCAACAGCTCCACCAGCTGCGGCAGCACTTCCCCGGCTATTTGCCGTGCATGCTCATGGGCACCGCCAAACTCGACGCGTATGTCATCGTCCAAAACCAGAAATCTGAATACGGCAGTCACTTCGCGCAGCAATCGCTGACTGTCCTTAATTAATAGCGGTTTCAATAGCTTCAGGACATTAGCGCTTATTATGTTCTGACGATTTGCTTCGTGCATGATGCACGCTTTTTGCAACCACAGCAGCGTGAGACATATGATGTCCAGTTGATCTTTCACTGCCAGCAGCTTTAGCACAATGGACAGCGCCTCGGCATCGAAGAGATCGGGCTGCTTATGGGTCAGGCTGTTGACAGCCTGCAGACATTTGCTTAGCAGCGCAATGTTGAGCGTCTCAGCGGCCAGTGTCTGCTCCAGCAGTGTGACGAGCGCATCGTGTGCACCATTCTTCCCAGCCAGCACACGATGGGCCAACGATTTCTGGCACTCGATGTCCAGAACGGTAAGCAGCTCCAATAGCTGCTGTGTATCGCCGCCCTTTTGACTTATGTGCGTTTTAATTTTGTCCATTGTTTCGTTGATAATAGGTTTGCCCGTCTCGGCATTGACCGTTAAGTCTTTTATGATGTTGGCCAGGTTAATGCCCTAATGGCCGTAACGAAAACTGGATCAGTCATACTCAAATCGTAGATGACTCATACAAAATTACGCACCTGCGCTTCGAATTGTTTTATTGTCTCCTCCTTGGCCTCGGCGGGACTCATTGAAAAGTCCACCACATTCTCCTGCACAATATCATCGAAAGTCTCTTGAGATATTATTTTGGACATTATATTGATCAATTGATTAAATTTAGACTCTAAATGATACAGCTGTTGTTCTAAGTTGTGTTTTGTTCGTGTTCCAACTTGTTCCGCAACAACACCCACACACTGGCAACGACAAAGTGGATTTCTTTATTTTCAATCTTATAGTAAAGCTGCTAGATGTGCGTATTAAATTGAATAAATACAAACAGGCTCTTAATTTAAAATTAATCCCGAATTTTGTCTGCAATAAATGCTTTTATTTGTTTATAAAATGCGCAGCTAGAAACTCAGCTGTTGCGTTGTCAGCAGAACAGCAAATTTATCGACATGATTTATAAATGGTAATTTACAAAATTTCCAGCCAAAATAGTTCGAAATTTTATAAAACTGCCTACCACCATATAGTCATTTGTTTTTTTTTTGGAAAATCATTCTAATTTGAGCACAAAAATAAAATAAAAAATTGTCATTTTATTTGGTGATGAAAATAGAATTTAAGCAATATAACTATCGATATATGATAGACCTAAGGTCAATACTATTGCACGGAATTTAAAATTACATCGATATATATATTTATATCGATAGAATATCAACAAGCGGCAGGGGCACTGCACGGAAATAGTTATTATTTACGTTTTTTAAAATTAAGTAGGCTGGATTGCTTTAATACATTCACAATTAAATAAAAATGGGTGTTATTCTATCTAAATTTCGAGTAAGTTCAATTTTGCGTTCTGATTTCAAAGACCCAACAAGATTGTGACTCCGAGGGCGTCTATATATGTGCATAGATACATATGCAATAAATTTACATACGTACGCATTTCTAATTATAGAAAGAAAAGTCTACAACTGCTGTGCTGGAGGGACTGCAATTGCAAATCCAAGAACTAGAGAAATATGTGATCAATACGCAGGAGCGTAAAAGACGCTTCGTTACCAACTTTGTTGGCTTCACAATTGGCGCTTACATTGTTGGTTTTGCGCTATTTTATTTCTTCTATTTCCCGCCAACAATGAAGGAGCGGATCATGTATTTGGTGCCGCTACTGCTCTTCCCAGTGCTGTGAGTAATCCGCAACGATCGAGTCGATGATGATCTCATTACTTCACCACAATTGCAATATTGTTTTTGTTCATGTTACATTTCAGCATTGTCTTCTTGCGTCAAATGTTTACGTGGTATTTTCAGCGCAAGCTTAACAAAAATGGCGATAAGCTGGCGCAACTGAAGCAGCAGAAGAACAAGATATTAGAGCAGGTCATGGACAAAGAGACATACAAGGTACTGCCGTCAAGGCAAAATAGTAGTGTTCGCTCTCAAATTAGAACTGCTCGGAATTCGCAAATGCTCAAATTATTATAATCTTTTCTACGAATCTTAAATTAATATATACATATTTATTTATTTTTTAAACAAGACACAAGTATAACATCCTTAACAATTTCGTATATTGACAGGTCGCAGTGAAACTTCTTGAGCGCTTTGGCGATAGGCAACAGAATCGCATGTTGTCCACCACAGTTCGGAGCACTCCCAGCGCCACGTCACTGAATCACAGCACATCCTTATCGCTGCAGCGCACACCGCAAGTAGCAGCAGCGTCAGCTGCCACACAGCAGCACCAGCAACGGATGTTAGCACCCTATACGAGCGTCTACCGCAACATGAACAACAATCTAAATAGCAGCGCCATGGGTTCCATGCAAAGTCAGTTGGCTGTGACGCCGCAGGTGCGCACTGGCCAGGAGCTGCGCAGGCGCACACCCTTTCCCGTTGTCGATGAGAGCGCACGCAGTGCCTTGGATCGCATTGTGGACTTTATTGTGGGCGACAGTCAACAGAATCGCTTTGGCATGATATGCAAGGAGTGCCACAGGCATAATGGTAAAATCAGTGCAATTACATTTGTAGTAACTATTCTAACACATCACATTTGTAGGCATGCTGCCAATGGAGGAATATGAATATACAACTTTTGTTTGCGCCTTTTGTAGTGTGCTGAATCCGGCACGCAAGGAGCGACCAGTGGCGCCGCGGCTCAGCTTGGAGACTGCTCAAGCGGAGACGCCACACTCGACATTGCTGCGCAATGATAGCTCCGACAGTGATTCATCGGACGATGAAGATGAAGAATTTGGTGACTAACAACGCTACATTATTGTTTTGTACCATTGTTCATAACAATGCTGTTCTCTTTTGTTGTAGATAAAAAGCATTTAGTGCGTCGCGTGCTGCACGAGGATTTACCAATGACTGATAGCGAAGCTGATGCTGAAGCTGATGCTGAAGCTAATGCTGAAGCTAATGCTGATGGAACAACAACAACAACAACCACGACTGCAATGAAAGTAGAGGAGACTGAAAATGAAACTATTGCCAGCGAGACTGAAGCAAAAGAATAGTTTCGATTTAGATTCATTCAGCTCACGAAATTGCGGCATGAACAGGTTTTAGACTTCGCAAAGCGTTGGCTTTAAATAATTCAATTTATTTATGCATATTATGCTTAGAGCTTAAACTTAATATAAAATAACACACGTTGTTGGTAAGCAACTACATTTTAGAATCTTTGTTCAATTTTAGTTACTAAAGACCCCAACTCACTAATTTAAATCTTATCAAACGTTTTTGAATAATTGTTAAGCATGTCTTGAAAATGCAAAATGTAAATTAAAAACCAGCTTGAATATGCAAATTTGCTTTCTTTTCACGCCACACCTAAGCACACGCCCCGTTAAGTGCTGCCCGTCAACACAGAAGGAAATTGATAATTAAACAAGAGTTAGCCAATGGATGTTGCCAGACTTGGAGATACCCTGTACAAAATACATACATTAATAGTAATTTCTTGGTACACCGATGGTATTCAAATTCAAAAATCTGAAGAAGAAAAAAACACTTGCGAATTGTTAGTGATTGCTTTTCATTTTATAATATTTGAATATATTTATTGACCGTTTCGTTGTATATTTGTATAAATCGGCAGCTGATTAACTTGTAATGAGATGACGTTGCACAATGGGTGTTGCTAATGGCAGCCAATGATATTCTGTCTCCTGATCTTCTGTTTAATTTTTTAAACGCTTACACAGCGGATGTTGTAATACTCTTTATCACCATTTGTATAGAGTGCAGGGTATGCAAAACTAGTCGAAATAAAAGGCGACGGTTAACGGCATAATAATTTAATATACGACAGTGTGACAAAAAAGGCAAGCTCCGCGCTTGAGATATTAGCAGCAGCAACTACAGCAAATATGAACTAACAAGAGCGAGAACAAATAAATACACCCAACGCACACACACACACACACATGTGAGTTGTGGACTGCATTATGCGAGCGGTCAACAATTTCAATTTCGCTGGCGTTTTATTTTTCCGGGCCATTGATCAAGGCTAACGAGATCGGTTTGCAGCGCGCCCGCGCGCCACGTAACGCATTCGCAGCAGCAACCAACACCACCTACAAGTGGAGCAGCCGCGCCCGCGCACATTCCTTGCCAATGGCTGGCGGCGGCGGTTGCAAGCACAAATTATAAGAATTAAACTAAATCTGTTACACTGTATCCAACAATTGGCCAACGTCACCGCCCCGGCCACATTCAACAATCTGTGGCAGCACACACATGTCTGTATTTGAGTGTGTTTCTCTCTATCTCTCTTTCTCTCGCTCTGCAACCCTATCTCACTCTATCTCTCTCTCTCTGGGCCACTGGGTCCGCCTGCTGGCTGATTAGCTCATAATTTGTGTGACAGCACATTTTTCGCCTTGTAATTGAATTTGCCAATCTGATCTCTGACGTAGGTTAGCTGTTCCCTGGTCAGGAAGTCGACGAGGTGCGTGCGCTGCTGTTCTCTGTGTGGCATTGGTCAAACGCATGCGTATATGGCTTGAGTAAAAAAAACAAACCAAAAAAAAACAACGTGTTATGCGACAATATGCAGGAACATTTGCATAAGCTGGCTAAAACCTGCTAGAGCTAGGGTTGGCAACATTTCGCACTTAGCATAATTCTCTGAAAAAGTATGCACAATTTGAATTATTCTTTACCGTGTTAAATATTTAATTTAATAGCAAAAGTATCAACATCTTTACTTGAAGTTATTACTTCACAGAACTCCTTCGAATATTTGTTTTAATAATATTAACTTTAAGGGATTAAATTATCTGCTTTCCTACAGGATTTTCGTAAAAGTCAAACTTAAATACGATTACAAAATCAATTAACTTTAAAGAGATGCATTATCCGGTTTCTTACAGCATTTTCTTAAATGAAAATGTTCTCGTAATGTAATTATTTCTGAATTGAAAGCAAATTGAATTCTCGTATCGTTGCAGCCCTAGCCGAGAACTGAATCTAAGACCAAGTCTCGCACATGCAGTGCATTGAATCTAGTGCAAGTTCGCAGCATCGAAACCCGTTTCCAAGCGATCTGCCTTCCGGACGTAGCTGTGTATGTGTAATGTGGATAAGAGCAAAACCGCGGCGTTGGTGTCGACGTATACGTTGGCCAAAGGTGTTTGTTTTGCTTGCGGCACGACAAGGAAACCTGCGGCACAAATAAAGTGATTCACGAACAGATTCCGATGACGGCGGCAAGGGTTGAGAGCCTGCCAAAGCAGTATTATGGCCAAAATGGAAAACGCCAACGCGCCACAAGACAATTCAAGAGCCAAAACTATTTTAAATTTTTGCTGTGCTTGATTTTTGTTGCTGTTTTTTTTTTTCTATTTGGAGAGAATGCGATGGCGGGGCGCACAAGTTGGGGGCTTAGTTCATTGCTATTGTTAATGACGGCATGGCTGTAACTTGATAGGCACATAAGTATGTGTGTATGTTTGTAAGTATGTATTTTAGGTAAGTACACGTAAGTACACACATATATGAATGTATGTCTGCGTATGTGTCTGTTATTGGCCGTTCGATTTATTTGTTCGCGCTCGCGCACAACAAAGACTCTAATAATAATCTGTTGGGCCAATCAAGCAAAATATGCGCGAGATCAGTCAACTACAGCAACAACAATAAATGCAGTTGCTATTGCCGCACCAAATCTGCTAACCAGCCAGCCAATGAAAGTAAAACCGAGCCATAGACTCGGCCTGAGACACATAGACTCGGTTCTAGCCGCGGTCAGCGAGAGACTGTTGTTCGGCTATATAAACCAAGTGGCTGGCGTGTTTGTCCCACAGTGCAGCGCTGACCAGGAACCCAATTGGAAGTTTAAGTTCACACAACGACTTTATAGTCCAATTGGCCACAAGGATTACCATAATTAAACAATCAATCATCATCATGTTCTACAAGCTGGTAAGTACAGTGCACGTTGTTAGAAGGAGAACAGCTTCGCTTAGTAAGAACTCCTCTGCTCCTGCAGCTTCTCGCCTCCTGCCTGGCCCTGGCTTTGGCCAAGCCACAGCACCAGCCTGCAGCCCAATATCCGGCTGGCGTCAATCCGCAGGACTGTCCCAACTTTCCCATCTGTGATAATGCACGCCTGCACAATCCACACTCGCAGTGGCAGCAACCGCAGCCACAGTGGCAACAGCCCCAGCCTCAGTGGCAGCCACAGCCCCAGCAGCACTGGCAGCAACCCCAAAATCAGTGGCAGCAACCACAGCAGCAGTGGCAGCCACAGCCTGCGTGGAATGCAGCACCTGCACCATCTGCCGGCGGTGACAAGTATCCAGCTGGTGTCAATCCTCAGACGTGCCCCAACTATCCCTATTGTGATGTGAATGCCGGACATGGCGGAGCACCAGTTGCAGCGCCACCATTGCCCGGCTGGACGGAGCGTCTCTATCCCGCTGGTGTCTCGCCCCACCAGTGCCCCAACTTCCCCTTCTGCAACTAAAAACTGTTGTTCCACTATCCACACTGTACACTCCGTCCACTGTCCCACTGTCTACACTCACTACACGCATTTTTAACCCTCAGCTTCCTTTTACACGCTACAAGTTCTCAACTATTGAAATTCTGTTGTTGGCGTCAAATAAAATCAAACATGTTGGTCATAAAATTTGAATTTTATTGAATCTATGAGGGAACTGAATTTACAACAATTTGGCAATTTAAGAGGAATAAGTTTGGAAACTGGAACCTGTTTAAATTTGGAGCTAATTATATCACTTCAAACGTGTGCTTAATTTTTGCATATTTTTAAATATGTAGTTCAATATTATATAAATATTTTTGAATATAATTAGTACAAATTATGCTAATTTGTTAGGATCACAATCATATTATAAAGAAAGTTTTGGAAACCTTGGATTTAATTTATTACATATAAATGGGTAACGATTTCATCATATCTTGCGCAAATATGTTTGTAATCGATGAAGGTTCATTTTGCAATTTATTTGGAGTAATTAATAAAAAAAACTTTCAAGTAAAACCGAGTAAATAAATTATAATACACGTTGAGTATTGATTAGTCTCACATATAAAAATGTGTAATTAATTCAATTATATTGACTATGGGTTTAATTCATCACATACTCAAAACAATCTTAGCTAAAACTTGATTAATGGCTCAGTTCTGTAACACATATGGCTAATAGGAGGGAACAGTTGAGTTGAGCAACAAAACAAATAGAGTCTGCAATACTCGTTTGGGACAGTTAACCAAAAGTTGTCATTTTGTGGCGGAAATGTGCCACACCCTCTGATTGTCTTTTAATTCGATACAAGTGCATATATATCCAAATTCGTGGGCTTAATAGCTCAATTCCGAATTGAAAATGACAATACTTGTGTAAATAGTTGACCAAAACCTTGTAAATGCGCCGAGAATGTGCCACGCCCCATGATGCAGCTATCAGCAGACACAAAGCAGTTCCAGTTCCGCGCTTGGACAAGGAGTGGACTTACAGGTGATCACCTGGTTGGTTACTGATTGCTGGCTGGCTGACTGGCTGCTGGCTGCTGGCTGCTGCCAACTGTTGCTGGTTGACCCCGAGTTGCTTTTGTGAAAGTCGTCTTGCAAAACGGCGGCCAACATCAAGCGACCAGCAGTGGCCAAGGTCAAGTGCAACTGCAAATTAAAACTACATAAACGCACATATATATATATATTTTATATATATATATATATTTATAATATATAACAATAAACGCAGTCCGAAAGTTACAATCAAAATCTCACTTTTATTTACAAACACTTTTAAACTTAAACATTGTACAGTATTTACACAAAAAACATAACGAATTGTGGCTGCTGGGCGGGGTGTGGTTCGTTGCAGATTTACCAGCCATGGGAGAGAGCGGAGGACCAGCCCTTGTGGAAATCATGATGATGATAATCATGATGATCCTCATGCACATGCACCGGCACAATCTCCTCGTGATGGACATGATGGACAGGCACCTCCTTATAGACAGGCACATGCACCTCCTTGTAGACGGGCACATGCTTCACCACCGGCACCGCAATCTTCTGGACATGATGGTGGTGGACAGTGTGTACCTTGTACGGCACATGGATTGTGTGGTGCTCACTGCAAACGAGACAGAGACGGAAAGACAGAGAGCGAGAGAGACAGAATAAGAATAGGTAAGCAAGCCAAATGGAAAGCAAATGAAAGTGAAAATTGTTATGGTTAAACTAATGATATGTTTGTGGATCAGCGAGGAGCTGGTTGGGGCAGCGACGGCGAGGGTGCAGTCCGTCATTAATTGGCATGCAACGTTATTAGCTAATCAGTTAAATAGCTGGCTGGCAGTCAGCTCCGCCTGTCCAACTGTCTTACCCCCTACCCCATCCGTCTGTCTGTCGACCAAGCAAGTTGCTTGAACTCCGTTTTGCATTTTGTCGCATTGCCACTTGGCACAGAGATGGAGACGTAGTCGTAGTCATAGACGTAGACCGAGACTGAGACGCAGACCAACGCTCGGAATTTTAAATTAGGCGTTGCAATTATGTGCGCATTATAATACAACAAATGGCAAGCGCCTGTGAAATTCCTGAGCGTTGTCATTTTGTCACAGGTTCACTGGCTGCCAATTGAACTGTGCATCGATATCCAACAACAAATACAACATCCATCCAACAGAGCAACCCCAGCTAGGGCTTAAGTGTTACAAGATCTATTTATATTGATTGCTTCATTTCAAGCTTAATTGAATCCATAAATCATAGCGTTTAAATGCCTGCGTTTAAAAACCAATACAAAAGTCAACCATAAAAAATATATATTATGTAGTTGCACAAAACGGGAAACGTTTTAAATGTCGGGGCTGGGCAATTATTAAAATATAGATATACGGTTGCTTTACTTACTGTTTGCCAAAGAAGCCGGGACTAGGTGCGCAGTATGCCACAGCGAAGAGTGCCACAAAGATCTGAAAGTGAAAGGGAACAATTGAGATGATCTGAAAACTGAAATAGTTTTTAAATATTTAATCAGTATCCCTAAAGATCTAAATGCTTAATGTATAAAAGTTCTTGAAAATATTATATCTACGTATTTTAAACTTGTAATTTATAACTTCCTTGATTTTATGTATCTAAAATCTATTCTTTCAATTTGAAAGACATTTCTATCAAACAAATTTGCTGAACATTTTGAGCTTAGGTTTTCTGGTATCATCTTACATTTGAATAAGAAATACTAATTTCAAAAATTGTTTTAACATTGTATTATAACTTCATTTGACAATTAATTGGAAATAAGAACTGTTTTTGGGAAGTGTATAAATGTATCTTCTAGGTATTTGAAAATAAATGTGCACTCATTTGAATTGGCTAAATATCAAATCTATTTATAGGGTATTGCCCAGTTTAGCACTTTAGACTAAGAAATGTTTGCTATTTTATTAATTCAATCGTTTTTCACATGAGTTGGTCAATAATTCGAATAATTTAAATTGGGGCCAAGCCAATATCTGAATCAAAGTAAATGCTTTTAAGATATATGCAAGGGCCGGTCCGAATATGATTTGATGACTGAACTCTATTTACTTTACTTAAGGCCAGCCAGATAATTAAATATAATCACAATTACAACTTGAGCATATAATTACTAACTGAAAGCAATAACTTTGGTGAAACTTATGAAATACTAAACCAGATTTGTTAGCTGAATTTTTGCATTAAAATTTTAGCACTTTAGGATGTTTGTTGTTATATAAGACTTTGTTATTTATGTAAGACTTGGCGTGTAATTTGACTGTCACTTGATCGCTGCACAATTAACGAAAACACAACACACTCGAGTCCTTGTACATATTTGTTAGATACATGTATGTACATATGTAAGTGGGTTAATTCATTTTACTCTCGGCACTTACAAAAACTTTCAATGCGAACATATTTATGTTTTTTTTTTGTTGATTTTAGTTTATAACGAACGCGTTGTGTTTGTACTGATGCAGTGCCAATGTCTGCCAATGACTGATAACCAACGGACAGCGGCTCATCCGTTTTATACCCGATTGCAGGCGACACACAGCCATCAGTTAACAGCGACCAGCAACGTAAAAGACAAATGTGACGCATGCGCACAATACAATAACAGCAACAGCAACAACAGAAACAACAACAACAAAAACAGCAGCAACAACAACAACAACAACAACAGCAGCAGCTGCTCACTGTTAACTGTTTTACGAGTTGGCTAACCAAGAGGTCTGGCGGTTGTGGTTTAAGCCATTCGGTGAGGCAGCTACCACATACACATACTGCAACATACACGCATCAGTTGTTAGCTGCAAAATGAAGTCACATTAAAATGTGTTTGTTGTTGTTGTTGTTGTCTCCAGCTGACATAGACAATCGATCTTTGACTGGGCAAGTTTCAGTTTAAAAATGTATGTGCATGTGTGAGTGTGTGTGTGTGTGTGTGTATTTTGTGTAACACAAGTGAAAAAATAATTATATTAACGTCATTATTATATATGTCATAATCGGCCCTTCTTCTGCCATTCCAATTGAATGACCAACTAGCACATAAAACTTATTTCGATTGAACATTTCGCCAAGCGGCCTTCTGCAATAAAAAGTGAACGTCAGACCAGCAACAACAAAAACAACAAAAAGATTGTCAAGCTTATCCCTATCCCCAAAAATATACATACATCTTTGGAGACGACCTTGACACATTGTGGACACTTAACAGCAGATGTTGCTATTGCTGTTGTTGCCACTGCTGTTGCAGCGTGTAAATTAATTGCTGTAAATGGGTCACAATTGTCGCTGAGGACTGAGGAGCTACTGGTTAAACATGTCTATATCAAAATCACGTACGCTCGTCTGCTTAACATAAACAACGTAAATTTGCAATAAAACGCATTTTTTATAACCATTTTAGGCAATTACTTAACACCAACTTCCAGCCACGGCTTATAAACCAAATCATGAAATGCATCACACGCCTTCAATTTGACAAGCATTTGATGATCGATTTTGTGGGCCGATCCCATTCACATAACACTTTAGCAACAAATGGGGCACTGTTACGGTTGCGGCCACTGTTAAGCGCACTAACTGACTTGGTCAGCAGCCTAGCCTTTGTAGACCACACAGGGCAAAGCCTACACATCCAGCTTGTTGCACTGGTAGCAAGCACAAATTGCCCATCTAACTCGAAAAATTGCATAAGAAACGATTTGCCCGACGAATATTGTGCCACAGTCGAGTGCAATGCGTGCCCCAGCTGGAGCTCCGACTAAACGTCAGCTATTCGTCGCAGTTGCACTTGCGACAATACAATAATAATAATATGCTTTGTGTATGTTTTGCCTGTGGGTTGCGGCTACCATTGCACCTCAGATTGTAACTTTCATTTTCAGTGTGCGAATCTCAAATTGCTCATGCAAATACTTCCTGTTTGGTGAGTTTACAATTTCTGCGAAATGTGGGGCATGCAACTGCATGCAGTTCCCCAAAAAAAACAAAAAAAAAAACTAGCTGTCTTTGCTAAAATGCGAGATTAACAATCGAAAATTGCTGTCAACAACTATGATACCTCAGCTCACATGATGTCTTTGCTATTTGGTTAGTGTGTTTGTTATTTTTGGATTAATGGCATCTAAAAAAACAACAAAATTATTGAAGTGATATAATGTGGCACTTATTGCATTCATATCTCTATTGAGCTAACCTGATTGCACATAAATTGAAAATCTTATACGAATTGCTTACGATAAGAACGCCATCGGCTTTGGCAGCTACAGATAACCAGTTCTCAATTGCCAATCAGCCTAATAGCCACATAAATTGTTACCAATTCTTTGGCATTCATAATCCGTTCCGGTAATTATAAAGCCATTGGAAGCCATTAAATTGAATTAATTTCTATCACAAGATCTATAATATTGTTATGGCTTATGATAGTAATAACATATACTCAGGTCTATGGCTTATTTGAAAGTTAAGGATTGGCTAAAAATAAAACCAATTTTGCATAATTTCAAAATGCTTAGAATGTCCTCAAATTGCTGCAAAAGATAGATTTCAAGTTTTTGAATCTTTTTAAGTTCACAAAAGAGAAGTTGATAGAAGTATCTTTGAGTTTCGAGTACTTTTGAGTATCCAAACATCCGACATGGGGTTGGAGGTGCTTCCTTCTGCCTAATAAATAAGTTTTAAAATAAGTTGAGTTTTGACGAAGTTATGGCATTTTGAAGTTTCGACCTATGCCCATATGCCCAATTACCGATTTTCAGGCTAGAATTTTTACTTATGCTCCTACCTCAAATCTCGTTTTCAACTTTAAATGTACGATTGATTTAGGGGCAAAACTATGATCAAAAAGCCCTCGCTTATTAATCTAAGGTGAGTTTTGGCGCAGTTATGGCATTTTGAAGTTTCGACCTATGCCCATATGCCCATTTACCGATTTTCAGGCTAGAATTTTTACTTATGCTCCGACCTCAAATCTCGTTTTCAACTTTAAATGTACGATTGATTTAGGGGCAAAACTATGATCAAAAAGCCCTCGCTTATTAATCTAAGGTGAGTTTTGGCGCAGTTATGGCATTTTGAAGTTTCGACCTATGCCCATAGCCCATTTACCGATTTTCAGGCTAGAATTTTTACTTATGCTCCGACCTCAAATCTCGTTTTCAACTTTAAATGTACGATTGATTTAGGGGCAAAACTATGATCAAAAAGCCCTCGCTTATTAATCTAAGGTGAGTTTTGGCGAAGTTATGGCATTTCGAAGTTTCGACCTATGCCCATATGCCCATATTCAGATTTTCAGGCTAGAATTTTTACTTGTCTTCCGACCTCAAATCTCGTTTTCAACTTTAAATGTACGATTGATTTAGGGGCAAAACTATGATCAAAAAGTCCTCGCTTATTAATCTAAGGTGAGTTTTGGCGAAGTTATGGCATTTTGAAGTTTCGACCTATGCCCATATGCCCATTTACCGATTTTCAGGCTAGAATTTTTACTTATGCTCCGACCTCAAATCTCGTTTTCAACTTTAAATGTACGATTGATTTAGGGGCAAAACTATGACCAAAAAGCCCTCACTTTTTAAAATCAGTTGAGTTTTGGCGAAGTTATGGCATTTCGAAGTTTCGACCTATGCCCATATGCCCATATTCAGATTTTCAGGCTATAATTTTTACTTGTCTTCCGACCTCAAATCTCGTTTTCAACTTTAAATGTACGATTGATTTAGGGGCAAAACTATGATCAAAAAGCCCTCGCTTATTAATCTAAGGTGAGTTTTGGCGAAGTTATGGCATTTCGAAGTTTCGACCTATGCCCATATGCCCATATTCAGATTTTCAGGCTATAATTTTTACTTGTCTTCCGACCTCAAATCTCGTTTTCAACTTTAAATGTACGATTGATTTAGGGGCAAAACTATGATCAAAAAGCCCTCGATTATTAATCTAAGGTGAGTTTTGGCGAAGTTATGGCATTTTGAAGTTTCGACCTATGCCCATATGCCCATATTCAGATTTTCAGGCTATAATTTTTACTTGTCTTCCGACCTCAAATCTCGTTTTCAACTTTAAATGTACGATTGATTTAGGGGCAAAACTATGATCAAAAAGCCCTCGCTTATTAATCTAAGGTGAGTTTTGGCGAAGTTATGGCATTTCGAAGTTTCGACCTATGCCCATATGCCCATATTCAGATTTTCAGGCTATAATTTTTACTTGTCTTCCGACCTCAAATCTCGTTTTCAACTTTAAATGTACGATTGATTTAGGGGCAAAACTATGATCAAAAAGCCCTCGATTATTAATCTAAGGTGAGTTTTGGCGAAGTTATGGCATTTTGAAGTTTCGACATATGCCCATATGCCCATATTCAGATTTTCAGGCTATAATTTTTACTTGTCTTCCGACCTCAAATCTCGTTTTCAACTTTAAATGTACGATTGATTTAGGGGCAAAACTATGATCAAAAAGCCCTCGCTTATTAATCTAAGGTGAGTTTTGGCGAAGTTATGGCATTTTGAAGTTTCGACCTATGCCCATATGCCCATTTACCGATTTTCAGGCTAGAATTTTTACTTATGCTCCGACCTCAAATCTCGTTTTCAACTTTAAATGTACGATTGATTTAGGGGCAAAACTATGACCAAAAAGCCCTCACTTTTTAAAATCAGTTGAGTTTTGACGAAGTTATGGCATTTTGAAGTTTCGACCTATGCCCATATGCCCATATTCAGATTTTCAGGCTATAATTTTTACTTGTCTTCCGACCTCAAATCTCGTTTTCAACTTTAAATGTACGATTGATTTAGGGGCAAAACTATGATCAAAAAGCCCTCGCTTATTAATCTAAGGTGAGTTTTGGCGAAGTTATGGCATTTTGAAGTTTCGACCTATGCCCATATGCCCATTTACCGATTTTCAGGCTAGAATTTTTACTTATGCTCCGACCTCAAATCTCGTTTTCAACTTTAAATGTACGATTGATTTAGGGGCAAAACTATGATTAAAAAGCCCTCACTTTTTAAAATCAGTTGAGTTTTGACGAAGTTATGGCATTTTGAAGTTTCGACCTATGCCCATATGCCCATATTCAGATTTTCAGGCTATAATTTTTACTTGTCTTCCGACCTCAAATCTCGTTTTCAACTTTAAATGTACGATTGATTTAGGGGCAAAACTATGATCAAAAAGCCCTCGCTTATTAATCTAAGGTGAGTTTTGGCGAAGTTATGGCATTTTGAAGTTTCGACCTATGCCCATATGCCCATTTACCGATTTTCAGGCTAGAATTTTTACTTATGCTCCGACCTCAAATCTCGTTTTCAACTTTAAATGTACGATTGATTTAGGGGCAAAACTATGACCAAAAAGCCCTCACTTTTTAAAATCAGTTGAGTTTTGACGAAGTTATGGCATTTTGAAGTTTCGACCTATGCCCATATGCCCATATTCAGATTTTCAGGCTATAATTTTTACTTGTCTTCCGACCTCAAATCTCGTTTTCAACTTTAAATGTACGATTGATTTAGGGGCAAAACTATGATCAAAAAGCCCTCGCTTATTAATCTAAGGTGAGTTTTGGCGAAGTTATGGCATTTTGAAGTTTCGACCTATGCCTATATGCCCATTTACCGATTTTCAGGCTATAATTTTTACTGTACTCTGGCTCTAGCTAATAAAGAGATGAACCGTGCATAATGGCAATAGCTAAAATAGAGTTAAATAAGCCACGCATAGATTCAGAGAACTAGAGATTTTCGGCATCTTTGAAGTGACCGCTGAAGAAAAGGGGGCTTAAATAATTAAAAGTTGATCAACGTTTGCCGTTTCCTGCACACCCACAACTGTCAATCACCTCTGACCGAATCTATGCCATTTACCCAATCGCTGCATGGGAGCTGGATGAGCTGCGTTTTCCATTTCAATTCGATATCAATATATTTTCAATTTTAGTTGCTGTGGGTTATATGCTCCTTGTGCTCGTTTCGAGTCCAATATCTGTCGTCCAATATCTGTTTTAGACACGCGCTGCATATTCAAATTTTTCACGGTGTAAAACGTGATGCCAAATGCTTAGTGTTGTTGTTATTATTGCTGCTTTTCCGCACTTATCAGTCGGAGCGCGTGCGCGAATCGCCGTTTGCCCCGCTGAATTTTGAGCGATTTCTGATGCGATTTTTGATAGGCAACTGTGGTGCGCCTGCCGCTTTGGCCGCACTGGCACGCAATCGTTTTTAAAGAGCCAATGTGGAGCAGAGCGCCCCTCAAATATAAAATCCAATATACACACATTGTGCAACATCTTTCCCATGCCAAATTCAAATATATATACATATATATATTTTGGTTATTTCATCTTTTGCCTTTGGCATTTTATAATCTCACAGCAATTTGGGGCAGCCTTCAAAAGGCTGCACCTCGTTCTGTTGATTCTTAAGAATTCCTGTTCTTTGCTATATGCAAATTAGCTTAGAATGAGCTCAGAGCTGAGTTCAGTGAAGCTCAGTTTTGAGTTTCAGCGAATTTTTGGGCAGCTTCTCCTGACGCTGGATACGCTCGCTTGGCGCTTGTCGCCGCAGCAACGCAGACGTTGACGCCGACGCCGACGGCGAAGTTGAAATTTTTGCCGAAGCGCTGATGAAGAACAGCCCCGGCCTGAATTAGACGACTTCAGCGAGCATGACAAGGTCGACACTTAAAGGTGTCGCCAATTATAAGGCCCCCCCAAAAAATATACACATGCACACACTCGAACTCAATCTCAATCAAAATCTAAGCTATTTTGGTGAGTAGCTGCAGTGAAAACTTGCACCAATTAACGCTTCAGGTGCCACGAGGGCAATGTTTCCATTTGCCGAACTTTAAGCTGCATTGGCCAGCCAGACAAGCAGGTCTACTTAATGTGAACTGAACTGTTTTAGTTGCTCTAGCAAAGCGTAAACGTTGCTGAAGAAATTATTATGCCATTCTCTGGTTCTTTCTGCTCTGAGTCTAAGTTCTGGTTCTGCAGTCGATTCTAATTCAACTGCTCTACTAATTCTACAACAAACGAGCGAACAACGACTGTTGCAGTCAAAAACACTTGCCTCTAATTGCGCACACAAATAATCACGCCCCTTCATACACTTTTTCCTTTGGAGTATTACAACTGTGTGAAGAAACACATTTGAATTAAATAGTTTTCTACGAAATTGAAAATATATCCCTTACAACTCAAAAAATCAAATAAAATAAACATTTTCTTTTTATTATAAATCATTTTGAACATATCATGCCTAGCAATTTAATATGTTGATTATACTTAACATATATATTTAACTTTTTAATTGCTGCTCACCATTAAAGCTAAGGTTAAAACTGCCCGCTAATTAAAAATTTTCAAAACTGAATCGATTTTGAAAAGCAATTCGTCATGGTTTGGCCTCCAAATTAAAGCAAAAACTTGAGATATAGAGGAGCAGCTGCAGCCCCCGATTGCCCAGTGAGCCAGAAAGCATATGTGGCGCTTGTTAACCTAGTCTGTCATCTCCTGTAACAGTTGCTCACTGTTTTCAAACTGTTGCAGATTGTAGAGTCGACTTATTTAGAGGCAGTTCCTGTCCGAAATTATGCGGCGAGAGTGTTAATCGCGGTGACTGCTGCTGGTAAGACACTAAAAATATCAGGCAGCCTGAGGATATAATTTAAATACGGTTGCTCGGAGTGGACACCATCTTCGGCCGTACCGTCTAACAGCAAATCACCTGTATAAATAATTTACAACCCGTATAATTCTTGGGGCCCATCTATCCATTCCTACCTAGGTGGCAAGCAGACAAGGAAAGGAGATATTGAAAAATCCAATGGAGTTATTTAATCGGTATCGCTCGGTAGTTCTGATTTAAGTCGATAATAGCTCAACTCTAATGCATAGTGTATAGAATATGCGTCTTGCCACATGTACTCGAAACCCATGTTACAAATTCGTTTTGAAGCAATTTTGCATGAGTCATTGCCAGGTATTATAGGAAATGGCGGCAGGCAAAAGACGACGACGACGACGACGGTGACGACGGCGACAATGGCGACAATGGCTACGTCAAGGCAAGCGCCAGGTTGCTCGACACCCCACCAAAAGCTGCTGCTCTGTACACCGCCTCAAGTCTGAAGTGGGCGCAGCGTGGTATTGCTAATGATAATAATAATAATAATGATCAACTCGAGCGCCAAACTTCAGTGCCTCAAGCAACAGTTTTGTTCCCCTTTGTTCTCCCCTCTAACTGAGTTCAAATCTAAACGCCGTAAATACTAACAACAACAACAGCAATAACAGCAGCAGCAGCAGCAGCAGCTAAGCGGCAACAAAAGAGTGCGATGCTTTTATTTGATGTTGCTGCTGCCGCAACGCGTCTGCTGCTGCCACTGCGGGCAGCGCTGCTTTCTGCTCATCCGATGAGTTTCGAATACAACTAAATCAGAATTTTTATTCAGTTTCAATTGTTTAGCGAGTGCGGATCGGCGTTTCGTGTTTCGAGTCGCAGCGTTACAAAAAAAAAAAAAAGAAACAAATAGATACCAAACGAGAAACGAAAGCGAAGAGCAAAAAATAAATAAAAGAAAATAAAGAATTAAAACAAATGCAAACAAAAATAGTAGTAACAAAAATACTTCAAATCAAAGCAAGTAAATTCGAAATTGGGGCTGCATTTAGAAATTTCATCTAATTGTGGGTGTGTTTTAGTTGTGCGTGTCGGTGTGTGCGTGTGAGTGTGTGTGTGTGCGCGTGTGAGTGTGTGTGCGTGTGTGTGTGCGCGTGTGTCTGTGCGCTTTCTTGTCATTAGCGCATTTGCCAAAATGTCAAAGCGCAACGGAAGCTCGGTAATACCGTTAACTCTGCTACATTTCTCACCAAAAGTGGCGAAAAGGCGTTGAGTTGTTTGTTGTTGCCCCAGAAGCCCGCAACACTTAACGCAACGGTGAAATTTGTGCACTTACCTATGGACTCACACACACACACACACACACACACATGCATATTTCGAATTCTGTTCTCAGTAGCATTCAATTATTTATGCATATTTTTATTTTTTTATATACATATAATCTTTCTCAAGCTGTCATAGCAAATTAATTGGCGGTTTTGTTTCTCTCCCTGGGCAACAATTAAAAATTTTTGTAGCCAATGCGCGGATTTTAGTTGTTTTTTAGCTTTTTTAATTTTTGTTTATAATTTTTGAATGTTTTGCTTTTGGCTTTACATTTGGCCAAGTGCGACGGCAATGATGGCAATTGTATTTACGCATTGCTGAGCACTTTGTCATTCAAAAATTGTTAATTACCAAATGGCCAAAAAAAAAAGAAGCATTTTGGCCTAAAGGTCATAGGCTCCAGAACAGGCAGGCAGGCGACCGCACTTCTGGCGTCATCAAGGAAGACCAAAAAGAACACGCTTCTAGTCAGGTTAATGACACGTTCGTTCTAACACACACACACACACAAACGCAATCTCACAATTGTTGATCTTAATTTTCGAGCTGAAAAGCAAAGTCAAGCTTTGGGGCGAACCCATAAATAAGCGATCCCACATCTCATCTTTAACGATCTGCATATTTTGGCAACATAATTAACGGTGAAACGAATGTGAAAAGTAGCGAAACGTAACGCGAAAGCCACAAGCTGAGACACAAAACACTTTGCTCAAAGAAATGAAGCCCACTGGCACGCGAACGTAGCAAAAGAAAGGAGAAAGAAAGAGCGAAGAGGCAGCAGAAACAGCAGCAGAAACAGAAATAGAAACAGAAACAGAAACAGAAGGTTTCTACGCGTCTTGCGCTAAGCACTGTCTTTCAGTTCCCAAACTCCCGTCGATCCAAACAGTTCACTCTCTCCCCAAAACCAATGCAAATACTCAATAATGCCAAAGGAAATGAATAAGTGAAGATCCAAAAAAATAAAATATACATATATAAAAATAATAATCTCCAAGTTGTGCGTGCAAAAATCAAAAGGGAAATTATATCTGCCGCTAACAATTGAAAATTGTCAATTAAAATCGGCAAATGTGCCAGTTGCTCAAAAGTCAGCTCAGGCAGCGCATTGTGCTGATCTGGATGCTGCAGTTGCTTTGGTATCCAACCGAAGCACTCACTGTGGATAATCAACTGGTCTCGGCACGTAATGGTAAGCACCAACAGAGGCACACAAATCAATTACTACATGAGCATAATAGTTGTGTGCTACTACTAGCAGTAGTCATATGCATGTTGGGGTTAACCTGAGTACAGTTAAGTTAATCAAAAATTGAAACGAGTTCTAAGATAGTAAAACCATGATAATGGATCATATAATGTTTAATGTAGTTGTCATAATTAGCATAGTTGGGTAAATAAAAGCGGCAATTTTGCTCAACGCACCTGCAAATCGACTTCAACTAGCAAAATTCCATCGAAACATATTAAGTATACAACACAATAAAACTTGGGTGTCTTTTTTATGGGCAAAATAAAAATGTAAATTTATTACTTTATAGTTTTCCCACCCGAAACGAAGAAAAATGTAGATTGAAAGTGTAAATATATTTTAGCTTGTTCAATATTTTAATCTTTGCAACATAATGATGTTATAAAGTTACTTCGATATTATGTTGTTCACACATCCATACACTAGCCTCTGATTTAAAACCGGATCTTAGTTCATCAGTTGTTTCGATTCTTTGCTAATGTCTTAAAATACTCTTTGATAAATTTATCAATTAATCTTAACAATATGCCCGAACGTGGCTAACATAGCAAGCGATTGGCAATTTACACTAATTAATCTGTAAGCCGATTATAGATAAATTTATGATATGCCTAATTTGTCAATACTTAACGGCTTATTAAATTTACAAGCCCAGACAATGAAATGAAGTCTTACCTAAGATCAGTCGTCTATAACAGAATTGACCAACTCTGTAAGATCCGACGACTCGATGCCAAACAAATTTTATGTTATTCCGACATGAGATATGGTCAACATGGGATCTCTTGAAATAAAGAGCCATTTCACAGCAACAGCAAATACATATATTACTTTCGGCCTATTATTAATAATATTTAGTTGGAAAACATAAAACTGGGGGCCAATAATCCATCATTCAACACAGACACAAACTGCTCAGGGAACCACAAAATGTATTTGTTTGTTGTGTTTGACCTTTTTGAATTATTCATGGGACTGTGTTTGTGGCAAGTACTATTTGCCAGAGTTCTATGGGCCACACATGGGTTAATGGCAGTCAACTGCGTCCACGCGGCACGCAAGCCCAATAAAACTCAAATTTAAATAAAGAACAAAGCGCAACTGCGGAGACAATTGCAGAGCCAGTAAAACTAACCTACCGTACAGTGGAGCAACCCGCTCCAAAACTGGCCTTGAAAGTGCAAGTGTTGTCCCCTGGTGACATCATCATCATCGCAGTTGGAGTTGAAGTTGTTCTGTGGAAACTATGACAAAAATTTTGGGGTCGCCATATTACACAACAATGAGTGTAGTGAACCTTTTGACCAATTTGCTGTTGGCCAATTTAGTAAGTTGTTTGATTTCGACTATTTCTTTGTTTTTCATTTGTTCATCAGACTGCTTTGAGCGAATCGCATTGGAGGCAATGCTGCCATTTGAGAAGACCTTCCGCACCGAAGACACCAACTCGCTGAAGATGTGCAAGGAGAAGTGCCTGCAGGCGGGCGAGAAGTGTCAGGCCATCTCATTTGGGTAAATACGATTTGCAATTGGCGAATTGCAATTGCACCTAGCTGGCTGGCTGGCTGGCTAGTTGGCTAGCGATTACCCAACATTACTTTTTTTCTACAAATGTGAAACTGACTTTACTTTTGATTTTTTGTTGTTGTTGCAGTGTGCATCGACGCGGAAACGGCACATGTCAGTTGTCATCGGAGCAGTATGGCAATGAGGGCGGCGGGAGCGGGCGACCGGGTGGGGTCATTTTCGATCCCGACTTTGATTTGTATGCGCGCAAAACGAACTGTTTCGATTTGAGCGACAATTCGATTGGGGCACCATCGAGTCCCATCAGTACGGGCGTAACGCCCGTGAATCTGCCCAATCGACCGCTGGATGTGGGCAATACACCAGTGCTCGTCGTCAATCCCACGCCGCACACCGATCATCCCGATCATCACCTGCCACCATCACCGCTACCACCACCGAGTCCGTCGTTGCCTCCACCTGGCGTTGGAGATCGTTTGTACTTCTCGCATGAGATTTATCCACTTTACAAACATCCAACTCTCTACGAGCATAACTATCCGGCGCCCAATGATGATGTCTACATACCAGGCGGCTATGCCGCCAATGTGCCCGAGGTGGATGAGCGTTATAGGCCCTCCTATGGCCATTCCCTGGATAATGATGGTGTGCGTCCAACGCCGCATAGCCCGCCACGTCCCATCTTTGGCCTGGGCTATGGCAATGGCTATAGCTATGGCACTCCGGAGCGCTATGCGCCCACCACTCTACGCCCTGCTGCCAGCGATCGGCCCAGCTATGCGCCCCGACCGGAATACAGCAGCGACCGACCCGACTATCCGCGTCCTTCTCCAGCGCATCCCTATGACAGTTCCACACCCAACGTACATGGACCGCGACCGACGTCCACTTACGATGGGTATCGCGAGCCACGGCCGGACTATACCAATCGACCTGATCCGCCACCACATGCAGCACATGAAGGCAGCTATGGACCCGGGCCAGGCTCCTCGGCACGTCCGCCCGCCTACGACAGGCCATCGCAACCGCCTAGGGATGACTATGTGCGTCGCAATGGTAGCGTCATGCGACCCGATGCTTACAATGGCTATGATGATGACAAGACCATATCCACGTACTTCAATCCCGGTGATTACATGCACGGCAGTAAAAGTAAGAACTAAACTACCCTATTCAAATGAAGGTAATCTTTTTTTTATAAGTGAAATAAGCAAAAGTCTTTCAATTTCGGAGGTTTATTTCTGGGAATTGTTTTTTTTTTAGATAAATTAAATATTCACTTAGTCAAACAGTTCGATAAATTTAATTAATTCGTTATAAAACAATAAGGTTCAGTTTGTAAAATGAGAGGAGAATAATGTGCAGCAAGACTCAAGTTTGTAATCTTTGAATTTATCTTTCAGAGCCGCCAATGCAGATGCCTGGTGACAGAGATCGCGATCGTTATCCCATGGATGAGATGAATGGTAAGTGGTATAATGTTCACTTTAATAACTCTAACCTGGTCCCAACTAATTTGGATTCGCGCCCAGCTAACAGAGGCAGTGGCGGGTTTTGGCTTAGAATGTAACAACTAAAAAACCTAGAATTAACATTGGGCACAATTAAAACTCATTACGAACGGGCGCGGTGGGGAGGGCGGCGGCGGCGGAGGAGGAGGAGGAGCGGGCATTTGACCCACATTTTGAATCGCTTTTATTTGCGTAACAAAACTAAAATCCCATTAGCTAAACATAAAGCGCAATCTCTCTGTTGAGTGGGTGGACGGTGGACGTTGGACAGCATGTGTCCAAAACATTTCCATACTACATTTATAATCGAGCAATCGAGCTCACGGCGTGGACAACAAAACAAGTGACCGCAACTCGCATTTTGGATGCAAAAAAAAAATATATATAAATGTCGAGCAAAGCTTATGAAAAATGGCAACAAATGTCAAAAAGTGGGTTATCGATGAGCTTGGATTCTATTATTATATTTCAATATTGGACAAAAGCTTTTAGAGTTCGAAAAAAAACTATGCTGAACGTTGTAGAATATTTGTGGGACTGCATAGAATATATTCCTTAAATCTTACAAATAGTTGAAAAATTATTATTTAGTTTAAAGTTTAAGATATGAAAATGGCCTGTAACTAAAAATAGGCTTTGTATGGAAAGAAAAAAAATTTATTATTGCTATGAGGTATAAATCAAAGCGTGAGACGAGGCTGGCAGCCAAAAAAAGCTATATAATAGATAAGTTAACTTAAAAAATTACAATATATTTGTAATTTTAAATATATATACAATTTTGGACGCTTGAAAATAGAACAAAAGTTTTGAACTTCTTAAGTAGAATACGAACATTTTCTTTCCACATATGATGTCAGCTGTAGTTAAGATATGTTTATTTATTTTGGTTAGGTTGTCAAGTGCAAAAGATTTATGAGAATTCTAAAATTACGCTGCCAACTCATCAAAGAGTCATTTATATTTTGATTTTAGACTCGACTTCCTTTTGGAGTTTCTCGAGTGTGACGAGTACGTACGTACGTGAACTTTCAGCATAGTATCATGATGAGGTGACATAAGCCAAGTTCAAATGCCAGTTACCATCTGACAACGTAATTAAATCGTTGCTCTGCGTCCGCGTTTGTTAGTTGACTCTTTTTTAGGCGTGGGACAGATGTCGGGTGCTAAAGCTAAAGATAACCATATATACGAATAATTTGTGTTTTTTTTGCATTTTGCTTTTTGGGCTGTAGAAGCGGAAGTGTAGCACGCATATTTTTGTAAGCTCGTTTTTGGCTACTTTGCTGAAATTGTGCAAGAGCAACTGCACTTGAACAAGCGCCCCGAAAGGCAGGCTGCATTGTATGCAAATCTTGCAAGCCGAAAGGAAAACCAACCATTGAACTGACAGCAGTGACATTGATTAAGAAACGGAAATGCGCTCAACTTGTCTGGCTTTTTGTGCTGCATCCAAGAGTGGGTGGGGAAGTTATTCTTGTGTTGTTGCTGTTGTTGTTGTTGTGATGATCGATGGAATTGCCAAGACTTGGGCAACGAACTTGATATTAAATATGAATTGTGTATGCAACAAGCCACGTTGGGGGTCGAGATGCAAAAGACTTGTGCAACGAACTGCAATTGTTCACTTTGTTCACTTTGCTTATTAATATCATACGCTGAAAGCAGGCAGCGTGAGCATATCAAAAGACTTGGGCAACGAACTGAATGTGGAGTTTAATTACATTAATTCTGAAAATTAATTAAAACCATTTAAATGTGAGCAAGTTAAAAAAAATGCCAGAAATATAATGAATTCTTTTTTATTGCATATAATAAACATTTGTACATTTATGTAGATAAAACTATTCACTTTAAACAGTCAACGATTTAGGCAACTAACCACTTCTTAAGTTTAGTTTAGCTTAGCTAATGAATTCTTTATATAGTACATAAAAAGACTTCTACATCAGAAGTGTATTTTTTAGGACGATGCTGCTTGTATTCGACTCTAATAGAACTTAGAATAAACTCATAAATTACTTCTTCTTTTTAATATATAGTTAATTAAGATTACCTAAAATTCATATCTAAATTTGAGACAACTGTTGCTGTTTTAAAATGAAACTCGAATTTGAATGAAGTTATCAGAAATTTGAGTTCTTTGAATTCATATTTAATGTATCTCGTTGGTCTTCTTCAAATTCAAATAATTTGATTATCGCCAGCATCCTTGAGTGACGTCAGTTCACGCTCGGCTGCCCGGCGCTCAGCCCATAGCCCCAAAGGTACCAGCTAACCAAGTGCCCCCGTATTTTCATCTGAATCAAAGATAAGCAATCTGCTACCAAAAAATACTCATTAAAAAATAAAAACAACAATCATGATTCAAGGCTCCATAGACTCCACAACGACAACGCCCCCCGCTGGCATCATAATAGTGCCACATGATACACAGTCGCAGCGAGAGAACAGAAACCGCAGACAACTAAAAAAAAAGCTCTCGCCCTTGCCGCAAAGTGAAGCTTTTTCCACGCTGGCTGGGGGAAAAACGATCGAGCGCTCGAGCATTTTTCTAATACCGTATAAAACCGCAAGCTTGACCACAGCAGCTGCTCATTCGCCATTAGAATCGCCATCGCTGCGCGTCGCAGTCGCCGGAAATAAGTATACGCATTCGCATATCCTGTTGTGTGTACGTGTGCGTGTGCGTCTGTGTGTGTGTGTGAAACTCTCTGCTTAATAGCTGCTGCGCCTGCGATTGGCTTTTCCACAACACGCAATTGACATTCAAATGGAACAAATGCGCTTACGTAATCACTGAGCATCACATATAAAATAGAAAAATTTAAATAAAATAAAAATAAAAAAAAACATACTGAAAATAGAATTAAAAGCCAGCGCGCGATTATATAAAGATTCGGAAAATATTTGTAAGCTTTTTCAGTGCTTCGCTGAGCGCGTTTCAATGCGGTTGCAAACAGTTTTCCACTTGCTGCTGCTGCTGTTCTTCTTGGGCGGCAGCAGTGCCAAATTTGTGAGTCCTACGCGCCACAGCAGCAGCGACATAAGCAGCACAATAATCATTGTGGAGGATGCCAAAGGTAAGACGCTGATTCGGGGGTGCGCTCAACTCGGTCAATGCACTTGGCCAAATCGACGGTGTTTAAAGTAATTTGCATAATTTTTATCCAAAAAAAAAAAAATAATAAAAAAAATGTTAACTAGAAAAATAACTACAGAGCGAACAACGACTCCTCCAACTCGCTGCTCAGCGGCAATTTTCCACAGATTATCTGCACAAAGGCCCTGTACATTAAACGTGAGATGATGGGCGGGCGGAGGCAGTTATGGGTGTGGTGGGCGGGGGGCAGGGCGGTGTTACAAGTGTCCGTTGGCGTCGCAAAACATGACTCGAACATAATTTACAGCAGCAGCGGATGTGACGGTAAAAAGAAAAAAAAAAACAAAAGCAAAACATACAAATGAAGCAACATGAAGCCCCCGATCTTGGAGTTCTGGCCGGGCGTTTCAAACGCTTCACTGACTTTCTGCTTATGACCATGTTTTTACTTCTTCTTTGGTTTTTCGGCCAGATTTAAAGTGAAGAGGCAGCGATTGCTTCACTAACAGCTGCAGCTTCAACTTCTAGACTGCATTTGCTGCAGCATCTTCAACTGTTTTATACCCTTGCATTTTGGGCATTTATATATGTTTGATCATATTCCAGATTTTCCTTTATATTCCTCAATTTAAATATATATATCACAAAATACATTCTGATACCAAGCTGAGTTCTAAAAATGTTGCCAACTGTTGCCCAAAATTCTTTCTTGAAAATTTAGAAAAACTTTCAGCAAGCTGCAAGATATTTTCATTTTCGGCACACCGAAAATAACTCCTAATTTTGTTGTTGTTGTTGTTGTTATTTATTCGCAGCCTGCTTCCGTCGCGTGTTGGCCGGGAAGCGAATCGCTCAGCACTGGGTGCGTCGCTCCATATCCTGCGAACGGGTGGAGGACTGCATGCGGGAGTGCGGCCATGAGAAGCGATTCATGTGCGAGGGCTTCAACTATCGGTTGGATCCGTCGGGACATGGCCAGGGCGATTGTGAGCTGATCGAGATGCCGCTGTCTCAAATGGAGATCTATTCGAGTGCGAATCGACGCGACTCGAATCTGCTGAGGCATCCCGATTATGATTACTATGAGCGGGATCGCAATGCGCCCAGCAGCTGTCGTCGCAATATCTGCCAGGACTGCTCCAAGGGTCCACTGAGCAGTAATCCGATTTACTTTAAGCCCGGCAGCAGTGGGCCTGGACCCAGCGGCGGCTCCTATGGCGGAGATCGCGATCGTGATCGGGATCGTGATCGTGATCATTATAGACCCCCGCCACCGCCGCCACACAGCAGCACCGCTGTGGATCATTATCGCGGTCCGTCGGGCCCCCCAAGCAGCAGCTCCTACGAACATCGACCTTATGCACCCGACCATCATAGCTCCCATTCCTCCAGCTCCGCATCCTCGTTTGAATTCTCCTCGCATAGCTCGGGCTCTGGTTACTACGGTCACACGCCACCCAGCAGCTTTGGCGATCACTCGCGACCCGACTATATAGATCGACATGATTATGGCCGACCCGAGGCACCATCTCGCTACAGACCCGATCGCTGGGAAACGTTGCCCAGCAGCTCGGGCTACGACAGCTCTGTCTATCGGCCGCCACGACCCGAAACCGATCGCATTGACAAGTACAGACCGTCCTATCGTCCGGGGCATGATTACTCGCCCTATCGGCCACATGAGCCGAGTAGGCCAGCGCCGCCAGCGACGGGTCCGTCGCACAATTACCTTGATAGAGATGGCCCCAGTTCGGGCAGCATTGCCTACGAGAAGCCCAACAAGTTTGTGCCGTATTTAATAGGAGCGGAGGAGAACTATGGCAGCTATGGGGGCAGCTATGGCGGCAGCAGCAACAAGCACAGCTCCTCGCAATACGGACTGAGTGAGTCGCATCGTCGAAAGGATCAGCACGGCTTCAACTACTTTGAGTTGGGCAACAGCCATCGGGAGCCGCCACGTGAATCGAATGCGGTGCTGCGCTATCCCGGCTCCAGTTACGACAATGAATATCCGCGTCTGCGCAACGACTACAGACAGATGTGGACCAGAAGACCAGGACCAGATGGTAAGCAAAGGATTGAGTCATAAATTGACCCTTTAATATTTGCTCTTCTTGCCCGCTCCAAGAATGCTCCGCCAAGACAAGCGAAGGCTTCCGACTCCACAAGACGGCCGTGAAGCATGCCTACAATGTGCCCACACTCACGGAATGTGAGCGTCTCTGCTCGGATCAGCGTCCCGGTTACATTTGCCACACATATAGCTATCGCTATAATCAGGCGAGTCGCGACAATTGCATGCTCTGCGACAGGCCCGTCAATATGCTCGACTACTATGTGGACATTGAGCCGGATCGGGACTACGACATCTACTCCATGGCCGATGATATGGATGTGTGCAGGCAGCCATCCCCACAACCCCCGCGACGCAGTGATAATCCCAGCACAGCACTCTCCGATCCGCGCAATGCACGTGAGTCCATACAATATATATTAAATAGAAACAAAAGAAATTAATTTAAGTTAATTTAATCGAATAATATTTGTTTAAATTGAATTCACATACATAAGTAATTCAAATACAAGTCGATAAATCTGAAATACTTTGTTGATGCCTTGCAGAGTGCTTCTTCCGCGCCATTGATGCCACACGCTTCTTCAAGTCCATCGTGAGGGACTCGCTGACTGTGCGCACTGTGGGCGAGTGCGAGATGGAGTGCATCCGTTCCACGAAGTTCACCTGTCGCGCCTTCGCCTTTCGCTATGGCCAGCAGCGGCATGCGGGCGTCATCGACAACTGCCAGCTGAGCGATTGGCCCGTTCGGGATATGGACAAGGAGCGCCATCTCATCTTGGACGCCGCCTTCGATATCTTCGAGCGCGCCAGCTATGGCCATGGCTGCGAGATCCAGCCCATTATGGATGAGAAGCACAAGAAACGTATGTAAATATTGAAATCCTTATCGAATATATATATATATATATATATATCTATTTTATAGTGTGTTATTTGGGCTATGGATCGCCGGCACGACTACTGCCACCTGGTATCAAGAAGGTCATGAAGGTGTCCTCGGAAATGGCCTGCAAGAAGGAGTGCATACACTTCAGGGAGACAACCCAATTCAAGTGCTATGCCTTCAGCTTTGGGTAAGTCCACGGATTCGCAGCATATGGAGGCCAACTTAATGATTATGTTTGTGCACTCCAGTTCCCAGGGCAACTGTGAAATGTCGGATCTGGATCAGACGGAGCTGAAGCTGGATGTGCACTATACGCACACCAAGGAGCGCGATTATTGGCTGTTCGCGTGGAATCCCTTCGATTGGACCTGTCGCGACAAGGTCAACACAATTGGTGGATCGCGTGTGAATAATGATCGTCGCATGGACATATTCCGGGAACCTGGTAAACTGACACTCTTAACCTGTTGCACGTCCATCATTGTGTAAATAACCAGCGGAACTATCCACAAAATTCAACTGTCAATAATCCCCAAAACGTAGCGATTAGTAATTTAGTTGTACGTGTATAATTAGTTTGTAAACGGCGGAGAATTGTACATATACATGTAAAAAACATATATAGACAACTACTACTACTACTACTACAACCAGCATGTACAGTAGACCCTCCCGCAACGAAAAATAACCCCAAAACAAAGTCGAATCCCCCGCCCCCCCCCCCCCCCCCATCCTCTTAATGTACTAACTAGCGCATGCCTAACGGATTACGCTCTGTGCCTATCCTTAACTAACCTTTCATTTGCAAAAGGCGACCTTGCCTGGCGACATTATACCGTATCCGGCAAACCCTGTCGTCGCAGCAGTCCTTGCGAAAAGAATCTCGTAACGGGTTTCTACTCCTGCGAAACGGATGGCACAGAAATCGGCTCCTGGGATTACTGCTGCAAAACGGATCATCCCTGTGGCTACAGTCGCGGCTTCGATTATCCCTGGTAAGTAATTGAACTTGAAATGGAAAGTTTTATTTAAGTAAGCCCAAAGTGAGAGCTCAAGTTTGAAAAACTTTGAAAATTTAAAATAATTAAAATTAGCTAAAAATATTTAACCTTTAACACAAAACATTAAAATTGTAACTTTGTATTTGCAACAGGTGCTTTGTGGGCGACGAGGCGGATCAGTGGCGCAAGTGCAGCGATCGTTACTATCCCGGCGGCAAGAACGGCACAAGGCCGACGCACTCGAGCCTAGGCCTGCCCAGCAGCATCAGCAGCAGCAAGCACAAGCCAAAGCACCAGCCAAATCAGCCAGCGACGGCGGCGAGCAGCGAATACAATCAGCATCCGCCGCGACCCGGCGGATTGCAGAGTCTCAGCGATTTTGCAGCGGCCCGTCTCTGGCCGGTCACATATCTGTACAGCGAGGGGCCGCCAAATGCGACCGAGTTCAGCAATTTCGTTGATTGCAACAAGGAGACATGCTAGCAGCAGCAGCAGCAACACGCGACCGCAGCAAGCGTTTTAAGTAGCGCTTAATTCCCCCATTAACAGATTTTCCAATAGCTTGTAAGGCAACCGCCACACGCCACCCGACACTCGCCACCTGCCCCCCGCTCTTGCCACTAGCACTTTTTCTAGCTCTAAGAAACAATGACGAAGCGAAAAATGTTCTCACCGTTTGCAAAATGTGTCGTTGTGATTTTTTAATGAGATTGGATACAATTTTCCGTCATAATCAAATATACAAAAAAAAAACCCAATTAACTTATTAATTTTCTAAATATATCCAAACTTTTTAACGTTAATCACCGATTCGTGCTGACGATAAAACTTGTACTTATGTATTTAAGCTAAATCTATAATCTGTATACGCATTATAATAATAAACTAGTTAACTGCGAAGCGGTTAAAATTTATCGTAATATTGTAAATTTTTGAAATGCTGATTTGTGAGGAAATAACTTAGTGTCCACTGCAGCTGTGGACTCTGTTGCTGTTATCTACCTGCGAGAGAGCGAGAGCGAGCGACTCTTGTGGATGGCATGAGAATGTGTGATATTTCAGAGTCCACTTCAGACATATGTGTGTACTTGTTGAGGCAACTATACGTTAAAATTAAACATTTTCCTCAGTACTTTCGCTTCATTGGGCCTTGGGGGTGTCAAAGCAACCAGCTTCATCACAGCTTTTCTATAATTTTGCTTTCTGTCTGTGCATGCACTGCCAATTTTTCGATAACTTATACTAAAAACTCAGTTCTCTCGAACTTGGTATTTTTGAATGCGACTTCGGCATATTGCACTTTGCCTGCCACGGTCACACGCCCTTTCAAACAGCTGACAATGTGATAATTGTGCAATAAGCAAACGGCTTGAAATAATTAAAGTTATAAATAAGACTGCAATCCAAAATGAGTCGGCCACAAGTACGCAACATATTAGCATTCGGCGCTACAGCCATAAGTGCTTTTTATCTGGGCTCCTATGCCGAACGCCACCTGACCAGTGGCCACAGCAAAGGTGGCCAGGAGACACTTCCACGGTTACCTGGATTACCCGTGTTCGGAACAGTCTCTGCTGCTGCTCTGATTCCAGCCAATGAGCTTAACCGCGCGGCGACGCCGTCGCGCATCTCACAGATCATGAAATACGGTTTTCCCGGCCTAGACAATGTGCGCTCACAGTCGGACTATGTGTTATCCTACGACAGACGGACTCGGGTGCCACACTGGGTGTTTGAGCACCTCACCGCCCAGTCGGTAGCCAAAAATTCGGACGTGGATCGTGCAAAATCTGATTTTAAGCCAGACGATAGCATACATCCCTATTTCCGCGCCCAGAACACCGACTATCGTCGCTCTGGCTACGATCGTGGTCACATGGCAGCGGCGGGCAATCATCGATTGCATCAGAAGCACTGCGACGACACCTTCCTGCTCTCGAACATGGCACCCCAGGTGGGCCAGGGCTTTAATCGGGATGCGTGGAACACGCTGGAGTCGCACGTGCGCAAATTGACGCAAAACTACGCCAATGTCTACGTCTGCACGGGTCCCCTCTACCTGCCCCACAAGGAGGACGACGGCAAGACCTATGTCAAGTACGAGGTGATCGGTGCCAATACGGTGGCTGTGCCCACCCACTTCTACAAGGTGATTGTGGGTGAGTCGGCGGCGGACAGCAAGCTGCACCTGGAGGCATACGTAATGCCCAACAGGGTCATCAGCAACGACACCCCGCTGCAAGTGTTCCAAGTTCCACCCGAGACGGTGGAGCGAGCGGCGGGTCTGCTCTTCTTCGATCAACTCAACCGAAGTCAACTGGCCACCGTTAATGGCAAAAAGGTTTAGCTTTAAAGTCGCCCCAGAGATGTTCAACTTGATCCTGAACCTGATTGTTTTTAACAAATGAATGATCAACATTGATTTACATAGAAGAATAGTAGCTAATTTTGCAGAAATTTGTTTTTAATTTTGTATTTAGTAATTTGTATTTTATTTGAACGCAATTGTTCCGCTTAGTTGCTGTTGATTTTGTTTCTTTTCCAAAGAATTGTGTTGATTAATAGAAGTAAACAATTAATACAGAGATATACAAATATATTAAGATATATGCATGAAAGGAGCGCAGAGCAGGAAGCGAAGAGTTATGCGTGTGTGTGTGTGTGTGGATGTGTTGCTGATGTTTGTGTTTGGTTATCTATGGGCGTGTGCTTGGGTGTGCCATGATTTACATGCCATGATTCTTGGAGCGCACATCGTCGATCTTGAGTATCATCTTGACGAGCTGGGTGGACAGGAGAATCTGCTGTTTCTTCGAGTGCAGCGACTCGACAACATTGTGACTCTTCATGTCCGAATCGCCGGTGAGCATGCAATCGACGCCCAGGCTGGATTTCTTCTCTGACACCTGGCAGGCCTTCAGCTCCGACAGCGTCTCAACTGGATGGAGACCGCTATTCTCGGCCAGCGCAAGGGGAATGCTCTCCAGGGCGACGGCAAAGGCACGGAATGCATACTGTTCCAGCGTGGAGAGCTGATCGGCCTCCTTGGCCACAGCCAGAGAGCAGCTGATCTCGGCAGCACCACCACCATAAACAATACGCGAATCCTTCACCAGGGAGCGCACCACACAGATGGCATCGTGGATGGAACGCTTGGCCTCCGCAATGATCATGGCATTGCCGCCGCGCAAAAAGATTGTGACAGCCTTAGAGTTCTTGCACTCCTCGATGACCAGCATTTTGTCCTTCGACGTGCCAAAGGCTGCAAAGAGAAAAGCGATATTTGTAGCTGGGGGATTCAACTCGCATCTGGTAACTTACCCATTTCACGGACGAGGCCGGCTGTGCCCAGTTTCTCGGGCGTTAGCTCCTCGAAGCGAGGCACAATCCGACCGCCGGTAGCAATTGCAATCAGTTCAATCTCCGGACCACCAACCCAGCGCACTGCGGGCAAATCCTGCTGCAGCAGCAGATGATTGGCCTCATCATCGAAGCCCCACTGGCAGATGGCGAGGGTGGCACCCGCATCCTTCACCTGCTTGACCATCTGGGTGAATTTCTCCTGCTCGTATTCGCGCAGTGCACGGTAATCCTCCGCCGAGGTTACATCCAGCTTATGCTTGGTCTTTGGCTTCGGTGGCTCGAAGGGGCAGGTTAGAATGGCCAGCTTGACATTTTTCAGCTCCTTGGGCATTTGCGAGTGACTCAAGGTCTTGTCGACAATGACGCCCTTGACCAGCATGGAATCCTCCATGCGTCCACCGACTTTCGTCTCAATTTTGATCAGCTCAAAGTTGACATCCTTCATCTCAATGTCGGCCACATTGAGCACCGCATCGACGGCCATTTCAGCCATTTGACGATGGCATTTATTCACAATCTTACTGCCCAGCGTCGTCATGGCAATCTGAACCAACGGCTCCTTGTTCTTCGGATCGACGGGGAACGGTTGAGCAATCGAGTCCAGTTGCTTGATGGCACACTGTGCGGCCAGCTCAAAGCCATCGGCAATTCGAATGGGGTGAATGCCGCGATCGATCAGACCCTCCGCCTGCTCGAGCAGAGCGCCAGCTAAGACGACGACGCCGGTGGTGCCATCGCCAATTTCATCGTCCTGCGATTGCGACAGCTGCACCATCAGCTTGGCAATTTCATGCTCCACCTCCATCAGTTTCATGATGGTGGCGCCATCGTTGGTGACCGTCACATCGCCATCGGCGCTGACCATGATCTTATCCAGACCCTTCGGTCCCAGCGATGTCTTCAGCGTTGAGGCAATCTGCCGTGCCGCCATAATGTGCGTCTAAAGCATAACAACAAAAAAATATTCGATAAAAAAATAGGGAACATTTTCTGCGCGTGACTCAAGCGTCTGTCTGTCGAACATCTGTGCGGCGTTTTAACCTCAAAATGCATAAGTGACGTCACAGAGTGTATTTTAAATAGTTGCATTTATCAATTTTACGCTGTATTTAAATGCGTTTGTTAAACAAACTGCATTTATTGTCTATTTTATAATAACATTTATACAAGACGTATTTGCAAAGCGTATTTTTAATGTGTTAAAAGCCGGCAGCAAAGAACATCTGGAACGTTCGGCAAATGATGCGTCATTGTTTTCAAGAGTCTATAAAATATATTTTAGCTGAAGCATCTTTGGATGACTTTGAGACAAACATTAAAACTATCCGGATGTCCTTATCTATCATAAAAGGCATTTTAAATCACAAGTTTCATTTACCTTGATGGCATCTGTGCCTGTGATGCGTATTTGCTGATCCTGATCACGCAAAATAATGAAAGGCCGACCATATTCGTCGAACGCGAACGTTCCTGGAAAGGCGCTCATGGTTATTTAGATGAAAGAATAGCGGATTTTGTCGTATTTCACAGATTTAATTTTCTTTATCCCCAAATCAAAACGCACAAAACTGACGAGCAACGCTGCACTAGCTCTACAATCGACTACAATGTCACTATCGATAACAAAACAAATAAGTTCCCACTAGAAATATTGACAGCTTCTTCAGATATCGGTTGCCTCTGAGAAAACCAAAGCAAATAACATACTAGTATTCATCGTATATATCGATAGAGACTCACACACTCAATTCGTGTCAGGTTGTAGGTTTCGTCTATTGCTTCGGATTCCGTTCACTTCAGCTACAATTTAGCAGTCGAACCAATCGGATCGCAAGTGCAGAATTCTCAAACGCTTCTCGTTAAGCCAGAGCAGATTTTTTGTTCAACAAAACCCAATTTTTGTTTTCTTTGTGCGTTAAGTTGCAACCATTAAGTGTGAAAATGCCATCAAACATGAATAATAAACTGTAAGTAATGGTGCCAAGGTGCCATACGAAAAAAAAAAAAAAATAGTGCAAAAATCGATTTTGTAGTGAATAAAAGAAAAAAGAAAGAGAAAATAGAAAATAGTGCACGGGTACCGTAACCAATCGGACCCAATCCCATTGGTGGCAAATAAATTATTTAGTTTGTTGGTTGCCAATAAAATCATGGCAAGTTTTTATAATAGTAAAATAGTTTTAAGTGTAATATGTTAACTAATTTCGTATCGGTGTTGGTAACATAACTAGTATTTATCCTGAATGACATATATATGAAAACATATGTACATGCATACTTACATATGTATTTGCATGTGTGTATGTGTGTGCGAAAGTACATATAACCAAACAAAGAAATTGGATTATGTGCAAAAAAAAAACGATTTGTAGGTAAAGTAAATAACTGATTTTAATAATTATTTTAATTATGTGCGTTTTTTGAAATGTTATTTATTTTACTTATGTGTTTTTTATTTTGATTTTCTCTCCGTAGCAGCCATCTTGTTCACCTCATATATAGATATGTATGTAGCGATTACCCCGTAGTAGACCTGAAGTGGAGGAAAAATATGCGAAAAGAGAATACTGATAAATATTTATTAGCTGTTCATGCGGGTTTCAATCAAAACTTCATTGCTTAATTGTGCGAAAAACAACAAATTGCTGTTGTGATATGTTTTGCCACAGCTATCTGGCAACGCTCCGCACAGACACAAACACGCATTAACCGTTTCAATACCCTTGTAAATTTAATACATATGTACAGATGACTTTGCATATGTGTGTGTGTGAGAGAGAGCATCAATTGTGTTGTTTATCGGTGTTTACTTGAACAACTGTTCGTTCGCTCTCTTGTCAAGTACTGTAATTTATTATGCAGTAAACCTGACAACACTGCTCATGCAATGATGCTGTGTTACTGTTGTCAGATGCGTCGCTTGGATCTTTTTAAGCTGTGAGCAAACAAATGGAGCTTTCGTTAGCAATTACAGTTATTACGTGGTAAACATGGTGTCTTTGAATTCGTTCGTTGCTGCTCTTATCTGATTTTTTTCTGTTTCCGACGAACACAACTCTGAGCCCCGTCAGCATTGTTTGCACTTTGCTTGTTTTGTTATCTCGCTGCCAAAATAAACACCAGAAATTGTTTCGACCCAAACGACTGTTCCACTTGCAATGGATGAGACATTTCTAATAAGAACTAATTGGAATTGCGAACGGTTTGCTTGATGCGCCATTTCTATTTGTCCATTTTGTTTTTTCCGGTTATTATAAGCTGCACTTTTGTGCGCCTGCATTACGTCACAATCAACACACACACATGCCAAACAACAACATACACACATAAACAAACAGACACTATGCATTTACAAACAATGGAAAATTCCACTCGCCATGCAACTCGATGAGTGGCAAGCATACATCTATGTGCATGTGTGGGTGTGTTTGTGTGAGTGAGTTGACAGAACAGCGCTCAATATTGGGTCAATCGGCTGAATAAAGAAGAGGGGAATAGAGGAGCCTTCATTAAAAGTGTCGCGTCAGATGTGCTGAGTCAGAAGGTCATTACAGAGGCTGCATTATATCTGTAGTGCTGCCACTTAGCACGTTATCATTTCATGACTTATCTTAAAATAATCAACATCTTAAAGCTGTCAGCCATCTTATCGCCATAAAGCCAAAAACAAATGAAAATGATTAGATTATTTTATGACTCACTTTGCCTTAAATCTCTCAAATTCTGTGTGCAAATGTGTGTTTAGTGTTGCTAATTGCGAGACATGCTTGCTTTGAGCTAGATGGAGATCAGTCTAACAGCAAATTAAGCATGTTTGCAGACAGCTTTATGCAGCAGTTGCCACATACCGTTTTGATGTGTTTACCAACCAGCGACCTATTTACGTACAACAGCTAATGCCACAATCGTTTCCTTATCTGTCTTATATTTTATCTTAACTATAGGCTAAAAGCGCTTAAGGCTTATTGCTTTGTTTTAGACTTTTTACTTTATAATGTCGTAGCAAGGTGCAAAACAAATGAGTTAGTGTAACCACTCTGTATTAGTCCATGTCACGTGATACTGCTGAGTATTTGAATGATTATGTGATTGATTTACATCACATGCGTGTGCTGACTCACATACATGTATGTGCATATTATAATAACTATATTTCCATAGAAATCGTGTCTTCCACTTTTTGCCCACATTTGCATGTGTTTATATTTTGCACATACACACCCACAGACACATGTATATTTCTTACGACCAGACAGCGCGTCACGTAGCTGGCCCAGACATCGATTGACATTGCATTCGTGTTATCGTTATCGCGTGTTTTTTGTTTTGTTTTTAGTTTAAGCTATTTATAGGCACTTAAATTGTTTGTTTTTAACAGTTCACGTGCTGAGCAATATAATTAATTTGTTTTGAACACTGCTAAACCGCATTTGTGTCCCTATTTATTTATGTAAAATTAATTAATTTTTTGGCATTTAATGAAATTTATCAAGTAAACAAATAATCGCATAGGGACAGAGCAGAGATATATTTACATTTGTATTTGTGTGTGCAAATATTTGCATAGCTGTACTCGAGGGGTAGTGGACCCAAAGCGGCGTCAGCAATGCAAATGTAATTAGTTGGTTTTGCTTATTCTTTTATTTATCACATATTTGTTTTTTCTCTTTCGGTAGCCAAGAATATGGGACCAGAGACTGGGACAAATTGTGGGGCCAATGCTAAACCTTGGAAACTAGATTTCTAAATACATGCCCAAAGGCGGTTTTTCTTCTACAGTTAAACTGTACCTGTTTGTTTGATTGGCTGTTTGTTTTTTTCGATTCGGCCACATATAACCCCACCAATGCGGTAGTATATCTATCTATCTATTGTGTATATACTACACACTCGCGCACATACATGTGAACTGTCTGGTTAGTATATAGAATATAAACAAATATATGCGAGTGTGTCTGTTTGTGTGTGGGACATCAACTAAATCTTTTTTGAAATAAATGATGCCACCGCTATTGAGATGCCTTCAGTTGGCAGACAAGCTCTCAACGCTTCGCTCGCTTCGGCAAACGGAAAAGCAAACGCAAATAACAAGCACAAAAACACACGGTCTTTTTTACTTTACCGTTGTAAAAGCAAATAAAGATAGGGAGAGAGAGAGAGGCGAATACCTTTCGGAAGCCTTTTCGATGTAAAACTTCTAGAACATTGTACGAATCGTAAACAAAACTGTGATAACGGAATTAACACAAGAGAGACACACGAGGCATATAGCACAACGTAACTGTGATATATACATATACTATATACGTAAATCGTAAATAAAAATATATATATATTTACTTGGAATACCAGTAATCTAATCATGCAACAGCAGCCGCAGCCTGACTCCGCCAACTCTCTGGATCAGCTCGGGTAGGTGGTTAACAACAACGTATTATATGTTCCATTCGAGACTCAATTCGCCCAATTGAAACCCATTTAATTACACTTGCCCTGCACACATCATATGCACGTGCCACCAATTAATTGTGAACGGAGGCTTCTGCTGCTGAATTGCGCTCATTTAATTAACGTGCATTGTAGGATGCCCTCCAGAACAACCTTTGATAAAAAGAAGCTATGCCAAAGTCATGTAAAAAATGCTAAATTAAATCTATAGGTAAAAAGAAGCCAGTTTTGACTTGAAAAAAGCAGAACCGTCAACACTGCTCTCTTTTCTTGCTTTTTGGGTACGGCAAAATATGCCTTTGTTATTCGCTCAATTTAAAATGCTTTGCCAAGTGCGCAGTTTGTTGTTCAATTGGCATCAACATACAAATTTTCTCATATATTTTTGTGCCGGCCCGGCAAACGTTAGCCTACAAATACATTGTTCTTTTTTTTTTGGGTAATTGTTTGTGATGTGATGTGTCCTGTTGTCTGTCCCCCAATTAAATGTTGATTAACCCCACTGAAGCTGAACGAAAGAAATTATGAAAAGCGAATAAGTGAATAAAGAGAGCTGTCCGTCGACAGTCCAGTATAAATTTTAATACTGTCATGGAATTGCTCTCTTTGTATGATATTCGACGTTGCCCGAACAACTAACAAATTGTCCTTTGTCTAAACTAAATTGTCTGTTGTCCTTTCAAGGCTTTTGCGGCTTTCAAGTTCCACAACAAATTACGAATAGCGAAATGAAGAGAGCTATCCGTCGACAGTCAAGTTATATACCGATTGTAATACTGTCATGGAATTGCTCTCTTTGTATAATATTCGAAAAGCGACGATATTTACAATACACATGTTTATATATATTTATGTTTGGTTGTTTGTCCCAAATAATTTTGGTGCTGGCTTCTTCTTCTAGGTAAAATGTAAAACAAACAAAAAAGTCACATTTTGAAATTCAAGTTTCTGGTTCCATTGTTTTTTCTTTTGACAATAATAAGACTTCAACATGATTTGTTTGCGACCCGCCCGCTAAGATTAATTTGCCCTTAAATTATGAATAGTCGAATGTGCTTGGCTCCCGCGTTGCATTTTACAAGCCGCCGCGTCCACGTCCGCCTGTAGGACCGCCTTGCCAAGCGCCGCGTCCGCCACCACCGGGTGCACCTGGTGGGCCACCGCCGCCCCGACCGCCGCCAGGAGGACCAGTTCCTCTGCCCCGACCGCGTGCTGCAAGCGTTTAAAAAACAGATGCGCTGGTAAAAAAAAGCATTGGGAAAAAATGGCATTGCGCCTGACTCACCCTGTGCTCGAAGTATTGCCGCTTTGCCGCGACCCGCTGTCCCACCAAGGCCTTTGCCGGTCTGCTTCTTAAACATCGGTGCGTTCTTTAGCATGTCGGGCAGTATGAGAAAACGTATCTTGGAGCCGCGTATGTAGACATTCTCCAGATTGGCTGTGCGTCCGTCCCGGTAGGTGACCGTAATTTGTGTCATTTGACAATTCATATTGTCCTCAGCCTCGATTAGCTTGCCGCGGTAGACTTCGCCGGTAATTGTTTCGCAAGTGATTATGTGGCCCTCGGCCTCGTGTAAAACTTTAATGGGTACACCAATCGACATCTTTAAGGTGTATCTTTACAAATATTTAATAGTTTTCGCGTATTTTTCGGACGCTGCAAATTTTCGCTCTTCTTTGGGCAAACGTTCACAAATGAGTGTATGTATGTGTGACAGCTGCCCGCGACGCCATGCTGTGGTGAATAAGTCTACTTGCGTGCAGGGTTGTATTTCAGCCGCATGGTTGCTCGACAAATGTTATCGGTACTATCGGTGACAACTGATTAATATTGTAGATAGCGGGCATCTTATCTTAATAAATATTTTAAAAACAAGTCTGCATCATACAAATGAGATTTGTTCAGTTGATTCGTCTTTGCTGATAGGCGTTAACGTGTTATCGGTCTGACTGTCAGTTTTCAATAACGTATTGCGCCGTACAGCTGCTTCTGAGTCTTGCCACCAATTAACTTAAAAAATGAATTGGTAAATTTGTGTAAAATCCAAATACAACTACAAAATCGAGAGGCCATACCATGGAAATGTTAAATTGATAACTAATATCGTTGTTTCTGCACATGTTTTGTATCATTCGCAGCGACCCAATGTTTAGTAGTACCTTTGTTAGAAGAGACTATAATGATAGCGGAGTAGCTGGATGTGCCGATAGCAAGCTCCGCACCATCTCGACTTCGTCTTGCGCCACGAACATGTCGAATGAGTCCTACCGCATCTCTCTTGGCGTAGGGCCTCTGTGGTGGTCCTGATGTCCCTGTCCACCACAGAACAGATCACGATAGGGCATCGCTCTTAACGGGTAAATAATCGAATCTTCAAATAGCTATTTACTTTTTATACAATGCTAATGGTCTTTTTTTTTTGTTTTTTCATTATACAGGCTACAACCGCAAGTCTTCGGTCGATTCGGTTGGCGGCAGCTTGTTCGAGGCCAGCTCTCGGGCTTCGTCATCCTCATCTTCGTCGTCGGAATGCTCTGACTCGGAGTCGCACGACATTCATTCGTTGTGCTCAGAGGATGACTGCCAGGAGGTGTTGCGCCAGATCCTGCTGCATGACCAACCAGTGCATATTTCCATCAAATTGCACATCACTGAAGACCTGTCAACTAATTGGATGTCGATTTTGAACCCGACCAACAACATTTTATATGTCGCCTTTCCCACTGACTTACCCCCAGCCGGCTCCAAGGAGACCTTCATCTCGCTTTTGGAATTTGCCGAGGATAAGTTAGAGGTGGACGGCATCGTCATGGTAATGCGTAAGGATCAACCGGAGTGTCCTCGTTTAATTGAGGCATTCCTTTTCATGGGCTTTGAACCGTTATCGAGAAAATCGCCGAAGGCACCACCAGCAGCCGTCAACGATAATGGGAACTACTATTTCCTCTACACCATCGAGGAGTAGAAATTGGGACAACGTGTTGGCAACAGTTTTGCATCAGACGATGTTTAGTAACAAATAACCGAAACAATTTACTTATTCAAACTTATCTAAAATATTCAATAATAACTAAAGTGTTTGCGAAAATAATTATTACCCATCTGAGTAGTCCACCATTACAATATCTATACAACCTGACATATTGACCCCGATGTGTTCAATGCAAATTCAAATCTATAAATCTAAGCAACTCGTTTCAAACTTTGTCAACGCGATCATTTTCTTTTGTGGTTATTCTATCAATATCCGATTGAATGAACAACATAGCTTAGCCACGTTAAGAGCAAGCTACAACTTATCGTATATTATTACACAAAATATAATCAAAAAAAAAAAGAAGAAAAACGTAAAAAAAAAAATACTAAAACTACGAAAAAAAAAATAAAAATAAAATAGTTTTAAGTTTATTTGTGAATTATTGCATTACAGATTATTTATGTCTTATATTTTTTTTCTGTGGTCTTCATATTTGTTTTCAAAAACCAATTTTGTTGTTTATACAATAATTTCCTTAATTCAATATTTTCATTTAAATCCCACATACGTATTTTATATAAAGAAATATTTCCCATATATATATATATATATTCAATTTTGTATACTTATTTACGATGAACATGAAGGAATGAAGCATTCGAAAGTGGAACATACATATTTATATATATTTAATAAACTATCACGTTTATCAAGCAAACACATACATATATAGACATATACATATATATTCAAACTAATAAATAAACCTTGAAATCAATAGATTAAAAGAACACATCAGCAAGAAGAAAATCGATGTTTAATATTTTATTTTCATTATTTAGTAATATTTTCAACTATATGCAATAAAATTCCTGATTCAATAATATTATTGACGTATTCCTCACTTTGACTGGGTGCTCTCCTTCTCTAAATAGCCACATCGTTGATCTAATACGCACTACGATAGATAAGTTTGCTGATTATTGACGTGCATCATATATAAGTATAAAAATAATTGGACACCTGAGTGAAAAGCCAAGTGGGACTAATTTAAAAATTGAGAACTATACGCTGATTGTGAAATTTATCTATATCAATATTATGTGAGTTACTCAAATCAACGTCACGTAATTTGTTAGTTTCTCAGTTATGGGATGGCTAGTGTTACCAGGAACCGTTCAACTCGATCATCATCTGGACACTCCATCTGTGGCTTCTTAAATCGTACACATCTGCTGCGAATGGCTAGTAGAAAATACATAAAGCGTGTGCTTTGTTTTACACTCTTTATGGGCGATAAAAAAACGAACACCGACGCATATATACGTACAATGTCTGCTTGTGTGTGTGTGTGTAGATACATGTATTATTATATAGGGGCTGGAGTTGCAGGTCATATAAAATATAACGTTATAAACAGCAACGGAAGAGTTTCCGAAAGCAGTCGACTTTTGGACGTACGCGTTTACACAACGAACTTTTTGTAAGGCAAAACAGAATACAGAGAGAAGAAGATATCATGTTGAAGGCGGTAAGTGTGTGAGGAATGGACATGATATTGTTGTTATCTTATCCGCTTAGATAACGGACTGAGTTGCTTCAATCCAGACATTAGAAATTCGAAATATATGTGTGGTTTTGATCTATTTTTTCAGTTGTTTATCATTGCAACAATCCTGATTGCCGTTGTGGTGGCAACGCAGCATATTGAGGACAGTCAACGTCCACATTCGCACCACAAGCGCCAGCATTCCCAGCATGTGGGCGAGCATCAGCACAGCGGTCATCTGACGGACAAATCCAAGCATCACCAATTGCCGGAGGACAACAAGGAGCAGGTGAAGCATGGACGCGTTAAAGTTCCAGTTGTGCCACACCATTCCAAGTCGCATAGAACCGACAGACGTCACAAGACGCCACTGAGCTCAAAATCCTCAAGGAAAGAGCATCTTCAGCAGCAGAAATCCTCCCATCACAAGAGGCAATCGCACAAAGTGCACAGACATGGTCGCAAGCACCATTAGAGATTTGTCTCTTAAGCAGTACTTCAGCATGTCGCCCTTTAAGGAATGGCTTTAATCAATCATAACTTAAATTGTTTAGTGTAAAAACCAATTTCGATGCTACATTAAAGTAAAAACAAAGAGAAACCTTTGCACTTTTTTATGAAATCAACCTTTTTATCAAATCTTTTTATTTTTTGGCGAAAAAAAACACTAGTTTTGTAATGTTTGAACTTATGATCTTCACATAATTGTATCAACTTGTGTGTGTCGTAAATCGTGGGGTCTTCGGGTTCAGGTTTGAATTACCTATTCGCTCTTGCCAAATACTTTCAGCTAATGCTCTTTTTTTCTACCACATTTACCTTTGTTACGTTGCCGGCGTCTAGCCGCAAATATTATTATTTCAACTTCTTCGGAAGAGCTTAAGTGTCTGGCGATCCGGTTTTACAAACAAACCGAGTACAGCTCAAACAGAGCAGCAATTTTTTAATAAAAAGTTTATCTTTTGTGAGTGGTGTTAATTGTTGAGGGGTCAAAAGCATTAATATGACGTCATTATGTGTAAAAAGCAGACTGAACTTGTTTTGAGAGATGGCCCAGTGGCCGGGTGAAAGGAGAAGCATGTGGGTACAATATACTATAGTCTGCACTTGATTTTAGCATTTGCCTGGCAAAATACTTTTTTTTATTTGATACAAAAATACACATAGAGAAACAATAATGATCAGTACTTATTTTACAATTTGTTTAGCATTTTCACATACTATTATTAAATACGCATCCATATTTAGATCACAAACCAGTGTTCAATCCACAAATCGATAACAAATAATATATATATATAAGAGAATTTGTTCTATTGCTAAATTTAATATATTTTTAGATTTGGCTGTTAGTACTCATGGATAAGGGAAACGTGCTAGACTTCTACATATATATACATTTAAAAGATACTGTATCCGGTTATATTGTTTGGCTTTTATGTCATTAGATCAACCCCAGACTGGATAAATGGGGCGACGATAGGCGCGTCCGTAACCTCGATAACCACCATAGCGATATCCATATCCTCCATATCCTCCATATCCGCCATATCCATATCCGCCATAGCCACCGCCTCCATAATATGGACTGTAATACGGTGGAGAATAGAATCCAATCCCAATAGAATCTGCTGTGGACAGGTCATCTTCCGCAGATTTGGTCGCCAACGTCTTTAATACAAATAAAAGTGAATTAAAATTGTGAAAAATTTGATATTATATATATTAATTACCTCTCCAGGAGCCGCCTTTGCTGAGGTCAGCAGCAAAATCAGTGCAGTCAAAGAAAGGCAGACTATCAAGAACTGGAAGTAGAACACCGTAAAGTTAGATAATTAATTGAGCAATTTTTAGCTGACTACATTTGTTTATGTTGATTTCGTACTTTTGCCATTGTTAATATTGAATGTGAAATTTCACAATATGTATCTTATTTATATTTTATTTCTAACGAATTAACGCCTTTCGCCGAGCTGGGATCTGCTTGAAAGGCCTGTTGTTGATGAACTGTGATTCTGAGCAACCTGGCCAAGATCTTTTATAGTGCGCAAAATAAGCCGGAAATTGAATTTGCATATGATCATTGATTGGCCCAACATTAGCCTGGAGAAGTCGTTAGCCGCGCGACAGTTATATATGTACGCACAAGGGAGTAAACAGTGGGCAGGGGGGCGCTGATTTAAATTGGAACACTGCCACCCGTATGCCTATGCATTATAAAAAAATAAAACAAATACGAAAATATAAAATATAATATAAAAATATTTATTTCAGCCCTCCCCCCTTTGAGATAAGCTGGATACGCCCTTGTGTACTTAGGTTCTACGTATATTCATGTTAGGTCTTGCACACAGAGTGCTTTGTTTCATAATCTGAAATTCATACGTAATTAATCAGTAATGTAGTTCAATATCAAAACATTTCCACAAATTCCACAAATTCGTTAGAGAGTAAATATGCTGACTCACTTTTTGACGAATGTTCATAATGAGTACGACAAACAAATACACAAATGTGTTGTGCAGTTGTTGATCATCTTATTGATTTCATTAATACAATTAGCACTGGCCGGGGTTTTTTCTTAATTTTTGTTTCTGAAAATACCTCAACATAAAATTTGAATAACGCTTACATCGATATTTATATCGATATGTTATTAAATATTGAGATTGGGCCTATCGCCAATGGAAAAGTATCGACCATCTCAAAAAAATGTCTGCCGCATCTTAAACGTTTTGCAAGAAAAGCCGGAAAATTATTAAAAATAGCAAAAAGTTATTGAAATTTGTCGAATAGGTATGTATTTAGTGCAAATATGTCTTCCCTTCAATGTGAACGGCGAAATTTTAGCGTAGAACTTGTTCTTTTCGCAAAAATAGCTGTGGTGAAAATTGCAAAACGCGGCGACGGCAGCCGACGTCTGCCTCTCTGCTTCTTTCTCCTCACAGTTAATGAAACGTGTGTGCTTTGTTTTTATGCGTATTCGTATTTATCGATTAGCAGTGTCCCATGTAATTGAGCGATGTCTATACCGCCGTATATGATACCGCCCAACGCCTGGGCCGCCCAACTGATGGCCCAGCAGCAGGCGTACGCGGCGGCCCATGCCCAGCAGGCTCAGCTGCATGCCCAGCAGCAGATGGCCAACCAGATACAGCAAATCCCTCCGCCGGGCGCTCCTTTGCCGTCTGCGGGCCATACCAATGGCATTCCTGTGCCGGCAGTGGGTGTGCCGCAGCCGCAGCTGGGCCAAATACCCACACCCAAGCCGGACATCCTCACCGAGGACAAGCTGCAGGAGAAGGCGATGAAGTGGCAACAACTTCAGTCGAAGCGTTTCGCAGAGAAGCGCAAATTTGGCTTTATTGACACACAAAAGGAGGACATGCCCCCAGAGCATATACGCAAGATTATTCGCGATCATGGTGATATGACCTCTCGCAAGTATCGGCACGATAAGCGTGTCTATCTGGGTGCACTCAAATACATGCCGCATGCTGTGCTAAAGCTGCTCGAAAATATGCCCATGCCCTGGGAACAGATCAGGGATGTGCAGGTCCTGTATCACATAACAGGCGCCATTACCTTTGTCAACGAGATACCCTGGGTCATTGAACCCGTTTACATTGCTCAGTGGGGGTAAGTTTTTTTTGGTTTCCATATATATTTGTAATATAAGCTAAATATGGGTCAACATTTTGCAGCACCATGTGGATTATGATGCGTCGTGAGAAGCGCGATCGTCGTCACTTCAAACGCATGCGTTTTCCGCCCTTTGACGATGAGGAGCCGCCCTTGGACTATGCGGACAACGTTTTAGATGTCGAGCCGCTGGAGGCCATACAAATTGAGCTAGATAACGATGAAGACAATGCGGTCTACAAATGGTTCTATGATCATAGACCCTTAGTCGATACGCCGTAAGTAAATGTGATATACCAATAAATATATCTAACTCCAAACTGACATAATCTTCCATAGCTTTGTGAATGGGTCCACTTACCGCAAGTGGAATCTATCTCTGCCACAGCTGGCAACGCTCTATCGCCTGGCCAACCAGCTGCTCACTGACCTGGTCGACAATAACTTCTTTTATCTCTTTGATCCAAAGAGTTTCTTTACCGCTAAGGCGCTTAACATGGCCATACCAGGTGGACCAAAGTTTGAACCGCTCATCAAGGATCACAATGTTGGGTAAACTAAAACAATATGCAATTATAACTAGTAGCATTTTATTAATTGCATGCTTTGCAGGGACGAGGACTGGAACGAGTTCAATGATATAAACAAGGTTATTATAAGACAGCCCATTCGCACGGAATATCGCATTGCGTTTCCATATCTTTACAACAATATGCCGCATTTTGTACATCTAAGCTGGTAAGAAATTCCTTTTTATATATCAATATGTATATAGATATGTACATGGCAGCAGAGTTTCCAGTTGAAGGTGCCTACTGGCAAGCACTTCATGCCCTGTTAGAGCAAACCAAACACCCAACTTACTACCAATTTAGCGATTGTTTTCTTTTGGGATGTGCAATGTGAATGTTCGTTACGATTTTGTAGACTAAATCGCGACTGCTGATAGTTGCATACAAGCATAGATCCTATGATCGTATGACTGTTAAATGTAACTTTCATTTTTAATGATCCTTCCCTCTTTCTCTTTAGGTACCATACGCCCAATGTGGTCTATATCAAGACTGAAGATCCGGACTTACCGGCCTTCTACTTTGATCCACTTATCAATCCCATTTCGCATCGCAATGCCAATTCTAAAATTCAAGAGCCATTGCCCGATGATGATGAGGACTTTTCGCTGCCCGATGATGTGCAACCCTTCCTGCAGGACACACCGCTCTATACGGATAATACAGCCAATGGCATTGCGCTGTTGTGGGCACCGCGTCCGTTTAATATGCGCTCAGGACGTTCACGGCGCGCTATTGATGTGCCGCTGGTTAAGTGCTGGTACAAGGAGCACTGTCCACCTGGGCATCCGGTCAAGGTGCGCGTCAGCTATCAGAAGCTGCTCAAATACTATGTGCTCAATGCCCTGAAGCATCGCAAGCCGAAGCCACAAAAGAAGCGGTAGGTTAACTAATTTAACAATGACTTCTTAATTTCTATTATTGTATCATTTTTTCTCTTTTGTAGATATTTGTTCCGCTCCTTTAAGGCGACTAAATTCTTTCAAACAACCACCTTGGATTGGGTTGAGGCTGGACTGCAAGTGTGCCGCCAGGGATATAATATGCTCAATTTGCTTATACATCGTAAGAATCTAAACTATCTGCATTTGGACTACAATTTCAACTTGAAACCGGTGAAGACCCTGACCACCAAGGAGCGTAAAAAGTCGCGTTTCGGCAATGGTAATTGACTTGTTAATCATTAATTCAATCCCATTGTTAATGTCTGCTTCCTTTGACAGCTTTCCATTTGTGCCGTGAGATTCTGCGCCTGACAAAACTAATAATCGATTCGCATGTACAGTATCGCCTCAACAATGTGGACGCCTTTCAGCTGGCCGATGGCCTGCAGTATATCTTCGCACATGTTGGCCAGCTGACGGGCATGTATCGCTACAAATACAAACTGATGCGACAAATACGTATGTGCAAGGATTTGAAGCATCTGATCTACTATCGCTTCAATACGGGACCAGTGGGTAAGGGTCCTGGTTGTGGCTTCTGGGCGCCGGGTTGGCGTGTTTGGTTATTCTTTATGCGTGGCATAACACCGCTGCTGGAGCGTTGGCTCGGCAATCTGTTGTCGCGTCAATTCGAAGGTCGTCATTCGAAGGGAGTGGCCAAAACGGTGACAAAGCAACGTGTCGAATCACATTTCGATTTGGAGCTGCGTGCCTCGGTTATGCACGACATTGTGGACATGATGCCCGAGGGCATCAAGCAGAACAAGGCGCGCACAATTCTCCAGCATCTGTCGGAGGCTTGGCGCTGCTGGAAGGCCAACATACCGTGGAAGGTGCCCGGTCTGCCCATACCCATTGAGAACATGATTCTGCGCTATGTCAAAATGAAGGCCGACTGGTGGACAAATACGGCTCACTACAATCGTGAGCGTATACGCCGTGGTGCGACCGTCGACAAGACTGTGTGCAAGAAGAATTTGGGTCGTTTGACGCGTCTATATTTGAAGGCGGAGCAGGAGCGGCAACATAACTACCTCAAGGATGGCCCCTATATATCGCCCGAGGAGGCGGTCGCCATATATACCACAACGGTGCATTGGCTGGAGTCCCGCCGCTTTGCGCCGATACCCTTTCCACCCCTCTCCTACAAGCACGATACCAAGTTGCTGATTTTGGCACTGGAGCGCCTCAAGGAGGCATACAGCGTCAAGTCACGTTTGAATCAAAGCCAGCGCGAGGAGCTCGGCCTGATTGAACAGGCATATGACAATCCTCATGAGGCGCTTTCCCGTATCAAGCGTCATCTGCTGACGCAGCGCGCCTTCAAGGAGGTAAAATCGGATTAACATTAATGTGAAGCTTAAGTTTTGAATGTTTGCCTGTTCTTTTTTTCAGGTGGGCATTGAGTTCATGGATTTGTATAGTCATTTGATACCTGTGTACGAGGTCGAGCCACTGGAGAAGATTACGGATGCTTACTTGGATCAGTATCTGTGGTATGAGGCAGACAAGCGCCGCCTCTTTCCGCCATGGATTAAGCCCAGCGATACGGAACCACCGCCATTGCTGGCCTACAAGTGGTGTCAAGGTACCAAAGCGTTGGTCATATCTTTTAAGGCATATTACATTTCGAGTGTGTTATTTCTGTGCATTTTGGGCGTGTGATTTGTGGCAAAGTGATGAGCTTGATTCCATCCCCTTGTTGCAAACCTCACGCCGAAGGTGGCGCATCTAAGCAACAATATTGATATACAAGTGTCAACTATTATTAATTATGAAAATGTATAAATTCTAGCTAAATGTTCTATGCTTTTGCAGGCATTAACAATCTGCAGGATGTGTGGGATGTGGGTGAGGGCGAATGCAATGTGCTGCTCGAGTCGCGCTTTGAGAAGCTGTACGAGAAGATTGATTTGACCTTGCTCAATCGTCTGCTGCGTCTGATTGTCGATCACAATATTGCCGATTATATGACAGCCAAGAACAACGTGGTGATCAACTACAAGGACATGAATCATACCAACAGCTATGGTATCATACGCGGTCTACAGTTCTCTTCCTTTATAACGCAGTACTATGGACTTGTTTTGGATCTATTGGTCCTGGGCCTGCATCGCTCCAGCGAAATGGCTGGACCACCGCAGATACCCAACGATTTCCTAACATTCCAGGACGCCGGCACAGAAACAGCGCATCCCATACGTCTTTACTGTCGCTATGTGGATCGCATACATTTGTTCTTTAGGTTCTCAGCTGAAGAAGCGCGAGATTTGATCCAGCGTTATCTCACCGAGCACCCAGATCCCAACAATGAGAACATTGTGGGCTACAACAACAAAAAGTGCTGGCCACGCGATGCACGCATGCGTCTGATGAAGCATGATGTTAATCTGTACGTTTATCCATATAATCTTTATATGCTTTCGTTTACGTTTATGTTTTCTTTTGCTTGCAGTGGTCGCGCTGTCTTCTGGGATATCAAGAATCGTTTGCCCCGCTCGGTGACCACCATTGGCTGGGAAAGCACATTTGTTTCGGTCTATTCAAAGGATAATCCCAATCTTCTTTTCAATATGAGCGGCTTCGAGTGTCGCATACTGCCAAAGGTTCCTTTAAATCCAAATTGATCACCAAGTTCAGTTAGTAATTTGTGTATTTCCCATCTATTTGCAGTGTCGCACCCAAAACGAGGAGTTCACGCATCGTGATGGTGTCTGGAATTTGCAGAATGAAATAACCAAGGAGCGTACAGCACAGTGCTTCTTGCGTGTCGATGATGAGTCATTGGGACGTTTCCATAATCGTGTGCGACAGATTTTGATGGCCTCCGGCTCCACCACATTCACAAAGGTAAATAAATATTTAATTATACAAATGTTTTCATATTCGATTCGCTTTCAGATTGTCAACAAATGGAATACAGCGCTTATTGGCCTCATGACATATTTCCGAGAGGCTGTGGTCAACACACAGGAGCTGCTGGATCTGCTGGTCAAGTGCGAAAACAAAATACAGACTCGTATCAAAATTGGCTTGAACTCCAAAATGCCTTCACGGTTTCCGCCCGTTGTGTTTTACACGCCTAAAGAGTTGGGCGGCCTGGGCATGTTGAGTATGGGTCATGTGCTGATTCCACAATCCGATCTACGCTGGTCCAAGCAAACCGATGTTGGCATTACGCATTTCCGCTCCGGTTAGTGTTAATTCCATATCCTATCTATTTCTTATCTAACAAGTAACTTTCGCTGCTGTTCAGGCATGTCACATGACGAGGATCAGCTTATACCAAATCTGTATCGCTACATACAGCCGTGGGAGAGTGAGTTTATTGACTCCCAGCGCGTTTGGGCCGAGTACGCGCTGAAACGTCAGGAGGCGAATGCACAGAATCGTCGGCTTACCCTGGAGGATTTGGAAGACAGCTGGGATCGTGGTATACCGCGCATAAATACGCTCTTCCAGAAGGATCGGCACACGCTGGCCTACGACAAGGGCTGGCGCATACGTACAGAGTTCAAGCAGTATCAGGTGCTCAAGCAGAATCCTTTCTGGTGGACGCATCAGCGGCACGATGGCAAACTCTGGAATTTGAACAACTATCGCACAGATATGATACAGGCGCTGGGCGGCGTGGAGGGTATTCTGGAGCACACACTCTTCAAGGGCACATACTTCCCCACCTGGGAGGGTTTGTTCTGGGAGAAGGCGTCCGGCTTTGAGGAATCCATGAAGTACAAGAAGCTGACAAACGCTCAGCGTTCCGGTCTCAACCAGATACCCAATCGTCGCTTTACACTCTGGTGGTCACCTACCATTAATCGCGCCAACGTCTATGTGGGTTTCCAGGTGCAATTGGATTTAACGGGTATTTTCATGCACGGCAAGATTCCCACGCTGAAAATTTCGTTGATTCAAATCTTTCGCGCTCACTTGTGGCAAAAGATACACGAGTCCATTGTGATGGATTTGTGTCAGGTGTTTGATCAGGAACTGGACGCCCTCGAGATCGAGACGGTGCAAAAGGAGACGATACATCCCCGTAAATCGTACAAAATGAACTCATCCTGTGCGGACATCCTGCTCTTCCCAGCCTATAAGTGGAACGTGTCCCGTCCATCGCTGCTGGCAGATACCAAGGATACCATGGACAATACAACCACACAGAAGTATTGGTTGGATATACAGCTGCGTTGGGGCGATTACGATTCACACGATGTCGAGCGTTATGCGAGGGCCAAGTTCTTGGATTACACCACGGATAACATGTCCATTTATCCGTCGCCGACGGGCGTGCTAATTGCCATCGATTTGGCCTACAATCTGCACTCGGCCTATGGCAATTGGTTCCCCGGTTGCAAAACTCTCATACAACAGGCCATGGCCAAGATTATGAAGGCCAATCCGGCGCTTTATGTGTTGCGTGAGCGCATCCGTAAAGCACTGCAGCTCTACTCCTCGGAGCCAACGGAGCCGTACCTGAGCTCTCAGAATTATGGTGAATTGTTCTCGAATCAGATCATTTGGTTTGTGGACGATACGAATGTGTATCGTGTGACCATTCACAAGACCTTTGAGGGCAATTTGACAACGAAACCGATCAATGGTGCCATCTTCATATTCAATCCACGCACCGGGCAACTCTTCCTCAAGATTATTCACACGTCGGTGTGGGCGGGCCAGAAGCGTTTGGGTCAGTTGGCCAAATGGAAGACGGCTGAGGAGGTAGCAGCTCTCATCCGTTCCCTGCCCGTTGAGGAGCAGCCCAAGCAGATCATTGTCACGCGCAAGGGCATGTTGGATCCACTCGAGGTGCATTTACTTGATTTCCCCAATATTGTCATCAAGGGCTCAGAGTTGCAGCTGCCCTTCCAGGCGTGTCTCAAAGTCGAGAAGTTTGGTGATCTTATTCTAAAAGCCACTGAGCCACAAATGGTGTTGTTCAATCTCTACGATGACTGGCTGAAGACAATATCCTCGTATACGGCGTTCAGTCGTCTCATTCTGATACTGCGTGCCTTGCATGTCAATACGGAGCGCACCAAGATCATCTTGAAGCCCGACAAGACGACCATAACAGAAGCGCATCACATTTGGCCCACGTTGACGGACGAGGAATGGATCAAGGTGGAGGTGCAGCTGAAGGATCTTATTCTCGCCGATTATGGCAAGAAGAACAATGTGAATGTTGCATCGCTGACACAGTCCGAGATCCGTGACATTATACTCGGCATGGAGATTAGTGCACCATCAGCCCAGCGTCAACAGATTGCCGAGATCGAGAAGCAGACCAAGGAGCAGAATCAACTGACGGCAACAACGACGCGAACGACAAACAAACATGGTGACGAGATTATCACCTCGACAACATCCAACTACGAGACTCAAACTTTCAGTTCCAAGACGGAGTGGCGCGTCCGAGCAATCTCCGCCACCAATTTGCATCTGCGCACGAATCACATATATGTGAGCTCCGATGACATCAAGGAGACGGGCTACACCTACATTCTGCCCAAGAATATATTGAAGAAGTTCGTCACCATATCAGATCTGCGCGCCCAGATCGCTGGGTATTTGTATGGCGTCAGTCCGCCGGATAATCCGCAGGTGAAGGAGATCCGTTGCATTGTGATGCCGCCACAGTGGGGCACCCATCAGACGATCAATTTGCCCAATGCCTTGCCCACGCATCAGTATCTCAAGGATATGGAGCCACTGGGCTGGATACACACGCAACCGAACGAGTTGCCGCAACTGTCGCCGCAGGACATAACGACGCACGCGAAGATCATGCAAGAGAACTCCAACTGGGATGGCGAAAAGACAATTGTCATCACATGCTCGTTTACGCCCGGCTCGTGTTCCCTGACTGCCTACAAGCTGACGCCATCTGGCTTCGAATGGGGCTCCAAGAACACCGACAAGGGCAACAATCCTAAAGGCTATCTGCCGTCGCATTATGAGCGCGTCCAAATGCTGTTATCCAATAAGTTCCTCGGCTTCTTTATGGTGCCGGCGCAGAGCAGTTGGAATTATAACTTTATGGGTGTGCGACACGATCCGAACATGAAATACGAACTGCAATTGGCCAATCCGAAGGAATTCTATCACGAACTGCATCGCACATCCCATTTCCTGCTCTTCTCAAATCTCGAGGATGGCGGCGATGGCGCCGGCGCTGATCGTGAAGATGTCTACGCATAATTTACAACTGCGGGAAGGCGGGTTAGTCACCGATAGAAAATCGGATTTGAAAGACTTAACCTTAGAACACTTTTAATTATAATGTATGAAAGCGTACTTTACTTATACTTCTAAGTGCAAAGAATTTTTATAACCCTGCAAATCCTGATTCATTACAATAATACAATAAAATACACAAAAACAAATTTAAGCTCACAATTACCAACATTTTTTGGGACTAAACAGCAGTTACCATGGCAAATGATACAACTCCTGGCCTTATTTACATTTCTGCGTTTTTACTATTGCTCATTCTTTTGTCCTTCACATGGGGCAACTTAACACATAACATCAGCTTAATGCTACATATATTGGATAAGTTGTACAAAAATTTCTTATTTTCTCGTTTGCTTTGGTTTCTAGGTACGTCTGTTGGTGATTTGGTTATTTGCTGGCGTTTAGGAGCACTTCCACAGCACAATGGCCAAGTTGCCGCCAAAGAACAGATAGAGTATATTCTCAGTCTCATAGGACACCTCAAAACCGAATCCCTCACCGACAACCACATGCCAATAGATGCCAAACTTTTTGTCCATGCTCTCCTTTATCATTTTTGCAACTAACTGTAAATGATAAAGGATTAAATATATAATGTAAAAAATTTAATAAAACATTATATAATGGTCGCTCGAAAATGAGAACTGTAAGAATTGAAAATAGTCCTCAAATCATAAATCGACTTATTCAATTCTTTATGAAAATATGTATTTATGCTGTGTATATTCCAAAAATAATTTTCAGCAAAAAGATTTCGAAAACATTGAGTTCTACATAAAGAATATTTAATCCAATTTGCAAAAAGTGTAAGTTTATACTTTTCAAGAGACCACTATATCAAAATCTGTATACAAATCTATGGCTTACCTCGTAATTTGAAGAAAATTTCTCGCACATACTAACGGTCAACTCGACAACCTCATGACGCATTTCTTCCTTCATATCCGAGTGCTGATTTTCAAAAGAATAGAGTATTTTTGGATTATTTGCAAAAAATAAACCGTAGTTTCTTTAATTAACCTTCACTAGCGGATAAATGTGCACGATTTTCTTGTCACCCTCCTTGACATTCTCCTCATCACCCATGTCTGGAGCTGAGCTGAGCAGAGCTGAGCCCAAGACTTTCCACGTTACCAAGCTATCGTTGAGGAACACTGAGCGTGTTCAGTTCTGTCACCAATTTCCGACTCTAAAAACACGCGATAACCGATGAGATTGCAAACAGCGACGGTCGAAACTAATGCAATAAAAATTGAGTTAAATTTCGATTTACATGTGACACACAATTCAAGGTAGTAACCGAAGAAGTAGTTGTATTAGTCTGGCATATAGTACACGAATTGACTGACTGGCATTTGAATGAACGTAAATATGAATGTGAATGTGAATGTGAATATGAGAATGCTGATGAATTTGTGTTGTGTCACGCCAGGTTCAGGCTGCTATGGTAATTTGTGTTGCCTGTCGGCTGCACGATTCACTTGCAACTGACTGACGCCGACTCCATTAACTTTGCCTTTGGCTCAGGCGACCACAAAACCGGAGCACACACACAGCAATACACTCACACATATAGTCTAGGCATTAATGGCTGTGCTGCGTTTGCGCCAAGTCCGCAGCTACTCAGCTAAACGGATTGCCACCCCCTTTGGCCAAAACAACAAAGGCAATTTCCGTGCGGGTGCCAACTAGACGGATGCCGTCGTCTCGTCATCTTGTCGGCCACCCCAAAAATTCGCAAGGATTTGCCAACAATGGGCCTTTGGGTGGATGAAGATGATGATGCGTTTGCGGAAAATTGAAAAGTTGCCTCCCCCCTTCCTGGAAAAAACAACCACCAAGTCACAGAGAGCCTGAAGATAAACAGTTGCACTTGTTAGATTTATGTGCTGTTTGCGGAAATTAATACATATGTGTGAAATTTCTTGTACTATTTATGTATCCCAGTTTTCTTCCATAGTCTCGCAGACAGGCTTATTTGAGTTGTTCTCTTCCTCAGCAAATAGATTGGATTCGCTGTTGCTGGAATCGTTGTCCTCTTCCTCGATCAGAACGAAATCGTTCTCAATCTGTTTCTCATGCTCCGCCAAGAGTTGATCCAACATCTTCCTTGTGGCGCCCTTATATTCAAGTCGCTTTAATAGCAGAACTATGGACATTTTGTAGGCACGCTTCTCATAATCATAATTATCGTCGTCCAATGTGCAGCGATTCAGTTCGAACTGAACCTCTACCCAAATCTTTTCCTCCAATGAACGCGTGTCCTTATAGAATGGAAAGTCAACAGCATGCAAAATCTTGTAAGGCGATTCACCCACTGAATGAGGTTTACGTGTAAGTGGTTCCATCAATGGAATGCCCAGCATGTCTTTCCTCACAAATAGCGCTATTTGCGAGACGTGACCCACAGATTCGTGGCCGGCGGGTGGCTCTCCTACTCCTAGTAGGGAGAACACATAATTGGGATACTTTTCAGTGATGCCCAAGCACCAGTTTTTAAACTCCTCTCTTGTCCATTCGAACTTGTGATCGTAGTGTCGAAATCCATTTGACAGCAACGACTTGAGGCGTACGAATATAATATTGAAATCCGAATTTGGTGTACTAAAAATCACAATTTTTGGCTGCATAAAGCCAAATATATTTATTGGTATTTTAGCCAGCACGTCATCGTATACATGCTCAATACTGAAAAAAATGTACACGATTACTGACTTTTTATAAATATTATTTTTTAAATTAAAATATTTACAGTTCCAAGGCTATGACCGCATCTGTATTTCTCAATTCCTCAGCCGAATCTGCTACGCTGCCTTGCAGAACCTCAGCGTGCAGCGGACTCTGACGTTGTCGAAGGAAATCAGAGGTCAATGGATTGATGCGACTTAAATATGTATTTAAAGTTACATGGTCAATGTCCACCTGCAAAAAACAATGAAATGCGTTTAAAAATGAAATACAAATTTGAGTTTAACCGACAGTTCATGCCAACTTGTTTCACAGCATATGTTCAGGGTACAACAGTCTGGCAGCGCCACACACATAAGATGAAACGAAACAAAATGGCGAAACAATACGGCAACGGAACATTGGCCTGAGTGCGTGAGTGTGTGAGTGTTCCGAGCACGGGCAGCAGTGCACGAAGAATATGTAATTTGTTGTGAAAATAAATTGAGTGTTCAAATAAACATATTTGCAATTGCAAAACCTAGTGAAAATGTGTATCTAAACACACAATTGAACCTGTAAGCATTAAATGCACGCCCAATCGCAAGCAAAGTAAACATTTTTCTTGCATTGATCAGGGGAAAAAGCAACGCGAAAACAAGAAGAAGAAAACTTGTAATACGTGAAAGAAATACATACTGAAAAGTGACAAATTGAAATTACCCAGACGAGAAAAGCAAATGGCATCGAAAATGTGTTTCTAAACAATTAGACGAGCTGCGCACAGCTCTAGGGGTTTATTAAAATTGTGCAAAAAAGATGATGCCGGCGCTCCAACTAAGTAAATCAATATATTTCAATTCTGCAGGCGACTCTGCCTCTGCCCCTTCTCTGTCTGTCCAACGTCCGTCCGTCGAAACAGACAGTCAGACATGGCGCTGCTACTTTCATAGGAATGATAACTGAGTCCGTAAAGAGTTGCATATGTATTTTTGGAATACTAGTCGTAGTGATTAATTGTCGGGAATTATCGGAGATTTTCTAAATTATTTGTTTTGTTGTGTGTGCATAGCTGTAACCAATACAAATGCAATCGCTATTGCGTGTGTCTGTCTGTATGAATGTTAGTGTGCGGCCCATGTCCATCATTTTGCCATTCCGTTTTAGCCGACAGCGTCCCATTCCCGCTGTTCCACAGCAACAGCGAAATTCAAAACAAAAGAGTGTGAAACCTGTATTAGTGGTGGCAAACAAAAAATAATAAAAGAGTAACCAAACAATATTAATCACCATAAAATACAATTGGAATTAATTGTGCGTGCTGGCATGTTTATTTTAATGTATTGCCTGTTGTTTGACGACAGCACTTTTTAGGATCATATAGAAAAGAAAAAATTCATCAACAAAAGTCTTCTTCTTGGCACAGCCAGCACGAATGTCATCAGAAGGGAAAGCGTGATAAAAAATAAAAACAGCAGCGGAGAATATCACACAAAAACAAAACAAATTTCAAACTCAACGTTCCTTTATGCGCTTTAGCGTAGTGTTCAACTTGAGACTGACATCTGTCAATTGATCACTTGGGTTGGTTGAACGGCAAAAAAAGGAGATATTGCAACAAGTGTCGCCCGGTAAAGATGGGCAAACGCATTGCATCGGAACGCCAGCATGTTACTTCGCATCAAACGGACAGAAATGCACCATCATCAGATCGCAGTGCACGGAAACGCAAGCGTGCCGCAAATAAAGACTCCCGGGTGGAGAAGCGCCAGCGCCTGAGCAATGTCGCCAATGACAACAACTGTGAGTGGCATGAAAATGATGATGAGGATTCTTCCTCATCCGGTTCGGATAACGTGGCCGTCTTACAAACACCACATACACCGGCACGCGCTCAGTGTCCAGTCAATTCGCGTGCATCGCTGTTGTCCCTGGCCACATTCGCCAGCGGCGGCCACAGCGATCACAATAATTCCAATACAACCGAATCGCCGCGTCCCGTTTACACACTGCGCCCCTCTGTAGTCAATGGCACCATATTAAGGGATGTGCTGTCAAAAGCCTGGCGACTGGGACGACCCATTGGTGAGGAATCAACTAACACTTAATTGCATATTATATTATTGAAATTTCCTCATAGGCAAGGGTAACTTTGGCGAGATATTTCTTGCCTCGGATGACACTGTTTGCCCGGTTTCGTCGGAGAGCGCCAAATATGTGGTCAAAATAGAACCACATTCCAATGGACCGCTCTTTGTGGAAATCCATTGCCTTATCAATACTAATCAAACACCAGGTAAGTAATCATAAATTTTCGTTCGAATTAAGAGATTAATTGTCATATCTAATTGCAGAAATTACAAATGGCAACGAGCCACGCAGTCAGAAAATTGAGAAATTGCCACCACGGATTAGCAATGGACCACCATCGGGCATTCCGAGCTACATTGCCTCGGGAACACACTACTTCGGCGATGGACGTTACCGGTTTTTGGTGCTGCCGCGCTTTGATCGTGATCTGCATTCGCTGATTAAGAATACGCGGGTAGCACAGAAATCGCTGCTGCTGTTGGCCATACACATTATTAATGTGCTGGAGCATCTGCACGACAAGGGTTATTGTCACAATGATATTAAGGCGCAGAATCTGATGATATCCAAGTGCAAGTACTTCAAGCAACAGGCTATGCAGGGGGGCGGCAGCAGCAACAGGAGCTACGCTTCCGAGCACTATGAAGAGAAGCAGCAAACGACAGACAGTGGCAACAGTTCCGAACAAGAGGCCAACGACGATGACTATTTCGTGAAGAGCGAGAAGCTTGCACTGAAACGCCTTGTGGGTGTCAAAGTGGACAACGATGCGGAGGATGAGGATGAGGATTTTGATGACGGCGCCACAACTAACAGCAACAATAGCAACAGCCTTGACATGTACCAAACGCCAGTGAACAAACGAAAGGGACGCGCGCGCACCAATGCAATTGAGTTCAGTGGCTCGAATCCAATGCGCTCGTGTCGCCGCAATGACGCCCGCAATTCCAGCTCCATGTATGAGGAGATGGTCAAGTCACATTATCTGCGTCCTTCGAAGCGCGTCAGCTATTCGGAACTGCTCGTCAATGAGGATGGCTATCCGGTGAAACCAGATGCTAACAGCGAACAGTCTCCGGTCAGTTCGGACAATGAGTCTGAAGAGTTTTTGCCGCCATCGGCACGCCGCTTAGTGGGGATTGCTGCCTCGAAGCGCAGCTCACGCAGCGCCGCGTGCAAATCAAATACCACGCGTGCCATGCGGCGACAGGAACAAAAGGAGGAACTGAAAACCGAATTGAACGACGTTGGACGCAACGGTGGACTGAGGAATAAGCGCACAGCGATGCAGTACCAGTTAATGCCTGTAGAAGAGGAGCACATATTCCTGATTGACTTTGGTCTGGCCTCGAAGTATGAGGACCGCGGCGTACATCGACCATTTATTATGGACCAGCGACGCGCCCATGATGGCACCTTGGAGTTTACCTCACGCGATGCACATTTGGGAGCGCATTCTCGTCGCAGCGATTTGGAGTGCTTGGGCTACAATTTGTTGTACTGGTCGGAGGGTTATCTGCCGTGGAAGGATGTGGCGCAGCAACAGCAGCAAGAAAAGGTGCATCGCGCCAAGGAGCTGTTCATGACCGATGTGTGCGAAATGCTGCGACAGTTCTATGGCAAACAGGTTCCTAAATATTTGGGTGAATTCCTCAAGGAAATCGGACAGCTCGCGTACCAGGAGCGACCCAATTATGAGCGCTATCGCAACATCTTCCAGCGTGAATATCGCCGACTTGGCTATGATTGCAGCCAAATGCAGCTAAGCAGCGGTGAAATCTTGCGCACTCGCGTCTCCGTCAAGGATGTGGTCGATGGCAGCACCAAATGCGACATATTTGAGCTAAACAATAAAATTGCTGGTAATGCGATGCGCAATGTGACGCTCAGCACACCGTTCCAGGAGCACGCGCTTACGAATCGTGTATCGCCGAAAAATCTGCGTTCCAAGTCCAACCGGAAGAATGTCAAGAAGAAGATATTCTCATGGGCGGAGGTGCTTTCCCAAGATCCCGATCAAATAGCACGTGAACGTGCTGTGAAGGAGTTTGAGCGTGAGGAAGTCATAAGCCCGCTACAGTCACGTTTGCCCAGACGCTACGAGGGACAACCAACCTATGCTATATTGGCGGTGGAACAGTCGAGGCGGGAGAAAGGGCTGATCGTGCAGGAACACAAACCCGAAGAGGCGACGGGAGAAGAAAATGCACAGAAGGCTTACGAATCAGATGAGGATTACGAAGAGGAGGAGCAGGAAGAGGAGGAAGAAGAAGAGCAGGAGGAGGAGGAGGAGGAAGAAGCTGAGGCAGCGACTGAAAGTGATGTGGAGGTGAGTAGAATAGAATATTATACAGTTTGCATCTAACGAAATGAATTTATATTTTTTGCCATAGAGTGATGAGAGCGAATGCACAACGCAGTCGGAGGCAGTTCGCAGGGGCCGGGGACGGCCGCGTAGCAGCAAGCAAAGGCAATTACAGCAGCAAGAACCGTTGGCCAAGAGCAATGAGACGCGTAGAAAGACTTTAAGGCCAAGCGGCAAATCGCGTAACAGCAATGGTCATACCCAGCAGAGTCACAGCCAACAAATAGCCACACCGTTGACAGCAGTCGGAGGTAATAAGCGTGGCTGCGCTACTCGCAAGGAGAATGCCACAATGGCATCCGCCACCGGTGAGGTGGAGCAACACAGCAAGTTAAAGTCCCGTCAGCCAGTGGTGGATCAACCCAAACAGCGGCGCACTCGCCGTTGTCTATATAAGACTGAATCACACATACGTGGCGAGAAGCAGCAGGATGTGGAGAACAACTATGCCAGTAATATGCAGAATGTGTACAGCGTGTGGCAATACGACGATGAGAACAGATACGGCAAGGGGCGGAATGTCAACTCGTCCAGGCATTGTCGCAAGTGATACGATAGTTAGATATACCACATACAATAGCTACAGATCATTATAGAGAGTTGCATGCAACCAAGCAATGTTGCAACAGAGAAGCAGTTAACTATTCAAATTCATGTGCATAAAAACGGTAGAACAGTTGTGCTGCGCTTTCAAGTATTTTCTAGACATAAAAATAACCTAAGGTCGATGAGAGGAAAGTTATCAAAAAAAAAAATAAATAAATTCATCTGGATGTGCATGCATCCATTGGATTGTTTGTTCCTTGCCTGGATCAGCAACACTTATATGTTTTTAAGGAGATTTATTTTTACTTTGATCAAGTTTGAAGCTACAATGTTAAGCAGTAATTGTTACAATACAGATATATGTTGGAAGAGATTCTGTAGGAAGTGTTGGCACAAAAATAGGTGCAGTGTTAGGTTATATATTGGCCTTGATAGCAAATTATTGTTTAATTTCAATTAATTTTTGATGTTTTAAGTTACTCGCTTTAGGTTAATAGATTCGATAATTCTGTACCCTCAAAAAACAAAAAAAAAAGTATTTAATATAACTAGATGAAGATTATTATTGCATAAAACATAATTATAAAAGTCTAAGCTAGGATATAAACTGCGGATATAAATAAAATACCTAGAAACTGTATGCCTTTACCAATTAATCAAGAAACATTACTATCAATCAATCTTTCAACAAAACGGCATACAAGGTCCAATGGGAAATTGAGACACCTACCTGAAGGATGTGCTCAATATTTTCGATGCGTCGCATTAATTGAAAAAGTCGCATCTCCGCGCATCTGCAAAAACAAACGTAATGTCATTGAGAGTAAGTGAACTTTGTGAATAACACACACCCAAATTCAGTAACTTTTTTGATTTCATGAGCCCAGCGTCGATCTTCCAGTATCTGAATGGCCGCACAATATCGCTGCTCGTAAACTGGTGAATCAAATTTTATCGTAGTTTCAGTCATTGTCGTCATCGTTTTAAAGCCCCCGCAAGGCAGAGTATACTCAAACATTATATTTTAAAGATTTAAAAAATCTGTTCTGAAATTCACATTAAATTGTTTACAACTATTTTTTCGGATTCAGTGTAGCCGCGAGCAATCAGAAGAAAAATAATTTCGCAGTTGCAGCCAACTTAATGTGACAAGAAAACTGCGTGCAGCCAACTTCAAGTGCAATCAATTTGCGTAAGGCTAATTTACGTTGTGGCTCAATTGGCGCTTATGTTGTAATCGTGAATATCGCATTAATGCGATAACATGACTATCGAGCGCTGTATTTCAAATAGTACAAATTGGCAAAAGAGCCAGTATTTGGGTGCCAAATGTCTTGTAATTAAAATTCATGGTATGTATTGTCTGTCGGTGATAAAAATCTTTTTCTTAAGGGTTATCGCTCCAAGAAAAGCCAAGCAAATAATTGTGCCCTCTTGATGGCCATCTTTTGAAGCATTAAGGCTTAAAAAGGTTAAATGTGCAGTGTTGTGCATAAAATCCATGTCTTATGTTGTGGCCATTTTTGGGGCCCTCCGGGCTGTTGGCTTCCATAGAAGTACGGCAAACCAGCTACCGCAGCTGGCCAAGCAAGACCAAAAGGGTCCAGCCACACCATCACCCACCAAGTGAAAAATAAAACCAAAGCCCAAACATTGTTTGACCCTCATTACGTTTGATATTTTCTTTACACGCTAAGGACGGCGCTGGCCAGCAGCAGAAGCAGCAGCAGCTAGTTATTTTTTAACTTTGTTGCTTGCTGGAAAAACTCATTTGCCTTTAACCGTGGACGCAACGAACAACAAACGGACTAAAGGAAAATAAAGTAAAGTAAACTTTTAAGCGGCCTGTGGGCACCACCGAAATAACAGTATTAACAACAACAACGAAAATAAATAAATAAAACCCAAAAAACGAAACGAGTTTGGGAAAAGATTCGCTTTTCGTTTTCTTTTCACTTAATGGCAATAATACAATTTGGTACCAAACAGTTTCCCGTTTCATTTGTTTTCGTTCTGCTGAGCAAAACATTTAAGGGACTAACTTGGGCTCATTGAATTTAGGGGCCCCGATTCGAATGAAATGTTTTTGTTGTCTTAAGTGCACGCAACTTTCGTATAATGAGCAAGATATCAAACACGCCGCTCAATTCCAAATCTTGCAGCGCACTCACTCACACTCCCCACACTCTCACTCTCTCTCTCTCTCTCTTTCGCTCGCTCTGTGCGTTATCCGTGGTAAGTTGGCAATGTGACATTATGTGCACGCACACGCACCCATGTAAACAAATTTGTTGAGGCGACAATTTCAAAATGCGACACCAACAACAAACAGAGCAGACGTCGGATTTGGAGCAGGAGCTGGAGCAGCATCTGAAGTGAGTGCTGGCCAGATTGGAGCAGGTAAGCACAAAATGAAAAATACATTGGACTGAGTATAAAAGAAAATTATGCAAAAATAAACAGACACGCACAAAGAAAGAGAGCGCTCAAGGTGTAGACAAAAAGGCATGAAGGCAGAGAGAAAGTGAGAGCGAGATAAAGGAAAGTGTGATAAAAACAACGTTTGCTCTTCTTTAAGTCTGCTTCTGCTGTTTTCAAGGTTATTATCCATAAGCCCCAAAACACAGAACAGCGCACACGGCCGGGTTGCAGGAGAGGCCTGGCTGCCTGCCTTCGTTTGACTAAAGACAAAGTTTGTCAAACGATGCCCCGAAGATGGAAGACATGATGCCAGCCAACTTTCGACTGTCCTGCTACCTCTTCCTTAGGGGGCCTAGTGTGGGGGTGCAGGTATGAAAACCAAGCGTTAATATTTTTTGAAGCTGCGCACCAAAAATGTTGTAAATTTGTTGCCGACGCTTTTTTCCGTTTTTTTACGGTGACAATGAAACGCGGATAAAGCACTTTGCGTGCTGACGCCGCTGGCAGCTGCGTGTCTGTGCGTCGACTGTCGACTGAGAAGCAGAAGGTGCGGCGTTCGTCTTTCTGCTGGTTCTTTGCGTCGCTGATTTCGCATAAATTATGCAGGCAGACAACGGACAGCGGACAACCGAACATCTCAAATCGCGCATCGCTCATTGCTTACAATCCGCTAAAAGCTACGTGCGACATGCAGGCGAAGAAGCAGACTTCATTCTCGCCCAACAAATTACAAATGTGCCGATTTTTTTTCCAAGTACGAGAACTTTGGAAAACAACAGCACACATTTGTGCTCTCTCTCTCTCCATCTCTCTCTCTCTCTCTGTATATCCCTATCTCTCTGTATCTTTCTGCTGGGAACTTGTAGGTATGTTTGGTTAAAGGACCCCCGAAAAGACATTTGCATTTGAACATGAATATAAACCAAATTAGTTTGCTAAACTGGGCAACATAATGAATTTCTTTGTGTGTTCGTTTTGTTTTGTGCTTTCCTTTTATGTGGCTCGGCTCCACTCAAGTACGTACATAAAAAAAAGCGGAAATAAAAATGTGGGCTAGTGCATCTGACTGGAAGACCGCAAAACCAATTCATCAATTTACCAAGAAATAAAAAACCATGTATGTAAATGAAATAATCATCATATGCGGTGCACACAATAGAAGAGTTGACAGGGAGGGGGAGGAGGTTGGTGGAAGTGTTCATGATAAAGGTCATAAAGCAATGGAAAACTGCAACAGCAGTTGAACTCGGCAACAAGTTGGCCAACAACGTTAGCCGACTTTGTGCTTGCTCTGACACATTCCTGTGGCAATACGATGTTGCCACACATTTAGACACATACACAGACACACCCCAGAGAACACATGTTTAGATTGCTTTTAGCAATGGCAGAAACGTGTGTGGAATTTGTTGTTGTTGTTGTTGCATAAACATCAACATACATGCACATATTGTTTGACTATACTGCGTGTGCAGCGACCGCACATCGAAATCAAATGAAGACTGCTTTTGAACTGTTAACTAAGCCAGATGGCCGGGGTTGAAAGCTGCTGGATGGCGGGGAAACACTGGCCTTGGGCAACAGACTGACACCAATAATCCTGACGCTCCCCTTTCCGAACCGTGTTGATGTTGCCATAAATATGCAATTTTATGTCTATAGCTACCTTGAAATGTCGAAAAAATAAGCAGAAAAAAGTTGGCCGTACAAAAGAGGTCTTGGCAAGTGGTTTTAATCTACACGCTGAAAAGCAGACACAGAAATCGAGTGGATTTTCTGTCCGTACATTAAATGGCGAACAATATTATTTGTGATTATTTTTATTCTGTTGTGTCGATAAACATTTTTGAAAAGCGTCATCGCAAAAGTTGTGTTAATAGAAGTATTTAATGGCTTAAAGCAAGCATGTCACGTCTTTAAATGAGACACTGCTGGTATACTCAGTCTTTGTCGAGGCTTGAGCATACTGCTTAAATATTAATTTTGGTTTGTAGACTTCTAAATTCTCAATGCTTAACTTTTTCTTGAAACTTGATTATTAACTTTTAGCAAATGCAATGGCAACAGAAGTTTGTATGAAACTTGGATTGTTTAATTTCTTTAATCAATTTAATGCTACTGAAATAATTTCTCGCCGCTTTGACACTTTGTAAAAGTTAAGATGACGATACTAAAATAATAACGAAAATTGTTTGACTACTTATTTTCATACATTAAAAGAAGGAAATACAAGTTTTTGTTAAGTAGCAATCGCAAAAGTTACAATAAATATTCATTTATTATATTATTATATATTACCTTAGCAATTAATAATGCTAAGCTTAGGTGTTGGACATCTGCCTTATGACAAGTTAAATCTCTTGATTACAGCCCTTATGCAAGCATAAATAAATATTTGTTTCAGGTATTTCACCTATTACAATGGAGCTATGATTTGCTTGACTAAGTTGGTTTTTTGGAGCCAACAACGACAACAACAACAACAACAACAACAACGTGAACAACTCGCACATTTGTTTGCTTCAGCAGTTTATTGGTAATTTGCTGCGGTCGTGTAATTTTGTACAACATTTTCGGTATGCTTGTCATAAGGCCGATGCTTAGCTAAGTCCCCAAACACCTCTGTGTGGGGGGTGTGGGGGCTTAAGTATACATATCAGAACAGAACGCACTCTGCGTGTCCTATGGGTGTAAGTGTGTGTGTGTATTGGTGTAGGTGTAGCTGTAGGAGTAGGTGTATAGTTATGCAAATGATACGCCCCATACAGCCAAGCGACAGCTGCCGAATGTGGGGCGAAATGTTTTGAATGCTTTTAATAACTTTACGGGCACGCAAACTCACTGACATACACACTCACACACACACACTCACACACACACACACACACACACACACACACACACGCACCTGCACATGTACACGCTATTCACATCCTTACAACAATGGACCGAACCTGTTCTGGCTTTGCACTCATGTCCTGCTCATCTGCTCACATCGCCTTGTCCATAAACACACACACACACACACACACACGCACAGGTACACACACATTTATACATTTTGTGGCACTTAAAACGCAAACGCGGCTAAAATGAAATAAGGAAAGCGAAGGTTGCTTTCGCAGATCCTGCTGCTGCCAGTTTCACCTGCCTGCTAAGCTTAGGCGAGGTGAACTCTAAGCTGCTGAGGATTAGGCTAGAAAGATGCAGCCAACTGATGCTCTTGTCCATGCAACACTCAGAAAAAAAACAAATGTGCTTTCAAAAAACAACTTTAACAAGTTTTTTCAAAGCACGGCATTTTCTTTATTTTATTATGAAAAATAAATAGTAATTTGAAAATAATTTCCTGTTTTTTTTTTCTGTGTAATACTAATTTTAATTTTGTAGCTGTTGATTTGCATTGCAAAGTTTCCAAATTAAATCAAGACATAATTAAATCATTCTACACTTGAGAGCTGACGTTAACTTATTGAGCAAACTCAAAAGCCAGGTGGGAGGACATTTGTGGGGGCAGAGCACCTGCTGGTTGTTGTTGCTGTGCACAGCAGATAAAATTTCTAAAGAATACACACACACACTCGCACACTCGCAATGAATAAAATTTCACTCACGTCATGCGGCAGTTAATTAAAGCAGCTGCTGCTGATTTTGTTGCTGTTGTGGCGGGTGTCCTTGTTGCTGGCCAGGCAGGTGGCTGTCAGCGCAAAAACCAATTACAAGCGCTGCCAAAAAGCGTAGACAACGAAAGCGGGCACCAATGCAAAACACGTATACGTCATGTGGACCAAGCGACAGGGCATAAGTCAACCAATTAGACGTGTTTTGTGTGCGCCAAATCCAGAAGCTGTAGCAGCTGCTGCAGGAGCAACCACAAATGCATCTGTGGCTCGTATTTGACAAACAATACCAAAAGAGACAGAGACAGAGACTTAGAGAAAGAGAGAGAGAGAGAGGGAGGCAGATGGTATGGGAGAGAGATAGAGATAACAAGGGAGACATGCAGGCTGGCAACATGAACAGGATTAAAGTGCATTGTTGTCGAACCAGTAACCTATTGGAAAAACTCAACACTTCTTCAAGGAAAAAGGCAACTTTTTTTTAGAGAAGGATAGAGTAAGAGCTAGAGAAAGAGAGAGATGGAGAGCCATGAGGTAGTTGTGCATAGTTTTGTTTGGGGCGCTTGGTTTTTGCACCCAAAACTGCAATGTTGCAGCTAACCAGTTTCAAATGAAGCAATCAACGTTTTTTGCAGCCACATAAATGAGGCAAATCAATGCGAAACCCGCGATGTGGCGCCCCTATTATGAAGTTAATTGCTTAAACTGGTTGCCAGACGAGGCGCACCGAGGCGAATGCGTGAAAACGGCATTCCTTCTTTAACGCCTTGGCTTAGTTTGCAGGCAGGTCTGGGCCTAGACTGAGATGGGAGAGGGGAGCTGGGAAAGCAGGGGATACACAAAGCAAAGCCAAACGCTTTGGGGCTTGTAATCAGCGGAGCAGACGATAGGCACATGGCTGAATGAGTTTCGGTGCTAAGTAGATGCGGGGACCAACACTCCGGGTTGGCCAAAAGGACTACAGACTCTGACTCAAATTCAGATTCATATTCAGGCCAAGTATAGTGCTTTTGGCTACGACTGAAATAATTCATTTGTTGCTCGCTCTAATTGGAAAACTTTGTGCGGTTTGTGTTTGTGTATAAAAATGATATGTGTGTGTGTGTGTGTGTGTGACGGAATCTGACCATTTATAGCAGTTTTATTGAACATTTGCGCAATTTCCGCTATTGTTGTGAGAGTGTGTGTGGGTAAACACTGAGCACACAAATATGTAGAGCTATGAAATTATTGCGTATCTATTTGTATATATGTATGTATGTATGTACAGGCTAGATTATTCATATTCATGTGCAGGAAATAAGCAGAGGGATATTTTAATGAGATGTCCATTAAAGCCATAAATAACTTCGGTTTGAATTGGATGATAACAATAAAAGCAGATTATGATTTTAATTATAATTAGCTGCCAGTTGGCGGAAATGTATTTTGTGGATTTATAAAACAAATAATGGCTTGAATATTTTGTTTGATATATAAGAGTACACTATGATGCATTTGATTATTTTAGTCATGTGCATGAGAATATTGAACGATCACAAATAATGCAAAATAAATTCAATCAATCGATTATTTGCATATGCAGATCATGTTTTTTGCCATCCAGAGCAATTATGCAAATGTTTCTACTGCTTTTGTTGTAGTTGATATTGCTGCTTCTGACGAAATTCAAATTGCATGGCACTCAATTAGCATGCATCGAATATGCACTTAGATAAATGCTTGTGTGTGTGTGTGTGTGTGCGAGCGCAGGTCGACAGGACATGACATGGCATGCAAGGATGTCAGCTAGCTAGTTGGCTGGCTAACAGACAAACAGTATGGCCACAAAAGAGACGTCATTTAAATTCAGCACAATGCGAAAACTTTGCGCTTATCAGCTGGCTGCCAGTTGAGAGCGAGGCCGGTGTCCTGTTCGTCCTGCTCGTCCCGTTCTCTCTGACTGTGTCAACTGCATAATCAGCCCAACATTGTCCTGTCAGTCCATCTCTTTGTCTGTTAAGCTGTCTGCTGCACTCAAGTGATTAGCCAAGCGCCTGCCACACTAAGTGGCATCAATTGACATTGAGGCACAAGCTTATTGACCTCGCCATGCACTCAACCCAAGCTAAACTACAATCGGAGAAAGAACTCATCCTGAATTTTAAGTTATCGCCTTATAATAAATATTAGAAGAGTAGACGTAGCAGTCCACCAGCCGAAATCTAATTTTTAGTTAGGAGCTCGAAATTTACGCAAAACTTTTCCATTTCCGTCCTTAACAAAAACCTTCCGTTTCCGTTTGTATTAGCGATGTAAGTTTCAATTCAATTATTCTTTTGTGAGTTTTAAACTTAATTCAACATTTGTGTAATTCTATTACATCAGAAAGTTGGTCATCTGTGTTTATGCCTTACTTAAAACTTATCTATGGAACTATTGTTCCTATAGTGAACAGAAATGAAGGACAACTTTCTGGATTTCATATACATTCTTTTTCTGAGTGTAGAAATGCAAATCAGTTACGCTTGTGTTTTCTGTTTAAACACCTTGTTGGGGTATCAATCTCACAATGCCTAATGGTCAAAAATTCAAAGCTCAGCAACCAAGAAGTATGCGTGGCCACATGAAATACTGTAATATCCAATTTGGCTGACAGGAGGACACGAGCCATATAACGTTTTAAGTTGCCTCACCTGCCCCATCCCATTTCTATCTCTTGGCCTGGCCTGCTGCCTGCCGCAATTCGGGATAACGAAGCGAATCAAATCGGAATCCAATTGGAAATGTGAGACCAAAACTTGTTATGCTATTGAAATTTCAATTGCTATTGTCTGCCATTTTATCATTGTGGCTTATTGCATATAAATGAGCAGACGCAGAGCTCATTAAATGCACAAATTTGATATTTTGTGATTTGAGCTATTTTTGTATTCAAATAGTTGCAGTTCTCGTCGGAATTCGATTGAATGCACAGACACGAGCACACATTCCAATTGAAATATTATTGGGTGAAACTTAATTTCTATGTTAAACAAACCGCAACCACAGGGCAAACAATGATAAACCCAACAAACATGTAACAATAACTACAGCAATCTACTTTGAAACAGCAGATGGCCAACGACATTTCAACTTTAAACGAAGCGGAAATGCGAAACCACAACGGCATCATTAATCATGAGTAGCTACAGCAACCAGCTCCTAAAGGCCTTCCTCTCTCTCTCTCTCTCTCTCTCTCTCTGTCTCTCTTTATCCATTCACTTTACTTTCCCTTCATCTTCTTTGCCACTCAGTTTCAGTTACACTGTTGACTTTGCTTAACTGCAGGCAGTGTTGCTTTTCTGCCTGCTCTCATTTTTTTTTTGTGTTTTTCAGTTTTTTTTCGGTATACATTAAATACATACATATAAATATTAAAGATAAGCTCACCAGAACATGTACTAATCCTTTTATATTTAAAATTTAAACAGCACACAGCATAAATAAACTTATGGGCTCCTAAATTTGCATAAATTTTGTAGTTTGTTTCCACAGCCAAACTTTTGTGAGTGATTCTAACATATAAAACCAGTTTTAAGCGTTTACGTTCAAAGGACGAAGCTAGTTGATAATTCTGGGTATTGCAAAATACTGTTAAACCATTGTGGAAGGGACTTAAAATAGTTTTTAGTTATTGCGTTACAGCAAAATCTGTAGGGCAACCATATTTTCGTTCTGCCTTAACTCTAGCTTTTTTTTTTCTTTGTCTTTCCTTCTATTCTTTTTTAATCCCGCACAGAGCGCGAGGTCAGCCATGCGACGCTACCTAGCATGAGAGTTAATAGCATTTGGTGTTTGCTGCCCAAAAGCGAAACAAAAAGTTGACCAAAAACTTTGCTCCGCTTCAGGATGCTGGCTAACAGCATTGAAACTTTTATGCCAAAGTGTTTTCGGGTTTTACTGTGTGGGTCTGTGTGTGTGTATGTTTTAAGTGTGTGTGTGTGTGTTTGTTTTAAGTTGATTTGACGGTAAATAACAACAAAAGCATAGAGTGACATGGAAAATGTTGCTGTTGCACTCACTGACACTAAAACATGCAATAAACCAATATGACCAATATATTTGTGTGTGTGTGTCAGCCTGTGTGTAGTTGCAATTGTTGCTGTCATTTCGATTTCACTGCACAATAAATATGAACTGAAGTGCGCCATGTTTGTTACAGCTCTCAGTGATACTGCTGTTGTTGTCGCTTCTGCTGTTTGTTGGTTGATTTAACTAAAACAATAAAACTGCAACAAAACTGCGAGTCCTCGAAATTGTGGCCACAGTTTGAGGGCAACTGTCACGAAATGTAGTGCATACTTTCAGGCTGCACTTAAATGTCACGAATGCTTTTTGACTGTGGGTTGTGGATGGCTACTAATTGAAGAAAACAGTTTGTTCTGACTGACTGTGTAGCAAAAGAAGCGACAGATTATTTAGTTCTTTACCTTTCATATTGATTTAGCAAGTCTAGCAAATACTCATAGCTGAATCACTCATAAATCAATCCAAGAATCTCGTGGGGTGGGGGGCGGGTCTTAATTGTTGTTTAGTTGCTGTCTTATCACCGCTGCTTGACTTGCGCTGACAAAATCAATCACAGTGAAGCATCGTTTGCTGTTGACCAGAGAATTGAGGAGGCGGAGGATGAGACACCTTAAAGCCTTATGAAGTATAAATGCGATCGCTTACAGCTCGTAATCACTAACGAACAGGCAGCGCAGCAATAACAGCCACAAACAACCACTAAAAGCCTGCTTAAAAGTTCGACTTCTATGTCTTCGAAGCAGCAAGTCCATGAAAAGTTTTTCCGCCAGCAACTGGTCAAAAACTGTTTTATGTCTCCTATCATATTTTCTTTTGCAATAAACTTACTCTTCTTATACCTACACCCCCATTTTCACCCGCCTTTTTGATGCCGAATGAAACTCAAGCGAGGCCATTGTAAATCAAATAAAATGTATTATGACAAAATTGATTGATGTTTTGGTCTATGCCCTTGTTTTTCTTATTCCTCGACCAACTTACTTTTGGCCAAGGTAACTACCATCTGCAGGCCCTCCTCATTGTTTGCCTTGTAGTAGGGCAGCGCCTGCAGTCTGGCCAGCCATTGTGTCAACTTGGGATACTTCTCAGCATCGATGGGCGCAAAGGCAGCCGCCGTTGAGACCGATGCCACGCTGCACAGATCCGCAATGGTTAGTTCCGCGCCAGCGAGATACGGAGCTGTGGCCAAGCAGTGCTCCAGTCCATCGTAAGCCTTCTGCATGTATGTGATGCGATCTTCGGGTATCGTTGTGGCGCCCATATAAAACAGCGGCTCCACAATGAAACGCACACGTGGAAACAGATGGCCGCAATCGAAGTAGAGACGGGCATCGATCTCGCGTCGCTGTGCCGGATCCTTGGGATACAGTGCATCACCGTCCTTGGCATACTTGTCAGCCAGATAGCAGCAGATCACATGCGAATCGCTGATCACAGTGCCATTGTCATCCAGCACTGGGATTGTATGCAGTGGATTTAGTTTGAGAAATTCTGGTGTCATATTGTCACCAGCCTTAACCTCCATGATGCTAGAAAGAGACAGAGAGAGGGAGAGGGTATATAGAGATGCATAAAGAGAGAACAAAACGCAAATAAAACTAGTTCTTTGGTAGCTTAGAATCAACCTGTTTAAGAGTTTAACTAAATTCCGGTGTTAGCCATGTGACATTTCAAGTAATTAATGTCAAAATTCATGTAACATGCTTCTAACAATTTGCAAGTGGCTTTTCAACTGAATGTCCACTTAAAATCCTACTCAAAACTTAACTTGAACTATACAGTTTAGGTTATACACTTCGATAAGCTTTTGTCGCTCTTCGGCACTTACCGGAGATCCAGGTCGAGTCCCAAAGCAGCGGCTGTGAGAAGCACCGAACGGCATGGCGGACTGCGAGCATTGTAATAGAGAACTGGTTTGCTGGCCATTCTGTCTGCGTGGCGTGGAATAGAGAGTGGGGGGCTTTAGTTTGCGTTACAGATAAATAATAGTTCATGTTGATTACTGCTTTGCATGCACACACGCACTGCAAACAAATTTTTGCTGATGAAATTGACTTTACCTTTGTTTTATTATTTTTATTATTTGCAACCGAAACAAACAAACGCAACCTGCTCAGTTAGAGTGCAAAAAGCTACTGAAATGAGAAATTTTCTATGTGTCGTTGGTAATCGAAATGACGCAGCTTAAAGCTTTAAGCAGATCGATTATATTTCATTATTTGGGCAGCCCGAGAGTATGCTTTAAATATTTGATGAGCAACCCGTGAAAGCAATGACAGCGCAGAAAGCAAAGCAATGAACAAAAAGTGGGGAAATTTATATCAGTTTGAAGGGTACTGTTTAAAAGTAGCAAACTTTTCGGTTAACTCACAAATTGGAAACTTTTGATGTGATAAATGAGTAAATTGAGTAATTCAGGACAAATAAATGATTTGTTATGTCACCGACTCAGTTGCGATTTTCCATTTAAAATGAGTTACACAGTCGTTGATGAATTAATTTGTTTATGTGTTAAGCCAATTACTGTCAATATTTGCTGCTGCTGCTTTAAATGCTGTCTGGACAAAGAAACCAACTGCGGCGGCAAATCGCAAAGTGGAAAAATGAATTTCCACGCTTTTTACAACACAAAATGGCTAAGCGCCTTAGCGCTAAGGCAGACCCTTTTACCAGGTGCAAGTATTAAAATTATTTAAGCGGATTTCAGCATTAGTTAATGGCTTAGTCGAGAAAAACGCCCTCACGCATTAAAGTGAAATTTAATTGGATTTGAAGCAAAATGTTTTACTTTTATTCTATTTATATATTTGGTATTTTTGGGGTTTTTATTTTGGTTTTGGTATGCAGGTCGATGGCACTAGAAAGCTGATGTCGCACTTGGTGCCTGTGAAGTCCTTGCGCACGGCGAAAAAGTGTCCTCAAATATTTGGTCACGCGCCGCAACGAAATGAAAATACCGAAGCTCCAAGTCCAGTCTGGCGACAAGTGGTGCGTTGGCATTCAGGTGAGTCGAGGCAGTGTGGCGGGATTGAGAGTGGGACAGACTATTGTGCTTGTGCTGTCAAAATTTTGTGAAAGCAATTTACGGTTATTAAAGCTTTTAGTGCGATCAAAAGCAAGCAGGCAACTTCCCTTGTCCTTGCCCTTGGGCAAGCGCATTAAATTTAATATCATAATTGAGTAATTTCTCAGGGTGGGTATCCCTAGGTGTCTGGCAGAGGACTGCTGAAAAGCATTGACTAATTGATTGCCATTTGACGAGTGGCATTTATCTCCATAACTTAGTTTTGTGCGTTTAATTGAAAACACATATAGCAAAAAGTGTGTGAGATTGATTAAAGTAGGACCCTGGTACAAGGACATTTCGGAACATGCGGACATGGAGACACATGAACATGAACATTGGACACGGATACGCACTTCAAACTCGACTGAGTGCTGTCGCTAGCACTGTGCTCCTGCTGCTGTGTCTCGAGTGGAGTGAAAATCCAGTTTTATTAATGGTTCTTGACACAGGACACAAGACATTCAGCCAGCCAATCAGCCAGCCAGTCAGCCAGTCAGCCACTCAGACAACAGAAGCAAGAAAGAGTGCGTGGGATTTGATGTCCTTAGCTCTGAGTCAATTGCTTTGAATTTCCGTCTGACTAACGCGTTGTGCTAAACATAAATATTACTTAATTTCTAGCTATAATTCGCTTCATCTCTGTCTCTCTCTCTCTCTCTCCCTCTCTGTCTCCCTTACTCTATCTACATCTCTTTCTCTCTGTAATTTTGGGCGATTAATAACAATTAAATGCCAGTTGGTTTTCCTAGCTAATTGTTGACATTGAGAGTTGTGGATTTAAAGCGAGGTCCAAGGATATAATACAGTGGTCCTTGACAAAATAGAAAGCTGCGCTTTAATTACCACTCTTAGAGTATATAAATGTGGAATTTAAAAATGAATGGTTTTCATATGCTTTATCTTGAATTTTAATTTGCGGATTGATTAATTTTACAGGTTAATTATCATGCAAATTATTCGAAATGGTTATCAGTATCAACGCAGTGAAAATCACATTTTCACACATTCACAAAAATAATGTCAATGGAAAATTTAATTCCATGTAATGGGCAGCTTCAGTTTTGCTATACGTTGTTAATAACAAATAAGCTACTTGTTAGACTTAATTTAACAACTTGAATAAATGAATTCACATTTTCTAAAATATTTCATAAGATGCTGCAATGAAATATTCCGATTATCTTAAAATACAAATTGAAGTCATAAGGATTCATTGAAAATAGCATTTTTAATATCTAAGCGAAATTTAATTTCATAATGCTCCACTGTGTAATGGAATTGTAGCATAAGACAAGTGTGCTTAAGAACGCCAGATAGGCACAATGAAGATGTCGCTGTATAATGCGATATGCCCCCCCCCCCCCCCAGATCCAACAAAAAATTCAACCTCCAAGCCGCAAGCCCCAAACCCGGAGAATAGCTTCAAGGCAGCTTTTGTTTTTTATTGGAAATGAACTGGCGTCGGGTGCCACAAGGGAGAAGCAACGGCCGCAGGGCTGGAAGTGGGTAAATATCTATGGGAGGGGGCGGAAGGAGGGGGAGGGATTGAATTTATAAATCGTTGGCTAAATTAAAAGTGACATGCCATTACTTAGATATAGATATGAAGAGACGCAACTGAGTGGCCAAATAGCCAAGTCAAATGACGGGTAGGCCCAAAATGCTAACGGCCAATCAATGCCAACTCTGACATGCAAATGAAATGGGCCCCAATAACAACAACAACAACAACAACAAAGGCAACAAAAACAATTTGAAGCATTCTTTGAATGCTTCTGCAGTCGGTCAACTAAATACACTCAGCACAATGAGGGCGTGTTTTGACTGGATTTTCCATTGATAATTTCAAAATTGAATTCATTTCAGCGTTAAGCTCGAACTCAACTTGAAGCTAAAGTTGAAGGACTTTGTCATTTAAGCATAAGCAGCAATTCGAGAGTTTGTTCATTTGTAATTTGAGATCTTTGTGTGGATTTGACGGAGCTTCAACAAATTTATGGCCATTCTCAATGCCATCAAATGTTACGCTATTTATTATGTTGAATAAGTTTGTTGACTGAATTTCATTCGGGTCGCTGACGCAGAATCTTAAGTTGATGATTCTGAAGAGACGACTTTATTAACAAGACAAAAGATGTCGAAAGAAGTTTTTGGAATTCTTATAAGAATAAGAAATTGTGTATCTAATATGTATTTATCAATTTATATTATGTGTTCACCTGAACCGAATATTATGTTCGACCTCAATCATACGGCAAATTAAATATACTTTTGGGGCTGAGAAAATTCAATGCATATCAAAGTCTAAGAATTTGCGACCCCGTATTTCGTAGTGCACACATGTGGTAAAGGTTGGCCTCTTGCTGTCCATCAATGCCAACTGCGAGTTCTGCTCCCCCATGACCCCATGACCTCGGCCATCGAATTCTTTTCGTTTTAAGCTCGCAAGTGAAACTGAAAAGTGAAGGTGCATGTGAAATCCCTGCCAGAGGAGCAGACTTTAATTTACTTGACGTTTCCTGTAACTGTTGTCGACGACCGTCAAATCGTGCGAGCATTTTCCGCTTTGATGTCATTTTATTGAACTTTATTCGTGCATTAAAACGAAAAAGATTCTAAAACACAATTTGTTGTTTCTTATGCTCTAATGCCAAAGGGCATTTTAAATTGTATGTGCACATATTTTGCATATATTCCCATATATCTGGTTCGAGAAAAGTGCCAAAACTTAAATCGATAAAATCTTTTTGGCTGCTCTTCAAAGATCTTTTAACAAAATCCAGTTTCAACTCTGCATTCACAAATAACCGCAACTGATATCCGAGCTGGACCATCGAAAGTGGATGAAATATTAATTCCCACAATTTCAAGTTGAATCACTCGGAATCAACAAGTCTGCCTCTCATTTAACGGCAGCAGAAAACAGAGTATTTGCCAGTCGCTGAAGTGCAAACGAAATGTTGTAAATGCCAACAAGGACTCATCAGATGGTTCCGGATCCGATTGCAGGTGATGCGAATGCATGGCAGACATGTACGTGAGATTATGTATGTATGTATTTATGCATATATGTATGTTCGTGTATATGTGTGTAAGTAGAACGAAACATATTTCGCATATACGTTTTACATTCGCTTTTATGGCCATACAATCCCGGTCATGAATATGGATTTTTTTTTTTGTGTGGAGGATGTTGATAGTAGGCTTTGCCAATATGGATTCTGATGGAGGAGTTGGGTGGCGAATTGTGTGCGTTTGGCTGTTTGCGGTTGGCTGTTGTTGCGGTTCTGCTTCTGTTGGGTCCGCTCGGCATTTTATTGGTATTGTTTTGCGAAGGCTGCTGTCGGCACTTGCCCTGACTGCTGTTGATGGATTAGCCGAACGTTAGCCACATCCTCCACTCCCTCAAGCTCAAAGCCAGTTCAATGCATCATCAAATGAATGGCAAAGCTGGACAGGCACAAGGCACAAGCGCACGGCAAACTCGGCAAACTCGACAGCTCACCAGCCAACACGGCAGCTGACATCGACGGAGTATGCCCCAGCCCAGTTTCCCAATCCCGGAGGGCATTAGATTACATTGTTGTGCATATACTTTTACACAGGCACGCCATTAGGCAGCCGCCCAATTGGGAAAGCCTTTTCCCATTTTTTTTTCTTTGTCTGTTCAACAAGTTACAATTTGCCTGCAGAGCAAAAACTCTTTAAAACTGCGAATGAGAGTGGCAGGTTTCCACGATGAAGCTTAACGGGATGATTAACATTTTTGGATTTCCGAGAAAATAAATATTTATTAGATTGAGCTGATTTTCGATAGAATTTGCATTGAAAATGTTCACTTGCATACATAATATATCCTTTTGCTTAAAATATGCAAATTATTTGCTAAGATACTTGTTTTCAAATTCAATACAAATTCAAGAATTTGAAGAGATTTGCTTTTGTTATATATATATGTTAAGGGTATAATCTCAAATTATACTTCGGATACTTGAATAGTAAACAAAAGATTTTGACTAAGAAAATCATACAAAACCAATTAAAAAGTACTTAAAAAAATACTGCCGGATGCACTTTAAGTCTAAGATCTTTAATTGGCTCAACAAAATCCTTTAGCTCATCCATTCACTTTATTAAGTGCTGTGGCTTAGTTGCAGCTGCACTCATACAACAAAATGTTGTGGTTACTGTCCTTTTCAACAGTAATTTTGGTAAGTCCTGAGACATTGGAGCCCTGGCAGTCAATGACCCGCATTCAAGGACTGCTGCTATAGCTTCTTTGTGGAATTTACTGGCCAAGCCGATTAAGTTTCAGCTTTTCAACGCTGCTAACGCTGCTACCTGTTCACTCGCATTTAAGCCAAAAGAGTATATTTAATTCGAAATTGAAAGCTGACACATAAATAGAAACTGAGCAGCTTCAATGCATACAAATTGAATTCCTATGAGCCGGCTTAAACAACCTGAATACCAGCCGATATCGTTCTCAGGCTATATAAATGTAAATATATATATACATATATATATATATATATAAATATATATATAACATGGATGTTTTACTCGTTTGTTTTTATAGCGCAATTTATGTGTTGAAATTGTTAGGATTTATGTGTATCTAAATATTTTGTTTTGTGGTCCATTAAACAGTAACCCTTTCGGTCATAAAAACTCTTGAAGAAGCTGTAGATTTGTTGAGGTCGTAAATTACGCATACGCACTCTGTGTGTACTTCGGGCTGGTTTTGAGCACGGGCAAAATGCTAATTGCGTGCAAGCCTGCAGGCCTGCCAACTCTAACAGATTTTGTAGTTGGTAGCACACACATACACACACACACACACACAGAGAACAAGCACTTACTAAATCAATTAATTAATGCAGCAAACACGCACACATAAATAGAGAAAGAGAGCGCTCCGTTGGGTATACGCAACAGGAGAATCAATTACAAGCGGCGTTGGCTGCATAAAACTAAGAAGGGAGCTGCAGCAGCGGGGCACTTATTACCTATTGAAATGGAAATTGTGGACGGCGGAGGGGACAGGGGCGGGCGCGATGTATCAATGCCAGGCACTGTTGACGAGAGAGAGAGAGAGAGAGAAAGAGTATGTGTGCGAGGCAAAGAGTTAGTGCTATACGATATGCTAATATGCTTAAGCAGAGCCCCGTTCTTAAAGCTCTTATTTCTGCTGCTAGCCGTGCTTAATTTGCGGAAGACGAACAAAGACACCTGCGTTTGAGGGGCTGAAGCTTTCTTTAGCTGTTAGTTGGGAGTTGGGCAGCGCCAGTTGGTAAAATTTCGTTAGCATTTTGTGGATAGAGAGGGGTGCGGTGGGTTGAGGATGGATTGAACGGAGTAACTTTCGCTATTTGCGCTGTCATAATGAAGGCTTTTATGTAAATTTTAATGAAAACTTTGTTTACGGTTCGATGCTTCGAATTACGTTCACAATTACAAATAAGTTTTAAAGCCACACTTTAATGGTAGTATTTCGTGTGTAGCTGTCACAGTTACAGTTCATAAATCTTCATACCTAATTTGCGACAATGGCACAAAAGAGCATTAAATCCTTGTTTGCAAGACTTACATGTGTCTGCCTGCCTGTGAACGAATGCGTGTGTGTGTGTATGTGTGTGATGGGACTAAACAAATGTTTGCTGACGAAAAAGGGTTGTTTTCGGGTCGTGCAAATGTCACAACAGAACAACAGCTAAAAAACATAAGACAGACCTCAAAAATTCTTACCTTTCTTTAAACACACATGTGTGGTATATACATACATACATATATACGGTATATATGTATGTACATATATCAGTGCATAACTATTTGACTTGTTTGCAGGATCAAAATGCTTTACAACCATGCTTTGCATGTAACCGTTGTTGTTCTTGGTGTAATAAATAATTAAGTTAATTAGAAGGAAATACTTAATTTAATGTACGTAAAATTATTAAAGTGGCCCGTGCCATGCATTTTAAATGCGCGCCAAATGCGAAACGCCACAAAATGGAATCGAAACGAACCGCAAATGCACAGCAAACTGAGGCAGCCAGCCAACAGCAACAGTGTGAAAGCTCTCTCTCTCTCGGTCATCCTGGCCGCTTTGCGCTCATTGGCGCCTTTGCTTCGGCGCCGCGCGACTCTGCCGACGACTGCCTGCCTGTCTGCCCGGGATTGACACACATCCCAAGGCAAACAGCTGCAACAACAACAACAACAGATACAGTATTTGCTTGCAAATGGGAACATTTTAATGACAACAATTTCATGTTTACGCTCAATTCAAATACAATCGTTAAAATATAAGAAAAATATATTTGATCCAAAAAACATAAATTAGCTTAGATCGGGCAATCACTGTGTATTAGTTTGAAAAGCTGCCAGATTGTACGCATTTTGTTTATCTTATCAGCAAGCAGATGGCCATGTGAAAGTGTTTACAAGGCTTACCACCGCACCCAAACAAGCCACCTAATTAAATAGGCAGCCACACAATTAACGGGTTGAATTTGCCTTTACATATTAATTATCTCAAGTGCCGCTTGCATTTTGAGAAAAACTAAAAGAAAAAACAAACAAGGGAAGAAAACTGCGTTTGTTTACATATGGGAAATAGTCAAAAGATTTTTTTTGGATTCGTGCAACAATTTTAATAGGTTCAGCAACATTTGCTTGCAACAGCAACAAGGTGAGACGTGAGCTACAAGTGTCCCTGGCGCAACATGGAGCCACAACATAGGCACTCCCTCATCTTCCTTATGCACACACACAAGCATACACACAGAGAAGCGCTCACTCTGTTTTGAGTGCTCTGTTTCATTGCCACTTTGTTGCGCTCGCTGGAGCTTTTTTGTGGGTCTGCCGAGCTGCGTGCCTTTCGGTGCCATTTCAGTTCCTCGTTGTAGTTCAAAGCGTTCGGAGCGTGACGCGGCATACTCTAACAAAACACTGGCAATAACTTATAAAAAAAAAGCAAAAATACAGTTGAATTGAGCTGAATGCGAAACGTGCGCGAAGCGAGCAGTAGAAAGCAGCAGAAAGCAGCCATTGGCCAACTGAGTGAAGTGTAAATAAATGAAGCTGCCCCATCCCCCTTACACACTTATCTATTCTAAATCACATGCATGCGTAGGTGTGTGTGTGTGTCTGTGTGTAGGTTTCATCTTCTTCTGTTTATGTTTGGTTTTGTGTTTGTGTTCTCGCTTCGATAGCGCTGTTAACCTCTGCATACCCCCTACGCCCCTACCCAACTACCCTCTGGCATTCATAGCGAACCAGGTGTTATCTATTAGCCTCCTTAATGTGCTTAACTTAACTTTTGTGTTCGTTTTGATTACTTTTATCATAATTAGTTTCAGATTTAAAAACGTCAGGAATTTCTTTTAAAAAATGGCAGCTAAATTCGCACGTCAGCGTTTTCTGTTCGCATCAGTAATATTTGCCAAATTGATGAAGATTGATATTTGAATGTCAACAGCGCGTAACAATATGCTATCCTTATGCATAACCATATCTACACATATGTCCATACATGAGAGTGTGTGTGTGTGCGTTTATTGAGTGTATGCCAAGTGCTATCAGTACCAAAAACCAATTAGCTGTTGGCATAGCAAGCACTCATCGACTTTCCCCCATACCCATCCAACACGCGGACCACATCGAATTGGTCAGACAAAAAAGTTTTCGGGTCTGGGAAACCTTAATAAAAAGAGGAGGAATAATAAAATAATGCTGCACACTGTGCACAGGGAGCAGTGCACTATTTTAATTGAAAAACTTATCCAATTGAACTTTAATATACATCAAAAGAGACGTCAAAAAGAGAACAACAACAAGAAATAGAATACAAAATAAGTAAACTGTGCAGGAAACAGTCCAAGGAGGAGCTTCAGCAGGCTTCGCGCTAATTTTCAATTAAAAATGTATACCAACCCAAAATCCAAGCATCAAGAACAGGAGCAGCAACAAAACAAAGGCTTCCAAGTGCATTGACCACATCTTTCAGAAAAAGGAGAGCACAAGTCGACTTCAGGACTAACAAGGATCCCTCTTGGCAGGTTGTCCAGCTGGAGGCTGCTCTCGTTCAATCTATTGTGTTCTGTCTGCTTCCTGTGCTTATTTTTCCTTTGGGTCTTCTTTTTCTCGTCCTTTTTGCCCTGTTTCAGACAGTGAAAAGCTGCCTTGATTTTTCAGCCTGCGAGCAATTAAAATATGCATAAAATGTAAATGAGAGCAGACCACTTGGCCAAACATTTTACAAAACGCCCCCATCTCTCCTATTCAACTAACTTTCCATATTTCCCTATCCAAAAATAAAAACAACAAATTTTGTGCAAAATCATGTAATTAAAGTACAGCAATCACAACTATAATAATACAGAAGGACTAGTGAATTAATTAAATTTTATCATCAGATAATCGTGCAGCAAATCAGTTAACGAAACGAAGCCAAATAAAATAACAGCAAACTCCAAAGGCAATATAGAAAATACGGTAAGTGCAGCAAATGGAGGGAAAGGCAGAGCTGTTGGGGATGGCCGACACTCTATTTGCTAAATATGTTTACAGAACTCAATTGTCCTTGCGCAAATATCCTGACCAGCATCGCATTTATAACATTGATAAGTGCATTCATGCGGAAAACTTGTTTATTTTTAATCTAACACTCGCACAGTTGATTTGCAATTGGACTTTTTTGCGCTTGCCCGCATAGAAATGAGACAATAATCTGCCACGCCCACATGCTGTGAACGCCACGCGCTATATTAGCCTAATTGAGTGGCTATCAGCAGGAAGAGAATAAGCCAAGAACAATGCTCATGTGAATTACGCCATTGTCTTTCTGTCCGACCAAATGGCGCATCCTTTTTTCTATGTCACATATTTTTTTATTGTCCAGCTAAAAAAAAATGAAAAAAGAAATGAGCCATTAAAAATGTTAACGACACACGCAGCTGGACAGCTGGAAAGGTGGCCATGTGCCATATGATTAACTGGAAAAACTGAATTTCATTTATTTTTTTATTTCCCCCACTGATTGTCTCAGCTAAGGCAGAGATTAGCACGAAAAAAAACTTTTTGACCAACTTGCTTTTTTGTTCAGCTTTTTTTTTTGTTGCTGGCTGTTCTGTTAATTAGAAGTTGGTGCGGCAACTTTAACTTTAGCAACGTGCCACAAACAATGGTTCTGAATTAGAGCACAAAACGCAAAAATACTATACATATTTATATGGACATGCTTACCGTACATCTCTTTATGTATATGCTATATGGCATATAAATGTCTTAATACTTGCGTACTTTAGCATTCATGTGGCATGAAATAAGTTTGCAGGCCCATTAATATACGAGCCACAATGATACTCTGCTTATGAGCAACGCCACAGCGGGTATTCTCATATATATATACATACATATATATGATTGTGTGTATGCTGTGTGTGTATGCTGTGTGTGTATGCTGTGTGTGTATGTGTGTGTAGGGGGCCAACTGTGTATAGACGACGCATCTAATTAGAGCTCTGGCAAGCAGTTGATGAGGGTAAATTGGCAAATAATTAATCGCCGGTTAATTAAGGACTTACATGAGCCAATGCCAAGCTAAGACTCTCCGCCCCCCCTTCCCTCTCACCCCTTTTTTAACTACTAAACTCACTAAACATTACAACTTTACTTATTTTCTGATTAAAAAAATGATTTCTGAAGATACTAAAATAATTGGATTATGGAAAATATTCAACAATAAAAGAAGTTATACGAATTATATACAAATAAGTATATTAAGTGAAATGAATGCCCATTTGCTGGCTGAATTTATAAAGATATTATTTATAAAAAATAAAGCTTTGAAAATTATTTTAAAAACTATGGAAGTTTGCCCTTTGATTTTTCAGTTTGGTATGTGGCATTTCAAATAGAACATTAACGAACAAGAAGCCGTCAAAGCTATCTGGCAACCTTGATGCCATTTCCACCAACACTATTGAGTAGTAATTAATCGAGTCAACAGAAACTATCGATTTTTGTGGAGTCAGTGGTAGAAGACAGACGCATGAAATGCGATTGCACACAAGTTTAAGCTCAAATATGATTTGGCGCAGACCAGATAATTCCAATTCTATGAATATAACTGAGCATTCTGTAAACAAATAATAAAGTTCCCCTAAGGACTTTCGATTTCTTTATTTTACACAAGCCCACATTCATTTAATTCTTTATAACAATGAATTGCAAGTTTCACGTAATAAAATTTAATCGTTCACATTCCACAATTAATTTAAACATTTTTTTCTCTTTGTTTTATGAGTGAATAGGCTTGAAAAAATGTAAATGCCTTTTGCAATGGCATGAATGTCAATTAAATAATAATATTTTAAGCCGATTTAATTGCTTTTCTCGCTCCAATTGTTATCTATAGGGTATCTTAATAACTATCGTTTGTGTGCAGCTTATTTCATTGGTCGCCCTTGCGTATGCGTTATGTATATATACATACATATATATGCTTGCGGCTACTGTCTGTGAGCTCTGTAAACATTGAATGCTTGTTTATATTGGTCTATACATGGGCGATTTTCAATGTTGCACAAACACATCGTTGAAAACAGACAGCGGAAAATAGAGCAGCAGAAAACGCGAGAGTTTTTGTTATTGTTTATTTTTTTCTTCTATATTACTGTCCAATTTGAAATTACATAGTCATTTAGCTGAAGCAATTCTTGTGCCACATTGTTTTAGCCACTTAAATTTTATATTCATTGAAACTATAACATTTTTATGAGCAATCACTGCATTTGAGTTGAGTCATCGCGCAGCTCATCTCCATGTCGGTTGCCTAGGCAAATAGGCAAAAGTTTTCCCATGGCATGCCCCATTTCATTTTCGCCGTAATGTTTAAACTCAAAACTGGCCTTGAATTTGTCTACGAGTCAATTAAGAATGATTCTTCTACTTGTTCGCAAAGCCATTATAATTTTAATGCATCCGCCTTTGGGCAGTGTAAACAATCGGGGGAAATGAGTATTCAGAAAATACTCGATGAAAAAGTGGAAAACGCTTTGTTTGAAAAGTTTAGATAATGATGATTTCCTACAAATATAGATATCGATTTTGAGCACTTCGTATATTTAAAAAGATACACTGACCAAGCAAAGCCAAATGCCCGATTGGGTTGTTGTCGCGATTTATTTGCTTTAAAAATGTCGATCAAATGAAAAAATAAATATATATACAAAAAATATTTACACTTTTCAATTATTTGTGCAATGATAGGCGAAATTGTGACCTAAACGAATAAGCATTTGTACTCTAATGATAATCTAACAAATTGGACAAATAGAATACGTCGAGCACGAGGAAGAAGGTCGTTAAAAATATGGCTAAGGTCTTATAAAGATAGGCCAGAAGAATTGTTCAAAATTTTGTACATCGATTTAATTACACATTATTTACATTTCACGATTCCATAATGAGTCCCCGCTGATGATATTGTGTGAGTGCGAAAATTATCGCTTGATTCCAATAAAACAGCTCAGTTGGTTTATTTTCGCGAATTAAGTAGCAAAACTAATAAATTCAAATAAAGGAAACCCCTGATTAGTAAGAGTCGAACTTAAAGATGGTTTCTTATCATTATATATATTGTATTATTATGTTATATTATGTTATACAACAAAATTAATTTGTAATTGCATTTGCGATTGTTGAATGTTTGTAACGTTTACATTTCCACACTTTTATATCATCGACACAAAATTCGATGAGTCACGAATACTCTGCGCGAATTTCTAAGTCTATTTGTAAGTCTAGTGATCATTACTGCTTAACTGCCAACTTATTTTCCGATTTATTATTGTGTCCCCAGCACTGTCTCTTTGTAGCCGCTCGCTGAGTAATCAAATTGTTGAAACAATTAAGTTAAGTGTGGCCTCGACTAGTCGTCTGGCATTCATCGACACTCCCTCTCTCTCTCTCTCTCTCACCAGCTCTCTTTGGATCTGTAGCTCTCTCTTTAGTATCTAATATTTATGTTTGCGGTTCCCGTGGCGTATGAGTAATGTGCTTTAAAGCATTTATCTGCGCACACTTTTACACTTTAAATGCAAAATGGGCGCATAAAGTTTAAATGGAAGGTGAAAAACCACACACACGCAGCCAGAGAGTGTCCTTGAGTGGGTGGCCTGCGGGCTTTACGGGTTTTTGGCCGGGATGAACAGAGGGTGTGCTGCAAAGTGCCATAAATCAACACTCGAACCACTTAATAAAAGGCAATGCCATTAGACAACGGCTACATCAGAGGCAGCAACAGCACAAGCAGCGACGATGTTGCACGTAACCCTGTTGCCGCAACTCATAACAATGTGTCACGCACACACACACACACACACGCACTCACACTGATACACACTTTTGCTGCGGCAGATACAAACTGCAAAATATTTCACGTTTTTCCAAATGAATAATGTCAGACAACAACAAAAGCAGCATCAGCAACCGAAAAACAGAATCCTAAAACAGTAAAAAATGAAATCTGTGTACGAGCATCGTGGTTAGAATGGGGCTGTTGATGTGGGTGGGTGGGTGGAGGGGGGTGGTTTTGCATTAAGCCGGCGGCAGGGTGTGAGTGGGTTGGCCACTGTGTTTTGGTTAGCTTGATGGGATAAAAATTATTAACAAGTGCTGACAGCTTGTGTAAAGAGTGCCGCATGAAATGGCTGCACCAAATTGCTGTGCGCAAAAATTTGAAGGCTTGATAAGAGTGCTTGTTAAACGGGCGTTGGTGAAATAGGGGGAGGGGAGGAGGCGTGTCACTGTGATGTCTTTTCGTCACGCACTTTAATTGTCATGGCTGTCTGCACAGCAGCAACCGCAGCCATCTGCTGGGCGTGGCAATTGCTAACAGCTTCCGCAACGCCCACCTCTCCACTCCCCTTTTGAGTAATCTCCGCTGCGCAGAGTTTTCCATCTGCTTAACTCAAGGCAATCGCAAATTAGCCAGCAATTTAGCCAGCATTTTTATCTACTTCTCGCACTGCTCTTATCGGTCGCTTCATGATAAATGCTCAAACTCCGGCAATTGTGTGTGTATTTTAAATATTTGCATAGCGCTTCATTATTATTTCCATTTACCAAGACGCGATGACATTGTACTCGCCTCCACACACACACACACACACAATCCGCATGTCTATCTATGCCCCACTCACCAGGCAGTCGCTTAATAAAAACAATTGAAAATACACACACGCCCACAGAGTGGCTTTATGCACACAGTATTATTCTACATGTCTTGGAAATTAGATTACTTCATGTGTGCGCCACAATTTTAATTAAATATCGCACAGCAACAACAACAACAACTATGATAAACAACAACAACAGCAACACCCGCAACTTGTATCTGGGACGCATGTGAAGTTTCCATGCGCATTCTACAACTTTTTTTTCACACTTTGCAGTGTTATTAGCAGTTCAAGCATTAACTCAAAAGTGGCTCTTAAAAACTTTTCACATTTACTAATTATAAAAGGGAACATATTGAATATTTGATTTCTATTATAATGTCAGCTGCTATGGGTCTGAAAGTTGTTTTACCCTGAACCCATTTAAAATGTGTAAAAGTGCATAATAAAATTGTAAGAAAGTATGTAACAGTTAAAAGTAATCATATCCAATCCCTTATATATATATATATATATTGTTGATTATACAGATTTCGGTCTGTCGGTCTGTGTAAACCAGGCAATCTCAGACACAAATCAATTTCCAATAGCAATAATAAACACATTGTGTACATAAAGCATTTCAATTCATATACAAATAATATATAATTGATCAAATATACAAATTTCATGATGTATCCGATGATAACACAGATTCTGTTGGCCAAAGCTTATTTGAATACTATACAAACCAATATCATCAAGCCTTCTAACATGTTTTTTAATGGGAGAATGTGCAATTAGAATTCGCTTTCAAACTATGCCATTAAGTTAATGGTTAAACAATAAGTGTTATTGCCCTCTTAAAATCAAAGTCAGCTGACTGTAATTGCCTTATATTTGTTTGTTTGTTTAGCTTAAAAATTAAGGGTTGTTTGTCTTTTGGCTGCTTGTTTGTTTTAAAGTAACCACAAAATGCACAAATTTTCATTTACTCGGTTCATAATTTAAAAAGTTAAATCAAGCAAGAACCCGACGATAAACACAAAACACAAACATAATTTTATTTTCACACTAAGCCAAAGTAGCGTGTTGTGCGATTTTTATTGCTATTCGGGAAAACTGCGACCCCACAAACTCTTCTTCTTCTTCTCCTTTTGTTCCCACTTTTTCTGCTGCTGCTGCTGTTTTTGCTTCTTCTTGTGCTTTCAGTGCGCTCATAAATAAACTGTTGCATGCTTTTGGGCGTCACTTTTGCCCATAACATGTAGTTAGTTATTGCTGTTCGTTGCTGCTGATGTTGCTGTCGATGTTGTTGTTGTTGTTTTTGGTTTTGGGTCGCAATCTGTTCCACTTGTTTATAGCCATTTAATTAATGATGGCGCCTGGCGTGCGGGAATGCGTTACACGCAGCGTTCAAACCTTGATAAATACCGTTCGGCGTAACTAATTAAACAGCGGTCCAGCTAAAGCCTTTCCTTAGGCAAGTCGTGGTCAATACCTGTGTACCCACCGAGAGGGCGAGATGGAGCAGAGAGACCTAGCTTTACAGCTTTGTGGCCCTGGCCTTTTGGCATATGCCGCATGCAACTTGGAAGAGAGTTGAAACTGAAACTGTCAGTTGGTTAAGCTGGACATGCAAAAGCACTACACGCACATATGTAACACCCACAAAAACAAAGGCACACACTCAGATAATCGCAGACAAAGCTGCAATAATTCCCATGTAGACTGTGCCAGACTCAGCATATCAGTTTTCCCTTATGCCATTTTTGTTTTGTCCATTTTCAGATTTCGAACATTTACAAGCTGAACACTTAAGGCCTTCTATTTTTATCTCTTTTGTTTAAGAGTGTTTTCTTTCGGCTTGTGGCACTTTGTGCAGCTTCAACAGCTCGACATAAAACAAAAATGTTTAAATTGAAATTTTATTTGCAAAGACGCACTCAAAGTTTGCACGCCTTAATATGCCTAATGAAAAGTCCAAATTTTTTTATTGTAAAACCTACCCACTTCAAGTCATGCACTTGCTGGGCTACTGTCTCTCCCCTCCTCTGTCTGCCACATGACGCAACTTGAACTTTGTCCGCAGTGGAAGCCTGTCGAAGTTGCTGATGCCACAAATTTTATTTTATGACTTTGTAAACAATTTGGCCAACCGACTTTTGCTGACATAATTGCAGCTTCTTGCAACTCGTCATTCTCTGTCCATATATAATGTGAAATACTCTGATTCGATGGCACTTAAAACTGAGAATAAAGATTGCTTTCTTAAGTCAAATATTATGCTTGGCAATCTGCCCAATTTCTCACAGTGCTGACTTAGCTCTTTTTATAGCCTGCCACCAATGGGTTTTTTTTTTTGTTTGTGCCCTTAAGAGAAAAAACGTACAGATTAAGATGTATATTTCAGTGAATATCTTACCGAGATACTTTGTAAATGAACTTGACTTAAATACAATAAATACCTTGTGTAATAATATTTGGTAAGTAGCATAACTTATATCCGATTATATCATGAATAATATTAACTTATTTATGAGTCGATTTCTGATTTCTGATTTCTGTACAAAAGCCAATCATTTAGGAAGGCCGCAAATACAACTTAATAAAGTTGATTTACGGTTTTAGCCCCCACTCAATACACAGAGTGTCTTAGAAATCGAAAACTTTTTAACGCTCCGGGGTAATCAATAATTTTTAATCCCCAAAGTCAGCACACCAACACACACACACAGAGATAGCAGGTCCTCACACGTTTCTCTCTGATGTATTTATGTATTGGCCTGGTTGTTGTTGTTTTCGTATTGGGTTAGCTGAACAGAAACTTTGGCCCATAATTGAAGCATACGCCGAATATAACGCGTCATGTTTGCATTTTCGTTCGCAAAATGAAAATGATTTGTAATATGTGATTTGCGTTTGCGGCTTATGGGCACGTAGAATACGATAAAGCACTAGGTCAGGGGCAGAGAGTGTGAATGTGTATATGTTGTGTGGGCGCTGTGTGTGTACGTATCACGCATCATTAATTTGAAAGCGGCTTATTATACAATTTGCAATTACGCATTAGGTTCGGGTTGACATGACTCCTGAAGCACCCTTTAGCTGTAATTGACAGCATTCTGATTTAGACATTCGTTGCAAACTGTTTACATTGGCACATCCACAATATTCCAAATCAAATGCTTATATCTAATATAGGTGGCTGCTGCTCCGTCTTGTCCTCATCCACAAAAGTGGCAAATCCTTAAATAATTATATATCAAAAAGCTGACAATCCCTTTCACAATACCCCATTGAGGCCCAATCACTGAATGGCGGTGCCCTAATAAAGCGCAAATAGAATCAAAACTGTTGACTCTGCCGCTGATGCTGAAAACGCTTGAAGCTGGAGGGCAAGCACTGAGTGGTTGTTGAATCTACAATCAGTCAGCAACTAGGGAGTTAAATATTTGAAAATTTCGAGTTTGAAAATGGCGGCATTGTGTGTGTGCGACAAAAATTCATTGACATGATTTTTTGGCGAACATTTTATGCGACAATGCCATGAAATCGAATTTGCCAAGCGACCGGAAATGCGCACGCCTGTTAACACATATACCTACTTGTGTGTATTTACACGTCTGTATGTGTAAATGTGTGTGTGTGTGTGTGTGTGCGTGTGTGTAAAAGGCTTTGCTGGCAAAGCGCTGGAAGGGCGGCCGCCAGCACTTTTTGATTTATGCGGCATTTTTATTGTACGCCTTTCAGCCTGGTACCGCCCTCCGCCCTCCGCCTTCACCTTCCATCTTTTGTGTAGAATTTAGACCAAGTCACGAGTCCTGGCCTGAATGTAGTCGAGCATGAATTGCGTGAGCTGCTTGTGCAAGTTTATTTACATTTGTAAGCAGCCGCATCAGCGACAGCAGCTCGACAGCCGCTTGGCATCCTAAAAACAATGAATAGATAGCTAGGACGAGCGAAGAAATGAAAGACACTTGAAAATGTTTTACTCTCATACCCTGCGCACACAGAAAATGCGCTTACAAAAATGGTTTAATAAAGTGCTGCAAAAGCTGGTGGTATGCAACAAATTTCAGGCAGCTGCTACCCTATACAGTTTTGTAGTGTGACAGCATAATGAGCACAACTCGATTTATGGCAGAGACCATAAAAGCTAGACATATAGTTTCTGATACGAGCTGATGCTTTGTAGCTCAGTTACAATGTTATTCTTGGAGCTACGCTCTTGACAAGGTGATTTCTTTACTTGATTTATTATCTACATTGATCATTTGAAAATCGATCAAGAATTAATTTGATTTGATTGGAATCAATCGTTGTGACGTGCTTGAGAAACAAATATAATTTAATGTTGACTGCTACACTGTATTTATTTATTTATTTTAATAGATAATCAAAGCTAAAATGACTGCGATTCGGGCTACTTTAGGCCTGCATAAGGGGTATCAATTAGTCGATCTCTCTCTCCATTCATTCCCTCTGCCATCGATTCTAGCTTTCCGTATTATTTGCATTTTTTGATGTGCTTATCATCGTTGCTTTTGTTATTGTTGCCTGCTGTGCATAACTCAATGTGGGTCTAGCTAAAAGCAATGTCCTTCAGCCGTTTCAGTCTCAGGTAAGAAACATAAAGTTGTCAAAGGCATGTCGAGTATCTGGTGGCTCAAATTAAAAAGTCAGCTCACAATCAAACGGATGCCAGGCAGCGAATAAAGCGAATATAAAAGGCCTGACTATAACTGTGTGTGTGTGTGTGTGTGTTGGGTTTGTTTTGCGACAGACCGTCAAGGGTCAAGAAATGCCCTTTTATACACACAAACACACACATACATATATACGTAATAAGTGGCAGTCGCAGCTGCTGGCTACACAATATAAGCAAAAGGGTCAGCACCTTGCTGGGGGCAACTGAAATTAACTTCATAAGGGGCAGGATTGTTGGACTCCAGCTGCGCACAGTTGTTGACTGGGCATATATTACGTATACGTGATCAATGGCAACGTCTGACATTGCAATTGTGCATTCCATTTGAGTCAATCAGCTCGGTTTTCAGCCACAAATCACGCATACGCCACATTGCCCACTGGGACTTTTCAATCGCTAGCCATAAATCAGAGTCGAAATTGTTGCACTTGCCTCAATGCAAATGTTGTAGTTGGCACGTGGCTGATTAAGGCCAGCAACGGTAATGGCCAGCGAGCAACAGTTAAAACGTCAAATTGCTCAATTTTCACGCATCATCTGAGGGCCAAAACAGGACCGAACGAAAAAAAATACAACAGCCAAGCAAAAAATAAAAAAAATCAATTTGGGTCGACGGCAAGAAAAAAAGAAGAAAAAAACAAAAAAACTTTCAGCAGCTCATGCCACAGCTCATTTTGTATTTATCAAATGGGTAGACGTTGGGTGGTTGGCCCAGACCACTTCACCCCACTCCATGTGGAATCTAATTCGTAGCTCCCTGGTAGCAGCCACGTCTTTCCTGATGGCTGGCATAAAGTTTTATTTCAATGAATGCCAGAACTGGAACAGTAGCCCAACCATCTTGTACTCCGGCTCCAAACAAGAACAACAACAGTAAAGACATCGACTCTGTGCTCTACTCCAGTTTTACTCTCCGTTTAGTTGTCGTCTCAGCTGTGCCAGAAATATTCGTGGCGTTTGCGGCAATTTTCGTACAACACCAGTCAAAAAAAAAAGGAATGATAATAAAAAAGAAATAAAGTTAGAATGCGCTATGCAAGAATTCTTAACTGGCGGATATTCTGTATTCCCGAATTATGTCGAATAATATCGCATATTTAACAGCCAGAATATCTAGATAATATATTGAAATACAAATGTTCTTAATACATATGTATATGCATTTAAAAATAGTTTATGTTATTCAATTAGAAAGAAAGTGAAAAGTTTATATTTTTGAATTTTCCTTTTTTTTCTATTTGCTTGAAAAACAAATGAAAAGATCTTTTTTATGTATGTATGTATATCCATAAAAAGATGTGTTTTATGGCCTTAACATAAATTTACACAACTTTTTGCTACTCTCCCCATACATTTTTATGGAAGCAGTCTATAAAAAAAAAACAATAACGGAAAAACATTCATGGCATACTTTTCTGGAGTCAGTCGAATAATTTTGAGGCAGTAAAGGCAGCTTATAAGTTTCTTTCCACGCTTGGCATATAAATGCAGACATTAAAGCCTTAAAAACTCGCTCATTGCAAATGGGGGGAGCAGAAGGGGGGGCAGCAGTTTTAGACGCGTTTCGGGAGGCGAGTCCAAATGAATAGCAACTGCTCTAATTTGGCTGTTGGAATTCGGCTTAATTATTTATAAGAAAAATGAGCACCTAAGCGACAGCTGAATGTGTGTGTGTGTGTGTGTGAGTGTGTGTGTTTGAGACAGGAGCATATGCCGCGACGCATTTAATATTAATGCCACGCAATCGAAATGAGAGTGCGACACATACGTTGCACGTTTCAGTTTCAGTTAGCTGCTGCTGGTGTTGTTGCCTGCGTCTAAAATGCTGCCACATTGTTTATTTGCTGAATTTGCGTTTTTTTCGACCATTATATTTGCTTTCTCTTCCTAACCTGCCCAACTTTGTCGTTGTTTGCCATTTGGGTTCGCCTTCTTCGCCACCTGCTCCATGCCCGTGCAACATCTTTTAGCCTGTTTCATATCTTCGTTGCTGCTGGTTGTGCCAGCCTGTTGCGGTCTTTGACTTATTACCATTAATTTATTTATGCGTGACGCGTCACAGCCAATATTTTATTTTCGGTTTCGGTCTTCCTTTTGATTCTGCCCCCAACCTACTTAGTTACACAAAGAAGGAGCAAAATCACTTGGCGTAACCAGATCCCAGTGGCTCCTCTGTGGCCTATATGCTTCCGTTTCGATTATGCAGCTCGGCCCGGGGGCCAAAAGTTATGACTGTGTAACTTTCAGCAATCAGGGCAACGCTTAAAGCTGCACAAACACACAAACATACACCCATACCACCCACACCCCAAAAATAACATTCACATACATAGTTAAAGAGGGGGAAAAACGCTTTATGAAATATTTTAAAGCCTTTTAAGCGAACGTTTGCCTTTAACGACCTACTTTTGAAGTGTTTAAGTTAGTTTTATGCGCTGCGTTTTGATTTAATAGTTTTATGTTCTGGTCCTAACATTTAACTCAGTTATGAATTATATATGTATAAATTTAGAAGGATTTCAGTAGTAAGTAGTAGTGAGTATGCACTTTCAGTAGTAAGTATTAACTTCCTTTAGAGGCAGTCTTTTGTCTCTTACCACTATCTCGCTCTCTATCTTAAACTCTTTGACTCACTATTATAGTCAACCTATTCGTTTCTCTCTCTCTCTTTCCTCTCTCTCTCTCGTGCTTATATACACAGAGGTAAGTTTTCAATTCTTAACTGAATTCCTTTCAAAAGCCCGGGCCAAGAATCAAGCACATATTGCGGCCAAGGCTATGTAAACTGCTAAATGGCTATGGGCGAGCAATTGGGTCGCTTCAAAAACTATGACTTGTGAACTGTTGCAAGTAGCAACGTGTTTCAATACTTATCAACTAAATTCAACAGCCAGTTGCCAGAAACAATTCTTACTCACTGCTTCGAATGTTGGCCAATATAAACGCTAAGTGAGAGAGAGGGAGAGAAAGAGATAGCTGAGGCACTGAATCAAGGACAGTGCTCGTTGAGTCAGTGTTCAGTGCTCATTGCGTTGCCCTAATGGAAGTCATTTGACACCGGCCAGCTCCCATCGCCCAATGCTACAAGAAGCACAGCAACAACGTATGTATATAGATAACAGTGTTTATGTGCTTTTGGGCCATATGTTTGAGCCTTGTGCCATTATTTAGCAGCTGCCCATTCAGAGGCCTGTGTCGTTCCTTGAATGTCCTTGCCACCGGCTGTTTTGTACGACACGGAACTCTCTGTCACCCAAAATGGGGGAAATTGCCTAATAATGGGGTTAATCGGCAAACCAATCGCCTCCATTATGGCCAGGTAATTGTCTGTTGTTAAATATCACTGCAATAGCTCAACAACAACAACACAATTTGCCGGCAAACTTTTGGGAGTGAATATGAACCTCCTTACTTGAATTCGTATCTATAATTTTCGAATCACTGGCAGTCGCTCATTAGGCGCTATTTATTTAACCATTAAATATTTATTGGCATAAGGAGAGGGTAATAATCAAGGGGTAGGGGTGGGTGTGCGTATGGGTGTTGGTAGTGGGTGGTGGGGGGCTGTTCAGTGAAGTGTGTTGCCATTGCAAGGCCGCTTTTGTAATTGCACATGCCGAGCGCAGAGCCAAACTACGCGCTTGACTCGCACCTTTGATTAAGATATGCACGCACACACAAACACACACACACACCGGCACGCATACATACACACAAGAATATGGACAAGCCGCCTTTAGGCCAGCCAGAGGAAGCTGAAGCTGAAGCTGCTGACCCAAGTCCAGCTACTGCCAATACTCAAACGAGCAATTTAGCCAACTCACTGAAGCGGAATTAATTGCAATCGATTTTGTTAGGCGAATAACTGCGCGGAGTCTTCATTAGACCAGCTCTCTCTCTCTGTGTGAGTGTGTGTGTGTGTGTGGGTGTGTGTGTGTGTGGCAGAACCTAAAGCCTTAAATGTAGCTGTTGCCGACGCCTGTCCCGTTTTGTGTATATCACTCTATTAGGGCGCACATTAAAGTCAAACGCGTGGAACTGCCAAAGCACATAAAACTACAACGATTACGTTTGTGTGACGCCTTTGAAAATCAGAACATTTATTTGCAGTGTATTAACATTTATTAAGTGGCCCGTAAAATAAGCAACATTATGTGCTGGCAAGCTATATTTACCAGCGTTTATTACGTTTATTAACTACAAAATGTCTGAGAAGTCTGATTTCAACAAAATTTAATTTTCCAATTCATAACAATAATTTCGATCAAATAAGCAAGCCAACAAAGATTTGCTCAACTTAATCTGGCTTAAAGGCTTTGAACAATTTTGATCCACATCTGATTCAATTGTTTGCTCTGCAAGAGTTTTTTAATTCAATTATTTTTCATGCGCCCTACTTCTGGGCGAACCATTGATATTAATCTGATGAACACTGTGCTACAAATTATTGTCAAATAATTTGTGCGGTCCAGTGTAACTTTCAACTGTTTTCTTTTTTGTAAACTTTCTTTTCTGTGTTGCTGCTGTTGTTGGAGTCGTAGCAATTTTTCAATCCACAAATGCAATCAACTGTTAACACTTGGCCGTTCTCATGACATTGATGATCATAAAACAGCAATTTGCACCAAGGAAAAAACTTTTCAGCATCTCGTTTGTCGAATACAACTGTGTGTGTTGTGTGTGTGTGTGTGTGTGTGTGTGTTTGTTAGCAGTAAAAGTTTTTTACATAAAATTTTGGCTTGCCGCTTTAGACGTACCATAAATACATTTGCGCTTTTCAATTTGTATTTGCAGCAACGACAGTGGAGGGAAAAAAATAATTTAAAATATAATCCGTAAAGGGTAAACTTTGGCATATCATCGAGATGCAAAGGACGCAACTGGCAGCGGCGACGAGCTGGTGGCAAGCGATGCTGACACCCTTTTCCTGGACCCCTTCCTGCCACGCGTGCCAGTTGCAAATGGATTGAGGCAAGCACGTCTGCACAATCACAATACACACACACACACACACACACACACATACACACACTCGAAAATACACGCATGTCTGTGCAAATGCAGATACAGATACGGATACAGATACTGATACACACACGCATCTGTATGCTGGATAGAAATGTGCAGTCATAGATAGATTGTGCACGCATGAAAGATACTCGTGACTTGATATTGAACATGTGCCAAGGATTTGCTGCTGCTGCTCCTGCTGCGAGAGTGACGCTCCCGTTTGATTTTGGCCAAGTTAAATAAATATCGCACACAATCGCACCGCAAAAACAATAATAAATAAAGCCAACAGATTTGTCAACAACATTCAAACGCTCATCGCCCTTTGGCTAGTCAGCCAACCAGTTAGTTGCCAATAGCATTTGGTAAAAATGGCCGCGCCAATCGACGAGAGCATCCTCAATGCGCTGCGGGGCGTGACCAGCGCCCAGACACGCCTCCCCAAGCCGCTGCTTATCAAAATCTATGTAGCTAGCCTGAAGCATGAGTTCAATCAGGAGCGCCGCATGCTCCTCGAGCTGGTCGGACCAGAGCTCCAAACGCTCTACGATGATCGTCAAATTGAGGTAAGTTAGCCACTCCACTGGATATTGAAATATCTGTACAAATTTATTTTCTTAGTATATCTCAAATTTTTATATATGATTCTAATATTTTGTTTGCACTTTAACAGCTGGAAATTGTGGATATGCACTTTGGCACTGGCGTTTTGGATGTGACGCTGCTGGAACGTGATCCTTATATGCTGCAGGACTTTCTGCACGAGATTGACACATGCCATGCCCACTCAAAGAGCGTTTTCTTTTTGGCATTAATTGGCGATGGCATTGGTCGCCCCCCGCTGCCCACCCACATCGATGAGGACATCTATGCAGCCCTGCTGGCCGAAAGGCCAACACTGACCGCCACTGAGGTGGAGCTAGTTGAGCGCTGGTATGACAAGGCCGAGCATGGAACACAGCGTGTGCTCAAACCGGACTATCGGTGAGTTCGACAGTCAAATCATTATACTTGTGCATACTCGCGTTTTTGTTTGCAACCTCAATTGCAACTGCACAGAACTGGCATATATTTGCACAACTAATAAGCACAACTCGAGGCTGCCTGCAGCGAGGTAGCAACCGGGTGCGTTGTGTTATGGAAGGGCCAATCCCAGCACTTGATGACTGCCAATTATGCTGCTTATGGGTAATGGATGGCAGCAATGAAAGCAATGAAAGCATTGCCGAATGAAAGAAAATTCCCAAAATACATTTGAAATGAATCACCATTCAAATAAAATAATGGAAAATAAAAGCGAAATAATTCAATAATGTGAGAAATCTGCCGAAATAAATCATATCACATTCAAATAGCTGTAATGCTATAAATAAATGTTTGGCTCAGCTTAAATTCGTTTGGCCCAAAGAGAGTCTAAACAATTTGGATTTTTATTTATTCATGTTATGTTAATTGAATTAATTCCTCCTCACTTAAGTAAGTTTAGTCTTGAATTAAATTCAAATGATTGTGTTCATTTCATTAAGTAAATTAATGATTCTGCTCAGGGATTTCTTTTGATCCTTGAAGTTTTTGTTAACACTTATTTCGTTTCGTCCTCAAGGTTTTTAATTTGGCTTTTGCGTTTATCTCAAACTGTTGACATTGATTGTGGGGATTGGGGAATTGTTCTGTTCTTGTGCGCTTATTGCTCTTCACTCCGAAGCGTGTCATGTATTTTGATAAGTTGCACGTACAGTTAATCTTTTTAAGTATATATGATACTGAAATAATTACTTTTAATTTTGTACGTTTCATGATTTAATGAATGACAGCAAACCATTCCAAAAACTCTCAGGCAGAACAAAAACCAATTAAAAAAAAAAGTGATAAAAGTTTTAAAGGATTATTAAAACAAGGTCGCTAAGGACGTAACGATGTTGCAAGTCAACATCAAAAGAAAAAAAAGTGAACGTAGAGCACCAAAGATTAAATTCTCTTTAATTAGACACTTATTTTCCACCTTTAGCTGTTAATGAAATCTGATCTTAATCTAGTGAGTGAAATTAGCTGAAATAGCTGAAATTAAAAAGTTTTATTAATTTAGTTGGCACTGACACTTACATACCTTCCCTGAAGTCGGATATGCCTTTTCAAACGAATGAATACCCTGTTTTTAATGAGTGCAATTCTACGAGCATTTTAATTCGTTATTTATTATGGTTTTAAGGCAGATATCTGTCTATATATCCTAACTTATTCAGTTGTCTTGATAAATTACAGCTCGCTGCCCGCAGATGAGTGGCTGACAGAATCGCGTATATTGCGTCAGACGCTAGAGAAATCGTTGCAGCATTTGCTTGCAACAACGGATGCGGATCTAATGCGACGCGTACAGCTGCTGCGACGCACCCAAATCGAGTTGGAAGTCCAGCGTGCAATGGGTGAGTAAAGCACCGAAACTACAAAGCGAGGCACTTATCAAGTTCCACCCATCAAATTAACCCAAAAATCAACAGCCCACTCCAGCGAGAAGATACTGGCCGTGTTCCGGGAGCGAGCTGCCCAAAGCAGCGGACGCGATGTGGAGGCCAGCGAGCGGTTGCGCAAAATCAAAGATGAGCTGACCATGAACCTATCAACGGATAATCACACGACACTCGTGTAAGTGGCCGGCACAAGGGACTCGTCCATTTCATTGGGCGACACATAATTGTTTTATCATTATTGCTGTTATTGTGATTATTGTTATGGTTGCAGTGTGCCTGGGAGCGCCAGCAGCGAGTCTATCGATCCGGACAACGAGGACCACGAGGCGTATTTAAGTAAATTCAAGAACAAAGTCACCGACAAGCTGCGTCTGCTAATCGAGGCGCATATTACAAATGATCCCGATGTAATCAAGGGGAGGAAAAAGACTGTGCAGGTGAGTACTGCTGTGAGCTTATGGGGATGGATGGCTGGGTAGTTTGGGTGCTTTGGGTGCTTTGGGTGGTTGAGCGACGCAATTAACAATGCCGACAGCAACAAAGTGTTTTTTGTCTGCGCTGGCTCTCCACATTAAATTACATTTATTTATACTCTGACAGCCGCATTTGTTTTTCATTCTGGGTCGCTTATTTAATCAGCAAAGGTTGCTGGAATGCCGCAGCTGGCAGCTGAATTCTTAATTGTGTCTCGCTTAAAGCAAAGCATTCCAGAAAATACAAAAAACAGTCATAAATTAATTCCAAACATTACAGGCCCAAACAAGCCAAAGCTGCTCCTTTCCAAAAAGCAAAAATATTATGGCATTTATATTACTAACAAGTGGAATCCGAAATTTAGACAACATGCCTCATTTTTACTGTGGCCGGTGGCAGGTCCACAACATTTTTAAGGGGCAGTTGTTAATTTGCAGTACACTTTCCGTGTATTTCCTATTGTTTGGTTGTTTGCTTACGTGCCCTGGAACGCTTTGGGCAGGTTAATTAAATGTGTGTTCGAGTTTATGTACGGCAAGTAAATTATGCATTAAGTTTGTATTCGTAGAACTTTATATAAGTTATAGGTAGGTAGACAACAGATACAGTAGTAGTCGCCTGAGAGAGACCACACAAAATATTTTCAGGAGCGTGGATTACTTTTCAATTTCATGAAGCTACTGGAAGTAAAGTCTGCATAAAAAAATACACATATGAACTAAATGTAAATATGTAAATAGTGTTTTTGGTTTTCCCCATTTCCCTGCTAACAAATGTTAATTTGACGCCATATATATCTTTTTTTTTATTTTATTAATTTAAAGTAAAATATTAAATAAAATATTATATTAAATGAATCAGGTAAAAATAAAAGTTTCAACATTTATTTATTCAGTAGAAGATAAATATATATTTAAACTTTTAAAGCTTTGTAGGTCACCTTTTTCTGATATAAGTTTTATTGACTTTCCATTAGTTTGGCTTAAGTGGAATTGTCTCCCTTCAGTTGGCTTATCAATTTCGCTGTTCAATATTTGCTGAAACACCTGTGAAATTGAATTGCCAAATGGCTAAAGAAGGAATCCAGAAGGAAAATCCAAAATAAAACCAATAACAAGGCATCTTCATTTTCTGGCGTAAACAAGGCGGATTTTGGCCGCCAGCTATAAGCTAAAACGTACAAAGACTCTGCTGTTCCTGACTTGCCACGGAGATGATGATAATGGTGATGATGATGTTGATGATGATGATGATGATGATGATAATGACGACGTTTTGTTGGTAGCTTGAGGTCTTTCGGACCACGTAGCCGGCCACATGGACTCGCTTTCGTATTTGCCACTCGTTGGCTTTTGTTAAAAGCATTTAACATTTCAACTTGGGGCAAAACCGAAGGACGCCGCGCAATGCGAGCTTTCGCTGTCCCATTAGCGGACGATGGCAGCAGCAGCCTTTGTCTTTGCAACAACACACCCACCACTACATTTTTTACTTTTTCATGCTGCTGCTGACATATTAACACACTTACACTTGTGTGCAATGCAGACAGCCACGCCCCCCTCACCCAAAGTACGCCTGTTTGCACTTAACGACGCCCGTTGCAACATAAACTGCATTCAGGCGAGCAACCACCCCATCGTTAAGCTGAAAGCCTTGCCTCTCTGCCTTTAAAGTCGCCCAGCACACTACAAACCCCGCTTCTAGTCAGCTGAGCACTTTGACAAAATGCTGTGGCATTTGAAACCGCCAAGCAAACTAGAAATAAGCAAAAGCGTGGTCCACCCACACCGTAGGTCTAGGCAGAAAAGGCAGCCACATGGTGCCACTCAGAGCCAAACACACACCTTCAGTTGTTGGTGCCACATACAGCATGGCGTTTGCGGAGCGATTCTATACATAATACAATTGAAAGCAAGCAAATGTCAAGCTAATTAACCGACTCTCCTTGAAGTCACATCTGTGGCTGTCTATGCACCACCAAGCACCACTCAACGTCAGAGCAGAACTAAGCATCAAATTCAGATTCACATCAACATACCGACTTGACCGCAGCTCGTCTCTTGACTCTATTGTGGCTTAGCCACAACAAGTGCACTTGCCAATGAGCAGTGCACCAATCAGATTTACAAAGCAAAAGCATATTATACAAACAGGAAGAGTGTGGGCACTGAGAAAAATAAAGCATACGCTTTTTATGATATTTTAATTAAATTATACACTCTGGTTAAACTCAATTAATTGAACAAAAAACCAACTTGCCGGATTTTAGACGTGATTCGAGTTCTAGTCTTGTCATTACATAAGCATTGTGACTAACCTTTAAGTGAACCCACAATGACTTTAGTTGAATTTGGCCAAAGTTCGTAGTTCGTTACCTGTATTTCCAAAAAAGAAAATCAGTTAGAAAGTTCCTGAAGAGTAAACTTGCTATGAGATACCCTGTATCATAAATTGCTTACATCATAGGTATTCAAGCCCAAAAACTCTTCAATTGAATACTAAATATTACGTATTATATTAGTCATAATTTAAAGCTTTACTTTTGCGTTTAATAATAGACTAAACAATTGATGATTTTGAATAAGTAAGAATTAACAAAAAACAAATGGCTGATATGAAACATCATATCCTTCTTAAGACTAATGCTGCTAAAAGTAATTCAATTCCACACTTTGCTCTCCAAGGACTTGGTGACTTGGTGTACACAAAAACCCAAGTTGTAGTTGTTCAGTGTAGACATGGGTTCAGGCTGGACAGCTCAGACAGAGCTAAAGATAAAGATGACGGGCGCTTAAGTGCATGTGTGTACGTATATGTGTGTGTGTGTGTGTGTGCGCTCGAGTGTGTGTGAGTGTACATAAGTGGGGTGGTGGCCACTACATCGTAGTGGCAAGCATGCCACTGCCAGTCATCAACAACAGCAACTAAACAGAAGCTACCAGGATGAGGATGTCAATGATAGCGACAAGCTTAGCTCAGCAGGTGGAATTCTGTTAGCATAGCAAGTAAACAAAGTTACGAGCAAGCTTACTGATGAAGTCGCTCAAATATAGTTTGAGGCATGGCAGGGAAATGGAGGCTGAGGCTGAGGCTGACGCAGACAAGCAGAAGCGGAAGATATATTGTGACTCAGTCATGAAACGAGAGCTGTCTTCAGCTTTGTGTCATGTGCAAGTGTGTGAGTGTCAAGTGCTTGATCTGAATGTCAAACCAGATCTCGAACTGGGAGTCGTCCAGGGGGTCAAGGTTCGACTCTCTGAACCTGCGCTGACCTTTGATGTAACTTGAAAACGTGATTTTAGGTCGGAAGACAAGTAAAAATTATAGCCTGAAAATCGATATACCGATATATGGGCATAGATCGAAACTTCAAAATGCCATAACTTCGTCAAAACTCAACTGATTTTAAAAAGTGAGGGCTTTTTAATCATAGTTTTCACCCTAGATCAATCGTGCATTTAAAGTTGAAAACGAGATCTTAGGTCGGAGCATAAGTAAAAATTCTAGCCTGAAAATCGGTAAATGGGCATATGGGCATAGGTCGAAACTTCAAAATGCCATAACTTCGTCAAAACTCAGCTGATTTTAAAAAGTGAGGGCTTTTTAATCATAGTTTTGCCCCTAGATCAATCGTGCATTTAAAGTTGAAAACGAAATTTTGGGTCGGAGCATAAGTACAAATTCTAGCCTGAAAATCTGAATATGGGCATATGGGCATAGGTCGCAACTTAAAAATGCCATAACTTCGTCAAAACTCAACTGATTTTAAAAAGTGAGGGCTTTTTAATCATAGTTTTGACCCTAGATCAATCGTGCATTTAAAGTTGAAAACGAAATTTTGGGTCGGAGCATAAGTAAAAATTCTAGCCTGACAATCTGAATATGGGCATATGGGCATAGGTCGCAACTTCAAAATGCCATAACTTCGTCAAAACTCAACTGATTTTAAAAAGTGAGGGCTTTTTAATCATAGTTTTGCCCCTAGATCAATCGTGCATTTAAAGTTGAAAACGAAATTTTGGGTCGGAGCATAAGTAAAAATTCTAGCCTGACAATCTGAATATGGGCATATGGGCATAGGCCGCAACTTCAAAATGCCATAACTTCGTCAAAACTCAACTGATTTTAAAAAGTGAGGGCTTTTTAATCATAGTTTTGACCCTAGATCAATCGTGCATTTAAAGTTGAAAACGAGATCTTAGGTCGGAGCATAAGTAAAAATTCTAGCCTGAAAATCGGTAAATGGGCATATGGGCATAGGTCGCAACTTCAAAATGCCATAACTTCGTCAAAACTCAGCTGATTTTAAAAAGTGAGGGCTTTTTAATCATAGTTTTGACCCTAGATCAATCGTGCATTTAAAGTTGAAAACGAGATTTTAGGTCGGAGCATAAGTAAAAATTCTAGCCTGAAAATCGGTAAATGGGCACATGGGCATAGGCCGCAACTTCAAAATGCCATAACTTCGTCAAAACTCAACTGATTTTAAAAAGTGAGGGCTTTTTAATCATAGTTTTGACCCTAGATCAATCGTGCATTTAAAGTTGAAAATTAAATATTGGGTCGGAGCATAAGTAAAAATTCTAGCCTGAAAATCTGAATATGGGCATATGGGCATAGGTCGAAACTTCAAAATGCCATAACTTCGTCAAAACTCAACTGATTTTAAAAAGTGAGGGCTTTTTAATCATAGTTTTGACCCTAGATCAATCGTGCATTTAAAGTTGAAAACGAAATTTTGGGTCGGAGCATAAGTACAAATTCTAGCCTGAAAATCTGAATATGGGCATATGGGCATAGGTCGCAACTTCAAAATGCCATAACTTCGTCAAAACTCAACTGATTTTAAAAAGTGAGGGCTTTTTAATCATAGTTTTGACCCTAGATCAATCGTGCATTTAAAGTTGAAAACGAAATTTTGGGTCGGAGCATAAGTAAAAATTCTAGCCTGACAATCTGAATATGGGCATATGGGCATAGGTCGAAACTTCAAAATGCCATAACTTCGTCAAAACTCAACTGATTTTAAAAAGTGAGGGCTTTTTAATCATAGTTTTGACCCTAGATCAATCGTACATTTAAAGTTGAAATCGAAATTTTGGGTCGGAGCATAAGTAAAAATTCTAGCCTGAAAATCGGTAAATGGGCATATGGGCATAGGTCGCAACTTCAAAATGCCATAACTTCGTCAAAACTCAGCTGATTTTAAAAAGTGAGGGCTTTTTAATCATAGTTTTGACCCTAGATCAATCGTGCATTTAAAGTTGAAAACGAGATTTTAGGTCGGAGCATAAGTAAAAATTCTAGCCTGAAAATCGGTAAATGGGCATATGGGCATAGGTCGCAACTTCAAAATGCCATAACTTCGTCAAAACTCAACTGATTTTAAAAAGTGAGGGCTTTTTAATCATAGTTTTGACCCTAGATCAATCGTGCATTTAAAGTTGAAAACGAGATTTTAGGTCGGAGCATAAGTAAAAATTCTAGCCTGAAAATCGGTAAATGGGCACATGGGCATAGGTCGCAACTTCAAAATGCCATAACTTCGTCAAAACTCAACTGATTTTAAAAAGTGAGGGCTTTTTAATCATAGTTTTGACCCTAGATCAATCGTGCATTTAAAGTTGAAAACGAGATTTTAGGTCGGAGCATAAGTAAAAATTCTAGCCTGAAAATCGGTAAATGGGCATATGGGCATAGGTCGCAACTTCAAAATGCCATAACTTCGTCAAAACTCAACTGATTTTAAAAAGTGAGGGCTTTTTAATCATAGTTTTGACCCTAGATCAATCGTGCATTTAAAGTTGAAAACGAAATTTTGGGTCGGAGCATAAGCAAAAATTCTAGCCTGAAAATCGGTAAATGGGCATATGGGCATAGGTCGCAACTTCAAAATGCCATAACTTCGTCAAAACTCAACTGATTTTAAAAAGCGAGGGCTTTTTAATCATAGTTTTGACCCTAGATCAATCGTGCATTTAAAGTTGAAAATTAAATATTGGGTCGGAGCATAAGTAAAAATTCTAGCCTGAAAATCTGAATATGGGCATATGGGCATAGGTCGAAACTTCAAAATGCCATAACTTCGTCAAAACTCAACTGATTTTAAAAAGTGAGGGCTTTTTAATCACAGTTTTGACCCTAGATCAATCGTGCATTTAAAGTTGAAAACGAAATTTTGGGTCGGAGCATAAGTACAAATTCTAGCCTGAAAATGTGAATATGGGCATATGGGCATAGGTCGCAACTTCAAAATGCCATAACTTCGTCAAAACTCAACTGATTTTAAAAAGTGAGGGCTTTTTAATCATAGTTTTGACCCTAGATCAATCGTGCATTTAAAGTTGAAAACGAGATTTTAGGTCGGAGCATAAGTAAAAATTCTAGCCTGAAAATCGGTAAATGGGCACATGGGCATAGGCCGCAACTTCAAAATGCCATAACTTCGTCAAAACTCAACTGATTTTAAAAAGTGAGGGCTTTTTAATCATAGTTTTGACCCTAGATCAATCGTGCATTTAAAGTTGAAAACGAAATTTTGGGTCGGAGCATAAGTACAAATTCTAGCCTGAAAATCTGAATATGGGCATATGGGCATAGGTCGCAACTTCAAAATGCCATAACTTCGTCAAAACTCAACTGATTTTAAAAAGTGAGGGCTTTTTAATCATAGTTTTGACCCTAGATCAATCGTGCATTTAAAGTTGAAAATTAAATATTGGGTCGGAGCATAAGTAAAAATTCTAGCCTGAAAATCTGAATATGGGCATATGGGCATAGGTCGCAACTTCAAAATGCCATAACTTCGTCAAAACTCAACTGATTTTAAAAAGTGAGGGCTTTTTAATCATAGTTTTGACCCTAGATCAATCGTGCATTTAAAGTTGAAAACGAAATTTTGGGTCGGAGCATAAGTAAAAATTCTAGCCTGAAAATCTGATTATGGGCATATGTGCATAGGTCGCAACTTCAAAATGCCATAACTTCGTCAAAACTCAACTGATTTTAAAAAGTGAGGGCTTTTTAATCATAGTTTTGCCCCTAGATCAATCGTGCATTTAAAGTTGAAAACGAAATTTTGGGTCGGAGCATAAGTAAAAATTCTAGCCTGAAAATCGGTAAATGGGCATATGGGCATAGGTCGCAACTTCAAAATGCCATAACTTCGTCAAAACTCAACTGATTTTAAAAAGTGAGGGCTTTTTAATCATAGTTTTGACCCTAGATCAATCGTGCATTTAAAGTTGAAAACGAAATTTGAGGTCGGAGCATAAGTAAAAATTCTAGCCTGAAAATCGGTAAATGGGCACATGGGCATAGGTCGCAACTTCAAAATGCCATAACTTCGTCAAAACTCAACTGATTTTAAAAAGTGAGGGCTTTTTAATCATAGTTTTGACCCTAGATCAATCGTGCATTTAAAGTTGAAAACGAAATTTGAGGTCGGAGCATAAGTAAAAATTCTAGCCTGAAAATCGGTAAATGGGCATATGGGCATAGGTCGCAACTTCAAAATGCCATAACTTCGTCAAAACTCAACTGATTTTAAAAAGTGAGGGCTTTTTAATCATAGTTTTGACCCTAGATCAATCGTGCATTTAAAGTTGAAAACGAAATTTTGGGTCGGAGCATAAGTAAAAATTCTAGCCTGAAAATCGGTAAATGGGCATATGGGCATAGGTCGCAACTTCAAAATGCCATAACTTCGTCAAAACTCAACTGATTTTAAAAAGTGAGGGCTTTTTAATCATAGTTTTGACCCTAGATCAATCGTGCATTTAAAGTTGAAAACGAAATTTGAGGTCGGAGCATAAGTAAAAATTCTAGCCTGAAAATCGGTAAATGGGCACATGGGCATAGGTCGCAACTTCAAAATGCCATAACTTCGTCAAAACTCAACTGATTTTAAAAAGTGAGGGCTTTTTAATCATAGTTTTGACCCTAGATCAATCGTGCATTTAAAGTTGAAAACGAGATTTTAGGTCGGAGCATAAGTAAAAATTCTAGCCTGAAAATCGGTAAATGGGCATATGGGCATAGGTCGCAACTTCAAAATGCCATAACTTCGTCAAAACTCAACTGATTTTAAAAAGTGAGGGCTTTTTAATCATAGTTTTGACCCTAGATCAATCGTGCATTTAAAGTTGAAAACGAAATTTTGGGTCGGAGCATAAGTAAAAATTCTAGCCTGAAAATCGGTAAATGGGCATATGGGCATAGGTCGCAACTTCAAAATGCCATAACTTCGTCAAAACTCAACTGATTTTAAAAAGTGAGGGCTTTTTAATCATAGTTTTGACCCTAGATCAATCGTGCATTTAAAGTTGAAAACGAGATTTTAGGTCGGAGCATAAGTACAAATTCTAGCCTGAGAATCTGAATATGGGCATATGGGCATAGGTCGCAACTTCAAAATGCCATAACTTCGTCAAAACTCAACTGATTTTAAAAAGTGAGGGCTTTTTAATCATAGTTTTGACCCTAGATCAATCGTGCATTTAAAGTTGAAAACGAGATTTTAGGTCGGAGCATAAGTGAAAATTCTAGCCTGAAAATCGGTAAATGGGCATATGGGCATAGGTCGCAACTTCAAAATGCCATAACTTCGTCAAAACTCAACTGATTTTAAAAAGTGAGGGCTTTTTAATCATAGTTTTGACCCTAGATCAATCGTGCATTTAAAGTTGAAAACGAAATTTTGGGTCGGAGCATAAGTAAAAATTCTAGCCTGAAAATCGGTTAATGGGCATATGGGCATAGGTCGCAACTTCAAAATGCCATAACTTCGTCAAAACTCAACTGATTTTAAAAAGTGAGGGCTTTTTAATCATAGTTTTGCCCCTAAATCAATCGTGCATTTAAAGTTGAAAACGTGATTTTAGGTCGGAAGACAAGTACATATGTCTGATGGCTGTTGTCTGTTTGAATACACATTTCGTAATATCTAGCTTACCACACAGAAAATCGATAACATTTGATATTTACTCTATTCCTTTTAAATATATTTGTATTTTAATATGTAAAGGTTTTTAATTTAATTTAAAATTTAACTTTTCTAATCGTGCAGGAAATCTTTCACGAACATGCCACACATTTGCGGATATTGCGCGAGCATTCAGAGCGTGTGGTGCTGCTGGAGTCTCGGGTGCCACAGCAGTTGCGTCAAAATCTAATGGCCAATTTTAAGAATGGCAGCCGGCATGCACCGTACTTTGTCCGTGGTGCACATGGGAGCGGCAAGAGTGCGCTGATTAGCACTCTGTATGGCCAGGTGGCAAGTTGGTTCAGTTCGACGCGGGTGCATCGTGTGATTCGCTTTGCGAAAGCCTCGCCGCGTTCCGCGTACAATTTGGAACTGTTGCGTGTGATTTGCCAACAGATTTCGATAATATTCAATATACCCGAGGGCTATTTGCCCAAGGATGCATCCTTCGATCCGCTTTACATCAGCAATTGGTTTCAAAATCTGTTGCGTCGCATCGAGGATATGAACAATGATGTTCTGTTTCTCTTCATCGATGACCTGCATCTGCTGAATCCGCTGGACTGCGATATTGTCGCTGCACTCTCCTGGCTGCCCACATCGCTGCCATGGAACGTGCAAATCATTTGCAGCTCCACAACACCCGTGGAGCAGCTCAAGTTTACGCCAATGCAGCGGGACAGATTCAAGTCCACAGAGTATCAGTTCGTGTTGGGCTTAGAGGCAAATGCAACGCACTTGCAGAGACCAGCGGCATGCGCCGATAATGTCAGCTTCGAGGCCTACGTGGAGCAGCAATTCGATGAGCTGGAACTGCACTATGGCAGACAGGCAGTGGCCAGTTTGGCTGCGTACATCTCCTGTTCAGAGTATGGCCTGACCGAAACGGAGCTGCTGGAGTTGCTTATGCCCACTGATGATCCGGAGTCACAAATTGACACGCAGAGCGGACACTTCAGTTTCGCCAGCTTCAAGAAGATACACAAGCAAATGGGTAAGTTCCGCTGTTTCGCTTTTTATATTCGGCTTACAGCTGGCATTTTTTAATAGTCACTGAAAAAGCAAAAAATAAAATTGAGTCCCTTGCAAAAGAGCTTAAGGAAATTTAAGCTAAAGAAGTATTTCACTTTGAAACACAATATTGTCACCAAATTGATGAGTGGCATTCTACCGCAGATAATCGTCTGCTGCTGCACGATAAAATTATGTCCGGCAAGGTGCTGATTCAGTGGCGCCACAACTACTGTGCAACGGTGGCCAACGTTCGCTATATGGATGCGGAACGCAAACGTTGTGTGCACATGGAGCTGGCCAATTTGTTCTTTCCGCAGGACGAAGATGAGAGCACTCTGGAGAACGATTCGACCAGAAGTGATACAAAGTCCGTAATCAGTCTGAGGGAGCGCGAACCGCACAAGGACAAGGAACGTGAGAAGGATAACGTTTCGGCTGGGCGTAAATCATCGTCGACGCATCACAACGATGACACGTCCACCTTCTACAATCCAATTGCCGCCGATGTGTCCTACAGTATGCGGCACGTTGAGGAGAGCTGGCATCATCTCATGCGATCCGATGACACGACTCGCTTCAAGCAAATCGCTGTTTGCAATTTTGATTTTCTGCTCGCGGCGGTAAGTTGACAACCAATCCCCTTCCCACCTTCCACTCCCCAGCAGCATCAATTTTAACGAGCATTTGCAATTAGTTCGGGCTGCGGAAATTAGTTTAGCCACGAGATAAAATGACTTCGCCATCAAGTCGATTTGCGCTCGATTGAAGGGCGCACAAGCAACAAACAGCTAACAAAATTGGCCAATTGACGCTGTCAATGTGAGCAATGAAATTGTCTAATAAACTTAAGCAGGCCATAAAATTCGAGAAGCCCACTCAACTATTCCAGCAATACGGAAAAGTTAAATGGCCAACTTGAAGCAAACATATTTTATTTATGCAACATAAATGTAGATAACACTAAATTGGAAAGTGACGAGGAAATATATTTTGGAAAATTATAGATATCTCATTGATTGCTAAATATAAATATCGCTTTTGTTTAATAAAGAAACTTTTACTTAACGACGTTATCAATTCAATAAACTTCCTCGAAGAAGTTCGACAGGGTTCGTTAAGAAAAAGTTAATCTCAACGATAATAAACAACCAACAAGTTTTCAATACACAAAAAAGTTTAGCAAAATCCTTACAACATAATAAATATACTCTATGATACATACATATGTATGTATATAGACTTATTTGTATGTATGTATATAGACTTATTTACCTTTACTTTTCGGTCTCTCTTAATTTGGATAAACCTTAAGCTTAAATTCTGTTTGGTCAAAGCGAATTTATAAAATAATTTCCGGGGCCGTCCACTGCTTGTCCGCCTACTTTGAAATTAAAATCACCGCTCTTAATGTTACTTTACGGCTTCAACAATGGCGTGGCGGAGCCGACTTGGACAGCTGCCAACTCATTTGGCGTTTAATTGTTTAAAACGTCGTCATTCATTACCAAAGAACAACAGAGCCAAATTGAGAGATGATTATTTAAGCAGCTTTCATTTTGTTAAATCGAATTAGGTCGGCGAAAACTCCGAGTTTTTTTATGCAACATTTGTCAGCGCTTGACAGATGAAATATGCATTTCGCCATGAAATATACAAATCGCAAAATTTACAATTCATGCAAATATGCAAAACGCGCAGTTAACCGACCGGTAAACAATGCAAACTGGGCGAGAAAAGTTCGAAAAAAAAGGCAATAGCTATAAGGCTTATGCGAAAACTCGGCTATTTGAAACATGATTTTCATTAGAATGCTGCAGCAGTAACTAACATGCAAAGGACATTTGACACAACTGCAGGCTGTTACCAACTATATACATATATATGTATATATACAGGTGACCTGGATTTGAATTAAGCGAATGCATAAAAGTGCAGCAGCCACAACTGAAGCTTGATTTAATCAACGCTTTCCAAGGCAACACAACTAAAGGTCAACAACGTTTCTGGGAAAAAATATACATTTATTTTATTTCCAACTTTTACAACCTTGACTTAAGTTTTCAGTTACCTTAATCTGAGCTTGCACTTGACAAATGAAAACATAAAAATAATTACAAGGTTCTCAATAATTACAAGGTTCTCAATGTGTAGGCCATCAAAAACTGAAATATAAATAATTAGAAGCATCTATCTGGGGATTTCTTGGTTTCAATCACTTATAAAAACTTATCAAGCAGACATGTTTGGCCCAGCATCACACCTTGTGAGAGATGTTTATTTATTTTGCACAAAAGAGTTAAAATTGTTTGTTGTACATTATAATCCTCTTAGCAGAAACACAAAAACATATTTAAAGCTTGTTAGCTTTATCCAAAATTGGCTTTACAACATACATACATACATATATATATTTTAATCGGATTAAAAATCTTCATCTAGATAAGTTGTGCTGTGTGTTTTGCAATGTATCAATTTGTTGCAATTAAATAAGCTCTTTGTGAATTAAACGGATACTTTGAAAGTATTTTACGGAAGTTTGCTTTGTCTACCTGCAGGTGCAAACGGTATCCATTAGCTACCTGCGCTGCCTAATCGAGCACGTTCGCTGCCTAATACTGGATCGAGACATTGAGCTCATCTACTATACGATACGCAAGTCGAGCGATGTCCTTACTCGGGATCCCATGCAGCTGGGCTCACAGCTAATATCGTGGCTGCGTCCGATTGGGGAGCACGACGACGATGACAACTCGCTGCTGAGCATGACTGTCAGATCGGCGACTGCCTGGTGTGATGGATATGCAGTGCCATTGCTGGTGCCTCTCACTGGCTGGCTGCCTGCCCCGCTGCCATCGCAGATACGCAACATGACTGTGTCGGGAACTGGGGTGATACGCGCCGTTTGTCTGGCACCATCGAGGCAGCATCTGATACTGGCCACCAACTCGGGCGATGTGCAGCAGTGGCACATCATGAGCAACTCGCTGGAGCACACATTTAAGGGTAAGCACTGGCACACACACACACACACACACATACACATTTAATGGTCTGCCATTAGGGGGCTAATCATGCGACTTGTGTGTGCCACATACAATTGCAGGTCACACTGCGGCAGTCACGTGCCTGTTAGTGGCACCACAGCAGTCACAGCTGCTGCTGACCGGCTCCGAGGATACCAGCGTGCTTGTGTGGCACGTGGCACTGCGCGAGAAACGAGTGCACATTAAGTAAGTTCTCTCTTCCAGCTCCCCCCAACCTGCTGCCACTAAAAGTGTGTATCTTTTGTTTTCACCCCCAAACAACAAAAAAAAAAAATACTTCCAGCGCCCACACGGGTCCTATTACAGCCGTGGCGGCTGGCGTCAATAACACCCTGATCATTAGCAGCAGCGAGGATGCAACAATTGCCATTACGGACTTAGCCAGCGGCAAATTGGTGAGCAACTATGTGGCAATGTTACCCAGCTTAAATCGAATTAAAATGCCACTCAGCAGTTTTTTGCCTTCGCAATTTTTCGCATTTTTCCCATTTTTCCCATTTTCCATTTTTCATTTCATTACATTCTGGCATTCATTTCAATTCGTTCTGGCATTCATTTCATTTGCATTTCACTTTCAGCCACACAAACACAAGCACAAACGATGAGCAAAATGTAATGCGGACAATGTGTAAATAAGAAACGTGAAATGCATTTTGCTGTTGCCTAATTGCAATATCACGCCACGAGCCACAACAAACAAACCGCATTCATTTACATAATTCCACTGCCCAACGCTCTGTCACTGCGAAAATCGACGTGGTCATAATGTGTGCCTATGTGTTTGTGTGTGTGTTGTGTGTGTTGTGCGTGGCATCCATCAAAAGCACCCTAGATCACTTTGACGAAAAGGGTTAATTATGTTTGCGTATGTGGCGAAAGTTCTGATAAGCTACAAATGTTAATGGACACAGTTTTGAAATTCATTAAAATCTATTTGAGTTATAAACTATTAACATCATTTTAATGTTGTCAAGCAAAGTGTATGCCAATTGCTGTTGACTTTGCTGAATACTCAAATAATAGTTTATTTGCAAATAGCCAAAATTTAAATATGTTTTTCAAGTAATTTTAGTTATTTCTTAAATACTGTGCTCGTCCAGTCAGCTGAGAACTTGAAAATAAATATATAAATATTTTGTTTTAATTTAATCCCATTAAGATTAATATCTGGCATCAACTTGCACAACAGCTGAACACTTCGCACACTTCTACGATTAATGCGTTTTTAATCTACGCTCACACCTGAGAGCACAATATTAATAGCTTACCCTAACTCTAGGCATACGCACTTGCTTTAAATCACTCCAGAGTATCAGCTAGTTGAGCAGCTAAGCTTTTGCCTTTCTACTAGTTAAACATGAATTTGTGTTTGACAAATGAAGCGGGCGATGTCGGCACAGAGACAGAGGCAGTGGCAGAGGCAAAGTCGCACATGCAACCCGAAAAAACATGCTGACTATGCTCGTACACCCATAAATCATATTAAGCTTAAATTTCGCAGTCACACACACACACACACACACACAAATACACTCACAAACATCCGGCCAGGCAAACACAGAGGCACGCACATTAAACAGTGATTAACTACAATGCAATGTTTGCATATAGAATGCGGCATACGGATATCCTTGGGCGTCGTCGTCGAGAATGTTTGTGGGTGCCAGTGCCGCCTGTTGACACACATCTAAATTAGATTTATTGCCACTTGGCTGGGCGAAAAAGTCCCGTTGGCATATTTTAAAGCCAATTTCGCTGACTTCGCAGAATTGGACGTTTATGAATGTTGAGCGTCAAGTGCAGCTTTTACATTTCGGCTTTGGCATGACTTGGCAGACAGTCAGCACACACAACACACACATACATATATATACGCACACCCACAAGACATTACAGGCGCTTATTAAATTAATTACAATATTACGCATACGCCGTGTCGCAGTCACGCTGACTGGCATTGCTTTCATATTGGTCTCGTCGCCATCGTCGGTGCTTGTGATATTTGAGAGTTTGGGGGAATTTAACAAAGTTTTGGCATTTTTATATGACTTTGGCAGTGCCTCCCTCCCACTTTAAAAAACTCCTTTTGTGACAGGTGGTGAGCGGAGTAGACGCGGGTGATGGAGCCTGCTGCTGCTAGCGCATTACCAACATCGCATGCCGTACGGTAATTAACTTAATGCATACAAAATGTGGCACAACCAGGTACACAAACAGGCGATAGACGACAGGCGACCGCGTCACATGTGTCACGCAAGACTCTGTTCCTCGTTGACTCACTCATCCCTCTTGTTTTTCCCCTTGCATGACCACACTCCCTTCATCATTTAGTTAAATGTTGTTTTATCGAACCATAAAACTGTATTGCATTCAGTGAGCTCAGCTGTACGTTTATTTCCTTTACTCATCCTAACCCCCCTTTAATTATAGATAAATCGCATTAGCTTCCATCGTGGCCCGGTGAGTGGAATTATAGTTGCTGGCGCCTGCGATGTCCTCATCTCGGCCAGCCACGACAAGAACATTTGCGTCTGGGATCTCGAAAACTATTCGCTGCTGAATACCATGCAAATGACGAGTCCTGTGCTACGCATCGATATTTCATGGAATTCGGTAAGTACGAGCGAGCATATATATTTATGTATTTAAGGTGCGGTTTATTTTATATTTCTACTTTATGTGCATGATAAATTACATTCACTTATGATGTCTGCGGCACACAGTGAAGCCATTTATCTGGTCGATATACGTTACATATATGGCACTCTAGTAGGAAAGCACCTGTTGGGAAAATGCACAGGTGCCCATTAATATGTACATACACATAAAAAAGCAGAGTACCTCAAATTTAAAACAATGTACTTGATGTAAGAAATTGCTCCATTTACTGAGAATGGACCAATTACTTTCGATTTAGGCTATAAATCCATATAGACGTGGTACATAAAATATTATGATATGGCACTTAATATATTGGACTCCTTAAAAGGGCAAGCAACAACAACAACAACAACATTCTCGCAAGATTACACATTTTAAAGAAAAACCTACGTTTAAAGGGAAATCTACTCATTATCTTCAAGAGCACACTTTACTTAGGAACTAACTCAAGTACGGTGAATATACCCAATTACATAAGTGTGTGTGTTCACAGAATCCTTATGGTAAATTACAAGTTGAAGTTTCAACTCTTTAAGGCCCTCAAGCGTTTCTTTCAAATCCCGCTCCGTGTGCTCAACTGAAATAACAAAATGGCAACAAATCTCTGCTGACGTGAATGTAAAAGAAAAATGGAAAACGAAGGAAAATACGTCTTGGCTTGGAATTCTATGACAGCGTCTCAATTGTCTAACGCAGATTTCTCTGTTTTTCTTTTTCTATGTGAGCTCACATTTTTAAAGCTGTCGTTTGACAGATAAACTTAACAAAGAAGCAATGTACAGAAAACAAGATGCAAAAGATACAATATACAAATATACTTAAAGCATCAGCAGATAAAGCAGAAATTTGTGACAACGCTCAAAGCTGAAGGGAAAGTATGGGAAATATGAGGAGGGATAAGGACGGTGGAGGGTTGATTCTAATAAGTGATTCTGGCTTAGAAGATCCGCATTACAAGGCAAATCCTTTGTTGTCAATCAGCTTGACAAAAAGCTGTAGTTACCCAGACGCTCTCTCACTCTAGGACACTGCGTGAGTGTGTGTGTGTGCATATATTTATGTGTGTGTGTGTGCGCTTGTGCGTGCTTGTGTGCGATTGTGCTCAGTGTGTGTCCCTATCAATATATATTGCGTACTTAGCAGCAATTTGGCACACAAAACAATATCAACGAGTGGCAGACGAAGTCGTTTTATCAGTGGCAACTATGTTATTGGAGCTAGGCGCTCCCATAAGGGAGCCTCTCAGCTAGGAGCCATGTGACAATTGATGTGCGTGTGGTTTGGGTGTGCCGAGTGCTTGCTGAGTCGCTCTAGCTTGCCTACGGTGTCATTCTATCTATTGCCATAAATCGAAAGTAGACAGTGGAGTGTCGTCTTTGTGTCGCTTTAATGTCGCCTGCAGAGGCGCACAGACGAACAACAACAAAAAACAACAATAAGCTAGAAAATAAGCCTATTTTCAGCACACCTGAATTTTAAATGCCCTTTCACTCAATCAGACCTTTATTAAGTTACATTATCTGGCTTTTGCTGTACATATTTTTATAAGTATTTCAAAGTTATAACATTTAAAAAGTCAGTACTAAAAATCTTTAATAATAATATAGGAAAGAAGAGTACAGCAGCTCCAAGGAGCAAACCCTTTTAAGTGGATTATAAAAAAATTGTATTAAATGCAATAATTAATATTTATGAACATAATGAGTCTGTAAATCTTTCTTTCTTTCTAACTATATCTTTCGCTCACTCTCGCTTATTTACACGTTTCATATGATAATGTTACAATCCTCTCCGAAGGCCATATTAAATACGAGAACAACTAGATGGTTCAAGATACACTTGGTCGCAAGACGACAATTGAAGTCTCAGATACATTGATAATGCGCGACTGTCTGCTTCTGCGTGCCACTGTTTCCCACTCCTGTGTTCCGTGTTTGACACATCTGATTATAGGGCACTGACACGAGAGACTGACTTCAAACGCCTAGTCTGGGCATGTCCTGTCTCCTGACTGGAATAGCAAGCCACTGTTCCCAATTCAACGATGGCTCGTCTTACTTTCAATTAAAAACTCATTCCTCGCATTTCGGGCGCTGACAGCGCGTGCCCAAGTACAAAGTATAACCAAATTTAGCTTATCACATTAGTTAAAATGTGCCTACAATTTAACAAATTGCCTATAAGCATGTAGCCAAATTGCTGCCGATAACAAGCATGTAAGGAGGACTTTCACTATTACAACACATGATGATGGCCCCAAGCCGCAATTTCGCGAGCTCTACACAACATGTTTAAGGTTCAAATTGAAATGTAATTCTTGTGGCACGCACAAAAACACACACACACACACACAAACACATACACACACACGCACAAAGGTATAGATATTTCAAATGTGTGTTGTTGCCTAGCCAGCCAATTGAGAGACTTTTGCTTCATCCTTGGAATGGTTATTTCTCTTGGCATTCTTCGGCTTGTGGACAGCCGTGAAGCAAATGGCAAACGGAAATCAACTTTCTTACACTTTAGCTTACATCCTGATGGCTCTGTGGCACGCTAAATTCCCTCAAGCTCCACACCAGCTTCGCCAAGGAGCTGCCAGTTTGTGCACATTCTACCCTATCGTCTGGCCAGGCATTTCCCCTGAAAATTGAAATGTTGCAATAAGCCAAATGGCACCAACTCCGTCCCGTCCTTGCCAATTGCTACGACTTGCGGTTGCTGTATTTAGTGTTATTGTTGTTGGCATTTTTCAATTTACCGGCTCGATTGAAAAACTGCAGCCCAGCCCTTTTACGGGAACACGGTGAGAAATGTGTTAATATTTAATAGAATTTGAGGACGGCTCAAATAGCTTTCATAAATTTTCGAACCCGATTTCTCCCTGGCACAAGGCAATAACAAAACTACAGAAAGCAATCAAAAACTAAAACGCTTCATTTCTTTGTGTGTGTATAAATCCAATTTATTTATAAATAATATTGTATATATTTTGTAGTGTTAGCCAAAGTGTACCGCATATCTAAGGTTAATCATTTCGATTATTTTCGATTAATTTGCTTATCTCTACACAATAAATAAATATTACCAAAATATATATTCATATATTTAAGACTTGAGACTTTTATTAATTATTATTTGCAGATCACCTTATTAGTTTTGTGAATTTCTGAAGAAATCTGATATTATACTCTTTCGACTGATTGCAAATGAATAAAAGCATAAAATAATAAATTAGTCTACTAATGAACTTTTGCTCAGTGTACCATTGCAAAAGTCACTGTGAAATGCAATTTATTAATGTTTAATTGGACAGACTGAAAGTGCGTGGCGGGAAGTGCAGGAAATGGGTGTGAAACTGTGTGGAATATAGTTGGCCTTTTGTCGTCATCAAATGGCAGGGAATGCATTAAAATTTCATTGAAAATGTCAATTTCATTATTGCATTTAATGTGCCTTTGCAGGTATTCCTGCTGGCACTCTGCGAGGATAATGCGCTCTATGTGCGAACACTGGCCACCGGCAAGGAACTGCACACGCTCAAGGGACACAAGTCGCGGGTGAGTAGCGAGTAGAGCAGGCATCCGGGTGTAGACAGGATCACAGTTGTTATGCGTATGTATACATCTGCAGATACGCACCATTTCCATTGGCAAGGACAGTCAGCGCTGTGTGGTCGGCTGCGAGGATACACGGGCTCTCATCTATGACATGCACTCCGGTAAACTGGTGCGCTCGATGCCCCCGAATCCGGGTCCCGTAACGGCCGTCTATGCCATGGAGAATGATGATTTTCTCATAACGGTTGGCGGCAATAAAATCACCTTCTACTCGTTTCGCAACGAGGAGCTGTATGTGAATCCCTATTCAAAGCATCCGCGTCGCAAACGGAGTCTCAAGCGACACACTCAAGCGCAACGTTCGCCATCCACAACGCTGCCGCCGATCACCTGCTTTGATCTATCGCGCGACTCACAGCAGCTGGCGATTGCCTCTGGGCGCAATGTGCACATGATGCGCATCAATACGCCGGAGTATCAGAGCACCCTGGAGGGACACAGTTGTGTCGTCAATTGTCTGAAGTTTGCACCGAATGGCGAATTTCTGGCCACCGGTGGGGAGGATCGTGTGGTGCAGGTGTGGAGCCTGGCGCTGTGTGAGACAAATCACACATTCAAGGGACATACGGCGCCAGTGATGCAATTGGTGGTACTCATGGACTCGTTGCGCGTCATCTCTACGGATCGCGAGTCCAACATGCTCGTGTGGATGGCCGACTCTGGCAATGTGCTGCAGACAATTCAGGGACCCTACAAGAGTCTCGCTGCCACAAATAATATGCGCTTTGCCATCTCCACCAATGGCGACAATACGCTCAAGATTTGGTCCCTAACGCAGGAAGATGAAAAGTTTTCCGTCTCGCATTCAGATGAGATTACCTGCTTCGAGATCAGCGCGGACAGTATACATATTATAACGGGCTCCAGGGATATGTCACTCAAGGTCTGGCAATCGATGGGCGGTAAACTGAGCCAGGTGCTTGTCGGTCATAGCGATGCGGTCACCTGTGTCACCGTCTCCGTGACCAATAAAACGCAAGTCATCTCGGGCTCAAAGGACATGAATCTAATTATTTGGGATCTGCTCACCGGCGAGGAGGTGCACACACTTGCTGGCCATTTGGGCGCAGTCATTGGCGTTCAAGTCTCTGCAGATGGTGAGTAACTACATATTTTGTATCCTCTAAATATTCAAAATCGATATTAAAATTTATTTTTGTATCGATTTTATTGTCTTCTTATAAAGTATAAATTAATTAAATTAATAAGAGAGTCGAGTTCAGTCTTGTTTATTTTATTTGTATATTTTGTTTTACTTTTTGAAACGTATCAAATTAATAAATAAATAACCCAAATTTGACTGCTCTCATTTGACAGGTTCAACGGCTGTTTCTGGCAGCGATGACAAGACGTTGATTGTGTGGGAAACGAAGCGTGGATTGGCACTGACCTCGCTGCAGATGCATGTGCCATTCACGCACTTTGACATCAGCCTGGAAGTGTCACGTGTGCTCGTCCAGCTGGTGGACAGCTACAATTTGCCTGTCATCTGTTTGCATAATACGCCGGCCCAGTATGTCAAGCTGCCCACTTATTCGGGCCCCAGCAAGGATGTGGAAGGTGAGGCAACTGGACCTTATCACTAATCCAGCAACTTCATTTGGTCCACCTTTCCGATCTCTGTTAGATTTGCGTCCACAGGGGCCAAAGCGGCAGATGAAACGGCTGCTCAAGAAGGAGGTCTCCTTGGACACTTACACCTGGCAGAAGAAGTATGGCCATTTGACGTCCTCGGTGATGATGGCCCAGGTCGATGAGCGGTTGAAGCGACGCTTTAGCGTCTCGGCCAGCATGGAGGAGATCTCGAAGATTGCTGAAACCAAAACGGGCGCCTCTCAGGCCAATTTGGGACCGGAGCAGGCAGCTCTGGCTCAATCCCAGCACTTTGATCAACTGGAGGCGTTGTGGAACAAGCGTTCGCCACCCCGGCGACGTCACAATACGGTAAGTCGGCTGTCACGCCCACAGCCCCTGTGTTGTCAATATTAGTCCTAGCAGCAGCAAAAAGAAGAAGAAGAAGACACGAGTTTGCTTTTTTGGTAGATGCCTAACTCATCATTTTGTATACGTTTTCTTTTCTATTTTTCTATATATTCTGTTGATTATGTTTTGTGTTTCACAACAACTTTGGCTTTGTCTCTGTTTTGCTTACTTGCAACTTGCAACTTGTAACTTGAAACAGGGTCTGTCGCGACAGACGTCGCTGGTGGAAGACCGATTGGAGTCCTCCGATGACGATGAGTATCAGGATGAGCGTGCAGGTATGTTATCAGCATCCTACGATCACATCCACATGCTCGCCCGCTTGCCCGGCATCCGTAGCCTGCACGATGCATGGAAGACGAGTAGCTTGCGTGTCTCCCGCACCAGAACCAAATTCTATGTCAGCACACCCCCGCACAACAACAACAACAGCAACAATGACAGACTTGACAACACGAACAACAACAACAAAACCAAAGCCAGCAAATCGAACTGCCAATTAGGCCAAGACGCGCCTGATCTTGTGCGGGATCTACTCCAAGCGGACCGTTCTCCGGTCAGACAGCGTCAGTTCTTCCATTGGCCAGGCTTTAAGCCGCAGCTGTGGCGCAATCGACGCCAGCGCAACTGTCAATCCCTGTTGCCGCATTTTCGTGTCAATCTGCCAGATCGAGTGCATGCCACGCCCATTGTTGTGGTGGAGAACTATGACTGTCGGCACGTGCAGCGTCTGCGCACCGATCTAGTTCTGCATCCACAAAGCAATCAGGCCACACTGGGCACCATGGTTGAGGAACTGCCCAGTGCCAGTCTCAGTTCCAAGAGCCGGCGTTGTGGCTTCTGGGGTCGTCGTTGGCCACTGTTTCGTGGCAAGTCTGAGAAAAAAGTGCGTGCCACGCCCACCGAACCACCCACCATCAATTGCAATGACTGTGTGACGCAATGACAAATCTCTGACTCCCTCTCCCCTCGTTTAAGCCCTTAGGACCGCTACACAACACTTATTTTGGCAACACTTCCTACACTGCACAACTTTAGTTTTGTTCTTTAAGCACATTTTTTTGTACACAAATCCTTCTGCAATGCGTAGTTATTAGTTATAATTTTCGAATAAAGTATGCAAATTGTATGTGTGTGTGTGTAGTTATTCATAAATACTAGAAAATTGAAGGTAAGTTAATTATGTTACTTTTTAAACGATGTTCGAAATTGCGTTAAATCGCGCGACAAAATCCAAATGCGCTGAAAAGTGTCATATAATTATTTTCACATGAGCTCGATAAATTACCAGCAATTAAATTTCAGCACGATTAATTCGATACAGAACCAGTGAAAGAAATGAGAAAATTAATATTGTGCGCCAGCTGCAGAGCGTCGCAATGATTTAATACATTTAATCGCGCCACTTAATAAATCAATTTTGTTGCAGTTGCAATTGTGTGAGTGTGTGTGTGAGTGTGTGTGTGAATCAGTATGTCAATTTGAAAACTGCAAAAATCGATGCAAACGGGGTGTCGAGGTAAGCGCTGCCTTTCAGTTCTTCAGTTTTATTCTCAACTTTCTTAGGCATGTTTTGCTCCACACCATCCACCTCCACCTCCTCACACCTGCCATGGCAAAAAAAAATACAATCGCAAGAATATATGTCAAACAGCGATTGAAAACTTTTTGTATCATATGTAAATGTTACTATGCTATGCTTACTTACTTATATCGACCTACTTAAGTAAAAACTCATCATCGATTCAAATCAAAAGTTAGCTGATTACTCTCCTTTTGCTATTGCTCTGTCTTTCTCTCACTCACTCACTCTCTCGATGTGTATATATTATATACTCAATAAATATATATATAAATTTGAAAATTTGTTCAAGTTTTGTTAAATTTGGTTGCTGTTGCAACGCAAGATGTTGGTTATTTTCTCAAACTCTTTATGTGTGTGTGTGTGTGATTGTGAGTGTGTGTGCCTTGGCAATAGCAACAATTGCCAAAAATGAAATGAAACTCAATTTTTTCATTTCCAAACAATGTCAACTGCCAACCACGAACCACTACCAACCAACTACCAGCAACCACCACCAGTATGAAAACCAGTTCCCGCAGCTCACTGCAGCATGCCCCACAACAACAGCAACAGTAACAACAACAATAATAACAACAACAACAGCACAGCATCGCCTGCAATAATAATTAATCAAATCAACAAATTTTACAATTTAGCACTTGGCCAAAACTACGATTATACACACAAGTTTTGCATTTGCCGTTCCCAACATTTAAGCCTCAAAAGTAACTTTCAAAATACTAGACTCCCAAATGACATTCTCATATTGTTTTCGGTTGGCATGCAGGTTTCACTTTCAAATTTCCCAGCACATTGAAAAACTTAATCTAATTGTCAGTGAAAATGGAATTTGAATAGAGAGCACTTCCCAAGTAAAAACAAACCAACGACGAAAATAAATACCAGACTTGCCCAAAATTCGCAATGACGTACTTAATTGATAACTTTGTACTTTTTAGACGATTTCGACGAGTTCTTTTAGGCTTACAAAAACTGATCTAAGCGGTGTTTTAGTTATTCATACAATTATAATCCGCATTACCTTCCAAAGATACAAGCATACCTCACTGCAAGTGCTGAAATATTTTGGAGAGCTCTACAAAATATATAATAATCAAATACAAGTCACATATAATATGGCTGCATAAGGCAAATAAATAAATAACAACACAAATTATAAGCAACAACCACAAACAAAAAATATATATCTTAGATTGTACTTAGTTGTTGGCCACGTCCTCCCCACAAGCGGAATAGATTGCAAGCATTGGATTTGCTCAAGTAAGTAGTAACTAGCTACGTAAATACCGAATATCTATCTGCATATCTATATACGATATATCTACAATAACCTATCAATAGAACTATAAAAATACTTAGCTTAGTTTTTACACAATGCTTCTGCAATCTAATTTGCCTGGAAATGGAATTGTTTGCAGTTCCACACACAATTTCTCACCTGCAACTAATTATTTACTTATACTAACAATCAATCAGTTTCTATTAGTTAGTTATGCTCAATTGTAGTAGTGATCAAAAATCCAAATTGATTAAAAATGCCTGTTTTAAGCATAGCAAAAAAAATTCATCAATTTCTTAGTTACTCTTCCAAAATTTCGAAAACATAACACAAACTATACTTAATAACATTTCTATATCCCATGCACGCTTGCCAGATCATTTCGCTTCAGGAGGAGGAGGATACCACAAAGGATAATCTGTAATTGCACTTTGGCAACATAATGGTTAATTATACTAGATAATAAGTTAGTGTTTTAAATGGTAAGCAATAATTGAGCAACTGGCATCAATTTACACTCCCCTCGCCACTCCCCTCAAGTGATCTAATATTCATTTCTTAAAGTCCTTTCCTTCGGAAAGTGAAGTGAAAGTGAACTGAGCTTAGGTTTGTTTAGAATTGCGCACACACGGCGTATACTCGAGTAAAACTCAATCTTTCGTTTTGAAGTAAGTGTTAAAATGATTTATTTTCACACTCCTTCTCATAAAGTTTAGCCTGTAGTCCCTAAAAGCAAAAACCACCGTCTCAGACTTTGTAGAACCTAGCGTATCAAGTGAGCCGTTTTGACATTTTAATGTTGTAGAGTGTTTTATGTACTTACACATATAAAAATAGAGCTAAATGTTGTTATTAATATATGTATGTGTATAGAGTGTAGTGATTTTCGATCAAAACAAATGTGCAACCACAAAACTTTAAGGGGTTAAAAGCGTAACTATGCTTAACAAACAAACAAACAAAATGAAAGACACAAAGCTAAAAAACTTGTACTTGTCAGAAAAGAAATACCACAAATGCTGAATAGTATGCAAAATGAAGGGTATAAAACAAAACTAATATAACTTTGTAGACAACACTTTACTCACATAAAATCAAAACTTCAACATTTTATGCACATTCAACATGCGTTTCAAATCTAATTTCAACATTGTAAATATTAAGTGTCATAAGGAATAACACTTCATGTTTATTAATACATATCCATTACAAAAGCGTTAACAACTGTATAACTGTGTACTATTTAGTTTAAGCATAACCAAAAACTCTGTTCTAAGCGCACGAATATTTTTCAGTTCATAACGCACCTTAGATAACTTCAATAACTATCTGACAATCAGAAGTTCTTGCCTAGAACAAAAAAAAAAACAACAAAAAAAACAAAAAAAACCAAAGCAAGAAAAAAAAAACTAAACTGAAAGCGATATTTCTACACATATTTCTATGCATGCAACATGTATAACTTGATTAATCTCTAACCTAAGGCCCCATGCAATATGATAACATACATATGTAGCGTTAGTAGAACAGCAATTGACTTATTGTATGCCGAAAGCAACGGGACAATTTGTTGCACTTAATAATTCATGAATGGCGGCAATTAATTTAGGAAATGCAATCAGTCCCTTGAGAACCCAGTGCGAAATAGAACACACTGTCTATGTCTATTACAAAATTAAACTAAACTTTACTGGAAAAACAGCAAAAACCAAAGTCTTTCATTAAAACTGCAACGCAAATTATATTAATGATGGCACTGTCACACGGTGCATGGATAAAAGGTAATTTGCTAACGGTTAATTTATACATGCAATAATAACAACAAACATACATTTGCAACACAATTACGTATTTTGGATTTGTAGTTTCTGCTTGGACAGCAGCAGTTTATTGGTCAATATGGCAACCAACTACGTCTTTTTGGCCTACCATGTTTGTCGAACAACTAACAATGTTGGCCAACCAAGCCGCAGGCTCGACACATTTTGTCTGCACTCTCTAATGAGAAAAGTTTGCGCAAAACATTGTCAATGAATGCCGTTGATAACACTAAACGAGTCAACGGGGAGAGAGAGGTGAATTCCAAATAAAACCCGGCCGAAAGCTGACAACCTGAGCCCCCCAATGTGGGTTAGCCTGACGCCATTGTGAGACTGACAATGAGCAGACGATGTATTTCGAAAGGGGCCTGCTGAAAACACACAATAAAAAGAAAAAAAATCATTATGCTTCTTACACACACACACACACACACTCACCGAGATGAACAGGGCCGTAATATCGATTGTTATTCAAACTTTTGTTTGGCCAAAACAAAGTCGCATGTGGCACATACGATTTCAATGATTTTCTGATGACCTTTTCTGAGGCTACATAAAAATATAATAATGTGCTGCTGATTTGATTGCTACTGACTGAACAGCATCCTGCCTGAAAGCCTCACATCAGCAGCAACATTTGAAACAACAATTTCAGCTGCATAAAGTTCACTCACGTTCCAAATGAAATTTTTATATCAATTCGATAGCAGGATGGGTTATTGGTCAGTAATAATTAAGCCTAATCAATTACGCTTATTTTTTGTCAGCGACAGTTCAGTTAACATTTAGACTCTATCCCTAACGCAGCCATCAAGCGTTTTTGTAGCATTATGAATAATACTTTGAGCTGTATAATAACAGAAAGCTGATTTTCAAATTATATTGTCTAAAGAATATTAAAATACATTTTAATATAAATTATTCTTAAAGCAGACATCTCACATCAAAAGTGAAATTAAAAACTTTCATGTTTTAATATTTTAAGTATACCACATTTTGCTTTGTTTAAGGTTTGGAATACCCTTTTAACAATTCGCTTTGCCTGCGCTTATATTTCGTGGTAACCGCAGAGCTTAACTAACCCTTTTTTTACGGCTATTGTCTGGCATTCTTTTAGCCATTTCGCTGGTGCTGGCCTGTAATTACTTTTGTTTTAGCCAGCAACCGCATGCCGCTGTCTAACTGATGGTAGAGAGCAAGAGCACGAGAGGGGGGATTAAGAAAGAGTGTAAAGAGGGAAAAACTCATTGAAAACTGATGCCTTGATGAACTGCATGCCGCTTCAATGGCATTCAGTTTGCTATGTGCTCGTATTTATTGAACCGCAGGCAAATGAAGTGTGTGCCAACCTCTGTCTCTCTCTATCTATCTCTCTCTCTGTTTCTCTCTCTGTTTCTCTCTTTCTATCTCCCTGACAGCAGATGCCCTTACTTAGTGACTAATTGAGAACCAAGAGAAGCCTGCAATCTGGGCACATCATCAAGGAATATATCCATCTATCAGCATTTGGCAACGAGATGTGTGGATTTGGATTTGGCATTAGACGTCTGAGCGAAGCTCAAACAGCAAAACAGTTGAAAGCGTAATTGCATCTGAACAATGATGCAATGAAGCAATCTCTCACATCACACATACGCAGCGTGTAACAAAGCAAAGCAAGAGCAAAGGACACACTCGCAATTAAGGCGACCTGCTGCTGCTGCTGCTGCTGCCGAAGTTAACAGTTTCGTTAAGAGTTTCGGGGGGCCAACAATAAGTACGTATTAAGAAGTTTCAAGGGCTTTGTCAAGCGCAAAGTTGGCCAAAAAAGAAACTATCCGGATTACAGCAAGCCAACTGCGAATGAAGATTAAGTAAGCCACTTGGGAGAGGAGCCAAGCTGACGCTTGTGGAGTGTACAGCTTCAGTAAATGCTTTTTATCGCACTTGCCTCCCCCGTACACACACCCGCACGCAACCATTATGCATAATATTGCTTTCTTCTTTGCTACCAAAAAAATAAAGAACATTTTGCAGACAATGCATTAGAAGTCCTTGAGTTGGCCGAGCGAGAGTTTACTTTGGATAAAAAGCAGCTGAAGACAGCTGACACCATTTTGATGACCAAGTCAATTTCGTTCTGTTTATTTTATTGGATAGTCTGTTTAAAAATATTTACCATAATAATTGTAAGTAGTTACATTTTAGATATGCAATTTGTATTTAAGCTGCTTATCGAAAGCAACGCCCGCTGGCATTGCAACTATTTCCCCTTCTGCATTGCCAATCAACTAAAAGCCGGCAAAACAAACGTTGAATAATGCATTACGATTATGGCAGCGATGCAGGGGGTTTTTTTTTTTGAGCTGGTCTGGTTCTAGGTCTTGGTTTTAGTCTTGGCATACCCACTAGCTGTCTCCGTTTTTTATTCACGGTACTGCTAACAGTCTGATCTCAAAAACCAATTTCCGCCCTCTAATCCACCCCGCGCAAATGCAATGCAAGCAAATATAAGACGCAGGGTGTATGCAAAACCCAAGACAGTAGAACTCGTTGTCAGGCAAACAAGCAGGCCAATGCTGTTTATGGGGCCAGTGGAACTAGTCGCCCAGGCAACTGCCGTCAGGAAAATAAAAAGCAGCAGAAATACAAACAACTAACATTTAAATTTATATTTTGTGCGTAAAGTGCGTGAGTAAAAAATGTTTTGGGGTCTCAGCTCGGCACTGGACTTATGCCAGGAATATAGAAAGGCTTTTAAGCTGCCGGATGAACCTACAGCTGTGGAATTGGAAGCGCAGCCAGCCACACTCAATATATTCATCTGTGGTGGAGCTGATCCACGACATATCATCAAGACGCTGGCCAAGCGCTACACCCATAGCTATAAGCCCAAGTTGAATATTTATGTGCTGGAGGCCTGTGTGGAGATTTTGGCTAGGAATATGCTGCTCCTAGGCCTGGCATTGGAGCCATCAGAATCCTTTAGTTTGGTATGCAAGGCGCATCTGTTTATGGACATCTATGGCAACACACTTATGCGTCCCAGCTCGCATCATTATGTGGCCGCCAAGGCGCGCACTCTGCTCAACATGATCTGCGATTCGGAGCAGCTACAGCACTTGGCACCCATGCTCAACATTGATGGACTCAAGTACAAGGAACGCGACGGCCTCGAGATGTCCTTCAGCTACTGGCAGCCACAAGAAGAAGCGTACGAGATTCAACGCTACTGGGAGCAACGTGTGCGTCATCTTCTGGGCCCACGCTATGATCATCGACAGGGCGCTTTCGACTGGGATCTGAGTATGACACTGAAAGATCGCGAGGCGCAGCAGATTTGCTCGCAGGAGTATCGATATTGGCGTGAAACGGGTGTTGCCTTTGTCTTTCCGGAGTACGAGCACTGCAAACCGAATAAGACTCTGGCAGCTGGACTGCAGCGCAATGGACGCACCTATCTGCATCGTGGCTATTTGGGTGACATCCAAACTGGTCCCTTCTGTGGTTTTGGGCTGCGCACCACCGAGGAGCGCATGCATAATTCGCTGCATGGAGAGAACGACTATCGTGCCACAGATGTCACCGAACGCAATCTCTTGGAGCTATTCCATGAGCTGCTCACACAGACAGTCTATGAGCACGACAAGACCATCTCCCGGCGGTATGGGTCCACACAGCTGCTAATGACGCCGCTGCTCACCTACAATGAGCGCGATATGAACCATGGGCAGAGGTGCTATGATAAGCCCTGGATCCAAGTTCCAGATGTTCAACTGTACTTCATCTCGCCCATGGAAATTATTGAACTGCAAAAGGGCGCTCCACGTTGGCAAAACTTTTTCGATATCGCTTTTATGGCCTACAATTATTATAAATTCTTGAGCAAAGAGTTCTTTGGCGCTCTGCGCGGTCAGTCTCTATTTGTGCTGGAGACCAAGCTGCTGACCGTGGAGCGCAAGGAAAATGTTCAAAAGTTTGAGACGACAGCCAAGGATTTGCTAAAGCAGGCCGGTTTACGACCCTGCCTCAACTATCAGTCAATTAATGCCAAAAATATGCAGCTTAAATACAAAAAGATGCCAGATGGAGCTGGAGATGGGGACGATGAATTTCCAGATGAACCAATTGAATTAAAAGAGGGGGATTCAAATGAAATGGGAGAAGAGATTCATGACAAAGAAAATTCTGATGAGAAAGATAAAAGAAATAAGGATGAAGAGAACGCAGAGGAATCGCAGTTAAACGATAATGAATGCAAGGACGCACAACCCAACAGGGAGGAGGAGGGACGCCTACGGGAAATGACGAACTTACAGGATCAAGCGATGGAGCAAAATAATTCGTCATTAAATATAAATGCGAATGATTACCAAGACGATCAGTCACAAGAGATAATAAAAGATGGACTGGAGCTAAAAGAACAGGAGACTGAACAGCAGAATATACAACCAACTATTAATGATAATTAATTGCAGTTTAATTCAGAGCAAAGGGCAATACCAAGACACCAAGAACACGAGCTGAAGAAACAGGAGTGAAACAGGAGTGAAACACCAGAAGTTGCAACCGAATGCAAATAAGGAGATTGAAAGACAGACAAAGCAATCAAATACAAATAGAAATACGACCTGAAAAAACTTTAAGATGAGAAATAATCCCTGAACCCTGGACCTGGACATGGACATTACAAGATCATAAGGGAGACGAGTATCAGCTGAAGGTGCTAAAAGAATATACATAATTCGAAGACCTAATAACCCAAGAGTTAAGACAGGACCAACTTCTGAGAGATAACAAATCTAATCAACAGAAAATGCAATCAAGAGTGATAATTAATTACAGGACGCACAACCCAAACGGTTCCTTGTTGGTTAATAATGTACAATTCCGGTCAAACAATAGCTTATCTTTATTAAATGTAACTTATCCAAGAATCAATTAACTACTTCGACTCGTTTTCTTTTTGCCCGTTGCCCAACTGTCTAAGTTGAAATCCATGCCATCTTTGCGCTGTCGCAGCTTTTGGGGCGTGCCAAAAGCGGTTGCTTCCCGTCGGTTATCTTCGTACTTGAGCAGATCATCGATGCGCACGTTGAGCTTGCTGGCGCGTTTGTTCAACGCTTGGCGATTGTCCGCCTGCTGTGTGGCCAGATCGACAACCTTTCGACGCGGCACATGCTGCAGTGCCGCATCCCAGTCGCCGGTTTTCTTCAGATCCAGCATAATGTTAATCATTTGATTGAGCGTTAGGGACTTGCCAGAGCCAGAGCCCCACTGCAGATAGCGATCGAGAGGCAGACGCGCCATACGCAGACCCAAGCGCTTCGCCTTAGCCAGCGACAGCGGTTCATTGTTCACGGTATCCACCATGGCGCCTACTATGTAAATATCATCCGGATTGTATGTTTTCAAATCCTCCCGACAGTGCGGCGTCAGATAAACAAGCTGATTTTTGGGAAACAATTCCGTAAAGCACTTCGTGTGAACATTCATGGGAAACTCTGGATTCAGCATTGTGGGAATATACCGCTTCAGGTACTGCATGCAGCGTCCCTCAAAGTTGGTATTACAATAGTGCAAATCAAAGGGTTCATCATGGGCACGATTCTCGGCAAAACACAGCATTAATTGCTTGGCAGCGTTCGAGGATTCGCGATTGTTCATGTTCGCATCGTAAGAGCAGTCCAGCACCATTTTCGGTGCGAATTGCATAGAACGCGTTAAGCGATTGTTCAGCCAGTGATTGATGGTCGTGTCGTAGATGCGAAGGAACATTGATGTGTGCGCCAGTCCGTAGATGATGTGTGTGTTCTCCTCGCGCTGCTTGCGCAGATCAGCAATACGTTCTTGCGTCGCCTCGGCGCGCAGTACTTTTTTCTCTTTGTCCGACTGCTTTTTCATTTGGACTTGCCACAGAAATGCATAGTATTTGATGCGAGCCGACTTGGATGGCAGTGTCAACACGTGCGCCCAGTGGTGCTCTTGGAAGAAGTCCAAAGCAGGCACACGGCGTCCTTCCTGATTCGCAATGTCTGCTTCCAGCTGCAACACCTTAAGCCTCTTTTCGCGTTCTTCTTGGGTCTCAACTATCGTATTAACTGGCAGTGGTGTGGACCTGGTTAGTGCAAAGGGATTTACTGGCTTCCTGTTCGCCGGCTCCAAGTTCTGTTCAGGTTCACCGATGACGGTATTTGTGTTCGATTTGAATGGATTGCTCAGGCCGCGCGCTGCGCTTACTGGCGAGACTACAGCGCCATTTAAAAGCAATTTGCCTGTACGCCAGCGTACTATATTCTTTAACATTTTATGTTAATAATTAAAAATTATATGAAACTAAGGTCGAATCCAATCAGCACGCGTAAATTAAATAACAGCAACAGCTGTTGGGCAAAGCCTAGATGTATTATCGATATATCGATGTTTTTCAATTTATTTCACACATCGATATGTGTTTCACACGATTCACAGCACGCAAATGTTAGCACAGTCTGCCCTCAAATTGTTGGCTCAACAACTGGCGAGGCGACAAGAACTACAACGAAAAATTATATGAAACTAAATAAAAGCTAGGTGCAGCGATTTAATGAGTTCAAGGAGTTAATCGAGTAGAATATAATATATAAAGCAAGCAACGCCTACATAATGTCAGCGTTTATAAAATGTCTGTGCCTGGCAAAAAAGATGAGCGCTTCGAATCCGGCTATGTCACTTCAGATTGCCCGCAATCTTGCTGGCTGGAACAAGGACTACAAGCCGGCACTGTATCCAAGGACTGAGAAGGAGCGCGAGGCGGCTGCCAAGAAATACTATCTGCTGCCAGAGGAATACAAACCGTATGCGGACAACGGCCTGGGTTTTGGCGACTATCCGCAAGTTGGCGGTGGACTAGGCATAGAGAACAAGGATAGCTATTATCCCTATGACTATCCCGAGCACAAGCGGAACTTGCACGAGCCAATTTCAGCGGATCATGATTTGTACAGCGAAGATCGCTTCTCGCAGGCGGATCAACCACGCTACAATACATCCTATTACTTTTTGTGCTTTTTGGTAGTCATGTCCGGCTCTCTGGCGGTCTACTACTGGCTAGAAGACAAGAAAATGTACCGTCCAGTGGCCGCCAAGCAGTTACCCGCTGATGGCCAGAAGCACTACACCTTCGAGCAATAGGAAGACCTTGGCGCGGGAGCACTCAATGGAACAGCAGATTAAATAGGCAATTTACCAACTCATATGTACAATTAAAAGAAATACTGATTAAAGTATGTCTGTCGTAATTTTCGTCGATTAAATATTGATTTATGCAATCCCCACGAAATGAGTTTAAATTCTTCAGAATCATTAAATATCTTCGACACCACACAAAAAATAAATATACTATTTGTTTGTCTTGTTTATTTCAATAATAGTATTTATTGGCAACATAACCTACAAAATTTAAAATATTTTATAAAATACTTCATTTGAAATCAATTTACTGGAAGATACTCATCCAAATAAATAAAAAAAAAACCCAGCTAATCGAAGGCCTCCTAATACCCACATTGCCCTTAGATCCAGATTCACTACATTAAATTGTTGGAACATTTGAATTGATGAATAAATGAATTCATGCCCAAATTTGTGAAATGAATGGGAGTTGTTGATTTTGGCTAAACATGTTTTATATTTATTTCTTAAACTTCTTGTTTACAAGCTAGTTTAATGTTAATTTAATACGCGAAGTCTGTGTGCATTGTGTCACCTTTCATGGAGTTGTTCAGTATTTCAAATTGAATCCCACTTCACGTTCGGTCGTATGTTCTGTAGATTAGTGGTTACAACACCTTCCGTCAATAGATTTCGCTGAAAGTCGCTTACTTCTCCTCACACCACTCGTTCTCCTTGCGCACCTGCTCCTCCTCGGCGGGAGTGAAGTCCTTCTTGATGTTGAAGGTCTTGCGGATGTCCTCCGGAGTCTTGCCCTTGATCATATTAGCCACAGTTTTGCATGTGAGCTCCAGCAAGCCCTTAATATCCAAATAGTTGGCCGCCAAGATCAGTTCGAACAGCGTACCCTGATCGACTTTGAGAAAATCAGCATCCCAGGATGTGATGTCATCGGTGCGCTTCTCTTTGCTCTCATCATCCTCGGTGGGCTGCGGATCATCCTTGTGATAGTTTGCCCAAGTGAGAACCTTTCGCAAGATTGTCGAATTAACATTTGGCAAAGGAACAATGGCATTCTCATCGTCCTCCATGCCACAATCTTCCAACATGGTTCGAATAGTGCCCGAACACTTGGCGATTTGAATATCCGTGTCGAAGATCTCCTCATCGGACGATTGCAATTTAATATTCGGCATGTTGATCTGTGAAATCGAATATAAGTAAATACCGAAAATGTACATGTATACATATACATATATATATATATATATATATATACAAAGCATTTATCTTGCATGTTGAGCAGAAAAATCCATAAAGGTAGGAGGGATGCATATATCTGGGTGTGTGTATGCTTGTATGCATGAAGGATATCTGCATACATTGTAATATAAGCATTCATTCGCTAACCAATCGCACACAACAATCATAACACATACATATGCGTATGCAAGCGTATGTATAAATGTACAGCAATTTGGAGATGAACGTCGCAGATTCAGTTTTTTATAAAGCATGATGCATATTTTCTTTTTGCTACATACTTACAATATTATATGGTTTATTTAAGACTTGAGTGGTAATTGACGTAGCCTTTTTGATAGTTCAAATCGTCTACTTTTATTTATACACGAACAACTTTACTGGAAATTCTGCAAAGCCAAAGAAAACGAAATGACACTGCGATAGAGCTGGTCGAAATATCGATACCCCGATGCTTTTAAATTTATTTCATAGATGTTTCCTGATGCACGATTTTTTTCTGCTTGCCTGCTGTGTCCAATGTTCAGTAACGCAGTAATGATAGTTTTACTCAATTTTATTTGTTTGCCTTTCGTATTTATGGAAAACATGAAATACTTAATAAGAAAGAAAGGTTATATTTTCATTAAAGTGAAAAAGAAAAATAGTAAAAGGTAATTACATCGATATTCTTTCATCAGATCAACCAACAGCTGTTCTTCGATAGTGTTGCGAATCAATTCGGATTAATTTCGATATATTATCGAATTCTATAAACGTTTATGCTTCGCGGTGAATGCGAGTTTGAGAAGAATCTGCATTTGCCGACAATTTTTGCGCTTCTTTTTACTAGAAAACGCGTGTAAAAGTTATAAGACCTATTAAAATCAACCAGAAACGTTAGAATATTTGTCGCGATGGCTTTGGTTTGTGCACGTAAGTTTCAATAAGTTACGAGTAGCCATATTAAGACTAACATGTTTTTTCAGTTACAAACGAGGTACCCGAGTCGCCCGTCGTCTCCCCGTGCTCTGGCGCCGTTTTTGAAAGGCGCGTCATTGAGAAGTATATCATGGAGAACGGCTGCGATCCGATCAGTGGCAAGGAGCTGAAGCAAGAGGAGCTCATCGAAGTGAAGACGCCTGCCGTTGTCAAACCAAAACCGCCAAGCGCAACCAGCATACCGGCAACGCTAAAGACCATGCAGGATGAATGGGATGCACTGATGATACACTCGTTTACACAGCGCCAACAGCTGCAGACCACACGCCAGGAGCTGTCAAATGCGCTGTATCAACACGATGCCGCCTGCCGCGTGATTGCACGCTTGAAAAAGGAGTTGACGGCGGCGCGCGAGGCGTTGGCCACGTTAAAGCCTCAGTCGGGCAATGTGAATGTGCCGTCAATGATTTCAGAGCCAGCACTGGCTGCAGAGGCTGGCGCTGGTGGAGCTCACCAAATGGAGCAGGCCGGCATGAGTGCTGAAGTCATACAGAAGCTGCAGGACAAAGCCACAGTGTTGACGCAGGAGCGCAAGAAGCGTGGACGCACTGTGCCCGATGAGCTAGTCACGGCTGATCAAGTGAAGAGCTTGCTTACAGTCGCATCGCATCCCGGCCTGCACTCGGCGTCAGTTCCTGGCATTCTGGCCCTGGACATCAACAGTGCCGATCACAGCAAGATTTTGACGGGTGGCAATGATAAGAATGCAACTGTATTTAACAAGGATACTGAGCAGGTTGTGGCTATACTGAAGGGACACACCAAGAAGATTACCAAGGTCATCTACCATCCCAACGAGGACACTGTTATTACCGGCTCACCAGACATGAACATACGCATCTGGCATGTGCCCACAACGCAGACGCAGCTGTTATTACGTTGCCATGAGGGACCCGTCACCGGACTCTCGCTGCATCCCACTGGCGACTACCTGCTATCCACGTCATCGGATAAACACTGGGCCTTCTCGGACATACGCACTGGACGCCTACTGACCAAGGTCATTGACACAGCCGAAGTGGGTCTGACAACGGCTCAGTTCCATCCGGATGGTTTGATTTTTGGCACCGGTACCGTTGACTCACAAGTCAAGATTTGGGATCTCAAGGAGCAGAGCAATGTGGCCAATTTCCCCGGACACACTGGTCCCATTTCGGCCATATCGTTCTCGGAGAACGGTTACTATCTGGCTACCGCAGCGGACGATGCTTGCGTCAAATTGTGGGATTTGCGCAAACTGAAGAACTTCAAGACCATACAACTGGATGACGGCTACGAGGTCAAGGACCTGTGCTTCGATCAAAGCGGCACCTATCTGGCCATTGCCGGTACCGATGTCAGGTGAGATCAGAACTCTTCGCTTAGCTTTACTTTGTGGGTGAATTTATTTATGGTCTCCCTTATTATTCTACCAAGGATTAGAAATGCTTTTGGTACAATTAAGTTTATTGCTTAAGCCTTGTGCTTGCTACGCTGTGCCTGCTGCAGTCGATGATGCTTTTTGAAGTGCTCCATCCAGTTGTGCAGGCGATTCTGCTTGACCAGGGCACGGCGCGACATTTCGTTTTGCTTTGCCATGCGCCGCCGCACACTCTTCTCCAGACGACGCAGATCAGTTGGCGATATGGCGTCCAGTTTGCCCAGCAGTTCCTGTGCAAAAGAACCACAAATTCGTCGTCTGCTCATCTTCATTTAATTTGAGTACACTTACCAAGGCAAATGTCTGGATTTTCTCCACTTTGGTGAGCGTAGTATCCTGATCGTCCTTGTAGCTGGCTTTCTTTGTGTTAGCCACTGGCGCACGCATATCCTCCAATGTACGCCACTGCTTAGACGATTTTTGAGGCGGCGTCTTTGGTGGCTCCTTCTTCTGCTGTTGTGGCTGCTGCTCCGGCTGTACCTTATTTTGCAGTTGTTTCAGGATAACGGGCACAATGCTATTCAGTTTGATGCTCAGCTTGCTGAAGAGATATGTAATTAATGTAATTAATAATTGCTGGCATTTTTACAACAATTAACGTACTCCTTGCAGTAGGACTGCTCGTAATCGTTAAACAGCTCGTGGGCACGTTGCTGCAGTGCAGCCATGCGACGTTGCAGAAACTCTGGGTCCTTGAGAAATACGACGGCGCTCGCATTGCGCTTTTGTGTCTTTTCCTGCAAATGAAATTGAAATTATAAGCGCCCCATAATTATCAGGAATATCCAGATACTCACTGCCTTGTCATGGAGTACGCCAACAATGTGATTGAGCAGCGCCAGCTGTGTGAAGCGTTTGTTGTAGTTGGACACCTTCATGCGATTGCGCTCGTAGCCCTTGATCCAAATGTCGGCATTCAAATGATTTCGCTTATCCAGATACGGTCTAACCACCTGCTCCATATACTCCTTAACCTGCTGTACCTGTTCGAGGCCAGCCGGATGACGTTCACTGATCTCCATGTTGACAATGTGCTCGGGCATTGGCAACTTGCTGTCGAGCTGCTCGGATTGCTGCTCTAACGTGTCATCAAAGTAGCTAATCAACTTGAGCAAGTACTGAAAGCGGCCATAGATTTCCTGTACCTCCATTAGCACACGCTGATGCTGCAATTTCACCTGGTTGAGCTCCTCTGCCACTTTGTTCTCTTTGAGCTTCTTGAGGTTCTCCTGAGCCTGGAGCATTTTCTTAAATTCGTTGGCCTTCATTTTCATCAGCGAATCGTCGGCAAACTTGTGAAACTCTAGCGCCTCCTGATAGAGCTGATTTTGCCGATCAACCTCACGCTTCCTATCCAAAAACATTTCCTGCGTGGAGTAGCACATAAATTTATTGCGAGTAATCTCGCGTAGCAATAAAATATCACTGCAAATGGAGAATATCTCTTTTAGCTAAAAGTTCTTAAAGTTCTCCGCACTACAGACGTTTTCATGCGAAACTTCCTGGCCAGACGCTGCAGGCCGGCATCTTTAATGTAATCCGGATCTATGGTGGTTACCACACATGGCGCACGCGGATTGGCGACTTCACCGCGCTGTTGAAGACATAGGGAAAATATTAAATAAACTTGAATAGAAAATTGCCATTTTTTGTACCGCATTAAAATCATCAATGCAGAGATTGATGGATTTTGGTGCGTCCGGTTCCAAATAGTCCTGCGGTCGTATGTAATCTATTAGGAAGAACTGATTATTAGAAACTTATACACAGATGGCAATGGATCTTCATCTTACCTTCATATTTGCGGAAAATTTTACGCTTAAACTTTTTCATTATTAAATTCAAAGACTGTTCACGAACAGTGGTTGTTTACTATGTTGCCAAGGTTAAATAGTCATCTATTAACAGCAGTTACCAAGCACAACCAGACCACATTGATAAAATTTCCATTGTTATATTGCAGGGTTTACTTGTGCAAACAATGGCAGGATCTGAAGGTATTCAACGATCACACAGCACTCGCCACAGGCGTGCGATTTGGTAAACATGCTCAATATATCGCCTCCACCAGCATGGATCGCACCCTGAAACTGTATGCCGTCGAGTAGTAGCTGCGTGTTTTAATTTAAGCCATCGGAGATCCATAGTTAGGATTAAGTTCAACTTTTTATATAAATATACTACATACATTTAGCCGCTCTTGTGTGCGTAAATCAATTGCTGCGTAAATAAACCACTCTTCTTTATTTCCGAGCCAAAAGTGTTTAACATATTTTATAAAATACTTGTTTATAAACTACAAAACAGAATTTATGCTTATAAATAGGCTGTTTTTGGATTCCGCTGGTTATGATGCCGAGATCTGCTTTAATGGCCTCTCCAAATATGCAGCCAGCGACATGGTCTTCTGCTTCAGCATGCCCAATCCCACATGCTCTTTGGCGTACAGACACAAGAGGACACTGGCCACCTGCAAAAGAAAAAGATGTTGATTAATAACTACAATTGAAATTGTTTAGAGTATCTCCCACCTGTGTGATGGCCACATGACCGCACTCGCAGTCAATCAGCACAAAGGTCAGGCGATCCTCGCGGAATGCGTTGCGTCCGTGTTTCTCGTAAGCAGCCCAGATATTGCTCGCTATCGCTGCAGTTATGCGTGCATCCTTATCACCATAGCCGGAGTACGCTAGCAGAGCGCCCTCCTGGCTAAGCAGACTACAAGTGAAAATCAAAGTAGTCTTTAGATGTTGTGCCCACATTTATGCTGAAGCGATTACTTACAGCGTATTCTCGACGCCGCCAGTGTTAGCTTGGCTTAAAACCTGGGTTAGCGCTTTAGGCTTTAGCATTTTGTGCACTTTTTTCCCTTAATTCCTTGCTACAAAAGAAAAGAAACAATTGACACCCCGACAATTCAGGCATTCGCTGGGAAAGGCAACACGACATATGTTCAGTTAACAGTGCTGCTCCTCACTTAACATAATTGCGCGTCCCTTGACGGAATGTATAAATTTGAATTTTATTTAGCGTACAGAAGGAAAAATCACAAAAATGCTTAAGAATTTTTGATGTTATCACAATATCCTAAATGTATGGTACCTAAGCAATTGCATAAGTTGCGCAACATTGCTATCAGAATTTCCGGCTATCGCTCTGGCTGATTACCACTAAAATGCGCTCAAATCTCTCTTTACTATGACGTCACGAATTTATTTGTTGAGATAAATTAGGTCACGGTTCTTTTACGCAGTTAAAGTGCGCAGTTATTGCAAAGGTCAGCAGCAACAGCTTGGGTTACCAGCCACCACCAGCAAGAGTGACTCAAAATGCCTATTGCAGCAACAGCTAGATGAATACCTTTAGGATTACCTGCTGCGCATTATTTACATTTGAATATTGATGTATAATATAGAGTAAAATTGGAGACTAATCATGGCATAAGTATATAGAAAAGATGATTTATTAAATTTGTACAATTTATATTCGGCAGTTTATGTCTTCGTATGTATTTCCTGGTGCGACTGCACCGTTGCTCTTCTTTTTTTGGGGTGCATTTGCTAATGCGCATGTCACAGCTATTTTTAACACCGATGCAATCGAATTCATGTCACAGGCTCTTAAGCAAGAAACCAAATCTGGGTCAGCAGCGACGCAATAAGTTGCACGAAAAGGGGCAAAAACCAATGATGGGTTTTGCAGACGCAATAAATAGACAACAGCAGGATTATTTGTTACGTTAAAAACTTTATTAACTTAGAATCAACCAAATTGTAGCCGGGGATGGCTATCATTTAATAATTAGAGCAAACTTTGTTTTTGAAATATTGGGCTGGTTCCGTCCTAGATACCACAATAAAGACGCAATCTTAGATTAATTAAATATTACTACGTCTACGCATTATGTACACTTTGACAAAAAAAAGACGTACATTGGAAGTACTACAATTGCTATTGGTAGGCAGCTTGCGAGAGCATCCGCGTGCAACTTAACCCCGCAAACTGCAAACCTGCCTCTCTGCTCGTACTTCGCATATATACGACATTGTTTTGGTGTAGCCTTCAAGTTTGGGTGCAATAGCTGCATGGGTAAAATGTGTGTGAGAGTGTGTGTATGTGGGTAGGGTTAAAACAGCAATACTTGGATGGATATACCAGTTATATAGTATAGTTAAATAGGCATATAGCAATAAGTTGTATTTATGTGTGGTCTGTTGTGGCTTATGGGCTGTGCGCTGACTATTCTCCGGTTGATATTATTTTCTTTTTGAATTTTGATTATATAATTTGCCTCCTGTCTTCCTGTCGTATTGCCGTTCAGCTATCTAAACTTAATTACGTCTTATTTACATGCTTAACATGTTCGCCTTTCAATTCGAGTCTACGAAATATCAAAATACACATATGTAGAAATATAAATGTCCGTATTCATTCGATCACAGCGCGCTCTCAAGAACTAAATAAAGTATTTTATATTTATTAATCTTTGTTTTTTTTTCCCCCTTTTTTTATGATTTGTATAATTTAAAAACAGAAACGAACGAACTTAACGTCAACACAGGGGCAATCACTCACGCCACATTCTCAATTCACAACTTTTTATTTCATGCAGGGTGATTCGGGAGGAGAGGGGACGATTAAAGCTCGAGGCTAGCCTATTATTGCATTTGGGAACGTGCACGTTTCGCAATCGAGTATAGTGATGTCACCATGGATGTGCCCGGCTCGCTGGACGAGCGTTGAGGCGGCAGGCGCTCGGTGAATCTCTTCGGTATGCCAGCGCCGAGCAGTGTTCTGCGATCGTACAGATCAAGATTATCATTGTAGTAGGTGACGGCATCCCAGCACATTTCGCTTAGCTTTGGTATGGTCATCCACATTTTGTAGAGATCATTGCGACGCTTCAGTGACTCCTTGTCATTGTACTCAATGCCACCAAAGATATACATGCAGCCATTATCCGAGTGCGCTGCCGAATGGAAGTACAATGGACGCGGCAAGCTGGCCGTCTGTATGATGGACCACTGTTTAGTACGCAAGTTCAACTTCCAGATATCTGAGAAGTATGTCGAGAAGTCGCCCTAAGTACCACAAAATAATGTGTTTGATTAGAATTCACATCCATTTAAAATGTTATTTTTTAAATAAATTAATATTGTTAAATAGTTGAGAACTCACCTGCAGTCCGCCAGTAATGAAGGCTTCAATGTCACCATTTGACGACTGGTGCTGAACACAGGAGAAACATTTGCGTGGTCTCGGATATCCCTTGTCATTCAGGCTCCAGGCGCAGCTCTTCCGATCCGGCAGCGTGTCAAAGTAATCCCAGCTGTTTGCGTCCAGATTGTAAGCCGGTATGCGCTGCAGATCGTACACCGAATTCGAGGTGCCGCCGCCGAGCACGAAAATGTGCTTGCCATCGTAGACAACTTCGTGGCGATAGCGACCCTCCGGATCGTCGCGCATTTCTGGCCGGCAGATGTAGACATTCTCCCATACGCTCGTCTGCAGATTCAAACGGTACACATCGCAGGAGTAATCGAAGCCCGTCGTGCCTCCAATCGTGTACAGATAATGCTTGTGGATGACAATGCCCGGTCCGTACTGGGCCGTCGGCAAATCCCCAGTAACTTTCAAGCGCTCAACGGCAGCACTGGTGTCACTCGTGCGATAAACGTAGCAATCATTCGAGCACGACTCTCCAAACGGATAACCAGTGCCACCATGCGACTGCAAAGCAGAAGAGTAATTATCATTATCATTGTTAGCTTGCTCTTTGCAACAACAATACAATTCTCTCGCCCCCAGATACGAGAGTGCATGAGGAATGCAACGACGACTGCTGCTACTGCTGCTGCATTCAATTAAGAGCTGAGTCAAGCAACAAAGAAACCAGCGTTTTCCTCAGCTTATCAGCAGTAGCAGCAGCAACTGAACGATAAGCGGAAACATGTGTATGAATCAATCTTATGTGTGTTGAGCGTTTTGAGCATGTTTCTGGGCTATCCACAAATATATGGAAAAGTGGGTCTGGCCTGCTCATGTTTTATGATTAACTTTCTAATTAAAACTAATTGTGCAGTTGTTGAACTGTAACCAGCATAAGTAGATATATTTTTGGGCAGGGGCCCACGTAATTGTCTGCATGTCAAAAGTTGAAGCAACAGATGGGACAAAAATAAACTAATCAGTCTGATTGATCTCCAGATCTTGGTTATAATACCAGTCAATTTTGACAAAATGCGATTTTATAATTTGAAATATGATTATAAGTAAATCTGATTTATGATTATAATCAATTATGTGAAAAGTATCGTTTGTCATATTCATAAATTTATAATATTTTCAGATGATTTATTTTTTGGTCAAATATCAAATTGGGATCAGACCTCTTTGTCCAGACCAGACTGTATCAAATGTATATCTGCAAAGCAAAAAAAAATTCAATTTGGGCCACTTAAATGAGCAAGACCAGGTGAATGTTGGTTGTTGTGGATGCCACATTATACGGTAAATCTAGCAAAAGCCATTGAAAGACAATCAGTCGACATAGCCACAAAAACAATAATAAAAAAAAGTAAAGCCACAACGACAAAAGAAAAAGCGCGCGCTACTCACAGCTTCATAAGGAGTGTGGGGTGGTGTGTGTGGGGGGAAAACCTGGTAAACAAGTTGTTGCATGCAGCAACTGCGTAGTTGCCAAGAGGGATGAGCTGCTTTTGCTGCTGCTGCTGGGCATGCGCATAAGCGAGATAGCAACATTAGCAGCGGACAGCGAACTGCGCGCAGCTGTTTCGTATATTTTTTTTTGGGCCTCGAATGTTTAGAATGCATAAACAAAGCGGACGGGGAAGAGCAACGTGTGTGCGTTGTATGTTTGTTTGTTGTATGTTGTCTGTCGGGCGTGGCATTGAGCCCAGAGACTGAGCCAAACTAACACTGATCGGCGCCCAGCGACGTGATGAATGCAAATTGTATGTGTATTTGTATGCACTACAACGATAACTATTTATTTATGTTTATGTTCGTCGCATTTACGAAACAAGTTTACATGCGGCACAGAGGGACAGGGGTGTGCGGCGGCACTGATGCCACCTCTAAAAGTTATATTGTTGTTTTCTCGTACACACACATACACACACAGCCACAGCCACACACACTGGCGCAAGCAAACACACAGTTATGTCTATTTTTGTTTCCCCCTCTTTTCGACACAAAACAACATTCACAATACTTACAATCAGCACATCATTGTGAATGGCAAGCGCATTGGAAGCAAGCTCCGTGGGCATATTGCTAGCATTGTCCGCATTCAGTTCCAGTTTCCAGTGATTTGTGGCGAAATTGTAGCTCCACAGCTCCTGGAAGAGCAGACACCTGCCGCGTCGAGCGGCAGTCAACGCACTTTTCGGATTGTAGCCACCCAGCGAGTAAAGATGCGATTTGGACGCTATTATGCGATGGCCACTTCGCCCCAGTGGAAAGCCACCGATGCAATGCTTCTCCTTGAACTGGCACTTTACCAGGCGAGCTGGCTGAAAGCTGTACATGGGTCGGACTGCTGCTGGCTCCGATGGCTCCACGGGCCCGAGGCCCACATTCGATATGGTCGTGGACATTTCGCTCTCATCGTTCGATGTTGTCCAATCGCCATCTGAATACATTTCCTCCATTTCGGGATCCGAATCCTCCACATCGCTTAGTTCGTTATCATCGTCATCAACATCGTCCTCCTCATCATCGATATCGATTTCATCGTCGGCATCTTCGTTCTCCATGTCGCTGGCATCCATTGGTTCTGCTGCGGCAATTGCATTGAAACGTGCCACAAAATCAGCTTGCGCCTGTTCCAGCGGTGGCTGCTGCTGCTGCTGCTGTTGTTGTTGTTGCTGCTGCTCCTCTGGCGCCTCGTCTTGTATTTCTTGTTCCATTATGTTGTTATTGTTATTGTTATTTTGGTGAGGAGGCTCCTGCTGCCGATTGATCGCCCTTCGATAATAGTTATCAAGCAAGTTGGCGACAGATACAACGAGTGTCCAGGTGTGACGTAGTTTGTGGATAATTATGCACTTGAGCTTGTACAAATTGAATATGTGCATAACAATTGAATTTCACACACACAATTCAATACAGAACAATTTTCGAAAATAATTTTTAATACACAGAGTGTGACTCGTTTTTGAGCTCAAGATTAATGTAAATAATGAATTTTTGACTTATAAATTTTGTTACTGATTTTGGGGACCTAAAAACAGAAATCGACCACGACGACCTACACAGCTGGCTGGGGGCTCTCTCTTTTACTCTGCTGCTGCTGTTATTGTTGTTGCTGACATGTTGACGTTTTCTCTCACTCGCGCTCACACATGTTACGTTATGTATAGGTGTATGAATGGCTGTATGTACTCGGTGATTGTAAATGTCGAAAAAATGTACACACTACGCACAGGCTAAACTTTGGCCAATAATTTTGTTTATAATTTTAATATAACTTTCGATTAAAACATTATTTTGTTTTGTTTTTATTGCACAATTGATCACGCGTAAGCACCAATCACCCACATCATTGCAGCTGCTATTCAAATAACATAATAAAATACGACTTAATACATAAGGGTTGCGTCCTAAATTTGCCCTCAACTAATACCAAAATTCCCTGAAATACTAAGAGCTGCCAACTTGGTAAATGTTGAAATTAAATGGTTACAATATGTTACACTGCTCTCTTAATGGTACAAATGTTATGCAGAAATTGTTTTACTGAATATGTTACTTTTGTATTCATCCATTTCTGTTCTTTTGATCGTGTTGCATTCTTAGCATTCGCATTAGCATTCTTAGCATTAATTAATCGAACTGATTCCAAGAAACTGGTTCAATAGTTCGTTGCGAATAACAGTGCCTTTGAAATGAACCACAATGAACTATAATATAATTCAAAAGTATACAATGAACATGAGCTGTAGATAGAGAAATTTAGCAAAAAAGCAATGCAACAACAGAAAATTATAAATATTTAAAAGATATTTTTTGTGTTTTCGCTTAATTTTTAATCGATGCGACAGCACAGACTAGTTCACAAATGTTAAATTCAAATTTGCCTCGAATTGGTTCACAAGAAGAAATGTTATTGAAACTTAATATGTGCGAGAGTGTGTGTACACTGGCACTGTACAGTGACGCTTATGCTGTGTGGCTATAAAGTGTGCACTGTGGAAACGAGGTTCTTCAGTTTTGCTTTTAATTAAAAACGTGCAAGATGGTGCTCGATCGTAAAACTAATAAACTCTGATCTATATAAACTCGGATGTGGTATATAACGATTCCTCTGTTTTTGTTGACCCCGCGGTCGTAGGGTGTTCCATTCAAGTCCAATCTGTAGTTACCAACCGTTGACAAATCGGCAATTAAATGTTATTTAATAATGTGCACCAGCGTGCGGTATTCACTCATTAAGAATGTCCATAAGATATAGCGCATGATTCATCAAGGATTTGTTGCTGTCAGCGGTAAACAACACCTGAACACACAGAAATTATTGGATATACACATAATACACGCATAATACAATTATTTGTGTAAACATCGCAACTACTTCTCGTATGTACATTTTTATCAATTCCGACGATTTTGCTCTACTCACAAATAATTCATCAGAGCCATAACCTAAAAACGGCACGTGCACTTCGTCGCTTGGAATACCCAAAGAGCAAGATAGCGACGGAGAGAGCTAGAGAGAGAGAGAGCGGGGAATTTAAGGCGCAAGGATTCACATTTGACGACATACCGATAAAAAAAAACAGCTGTTGCTGTTGCGCCACACAATACAAGCCATGGCAACCACAGCACCTGCCCTGGTCCCGACCAGCAACGGGCAACAGTCGGTGCTGAGCATCGAGACGACGCTGCAGCCGAGCACCAATTCGAACTCGAGCTCGGTTTCGAATTCAAATTCAATTTCAAAGGAGGCGGCTGCTGCTGCTGTGGAGAACAACAAGTCAACATCGCCAAAGCCAAACGCCACCATGGCCACCAGCCTGAAGCTAAACAAAATGGGCTCCGTGTCCACTAAGGAGAAGCGTGTCTACAAAATTGTCCTCACTGGCGGTAAGTTGAAATCACCACACCGACAGACAGGCAGACAAACAGACAGACAGACAGTCGAAACTTTCTTCTGTATCTGCATTGTTTACGATGTGTGTATTGCTCTCCAAAGCATGTCAAGGTCGTCAGGACCCTGAAAAGGCGCACGTTTCCCACCTTTTTGGGGTAGTTTCTCTTTTTAGCCTGCGCAGCTAACCGACCCACACACACTCAAAGCGCATACATTTTCAATTAGCGGTCGCGCTGCTTGATATGCTAATGAATCACTTATCAAATCGAACAATCAACCAACTAATTTGACTTCTGTTTCGTTGAACCGGTGCTTTTACACTTCACACACGCACACACACACACTTACCACATACACGCATTCATTTACAAATCCCGCCAAAATAGAGGTTGCAAAGAAAACCAGTTTGTAGTGATTGAAAAAGGCCCGGCACGAGCAACCATAATCAAAAACAATCTTGTGCGCGTGGTCTAATCAATTAAATTGGCTCAACTTCTGACTGTGATTACACATCCAAATAGATCACATTTATTGACGTATTGCCTAAACTTTACATACTTACGTGTATGTATGTATTTTTGGCCTTGTCTGTTATCAAGGCGCATTTGCTCTTGTCTAATCACATGCCGAACGAATAATTCAAATTGATAAGCGAAAAAACTCCCATTGCATTAATAAACGCAGCTTTTGTGTTGTGCCAAAAAAAGACAAACATATATATATTTTTGTATATATTTATGTATATATATATATTTGTGTACTATATGTGTGCAACAGCTGACTTCCATTTGATAAAAAAAAAGTACTGGTCTTAAGTGAAAGATTAAGCAAAAGGCAACTAAGCATGGTATATAAAATGATATATGACACATAAATATGTCGTGATATAATGAATATTAAAATTATATTATATATAATATATATCATTTATTGTAACTCGAAATTTGCATAATTTCTTGAATTTAATGACTCGAAAGATGAAATTTTTACATTATTTAGCTTAAAAAAAAACTCATTGAATGCACTTCAAACAAGTTAATTTATGTTTCCTTAAAACTATGTAGATAGCTTGGAAAAAAATTCTATAGTGTCTAATAGATCACATCAATTTATTCCGATTCACTTCCTCATCACTGCACAAGCGACAGTTGCAGTTGCATTTGTCCTCGAGCTTATATTGCGTTCAGGGTTAGGCGTTAACAATTATTGATGTTGTCATGCATTTGATATTATTTGTGCTGTCAACTGATTTGACTTTTGTTATTTTACAGGTCCGTGCGGTGGCAAGACAACTGGCCAGAGTCGCCTGTGCACCTTCTTCGAGAATCTTGGCTGGAAGGTGAGTCTCAAAACTGTGCACACAACTATTTGATTTAATTTGAGATCTGTTGGGTGGGCTTGGGATATTACTTCTCTGAAACAGAGCAACATTTGTTGCCCCACAAACTTGAAACGGCAGCATACTTGCTTGTTGTGCTGTATGTTGTTACTTATTTGTGTGCCTGTGGCAGTTGTAAGTACTGCCGATTGGTATGCTAGTTCCATGTGTGTTGTTGTCATGCTGTTTTGCTGTTATGTGGCAGTATGGTTAGCTCATACTCGACCCATATTAATTAAATGATTAATGCCGTAGCGATGAAATGATAAAAACAAATTTTAAAAATCAATTTCCCCCACAAACAAATCGAATCTCGAAACAAAGCAATGAGCATGTTCAATATTTTCAGGTATTCCGCGTGCCTGAAACGGCCACTGTACTACTCAGGTAAATGCCTTAAACACATCAACAATCAACACAAACGAACCAAAAAAAATATAAATAACGATAATGATATTTAAGAACGCGGCAAGCCAAAGTTAGATGCCCAGATAGGCAGGCAAGCACATGCAGCACACCCGATCCAATCCAATCCATGGATGGTGTCTGGTATCTCTCTGCCTCTGAGCTGAGGCAGGTGCCTCTTGACTGCTGTGTGGCTGCCTGGCTGTCTGGCTTTGGTTCGCTACGTTTGCTGCAAACAATGTTTTGTGCCTATTGTTTGTGCGGCATTTCAAGATAATGATTTGAGTTTGATTGTGTTCTTATACAATTTGCCATGCATAATATATATACAAACTTATGCACAAATCTGTGCAATTCTTATTTATACTTGCATATATGTCAACTCACTCTCGATTAAAATAAATTCTCTTTAAAATCTTAATTTTTTTTTTAATATATTCAAGCAAATAATTTAAATGTAGCTTATGCGTAGTGCCTTTTAATAATAATATAAATAAAAACCTTAAAACATTTTCCTTACTTATGATTTCCATATCTTTTTTATCTCTCCCCTTTTCAATATATTTAGCGGTGGCGTCAAGTTCTCTGATCTGACCGAGAAAGAGGGTAAGTTCTGAAATGCCAAACTAGTTGTAGAAGAAACGAGAAACTGACAGAGAGAGAGAGAGAGAGAAAGGAGAAAGCGAGAATCAACTTTTGCAAGCATTTTCCCCATAATAAGTCCCATAATATTTAACTAATCATTGAACTTAGATACTATGCTTTAGATAAATACATTCTATTTAAGATAATACTGTTTCCTGTGCTTGTTTCATAATAGGATCCGTTGGTCTTGCCAATGTATAGTATCTTTTTTTTTTTTTGAGGATGGGGTATTTCAATGTTCGTTCTGCACACTGTCAAGTTCGTCGCAGCATTTTCTCGAAACGAAAATACTTCAAAAAATATTTACTTTTTGTCGACCATATATATAAATATATATGTATATATTATATGCGAACAAATATATGTAGCTAGCGCTATATATTTAGCTGCGATCATGTGTACAGCCGCCCACAAAAATAATAGCTACAGCGCGACTATCTCAGCTGCCAGATACTACAGTCCCCAGTCTATAGATACGCGCATACTATAGTCTATACTTTTTGTTGTTTAGATGTACTAAATGCTTTTGTCAGTCCTCCGCTCATCTTGAATGCGACGTCTTCAATAAAAGTTCATTTTTATGTAATTCGCTTGCGCATTTCAACACACACATATATGCCTATAAATATATATATATATATTTATATCTATATATACATGTATATATATATACATACATATATATAAGAAAGAAGGCAATGAATAATGCGAGTGAATCCTTAGGCGAGCCGACTTAAGAATTGCGTGACTAGCCTCCATTAGTTTGACAATTTTTAAAACTAATTTGTCAATTGCGTTCTTTACCCGTAATCGGCCTTTTTTAGGCCCCCTTTCCAAAGACGGAATATATATATATATATAAATGTATATATAAAGATGTATATTCAAGATAATATTAGCAATCACTCAATTGCCTGACTTGCAATACACTTAAAGTTATAATACATAAGTATGAATAATCTGCCGGGTGGTCACGAGCATGAGCTCATATTGCACCTACATTCGCTTAACCATTGATGAAAGCATTGTAACGAGGATGCTTCATAGATAGGGATTTGATTTTTTTGAGTGTCTAGATTGCGTTAGGTTGTTTATTTATTATTGATATTGCGACGTTGATAACACACACACAGACCCACCCACGCCAACCACCTTCGTTTACAAAGATCTACCATTTGCCGCACCGGAGCACAGTCTCATCGATCTGACCGCATCCTGTCCACGTTGCCTGGCCAAGGCTGCCTCCAAGCCGAATGGCAGCGAAGGTGAGTGTTTGTGCCCAAGTGCAGACAACGAACCAAAAGAAAAAAAATATGAAAAGAAAAGTGAAACATATCCGATCAAAACAAATCGTCATTCATCGATCGCTCTCAAAAAGAATTGAATGCTGTGATTGTAACAACGTTTACCTTTTTGTGTGTGTGCGTGTGCGCGTACGTGTGTACGCGTGCGTGTGCGTGTGTGTGTGTGTGTGTTTGAGAGCTGCTTTATCTTGGCAACAGTATTATCTTAAACAGATCGTTGTCTTTATCCTTCACCTCACTTGTTATGTGTGATATCTTTTTGTATGCTCTGTCAACAGTCCGCGCCGTTGATGAGTTGACATTTTTCATGTTGTGTTTTTATTAATTGTTGTTTTTTGTTTGTTTTTTTTAGTTTATTTCTTAACAAATTGCGCCTATGCAAACATTCTCAAGATCTATAAACATGCACATATGCATGACTGTGTATATTTATGTTCCTTCAGCATTTTTTTTCTTCTCTTTTCTGTTTTCTGCTGTGATGTGCTCCTCTGAGCTGTGTTTGTGTATTTTTCATGTTTGCTGTCCACTAACAAACTGCGGATTGTATGTGCCAAATGTCTCTAATATCATCTATTTCTCTATCTACACAAATATACTAAAAAATGTATAGCTTTACTCAGACGAGGTATTCACCGCTTTTAATAAACGCCTAACGCTTTATACGTGCAAATTAAAATAGGCCGTTTATATTTAGCCACACGTATAGCCTACAGATGTGCCTGTATATATTCGTATGAATATGTATGTGTTTATATATATATATATGTATACGTGTGTGAACACTCCTCTCTTGTTATAGCCAGTTTTAGCTGCTGACTCGCACGTGCCCCTGATTACGTCCACAAACAGAGCGATTATAGTTTATATTGCAAAAAAAAAAAAAAAAATATCAGTAAAAATGTTAGAAAAAGCTGGATTTTTTAATGTGTGTACTAAAAAACAAATATTTGAGAAATATTATTGGTAATTAAAAACCAGAATTTTAAATTGAAAAAAAGTCTAAAATACTTAAGTCATTTAAAAAAAATTTGGACTAGTATGCGATTAGGACTGCATGCATACCCCTAATGTGTGAGTTCACAGTGAACCTATCGAACTAACAATGACCGCATTTTAAAGAACAATCAACAGATAATAATTATAGTTGTCAAAGACCTGTGCCATATGGACATGAATTGCGTGTTGCTTTGCCCAAGTGATATACTTTCGCTGCTACATTTGGTCTGTCATGGCCACAATTTGCCACATGCCCATTTTCCCAGAGCAGTGGCGCAGCAATTTTCGTCTGCCATAATGATTCAACTCATCTATTTGTGCTGTACTCACTCGGACGTTGTGGAATAATGGAATTTCGAATACCTCGCGCTGTCAGCGTCACGTGCTCCTCGCTCATTGGCTTGACGTCGTAGATTCCCATATCTACATGCATATATACTTTCGGGTGTATCGGCGTCCCATTCATCTAAAGAGTCGTCTCTGTCAGTTTGGCAATCTGGCCATATATGCCATATATGTGCGCTTTACTCTTCGCAGTTGGCCGTTAATTAATCTGTTTAGTCATTTTTATTATAGTCATTCGTGATACAGATACACACAGATACAAATCCAGACATATATCCCCAGACACTCTCGTAGATAAGGCAAACTGTTATTGTTGTTGGCAATTCTATTGATTTCTTTTAAATTGATCTCTTAATGAATTTGTTGTGCCTATTGTTGGTTTCGCTTTGGTTGCTCTGAGATTTTGTTTTGTTTTTAAATTCTTCAACATTAGCTCTGAAATTTTCCTTCGTTCCTTAAACTATGCAAATGTAAGCGATTAATTATATAATTAAATATGTAAAAATATGTTAAGAACTTTGTGCTCACTGCCAATAATTTCTTACATATGACAAACGAAATTCGGGAGTCGTCTACTCCACTTAAATCACTCAGATTATTACCATAGCTATGTGGCGCAGTATATTACAAATTATATATTCACATTTGTATATATACATATTTATATATGTATATATATATGTATGGATTGGTTGTTTGCATCATTTGCTTATATCACAGACTGCTAATTGAATTAGCCAAAACAAGCCGCACAGCAAAACCGAAGGCAACAACAGCAGTCTGGCAAACCAAAACAATTCGCTTGCTTGCCACTGACGTAAACTACCCCAAACCAATTTCCACTCAGAATCCCATGCCCATGTCGCTTCTGTGTATTCCATTGTCGGTTCAATCGATCAATTCGAACCGTTTCGTCACATGATGCTCGCAGTCAAGTTCAATGCAACAGCAAACTGTTCAAAGTCGCTGCAACAAGTGTCGCCATGGCTAAGCCCAAAGCAAGGAAGGGTGCTAGGGGAGGTGAGATGCGCCAAAAGGAGGGGGGAGTGTTTCACTTAACAAAGCAGCACAGTAGACGTTATTGCACCACCCGCTGACACGCCCCCCAACAGTGGCTTGCTGTGTGCCTTTTCTTTACCAATTTAAAAACATATTAAAAAAGCAGAGAGAAAATGATTATGTTGGAGCTGACGAAGACTAAATACCCTTGCAACATAAATAATTCTTGCGACAATAAGGAAACATTTGTATTCTTTTTAACTATATAGCAACTGAAATGTATAGTTTTGGGACAATTTACAACTTGGCTATATCGAATTTTTTGTCGTAAGATGTCTTTGCCAATATGTTAAGCGATTATGTGCACAATAGAAATACCTCCTCTTCTACTCTATCGCTAAAAATGCAGCTGCGAGACTGTGTGTGTGTGTCTGTGTGTGTGAGAGTAAGTGTGTCTGCCTTGGTACTTATTTATCAGCGTCGGTCACGTGCTCTCCCATATTATTGTTGTTTTTTCTCAAGGTCTAGGTTACTGATTACTCTCAGTGGGAACTTGAAAATCGTTGCATAACTTGGCGATACAAATTGCACTTTGTTTCCGGATTATTCATGCATTGTTAGATCCACATCACAAATGTATAGTATATTTGTATTTTGTAAATATTATTGTGGTTGACACTATTGTCTAATGCCGTTAATTATTTAAGGGTTATCTGTCCGGTTCCCCCGTATCTCTAGTTGATTATTATCGCAACTACGTATATACTTAGTAGTACGAATATTCTAATTTTGTAGAATATAATCACACGACGATCGCATTACACACACACATACAAATACACATACACATACAGCTCTGTTCAGTCGTTTAGAAACAATGTAAAGTTTGTCTTTGTGGTCGATTTGACTGAATCCGTTTTGCTCGATGGGATGTAAATGGTATTGAACTTTGTATTGTACATATATATATATATATATATATATATATATTACACATTCAGTTGGTGTTCGTATGTAGATATTATCGATTCGTTGTCATCAATATTGAGCATTTTGTTGTTTATTGCTGCTGCCCATTTGTCGCATTTCGAATTCATTCAATTGCCACTCAATTGGGTGCAGGCCATCGCCTCATCTCAACTCTCATACATTACTTGGATCGATACTCGGAACCCCTTTGCCCATCCTTTCCGCTTCATAAAAAAAAAATGATACTATAAGTAAATAAACATTCAACCAGTGGCATCATTCAAATCGTATGTGCCACATTTCCTTCAAAGAATTTGCTTGCAATTGTATTTCTTGTTTTTTGATTTCAAACCTACTTGTTCACTATTATGCTGAATTTGTAAAATGAATAAATCACAGTTGAATATAATGGCAAATGGTCTTTGCGCTTTGTAGCATATAAATTTCAGGAGAACCTGATCCGCACCATGGTGCAAATCGAGAACACGTACTTTGAGCTTGGCAACTCGAGCACTCGCAATTGCCTCATCATCTGCGATCGCGGCGTCATGGATGCCAGTGCATGTGAGTAAATTCCATCCATTGAGTCATAATCACAAAACTAACCTATGTCTAACTGTATAGATATATCGAAAGACAAGTGGGAGAAAATGATGGCGGGCAACAAATGGAATCCCGTGGAGATGCGCGACAATCGCTACAATCAAATCCTGCACTTGGTATCGGCCGCAAATGGCGCCGAGGATTTCTACTCCACAGAGGTGAGTGTTCCATGTGCGCACTTTTAATACGATTTACCTATCTCTTTGGGCACACCACTTATCATTTATATATGTGCATGTTTAAAACAAAGAAAAGAAAGCGCCATTATCAGGTACCCAAATCAAAACAATGGCATTATGTTAAAGCTGCTCGAGAGCTTTTTAGTTGATTAATCTTTAACTTATTTAGAGTGCGAGTAATATAGTAACAACTTACAGCCAGTTAAGTTTTCTAAGAGCTTCAATTATTTCTACTTTATCAATAGTTTTCATCGTCTCTTGAATAAAATGATAAACTGAGATAATTACTACTTTGTATTTTGTAACTGAAAACAAAAGACAGTAAATCAATATAAGATAGTATCAACATTAGTCGCTTGTTGTTGTTTTATACTTGGGTATTATTCAGATTTAATTTCCTACTTAGGATTAAATCCCAAACCATGCTAATCTTTTTCTGATCTTCTTTCAGGATCACGCCTGTCGCTCTGAGGGCGTTGAAATGGCGCGCGAACTAGACTACAAATCAGCCGCCGCCTGGGTGGGTCATCCCTACTTCGATGTGATTGATAACTCCACCAATTTTGAGGCCAAAATGAATCGCATGATTGAATCCGTGTGCCAAAAACTGGGCATTGATATTGGTGACCGTTTGCAAGCCACCTCAAGGAAGCTCAAATACTTGGGTAAGTCTCCGGTTTTATTTGTTGTACGGGGCATTAACTAATCTTTCAATCGATATATTTGCTTTAGTTGCCTTTCTGCCGAATGAAGGCGAGTTTCCGCCCTTCCAAGACTTTGATGTGGTGCATCACTATCTGCAATCTGCTGGTCCCAAAGTGCAGGCCCGCCTGCGCAAGCGCGGCCAGAAGAACCATTGGAGCTACATACACACCCAGCGTCGGCCCAATGTGCATGGCCAAGCGCGGATTGAGGTGAAGACACAGCTGACGCATCGTGACTACATGAACCTGCTGGCGCAGCGTGATGATGCGCACTTTACCATCTACAAGAAGCGACGCTGCTTCCTAATCAACAATCAATATTTCCAGCTGGACATCTACAAGGAGCCGGGTCATCCACGGTATGTTCTAATGTGACCAACCATATCACAATTTCATAAATATATAAATAAACAAACATTTCGTATTGCAGCTGCAAGGGCCTGGTGCTTTTGGAGACGTACTCTTCCCTCTCCGGTGAGGCGTTAAAGAACTGCATGCCCAAGTTCTTGAATATTGTCAAGGAGGTTACCGGCGATCCGGACTATTCAATGTTCAATCTGTCCCTCCGGGAGGACTGGAGTACCACCAAAAAGTACTTCCGACCTCCGACTCATGGTAAGCAGCAGCTGCAGCAGCAACCGTCGCAACCGCCGCCGGAGAAGCATTATCATCCATATAATGAGAACAACGACTAGAGACACTTTTTATAGGTCATCGCATGCATCAATACCATCGGGCTTGCTCCGGAGGCTGACACCATCAAAGCCAAAGATTCGTAGTCTAATAGTTGCCTTCTCTTGTGCTGTAAATAATGCTAAACTCCTCCATCTCCTTCGCTATCATCGCATTTCAAATCTCCATTTAATTTCTTGGCTTATGATTTTGGCCTGATCGTTGACCCTATTCTTTTTGTTTATTTAATTTGTAGCTAAGGGCGTCACAAACGGAATTTCGCATACCCCATTGATGCTCAATGGGCAGTAGATTTCGTTGGCAGAATCTAGAATCTCTATTTCAACACCTATAATAAACAAGCGACAGTTGCTTACACATACATGAAGTACACCACGTATACAAAACACACACACACACAAACACACACAAACACATGTAAGCCTCAACAAATGAGACCTGTCAACTAAATATAAGTGAAGTATAATATTTTCAAAGCGTGTAAATTAAATTACTTAAGGCAAACACAGTTGCGACCTTATTTGGCCCGTTACTGCGTTTGCCATCAATGTATTCAATTATTTTTTTAGTCGCATATTGTTAATTATTTGCTCGTACTTAAAGGGTAACGATTGTAACTAAAGCGCAGAGTCTAGTTTTGGTATAAGTGTTTACACAAATGACGCTCGACTGTACTTAATTTTCCTTGATTTCTGTCATATTTTTGTTCGTGCTGATTTTGTAAGCCATAACAAAAGAACTGTATGTGTATATCTATCTACGTTAATATGTAAAATTCTTTTTGTTTCTAAGTTGAATATTGTGTGTCTATACAGCACTTGCTAATCTTAAACGTAACTTTTAGCTAAATGTAAAGAAAAAACAAAATACAAAACAATTTAAATAAGAACCTTGAGGCAAATATAAATCAGCTAAGATGAGACCACCAAAAACATTACGTTATTTGTTTCTTTTTATACTGTTTTTCATTTCTATAATTTAGTAAAAGCTAAATAAATAAAAGCTATGGGCAAAATACAAACTCTGGCAATATAAAATTTAATGCTTAAATACAAAATGTTCGAGTTAATGCGACTGAGGGACTAGAGCAAATGCAGCTAATAATTGGCTGTCAACTACTTATCCTTGTTGATGCGCTTAATCAGTGCATCGACTGCGCGATTGATGCGCAACACCAGCAGATAGCCCACAATTAATGATGGCAGGCCGACAAAAGTGGCCAGCGCCTCGTAGATGAAGCGTGGAGCGAAAATTTTCCAGACCATCAGATGACGACAGTGTATGGTGCAGGCCATCATGGCGCAGAAGATCTGCAAGCAATAAATAATATTAGAGAATATGTAAAAAGAGTTCGACATGCATCACCAACTAACCCTGATGCCCTGCAGCATAAAGAGCTGAGTGGCCAGTTTGAAACCAGCGCCTAGAAAAACATCCTCGTATTCATACAACGCCAACTCGCCACGCGTCATATCAAAGCCGACCGCTTCAGTGGCAATGTCAGATAATGCAACAGCTGCATCCGATTTGTTGTTGGTGCGACTGTTGCTGCTGCTCTTGATGAGACTGGGAAATAGAGCAAAAAGCGAAAAAGTCTCCGTGCTGAGCAACGAGTACATGCAGTAAAAGAATATGGGACCACAGAACGTGTTCAAGATGACCAACGTGCCGGAAATGAGATGCGACTGACCCAATGCACTGGAGCGACCAACAAAGGCGGCTCGCCAATCGATCTGCGACAGCGTCGTCTGATGCGACGTTGCAAAGAAGCAAAAGTTCGCGAGCAGAAACCAGGCAACCACAGCGCTAAAAGTCGGCTGCACACAGCTCTCTGTAAAAGAAAAATAATTATACAAATTAATCAAGCATATAATAAATTAGGCATCAAATACAGACCAAAACTTGTGGCCGTGCGATAGCGCAGAATGCCATGCACACTCAAGATGATTGCGCCGACGACGATGCAGACAACTAGGCCAATGCTAGCATGCGGCTCGAGCACCACAATCATAAGCATGGCCAGAAATACGCCAAATGAAATAATGATCGATGAGTAGACGGTGGCTAGACCATAAACGACGGGTATTGCGTAGCTCTGTTCCGCAACATCACCTTCATACATGCGCTTCATTTTCCGAAATATTTCGGGCACAATGCTATCTCGACCATTTATGGTGATGCTATTGGGATTCTTTGGCGGCAGCACAAACGTCATCAGCGGCGCCGAAGAGACGACAACGATTTGCAGCAGTAACAGGCCATAGATGACCAGTGCCATGGCATCGATATGAGTGCGTTGAATGTTCTTGATGGCGCTATTAGCGAGCAGTATATGACCTCCAGCACAAATCGAAGCGACAGTCGGTCCGTAGCGAGCCAACATCACATTGACTGAATTGCCCGTCAAATTGCCGCAGGAACGTAAATATAAGCGTGTCAACGTGGTGTACAGAACAATTACGACCACAGCCAGAATGTTGGTCTTGCCCATGGTGGGTCTCTTCACTGAAAAGCCCGGTGTACCATTGCTGGCAAAGTCAGCACAATTGCCCTGCTCCTCGCGGCAACGAAACAACGTGTAGGCGAAACGGATGCAGCAAACGGCCAACAAGCTGGCCAAAATTAGACGGAACGCTGCGGAGCGCAAAAACTGCGACCACTTGAACTTGTTCTTAAAGTCCAGACGTGCGCTCAGCAGCAACAGCTCATAGACAAGCAGTAGAATAGCAGCAACGAGCAGATAGGACAAAATCTTAGCCTCCTGGACGACAAAGCTGTTGGAGAAGAACACTGCCATCGTGGAGAAGAGAAGCAGACGTGTGCGCATATGGCCAAAACGCTTAACACTCGCCCAATTGTTGGCAATACTATTCCAGTGACGCAGCGTATAAAAGGCCAGCAGCACAGCGCTGAGCACGCTGGTAAAGAAAATTACGCCATGCTCCTCCGTCTTGAACGAGAAGTTCTTATAGTAGCGATAGCCAAAGACGCCAGCTGCAATATTCATGAGAAACACATAGAAGACCTCTTTGGGCTTAAATATCTTCGCATAGTCGCTGGCATTTGAGTTGTTAATGAGCAGAAAGGCAAAGAAGATGGGCAGAAAGCTGAAGAGCAGACCCTGCGACATTTGCGTGGGCTCAAACTTAACCCAGATCTCGCGACAGACATTGAGTATGTCACGTAGATTGATATTTAGATCGCGCACAAACGACTTGAAGGCCGCTTCATTGTAAATTGTTTGTACACGGTGTGTGAGCAGTATAAATTCCGTTTCCAGCTTATCCATTTGCTCCACGTTGAAGGTGCGTTTGTTCTCCAGCGCATAATTGAAGAAATAACGATAGATTTGATGGGCATTCTGCCAGGCGTGGAGCAGCAGCGTTTGAAATTTACTCAAATGGGGCACAGCGACAGCTGGCACAATATTAAAGTTGATTAATCCCAGATTTGAGTAGGGTATCGGCACGCCGAGTATGGTCGACAGTGTGGGCACAAGATCAATCTGCAAAAGGAAAATACAAGTAATTTTATCAGTTGCAGATAAAGACGTTGTCTTATCTCCAATTTACCTGCTGCAGCATTTCGTTATCTGAGCCCGCATCTGTGCTGGTGAAGAATTTGTGCTGCTTGGAGTAGGCAAACAGCAGAGCATTGGTTTCGTCATCAGTCTCGCCGCCATGATCGCCACTTGCCGTCATACCATGATCGCCCATTATCAACAGCGTGGTCTCATTGTCCATGCCGGCGACAACAGATCTGAAATTAAGGAGTATTTAATTTTTGTCAAGATTTGTAGCGTATTTTTATACTTGCTTTATAATATCATTCATTTCGTTCAATTTGCGCGACATTTCCTCGTGCATGGGTCCATGCTTGTGTCCGCAGTGATCCACGCCCAGAAAATGCGCAATCAGCACCTGCCAATCATTGCTGGCCAGCTCCTTGGGCAGATGCTGCATGATTTGATTGTCGACGCTGTCCAGATCAAAGATATCGAAGCTAGGATAGGAGTAGGCGCGCTTGAAGCGCCGCGGATATAAATCAGTCCACGTGCTGTCGCCCAGGAATACTAAAGGCAGCTCGGTCTTCACAATCTGATCGATCACGTTATCCTCATTGATCTCCGGCGAGGCAAAGTTAGAGCCAATGTCAATAAATGTGGGCAGACTGCCGGTGGTTAGGCCCTTCAGGCGTTGTAGTGTGGTAGTTGGTGGATCCGCTTTAAAACGCATTAAACGCGCATTCCCCGGCGATTGCTGCATCAATTGATGCAGTGCACCTAGTTTATTCTCATAAGGCAACGGTTCGGTGGTGTTCTCATTATAAACGCCAAATTCATATTTTAATGCATCAATGACGAGCATTATGACTTTGGACTTTTGTGGAAGACATAGATTCGATGATGATGAGGCATTCACATCCTTAAAGATCTCGTTCACAACCTCTGGCGTAAGGAAATACTCCTAGCAAATAAAAACAAAGTTACTCTTCAGTCTCCATCTCCCGCTTCCCAACTCGACAAGTGACTTACATCATTGGGATTGTTGGACAAACGCCGGCAGCTGCTTGTCTCCGTTTTGGAGACGCGTGCAAGCAGAAATCCTCGAGAGAAAAGCAGCACTCCGCTGCATATTAGATAGGCCAGCCAAATGAGCACGAACACGTATGTAAAATTCATGTTTAGGCCCGCGCTTACACTAATTAAGACTATTTAAACTTAATTGCACTTCTCGCTGGAGCCACTAATTGTCTTGTCAAGAGTTCTGCATCACGATGCGTACTTGGTTTCATTTAGAGTTTGTCATTTTTTCTACTGATTTTCAATTCGTCACTAAGCGAGTGAAGTGCAGCGTTGCCAGCTGTGGTGGGCATCAGCTGTTGGCTATATGCAGCCCTCGCCAACATCTAGAGTTGCCAGACACGATATGATTGTTTGGCGCTATTAAGTGTCGAATTCAAAGCCTTTAAATTTGGGGCACAAAAATGTCGTATTTATTTCAAGAATTCCATACACATATAGCAAATCTTAGATCAAGTGTAGATGCAACAAGAGCTGCGTGCGTGTATGCCCTCCATTTTTTACATTGTGTTTAGAGCATTTGCTTGTGAACATTGCCAATGCATTTAATTTTTTACTTAGCATTTAAGCTCCTTTTTAATTTTTTGAATTATTTTCAATTAATTTTGAATTTTTTTTCAGTTACGCCATTTAGCCAAGCGACCCAAAGTCTACGAAGAAAATGAAAATATAAAAATATATATTATACAATTTTTGCTTTCTTTCAATCATAGCTTCCGAAATAGCAAAAAAGTTTGGAATGAAATCCGCACAATGATTATCTCTTTCAAGTGTGTGTGTGTGTGTGTGTATGTGTTAACAAAAGTTTGCGTAAATACGTTATCAATGCATAGTTGGTTTACATTTGTTGTTGTTGGTGTCCTTTTTTGTTTTGTTAAACATTAAACAACATTAAACATACACTTAGATTTATGTGAAATGAATTCAGTAAGTATACTTTATCGCTTTCTAACCCAAACAATTTATCTTCATAGAAGTGCTGCTCACACACGCACGTATGTATACTACCAAGATAATGCAAGATATATGCATACATTAAATAGTGTAATAGTAATAATAATAATAACACACATATCCATATAAATAATTATATTCTGTTCTTGGTGTTAGTGCGCACGCATCTGTATATATGTATGTATGTTAATTAAGTGTTATTTATGTGTATGTGTTTGTGTTTTATTTAGTTTTTGATTAATTTACGCGTGCTGCTTGTGTGTGTGTGTGTGTGAGCTCGTTTTTTCAACACACACACACATTTATTTTGTTAGAGAATCAGTGGGTGAATTGAGTCCGGATGATGTGTTGTTTTCATCTAGAGCGTCTGGGAAACTGGAAACCGATCCCGAACGGGATGTCACCTTCGTCTACAATAGAATAGAACAGAAAACCGAATAGGTATGTAGCAAACAAGACATTGACAATATCATATTAAGCACTTAAATACATGCGATTAATCGATTAATTTGTAAGTAAAAGTAAATTGCCTAGCCAAATAGTTTAAGCCCCGATAATTAAAGTGTGCCTAAGCGATTACAGTTGTGGAATACATATTTGTTAAGTTAATGTTGTGTTTTCTTTTGGTTTTGGGTGCTTTATATGTGTCGAGAAAGTGAGGTATGAGAACAGGCATAAATAAAATACATAGAGATATATAATAAAATAGTAGTTACCGCATGAGATTGGCACAAAAAATTGTTCTGTTCATAGCTTACTTTAACGTTCTCGTAGGCAGAGCCAACCGAAGCTTCGATAGAACGCATCGAGTCAGAATTTTTCATTTGTGAGAATTTCGACGTAATGCCGCTCGTAATGCTGCCAAAAACCGAAGCCGTTTTCTCACCGGTCGACTTAAGCACTGATTCAGTACGTTGGTAACTGAAAAAGATGAAGCACAAGTTTTAAGCATAAATAAACTTGAAGACACATAAACAAATACATTGATTTTACAGTTATAGAGACACAGAGAAGCAGCGAATAGGAATATTTAATTGTGTTAAAGAAAACAATGAACAGCATTTGATTTGGTTAGTATATCAAAAAATGTTTGGTTCGAGGCACAATCTTTAACACAATTACTTACAGTGGTGCATCTTGCACGGCTTTAGAGATGCTGCCCACGCCCTGCTCCACCGATTGATAACTAAATGAATACATAATATGATCAACATTTTCAATTTGAAACTTATACAAAACAATAAATAAGATGAGCAATTCAAATAAAAAGCAGCTGCCTACGGTAGATAAGAGCTCTTTCAAGTAGATTGCGATACTTACACGTGACTCTCTTTCAAGTTCTTGACGCCCTGATTGACATCGTCGGTGAGCTCTCGCCAAACGGTGATGCCTAGTTTGCGCTTCAGATCGGAAGCATGGCGCGTCTTGGAGGCCAGCACGGTGCGCAACGTATTGATTTCCTCCTCAACACGTGCCAGATCCTAGAAACAAAAAAAAAACCCAAATGTTTATGTTTAGTAAGTAAAATATAAAATGATCGAATGAGGGCATACCTGGCTCCACTCGGCGCGTCGCTGTTCCTTTTCCTCAACTGTGAGCGCAGCAAACTCGGCGGCAATCTCTGCAGATGCCACAGATGCTGTTGGAGATGTGGGCTCCGACAAGTGGGCGCTATTATCTGTGGCACAAAACATACAATTAGTCTAGAATTCTATAACTATAAAATGTTATTTATCTATTTTACTACATTTGTTAGCTAAATAAGAAATGAAGGACTGGCGCATGTTTTGTTTTGTATTTTGAAATTTTGATTTTATGTACCTCCTGGGAAGACAACTTCCTCAAAGACTTTTTCATACGCTGAGTATATCGAATTTCGTTTGGATTTGTTTGTATAAAATGCATAAAGAATTGAGATTTTTCTTTTCTTCTTTCAATTGTTATCAACACAAAGTATACTCACAAACTGTTGGGTTTGAGCCGCACATAACGAAGGCAAATAATGGGGAAATAGAGAGAATTAAGAAAAGCTGGTTAGTCACGAAGTAATTAAGGTAAGCTAGTCGTGTTCAAAATTTTGCTTTCGCAAGGCAAACAAAAAAAAAAAAAAACGAAATACATTATAATAATTTTGTTACAACAAGCGTTCTTTTTCCAGTTTACAGTTCCAGCTATTATTAACACATTTGGGTCCCGTTTCTGAACCTACTCATTGGGCTGAAAAATCTACCCACTCTTTACCTTTGCCAACCTGAGCAATTGTGAGAAACCTTTTGTAGTTATCGCTATTTGATATTTTGGCCAGATATGGTTTCGAGAAATCTATAAACGTGACCTTTATATCACGCATGGAGCGCTTGGTAAAGAATTTTAAGCGGAAACGTTTCGCGATCGATGGTGACGGCGTCTGATTGGACAGCTTAGCCGCAATGAAATCCGTCTCGACAGCTTGGAGCTCAAGCGTATTGGTGTAGTCCGAGTCGACATCATAGAAGATGTCGTCGATCGTCAGATTACGCAAATAGAGCTCAGCCTCATCGCAATGGCAGCTGCATTCCAAATCGCTAGCTGAAGATATTTCTAGCTCGTCGAGCGATGGCGTTGTGGTGATATCATCGATGCGCGGCAGATAAGAGTCCTCGATGAACTCTAAGCTAACAGGCTCCGATTCGCTGCTCATGCTGTTTTGTGCGGTTTTATCTCATGTTCAATAGCATCAGCAACAGCAATAACAACAACGAACAGCACTTTCTAATTGGAACGTGGCGGCGCATGTGGAACCTTCTCAAATTTCAAAGCGAGCGCTTCGAGCGATTTGCTGAAGTTGTTGTTTGTGTTGTCTCATTAGGTGGCTTTGTAGTCAGTCTGATACTTTTCTTTTGGCCATTTTATTTCCAGAGATTCATGTTGAAAAGCGTTTTCTTTTGAAATGAGTGTGTCTAAGCGTTTACTTCTTGACTCGTTTCGCTTCCGCGCGCTGCTACACTCAAACTTGAACTGAGCTCAACTTTGGTAATTGGTAGCTGCAGCTCTTTTCGCTGGAACTCAACAAGTTGGCAACGCCAGAGAACCAAAGAGCCAAAGAGAGCAAACCGAAGCGCGACCAACTTAACGAAAGAAGAAGAACAACAACAAGAAGACCACAACAAACAACAAATTCAGCCAAAGTTGGTTATTTCTCTCTCTCTCTCTCTCTCTTGCTTTGCCTTTGGTTTTACTTTTGTGCTAAGTTAACAAAGAATAAAAGAACTGCATGATCAACAAGTGGAAGATTAACTTGTTCCCTACCGTCTCAATTGTGGGCCATTTTCAAAGATAAATTGAATATGATTTGCGTTCAATTGACGTATAACATTCATAAACAATACATTTGGGGCAAAACGCAATTCAATTTCGTATATTCAATTAAAAATCAACTGTGGGCAAAATGGGAGGCGTTGCTACATTTGTCTGCACAGTTGTTGCTATTGCAACAGGCAATGTATACAAAGAACGACGCAGATTCGCAAAATGTTTGCCACGTTGCCAAACTCTCTCGTCTGAATAATAAAACTTAACATGTTTACAGTAGGCGAAACATATTTGCGGCATTTTGAAAATGACTCCCACGATTTCAATGCATCGCTGGGGCAGGCGCAGACAAGACTCGCGAGCATGACTCATCTGAATGTATGGCAGGCTATCTAGCGTCGTCACTGACTAATCTCGTCTCTTGCCAACGAAGAACTGTCAAAATACCTATATGCGATCAAAGCCGCTGTCTAATTAGCGCTTCGACGTGTGTCTCTTGCAATGGTTTACGTTCCAATAAGCAAACCAGGGTTCACAGCGAACACGCGAACACTTTACACTTGCATGCGGCGAATACCTGCTGCTAGTTGCTAGTTGGCGAAAAACTGCATTTTGCACAATAGGAGCACACTTACGATCTTCCATGGCTGGGCTGTTGTATTCTCCTTGATTTCTCGGCTTTGAATTCAATTGAACTGCTGTCCAACTTTGACAATTAATTTTTGTTGTTAAAAAGAATTTCTTTGCAAGAAGAAGCACGGAAAAAGTAGCTGTGCTTTCTGATAAATACCGATTACACTCAATCGATAGTCGCCTGACAATTGGCGTTGCCAGTAGGCTTTTGACATCTGCTTTTCGCGCATTCAAAACAATCACATGTAGACTTCAAATTGTATGAGTTTTTTTTTTGTATTTCAAAAGAAATAAAAATACAATATTTTCGTATCTGAATAGCTTGTCATGAAAAAAAAATGCCATAAGTGAAAAATGTTGCTTTTCAGCTATCGTCATACTACGTCTCGCTTTACATTTGATTTTTCGTCCGTTAATATAGGAAAATATATACATTTATATACTTTGTATTGTATTTACTACGTTTCTTAAAGTTACTAATGCAGTTGGTTGTAAATATGTATATTTTAAAAAATTTACATTATCAGGTCTGTTTTTCTTGGTGTTTTTCTTCTTCATCTTTTTTATTTTATAAATACTGCATTAAATAAAAAATAAATAAACAAGAACTAAAGAAACAAACACAAAAAATCTATATAATTTGTTTACGTTTTTTATTGGTTTTATTTTGTTTTTTTTTGTTGTTTTGTTTTATTTTGAATGGTAAGTAAAAAATTTTAATATATTTTTTAAATTTTTTATACTTTGTGTTTCAACTTCAAATAGTAAACAGGGTCTGAGCGCCGTGTATTGATTTAAAGTTGTTAAGTGGAAAATATAAGTCGAAAACAATTTAATATAAATCAAGAAGATTGCACAAAATTAAAACGTTTGTATTCATTTTGAAATGTGAAGGGGCTTGTGTGGGGTATAAAGCTGGTTGATTGGTTGTTGGAGCAGAAGCAGGCGTGTGGTAATTAACATATATGTTTATATTTATATATATTTGTTTATATATATATATATATATTATATATTTTGAAAGTACATGTTTTTATGTAATTCAATTAATTGCTATTCCAATTCATTTTCTTTTAATGTGTTCTAAACAATTACAAATGTTTTTTACTATACATTCAACGGTATAAAACGTTTAAACATGCACTCTCCAAAAATAGGCGGAAAATTAAACTAATAACTCGATTCAGTTCACAGCTTCATATAACTCAGTGAAAAAACAATAGATTTGCAATAAAAATAGCAGCAATAGCAATAGTAAATATTTAACATTTTATGCTTAAAATTATTTCGTTCTTGACCATAATATTTGTGTTGTTTTTTTCATTTAAATATCATCTTCAATCAATTAAATTTGTTGCAACCAATTTTAACAAAACATTTGTTGAACTTTTTGCTTAATTTAAGTAGCTTGAACTAATTAGAATATTATGCATTGAAATCAAATATGGTTATAAAAAAGAAAAATTGGCATTTAAGTCATATGGGGGCAAAACCAACAATATGGGCAGGAACAAGGACTAAGAGAAGCAGAACTCAGCGCTATGTAAAGTTTCATTTTTTGTGTTAGCTTTTTTCTAGTTTTGTATAAATGCAATTTCATGTGTCTGAGTGTGTGTGTGTGTTTTTTATGTATATGCATTTGTGTGTAGATGTGTGAGGTCAGAGTTTCTCTGTATCAAATTATACAAAAATAGTTGTTTTTTTTTTTATCATTTTGTTTGTTTTTGAATTGCATTGTAGAAAAGCTCCTAGGAGTGAGTGAGTGAGGAGAGAGATAGAGAGAGAAAGAGAGACAACCTGTACCATTTTTGACACTAGTTTTCGACTAAGAAGTCCGCCCCGAGCACGCCTGCCGGTGCTGCTCAACGCCCACCCCGTCCGCCCCATTTCGTTCCGTTACCCAAATTCCCGTCGCACTCTGCACGGCTGCCGTTGCTGTGTTCAAGCAACAGCTTAGTTCTTCGGCCCCCAAACGGAGGTGATGGGCGTGGCCGCAACTGGAGCACCACCCGCAGCGAAGACCGGGAAATCCTCCTGCGATTGGGTATTGGGCGCAATTAGATTCTTGCCCTGATTCTTCTTTTCCCACGGTGCATCCTTGATGATAAAACCATTCTCATTGCTGTTGTTACCAGCACCACTACCACCACCACCGGCACCAGAACTGGCTCCAGCGCGTTCGGTGAGGAAAGCGCCCACAGTTTGTGGTTGCGGCGATGGCGGCAAATTCTCCAAATAATCACGCTCGTAATCCTCAGCCATGCTCAAGAGCATCTCCTTGGCATTCTCCACATCCTCCTCCTTGCCTATGATGGTCACAGCATTTGCATTGGTTTGACCTTCTTCGGAAGACGGGAACTTGATGTCCACCTAGAAAATAAATCCAGATTAAGAATACAGTTGTTACACAAGTTATGTTGCTATTGTACCTTGTAGTCGTCAATGATCTTGCGAATGGTGCGTCCACGCTGACCAATAATGTGCGAGTGGATGCGTGTATCAATCTCGATGACTTCGCGATGCAGCGTTCGCAATTCACCCACAATCTCCAAGATGGCATCGCGAGCGGACTCAGCCTTGGCCTGATAGCCGGTAATGGAAATAATGCGCTGATTAGGATCATCCCGCTTGGGCAGCGAGATGTTGACATCATGATCGGCGCGCAGCTTATTAATGACAGCGCCCTGGCGACCAATCAGCTTGGAGTGATATTCCGGATCGACCTCCACCTGGAGGATAAATGAGCGCAGCTCGCGATCAGCACGATCCGCCTCATGCTCCTCAATCATCTTCTCGAGCGCCTCACGGGCCTCGGCAACGCGTGCAGGCGTACCAGAGACCTTAATCACATCTGATTTGAGGTCGCTGGGCGGCAGCTCGACGTGCACATCGTGCGTGGACATGAACTGACGTACATGAGCACCACGTGGGCCAATGATGGTGCGATGCAGATCGAAAGGAACATTTAGCTCTTCCTCAATAGGTATCAGATCAATCAGCGCTTGTTTGGCCGCCTCGCATTTCTCGATACGTCCGGTGATGCGAATAACATCACAATAACGCACTGGCTCCGCGCTAGGCTCACCCTCGGTGGCTTCCTCACCCTCACCGTTAACACCGTTGGTCAGACTTTCAATGGGTTCGGTGGCATCGCGGTCGGGGAACTTAATCTGCACATCGAATTCGGAGGTGACCTGTTGCACCTTGAAACCGCGAGCGCCCATAATGGTGCGGTGCTGGCGTTGTGGTATAACCACCTCAATGGTTGTCTGCGCCTCCAGTTCGGCGACGGTCTCCTCGATGCGCTGTTTGGCCGCCTCAATGCACTCCTTGGCGCCCTTGATGGTCACCCTGTCGGAGTTGGTGCCGGCACGCGGGAAGGAAATCGTCACGCCCCCGCACTCCTCCGAGATGCGATACAAAATGGTGCCGCGCTTGGCAACAAAGTGCTTGTGGTGCTTGGGCTCGACGATCACCTCGCCCTCGGTGACCTCGTCGCACTCCTTAATGATCGCCTCCAGCTGCTCTTTGGCCTTATTGACGTTCTCCTCCTTGCCAATAATGATGATGGCCTCCTTGTCGCTATCCTCATTCGAGGGGAAGATAATGCGGGCGCCCGTCGCATCGCGTATCTTGCGTATGGAGGCACCATTCTTTCCAATAAGGAATTTGTGATGCTGCTGCTTGGCGCGCACCTCAACGCTGAACGAGGCCTGCTGCCGCTCGTTGGCCAGCTCCAGCAGCTGCGCCTTGGCCTTCTCTACATCATCCTTGGGACCGCGAATAGTGACCTGAACGGACAGCAAATTTATTATAATTATTATCATTTATTCGATATCAAATTGAGCTACAGCATTCTATCTCTAAAATATGATCGTAGTGTATTGAAGATTGTATCTCTTACCTTATCGCTCTTGGAATCGCTGTTAGGGAACTTGATGGTGACGCCGCCGCACTCCTCCATGATGGCAGAGATGAGTTTGCCGCCGGTGCCAATGATGGAGTTGTAGTATTTAGGCGAAATTTGCACCTCTTCGGTAACAATGTCGGAGAGTTCGTTCTGGATCTTTTGAATGCGCTCCTTGGCCTCCAGGACGTTCTCCTTTTTGCCCGTGATGACTATCACCTCGTTCGTATCGCCCTCGGCGGGTAGATCGATTTTCGTTTGGGTCTCGTCGCGTATCTTTTTGATGTTGGCGCCGCCCTTGCCGATGACAAACTTGTGGAATTGCTTGAAAATTGGCACTTCGATGATGTGCGATGACTCCTGGATTTCCTTGACAAGCTTCAGTAGGTCCTTATGGCACTTGTCCACATCCTCCTTGGGGCCGCGCAGTTTCACAATATCAGTGTTCTCTTGGGGCGTGGGTATCGTGATGGTCACCTGACGGTAACGATCCTTCACCTCGCGTATCTTCTCGCCCTTGGCGCCAATGATGGAGCGATGCAGGCGACGATCGATGATCACATCCTTTGACTTTTCATTTTCCAGTTTGTCGATTTTTTCTTGTAATTCAAGCTGCGCCTGACGCACACCCTCTTTGGGTCCCTCGATGCGTATATTGTTCTGACCCTCGCGCTCCTCAATGTTGATTGTCACCTTCAGCTCATCCTTGAGGCGATTAACGTTGGCTCCCGCCTTGCCAATAATATGCTTGTAATACGATGGATTCACCGTCATCACTTCGTACGTGAAATTCTCCTCATAGTTGCGAATGATGTCATTCAAATAAGAGACAGCCCTGTCCACATTCTCGGGATCGCCTTCGAGCTTGATCTTGTTGTCCAAGCAGTTGACATTCACGTTGGGGCAATCCTCCTCGAGCTGCTTCATGTTGGCGCCCTTGCGACCTATCACATACTTGTGTATCCAATGCGGCGCATTGATCTCCACCGACTTGACCGAATTGGCCTTCTGGTAGACAACGGTAAGGGCATTGCCCAGAGCAACTTGGGGACCGCGCAGCGTTATTGTCTCCAGGGTGGAATCATTGGGCGGCATCTCAACGGAGACACCGGTGAGCTGCAGAATCTCAGCAATGGTGGAGCCCTTGGGACCGATGACATAGCGATGCTGTGGCTTGGCCACCTCAACACTCACCGTAGAGCATTTCTTCTCCATCTCCTTGTAGATGGCCTCCACTTTTGCCTTTGCGGCGGCAACCGCTTCCTTCTCGCCATAGATAATAATCTCCTCCTTTTGCACCTGCTGCGGCGGCACGTTGATCTTGGCACCCGTCTCCTCCTGCAGCTTGTTCAGATTTTCATTATATGGGCCCACAATGAACGGATGATAGATCTTCGGCACAGTCGTCCGATCCGACGACTTCTTAAACTGCTCCGCGGACAACTGGCGGATCTCCTGCTCGGCACGCTCAATGCCCTCCTTGGTACCGGCAATGGTGATCACATCGCTCTCATCGCCCTGATGTGGTATATTGATACGCGTCGCGGTCACGCGTTCCAGTTCGCGCAGGCGCTCGCCACGCTTGCCGAGAATTACGCGATAATGCTCGCGGGGTACGGTCACCTGGCGACTGGCCTGCGTCGAGAAGGCTATTAGGATCTTGCGACGCGCATCAAGCAACTCGCTCTGCTTGCCCTTGATCAGGAACGTGAGCGATTGATTCTTGCCGCTGGCAATCTCAATCTGGGCGCCCGTCTCCTTCGTGATCTGCTGGCAAATGCGCTTCGATTCGCCCTCACCAAATTTCTCCGAATCCGTGGACTTGCGCTCCTCCATGGGCACATGCAGAACCTTCAAGGAAGATGGCACACTTAATATAATTTCTAATGGAGAACCATCTCTAGGACTCACCTGAGTTTTCTGCGAGCTGGTCACACGCGCAATTGCCGGCGCAGCGGGGCCTAGTGCCGCTCCAGCAGACGAGTTCGTCGGCAAGGCCGGGAATAGATCGTCGTAGCTAAATGCGGACGTGGCATTGCTGGTACCACTGGTGGTACTGGTGGGCGTGGCCACCGGAGTCGGCGACGATGGCTGCTCGTTGGACGACACCAGTTCCTGGCCATTGTTGAGTGCGTTTGGTTGTTGCTCAATGTTAATTGCTGTCGCCAAAAATTGGAAAGTTAATACAAATACAATAATGGTTAAAATGAGAGCTTACCGTTAGATTCCTCCATCGCTGCTGCTTGCATTACTTAAAAAAGAGAAGAGTCCTTTTTCGTTCCAAGTCGTTACAGTAACACTGCAAAGTGAGAAAAGCAACAGCAAGTATTAATCAACTATATAGACTGTAGAAAAATATTAAACCTTTGCATGTAATTATTGTCAGAGATAAGTAATAGTAGTAGCTTTTGAGTATCCTCATTAAAAACCATCTTAAGCAGATCTGATCTGGGATTTGGTATATTTTTAAGTCACATATCATCTTTTTAGTTATAATTATTGTGAAATTAAACGTTTTAGAATATTTTTAATGATCTCCAATCATAGTGCTAAGCTAGTAAGCTCTAATGTATCTGAAATACATTTTCTTACGCGGTAATTTTATAGCTAACATATTTACAGTATTAAATGATAAACATTTAAGTTTTGTGGCGACCAACAATCAAACTAAACTTTTAGTGAAAGTTGAACTGAGCACGAATATTCGTGTTTTAATTTGAGTTTTCTTTTGTTTTGCTCGATTGGGACGAATGGAACGAATATAAACTCAAGATAAACCTAGAAACTTGGGCATTAGGCACATGAAATTCTTCGTGGTATTGATAAGGCAGCGACCCGCATGTCGCTGACGCTCCAATGATAACAGCGTGCGTTTATATTTATAGGAAAGTTTGAGAGGGAGAGACACAGAGAAAGGGGGGGATTTCGACTCGCTTAGCTGATAGACCAATTCTATTCAAGCATTAGACGTTAGTTCTTAACTAAAGAAAACGCTAAATGGCCACGTAATGTCAAAATATTTGCTTTGAGCAAGCTACACAAATATATGTATTTAGTATATGAATATATGAACATGTATATGTTGACTTCTGAGCAACGGGTGATAAGTGGACAGTTTTCTATTTTGTGCGGCCACGCTGGCAAAATTGTGCAAAGCGAATAGCTGATAGCTATCGAACCAGTCTGATAAGAGCCGTTCAATCGAACCAGATATATAAATAACATATAAAATACATATACATATATGTAATTTTACAAATATACGCAGAAATAACTGTTATTATCAGAAGTAAAAGTCCGGTTTGGACCAGTGAAAGGTTAACAAACGACCACAAGCTCGGAAGAGAGATCGAGAGTATCAGCATTCTTCGTTACCAAGTATTTCATCTGAATACCGTTAAAGACATGCACTTGTTCAAAGCTGCCCCTGGTTTAGTGTTTGTGTATTTCTTTTTATTTGTGTGTGTCTCTCTGTGTGTGTGTGTGTATGTGTGTGAGTCTGTGGTTTTCTAAATCAGCGCCCAACAAGTTTTTTAGCCTACATTTTCTTCTGCTTTAGCAACAGCAACAGCAACAGCAGCAGCCAAAAGAACAACAAAAGACGTTGCCACTATCGCCATTGGTTTCACGTACACACAAAACGAACGAAAAAGAAAAGCCGCTTCTGTCAAACCGCTACTAAATACTCTACGGAATCTACAACTGGTTTAAAAATACGAATTTTTGGGTGATTTTAGTATCTAAAATTGAGGAAAGTCATATAATTCCCAACAAAAAGTTAAAAAAAACATATGTTATTTATTTAATTAGATTTAATGATTTATAGAAGTCAATTTGTTTTGGGAATTAAAAGATAATATTCTACTCTATTTAAGTTGTGGGTATTTCACTTAAAAACTGATCACCTTATAACTAATCTCGCCTACTTTACAAACTGCATACCAATGCCATGGATGCCGACACTCATTAGGGTATGGTATAAAAATGTGTCAAAAGAAGAAACAATCCAAGTGTGAGCGAGCGAGAGAGAGTCTAGCTTGATGAACTGCTCTGTTAGGGGGTTATAAGGGGGAATAGCTATAAAACCGGATGATAGCCGGCAACTACATGAACCGATCGTCAAGTCTGCCTGTGTGCGTGTGGTGTTACGTGTGTGTGCTTACGTATGCATGTGTGTGTTGTACTCTGCGCTGCATGCGCACTTCTTGATTTTTCGTGTCGTCGTTGCTTTTGTATTGGTTTGGTTTGGCTTGGCACCTTTCGAGTCAGCACAAAGCCAGGCACAGGTAACAAAAAAAAAAATAATAATAATAAAAAAAAATACACACATTTATACGTCTCTACATATGTAAATGTTTCAATACATATGCATGCGCTGCAGCGACGATGTTGACGTCGACAAGCCACACAAAGTTCAGCTTGAGCATTTTCTATGCACATTTACATATAGAAATTTTTTGGGTAAGGTGCTCAAACCCATATTAATTTGAATGGTTTTATTTAAGCAAATTGTGGCTGTTGTTTGTCTTAACGGTAAACACAATGCTCCCACATGCTCAGGATGAAGAAATAATGAGATTCTATATAGAGAAATACCGTAAGCAAAAATAAAAGCCTTGACGTAGCCAGTTTTTGTATGAAAGTCGGTTGCATGCCTCAGAAGAAGACATTTACTTCTTCAATGTTGCCAATTACGTGTTTTTTAACGTTAGATCGGGTTTTTTAAAAAGCAGGCAGTGATTTTTTTATATGGTTTTTTTTATATTTTGAGGGAGTTATATACAAAGACTAGTTTTGTGATTTAAAGATATACTGAGTTTTTGTCTAGCGGTAATGTTCGAATTGGGTAAACATTTTTGGTGGCGAGCTTTCTTCCAAAAACTAGATTTTGTTTCGGTTGAGAAAACGCTGGCAGCACTGCTGGCCCACCCTCACTCACACACAAATGTTTAAAATGTTAAGTTATGCAAATGTATACGGAATATTGAATGGAATGAAGATCGTAAACAGTTTATTGGTCAGGTTGTTCAACTTACTGTACTGTAAAATCCAAAAAATCCGGCCTAAATTTGTCCTTTAACAAAATCCAGTTTGATCAACTTGGCGTGTCTCCTGCTGTAATATATAGAAATTCATATTTTGCAAATTAATAAGTTTATTGGTTAAGTGAATCGGAACATGACAATTAAGAAATCACACTAAAAACTAAAGGAAAAACATGTTTTGTATGCTGTTCAAATGCCCCAAATGCACTACACTGAATGCAATTGGCCGAGCATATGGCAACTATGGCAAGCCTCTGCCGTGTTTATTAACAGAAATGTGCATCAATTCAAAAAAGAGTACAGTGAGAGAGACAGGAAGACCGAGAGAGAGTGCAGTGGTGCTGCCCTATGGCTAAACTGGCGGCGACCTTTATGCATAAATATGCGGGCCACTTATTGGACAATTATTATTGTTCTGTTGATGCCACTGCGGTGAAGAGCACGGAACAAAAAGTGGAGCATAAAATGTGTGTGTGTGTGTGTGTGTAGGCGGAAGCGACGAGTGAGCAAGAAAGAGCGCTTAGTGCGTAGTTGAGTAAATATGAGTGAAAGGTTTTTAAAGCTTTCAACTTGTTTGATCACTCTACAAGAAGTATACATTTTTTTTGGGCATTTCAGTTAGACGAAATGTATTTTGAAGACGAATGCCAAAAGTTCAAAAATCGTACGGCTCATGCTTTCACACACACACACACACACAGAGGCACGCGCGCACTAACACACTAACATAAACGCCGCCGCCTGTCTTTGCTGTTGCTGCTACCGCTGCTGTCAATCGGGCATATATACATATGCATAGTTTTATGGGTGTATGTGTGGACGACGTCGTAGACTCCGCCACCGCCAATGAAATATGGCTCTGACTTTTGTGTCTTTCTCTGTGCGCTGTGTGTGTGTGTGTGTGAGTGAGTGCCCGTGTCCGTGCCCTGCATATGTGTGACGACGACGACAGCAGACCGACCGTGCGGTTGATAATACTACTGAAAAACACGTTGTTTTATTTTATTTTTTTTTTGATTTGAGCGAATTTTCTTTTAAAGAATTTACGTATTTTGAATATGAAGTGCATACTGCACTGAATTTTGTTGTTGTATTTCTTTTTAAATGCAAGTAAGAAGTTTCCACGTTGCGGCAGCCGCGGCCTCAATTTTCTCTTAAGTCGCCGCCGCCTTCATCACTTATATTTCAAGCACACTTTTGTTTAAGTTTAGCAATTAAAATTGGGCATTTGGGCGCGCACAGTTTGTCTCAGTGTTTAAGCGCTTTTAAATAGATCTTTTTGATTAATTTTAAGTTTAGACTTTCTACTTAGAACTGCAATACGCACTCGAAACGGATATCAACTCCAAGTAAAGTGAATGAATGAGCAACTGAGCGAACGTGGCAAAATGCAGCGTGTTGCCACATGGCGTTTTTCTAGTGGCAACGCTACGGACACAAGAAAATCAGTGCTGCCAGAAAGCTTGCATGTTGTGGGTGTTGTGTGAGAGCACCAATCGATAACAATATCCGTTGCTCATTTTGGCTGTTTACCATCCCTAGCGACATTCACAACAAAGGCAAAAGAGCGAGTGGTTTCTTTTTTTCATATTTGTCAGTTTGCACGGAAAATACCCGTTCTCTGGCATTTCCGAAAGGTAGTTTATTTATAGAACAGAACGCGGCATGCCCAAGTTAAAGAGTTTGGTACCCAACTTTTTTGGCAATAACAAAGATAAGCACAACACGAATATGAATACGGAGGAGGGACGACTGGAAACAGATGCCTTGCCCGTTAACGAGGAAGATAACAATAGCGTAGTGCTTTCGCTGCCCTCGAATACACCAACACCATCAGCGGACCTAACCGAGTCCGTGTTGCGCGAACTCTCCGATCCCAATTACAACTCCATGGATGTCGTCCAATCGGCGCATATTCCAGGCTCCGCCCTGGCTAACAACAACAACACAATGAACACAATGAATGTGCATAGTGCACAGCAACAGGTGGTCATGAATTTCTCGAATTCCAGCAACTTGCATTTCGGCTCCGTTTACAATTTCAATCAAAGCCTGAGCGCCTGCAGTTCACGCAAGGGCAGCACAAGCACCACAGAAGAGGTTGCCGGAGCCATTTTACCTACCTTGCCGGAAGGCAAACGCCATGTGCCGCGTAAAACCGTTAGCATTGTGGCCATGATGCAGTCGCAAGAGGAGCCCGATCATCGACTGCTGGACACGGTGGCCACACATCTTGGCGAAGGCTGGAAACAAGTGATGCGTGAGCTAGGTCACTCCGAGGGTCAGATCGAGCAGGCGATTATTGATCACCAAATGCACGGCAATATTAAAGAGGTATACGTTTATTATATACATGTGACTGTAGACTAATAAGTTTTTCATTTTAATTGTAGGTCATATATCAGCTACTTCTGCAGTGGGTGCGAGGTGCTGACGACGGTGTCGCCTCTGTGGGGCGACTCACCACGCTGCTGTGGGAGACACAGCATCGTGAGTGCGTGCAGCGCATGAAACTGGTTTGGAAAGCACTTGAGAAACGTAAGACATCCAGTTAGTTAGCGCTAAAATCAAACAGCGTTGTACTTCCCCCAATGGAAAAAGTTAAAGTTAGTCACTAATTTAGTTGTTAGCCTTTCTAATAATGATGGTTAAGCTTTTGGCTATCTGAACATTTTTCCACTACTTGTTTGCGCTCTCAGCAAAACAAAAGCATTTGTGCAATAATATTTGTTAACGATTTTTTGACAAACGGCATTGTGTAATCCAGCAGATGCTCGCAAATTAGAATTGCCCAAGCTCTTACTTTTGATTAATTGTTGTTTATTTTTAAATTTGTAAGTTAAAGTTTGGTAGTTTATATCATTTTTGTGTAGCTTGAACGTATCTGCAGAAATTAGAGTTCAACTAAATTCATTGCGTTCTAATTAGCGAGCGACTACTGTCCATTTAACATTTCGAATAAATGCGTTAAAGTTTGTCCACAAAGTAACTAATATTTTAAAAATGTGAATGTGATATTTAAGTCGAGTAATCTTTTGCAATAAACAAGACGTAAATCTGTGAGATTTATTATGTAATTGTTAATACATTATTCTAGTTGCAATCAGTTAATTTTTGTGATCTTTTCGGCCAACATATCAATTAGCATTTGTGCGCCGTTGCCATTACTTGACCGATAGTTGGGCAGCTGCTCCATCCGCTCGAGCCAGGCGCTCAGCCGTGGATAACGTTTCTGCTGGATGGGCGCCAGTCCCAATAGGCCGGACACAGAGGACACATAGCTGAAATCAGCTATAGTCAACGTAGCACCACTCATATATTGTTGGGTGCCCAGGAACGCTTCGAGAAAATCGTACATGCTGTAGATGCCATCAATCTTGCTCTGCGACACCTCCGTTTGATTGTGATGGAATACCGGCAGGGCAATCTCACGAATGCATCCCTGGAATATGACGCCCGAGTCGAAGTGGAGCCGTTGATCGACAACGGCACGCTTGTAGTAATCCTTGGGATACAGTTCATCCGACTTGCCATATTTACGCACCAGATAAGCCATTATCGCATGCGAATCCCAAATGCAGATTCCATCATCTTCCAGCACGGGCACCGTATGCTGTGGATTCTTCAGAGTGTACTCCTTGCTCTTGTGCTCACTAGCCAGCAGATTAACCAGCTTGTAATCATACTGAAGACCCAGTGCGTGAAGAGTCAGCTTACAGGCACGCACCGGTGGACTTGGCTCCAAGCCATACAACACTAATTTGCCCATTATTTAAATTTGAATCAAAGCGTGCTCACGCTCCAACTGTTGAAATTGCACTAAGATCGGCACATGGCAAATTTCATTCGCTGCAGTTGTTATATAATGGGAATAAGTTTCGTTTTATTCGAAGCTTGAATCTGTGCCAAACGAGTAATCTAAGGTCAAACAACAATCACTGTCAATGGGGATTTTCTACATTTTCTAATTTCAATTGACATATTAAAATTGTTGTGAAATTCAATACAATATGTTTATTGTGCCGCTTGCTTTATATCGTATCCAAAATGCAATAAAAAATAGTTATGGTTAGGTTTGATATCTAGGAAAACCTTTTAATTGACTTCAAAGCGTGGAAAGATAAGATAAAATGTGCACATTATGCGAAAAGTCAGTGATTCTACTAGTTATCATATTCGATTATTAGATTAGTTGAAAAGCACAAAATATGTTTTATTTTCTGAGCATACAAAATAAAATAATCAATATCTACATTATCTTATCTATCTTAAGTGCTTTAATTTGAAAAATAATACTGGTAATGGTTACGGACCCCTAATATATATCATAATAAATGTCATTTTATGAAAGCTTTGAGTAACAATTTGACACTTGTTCTAACTTGGACGCAAAACAATTTGCTTATCAAAAAACATTAAGCTAAGAGAGAATAATACATTAAAGTTGAGAGAGTATTTGGATTTGATATTAAAATAACGCTTAAGAGATTTGTTAAAAGCAAAGCTCTTAGTGTTTTTCATTGTTGTTTTGATTATATATTCATTTTATCACGTGGTTATGCTTATCAAAGCATTGGCAAATATAACACTAGACTCAAAGTGCAATCGCAATCTCCAGATAGCCGGCGATAGCTGCTCTCCCTTCAGCACATTCACGTGCACAAATTTATGAGCGATTTACAGTGCTGCTAGCGTCATTTTTTGGCGGACTGGGATCGATGCTGTAAAGCGTCAGTTTAACCCTATCGAAAGCTCGAAATCCAATTATAGACTAGCTTTTGAAAGCAGTAGCCGAAAAGTTGGCGATCCCTGCTACTATGTCAAATGTTTTCTCAACATTATGTCATAATTTTATAGCTTATGTCAGACAAATTTATTGGTATCTCTTAGCTTGCACTCATTTATACACACATACAACTTTACGAAGAGCCTCTAAACCGTTAACTGATTAGCTTCTTGCCCCACGCAGTGGAGAAATGTTCACACACTGAAACCATCAAAACAATTAAACCGATTTTTGATTAGATTATTGTTAGAAACGTATTTACTTCATATGTTATATATACAACTGATAACGCTTATTTATTTACGCTAACAGTGTGAAAGTTTTATTTTTAACAAAGGCGGCAAATGCCTGACAACCTTTAGAATTTTCCTCATAGTAGGGCAACTTTTCCAAACGCTTAATCCATGCACTCAATTTTGGATACTTTGCGGCATCGATGGGTACATAGGCCTCCAGAGTGCTGATCGATGAGATGAGACTAAAGTCGGCAATTGTCAGCTGATCGCCAGCTATGTAATCGTGATCCTTGAGGAAAGCCTCCGAGAAATTGTACGCTTCCTTAATGTCGTCAGTCTGTTGTTTGGGCACCTCAGTCACGCCCCGGAAGAAAATCATTTTGCTAATGGTGAGAAAAGCAGTGGCAAATACGACGCCAGTTTCAAAATGCATGCGTTGATCGACAAGGGCGCGCTTCACCAGATCCTTGGGATAGAGCGAGTCATCTTTGCCATATTTGCTCACCAAATAGCTCATGATTGCATGCGAGTCCCAAATGAGCACTTCACCATCCTCCAACAAGGGCACCGTGTGCTGCGGATTCTTCTTCAGGTATTCTTCTGAATGCTGTTCTTTCTGTAGAGTATTCACCACCTTATATTCATAGGGCAATTGGATAGCAGCCAGCAATAGTTTAACAGCACGCACCGGGGGACTGCCATCGATACCGTAGATAATTGGCTTCACCATGTTTACTGCTTGGCTATACCGACTACAATTGACTAGACAAGGGTCGCGTCAACGCTTATATATGACTCGACCTTTGGAGGAGAAACGACTAAAATGCCTAAATATTGAAAGAGAAGTTGCAGCTGTTCAAGAGCAAATTTCATTATCGGTATTTTAAGCTCTCTCTCTATCTTCTCTCTCTCTCTCTCTCTCTCTCTTCAACAATGAAAATACATTACTAATGTTGTTTTCATGACAAATCCAAATAAAATGTAATACTATTTTTTAAGTAAGTTTAAGTTTATTATTTCAGTGCACAAATTACATTGTAATTAAGCAATGTGAATTGTTCTGCTGTGTCTTAAATTAAAATGTGTTTGCCTACACGATTAAGAGAGCTCTCATTCTTGTTTGTTTGCTGACTCGTCGTGACTCGGCAATTTCTATTGTTAGCTCATAATCAATAACTTTATTAATAACAAAAGAGAACTGAAGTAAACGGCACTCATTAAATTTGCTGTACTCTTGTTAGCTAATGTTGGCGATCCCTGTTACTATGTCAAATGTTTTCTCAACATTATGTTATATTTTTATTGCTTATGTCAGACAAATTTATTGCTATCTCTTAGCTTGCACTCATTTATACACACATACAACTTTACGAAGAGCCTCTAAACCGTTAACTGATTAGCTTCTTGATCTCTTTTAGGCCCCACGCAGTGAAGAAATGTTCACACACTGAAACCATTAAAACAATTAAACCGATTTTTGATTAGATTATTGTTAGAAACGTATTTACTTCATATGTTATATATGCAACTGATAACGCATATTTATTTACGCCAACAGTGTTAAATTTTTACTTTTAACAATGGCGGCAAATGCCTGACAACCTTTAGAGTTTTCCTCATAGTAGGGCAACTTTTCCAATCGCTTAATCCATGCACTCAATTTTGGATACTTTGCGTCATCGATGGGTACATAGGCAACCAGCGAGCTGATCGTTGAGATGAGACTAAAGTCGGCAATTGTCAACTGATCGCCAGCTATGTAATCGTGATCCTTGAGGAAAGCCTCCGAGAAATTGTACGCTTCCTTAATGTCGTCAGTCTGTTGTTTGGGCACTTCAGTCGCGCCCAGGAAGAGAACCATTCTGGTAATGGGGCGAAGCGCAGTGGCAAATACGACGCCAGATTCAAAATGCATGCGTTGATCGACATGGGCGCGCTTCACCAGATCCTTGGGATAGAGCGAGTCATCTTTGCCATATTTGCTCACCAAATAGCTCATGATTGCATGCGAGTCCCAAATGAGCACTTCACCATCCTCCAGCAAGGGCACCGTGTGCTGCGGATTCTTCTTCACGTATTCTGCTGAATGCTGTTCTTTCTCTAGAACATTCACCACCTTATATTCATAGGGCAATTGGAGAGCAGCCAGCAATAGTTTGACAGCACGCACGGGGGGACTGCCATCGACACCATAGATAATTGGCTTCACCATGTTTACTGCTTGGCTATACCGACTACAATTGACTAGACAAGGGTCGCGTCAACGCTTATATATGACTCGACCTTTGGAAGAGAGACGACTAAAATGCCCAATTATTGAAAGAGAAGTTGCAGCTGTTCAAGAGCAAATTTCATTATCGGTATTTTAAGCTCTCTCTCTATCTTCTCTCTCTCTCTCTCTCTCTCTTCAACAATGAATATACATTACTAATGTTGTTTTCATGACAAATCCAAATAAAATGTAATACTCTTTTTAAGTAAGTTTAAGTTTATTATTTCAGTGCACAAATTACATTGTAATTAAGCAATGTGAATTGTTCTGCTGTGTCTTAAATTAAAATGTGTTTGCCTACACGTTTAAGAGAGCTCTCATTCTTGTTTGTGTGCAGTTTGCTTCGCTGAGTGGCTTTCTTTGTACTTGCGATTGCTTATTTGCGCTTGTTTTCTTAATCATACCGGTAAATTTGCTGAATTGATAAGAGCTATGTATTCCAAATAAAGAGTCAGCTGTCATAGTTTTGTTCTACTAAAATAATCGTTGTTTCAAGCTGTTTGTCTCTGCTGCCTTGTCGTGACTATTTCTATTGTTAATCAATAACTTTATTAATAACAAAAGAGAACTGAAGTAAACGGCACTCATTAAATTTGCTGCACTCTTGTTAGCTAAATATTGGCATAACTGCGATAAGTATGTGAGTAATTTAGTCCGATTTCGGTACATTTGTGATGTTTTTTGGCTTCAACAGATCCTCAAGCTGTGCTGTTCCACCGCCATTGGCCTCCTTGTAGTAGGGCAACTCCTTCAGACGTTCCAAGATCTTCGGATACTTGCCGGGATCCAGTTCCTAGTACACAAGCAAGCCGCCAATCGACGACACAAAGCGAAAATCGGATATGGTCAGCTCGCTGGCAGCCACATAATCGTAGTAATAGAACGTTCACAATGTCATAGACCTCAGCCAGGGTATCGATACTGCACTGCTCAATGGTGGGGATACCACCAAAGAGCAATCTTCTCCTTATCGGACGCAGTGTACTTTTGAGCATCATGCTCGATTCGAAGTGCAGCCTCAGATCGACAATATCGCATCGGTGCATAATTACCCACCAGATAAGCCATTATGGCATGCGAGTCCCAGATGACGAATTCTCCATCCTCCATTAGTGGGACCGTGTGCTGCGGTTTCTTCTCCAGATAATTGTGCAACGAATTCTCACCAGAAGTTCAAGAAAATGAATGGTAATGAATTTGGTAAATAGTAGTTATAGTAAATTGTGGAAATGAAGAAGTAAATCTTTATTTTTTGGGGAGTCATGCAAGGCACAGCAAATAGAGAAGGACTTGAATAGTCGTTGTGATAGGGATCATCCTATATTATTATGGTTAGGTGCTGGATGATCATGGTAGGGTGGGCATCGGCTGTGACAAATACATACAAATACAGGCTAGGAGTCTCGCCTCCATATTTAATGTGTTAGATCTGTCTAATTCCTCTTTCCTCCCTTTCTACCTTTCTCCTTCCCAGTAATTTGTCGAACTTACACCGCACGCGATATCTTTTGGTTATTATTAAGCACAGCGAGCAAGTAGCGCATGGAAATTTAATGGAACCCCGACCACCTAGCAACCATACAGCCGGAGCCAGCGCGTGCACCTCTTCTTGAACGCTACATCAACACCTGCTCGCAGACAACAGGTTAAATGCTACAGCAACTAATATTTTAATGTGAATGTGAAATTAAAGTCGAGTAATCTTTTGCAATACACAAGACGTAAGTCTGTTGGATTTATTATGTAATTGTTAATACATTGTGATTGTTAATATATTATTCTGGTCTGTAATTTATTGCCAAAATATCCGCTGCTAATTGGACAGCAACCTGCAATACTACGGCACCAACTTCGAAAATACCGTCTATAATGTCGTCCCACATGTTTACTGCTTGGCTATCCAGACTATAATTGACTAGACAAGGGTCGCGTCAACGCTTATATAGCTTTTGAAGAGAGACTAAAATGCATTATTATTGAGAGACAAGAGAGAGAAGAGAGACAAGCTGAGTGGCGTTCTTTGCACTTGCGATTGCCTTTGTTGCTTTGTTTGCTTGTTTTCTTAATTTATTTGTAAATTCGTTGAATTGATTATGATATATATATAGTCATCTGCAATAGTTTTGTTCTACTAAAATAAACATTGTATCATTTGTACATTTGTAATACGACCAATTCGCTGATTAAAATGCTTAAAATGCCGCTATCCGGAACTCTTTCGCCGTTTTTTTTTATAGATATTACAGCAAATTGAAGCATGTGAAACGCGAAAGCTTGCGAATTGTGTGAATCATGGTAATGGTGCCTTCGAGAAATATATTATCTTCGAATATAAATAGAATTCTTATATGACACATGCTGCGAGCTCTATGCAAATATTGACTCAGTCACAGAGTTACTTATCTGTAGCATTAATAAACAATCAAGCAACAACTTAAACTTGCAGCATTATGACGTCTTAGTTTTTTTAACCAGTAAGTAACACTGTCGAGTATCTAATCTTATCTAAACATATGCTTAACATCACTTTTGTGCACTTACTAGTGGCTGGCAGTCAGTTGAAAATTGTGATCATCACTCTAAAGAAGCTACAGACCGCGCAAGCAAAGGTACCCGACATAGATTCTTTAGAAATACTTCAAAATGGTGCTAATATTGCATGGAACACAGATGAATCCATCCGAGCGCGCTATACTCTTAACACTGCACGCTCTGGAGCTGGAGTACGAGTTCCGGCAATTGGATATTCCGGCAGGAGATGATCAACTGCATACGGTGCCGACGCTAGAGGATGGCGACGATGCCATTTGGGAGTCTCATGCCATTATCGGATATCTAGTGCAAAAGTATGCCAAGGATGGAGATGATACACTGTATCCGCGGGAGCCGCTCAAGCGAGCCATTGTCGATCAGCGATTACACTATGAATCTGGCGTTCTGTTCGTTGCTTTCAAGGAGCTACAACAACTGATCTTCACGGAGAACATAACGGAACTGCCCAAGGATCTGATTGACCAACTACTCGAGATATATACAGTACTGGAACAATTGCTCGTCGACCAGGCGTATCTGGCCGGTCAGCAGCTGACCATTGCGGACTTCAGCATTGTCTCGACGTTAAGCAGTTTGCATCTGAGCTATGCTCCGATCGATCCCAATGAATATCCCAGTTTGAGCGCATGGTTGGCCCGAATCTCCTCGCTGCCCTACTACGAAGAGGCCAATCTCCAGGGAGCTCGTCTCCTCGCCGACCAGGTGCGCGCCAAGCTGCCCAAACAGTTCGACAAACTCTGGCAGAAGGCCTTCGCGGACATCAAAAGCGGCACCGTCAAACTGTAATGTAATAAAACCCTATAATGAGCGCACTTTATCTTTTTGTTGTTCCTTCTTGGCTTGTGTATTTCTTCATGTAACCGCGATTTAAATAAAGTTCATGTATTTGCCTGTCTGCCACAAATTTAGAGCAACCACAAAATTTGCATCTGACCATCTCCTATACTTAGCTTATGGTCATCTGCTCAACTATAAAATACCTATAATATAAAGCAAACTGCCTCAGATTTCAATGTATTTAAATTGCGATTTGAAAAAGGTTTATTTATTATGAATAGATTAGTCAGAGATTTGTTCCTCTAGAAAATTGATTGAGTTATGTTAAATCGAAATATGATCTAGACAATATGTAGCAATAACAATTACTTTGATGTATGCCAGCAAATCAAAATAATATACATTTTCTAAAGTTCGTCCCTAGTTATGGGAATGGGAATGGTACTCTTACAACTCAACAAGTTTTAAATATTTGTTTTTGAGATTTCTAAGTGCATATACCCGTTTGGAAACTATCGCAATAGGGCATAATTATGTTTGAAAAACTTTAAAAACTTTTTGCACTCATTAAAATTAAAAAATTTCCAGCTCTGACAGCGTAACACAAGAAGACGAAGAAGGAAAAAAAAACATGCTCGAAATGAAAAGCGCAAAGTTTTGCTGCCGTGTAGTGCAAGCCAAAGTTGTTAAATCATAATTAATTTATGATGCCGCCAGCTAGCCACCTGAAGTTGGGAGCTCGTTTTTTGGTTGTCGGGAGTTGTGAGTTATAAAACAGCAGCTGGGAGCAAGGTGCGTCAACGACTTTGTGTAAAACACTCTCTTAAAATGGCAAGGAACCTGCCTAAATGCCTGACTGAGAGATGACTCCCACTGCCCTCAAGCACTTTGAAGGAGCTGCCAGCATCCCCCTTCTGGTCTTAGGCACCCCATTGCAGAGACGACGGCAACGGCACCAAACTAATTGGTTTAATTTCAACTTTTACTTTGGATGTCGTCTCGCCACCGTCCCTGTGCCATGCCCACTGTGAGACCAGGTGGGCTGTCAAGCTTTATGCTTCGCCAGATTCGCTTGCCTTAATGCGAATTTTTTGCATTCTGCTCTTACCGTTTTCACTTTGTGCTGTTGCTACCGCTTGTGTTTTTCTGCCGTGCGCTTTATCAATTTGTTGCAGCATACTTTTAGGCATTCTTTGCAATTTTTTACTTCGCTTTGTGCTAAAAGTTGAGCTTGATTTTTCTGACAGTCCAGTGAAGCAGGCTTAAGCCTGAGCTTCACTGCACAAATGTAGGAGAAACGGTATTAAATTAGAGCCCAACTCAATTGCTAAAACTTACATAACTTCTATAGTTGAGTTAAAAAGAATCAAAAGGTTGCTTAAATGCAGTATTTTATGTTATTTAGTGTAAATATGAAAAATATCAACAACATCAAAATGGTAGAAACTTTAAAACAGAGACTTTCTCTGAAAGTAGAAAATTCCACATTTATTATAAGATATACAGATATACTTAATAAAATCCATAAATTGCTTTCACAATCCTCGACATATTCAGATATATACTTTACTGATTGATTTCAATCTTTCATAACTTGTATTTAATGCTTCGCAGAATTGGAAACTTTTCGCCTGCGCACTGGCCTCGAAAATCATCCAGCGACAGATCATGGAAGGCTACGCCACCCAAGCTCTGAGCCTGAACATAGCCAGCCTTAATGGCCGCCGTTGTAGGATCCTCGTAGCCTACCCAGACACCGGACTCACCATTTTCACCTGCCGCCCTATATGCATAGATGCCATAACGTTTCGTTGGATCGCCCACCTTGCGAAGATGCTCTGTGCTCGTATCCTTGCCCCCACCCAGATGATGCTGCAACAGTTCACAGATCTCGGGCCAGCTAAGCAAACCGGGAATGCCCGTGCGTTTACCAGCGGGTGCGGCGCCCTCCGCAGCTTCAATGGGTGGAAAGCCTGTGATGCCGGAGTCGCGGCTCATTTGCCAGGCGCGTCCATAGCTAGTGATGCCAATGTTTAGCTGCTGTGCATTGGCCGTGTGATTCAGCCAGTACTCCACCTGATATTGGACATTCAGTTTGGCATCCCGATCGTACATGGCACACAATGGCGCAGGCAGATCCGCCTGCTTCGGATCACGGTGTGGCGTCTGGAAGTCATATGTGCCCAAGTTGACAAAGTCCAAAAAGCTCATCACCGAGGGAATATCTATGTAAACTGTGTAAAATATTGAAAAAGAACTGGTATCAGTTTGGAACAGGCAGAACAGCTTGGTTTTAAATAAATGAAAATCAAGTTAAAAAGAGGAAAGAACGGCTACCTCAGGCATTTGTGGACAATCACATATTTTACTCACGTTCTGCATCCACATGTGGCAACATGCTAAGGGTCAGCTGTTTGCCATTGCGCTGCAATTCCAAGCGCAGCTCCCGCACAAGCGTTGCAAACTGGGCTTTGTGCTCCTCGGCCTTGGGATCGATGGCGGAACTGCTGAACCAGCCCTTGAACGAATTCCACGCACGCTTCAAAGCGCCCTGCTGCTGCTTGGGCCGTAGCTGGGGAAACTGCCAGGCCAGATCAAGGCCATCGAAGCCATATTTGGCCAGTTCAGCGCTGACGCTGGACTTGAACTTGTTGCGGCTGTCCGCCTCTTCGAGCAGGCTCAGATATTTACCAGTGTCTGCCACGCCCTCGGCATTAAGGTCCTGTTCACCGCCCACCGAGAGCAGAATGCGCAAATGAGGAAACTTTTGTCGCAGCGCTGTGATGTGAACATAATGCTGCTGGTTATAGCTAAGCTCCGGATTGAGACTCTTGATCTTAAAGGTTTCCGCATCGATGCCCGCATAGCCGTAAATCAGAAAGTTGCAAAAATTTAAAGCTGGCTCTAGTTCCCTGATCGATAGTTGTGCAGGGCCTGAAACGCAACGAAAATCAAAAATATCAGTGAACATTGACATACTATATGTACACAAAGATAACCCCACTCGATCTCTTTACGTCTAACACTTATAGATTAGACGACGTCTCGCACTTACCTTCACGGACAAAACTCGAGGCGTCGTAGAAACAAACGAGCTTTGCCACATCTGCTAGGGTCAAATGCCAGGAGCAGCACAGGCAGAGCAGCGCTCCCAGGAATACACCACCACTCGGCAACATATGTGTGTGAGTGTACGTATGTCTCCGACACGTTGTGTTTACTTTGAGATTGATTTGCAGACTGATGAAGCTAAAGCCGTAGCTGAGCAGCAATTGGACGTGCTGATAACGCTGTGCGAAATGAATGCAAAATCGAACACAAAACATGAAATCAATTTCAAAAACATCTGAGCGTAAGGTCTTTTTAACTTTAACGTTTCTCGATTGTCAGATACTCTATTTTACACATTTTGAAGTACAATTTAAAACTAGATATAGACTTTGAGAATGTGATTCTTCACTCAAGTCAAGAATCTTGGATTCATTTATAAAGGTAACTTTATTTATATCTAGTAATGGAATATTTCACAAAAATAAATAAATAAAAATTAAAAACTATAAAATGAACAAATATAGAATTCTATCAGGCTTCAATTTGCGAAAACGGAAGAACTATACTATCGAATACGGAAAATGGTAAGCAATTAAATAGTAAATACCAATTTTCATATGAAAAATCTCTGAGTTTAAGATAAAGCATTCTAAAATCAATGCCCAAAGATAGATTTAGATTATTGCAAATGTTTATACTCGTATGATGAAACAAAATATGCTTTCCAAGCCTAAATCTGATATACAGGAATAATTAATTCCCACAATAGCTCAACAGACGTGTTTTTCGAAGGACCTCTCAAAATGGCTGATTAACAGCATTTCAATTACAATTCTATATACATACAGTGTCTCACAGCTCAACTAGAGCACTGTCAAAGAAAAAAAGTAATTGCCTGCCATAAACTAATCATTCATTATTTTTCAGAAATTCCAAAGACCGATGGTAGGTATATATATTGACCACCAAAATTAATATATGACCCCAATACACTGGGGTTTCCCCACCTGCTAGGTAGGATTATGTAAAAAAGTACCCTTTTTTAGGGAAAATTTTATTTCGACCAGGTACATTGTGGACACCTGGGTGCCATAAAACCCGGATTTTTTACCTAAAGTTGAGTATTTTCGGTATAAATAGACCAATCCTTCGTACTCAGTTTAGTTTTATCCTGCATCTTGGGTGCAATAAGCCAACAAGGACTATGGACAAACAGACTACCATTTCTCAACGGAAACTCATCCTGGAACACCACAAAAACGGATATTCACATCTCCAAATAGCTGAAATGGTCAATCTGAGTTACTCAACTGTGTATAACATCATTCGGCGCTTCGTCGACGCAAATCGGATTGAGGATTGCACCAAACAAGATTTTCACCGAAGAGGAGGAGCGAAGGATCACCAGGAAAATAAAGGGAAATCCCAAGCTATCGGCTCCAAAAGTGGCTCAACAGGTGGAGGATGAAATGGGGAAAAAGTGCTGTGTGGAAACTGTGCGCAGGTTTTCTGCGCAAACATGACTTTAATGCCCGAGTACCACGAAAAAATATCTTTATAAGCGTACAAAATAGAGGGACTTGGATGACGTTCGCCAAAAACCACTTGGACATGGATTTGGAGATCTGGAACACAGTCATATTTGCATATGAGTCCAAATTAACCGTTTTTGACTCGGACGGACGGAATTATGTGTGGCGACAGTCCAATACTGACCTGAATCCCAAACACGTAAAAACAACAGTCAAGCATGGTGGAGGAAGTGACATTGCATGGGTATGTATCTCGTCAGCCGGATTCGGGAATTTTGTGATTTTTGAAACAACAATGGACAAGAATGTGTACTTCAACATACTAAAGGAAAATTTACTAAAAAGTGCCGAGAAGCTAATAATCCGACGTACTTTCCGGTTCAACCAGGACATCGATCCCAAGCATAAGGCCAAGATAGTGCAGTCCTGGCTCATCAGGAACTGCCCCCACATGATAATTCCACCGGCCCAGTCTCAAGATTTAAATGTTATTGAGAATTTGTGGGCTCTGCTGGAAAATAACATCCGGAAGCACAGCATATCCAGCAAAGAAGACCTCAAAAATGCTCTGCGGGATGAGTGGAACAAATCAGCCCAGAAGCTACCAGGAAGCTGGTATCTTCCATGAATAATAGGTTAAGGGATGTTCTTAAGGCCAAAGGATATCATACTAAGTATTAACATCCTTATTTAAGTTTTTATTTTCAAAATATATTATTTTATTTAGACTGATCCAAATAAAATTTCCCCTCAAAATAGGGTACTTTTTTACATAACTCTACCTAGCAGGTGGGGAAACCCCAGTGTATTGGGGTCATATATTAATTTTGGTGGTTAATACATGTACCTATCATCGGTCTTTGGAATTTCTGAAAAATAATGAATGATTAGTTTATGGCAGGCAATTACTTTTTTTCTTTGACAGTGCTCTAGTTGAGCTGTGAGACACTGTATATAGTTATATATATATACATATGTGTATATATGTGTGTGTATGTGAGCTGCTTTGCTCCATTATGGGTTACTTCTATTGCCAATGCCAGCCAACCACCGAAATCACAAATCTCTTAGCTTGCACGGACAAAAAGTACAATGCCAGAAATGATCCAAATATAATTGGGATTTTAGTGCGCTATAACTTGGTTGTGGTTCAGCTTGGAGTTGATTTGTACATATGTTTGTCTGGAGAGAGAAAGCTGTCATCAGTTGCTGTCACTTTGACAGAGCCTCTGGTCCATGTCTTTGCCGCTGTTACACCAACACGCCCCCTCAAAACTCCCGTACCTCTCTAAGTCATAATTAGCAGCTGGCAATAATATTGTTGAGTAAAGCTTAAATACATTAAGGCATGAGAGCTGCCTCAAATTTAACACGGCAAATGATGAGCTACCCCACACAATATATCTTCTTCTTCTCTTTAACCCCTCCCACTTGCTCACACACACCCAGCACATCAACAACTGCGACGCAAGCCCTTAAACAAGGATGAGTGTCCTCCAGCGGCTCTTATTTTTTGCCCCCCCGCAACGTTTTGCCAGTTGATTAGCAATTTTGCTCACGTGGCGCTATTTGTTGGCTTCAACGGGCTGCGTTCAATGTGTTGAGCTGCTTTTGGTGTTCACAAATTTATTGCGTCAACAAGAAAAATAAATAAAAAATTCAAATTGTTTCTTCTATTGCAGTGTTTGAAACAACTTTTGCTAACTGGCTTCAACTGGCTGCCGAGCTCGTAGTTTGACAGCCCTCAAGTGCTTAGCCAAATCCTTTTAGTAATTGCATAGCCCTAAAAGAATACTTACCACCCTCGAAGGACCATTTTTCGAGGGCATAATTTTAACATGCATTTCGAGCTTGAATAGCGTTTCCAACTTTGAATGTAGTTCTCATACAATGGTCAATAAGCCATGGTTTTTGATAGGTTCACTTTGACAAAGTTATGGGCTTTCAAAGTCCTGCACACTTGCTCATGGACACGCCTACATTTGCCCATATGCACACCCACACACACTCTACAGGTTGACAATAAAGCTCTGGTCGTAATAATAAACTAATAGTGCCCCAGCTGCCAGGAAATACTTAGCTGTCTTTGTCGTCCTCCAACCACTGACTGATGCACATATATACATAAATATATATGTATATATATAGAATTTTGTGGGTACATAATACACACATATACATATATCTGAGTATTTAAGTAGATACAAGCAGATGCTTGTGTGAGCAAAGTTGTGTCTATAAAGGGTATATGCATATGTGGTTAGCAGCATTAAAGTCGGCTTGGATTTGAACAGTTGCCAATTTAAACATGATATCAAGAAAAACCATATAATAGTTAGAAACAACATTGAAATATTTAAATTATTCTGAAACTGAAAATTCATATAAAAAAAAGAGCATTGCAGCTTCGCTTACGCACACACTTTTCGCACACATGCACGCACACTACTCTGCCACAACAGTGGCACTGACATGTTTGCAAACATACACATACACACACAGAAAATGTTGTAGTGTGCACAGTCGTGGCATATTTTCACACCAGCTTGAGTGAATAGGCCCAAACCGCCGCACAAGCTTTCTTATCTGCCGCTCCTTGCCTCGCCCCGCTAACGCTCACACCCAATGTTGGCTAATGGGAATGCCATCCCCCAAAATCATGAAACTGCTCAAAGTTGCCTTCTGTAAGTCTTTAATACAGCTGACCTCCCCGTCGATTGGGTGATTAACTTTTTGGGCAACATCAGAGCAAACATCTGCCCTCGGGGCTGGCGGGAATTGTAAGGGGAGCATTTGTGTGGCATAATTAAATTGTTAACGCACACGTGTCGACTGTGCGCCGGGTTGGCTTTGCGTATTTATGCATGTGCATGGGTTCATTTAATCGGAATGCTTTTTACGTTGACAAATGTGGCAATGGCAATGCCAACAGCAGCAATAACAACAACATCAACGCTAATCCACCCAAAAGCCAATCTGTGTGTAGGGCAGGGGCCGACATCTGAAACCATGACAGCAATACCCAACGCCCAATCCCAAAGCTCAAACCCTATGCCCCATTCCCGATTCTAGTACACTTTGCATGGCTTACGCCCTTGGCTGGTGTTTTTAATGCTTCATTGGCTTAATTGCCAACCAACAGCAGACTCACACACACACACACACACACACACACACATGTACGCAACTTTTACCCGGTGAAAATGAATTCAACCACAAACACGTTCATTTACCTTTCATAGATACAGATACACAGGACCCAACCATACTCAACTCGATTTGCTACGCATTTCCAACTTTAAATTTGTGCTTTAACAATTTTTCTCTTATTAAAAGTTTGTCTTTTACATTTGTGATGGATTACTCCTAAGAATCTGCATTTATTTAAGAAAATAATAAATGATGTAAGCGATATACATATATAAAATGTGTATTATGTATGTACATATGTTTATGAATTCTCGTTGAAGCAAATATAAAAAGTTAGTTGAATTAAAAGTTAAAAATGATCCCACAGGAATGTCGCGTATTTAGTATCTTCAAATCTAGATTACAAGTCCTTTGTCTGAGTACACTTCTATATAAATAGACGTATAGCTAGCAAAACCATTTAAATTTCATTTAGTTGTATTCAGTTTGCATTCAAACTTAATTGTATACACACTTCAGAGAGTATTGTAATAAAATTAGTTAATTATGTGTGTAAATTGAAGAGTACATTTTGTCAAACAACATTTAAATTATATATAGTTAAAAAAACTGTTAAAAATCTGAATCTTACTTTCGTTTCTCTCTCAAGGCGTTACAAAACTTAATATTATCAATTCAATTTTTTTGCTACACAACAAAATATATATTGAGCCCAGCCATCATGACAACATATGTGTTAACAGATTCTGTACTTTAGTTGCCTTAAGCGTAACTGTCTGGTCACATACAATTTGCAAGTGCGCACTTCCAATCGGCGTTTATCAATTAAAATACTATAGAATATTTATACTACTACCAGCTAAGCTAAGCTGTCTGACAATTCAATTATAATGGCAAATTGTAGACGTGCTTGCGCGTTCACTTTCAAATATAGATTAATACTATCATGAAGTGGTTGTCGCCAGCTCTCATTTTGTGCCTGTTGACTGTGGCAAGTGGTGAACACTGATCAGATGAACGGGCTACACTAATCCGGTATAAACGAGCACTGTTGATTACAAGGTCTGTAACATAGTGGGCGATTGGTCAGCACTACAGCGTCAAAAAAAAGAGTGAAAATAATTAACAAGTGATTGATCAATGTATTAAATGTGTACTTATTATATTTACTGTGCAAAAGACAAATTTGGCGATTTAGCTGCAATCATTAATTCTAATTTTTATTCCGGAATTTAAATAATGTGTGGCTTGTGTGCTGTTTGGCATTCTCCAGTTCGGTTCTTCGGCCCTTACCCTCCATGAACATTGCAGTTAATACAATGCCCGTTAATAATGACGTCACCCAAGGGATCGGCTGTGCGAAGAAATTTATAAGGTTAATATTGAGTTAAAAATCAAAGTCCTTGCACTCACCACTGGCAAAAGCCAACAGACCCAGCACAAAAACAATTGACAGCCACTTCATTTTCGTATAACTACAATGTATACTTCCACAATTATACTGATGCAAATGCAGCGAAATCTTGTGCTTATATAGCTCAATTGATAAGAGCTTTCAGCAATACACATATATGTATGTACATGTGACAACAGGTCAACTAGGAGATAGCTTTACTTCAGAATGAAGTGAATATTTTCGTTTTTTATTGAATGTATATTTAAAACGAAATAAAATCTATTAATCTGTATGGGGCAAAAGTTCATTCTTATTTCATCGATTAACAAAGTAGTGATTAAGAGAGATTGGAAGATAAAGCACCACGTAATATACATATATGTGGTAAGTAAGGGTTAGGTATCCCTTATCAAGAGCAGAATGATTTTAGATTTGGAAATACCTACTCAGGACAAGGTCAATAGAAGGTACTAAAATATATAATAGTAATTTCAGAGAGGTTGCTAAGATTCGGTTATAAAAGCGCTTAGCAAAGGGTATTTCACGATCAGTTGCAACTTGCAAGTGGCAAATAGAACATTAACAACATGAAGTGGATTTCGCTGGTTTTTATTCTGGGTCTATTGGCTCTGGCAAGTGGTAAGTGTGAAAATGAAACCATTCCTTCATACATTGAATATGCACTTAATTTACAGCAAATCCACATATATACCTCAATGGCGATTGCACTGACTGCAACATATACGCCGAATCAAATAAATATGCACAGCAGAAGCAGGAGCAGGATTGACAGCTGTCCACCTGCATCACAACTTTATACAGACACATAAGTTTTGAGATGTGGTACAAATTCACGCTACCCATCCTTATGAAAAAATTCTACAGTGTAATACAAATTGGAAAATAAAGTTAATTCAAAATGTATTAAATGTGTATTTATTAATATTTACTTTCAAAAAAAATATATATGCGGTTTAGCTGCAAACATTTTTTGTAGAACTTCATCTGATAAATTTCTAGTTGGTGTGAAGTAGCGCAATCTTTAATCACTTTCCGCACTCAATTGGAAAAATGCTGCAGTGAACACAATTATCACGCACTATATTAGAATTCTTCAAGGGATCGGCTGTGCGAAAAAATTGGCAATTTTAAAATCGAGTTAGAATTGCATGGAGTCCTTGTACTCACCACTGGCAAAAGCCAACAGACCTAACACAATTGCAATCGACAGCCACTTCATTTTCGTATAAGAACAATGTTTACCTCAACAATTATACTGATGCAAATGCAGCGAAATCTTGTGCTTATATGGCTCAATTTATATTAGTTTCCCGTAATACGAATGTATATGACAAAAGGTCAACTAGGAGCTATCGTCATTTTAAAATGAAATGAATGTTTTTGTTTTTTGTTAATGTAAGTGCCTTGTGTATATTTAAAACGAAATAAAATCTATTAATCTGTATAAGGCAAAGGTTCATTCTTATTTCATCGATTAACAAAGTAGTGATTGAGAGAGATTGGAAGATAAAGCACCACGTAATATATATGTGGTAAGTAAAGGTTAGGTATCCCTTATCAATGGAATGACCTAATCAGGGCAAGGTCAATAGAAGGTACTAAAATATATATTAGTAATTTTAGAGAGGTTGCTGAGCGTTATTTACTTCAGATTCGGTTATAAAAGCGCTTAGCAAGGGTATTTCACGATCAGTTGCAACTTGCAAGTGGCAAATAGAGCATTAACAACATGAAGTGGATTTCGCTGGTTTTTATTCTGGGTCTATTGGCTCTGGCAAGTGGTAAGTGTGAAAATGAAACCATTCCTTCATGCATTGAATATGCACTTAATTTACAGCGAATCCAGATGTAACCATCATTGGCCCTTGCACTGACTGCAACATTAACGACTCATCAAAAAAAAATGCACAGGTGAAGCAGGTGCAGGATTGACAGCTGCCCTGCATCACAACTTTATACAGACACATAAGTTTTGAGATGTGGTACAAATTCACTCTACCCATCCTTATGACAAAATGGGTTCACCTTGATTCTACAGTGTAATACAAATTGGAAAATAAAGTTAATTCAAAATGTACAAAGTGTGTATTTATTAATACAAATCATGCACACAATGATCAAGCATTATGTTAGAATTCTTCAAGAGATCAGCTGCAAAAAATTGCCAATGTTTGGCAATTGGCTTTGGCAAGTGGTAAGTGTGAGCCATGTAACAAAACTTCATGCAATGAATATGCAATTATGCATTACACCACCATTTACACCACCCACTGCAAATTGGAAAATAAATAACATGTGATTGAATAATAAAATGTGTACTTATGTGTATTGGCTGTGCATTAGCTACAATAATGTATTTAAGAATTTCATCAGATAAATTTCAAAGTTGACATAATTTTTGGATTATGTGTGCTGCGTATTCATCATCCAGTTTATTCAGTCTTTGTCATTGCCTTCTAATGAATGCAAAGGCAGGTACCAAAGGAGCGACAGTATTACGATAATTTCAAGCTTAAAATGGAGTTAAAAATGCAAGGAGTCCTTTTTCTTGTAGAGTCCTTCAATTAAACTGAAGAATATTCAACGAAGTTTGTGTCTTGTACATGTGACAACAGATGAATTAAATATTTTTGTACAGAATTAAATTATGGGTTATGCTGCAGTTTAATGCTAAATATTTATTATATTTATATTGATTTAAGTTATGATTTTGAAATATACTTTATTTCAAATCAACTTCGAAATAAATATATAAATAATAAATAAGCGAATGTTTTTATTTCACATTAATTTTAAATAGTTTGTATTTATTTAAAACGAAATTAGTTCTCCTACAAAAACATTTGAGAGATAAGCCAAGCACAAAGTGAATAGCAAACTTTTGTTCAAAAATTTTGAAAGGAAATAACAAATACATTTAGCTAAACTTCATATATATTTTTTTTGAAAGTAAATATTAATAAATACACATTTAATACATTTTGAATTAACTTTATTTTCCAATTTGTATTACACTGTAGAATCAAGGTGAGCCCATTATTTCATAAGGATGGGTAGCGTGAATTTGTACCAGTGGGCAGCTGTCAATCCTATGATTTTCCAAGATTTCCAAAATTTCTTATTATATCTGGCAAGTCGTTGAGCAGTCTGTTCACATCAAAATTATTATTACGAACATTGCAATCATTACAATTGCCGTTGAAAACTACATCATTTGACAAAGGGGAAGCTGTTCAGGGATTGAGTAATTTAAATACGAACATTTTTTTTATGATATTAAATCCTTCGACTCACCACTCGACAATACCAGGAGACCCAGCATAAATACAATTGACAGATACTTCATTATAGCCGACTGATGCAATAGCATTCAGTTGCTGTGCTTATATACAGGTAGGTACTCAGATTTCTTGGAAATATAATCAAAGTTCAATTCAATTGACAGAAAAAAAAAGATGATAAAGCTTTTTATTTTGAAGTACTTTAATAATTAGAGATTATTCATTTTTGATTTGATTTAATTATGTCTAATTCCGCAGAATATAGCTTGTTGCAAAATATAAAAGACCAAAAAACACAGAGCCTGCAGTCAAGGTCTGGGTGACAGCTGCCGATCTTATGGTGGCCCCTGAAATTATCACTGAATTGTCGTCTTCGGGTCGGTTACAGTCTATGCATTTGCCATTGATTACCACACTGCCCGGCGTAGCTGTCAAATGGAAGACACGTATGTATGTTATATCAATTGTATGGTGTTTCTAGAAAATTATATTACCGCAAACCACAGCCAGAAGGCAGCCCAAGAGCAGCAGTATCAATGCAATTGTTTTCATATTCACAGTTCAGTGCTCCAAACGATCTGAGCATGAGACGATCATATCATGCACTTTTATATAGAGCATGATACAGATAATGACTGACACGACAAACAATCTACGTCAACTCGTATATATGTTGAGATGAGATTACAAGCACTTCGGAAATACCCGCTTTGTGGGCAATGATCTCATCTAATCATTTAAAAAAAAATACTAATTGACACCTATTTTGCGAGACAAATTGTAAATAAACATGAAAAATATATCAATATATATGTATATATGAATATAACTCAATTCAAAAGCTTCTTTTAGCTTTTTTCGATTAACAGAGTTGCTCGTCTTGCATGATTCTAATTATATCGATTATAATTAAATCGATTAACTTGCTCAGCATAATTATCTAAATGGTCACAAAGTAGTAACGTAATTAAAAGAAGGCTAACATACATGAGTTATGCTGATGAGTATAGATTAACATACTCTAACCACTAATCTAGTAGGGTATTGCTAAAAAAAAGAGTATTCGTTTAATTATATTTAATTAGTAAGTTTGTTTTAATCCAATTAAGGAGTATTGAATATATATTGTAGTCATTTTAATATATTTCATCTTTTTATTTGTGACTTGCTGATTTTCTTTGAAACACACAAAAGTCTTCATTGATTATGAATGTTTTCAAAAGTACAAATTCAAAGGCAAAAACAAGGAATACATATTTAAATGCCAAGCTGAAATACATACAATACATACATACATTGTTTTGATTGTATTATTTGCAGCAATCAGCCGCAAACTGGATTGGACTGCTATATTAACAAAGGAGAGAAAAACAATAATAAATCATTTGATTTAGCGATACGAATTTACGTTGCAGAATTTATTGAACATTTTGTGGCTGTTTTGTTTGATTTGTGTACTTAAAATATATGCTTGACAATTAACAACATTGTAATCGGTAAATATTTAGTTATTAATTATATGGCTGATGATGAGGGTGGCAACATCAAGGATTAGGTCATCCTAGGCACGAACGTTGCACACTCTGCAGTCGCCATTGATGATGACATTGCCAGGATTGAGTGGTGTAGCTGCAGAAAAATATACATTTTTGTGAATATAGAGAAATGTTGCAATTAGGGACCGCTATCCATCGACTTACCACTGGCCAGAGCCAAAAGGCCGAGCAAGAATGCGAGCGACAGGAATTTCATGTTGACGGCTTTGTTGTTTTCTGTTTCTGTTGATGACTCAAGAAGAACTGTGATTGCACTGATGCCTTACCACTTTGTCAGCAACGCTTTTATAGCCGGCCTGAAGTCAGAAATACTCTCCGATTAGTGAGCGTTATCAACATGCTAAGATTCGAACTTGGAATTGCCCAGTTTCAGACGCGCGCTTAAAGTCTGATTGAAAAATTCCCAATTGCGTTGCGGCAAATGTGGAAGTCGGCTGAGATTACTTTGTTAGTGTTCTAGTGAGTGTTCGCTGAATGAGAAGCTGTCATTTTGAGAGAAACATCTCATGGTCTACAGCTCTCGAGCACGCTCGAACTTGTTTTTATTACTATATTTACTTGTTAAGCCGCCGCAGGGTATTTTAACTTTGCCGTGAAGTTAGAAACACATTGAAAAACGTATATATATTCTTGATCAGCATAAATAGCTGAGTCGCTCTGCACTTATATATCTTTTTATATGCGAGCTCGTCCCTTAGTTAAAAAGTTATCTTAATAAAACTTGAAACTTTATGTTGCAAGACGTCTGCCGGATGGGATTACTATATTATAAATTTATTTTGCTTCCCAAAATAGGCTTAACAACATCGCACCTCAAAAAATTATGAATATCTTCTATATACATATGGCTTCCCTAGGGTACGTAATTGTCGGCCAACTTAAGAAATGCGATCTTTCTTGTTTTTACAATCAAAGCTGTTTAAAGCATAGCTATATGCAAATATCTATATGCAATATCTTATAGTAGGTACTTTTCCGAGTAATCGTTAAAAAATCTTGTCTGTTGTTTATTTGTTGTTGTTTGTTTTGAGTCAATGAAGCTGCTATCTCAGTTAGGGGTAACATAATATTCCCATGAAATATGTACATTTATTTCAACAGATTATTGCTTTTCTTAGTACTAGTAATAAGTTTGATTGGCAACTACTTAAGCTGATATTTATTAAAAAAAATAGAATAATAATATGATAAGCCTTCAACTTCGTTTCAAAATAGATAGGCGACACATGAATATACTTATTATCTTATTATTATATTTTATATATATTTATTCTCATATTTTACAAGAAACTTGAAGATTTTTCAGCATAGCAGATCAATTAAAAATCCTATGTATACCTCTATGACACGACTCAATTACAGAGCTATAAATGCGTTAGGAGTAAAAAATAAAAAACAGGGTATCTTGGTGTTAAATATTTCAATTTCAACTACATTATTTGTTTATTAAGAAAATTAAAATATATTTGTGTATATATAAATATAAGCAAAATATATGCATACATACATTTATTTAAAAATATAAAGGAGTTCAAAGATCAATTTGATAATGATTTCGCAAATCAGCCCAAGGTGAGCTCTTGATGGAATGTTCTATATACTACATATTTCTCAATGTAGCTGAAAATTGTACAAATTTATACACAATTTGTTAGCTAAAAGTTGACAACTTTACTATTCTGTAAAGAATTTAAAACTCAAAGTAAATCATTTTAATGCATTTAGCTGTTTTTTTTATTATTGTTATTTAGATAATAGATTTAAGATTTTGAACGTAGTGTGAACATAAATATTGTGCAAACAAATTAAGGTAGGTGAAGAAGAACTTCGCCTATTTGCCGCCACGAACATTGCAGTTTTGGCAGTCACCGTTGATGATCACATTTCCAGGATCGGGCGACAGTGGAACGGCTGTTGGAAAATAAGAACAAAGAGAGTATATATTAGAATTGTTGTAGAATTGAGCGAATTAACATGTTAGGTATTGCTACTCACCACTGGCCAGAGCCAAGAGACCCAGCACAAATACGGTGACAACTGAGAAGAATTTCATATTGTTAGCTGCTGCCGTTGACTGTTCTACAAAAGCTTGAGTTGAACTGATGCTGATACCTGATCAGCATCGATCTTATATGGGCACCAGCTCAATGCAGCTGGCAAATAAACACAGTAGCGCCGCCGAATTATCGTCAAAATAATTAAAGACAACTTTCTGCTGTGGGTCTTGCTGTGTGGCGGACACTTGATAAGCACCCATAGGGAAATTCCCAAATGGAAGACTGCACAATGTCTGCTTATCAAATGGACATTTCGACCTGTTTATACCCATCACTTAAAAAGATTTGACTATCTCTATCTCTCTCTCTCTCTCTCTCTTATCATTATTATATTCTATTTATAACAAATTCTATCTGACAGTTCATCAAAGTTGGCACATTGTATTTTTACTGAATTGTTTTAGAGCAAATATTTATTTCATATTCTGTGGGAAAACACTTTTTTCATTAAAAACAGGATGCACGATTTCGTCAAGAGCAGAAAATCGTACGCTTCAGATAGCGCAGAGACTCAACAAACAAATATGCACCCGAGCCATGGGCTGCGATTAGAAATGGGTTTTCGCACCATCTGTCGGGCGGCCTGCACTAAGCAGATGCTACCAGACGCAGCGTCATAAATAAGATAACATTAAGACATGGTATCTATAAGCATGTAGATAACTATTGATTGTTTAGGTACAATTTGTATATAAGCCATGCATTTTTACTTAATAAATCAGTACGAAAAGATCTCTTGACGTATTCACTCCGTTTAGCCCAATTTGTTCCAAAGTACCGATTGCGGCGACACTTTGTTACTGGTACATGAACCGGTAGCATACGAAATCATATTTCAGCATCCCAAAGAAGTGCATAGTCAGTCATTTCTTATTCACATTCGATATCTGAAATACAACTTTACTATTCTGTAAAGAATTTAAAACTCAAAGTAAATCATTTTAATGCATTTAGCTGGTTTTTTTTATTTTATTGTTATTTAGATAATAGATTTAAGATTTTGAACGTAGTGTGAACATAAATATTGTGCAAACAAATTAAGGTAGGTGACGAAGATGTTCGCCTATTTGCCGCCATGAACATTGCAGTATTTGCAGTCACCGTTGATGACCACATTTCCAGGATCGGGCGACAGTGGAACGGCTGTTGGAAAATAAGAACAAGGAGAGTATATGTTAGAATTGTGTTGAGCGAATTAACTTGATAGATATTGCTACTCACCACTGGCCAGAGCCAAGAGACCGAGCACAAATACGGTGACAACTGAGAAGAATTTCATATTGTTAGCTGCTGCTGTTGACTGTTCTACAAAGGCTTGAGTTGAACTGATGCTGATACCTGATCAGCATCGATCTTATATGGGCACTAGCTCAATGCAGCTGGGAAATACACACAGTAGCGCCGCCGTAAAGCGGGAATTATCATCAAAAAAATGAGAGACAACTTTCTGCTTATTGAAACGCACAGCGCTGTGGGTTTTGCTGTGTGGCAGACACTTGATAAGCACCCATAGGGAAATTCCCAAATGGAAGACTGCACAATATCTGCTTATCAAATAGACATTTCGACCTGGTAATACCCATCACTGAAAAAGATTTGACTATCTCTATCTCTATCTCTCTCTCTTTCTCTCTCTTTCTCTCTCTTTCTCTCTCTTATCATTATTATATTATATTTTTGAACTTGACCAATTAAATAAAATAATAAAAGTAAATATAAAATATATATATGTAAATTTATAACAAGTTCTATCTGACAGTTCATCAAAATTGTTGCACTGTATTTTTACTGTATTGTTTTAGAGCAAATATTTATTTCATATTCTGTGGGAAAACACTTTTTCCATTACAAACAACTTTAGATGACTTTAATTGCATTTTTAGTAAAGTGTTTTTAAAATATAAAGAACAGTATTTATGATCTTTCCTTCTAGCTACTATTTTCATTTTTACTCTCTCTCTCTCTCGCGCTCTCAGTCTTTTACTCTCTATTCCACTTACGTCCTTTTTATAAGTAGCATTGCTCTATAAGAGAGTCATTTGAAAAGTTCTGTCTAAAAGTGAGATATAATTTAAGTGTGACGCGGCAATTAACACCTGCTGAGTATAAAGTATTTAGTATTCTCGCCTCGAGTACTTTTCCATGTTCAATAGAAGCATATACATTTTTCAGAGAAGCATTGAATTTTAAGTATTTATTTTGTATATGTATGTGTGTCTATGCCAATAAATACTGCGCATTCTGAGTGCAATATTTCTTGATTAAAGTTACAATCTGTCGAAGCGTGTTATAAGTTCATCTTTGTTTACATGCTGCCCAGACATTGATAATCTGGGCATTTCCATATACTTTTTATTATAAACATACAGTGCTGGCAAGCAAAATAGTATTGTTGAACTTAAAAACAATGAATTTCTGTTGTAGTAAGCTGAGTTTTGCTTGAACTGAAGTGTGGCGACCAACAAATATAACTAAGGCCAACAAATCGGATATAAACTATTTGTTAGGATGTATTTGGTGAACAAGAAAGACATATTGCGATTTTGACGCTATTTTTTCCGCCGCAGCTATGTGTATAAAGTTTTTTTTATATTTTGCACACATCTTTGTACGCTTAATCTATTGATAGCTACAGCTCAATCTTCGAATCGTTCACGACTCCAGGGGCATCTCGGCACCAGTATAAAAGAATCATCCCATTGAGCACAGCGTCAAGTTGAAATAAATGAAATGAGGTGCATTACGCTGTTGACGTTTTTGATCTTGGCCATGCTGGCCATTAGCGTGAAGGGTTTGTTATTTGGCCTAAATGAAATGTAACCCATCCGCTGACATCATTGCGCCTCTTTACTTTTATTCAGCTGGCAAGGTTACCATCAATGGCGCCTGTGTGGACTGCAACAGACCCGATGCAAAGACAACGACAACGACAACGACACGCCGGCCGACATCAGCACAGGGCGGACGAGGACATAGACGCCCGACGACGCCCAAGCCGAAGAAATCCAAAACTAATGATGACAGCGATCAGGATGACTTGGGTAACTTTAATCTGTATCAGGACAACCATGGGGGACAGCACATAACGGCCGGACGGCGCCACAAACGACAATGGGGCCATCGTCAGGTGATAATCACAGATCCGGGTGTTGGGGGTGGTGGCTGGTCTGGTCATGTTACTACACTCGATTCACGTGGACGTCCCGGGACAATGGTGCACAACGATGATTGCGTTGGCTGCAACATAAATGGCTAAAGAGCGAATCAGTTTCTATTAAAATGGTAGCTAATAAACGAGCTTCAGTGCTCCCTGTGTGCAATATTATTTGTTGACCTTCAGTTAGGGGCAAACCGGTTTCGCAAATACTGATGCAAAACTCAGACGTAAGCTCAGTTCGCGGAAATTCCACATATCAATTGGCAAGCGGGTTCACAATTGTTAATACTGCTGTTTGCCGATAACAAAAACAACAACAGTGCTCGAGCAGCGTATATAAAGAAAAGCAGCGACAGCATCAATTCCAGTTGAATTTCAATTTTGCAATGAGATTATTTGTCTGCGCTTTGTTTGCCATCCTTGTGGCCCTGGCAGCCGGTAAGAATGCCAGCCGCATCCTTTCAGCATTGAATTCCTTATGACTTCTCTCTCCCCCTCTCTCTCTGCATAACTTAGCTGGCACTGTCGTCATCAACGGTGTATGCCGAGATTGCTCACCGCCAGATGCTGAGACTGTTATCGTCGGCGATAAGGTGACCAAGGGTCGTCCAGGACATGGCACCATCTACATCAAGGGTGAGGACTCGAATCCAGATGCTGCAAATCCTGCAGCTTCTGCTGAAAGGAGTCGTTCACCACGACGCACTGTCATCATTAATAGAGGGGATGGTGGAGTTGCTTTTGATCCATATGTTGTGCCCGAAGGCTACAGTGGACGTGTACCTGGAGGCTCTTATGTGCATAACGCCGATTGCAGTGGCTGCGACATTCGCGCCTAAATTACCAGATCTCCTCTATTGGACTAATTTTAAAATAAATATATTGGGGTGTTAAGAACCTGTCCCTCAAGGCTGTTGTTTACTGTACGAGTCCAAATACTTAGAAATAACTTTTTAGTATGATGATGATAATTGATGAGCGATAAACAAAACCAGGGACTAGAGTGAAATGTTCTTTAGAGATTCTCGTATTGTGTTTCGCTGTTCCAATTGCTGGTCGTACCTCGAGCGGCATCTGTCGTTCAGTAGGAGTACTACCAAGCTCAAAAATGTTGTGATAAATGTTTGCGAGTATCTTGCAGGTCGTATTTGAGTGCATGTGTGAAATGGGTATATTGAGTGAGTTGTTCGACATACACACCATCAACTCAAATGAACAGCAGCAGACGATCCTTGCTGCAATACCCTTGCATTCCATATATATGATATTATTATTATAACGCAATGTTTGTAACGCATTGGAGAATGAACTTTTAAAGCCATCCTAATGAATCTTAGCATGTACCCGTCTCTTTCCTGTAGGCAGCTCATTTGCCTGAATCTTAAAGTTAAGTTCTTGTATGAAAAGCTATCCAGTTTACAAATGCATCCAAACCAAACCTCCCTCATGATTTTAATATTTGTTCAAAAGCACCCATAGGAACAATCAGTCTGAGGCTGAGTTCTTGTATTCAAAACTTTTTAATTTACTAATTTAACCTAACCCCAAGCCCAGTTCCAGTCGCACATGCTTCTCCCCAGCGTCATGAGTCGCTGGCCTTTGCCTTTGCCTGCGATACCGGTATATTTTTAAACACTGTCGAGTACATATAGTCGTATCATGACTATACGACTGATGCTGAACGCTGTATTAAAAGCTCAGATAATGGAAAAAAATGGATCAGTCTCTTCGGCATCATGAAGTGGTTCTCGTTGTGTGTTTTGCTGCTGGCGTTGCTGGGCGTTCTTGAAACAGCCCATGCCGGTAAGTAGATGTACTACAAAAGACTGCAAAATAGTACTTTACTTTGTATGGTATATAAATGTGTATGTCTCTAAATATGTGTATTTTCTGCAGGCCCAATACGTGTACGGGTACATGTGCAAAATGGGAATATCAAATGGAATGGCAATTGCCACAATTGCGACATACGCACCACCAAAGACACCGCTTCAGTGACCAGTACGATAATGGGTTAATTTACGCGTAAATTCTAGTAAATAATTCGTGCTTAACTCCATTTACGGTTATATAGTATGAATATTTATTGAACATTGAACTCAAAAATTGTTGCAGTAGCTGCCTCAAAATAATATATATTTAGTTTTTTGTATTTATTTCAAACAATTGCCATAAATCAGTTTGGGGACTTTTGGAAAATGCCGCATACCTAAAATATTTGATGGAGCGTGCGTGAAAATTGCCATCATATTGAAGTTTGGTGGTGCCACTGAATGTTGCTGGTGTTGCAACCCTTTTTTGCTTTGCCTTTGCGCCATTACACGTGTTTCTTGTCTACAAATTTTTATTTAAGCCTCGTCGCCGTTGTACTAAGCCATAAAACCAGCTATTTCCTTGAGCAGCCGATTTTTTTGTACCCGGTTGCAACGCTGCTGCTGTGACAGTTGTCCAAGTTGCTGAAGGAGCTGAGGAGTCGTGTGCAGTCTGGCGGCATCAGCATACGAAAATTGTGCATTGCGTATAGGAGCCGGGCTTCTTGGACGCGAGTTTTGGAGGTATTGAGCCGGCCTCCCGGACTGAGCCACAAGCTTCCTTCCCTTGGCAACGCGCTGATAAACCGGGCATCCTTTCCAGCTTGCTGGATGGGTTCCTCCGCAGTTTGCACATTTCGGATCAACATCCAATGGTTTTTCGCAAGCTTGACTAACATGAGCTGAACCACACTTAACGCAGCGATGCTGTTTTTGGCAGTATTTCATCGTATGGTCAAATTCCTGGCAGCGGTGGCACTGGGGGATGTCCAAATGCCGATCAGGGCATTCAACAGTAATGCGCACCTGAGAGATGGAGCGTAAGTCGTAAATCTCTTTGTTATTCGGAGCCGGCTCCAACTCTAAATAACAAAGGTTTAGCTCCTTTTTGGTAACACGGCTGACAATAGTTTGGACACCACACACTGAGTGCCCAGATCTGGCGAGCTCGTCTCTTAAGCAATAGCCTGAAAATCGGAATATGGGCATAGGTCGAAACTTGAAAATGCCATAACTTCGTCAAAGCTCAACTGATTTTAAAAAGCGAGGGCTTTTTGATCATAGTTTTGACCCTAGATCAATCGTACACTTAAAGTTGAAAACGAAATTTGAGGTCAGAGCATAAGTAAAAATTCTATCCTGAAAATCTGAATATGGGCATATGGGCATAGGTCGAAACTTCAAAATGCCATAACTTTGTCAAAACTCAACTGATTTTAAAAAGTGAGGGTTTTTTAATTATAGTTTTGACCCTAGATCAATCGTACATTTAAAGTTGAAAACTAAATTTGAGGCCGGAGCATAAGTAAAAATTCAAGCCTGAAAATCGGTAAATAGGCATATGGGCATAGGTCGAAACTTCAAAATGCCATAACTTCGTCAAAACTCAACTGATTTTAAAAAGTGAGGGCTTTTTAATCATAGTTTTGACCCTAGATCAATCGTACATTTAAAGTTGAAAACGAAATTTGAGGTCGCAGCATAAGTAAAAATTCAAGCCTGAAAATCTGAATATGGGCATATGGGCATAGGTCGAAACTTCAAAATGCCATAACTTCGTCAAAACTCAACTGATTTTAAAAAGTGAGGGCTTTTTAATCATAGTTTTGACCCTAGATCAATCGTACTTTTAAAGTTGAAAACGAAATTTGAGGTCGGAGCATAAGTAAAAATTCAAGCCTGAAAATCGGTAAATGGGCATATGGGCATAGGTCGAAACTTCAAAATGCCATAACTTCGTCAAAACTCAACTGATTTTAAAAAGTGAGGGCTTTTTAATGATAGTTTTGACCCTAGATCAATCGTACATTTAAAGTTGAAAACGAAATTTGAGGCCGGAGCATAAGTAAAAATTCAAGCCTGAAAATCTGAATATGGGCATATGGGCATAGGTCGAAACTTCAAAATGCCATAACTTCGTCAAAACTCAACTGATTTTAAAAAGTGAGGGCTTTTTGATCATAGTTTTGACCCTAGATCAATCGTACATTTAAAGTTGAAAACGAAATTTGAGGCCGGAGCATAAGTAAAAATTCAAGCCTGAAAATCGGTAAATGGGTATATGGGCATAGGTCGAAACTTAAAAATGCCATAACTTCGTCAAAACTCAACTGATTTTAAAAAGTGAGGGCTTTTTGATCATAGTTTTGACCCTAGATCAATCGTACATTTAAAGTTGAAAACGAAATTTGAGGCCGGAGCATAAGTAAAAATTCAAGCCTGAAAATCGGTAAATGGGCATATGGGCATAGGTCGAAACTTCAAAATGCCATAACTTCGTCAAAACTCAACTGATTTTAAAAAGTGAGGGCTTTTTGATCATAGTTTTGACCCTAGATCAATCGTACATTTAAAGTTGAAAACGAAATTTGAGGTCGGAGTATAAGTAAAAATTCAAGCCTGAAAATCGGTAAATGGGCATATGGGCATAGGTCGAAACTTCAAAATGCCATAACTTCGTCAAAACTCAACTGATTTTAAAAAGTGAGGGCTTTTTAATGATAGTTTTGACCCTAGATCAATCGTACATTTAAAGTTGAAAACGAAATTTGAGGTCGGAGCATAAGTAAAAATTCAAGCCTGAAAATCTGAATATGGGCATATGGGCATAGGTCGAAACTTCAAAATGCCATAACTTCGTCAAAACTCAACTGATTTTAAAAAGTGAGGGCTTTTTAATCATAGTTTTGACCCTAGATCAATCGTACATTTAAAGTTGAAAACGAAATTTGAGGTCGGAGCATAAGTAAAAATTCAAGCCTGAAAATCGGTAAATGGGCATATGGGCATAGGTGGAAACTTCAAAATGCCATAACTTCGTCAAAACTCAACTGATTTTAAAAAGTGAGGGCTTTTTAATGATAGTTTTGACCCTAGATCAATCGTACATTTAAAGTTGAAAACGAAATTTGAGGCCGGAGCATAAGTAAAAATTCAAGCCTGAAAATCTGAATATGGGCATATGGGCATAGGTCGAAACTTCAAAATGCTATAACTTCGTCAAAACTCAACTGATTTTAAAAAGTGAGGGCTTTTTAATCATAGTTTTGACCCTAGATCAATCGTACATTTAAAGTTGAAAACGAAATTTGAGGTCGGAGCATAAGTAAAAATTCAAGCCTGAAAATCGGTAAATGGGCATATGGGCATAGGTCGAAACTTCAAAATACCATAACTTCGTCAAAACTCAACTGATTTTAAAAAGTGAGGGCTTTTTAATCATAGTTTCGACCCTAGATCAATCGTACATTTAAAGTTGAAAACGAAATTTGAGGTCGGAGCATAAGTAAAAATTCAAGCCTGAAAATCTGAATATGGGCATATTTGCATAGGTCGAATCTTCAAAATGCCATAACTTTGTCAAAACTCAACTGATTTTAAAAAGTGAGGGCTTTTTAATCATAGTTTTGACCCTAGATCAATCGTACACTTAAAGTTGAAAACGAAATTTGAGGCCGGAGCATAAGTAAAAATTCAAGCCTGAAAATCTGAATATGGGCATATGGGCATAGGTCGAAACTTCAAAATGCCATAACTTCGTCAAAACTCAACTGATTTTAAAAAGTGAGGGCTTTTTAATCATAGTTTCGACCCTAGATCAATCGTACATTTAAAGTTGAAAACGAAATTTGAGGTCGGAGCATAAGTAAAAATTCAAGCCTGAAAATCTGAATATGGGCATATGGGCATAGGTCGAAACTTCAAAATGCCATAACTTCGTCAAAACTCAACTGATTTTAAAAAGTGAGGGCTTTTTAATCATAGTTTTGACCCTAGATCAATCGTACTTTTAAAGTTGAAAACGAAATTTGAGGCCGGAGCATAAGTAAAAATTCAAGCCTGAAAATCGGTAAATGGGCATATGGGCATAGGTCGAAACTTCAAAATGCCATAACTTCGTCAAAACTCAACTGATTTTAAAAAGTGAGGGCTTTTTAATCATAGTCTTGACCCTAGATCAATCGTACATTTAAAGTTGAAAACGAAATTTGAGGCCGGAGCATAAGTAAAAATTCAAGCCTGAAAATCTGAATATGGGCATATGGGCATAGGTCGAAACTTCAAAATGCCATAACTTCGTCAAAACTCAACTGATTTTAAAAAGTGAGGGCTTTTTAATCATAGTTTCGACCCTAGATCAATCGTACTTTTAAAGTTGAAAACGAAATTTGAGGTCGGAGCATAAGTAAAAATTCAAGCCTGAAAATCTGAATATGGGCATATGGGCATAGGTCGAAACTTCAAAATGCCATAACTTCGTCAAAACTCAACTGATTTTAAAAAGTGAGGGCTTTTTAATCATAGTCTTGACCCTAGATCAATCGTACATTTAAAGTTGAAAACGAAATTTGAGGCCGGAGCATAAGTAAAAATTCAAGCCTGAAAATCTGAATATGGGCATATGGGCATAGGTCGAAACTTCAAAATGCCATAACTTCGTCAAAACTCAACTTATTGTTAGCTGCTGCTGTTGACTGTTCTACAAAGGCTTGAGTTGAACTGATGCTGATACCTGATCAGCATCGATCTTATATGGGCACTAGCTCAATGCAGCTGGGAAATACACACAGTAGCGCCGCCGTAAAGCGGGAATTATCATCAAAATAATGAGAGACAACTTTCTGCTTATTGAAACGCACAGCGCTGTGGGTTTTGCTGTGTGGCAGACACTTGATAAGCACCCATAGGGAAATTCCCAAATGGAAGACGGCACAATGTCTGCTTATCAAATGAACGTTTCGACCTGCTTATACCCATCACTGAAAAAGGTTTGACTTTCCCTATCTCTATCTCTCTCTTTCTCTCTCTTATCATTATTATATTATATTTTTGACCTTAGCCAATTAAATAAAATAGTAAAAGTAAATATAAAATATATATATGTAAATTTATAACAAGTTCTATCTGACAGTTCATCAAAATTGTTGCACTGTATTTTTACTGTATTGTTTTAGAGCAAATATTTATTTCATATTCTGTGGGAAAGCACTTTTTTCATTAAAAACATCTTTAGATGACTTTAATAGCATTTTTAGTAAAGTATTTTTAAAATATAGAGAACAGTATTTATGATCTTTGCTTCTAGCTACTATTTTCAGTTTTACTCTCTCTCTCTCTCGCGCTCTCTGTCTTTTACTCTCTATTCCACTTACCACTTATAGAATTATAAGTGTGGGATATTTCTCAGTCAAGATCAGCAATTAATTAAAATAAATAAAACTAACTAAGATAAGATATACAATGGAAATTCCCATTCACATAAATAAATGAAGAGTTGCGTTGTTCAATGAAATTCAACACTAAACGGTGCGCACTCAAAGCCGCAATTTATGGAGGGGTTTACTTTTGATTCGGGGCAAGCCCCAAGCCCAGTTCCAGTCGCACATGCTTCTCCCCAGCGTCATGAGTCGCTGGCCTTTGCCTTTGCCTGCGATACCGGTATATTTTTAAACACTGTCGATTACATATAGTTGTATCATGACTATATTACTGATGCTGAACGCTGTATAAAAAGCTCAGATAATGGAAAAACTTGATCAGTCTCTTCGGCATCATGAAGTGGTTCTCGTTGTGTGTTTTGCTGCTGGCGTTGCTGGGCGTACTTGAAGCGGCACCTGCCGGTAAGTAGATATACTACAAATAGTTCTTTACTTTAATGGTATATAAATGTGTATGTCTCTAAATATGTGTATTTTCTGCAGGTCAAATACGTGTACGTACCTCGTCGACGACACGGGTACATGTGCGAAATGGGAATATTAAATGGAATGGCAATTGCCACAATTGCGACATACGCACCACCAAAGACACCGCTTCAGTGACCAGTACGAGAACGCGTCAATTTTCGCGTAAATTCTAGTAAATAATTCGTGCTTAACTCCATTTACGGTTATATAGTATTAATATTTATTGATATGCAAACATTGAACTCAAAAATTGTTGCAGTTGCTGCCTCAAAAAAAAAATATATTTAGTTTTTTGAATTTATTTCAAGCAATTGCCATAAATCAGTTTGGGGACTTTTGGAAAATGCCGCATACCTAAAATATTTGATGGAGCGTGCGTGAAAATTGCCATCATATTGAAGTTTGGTGGTGCCACTGAATGTTGCTGGTGTTGCAACCCTTTTTTGCTTTGCCTTTTCGCTATTACACGTGTTTCTTGTCTACAAATTTTTATTGTAGCCTCGTCGCCGTTGTACTAAGCCATAAAACCAGCTATTTCCTTGAGCAGCCGATTTTTTTGTTGCCGGTTGCAACGTTCACGTTCTTTCATTTTATTGCCAGAGAACGAAAGCAAACCGCTGTGCGCCCGTAAATGACTCCCCAGGCACCTTTATATTGACTCGTAAAATTGCGACATTTAAAGCAACCCTCTGTAAGCGGCTAAACACCCCCACAGCCCATCCGCACTTCCGGTCGTTTGTCTTTTGTGTTGCCTGCTTTTCGGCGCCGTGACTACTTTCTTAGCGTTGTTTTTCTTATTTTCTTTTTTTTTTTAAATTTGATTTTTATTTGCCTCACAGTTGTAGCGGGCAACGATTTTTATGGTCGAGTGTCTTGCTCAGCCCTCATTCAATTGCTTTTTCTGCACCCTCACATTTTTGTGTACCCTTGCTGAGAGCGGGTTTCAGTACGGCGAAGTAATTAATTTCGAAATAATGTGATTTTTATTTCCAAATTCAATGCTTACAAATTAAAAAAGAAGAAAGTAAAGCACTTAATTTTCGTCAAATTCGTTGAAATTTGTATTTAAAATTTCGTGTATTTTTGATTCAAGTTGAAAATGTAAACCCTTAGTTTTTTTTTGAGTGTTTAATTTGTTTTTTTTTTCTGCATTAATTAAGTAAAAAATCGAATGTAATTAAACTTCACTGCTATTTATAATTTTTTGTAAGCAATTTAATTTGAAGGGTATTAAAGCTTTGGTAACCAAAGATAGTTTTTTTTTTTGTAGCCTGTTGTTGCTGCGAGCGACGGAAATTGAGTTGGAAAATGTTTCAACGCTGCTTTTTCTTTTGGGTGTGGAGCCAACCAACATTGAAATAAGGTATAAGCTGTGAGCAGTGGAAACAATCGCATTGCTCAATCGGACACGCCCACACACAAACACAAACACACACAAACACACACACACCGTTCGGTGTTGCCATCGGCGTTAACTTTCTGCCTGATTTTCACTTGACATCTTTCCGTTATCCATTTGGACCCCCCGGCTTTTGTTCTGTTTGCGTCCGAAACTTTATTAATTTGAAATATGCGAGTCGCGAACCGAGGTGAAATGATTTATTGGACTTTTGAAGTGGCACTCGAGTGCTCAACTTAATGTTAAGAGTAAAACGCGTTCATAATTAATTTCATTTGTGCAGACATTGCGCATTCGCAATGTTGCACCGCCGCCCCGACCACAACCTCACACAGTTTATTTCTTTCGTCTGTTTTCAGCAGCTTCGCTTTTATTTGAGCCATTTGCATCTTGTTATGTAGACACTTGGCTCTTTTTATTCGTTTGTCTTGTTGGCAGTGAAAGTGGCCCGCAATTTATTTAACGTTTTTATTATTTCATTTGGCCTTAAATGAATTTCAACCCCTTTTTTACGTTCGGAGTTGTTGTTGCGCATGTAAGTGATTTTCTCTGTTGCACGAGGATGTCGCAGGTTGTGTGCGCCTGCATACCATATGATGTAAATTAATGAATCATTCAGAGCATTTGAGATGGGGCCGCTGCTACCAGAAAATGCACTTTAAAGCTGCAGGAATTGTTGATGACGCTGATGACGTTTTGTTGCATTTCAATATGTAAACAAAGACTTCCGAACAAATATTTAAATATGTTAATTTTAATCAAATGAAATAGCTTTTGCTCTATACAAAATTAAAGTCTTCAAATATTTGTAAACATATTGAACTGTTTTAAAATTTCGTTCAATTTTCTGCACAATTACATTTTTGATCTGAATATTTGCATTGTGAATTTTTTGATATTTTGTGTTGCATACTTTTTGGAGCAATTTGCCATTCAGTTAATTTAATTATTCGATTTATCAAAATTGTAAATTTATGATTTTGATTTCACATTATTTTTGTATATTTGTATAATGAATTTGTTTTTTTATAAATTATAATCTGATAACTTTAATTAATTGAACATGCAAGCAAAGAGCACAACAACGAACATATAAATTATGAGCACGGATATTATGTAAATAATCCAATTTAGTTTTAAAAATTTATCATACGAATTGTATTTACTGACTAATAGGAAAATTAAAATAAATCAAACTAAATGAACATATAATATAAGAAGGGCGGAGGGATGGATTAAACGTGCAATGGCATTTCCAAACCTCCCACGGCACTCATTGAATACGCGCTGGGCACTCAGAGCGAAATTTACCCTGGGACTGATTTGATTTACGTAATTACCTCAACCAGAGTCCCACCTCATCTGGCCCAGTGTTGTTGGTCAGCTGCAGGTGTCTGTCGGTGTCAGAATTGTGGCTTAACGAGTTGATTAAATGCAGTAATTGATGGAATTGCGTTTGGGACTTAAAGGTGTAAAAGGCTGCCGCCTGGCATTGTTGATAAACTCTCATTGTCATTAGATAGCTTCACTTCCCTGAAATTTTGGATATCCCAGTGAAGGGAAGGGAGAAGATGGGGCAGATCGTCCTCACCATGCACGTCCTCGACTGGACAGTGCGCATCAATCAAATAAGCACGAAATGCACACGTTTCATTTATAAATATTTGCGGCGAGGGTCGCACGACTGCACAAAAGGCAGCAGGCGCGGGGGGAGCAGGGTGAGCAGCGGCTACAGCCAAAAGGCAGAAATAAAAAAAAATAATTTAAAAATTGAAAGGATTATGGGGCAAGCGCAGCAACGAAGCGCGTTAATGCTGATGCCGCCGCGGGGCACAGAGCGGCCAAACAACAGAAAAAAAGGGTCGTCCGCTAGGGAGAAGGTTCGGTGAGGGGTGGAGAGGCGCTACAGATATGCCTTAATATATATATATATATATATATATATATATGTGTGTGTGTTGGTGTCGCTGTCAGTCAAACAAAGCTGTGCAAAAATCAACGAGGCAACGCCAAACAAAAACCCAAAGCAGAAAGTTGATGCCACGCAGCAACTGTGCAGGGAGATGAGCGCAGGATGTGTGTGTGTATGTGGGTGCGGGGTAGGAGGGTTGATGGTCAACAATATAATTTGAGCAGGAATGAAAAGTAAATGCGGCCAAACAGGGCGGGCCTTGGCATATGCACAGTTTCTGTCGGCGTTGTCAGTTTGGAGATTTGTTTTGTGGTGCACATAGAGCACTTTCTCTGCGTTATGCGCCGGGGGCACACACATAACAGCAAAAAAAAACCTCCAGATTTTGTATAAATCAAATCAAATATGTGAACAAACTGTTGTCGCCAACGTTAAGAGTGGAATGTGCACACAAAGCAGCTTAAATCAGAATATGCTAAAACAGTGGTTTCAATTTAAGTATAACAGATGAACTTTGTTGGCAATCGACGTAAATAACCCTCGGGAAATCAAGAAATGTCTGATATTCAAGGGATTTCGAATGATTTGCTACTCGATATTTGCTTTACTCTTCTTGAATTGAGATTCGATGGCAGTATAACATAGTCTATATCTACTAAGCCGCAACTTGCTTGTGAATAACTGTGATTAATAATAATTCCTTAAGCAAACTTTAATGCCTTGAATAATTTAGTCGGGCATTATTTAGAGGCGTCTCCAGCTACTCCTCTTAATGCGTGGACTCAACGTCAGTTGCTACTTAAGTACTTGAAAGCGCCCAAGGGCCTCAAAGTTGGTAATACTATCCGTACAGTCCTCACTTACCACTCAGTGCCAAATACATATATTTATCTATTAACAGGTCTGTCTAAAATCTGGCTAAATTGAGTATACGAACTGGCAGATTAAGCAGAATTTTTGTGCCCATTTTCAGCTAGTATCATTGCAGCATAACCCCACAAAACTTTTATGCGTTGCAATGTGCAACTTTAGGGCAACTCTGGCACATAAAACAAAGGCATGCAACATAAACAGACACTGGTAAAAAAAAACCAAAGTTTTCAGCTCAAGTGACGTTAACTAGTTGGCTGCTTGTGCTGTTTTGCGGGCTTTCAAGTTGCAAAGTTATTTGCCAGCAATCAGAATCAGTGCAGACCAACAACTTGCCACAAGCTGCCAGTTTCCAGTATCGTGTATTAAGTGGCTCGTCTGCAACTGCTGCTGCTGCTGCTGCTGCTGCTGTTGCTGTGGCAAGTTGATGCTGTTGATCGTGGCACGTTGCTGCGTAGGTTGAACTCACTTAGGCAGCCGTGGCGGCTGAATTAGCGTTGCTCCATCCGCGCCCGCCTGTCTGGGGCAGCATGATGTGGCAAGTTCTGTTCTTTTTGCTGCTGCTTTGGGACTCGCATCAGTTTGTGCTGCGTAATTGTTGATTTTATGCGTGAAGCGGAGCCATTAAGCCTTTTGCAACATGCGGCTACCGTTGTCAGCGTGAAATGCGTCAAATTACCGCATGGCTGAGTGCAGCGACGTGCACCAAGACACGGCCAGCAATTAAGTCAAGCCAGTAACGAGTAACCAGTAACCAGTATACCAATACCATTACAACTGCCCAGCATTCAGCATTAACTGAGGCATCCTTCTACAGCCGTCTCCAATTAATGTCACTGTCTAGTGTTGCTTTTGTTGCTGCTGCTGCTGCTGCAACTTAAATCGCATAGAACACAGGTTTCCATTCCATATTCGAACACGAATAAGGCACAAAATGAAGTTATTTTGTAACACTCATATAATGATTATGACCGAACATAGAAATCCATTTGAAAATTTGACAAGTTGCTTCCTATCAAGCCACTTTAATTGACACATAACAAAAGAGAAAGTTGCTGCGGAACGAACTTTCACATTCACTCTGAATTATTTATTTATGAATTTGAATTTTTATATACTCAAAATAAGGTTATAGAGAGATTTTATTTATAATGAACATTAATTAATAAAGATTAGATTAGATTATATTATCTAGTATGAGTGCACATTCATTAATCACATCTTTCTAATACATTCACTGGCTTCAAACTTGTAAAAAATCGCAATTTTGTTTATTTAGTCATTGGCATTTAATTTGTATACCAATTATATTAAATCTATAGCTTTTAATTAAGTTATTATTTCGTTTGAAAAAATGTCAATTGCAATGATTAGATAGACATTTGCGCGATTAGCGCATAATTAAAGTAATTAAATGGGAATATGGTCAAGTGATGGAATGAAAATTGAAATAATTGCAAACTGGGCAATAACACAAGTGAACCCATTATATAATGAAGGACCCTTCGCATGGCGAAAACAAAAGCTGAAACAACAACAACGAAAAGCGCGGCGAACATCATAATAAAATTAACATTAAAGTGGCAAGGCAAAAGGGATCATAAAAATGAAATCAACGTATTAACTACATGCCAGACAGCAGCATAACTCACACCCACACCCATAAAAGATACACACACACACACACTCACTCACTCACACACATACATTTATAGTCATAACAAGCTCACGCCATATTCTCATCCAGCAGCTGGGCAGATAAAACGCAACGAAATAAAATCAATTCAAATAAAAGCATAAATACGACCACAGGAAATGAAAATGACGATGACTCCGTTGCCTTGCCGTAAACCTCACTACCACCCCCCCTTAGCCTCTTACACGTACACGCACCATGCCTACGAAAAGCATACCCCAAGGGTGGAGCCCAGTAGATAACTGTGTGTGTGTGTGTGTGTGTGTGTGTGTATTGTGTGGGTGGTTGTGTGTTCGGTTTTGGGGTGGACTTGAGTTGAGCTGAACATGTAAGCGCGCATTTTACGGCACAAGCATTTTCGCTTAATAAAATGTTAAGTGGGGGAGAAAAAAGGGCGAGCAGACAAAAAGCGAGAGCGCCACTGTGAAGTTGAATTGAGTTCGCCTGCCAAAGGACTCGCAGGGCGAGAGAGTGAGAGAGACAGAGCGACAAACTGTCGGATATACGAGCAAAAAAGCAAACAGACAGACTGACAGACACACAGACTGACAGACAGACAGACAGACAGACTAAGTGACTGTCAGCCAAGCAGTGGGCCAGGCAGAGTCGTAAAATTATATTTACAACACAAACAAAGCTGTCGACAAGGCACCAGCAGCAGCAGCAGCAGCAGCAGCGAGAACGTAGCTGAACACAATGATAAGCATGAAGCAGATGAGAAACATACAAACATACAGAAAACATCCACACCAACACATGGCTCTTTCTCTGTCTCACTCTCTCATTCGCTGTCTCTTACTCTCTCGAAGTTGAAGCGACTGGCTAAAAGGGGCGCCGTGCGCATTGTTGAGCGCCAGGCGATAGAGATGAGACCGAGGCATCCAGCAATTTCCCGCACTCAAAAAATAACAATGGCGCGTTGAAAATATCCGCTTCCGTTTTGCAAGCAAAAAAGACAAAATGACTGACTGTGCGAGCGAGTCAGTTGCGCCTAGAGCTAGAGCGAGCGAGAGAGAACATACCAACGCAGCTGTGACTTTAACTGTAGTATCTCGCTGTGCTTGTAGTCTGCTTTTGTTGTTTCCTGGGGGGGGGCTTGGAAGCTTTGGGAGGGTGTAAAACGAGTCGGAAAAAAAAAACGAATTTAATTCAATTTGAGCACAATGAAATCATATTTTGCAACAAAATGTACAAAATTCTGTGCTGTGGCCCCGCCTGGAAGCTGACAACTTGAAAATGCTTTTCGTTTGCCCAATGCGTATACACAAACAGACAAACAGACAAACATACATACCTATATACAGACATATTTATTTGTGTATACGTATACTTAATTTATGTGTATATGTATAACTATGGCTGCTGGCAATTTCATTTCTATTAGCATTAGATGGACAGCCAAATCGTTGGACAGGTATAAGGGTGTGTGTGTGTGCGTGTGTGTGTGTGTGTGTGTGTGTGTGTGTGTATATGTTGTGGGTTTGGTAAAGGGGATGATGGTGTATGGAGTTTGTATAGTCATGCCAGACTAGAATATGTTGGCATAAATATTTATACGCTTGCAGCGTCGACACAAACACAAACACGCATTCGACAAGCCAAGTCGCAAATATGCAAAGCTCTTGCTTTCTATGTGTGGCTTGGCTATGGCTTATGTGCAAGTGTTAGCCTGTGTGTTTGTGTGTGTGTGTGTGATTGTTAGTGTGGCTGCGCCAAATGCTTGAAAATCACATTATGCCCGGCGGCAGAGCTTTGCCACCAAGTTGGCAGCCAAAGATTTACACACAAACACAAGCACACTCCACGTAAAACGGCTGACTGACTGACTGACTGTCTGGCCATTTGTCGTCGTATTTGGAAATGGCAACTTCGACTTGTCATGACTCGTTCTTATACCCTATGCACATTACAAATGCTTGAGGAGTATATAACAATTATGTGAGAAATTTACAACGGACATATTAAGTTCATTACAAATACATCACAAATTAGCCAAGTTGATACAGCCTTTGATAGATGATAGTAGCTATACTCGTTTTCAACAACTACTTGCATTGAGAATTTTGTATTTTCTCAGGGTATTCTCTATTCTGGCAACGTTCCCCCGACTGGAAAACTCTTACTTATTGCTGTTGTTGCTTTTCGCCTTTTGCCAGTTCTTATAAGCGTGTGTGTGTGTGTGTGTGTGTTGTGGAGAGGGGTGTCCTGGTTTATTATTCATGCTGTGTGCTCCCTTACACCATTACAAGGACCTTGTGGCTGACGCTGCGCTCTGTTTAAATGGCGCATAAAATATTAATAGCTTCATTAGTAGTCGCACAAATTTCACAAAATTTAACGCATATAATTACATAATACGCCAAGCAGATCGAAAAGCGATGTGCAGCAAACAGTTTCAAGCTACAAAGCCGCTTGCCATGAATTTTGTACAATTTGCCACACTGGACACACACACCGGAGGCTTTTGGCTAAAATTGAGGTCCCTTTTAGAGGGGCACTGAGCCGTAAAGTGAGTGGCAACATGGACGGCAAGCATTTTTGCCTATGAGCCCTCGGACTTGATATATTGCCAGCAAAAACGGCTGGCTGCTTTTTAGTGTAAGAGAGACAGAAATTGAATTGCAGAGAGGAAGGGTGGCAGGGAGAGAGAAAGGTTACAGGCAATAAAATGAGAAATATTTGAACTTTAGCAAAATGCGCACAAGGATATCAATTCCCAAAGCACACCAAAATACACAACTTAATTTCATATGTGTGTGTGTGTGTGTGTGTGTGTGTGTGTGTGTGTTTGTGTGTGTATGCGTAGTCAAATCCAACTAGAATCAGAATCTCAGCAATAAAATTGGAAGAGCGTGCACGAATGCCAATAGGAAATCAACCAGCAAAGCCACTCATCGTACCATGGAACAGAAGTCCAATATATCTGACAAATATTTAAAAGGACATTAGCAAAGCAGAAACCGTTAAGCATAATAGTTGCTTAAGAGAGCGATTATTACATTTTTTTTTTATTATTTTAGAGTCTCCTCGCAGTGTCAAGCAACACAGAAATCTTGAAATTCTTTATTTGGAGCAGACAAATTGTCTTCTTTGTCCTATAGTGCGCCAGGAAGGAAAACTTGTGGGTCGCACGGGTGGCGAGTGGGGGGGGAACTGTTCAGTGTATTAGGTTGATGCACAAACAAGTTTTTCGAGCACAAAATGGAACATAAAGGCAAAAAAGGATCGAACGCCGAGCCAAGGAGACGACAAACGTTTATTTGCCTTTTTGCCTCAATGGCAGCAAAGGCAACATTCAAATGTGAATTTAAAATGAGTAACAACAACAAGACGAACAAAAACAAGGATACACAATGATGACTGATTCGTGCCCGATCCGAGCTATAGTTATCGGATGTGTCATCCGATATGTAAAACGCTGTAGCACGTGTCCTGAGCAATGAAAATAATACAATAACAACAGTCAAAGTTACACAAAGGTCAAACGGGACATTATGGCTTTATTTTGCGCCTAATAAATCTCATTATGTCATTATGTGCTCGAGCGCAGCAACAACAGCAATAACTACAACAACCATAAACAAGAATCGCAGAGGTAACAAACACACACACGAACACACAGAAACAAAACAAAAAAGTAGTCGACAACGCTGCGACGTCGAAGTTGGCGTCGAAGTCAGCGTCATCGTTGAAACGGCAACAGCCAAACGACATGCCAATCAGTAATCAATCCGCACGCACATTGACAACGAGGACGTCGCTAGCGCTTCCTCTCCTCACCTACTCACTCTATCCACATGTATCCAACATCATCCAAAAAACAATTTGCAATGGCAGCAACTAGATGTTAGTTACGATAACGACTTGAACATACTCTGCACTTAGTAGTCACAGATTATCATGCCCCAAAGATACACTCAAAAGCTGCCAAATGGTATCTTTTATCATAGTTGATGTTCTTATTTGGTTTGCACATGTCAACTATTATTTATGCATGTGATATTTGTCTTATTGGATGGGTGATGGCATGCCTATGCTTTGTGCTTGCACCAACTTGATATTGTCAATAAGAAACTTTAAAAAAGGAGCAGCCGCAATGCTGCCAAGTGAGACCACACGACGTCACAGTAAACAAAATGAAAAGAGATAAACATAGAGCGGCACTGCGCAACATGGCGTCAGCAGTAGCAACACTGACGGTGAGGGCGAGCGAGAACGAGCGCGCTCAGAGAGCGAGCGCACAGCAAAAACGCCGCCATTAAAGATAATTCTCTCAGAGAGCGCGACGTGTATGTGCATGGGAATGCGCTAGTGTGCGGCATGCGAGTGCAAATGCCGCAGAGCTGTCGAGTCACAGGCAACTGAATCAAATTAACAGCATTATTTACTTTTACATTAAATGTGAAACTACATATTTATTTTTAACGCTGCTTAAAAATAAAATAAATAATTAAAATAACAATGTTTGCAGTCTGCGCTGTTGAATTATGGGATTGTTTACTTGATTCGACTGTCTGGCAACCCTAGACTGCGCGCCGCTATGTTGCCAGTGAGAGCCGCTCAATTTATGCGCTTTTTGTACGCGTTGCTCCTTCGTGGCGGACAGTACGGAAGAAACGCTGTCGACGCAAAATAGGCGAAAAGTTCTATGAAAAATAACAAAAAAAAAAGAAAAACATCCAACATTTTTAGCATTAATTGTGTGCTAAACCAAAAGATTTCCATGAGCAACTAGGCAAAGGTATTAAATCATTTTTGATGCCACACGATAATTTATGCAAATAATAAAGAGCTCATGTTCTGTATGTGTTTCAGAGTGCGTGTGTGTGTTTGTGTGCATTAAATTATTCAAGCAACACAACAGCAAAAAAAAGTGTTGAAAAAAATATTGTCTTGCTCTTCTCCCCCAACACTCGTCGCGCCGCGTCTCTGTGTGTGTGTGCGTGCTTGTATGGAGTGCTTTAAGCAATTAACCAGCAGCAGTGTAGAAATGCTAAAAACGCATTAAAAATTATTACTCGTTGGCTGTCTGTCATTCACAAGAAACAGCAACAATATATACGAAAGCAACAATACACAAGTGCTATTTGCCGCCGCTACTCATAAAACAAATTACCCACTTGGGCTTGACTGTTATGCGTGCGTGCGTGTGTGTGTGTGTATTACATACATACATAAATACATATGTGTATGTGTGAAAAGAGCAGTGTAATCATCATCATCAGCAGTCGCTGTCAAACAAGCAACAACAACAACAAAAGCAAACACACACACACATACAAATACTACTGCACACCAATACTGTTGTGAACGAAAAAAAAGTAGTAAGCACTCGCCGCAATAGTAGTAAAACGGCCAAAAAGGCAGTGGCAATATGTTGCCACCAACAACAACAACAGCAACCACAGCAGCCGTATAATACCGGAATAAAATTTCTATACAGCAGCGCGGTCGTCGTCGTCGTCTACTCTCGCTTGAGCAGTGCATATGTATGTGTGCGTCTCTCTTTCGTGCTCTCTCTCACGGTCTCTTCGTCTCTCGTCGTACGACTGCAATGAGCGACAGTTTTTTTTTGTGTTTTTCGGTTTTTTGGTTATAGCAACAATGTTGAGAAGCAGCAGAAGCGTCGCAGCGTCGATAGCAAATATGTTTGTGTGATTGTAATGCGACACACACATGTACATGCATGCATATGTTTGTATGTTTGTGTATGGCTGAGTTTCTTTATGTTTCGCACAAACATTGCGGTAAAAGAACGCCGACAAACGCTCGTCGCTGGTCGCTTAGTCGCTCTCACTAATTGTGACGTCTGCGCGCGTGCGTCGGTTCAGTCGATCGGACGGACAGTCATTCGGTCGGTCGCCTCGTCGGTCATTTTGTTGTACAACTAACAACTCCCCCGTGCATTTTTTACTTCAAGCTCTGCTCATTGCATGAGCATCTGTGTGTGTGTGTACATGTGTGCTCCAAACAGACATGCACACACATACACATGCTACTTCGCCGCGACGCGCTCTCTCTCACTCTCACACAAAGTGCCGTTTTTGTATTTGTAGAAAAAGAGAAAAAGAAAACAACTAACCTCATAATAAAAAGAAGTTCATGCAGTGAAAAAAAACCAAGATAAATCGTGGCAGCCTATTTGTCAAAAAAAAAAAGTAATAACAGCAAAAAAAGTGTTTGCCGTGGCAATCTTTACCCTTCTTGCTCTGGCGTTAACATAAATGGGAAATCATTCTTGAGATTACAACAACAACACAGAGGAAATAAAGGAAAGCTCTGCCTACAACAACAACATCAGCGAAAATTTGTGGATTTACATTTCCTGTCTTTTTGTGGATTATTTTCTACCTACAATCGCTGCTCACTTTTGCGAGCCGCTCGCTCTCACTCGCTCTCTCTCTGTCGCACGCGAGTGTCGAGGGTCGCTGCGCGAGCAGGCAAGCAAGTCGACAGGCAACGAAATCCTCGTTCGCACCTTGCTCCTCCTTCCCCCCCACTCACTCGCTCATTCGGCCCATCCACTCTCACTCACTCACCACCGCTCTCTCTCCCCCCTCACGATACCAACAACAACTACAGCAGCAACAACAACAACAACGAGGACTGCATGCTGTCGCCTATGAAGCAGGAACGAGCATATCAACAGCAGAAATTGCGATTATTTTGGATTTATAAAAAGGCAAGTAAGCAAAAACCTAACCAAACACACTTTTTATGTATGTATGTATGTATATATGTGTGTGTGTGTACATGTGTACATGTGTATATTTGTTTAATGTGGCATGCTATAAATCCCAAAAGACGAGGGAGCGAGCGAGAGATAGTTGGTCGAGCAAAGAGAGCGGGCGAGCGAGAGAGTAAATTGATTTCCAGTTTGATTAATTGCCGCTTGCTGCTGCTGCCGCTGCGAGGCACATGTTTTTTTTTACGTTTCGATTCGGTTTGTTTTTTTTTAATTTGTATTTAGTGTTTTATTTTTGCCTCAAGTTAATGCCAATTAAGGTGTTTCAATTTAAGCCGATTTGTAATTAAATGGGGGTTTTGTTTATAAGCACCACAAATCTTCCCCTCCCCACTTTTCCTTCCAATAATTGACTGGCGGCTGCGCAGCAATTTGGAAACAAATGTGTACAAACATGCTAAAACATGTCAAACATTGCCACTTTTTTCTGATTTATAGCTGACGATTTTTGCGCTTGATATATAGGCATTTTGATAATTATAAAACGTGGGAAGTTTTCGAAGCGAACTTATAATATTACACAAATAATTCAGTTGTGCCTAGTTCTTATTCGTATTCTTCTTCTGCGTTGTGTGTGTGCATTCAGCCGTGACGGTGAGAGGCAAATTACGGCTCATTGGGTTCTTATTATTATTATTACGATTTTAAAGTGCACGCACAATGAGAGAAATTCCCATAAAGGGGCGTCGTCGTCAGCAAACAAGGCGGGGAAGGGACGAACGAGGCAAAAAAAAAAAAAAATACATGCATAAATACAAATGAAAAAGGAATCACGCTGCCTAATGAAGCCTGCGGCGCGCAGCCCAGCGACGGCCATGTTGAGTACGAACTAGCAGACGACCGACCGGCCGACCAAGCGACGAACGACCGAACGACGAACGATAAACAAACAGTGAGTGTGCTGCAGTCATTGTATAAGAGGGGGGAGGGGGGGTTAGGCCAAAGCACACGAACATAACTCTCCGCTCCCCTTTTGGGCGTTTGTCTTTCTCTCTATCTCAATCTCTCTCTCACACACACACACACATCGATAGTCTAGCTCACTCGCACTCGCTGCGCTGTGTGTGTTTTTTGCTTTTTGTGTTTGATAACTTTTTGCCTGGGCGTGTTTTGCATTTAGTTCAAATTATGAAATTTGAATTAGGCATGTGTGTGTGTGTGTGTGAGTGGGTGACTGTGTTGTGTGTGTGTGTGGCTGCGTATGTTTATTATAAAGACATTTATGTTCTTAATTACAGTTTATAAAATTGTGACTTGAACACAACAAATATAAAATAAATAAATAAATGCAGAAATATTCATTAATTTTGTTACTTAAATTCCCGGAAACTGTTTATTTTGCATCTATTGAAATGTGTCTGGCAGATGCGGCCCTCTTTTGATTAGCTGTGTGCCGCACAATTAAGCAAACGAATTGCGTTTAATGCTTAAAATGAATAATGAAGCAGAACTCGAGAACAACAGCAACATCAGCAGCAACAACAACTACAACTACAACTGCAACTAGTCATCGGCTATAGATGTAGATATAGCCGACTGCAGCAGCACAATTAAGAGTCTATTAGACGCGCTCTCGGTCATAACATTAAAAATGCCTTACACAAATGGGCAACAGCCAACAGCAGAGCCCAATGCCAAAATCAACAGCCATAATGGTCAAGCAGCCTGGCTAGCCGAGGGGTGGAGGGGGTGTGTGTGCGGTTGTACGGAGCGGGGTGCTACCAGTGGCGCGCACAATCGTGACGCCAACTTAGTTACGGTCATTAGCACCAGCAGCGCCGCCAGCGACAGGCCAAAGCTAAATCTACCGCTGCCGCTGCCACTGCCTCAGCCGGTGCCTCTGCCTCTGTCTCTGCCTCTGCCTATGGGCCATATGCATGTATATTATACACAAACACAGGCGCACAATAATAATTTGTCACACTGTTGGAATGGACGCTGGTAAAAGTTGCCGGCAGCAGTAGTAGTAGCAGTGGCGCAGTCAAGATTTGTACAAGATACACACACACACGCACATATATATATATATATAGCAACTTGCTCACGTTAACTGACTTTTAGTTGGCGCGCTGGGAGCGCTTTCTGCCTGCTGTTTTTTTTTTATTTTTATTATTTTGTTGGCATTTGCCACCGTTCTGTGCGCCGCTTTGGCGATAACAATTTGAGCGCTACAAATGTGTCAATTGGCTGACAAAACATTCCATGCGCATTCCCACACATATGTGTACATATATATATATATATACATTGTATCTATATGTACACATAATTACACTTAGTGTGACTACTTTCTGGCTAATCATTTGTTTGCCGAACAGATGAGTTCTTTTGTGCTTAATTAACTGTCCAATACAAAGAATGTTGCTTATCAAATGTTGTCAAGCTTAATCCAAGCAGCCAAATAATTACTCTTAACGGAATGCTTCGATTATATCATTTTTCAAGTTGTTCAACATAATATATACTTTTTTTTTTATGAACTTGAGTTTTTTTTTATTAAACCTAGTCAACAGGGGATAAGCAAATGTCAAAAGTGAAGTCGAAAATATAAAAATCATGGCTATATCGATGAGGGTTTTCCCAATCAATTTTTATGAAATGTTAAACAAATGTTAATACAAAATGTTGTTTAACATAACAATAAACTGTTGGTAACATGAATCTCATACCAAATGCCACTCGTATTGCTCCCGGCAAAACTGATGTATGTATGTATAATTATATATGTATGTATTTTCCATAATAAACCAGTCACAGACACAGAGCCGTCACTTAGTTGGCCATTTGTCAGGGCCCCGCCTCGTCGACACGATTAAAGCAAATTGATTTGTTCAATTCTCATAAATGGCTGACAGTGACAAACGTTTGTTCGCTTCGCTCCTTCCAAACGCCCATGCAAATTAAAAGCAACCATTTCAATTGTGCGCTCTTAACTGAAAGAGATAAAGAGATCGTTAAGCAAAAAAACAGTAAGAAATATTGCTATTACGCAAGCCGAAGATTACATACACTTGCAGATCGCAGTTCAAATCAGCCGACATTTAACTTTCTTTATAAAAACTGACCGATTCTTCCCATGAAATGTTTATGATATAGTCGATCGAACTCGATGATTTCATTTGGTATTGATAAATTACACCAAATCAATTATATTCAAGTGATTCCTTAATTAGAACTTTACTTTTATAATTTTAAACAAGACTCCGCTACAAAATGTAGCTAAAAGTTGGAATGCCCCCCCCATTTAGATACTATTTCTATATATATTCTAATTGCGACGAATCAATAACAATTAAAAACTGTTCAGCTTGATGACAACTCGACACACATTTTGTTCACTAAATACAATCAAAACAAAAAAAAACTCGGCAACAGGCAAGAACAATTAATAAAAGATTAAACAATTTTGCGAATTTGTATGGCAAGAGATTTGTACAACATTATTTTATAATAAACGAATGTCAAAGGCCGTCAGAACAAGACGATGGTGCAAGGGTGTCGGTAGGGGGATGGGGTAGTGGGTGTTTGAACATGATACTGCGGGCTTAGCACAAATAAACAAGCCGCAATCAACAAGAGCGTCATTAAAAAAGCAAATTTCTGAACACGCTAAATACATGTAGACAAAAAAAAAATGGAAAAAAAAAACGAGCGGAGGCACGAAAGCGTTCAGCGTTCACTAGATAATGTGGGCCAACCAACAATAACTAACTACAACAACAACAAAAATAACAATGCCACAACAACAACAATAACAAAAACAATGCTGCAAAAAAAAAAACTTAATTCCCAGCGAGCGACGCAGCGGAGGCAAATTGATTGTGATGTTTTTATTGTTGTTGTTCTTGTTGTTTATGTTGTTGTTTTCGCGTTGTTTGTATTTTTGAAAACCATATGCGAAAATTGACTTTGAGCTGGTGGCGAGTATCTTTGAGATACACATAAAAGCCACAGCCAGGGCCAAGCACCGTCTGTCGAGATGTTAATTGACTGCTTTGATAATTAATTAATGCTGCCCAGCTACAGATACAGATACAGATACAGATACAGATAAAAAGCTACACATTTGCATATTTTGAATCTGTGTGTGGGCGAAAGCTTAACAAAAATACAATCGCAACTCGCAACATTTTAAACAAGTTGAATTTAATGTTCATTTTGTGTCACACAGATAACTCAATTTAGCTGGCAGGCAGGCAGCATTTGATATCCACTAATTTTATATTGCCGGCACCAAACGTGCATAATGTAAATTCAATTAATTATAATGTGTAAATATTGCAAATATCAAATATAATTTACAACAAAAAAAAAAATGATAAGCGTAATTAATATTTATTTTGTGAAATGCAAACATTTGCTGATAAGCAATCAGCGCAGGGGCAACAACAACAACAACAACACAGTAATGACCAAATAAATAATCAAAGAGTTTAATTACTAAAATAGCCAGGTCGGCTGGTATGCAAATATTTCACAATTAAAATAAATTCTGCATTTTCCATGCACATAATTGAATCACATTCAATTTGTCAGGCAAAACACACTCGACACTTTTCCACGATAAACCAAAAAACCATTTTGTTGTTTGTCATAGTTTAATGAGATTATAAAAGCAGACCATGATCTAATATCTAATATCAGTTTAGTCGTATTTACCTAAATGTTAAATATTTAAATACGAATGCCAAACATTGTGTGAACAATTTAAATAACTTTTTCAACTTTTCATTGGCATTCTTCTGTGAACATTTCATTGCTAATTGACGAAGCCTTTCAAATGGCGATCATTCACACACAGATCTACTCGTAAGCGCATAATCGCTTTTCTGGATAAATGCCAAAATGTGTTAACCACACACACACACACACACACACACATATAAGTATGTATGTATACAGCTGTATTTGTATCTCTATCCATCTGTATCTAAATTGTGATCGGTACACGCCGTCATTTGGGGCCAGAAATAGCAACACGCAAACGCCATGCGCTAAATTTAATTTAGCAGCGTAATCAAGTTCTGCTCTAGTTGAGAGAGCTCGACTAGCAGATACCCTAATTTGTTAAATATTAAAATACGAATTCCGCACCAAACTTGATATGGTGATTAACAGGTTCTTGATATTGTGCCTAGCAATATAGACATATATATATATCTTGCAAAATTGTAGCTTTTATTACTATCGCTCTATCGACTCGCCTGTTAATCCTGATTAAGAATAAATATACTTGATACGATCGGAGATACTTCCTTCTTCCTGTTACATACTTTTGCACAACTTCAGTATACCCCTTTTTCAATGGGTATAGAGAGACCAGAAAAAGCAAAATGTGGTAGCAAATGTGACGATTATCATAGCGATATTCGGTTGCTCTGTTTACAAGATTTTAGTATATAGTGCCGTTAATTTGATTCGATTCGCGAACATCATGTTAAAAGTGGCTTTATATTGGTTTAACACAAGCATGTTAATAAAAGCACATCAGCATTTGCTCGAAGTGTTATAGTTTTCTTTAAACATAAAGATAGATCAATGTATATCTATATATATATATGTATATACATATGGTTAATAATAATTTCTCAATAATAGCACATAAATCAATGGATTTGATTTACGCACAAATTGAGTTCTCAAGAGCAACTTTCGTTTTACTTTCGCATTTGAGTGAATAATATTGATGTGAACAACCGTAATAACAATTTTCATTGTATATTTATATTATTCATATATATATGAATGTAAACAACGCACCGCCTATATAATTGCATTAATAACAATAGATTTTTCCCGATTTTTACATAGCTGTTGTTTTTTTTTCTCTTTTTTTTTATTCTTTCTATGTGGCGCCATGGGTGAATAGAAATTTTTATGATTGGACTCTTCTACATTTGGGCCATTTGCCAAAAACCAAATGATTGATTTTCCAATGTGATGTTTATATTTGATTTTTTTCTTTTAACTGGTTTGTTGTTATTGTTGTAAGCCATAATGTGCGCAAACACAAAATGAACAAGACTCATATAAATGTATCCAGTGGACGACGTTGGCTTTTTCGTGCATCTCATAAAATTCACACTGTTTGTTTATTTAGCCAGCGGCTTTTGTGGCCGGGGCTCTTTTTGCTCTTTTGTCGATGTATATTTATTTTGTGTTGTTGCTGTTGCTGTTGCTGCAGCGTCATCAACTGACAAACGGCGCTGTCTGTTTTGTTGCTGCCTGCTTCTACTTTAGCTTCTTCTTCTTCTGCTTTTGTGCGCCTGGGCGTGGCGCAGTGTGTATTTAGTTGGAAATTGTGGGGGGGGGGTTGAGGGAGAGGGGAGCTCCACATAGTCAGTTCATCAAGCGAAGCGTGCTTTTCAAATCAAGCAGCAGCAAACATCTGTTCTCTCTCTCTCCCTCTCTCCCTCTTCCTCTCTTTCTGTTTCGGTTTCTCTCTTTGCGGCTTTGACTGGCGGCAAGTTTTTTTTTTTGCTTTGTCTCCTTTGACTCTGCGGCTTCACTAAATACTCAAGCTAAGCACTTTTTTCATCATGCATACAACAACAACAACAACAATTGAAAGCGCCTGCTGTGTCCCGCTGCTACTGAGTAAAGCTTTTACGGCCCGCTGCTGGCGCTGCTGCTTCTGCTGCTGCCGCCGCCGCTGCCGCTGCTGTTCTCGCATATTTATTTTGATATATTTTATGATTCTGTATTTGGCGGCTTAGCTTCCCCGCCACGCAAATGAAACTCGCCAGTTGTGTTGATTTTATGCGGCCGCGACCGACGCGTCGTCGCTGCTTGAAACCAAGCCAGAATGTAAATAAAAAAAAAGCAAAGAGCAGGGGTGTGGTGGGGGGAGAAACTCATAACTGAAAGTCACTCGGAACTCGACTCGACAGTTAAAATGCCCTGTAGCAGCGAGCTCAATGCATGCTTGCTATTTACAAATGCTGACTGCTTTGGCAATGAATTTTTAGAGATTGAGTGCGAATGTTAATGAGAAATGTTAAATGATCGGTTTAAGTCGAATGGGAAATTAGTTATTAAAGAGTGTGTGTCACATACAGGCGCTGACACGTTAATATACCCCTTGAGCATATACGTATCGTTCCTCCCCTGCGTATATATAGCACCGGCTTGGCCACACACCACTTCTGCTTAAGCTTTATGGCCATAAAAAGATTATGCCATATTATTTTATATTTCTGCCATATTTGTGTATTTTCTTATGAATTTTTTTATGCATTCACTGTTATGCATATTTTTCTGTTTAATGAATTTGGATATTTATTTTTTCCAATGCTTTGGCTTCTTAACACAACAATAAACTCTGTGATGAATTCTGTGGGGAAGGGGGAGTGACGAGTAAATTTCTGTAAATTGTTTAATTTGAGTGCATCTGGCATTGTGCAATTTTCCTAATTTGCCAATTGTTTGCAATTATTTGCATGCTTGTCATTATAATCATTAGCTTACATGATTATTATGTTGTGTCTTATTATTATTATTATTATTATTATTACTTTGGGCATTTGCGTGATAATTGTGTACGTGTACGGGTCGATTATAAGCGAAAGACCTCAAGCATTCGGTATTTTTTCGCTTTTTTGTATTATTTTATATATATTTATGTTTATTTTTTTTAGCAAATTGCTTAATATGGACATTCAAGTCGATTCTGTGGTTTCTCACAGAGCGACGACGACGGTGGCTGGGTGCATTAACATAATTGCCGTAATTTATGGGACCCAGTTGGACAACAACGAGCAAACAATTTTGAACTGTGGGGGCAACTCAAATTAGTGTTGCATTTATATAGTGTCGGTCGGTTCTCTCTTTGAGCTGAGCTGAGCAGCTGTGCATAAGGCGCTGTTGATGATAACGCTCACACTTGGAAGCCGGACAACTGATCGACTTAAGTTGTCTTTTGTGGTCATTTTTCGAGCAAGAAACAAGTCTTAAGCGAGGGCTGCACATTAAGCTGTGCAAGATTAAGAGCGTGTAATCCTATAATATGATATTTGAGACTACAGTTGCAGACAAAAAAAAAGAAGAAGAGAAATGAGGTAATTTATGCGTTGAGTAGCCCTAAGAGAGCTCTCCAGAGATTGGAATAGAAAGTCTCACCCGCATTGGTACTGCAAGTGAATAATGTGTTTGTGGTGCTTGTAATTGATGGTCAACTTTATTTTTGAGTTTCTTTACGAATGCTCTGCTTGCATTGGAGTCGGCAAACTTATGGAACGGCTCTCGCAGTCAGCGGAAAACTGGCTTGAAATTCCAAAGCCAAGTGTGGTGTCCGCTTGGCGACTCCATTGACAACGCATGCTTGCGATTACTTATGGCGGCAGTTTGATTTCATTTCGCATTTGCCGCATATGTCTCCCTCTCTCTCCCTCTCTCTCTCTCTCTCTCTCTTCCTCTATGTGTGGTAAAAACGCGTTTAAGTTAAACAACTTGCAAGATTAATGAGCCGCGTATAAATCATGACAAAGTTGTTAAAAACAAAAATTCAAAATGCCTCACACCGTTCGTTCGTTGCATATTTTAAAACAGCAACAACAAATATTTACACGCCTCAATGCCGATTTGTGGGTCGCTCGGTTGTCGGAGAAAGAGAGATGCACAGCGGGTGGGGCGGGAGGCCGGGCGCATTTCTGTAAAAGTCAATTTCACACTTGATTGCTTGCCATAAATCAATAAAGCGTTGGCGTTGACGGCGCTGCTGCTGCTGCGCTGCCTGCAGTCGTTGTCTAATTAAGCGCATCTAAGAGCAGCACCAGCAGCAGCAGCAGCAGCACCAGCAACATCGGCGTCGGCTACTGAAAAAAGCACAAACACATACACAGACACTTACACAGTGATTTAATACATATACAGCGGCATGTGTAATAAATCGCGTGCCGTTTTAACACTTTGACGTGCACAATTGAAAATTGCGAAACGGCGTTTTTGTTTTTGTTGTTGTTGCTGTTGCTGTCCGTGTTTGTTGCTTGCTTGTTGCGCTTTGTGCAGTCGCCGTCGCCGTCACCGTCCGTCTGTTTCAATTGGCGCGCCAAGCAAATTAGCTAAGCTTTAAAGAGAGTGAGAACCAAAAACAACACTTGAGGCTACAAGTCTCACCGCTTGGCTGCGCAAACAAGCAGCAGAAAGAGAAGGCAAAAGCACACACACACACACTGGCACACACACACAATGCCAAAAAGGCTGTGAAAACAGACACCTCGTCGCGCTCCTTTGTTGCCCCCTTTTTCCCCACAAACCGTTTTGGCAGTTGTTTTTGTTGCTGTTGTATTTTGTTTTTTGTTTCTTTTCTTTTTTGTTGCTTTGTTATTGACTGCAGTTAATGTTTGTCATTTGCAGCGCGCTGCTTTTTTTTCTTTGTTTTGTTTCTTCTCATCTTAAAGTCGAGTATTTATTGTATTTACTCAGCGCACTGCAGCTAAAGCATAAAAATAAAAATTACAAAAACAAAAATTACGAGCCACACAAATAAGTTGTGTAAATATTTTGTGATTACATTTTGCGCTTACTTTTTTATGACTTTGCGACGAGTGCTCAGTGCAAACAATACACAGACAAGATTTACCCAGTGCAAACAATTATACCCTTACACACACACACTTATAAGCATGCAAAGCACCTGGCAAAGATTTTTAAAATGTGTGTGTGTGTGTGTGTGTGTTGATTGACTGGCAGATTAGCGAATGGAAAATAGACACTCTTCTGCTAGATCAATGCGAACACACACACACACATACACACACATTGAGAGAAAAGATTTGTCTCCCAGTTGGAGTTGTTCAAAGTTCGTCGCTTGCGCAACGAATACTCAATTAAAACGTTTTTCAAAATTAACATAAGCCATAAACATAAAGATGATATTTGAACAAAAGCCTCTTAGCAGCAGCAGCGGCATTCGCGTAGGTCAATGGCTTTGATCTTCATTTATATTTAACTATCGCCATAAGTTTCCGCTTGATGGCTATGCAAATCGCTAAACAAATTGATTGCATTTGTAATTATACTTGCACAGCAGTGTTTAGCTTTAATAGTTTCATATTTGAGCTTCATTAGTTAAGCACTTGATATCAAAAACAACCACTTAAGCCGTTTAACAAACAGTCACGCTAAATTCTTTTAACTGCAACTATATTTGCTATAATAAATTTGTTGCGCACAGAAGAAAAACAACAACAAATAAACAGAAGTTAAGTGAAAAATATCAATAAAGTTGTCGCGCTAATAAATTGAGTCAAGCGGAAAAATTGCAGCTCGAAACGGGAATCGATGCGTGGTCGTCGGCGGGTTGCAGTGGTGCCAAGGGGATGGTTGGGGAGGGGAGCACGTAAATGCTTAACTGGTTGACTTGCCTCTAAATGGAGATTAAATTAATAAAAATAATGACAACTGAGCTGATTGCGAGTCGTGGTGTTAATTTCACGCACACACAATCGGTACCACTTCCCAATCCCCCACAAAAAAATACAAAAAATTGCCTTCTGTTTTTGCAGCTGAGAAATTTACTTGCAACTTGTTTCGCAGCGGGCACGCAGCGAACTGAGTCAGTCCGCTCATGAATTATTATGAACCAGTTGGCTACTCCGCAATACTCCACTCTACGACTCCACACAATTGGCCTCTGCTCTCTGTCACTGTGCCTTTGCCAGCCTCCTGCCTCCTGCCTCCTGCCTCTGTCTGCCTTTGGCTCTCTTGCACTTAACCGAATTAGTTTCAATTGCAATTTTTCAAATGCCTTTTGCTTGGCGTCTCTGGAGTGAAATATGTGCAGCAGTTGTTGTTGTTGCTGTTGTTGTGGTTGTTGTTTATGTTGCTGTTGCTATTGCTGTAGTTGTCGACGGCCGCAACATCATTATGCAGCCAGTTTATGGACATGGCCACTTAGCAGACGGCAGCGAGCAACATTTGAAATTAGCGATGTGCGCGTGAACAAGAATCTTTAACGGTTCACAGTTTCGCATTGACTCGGAGCTTTACAAGTTGAGCTATTTTTAACCTTGTTAATAACTACAAATTAAATTGAATATTATATTGAGAGATAATTTGTAAGGGAACATAAATAATGCTTGCCCTCTTGAAGAGTAAAAGTTATAGCTAATTAACTGAAAATTAAATCAACACAGTTCAATTACAACAATTTTCGTGAGCAGCGTGCTTGTGGCACGCTATGCTGCCATCGTCAGTTTCCGTTTTTTTATCGTCCGTTCCTCTTGTTGTTGTTATCTGTCGTCATCTGCTTTGTGGCTGCTGTTTTGGCAGTTTAATGCTGATTTCATTTTGATTTTCGAATCAGCAATTCGAATCCTCACCTCGCTGCAATTTGTTGAAATTTACTTATCCGCACAGTTGCTTTGTGCCTGCCTCCCCTTTCTGTTCGTCTCTCGACACAAACACATGTGCGCTGTCATGCAATTAATCACATGCACATACTTGATGCACATTTACACGTCGCTTACAAAAAAAAAAACAAAAAAAAAAAGGAAACAAATTTAAAAAATGGCATTAAATTTTACCAACTCCCCGCCTATTCCTGCCCTGGTTGGAATTTATAATGCGTTTTTAATGGTGCTGAAAATGTTTCCGCTTCGATTTGCTTTGCAGCTTTGCTGGCGGCTTAATTAAAACAAACAGTTTATCTAGATGGGAGGGGGAGGTGTGCTGCCAAGCAGGCAGACGCTTGAAGTGTGGCATAAATTAAATCACGAGTATTTGTATCTCTCTTTTGTGCAAACACATATGGCTGCATGTTTGTGTGCCGCATAGGTAGGTGTAGGTAATGAGCTTCGTCAAGCTTCGCACTCACTCCATCTGCTACTACAGTTGCTGTTGCTGTTGCGGCAGTTGCGGCTGCTGCTTAATGCCTTTTTATGGCATTTTAAAACTTTGCTCACTTGCATTTTACATTGCTTTATTTTGCGCTAAGCCGCAGCTTACCGTAGCCACCGGAGTTAAGCAACTCGACTGCTCTCCCTATCCCTCCCTCCTCTCTCTCTCACTCTCTCTATCTATCTCTCTAGCTCTCTTGCAGGCAAAAGCGTGAGTGTGCGACAGAGTGAGCACAACACAGATACGACAAAGTCGACAGCTAGCATTGAGCGCAGCAGCCAAGGGCCCCCTAATCGCTGCTCTGTTGATGCTGCTGCTGCTGCTGTTGAAACAACTCCTACCTCTATCTCCGCCACTGCCTCTGTGTCAGTCCCTTTGCTTGGCGCTGTTCGTATTAAAGTTAGTTTGCTGCCAGTTCGTCGCTTGCATGCAATCCACTTTTTGTTTAATATTAATTTTTTCTTTTTGCTTTTATTTGAAGTATTTTTCTTCTTCGCTTTTTGTTGTGCGGCTGCTGTTGTTGCTGCTACTGCTGCTGCTGCTGCTTGCTGCTGCTTGATGCTCGCTGCTATTCATGCCACGTTCTCTCGCTATGGGACAGCAACTACAACAACAACAGCAACAAATAAAATAAAAATTCTTTAGTTCGTTCTTGTTCTTTGCGTGCTTCTTCTTCTTCGCTTGCTTGCTTGCTTGTGCGCTGTTGTGTTGAGTTTCTTTTTCAATTCAACTCTCCTGCTGTTGCTGCTTCCCCCATCCCACTGCTCCTCCCCTTCTCGCACAGTTACCTCCTGCACTCGTGTTCACTGAAAAATCATGTCGTTTTGAAAATTGTTTGTGCTTGCTCATGCGAATTACATATTGCATTGCTGCTGTTGTTTCTCTTACTGCTGCTGCTGCTGCTGCTGCTACTTTTTTTTCATTAATTCCAGGCTCAATTTCGAGCGCATTCGTATTTTGTTTCCTTTTTGGCATGTGAGGGAAATGCCCGCATTTTTATACCCGTTAACTTTTCACAGCTTTTACTCTCGCATAACTCTTTGCTTTCACACACACACACACACACACACACGCATACGCAAGCATATATATAAGCTCGCATTTTATTATGCGTCTTTATAATTTTTAAATGTGCTTAATAAAGCGCTCAATCTGCTTGTATCGTAGAGGGCGGGAGCAGGAAGAGAATGGTATGGAGAGCTGAGCGCCGGATGCCGACGCAGTTATTCTGCACGAAAAAAGAGAAATAAGAAAAGAAAAAAAAGGTGAAGTGGTATTAAATTTCATATGCGTCGTTACTCTTTACGCTATCCTCGCACGTCTCGCTCTCTTTGTCTCTTTCTCTCGCTCTCCCCTCTTGTGTGGCAACATCTCTGCTGTACACCCATCATTATCTTGCGGGCAGCGTGTGGGGCTGAGTGGCGAGGGGAGGGTCAAAAGAACACTTAAGCCTGAAATTGGCAGCTATTCGCTTGGCTCTTTGCCTGCTTTGCTTTTGTTGCTGTTTTCTTCTTCTTTTTTTTTCTTTTTCTCTTTTTTTTTTATTTGCCTGTGGGTCTTGGGTCTGTGGCCTGCTGCCCCTGCTTCGTCTTTATCTTCCTCTTCTACATCAACTTCTTCGTCAGAGTCTTCATGTTCTTCTTCCTTTTCCTCTTCTTCATGTTCAGCTTGTACGGCATCTACTTATGTCGACTTGTTATTGTTCGACATAATGGCAAAATATTGTATTGCCAACATTTTTGTGCTGCTTGGCTTGGCCTGGTCCCTGCCATTCGTTTTATGCCATGTACCCATTAAAAATATGTAAAAGAGGTATAATAAAAAAGCGCAATTGTATGTAACAGACTTCTTACAATTTGATCATCATTTTTTTTTGAAATACCTTTTAAAAATGTTTAAGGGCTACTCTGATTTATTCGATTTATAAATATTTTCATAATAAATAAAAGATGGAGTATGCTTCTCAGGCGCAGCTTGTAGGGTGTGTCGCAGTCGTGCAATCACACACTCAGCTGAATTAGTTCTTTGTGGTTCTTTTTCGGTGCTCTGTTTCGACTTTTGCCGCAAAGTTGCGAAGCTCACTTGACAAATGAGTTTTGGAGCCGCTTGAAGCGGCTCTCTACGCACACACACATCTACAACAACAACAACAACAACACGAAAGCCAAAGCCCATTCCGCCCACCCTCCTTTGCCTGCTTCACACGTCCACTGCTCGAGCCAACAACAATGGCAATAAAGTGCGTTAACTTTTTGGCAGACAATAGATTTTATTTCTGGCACGGCGCATGGCACAATCCCAAATGGGTTCCAGCCATGTGGAATGTGTGTGCGTGGTTATGTGTGCGTGTGTATGTGTGTGTGTATAATTGTATTGTTTTTATTACAGTGCGTTGTTTTTTGTTGCTTTTGTTGTCCCTCGGGCAACTTTTGAGGCAGCTGCGTGGGTGCCGCCGATTACAACTGATCAATTTGTGAGCAAATTGTGCGACTGAAGATTTATTTTGATAATCTTTTGAATTTGAATGCAATCATTAGAAGCTCACTTAATCAGCTACTGAAAGTATGGAATGCTTTTGGGTATATTTTATGTACATTTGTCAATGTACCTTTTGCTTTATTCATGGGATTATTTTGTCTTTAAGAGCTTTGAAATTAAATTGCCACCTGCTTGCTGGTATTTTTACATTTAACACCTCTGCTTCCTGTTATTCTTTGCTCGCTTTTTGGCCAAGGAAAGAAAAACAAGGCAAGACAATATTTACAAATAGTTTTGTGTTTTATATTTTCGCAGAGTGCGACACCGTAGCTTGTGCGTGTGTGTGTTTGGGTATGTGTATTTAGTGTATTTTTCCCAGTGCTGTTTCTCTGCCTGCTGCTGCTGCTGCTGCTGTGCCTAATGCCGATGATGGTTTGCCTGGCACGTTGCCCTACTCTACACCAGCTTTTGTCTGTCCAGGAGAACACAAACACATTTACACACACACACGCACACAGGCTCATGGGTGCATAAATGTATTTTATACTCTTAAGCTGTTACCGGCGCTTTGTGCAAACCACACACAACTGACTGCCTGCCATTCTATCTCTGCCCTGTGCTCTGCACTACACTCTTCCTCTCTACCCCTCTCAGCCTCTTTACCACTATTTGCTCGCTCTTCTCCTTGACTGCATTCTGTAACTTGCATTTGCTGATCATTTTACACACTTACCAAGCATACATACGTAGTTGTTGTTGTAGATTCTTAATATGCTTTTAGATATGCATCAGCCAAAGCTGCCACACCCCTTCTCTCTCTCTCTCTCTGCTGTATGCTTGTAACTGAAGACGTTGCCGTTTCGTCTTCACCCCTTTTGCCTTTGCATCCATTGAACTGCTGCGTCTCGGCTGCCGCTGTGTCTCGTCGTCTTCTATATCTTTGGGCTGCCTTTTACCAGCTTGAATGTTTGTGCATTGAACTGGAAACGCACAGAGTCCCAAAGCACAGGCAACAACAAAATAAAGAAGGCATAGCCAGTGGCTGGCGGCACAGGCATAGTGCCACAAGCTGAGGCGCATGCAAAGGCAGAGCCAGAGGCAGAGGTAGTCATCCCAACAACACACAATTTGCATGCCAAACAGCATATAAAATATCGCAGCACACCCAACTGCTGCTGCACATTGGTATTGAGCCGAGCCACAGTTTGCATGTCGACCAGACAGTGGTTAAATATGTAATCAGATAAGCAAACTGCAATTAAAAGTGTTGGCAAGTCAACTTCAACTCTAGAAGCATTAACTAACACTAACTTTTAATATGACCATACTAAGCAAATACCAACAGCACTTTATTCCAGTTGAAGTTGCATGCTTTAAATTTGCAGACTTTACTTATACAGCTGTTTAGCAAGTTTCGCTTGTGCAAACTGAAAATAACATTTTCTGCTTGAGCTGAATCTAAATTATGAAACTTTGTTAATAGAAACATTTATTTTTAATAAACAGAATAATAATAATAAATAACTGCTGCTACTAACTATTTGGATTATGTTTAAATCATTTGTTAACACAGTTGTTAACCTCAACAGCATTAGTTTCATATCTGTAGTGTGTAAACAGCTTTAGTCAGTGTGTGCTCAACACATTCTGCTTATAAAATGAACTTGTAAATGTTATTGTACCACTGTGCACGTTCCATGCCCATTCCTCATGATTCTCAATCGTTTGCCATAGCCCCTTACTGTGTGTGTGTGTCTCTGGATATCCATTTGCTACAAGAATATATTTGCACTGTTTTGTCCCCCTTCCCTCATTGCCCCATCCCGTAAAGTACGCATTTGGCCTGCCTTTGGCAACTGTTGTCATTTTATTTATTCATGTTTCGGCTCTTATTCAATACACAAAATATCCATGCATGTGTGTTGTAGCCAGCCCAAGTAGCTGTTGCCCCCGAGTATCTGCAGCCTAGCAGTTGAATGCTGCCACTTGAAGCTGAATTGAGCGAATTGAGCGTACAATTATTGCCTCTTGTGCTTCGACTTTTGACTTGGTTTTTTTTTTTTTTTTTTTTTAATTTTTTTGAACAGCTGTTTCGGGGTTTTTCTCTGTTCACACATTGTCCATAAATTAATCCGCAAATCAATTAGTTTTCATGCTACTTAACTTGGTATTTTGTATGTTCTCTCTCTATCTCTCGTCTTTTTTACGCTTCGTTGCGCCGGACAATGAATCACAGCCTTCGGCCAGAAAAAGGGGAGGAGCGGGCGTCGTTTTTAGCCGCTTGTAGCTACAAAACGCACTCAATCAAATGAAAATTAGCATTTAATATGCTGAGTAGACACAGAGACTGCGACTGCGACTGCGTTCCAATAACGTCCCTTGGGCTTTTTTTTTTTTGTCTATAAGGGGCAAGCAGGCAGGCAGTCAGTCCGTTCGTCCATTCGTCTGTCTATCCGTCGTTCCTCCCCAAGGGACACGCAATCGTCCTACTCCTTGACTCGTCAAGGCAACCCTCCCTGCTGTGGCATTTCCGTATTTAGTGTTTTCTCCCTCCTCTCCTACCCTCCACTTCCCTTTGCTTCTGCTTTCGTTTCCATTTGGGTTTCCTGTTTGTTCAGCAACTTTAACGCAAATAATTTCGTATTCCTTTGCCACGGTCTTTCTCCCTGTGTCCCTTGCAAATTGATGGCAACCCTGTGGCAGCAGCAGCAGCAGCAGCAACAACCCTCCGCATAGCCATCATCCAACCCCAAACCGGACAAAAGGTGTCAGCTACGTAATTATACGTGCCACATCCTCATTCTCAGACCCTCCATCCCAATCATTCCTTGCTCGGCGTCGCCTTTGCCTTTTGTTATTTTGCGCGTGTTTATTTATTAAGCATATTTGTTACTTTATCCGTTCCAATGCCCGCCCTCTCTTGTCCCCTTCCCATCGCGCTTCCACTCTCTCCATTCTGCAGCTGCGCACATTCTGAGTGTGGCATACGAAATGGATTATTTTGTAACAAATTCCTGCGGCATCCTTTTACTTGTTCATCGCCATGTCTTGTCGTTGATATTTATAACAATTAACTGTAATTAATCCCACAGACATTAATCAACATTTTCACCTCCGGAAAACTTGATTACTTGAGTGGCTTTTGCGTTTCTCCTTCTTCTTCTTCTTGGCACGAAGGAGGATGATGAAAATGACGAACAAGAAGAAGAAGAAGAAGAAGAAGAAGAAGAGCAGAGCAGAAGGCGCACTCAAGTAATTAAGTCACCATATTAATGTCTTCGGTCTTCTTCCGTTTTCGCGCTGATAGCTAATGACAGCTTAACTGTGAGAAAGAAATCAAGTTGATGTTTAAATACTCTCTAACTAGTTGCGAGTAATTATGCTTCAGCTAGCTGAAATAGTGAAAGATAAACTTTGAATTAAGCTGAAGAAAGCTTTAAGCTTTGCTGTGTGCATTCGCTTTCAATGCTATTTTCACATAAAGACTCAATGCATTTTATCGAAAAATCTATAAGTACGATACAAACTAATAGGCTTACCGTCCACATACAAACAAACAAACAAACATACATACATATGCCTGTGAATGTATGTATGCATGTGCATTTAATCCCTGTACAGGATTAATGCAGTCGCTGGTAAAGTGACTTAAAAAGGGGAGCGCAAAAAAAAAAAGAAAAATAAATGCGTCAGCTTCTCGTCTGCGGACACATTCTGTGCAATTACAAAAGCACCGCAAAAAAACGAGATAGGCTCAAAGCGGCAAACCCAAAGGGAGTGAAGGGTACGCTGGGTTAAGCTAGGGAAGGTGTGTGCAGAGGAGGGGATAGCAGCCATGTCGAGGAGAACTGCGCAATCAGTGTTCGTTCGTCTGCGTGTTTCTCTTTTCTCGTTGGAGTGGGCAGAAATATGAAAAAGAGTTGAAATAAATTAACAAAACCCAACGCGACTTGACTGTCTTTTTTTAATATACATATATATATATGTATAACTTTTTCGTTTATTTGGCTTTTGTTTTACGCTGTCTGAATCTGAATTTGAAGCCAGAAAAAACGGAAAATAAACTGTGTTTGCAGGACATGTTTTTAGGCAGTCAGCCCGTTAGTGGGTTTGTTTGCCGCTAGATGGCGTTGTCTCGTTGACGCTGTCTAAACAAAAACATAGGAAATACTCAGCCAAACAATGGCATTAAAAAACATGAAAAGCATACATTACACGCTCGAAATCCCCAGGGGTTATGCTGCCAAAACACACACACACACACACACACACCGATACTCACACACAACACACACACACACATACAAACACACATGGAAACAATAACGAAGCGCACACAAAGTGTATATTCACCCTGGCATGAGGGAACCTCATTGCTGTGGCCCTTTCGTATTCGTACAGCAACAACAACAATCGACAACTAAGCAGCAGCCTCGAGAGGCCCAGACCCAGGCCCATGACCAGGCGCAGGCTCTGTTAGTTGGTGCGGCAACCATCCGGGACCCATGACGTTGATAATATTGTTGTTCACATGTCGAGTTTTATTGTGTGGGGAACGTGAAACGATGCAAACGGCAGCAGCAGCGGCAACAGGGAGCAACAGCAGCAGGGAGCTTAGCGAAGCCAAGAGTCTTTTTTCATTTTGCTGGCCTGTGCAGAGTACGTGGCATGTGCAGCATTTTGTGCCCTGTAAGTGTTGCAATTGCAACAAAGGGGTATGCTGGCATCAAGCATTTCTTTAATTGATTCCATGAAATATATTACATTGCCTTGCAGACTTACTCAAAACGAGTAAAACTTTAAATGAGTGGAACATTGTCTGTATAAATTATGCATCACATTTAACTAAATACCTTTTATAATGCCAATTACAGTTATGTGAAACATACTACACATTCTTGTTAAAATATTTAGAAAGGTTACGTGTTCAAGGCACAATTTTAATCTATCTCTAAAGTGTTCTCAACAGTTAAAACATTACAAACATCATAGTTAAAGGGAGTTTGAATATTAAAGCAGCCTGTAAAACATTTACGAATAGCTGTCTCAATAGTGTAATGTAGGATAACAATAAATTGCTTTAAAATATGAGCAAATGATCTCGTGTGAAACCAGAGTTTAAACATGTGATGAAAACCTATTGACAAACAACTTTTTCACATGCTACGCGTATGATAGCTGAAAAGCATCGAAGAGTTAATGGGCAGACAACTGTCTGTCTGGCTACAGGGTATTAATTAGTATTAGCATTTGTTTCACTTGCAGTACATTGGGTATGCCGACATACAGCTGGGCCTGGCAGTTACCGCCTCGTTTTGTGGCTGATTGCCTTAGCCGGACTTGTCGGGCAGCAATTGGCAGCTACCTGCAAGTGGCGAAGAAGGCGATGCCGTCTCTCTGTTATTTACAACATATTGGCCACAAGGCACATGGCGAGTTGTGGAGAGGAAAATGCCAGGGCATTAATTGAAAGTGGTTGGGAGTTGTCGGAACTACTTAATGCTTCTCTCTGGTCACTGACCACACCAGCACCCAATTGCGGGCTGCTCTAACGCCTCTTGGCTGGCTGGCTGGCTAGCTGGCTGTGGCGTCTGTATGTATTTATATAACCATTGGGTCAATACAAACAAATGCCGACGTTGCCACGCGTGGCATGTGGAGTGGCCTACGCATTAGCTTACACTCCTCTCTTCTTGTTGTAGTCGTTGTGGTTGTTGTTGCTGTTGTGGAAATGCTACAAATCTGTTGTTGCGATATGGAAACCACAAAAAGGAAACCCTGAAATGAAATCCCCTCACACAGCCCAGCCAGCTGCTAACCTCCTTCACTCTCAATCAGAAGCGTGTGGCACTCGTCTATCCCAAGGGGCAAAGTCAAATTTAGGCAGAGCTCACAATTCGCATTTGGCCATTCATTACTTATGCAGGCAGCTCTAAGAGCAACCCTTAGCTCTCTGTGTTCAACCCCTAAAGAGATTCTTCTGTTCAGTGCCCCATTTTGGCTCAACGTTAATCGTTATTTTGGCACTAGCTGTGGAACGGCAAAGACAAAGATACATCTCTGAGGGTGTATGTATGGATGTGTTTTTAAGGGCAACGGGTCCGGAGCACATTTTCAAATTATCCTTCAATGAAATTATGAAAGCAAAAAGGGTCGCAAAGCGTTGCCAAAAGTGGTTGTAGTTGGGCAGGGGCAGAGGCAGAGGCAACCGGGGCACGTTTATCCCGCTGCTGCTGCTGCCCGACAAACCGCTTGAGTCAAATATTTTTGATGAGGGTCATAATTATAATGAAACAGGTCTTGCATACAAGGAGACAAGACTGACTGCCTGGCTTGTTCCTTGTTGCTCTCTCGCTCACCCTCTCCCCTATCTCTCCCCTCTGTGCTCCTTTTAAATTGCTGATGTTGTTGTTGTTGTTGTTGTTAGCCTCCTCAACACTTTTGAGCTGTGCGGCGCGGGCATGATTCATGCTGCCCGCTTTTGCCTGTTCGCTGCGGACCCTTTTCCATTTCATGTTGCCTCCTGCCTGCCTCGGGTTTTTCTTCTTTTTTTTTTTTTTTTTTGTTGGGCCCTTGCTTATGTTACTGTTTACCCGTTGCGTTTCCCTCCTCGGGCGACGTTAAAAATTCGAGCTGGGTAAAATGTAAAAGGGGACTCAACGCTTGCCCTTCTGCACGCTGTTTCGTGAGGGTGACGCACATTCGGTCATAATTAAAATAAATTTAAACGATTGCCTCGCTTTGATTATGTTGTAGCCAAAAAGAGGAAAAAAAAAAAAAAAAACGAACGGAAAACAGAGAAAACAAGCCAGCACATAAGTATCATCGTCTCTGCTGCTGTGCACTTGTAAAATTGAAAAGTAATGCCACTTTGTCACTATATATTGGGCTTGCCCTGCAGGCCAATTATCGCCTGCCCCTCTCCCGCTCTACCGCTCCCTCACCCTCATCCTCTGACTCGAACTTAGCTTCGCTCTCAAGTGGCAAAGTGCGAAGCGAACAGCGCTCTATGTTGCCCAGTCAGGCGTGCCATGCAATCAAGTTGTTTATGTTGTTGTTATTGCTGTTGCTGTTGCTGTTGGGGGCACAACTGAGGGGCTATATAGCACAGCACAATCTCCAGTTGTGGTCGGGTCTTGCGGTGTCGCCCTCTCTTTTGGTAGGGTCTCTGTTTTGTATACTTTTTGTTATTGTTTTTGGCTTGCCGCAATCACGACAACACATTCGCCTCGAGCTATGGACTCGGGCAGCTCTCCAATGTCTGATTTGAAAACTGGTAACTCGAAGCTCTCACAGCCATTAACACGCAGCCTGGGCAGACCGACAGACAGACAGACAAACGGACGGACAGTCAGTCAGACAGACAGACAGACAATAACACAGTCGGCACGCAAAGTAAACCCATCCCCGCTCTCTATATCTGTACTCTATATGTATAGATATGCATACTTATATATTTATGTATACATTTGTGTGTATATCTGTATATCTGAGGCATTCACTCATTCTCTGCCCCGGTCTTGCGCTCGTTGCCGCGTCGACTACTTTAATAACAAAGTAAATATTGTTCATTAGTAAATATTTACACGCTCGTCGCATGTTTGCTCATATTAAATACGACAACGTCGTCTTTGGGGTCTTGTGTTTTGCTTTTGCTTTTGTTGTTGTTGTTGTTGTTGTTGTTGCTGTTCTTGCTGTAGCTGTAGTTGTTGTTGTTGTTGTTGGTACGTTTACGTTTGGTTTGGTTTACTTTTTCCCATTCGATGCCATCAGCAGCCCACACTGCCACACAGACAGCCAGCCAGCCAGCCAGCCAGCCAGCCAGTGTATTTATTTATTTATGTTTATTTATTTATGCACAGCTATCTAAAAATGTGCGTGTTGAGCTATTAAACATTTATCGATAATTTTTTACAGCTGGCCAAAAAGCGGCGCAAGGGCGAGCTCACAGCTAGGCGTTGTTGTCGTTGTTTTTGTTGTTGTTGTCGTTGTTGTTGTTGTTGCAAGCAATCCAACTTTAGTCAGAGGTGGGACTGGAGTGTTGAATGGCGTTTGTCTATTTCATAATTCATGAGCATACCATATGAAGCATTTAGAACACGCAACCCCACACAAAACACACACTCGCATAGCTAATAGTGCTGCCACGCCCCAGGCGCACCTCCCCATTGATATGACATGTGGTGCACTTTACCTAAATGTTTAAACCTAGCTAATCATTTGAATTGATATTATTATTTATAATTACACTTGATGTGGGCAATTAACTGACAGAAAAGGCTAATTGAAATGGAGAGTTTTTAACAGAGAATTTTGAAATAGAAATACATACATACATACACACATACATACATACACATATACGCCTCTGTGTAGCGAAAGTTTCGAAAATAACTGGCAGATGAAGAACTCGTCATATTGCTCGTAATATTCCTCGATTTTCCCAGAAATAACTTGTCAATAGTTTACCTTCAGCGCTCTGTGCGTGCAAAGAGAGCTTTTCGAATGTTTGTCTTGTGCGGTTTTCGTAAACATTTGAAGCTTGTTCAATTACAGTTATTGCTTTGGGCCAATTGTCCATTTCATCTTGAGTGTGCTTTTAAAGAAAGCTACTTTTCGAGTTTCCACTTCTTCTTAGTCAGCACGACGCTTTTCTTCAAAGTCCAATGAAAAACACTTTTTGGTACAACTGTTCCACCTAATGAGGTTTATTAACTGCCAGAAAAAAGGTAGTTAAAATTTAGTATTCTTTATCTCGTGTATAATTTGTTAACATTTATAGCCATGACTTTGCATGCATGTGTATATGTTGAAGCTTGTTCATTTGATCTTATCTTCAGTTTACTTTCATTTTGTATATAAATGAAAACTGATTTATGCTGATAAGGAAAATCAGTTTTCAAGTTTCCAATGTTTGTTTGTCCGAGCGCTTTGCTTTGATAAAAAATGAACAACATTTAGATATTAGGTTTGATTAATCATAATAATGGTAATCTGTAGGATCATTAAATAAATCGTTGCACTAACTACTGGTCAATGAAACACCTAATTACCGGATGTTGTTGTTGTGGCGATTGTTAACTTTAATCTTACATTTTTTGCTGTGTTTTTTATTTTGCCGGGGGCGCTTTTTAATACACACAATCTGAAGCGTGTCGGTTGTCAACTAATTGCCATTAGGCGCCGCTAAATAATTTATACATTGCACAAACAACAATAAAGTCGAGACACGAATAGTTGCCCCGTGTTGCTGCTGCTGCTGTTGCTGCTGCTGCTGCTGCTGCTGCTGTGCATTAGTGTCATAATTTATTTCCATGTTGCACTTTTGCCAGTTTGGGCGAGCTGTATATGGCGCTGCAACATGCAACGTACACAGGAGCACAAGCGGACCAGCTACAAAACAAAACGAAACGAAACCAAACCAAATTATAGCCAAATGGCAATGCGGTCGTTTCGCTGTCCGCCGTCCGTCGTCCGTCGGTCAGCTCAAACCAAATGTAACCCAAACCGCAAACGCCGTCGGCCAAACGTAACCACAGTTCGCGACTTGCTGCGCGACCTCCCTGCCCCTCACGCTGCCCCTCCCTCTGTGTGTCAGCACTCGCTGTTAAATGCAAGCGAAGCAACGAAGCGTGCAAATCATGTTAGTAGCAGTCGCCCCTCCCCAACTCTTACACTCCTGCTGCTTGGCTGCTTGGCTGACTGCCTGCCCTCTGGCTGTGCCCGGCAGCTGGCTGTCCCCGCACACGCTTTGCAATGCAAACGACCACAGGGGTCCTCCACAATGCCCCCCCCGCTACTTCTCGTTTCACCGCTCTGCTGCCCACATACACATTTGCCCAGTCACAGGCCATAAAAGGTCGCCCCTCTGCTGCTGCTGCCAATTGACTGAGTGAAGGGAGTTTTGTGGGCCATGCAGGGGGGAAAAGGGGCAGAGAGCATAAGAGAGGGTAGTTAGGTAACTGCTGCTGCTGCTGCTGCTGCTGCGTGCTGGACATGACGCACAATGTCCGCAACAGCAGCCCATTTGCCAAATTGCCTATGCCCATGCGGGTTGTCTACTTATCGTCCGAGTGGTTTGGATTTGGATTGGTATTTGTACATATGTGTTTGTATTTGAGTTTCAGCTTTGAATTTTTGGCCGCTATCAGTTACGGAACAACATAAGCTGGTTAACTGTCAGGCAATGGCCACAACCCACCACCACCACTCTGCGCTCCGCATATCTGATTAAAACAGATCCAATACAATTCCAGCCAAAGATAAAATTGACAAGCTCGTTGTTGATTGCAGCGAAATCGTTGAGAGCGAATTTGTTGCTTATTGAATGCAAAGTGCGTGAAATAATATTGTTAGTCAAGCCCATCAGCGATAAGTGGAAGTGTGAAGCATGCCCCTTAAGTTGTCTGTCCAATGGGCTTACTCAAGATATCATCCAGCAACTTTGTTGTGGTTTTTAGCAGCATGTTAGATATGCTTGGCTATAAAGCAAAAATGAAAGCTGCAATAAAAGATATTTCACTGTCAAATACTTGTCGAATAACATTCAACTTTCAACATTATCAATATGTTATATTTAGAATCTTCCGATTCATTTGTTCATATTTACTATTTATAAAAAAATATTCCTAAAACTCTAGCTTTCATATACCCAAAGATTGAGTCAGCAATTATATTAGCTTTTAGTTAATTTGTATCTAAACACAAAAAAAACTTGGAAAGGTGTGAAAAGCGATCGATTGGCGTAAACAAATTAAAGTAGAAATTGTTAAGTAAATGTTTTGCTCCATTCGCTTGTAATTACGAAGGGGTTAAGTGTTTTTCCTAATGAGGGTACAACACTCGGTTCGATTAATTGAAAACACTCAATGGGATGATTATTGAATCGATTCATTCAATTGCTTCATCAATTTGTTAATGACAACATTGCTCTTTGAGCCAGCCAGTTGCTGCTTGCTGTTGTTGTTGCGCCCCTCGGTGTTGTCAGCTGTGTTACGCATCGAGGAGCGTGCAGAAGTGAGTGTTATTCTCCCATGCTCTCTCTCTCTCTCTCTCTCGTCTATGCTTCTCTTTCTCTGCCCCTATATGTGTGGCAGTTAACCCAAATCTATCAATTACTCTTTAGGGGACTGGGGGCAGTCAGCGAAGCGTACGACATGGCGCCAATTTTGTTGCCATTGATAGCGGTTCGGCGGAGTCGTCGAGTCGAGAATCGCTTTAGACATGCGTATTATTAAGCATTTAATGCGCTCAACTGTGAAATAACAACAAAAAACAACAACAACAGCCAAATAAATGAGTAAAGGCTCATAAAGGCAGCCACAAAAAGGCCGCTAATAAACAATAAACTCAACTTAACAATTGAACAGAGTTGGAAAGACGCTTCTCTGTCTCTGACACTGATGCGGACCAGCGTAAAGTAATCGACCATCCCAAATTCACAACAAAAGCGAATCAACGAAATGACAAATAAATTTACACTGAAAGAAAATCGAAATGGCATGTACAAGTAGGATAGTAGACGAAGTCGAAATGCTCTAAAATATGATGTTGCAGTAAATTATACAATGGAATCGCCACACTTTATATATATATCTATATCTACATCATTCATACTGCAAGTTTAATATGTAAACGATCTTAAATGAATTTGTTGAAAATGCCGTGTTGACATCTTCATACAAAAATATAGCTAAATCTTTCATAAAAACTTTTTATGTATAAAAACTTTCATATCGAATTTTGATACACATTTAGTCTTATTATCTATGTATATACCTCGCTGACACAAGACCACCAATAATATAGATATCTGTGCATAACTAATGCCAAATAATATTAGACTGGGAGATATTTGTATAATAATAATAAATGAGTGAAAAGCTACAATGGTTCAGCACAGAATTGAGATACAGATGCTGATAAAAAATGTGGAGATACTGTTACAAAGCAGCTATGAGTAGCTCAGCCAATTTAATGGCCATAATTTTGTTGTCATTATTGTTGCTGGTGTTGTGTTTTTTTTAATCTGGTTGTTGTGCCGTGTTGTCTACGACACAAAATCAAATTTTGTGACATGAAAGCACGTCAAAATGAAACGAATGACATGCGAACAAGTTAACAAGCGGCACAGCCACAAATAAAGCCACACACACATACACATATAAGAGTGTGGGTTGTAGGGGGGGGGGGGGAGGGGGTTGGCAGCAAAGCAGAAACAGATCACATTATATGTGTAGCAGAGACCGACCACCCGCAAAGGCAAAGTGCGCTTAACGAGTGACACATAAAACATACGAAACGAAGCGCAGAGGTTGGCAGAATGAGAGGGGTGCAGAGTACAGACAGAGGAGCTCAAAAACACACACACACACACACACAAGAGCTCCAAGTCAGCGCCAGAGTCAGATGTGCGGTACATTAAAAAAAAATAAACAGCCACAGCCAAACCGCTAAAAAAAGATACTTTATTTTTTTGGAATATTTTTTGTTGTTGTTCATTTTTTTGTGAGTTTGTGTTTGGAATCGAGTTCGGTGCGCTTGGGAGCACATGTTGTAACCCAATAAGCTGTACGGAATTTGCTGACGAATGCCCGAAATTCCATCTGAATCTGAACATTTTCGATTCGTTTATATTTTTGGATGAAAAATGTATTAAGTGGAAAAATAAAACCATGAGAAATTTGGTTAAGCATTCAAAGTGCTGTCGAAATGTTTGAAAAAGTGCACATCGACAGCCAAATGGTTTATATTGAAAATATAGCTATGTATATGTTGTATATATAGACTCGAAATAAATATGCAAATTGCGCTAGTCACACATTGTTGTTAATTACAAAATGCAGGTTTTGTAAACAGCATTTTAGCATTTTTGCATTTTGTTAGTAAATCTGATAAAAGTTGATTGCCCATTCATAGTATTGCCCAATAAAAATGTAAATTAAGGAATGCCATCAAATCTAGAATATACTTAGCGATAAGAATTAGACGGGCAGCTACTGGTTTTCATTTTAAACACACACACACACACACACACATGTATGATTGTGTGTGTGTTTATCTTTAATGTGGTTTCACAATGACTAATTTATGATAATGCACACAAACAATTCGCCAGCCACAATCGAATTCAATTTCCTGAAAAACGGCATAACAACGCGTACAGTTGATACATTTTTGCATGTCGAATTGAACAGGAACATGAACAAATATGTATATGTATGTATGTATGCATAATTAATTAAAATAGCTGCAAGTCGACGCGAGTACTTAAAATGGTTTACGGCGATTTATCAAATAAACTGGCTAACATTTGAATTGGCTGCTGCTGGGATAGATACATATAAAAAAAAATATCAGCATTGTGTTTGGCCAAAAGCATTGCTTTTGTGATCTCGTGACAATTTATTAACACCCCATGTGGTGGTCCCCAAACAACAACAACATCAACAACAACAACCACCATCAAGTTGAAACGGCCCAAAACGAGCGACTGCTAACAAATTTGCATATATGCAAATTGATTTTTCTACACGGCATCAGTTGCTGCTGCGGCTGCTGTTATTGTTGTTGCAGTTTGTAGTCGTTGTCGTTGTTGTTGATGTTGTTGTGGCTATGGCACATAAATTGTTGTTGACTTCTTGAAGCTGACGACTTAAGTGGCGCCCGCTTCAATTAATTATTTAAATTGCAACAAATCAAGGGGTATTCAATCAATAATGTGCGAGTTATTCTTGTTGCTGCTCGTTGCTATTAAAACCATTTAATGACAGCTCTTTGGGTGTAACTATGTTTTATATACATATCTATTTTTTATGTTTTTGCATAAATTGTCTCGAGGCCGGGCCGAGTGGCAATGTCTTTATATTAAGTATGCGCCCCAGTATACGTACAGGTTGTCAAATGTAGACAACCAGCCCCTTAACCTCTTCTGCCCGATATTTGGGCACTCGCCCAACAATCGTGCAATTGCCAAAAAAAAATATATACATATATATATATGCATATATATGATAAAAGTCGACAAACTGTGTTTGGCAACTGGTGTAACGACTTTTTGCTGCTGCTGCCGCCGCTACGGGCTGGCTGTGCAACATTTCAAGTGCCTGCTTGGCTGCCTGGTCGCTCTCGGGGGCTATAATTAAATTGTTCAAGTGCTGGCAACACTTTTGGCACTTGGCGTTGCTCAATTTAGCAACAGCAGCCACTGCCACCGCCACCGCCACCGCTGCCGTCGCAAACTCCATCGTCGCGAACAACAATTGAACAACGCCCACAATAATTGTCAGCCACAATTTGCATTTTGTGCCGCATAATTTGTAACGGCATTTCGACAGTTGTTGCTGTTGTTGTTGTTGTTATTAGCCCATAGTTGGTATTGGCCATCTGCCAATGCAGGCCTAAGCAACAACAACCACGACAACAACAGCGACACAAATGTGTTAAATATTTCATTGCCTGGGCGTCGCCTAGATCAATTAGACAAATTGCTTTATTTGTAGCGGCAGTCGAGAGCCACTCATTCACTCATTCACTCACTCACTCACTCACTTGCTCGGAGCACACTCACTGCCGCACTCAAAATACTCGCTTTCGTTATGCACAGCGAAACGCCAACTCTTCTGGTCTTCTGGGTCTGGGGCCACGTTTATTAACCTTTTGAACTCATTTCAAGCGACTCATCAATTCAATTTTTATAAACACAAAGACCCAACTGAGCCGCAGTGCCCCGCGGCGGCCACAGCAAAACCAAACCAAATACGACGCGGGCCAAAACCACAGTAAAACATAACGAAAAAAACAAAAAAAAAAATAACAAAAATAAAAAAATAAATAAAAATAAAGAAAGAATTACGTAGAATGGCAAAACGATGAAATCTCTGTGTAGTTTTTTTATTTTTGTTTTGGTTGCTTTTTTCCACCTCGACTTACTCTTACAGATAATGACTTAAAAATATTGTTTGGTTGGGGAACGAGGAAAAGTATGAAGCATACTTTTCCTTTTCTAAACTTTTTCTTTCTCAATTAAGAAAATTAACTTTTGTTTCTACAGATTAATTATTTTGGTTACAGCCACATTCATTTATAATTTTCTCAATGTTTGTGTGTCCAAAAAAAGGAAATTTATTTTCTGAGTATAAAATGTGTTTTTGAAGTGTTCACGTATTGTCCGAAAAAGAGACTCTAGACTACAAATCGTCATCTATCGAATAGGAAGCGAAACTTAGCTTAACTTAAACCAAACTCAGATTTGACATGCAAATTTTGTATGGCAAGCATTAAAATTGAAAAAAACAGGGTAACTGTTCGTCGTTACTTTCGCTTGCTTCGCTTGTAGCATGGTCCGCTCTCTGGGCAGGGCTCAGTCACTGGGACTTGGGACCTTTCGCTGCCAGTTTTTGTGTGGCATGGGGTCCCCTCAAGAGGTAGGTTGTAGGGGCGGAGCAGGGTGCCAGCACCAGCAGCAAAAGCAGCAACGCTGGGGACAATTCAAAAATGGGCGGCAGTTGAAACATTTTTCATTTCAGCTGCCGCTGGCTGAGTGGGCGACTGCGGCAAAGCGGGGCAAGGGAAAAAGGGAAGATGAAAAACGGGCAACTTTTCTCATTGTGTTTTTTTTGTTTTCGTTTTTTTAGTTTTGTACTTTTGCTGGAGTTTTTTTTATGACTTTTTCCAACATTTTTTTTTTTTGGCTCTTGCTCAACTTTGTGCCGCTGACTTTGCCTTTGCCGTTGACGTTGCCTGTCCGTTGCTCTTGTTTTTATTATTTTATTTCCGGTCATTAAAAGTCAATCTCGAGAGCTCCATAATGACATTGTCGCCGTTGCGGCTGAGGTCTAATTGAAGCTACTTGACTCGCCCTCGAGTCAACGGACTCAATTAATAAACCAGTGTTTTAAGTTATTTGCAGCATTTAGTTGCAGCTTCAGCTAGAGGTTGCTGAGCTCCTCATATGGGCGTGTCATTTATTTTAGCATCCTCACTCGGATGACTTGCACTTAGTTGTAGTTGTTGTTGTTGTTGTTGGATGATGGATGGCCAGAAAACAGTTAAATGACAACGGTTAAGTGTGTTCAGTTGTGTGCATTTAGAAAGTTGGTGCTGCTGTTGCCGCTGCTATTGGCCAACTTCATCGTCTTGACCCATAGTCAACGCTGGCCCTCAAGCACCGCAATTCAACTGAGCCGCCCATCAGCTGCCACACTTGTTGTTGTTGTCGTCTGTGTGGAAAAAAAATGTGTGTCAGCCAAATGTCAAATGTCAACTTGAAAACGCAATTTTCTTACCATTTCCACTTTTAGTTAGCCCCAGATGCATAAATTTGATAGGGCAATCACTTTGTTACACAACAGTTGACCATCATGAATATTTCATGCCATGTAGTAGTAGTAGTTGTGTGCGGCTTAGTTCCCTAAAAGTTGTTTGAAATTTCAAGAATACTTTTCTAAAACAATTAAAACCAGAACAGGTGCTTGAAGAGATTTCGTTCAAAATAAATTCAAATGTTTTCCCAGAAGTCAGTATATTATTTGGCTGATTTTCCAAAACAACTACTTTAAATGCAAATATTTGACAGCTCAATTCGTAAGTTAAAAAATGACAGACGATAAGTCTTAAATAACAGCAGATTAACTGCAATATGTTAAGTAAACTCATAAGTCAAGCAACGCAGCTATAAACCAAACCAATCCAATCCAATAAGCAGCTCATGTTTTTTTCAGCAGGTTTTCAGCCGCTGAGAAAAAGAGAAGAAAAAAAAACCGATTAAGTTATTGTTGTTGTTGTTTTTGTTGTTGTTGTTGTGCGATTAAATGGATAAACTTGTTGTAAGAGACATTGCTTTGGCAGGGTTGTTGCCGTTGTTGTTGTAGCTTTTGCTGCCAGCTGACAGATGTGCAATTGTGTTGCCATTCAGTTTATTTGTGCGCTTGTAAACCATCCCTCCCTCCCTCCCTCCCTCCCTCCCATCGCTCTCCATTTTTTCCCTCGTTCTTCTTGTGCGCTTCCATTCAATTGTCATTGCGAATGTCAATAAATTATTTATGCGTCACATTAATTGCCTCTGTGTGGCAGCGGCAACTTTGTTGTTGTGTATGTGTGTGTGTGTTTGCTGAAATATTTGTGATTATTTGTGCTGAAATGTGCAGTAAATTGAATTTCAATATTTACTCGTTGCGTGCATTTTATTATTTATTTTAATTGTGCCTTCATTGCAACTAATTTGTATCTCTTCATCTCTATCTCATTGCAGGTGAGTGCGCTCAAAATGATAATCAACTAATTAAGTAAGTTTGTTCCATCCAAGGCTAGTGTCAGCTCTAGCGTATTTTTTTATCTAATTAAAAAACTTTTGCAATTAAAAGAAAATTTAACTGCTGCTCAAAAGTTGGCATAAATGAGCAACTAAAAAAATTATATGAATTTTAAATTGTTGAAAATAATCATTTTTATATGGCAAATAGTAATACTCAATTTGGAATATATAGTTGTTAGCCTTAAATGGATTAAAAGAACTTTTGGTATATTTGTTTTTTTATTTTTGTTGGCAACAAACAAACAAAACAAACTTTGTATGCGCTGCACACTTTTGTGTAATTCACATTTTGTGTTTTGCATTAATGAAGCATTTCCGAAAGTGCCGACAAACGATGTGCCACCCCCAAAACCACCCTCACGCCCCAACGGATCTCTGCGTTGGCAAGCGAACAGTTTCCAGTCAATATATATGTACAACTTTTCTGTATAAGCCGCACACACACACACATTTCCAGCTGCACACTCACTGGAAAATTCCCGGCAACAGAAATAAACACACACAAATTGAGTTCCTGTTTGCCAGTGAGCGACAACTATTCATATTTCGACATATTTCTGATAAAACTGTGTTTTATCGCTCGCATTTCGATTTTATGGAATTTGTATAATGATAAAAATAAATTTGATTTATTTTGTGTTTGTTTTTGGCAGATGTAATTTGATAGAATTCGCCATAAATGCATTTGAATGAATAACTTAATCCGCTATTTGGATATTTCGATTTCACCCATTAAATGATCGAATATAATTTATTCAAGCTCAAGTTCGAAATGAGAACGACAAGTTGTCAGCAACAACAATAACAACAACAATAGAAATGCTCATAATTATGACTCAATTGGTCAAAACATATTCGAGGCATTATTCGAATGGCTTGGCAAATATTTGTTTACCTGTTCGACTCAAGTACAATGTGGAAATATAAACAGTAAAAAACACACACAGCGAACCACATACATACAATAAAACCAAGTAAAATAATTCCAAGTCAACAATCAAGTCGTCTGAAGTGCTCTTCATACACTATGCATATGAGACGTACTCCGACTATGTCATCCATTTGGCTCAATTTCAAAACTGATCAAGTAACGCTGACTATCAAAAATAAATATTAAAAAAATGCTGAGTATGGCTAAATTGTGAGATAATAATTCTCTAAAAGGTGTATGAGAAGAGTATAGACATTTCGTATGCCACAGCTTAGCAGCTTTTCCCTTGACTCTCTTCTATTCTGCCTCTGCTATTTGTCATAGAGCACGCAACGAAGTTTTGACACCATTTGCCAGTGTTGTTCGTCGTTGTTGTCGCAATAAAAAAAGTTGTTTAAAAATGAAAACAAACTGAATACGAATTTCATGTCTTTGCCGCTGCTGCTCATTCAACCAAAAGTGTAACTCCCCCCCCCCCGGCCGCCATCCATCCAGTGCACCAACAACGCACCGCCTGCGGGCTTCTTTCTTTTTATGTTTTATTTTTATTTTTATTTCTGTGTATGTGCGTGAGTTTTTTTTTCTTCTTCGTTTTTTCTTGTTTTGCATGCGCGCTGGCCATAAAATTTATGATATTTCGCACATTTGGCATACAAAAATGAAATACATGCCAAAAAAAAAAAAAAAAAGCAAATGGAAGGCAAAACCAAAAAAAAAACTCACACACACTAAAACACACACACACACACACAGACATGTACACGCACATAAAGCTGTCAGAATTACGTGTGAAAAATGCGGGCAACGAGTGGGAAAAAAAGAAACGCAGCCAAAAAGAAAATAAATAAATCCAAAAAGCGCGTAATTTCAATGAAAAATTTTGAGCACGTCAAAGCCAAAAGTGAGTCTCGAATAATATTAAATACCCCTTGCACACACTCACACACACACACACACGCACACACACGCACACACACACACAGTGCCCCCACATCTTGCCTGCTGTCAGTTGCTCTCACTTAAATTTAACAAACAAACAAGTTAATTTTTAATATCCACAAGCAAAACACAACTTTTTTTGATTGCGCCACTTGAAAATAGTTCGATTTAGTTTCCAAAAAAAAGGAAATCTCAAGACCACTGCATCGTATCGCCACTTTGAATCGTCCATTAAGTATTGGATATATAATTAACAGCAGCCATGTGTCAAATCGTATAATGTCGACAGCACAAGCATAAAAGTGCTTTAAGAGTTCTATAAATACGACAATTGGATGCTGATAAAGCAGGGTCAGAGCGACTATACAGATATCCTGTAAATGGCAGCTATACTCAGTGAAAGTATAGAGACAAAGCTCGAGATTTACATAAAATGTGTAACTGTAGATACTTTCCTATATATACCATAATACATTACAAAACTGTTTTAATTCTCCTACATATATGTATGCCATATATGCCAAAATAAATCCCATTAAAAAGCCATAACTTGATTAGGGTATTTTGTAAAATACGCATGTGGCATGTGGCTGTTAAATGACAGCGCTGACATGTGCAACACGTTGTATGCTTAATGTAAATTTTAAACTAAATAAATGTACAAATGTTCATTCGTTCATACGTAACATTCAAAATAATTGATGTATAATATATATATTATTTATATACATATTTATTCAGATACAATCTAAATACCATTATGAGTTATTGCGCTCGAGGTCGCCGATATAAACAAAATGCGACTCAACTCAACTTTTTTTTTTTTTTTTTTTATTTTATTTTAATTTATTTTAATTTGTTATTTGTTTGTTGTATTTGCCTTTGCCTTTGACGCTTTTTGGGCCTGTCTAATAAAATTTAATTTTATTGCCGCAAAATTGCTGGCTGCTACAAATTGATGAAGCTCTAACCACTTTGCTTGTACGGCAAACATGCCCCTGCCCCTATATCGCTCTCTCTTTCTCTCTCTCTCTCTGTCTTGCTTCCTGCATAGATATTTGCCACTCGTTCGTAGTGTTTTTAATTTATTTAAATTTAAATTTGTTTGCTTGGCGAGCCACGCTGTCCATATTATTTATAGACTCACTGTTTGTGTGTGTGTTGTGTGTGTGCTTAAGCGTTGTCAGTGCATATTTTTGGGGTCTTTTGTTTTGTGGCTTTCTGTTTAATTAGCTGCCAAAACAACACGCAGACCGAAATACTTGTCTTTAAGCGAGATAAATTTAAATCACATGAAAATTTGTTTTGCCTTTTGGATTTTCGTATTTTTTATTTGCCTCTTGGCGAATTCCGCGCATTTCCCACCGTGCCACATTTGCATACCACATTTGACATTCGGCCCCCCCTCTCTCACTCCCTCTAGCTTTCTATATTTGTATAGCTTGTCTGGCATCTTTGAATTGTACCTCTATTTCACTTTGTTGTGCGTTGGCGTGGCACGGTCGACTTTTTGTTTGCTTTGCTCTATTTTGAGATGCGAACAAACAACATGAAACATGAAGTGAAACAAAAAGCAACCAGAAACAAAAACCAAAGACAGCTGACTAAAAAAAAATGTATAAGAAGTTGAAGACCAGCTAAAAGCCAGCTGGGTTGGTGTTGTGGCACAGCAGCCATCAACAACATACGCACACATGTGTGTATGTGGCAGCAACATGCGGCGCACAAAACTTTGATTGTCACCTCACAAGCCAAACATTTATCACTGCCAAAAAATTTGTTTGGCTCTTGTGCTTGTGTTGATTGAAGCGAAGTGAAAAGGACGGAGAAAGCTTTAGATATACACACAAATACACACACACACACACACACAACCAAGCAGAGTGTCAAAGCCAATGATAATAGATAACGATATGTTTGAATGGAATGGATAAGCTGACCTTTCCTTGACATTTGACTCTTTGCAGTCGTTAATACCAAAAATAAAAGCACATGTAGCGGAAAAATACAAATGTGCCCAACTGTGACCAACACTGTCCCTTAATGCTAATGACAATGAGTGTGGAACTAACCACTGATTTGGCCAGGCTTTAAGCGGCGTACAGTTGTTGTCGATAAATCATCTGTCATTTCATTATTTTTAATTAAAATTATGATTTAAGATTTGCTTTCTCAATTAAGTCAGATATTTCATGAAGGCAACTAGTTATGTTTAACGACTTTAGTTTATTATTATTCTAAATGTCTTTCTTGTGCAATTTTCTGTGAATATCTTTAGAGTAGGATATAAATATAAGTGAAGACTCTCGGTTGTTTTCACAGTTTTCAGCTGCTTCTCATTTCCCAGCCTTTCGAATGCTGCCACCTAAGCTGGCCCCCATTTCTTTCACCGGCTTAGCCCCAGAAAACTTTTCCCTTGAGTTCACTTAACTACTTCCTTCTGCCTGGCAACACAAAACTGAAGCACACTTCAATTCAATTTCAAACCCCTTTTCCCGCATTCGCCCCTCGCTGCTCTGGCGTCAAATACTTTAGTATTCCTCCATAACCCTTTCATTTCGGGTGGTGGGTTACCCGAAATCACTGAGAACTACTCGAAAACAGTTGAAGAAAATTGCTAGCCAAAGTTGCCAAGTTTTTCCGCTCTATCTTCCTCTCTCTCACTCTCTTCCTCTGCCCCTCTCTCACTTTCTGCTCGTTACTTTTTACGCTGTTTTACACTGGTGCTGTTTGTGTTTTTTGGTTGTGTGCATTGTGTGGGTTGTTGTTGGTGGCTGCAGTGCCGCCACTAAGTTGCCACTTCAGAGTCGCAGTCGCTTTTAGTTTTTGGGTTTCGAGTTGAAGTTGAAGTTGCTGCTTCTGTTGCTGTGCTGCGCTTGCCCCAAAAGTTATCCAAATGTTGGCACTCAGCCCAGACCATAGCTGCAACATTGTTGACTGTCTGCATTTGTCGCAGTGTAGCAGCAGCAACAACTGCCAAACAGTTTCAGGATACGCCCACGCACCACATGACATGCGACACCAACAACAACAGCAACAGCATCTTTTCGGCTGCTGCTGCTGCTGTTGCCGTTGCTTAATTTGATTTTCACAACTTGGCAACGGCGACAACTGTTATTGTTGTTGCCATTGCTGTTCCGTACTGCTGCTGATTTGCATATATTTAAACGTGGCTGAGTCTCAGGCAAAACTTTGTCAGTGGGCGTCAACTGATTGGAAGACGCAGGGCCCAAAGTAAAAGGCAAATGCTGCTGCTGCTGCTGCTGCTGCAAGAGACAGCAACCAACAGCAGCGAACCTTCATTACGGCTTGAAAACGGCGTCGAGCCAAGAGCTCGAGACCTCTTTGGCCGTATTTGCAACAGTGTCTATATAGTATTTTGCCTGTCACCCTTCACCCTGCCCCCACTTGGCCAACAACAGTCAAAAGTATTTACTATGCATAGCTACATGCAGCATATATGGCCTATTGCTGTTGTTGCTTTTGTGTGCTCTCAGGCGTGTTTGAGCAGATACGCAGATACACATTCAGACACACACACACACATCGACACACACATCGACACACACATCGACACACTTGAGCACCTCGAGGCATTAGGCAAAAGTCTTTGCATACAAACTTTATCTCTCATCCACCCACCTGACATAATCCTCCAAATCCCTTTGACAGATGTCTCCTTTTATTTTTTGTCTCACACTAACTAAATCTCTTTCTCTTACTGCGTCTCTTTCTCTCTCTCTCTCTCTCTGTGTGTCGGTCTACCTCATTTAAATATTCAGCATAGTTTTGGGCTTTTAATTAACAAAATGCAGTGCAGCAATGCGTAAAACTTTGAGACAGCATGAAGCCACGTAACATGCTTGAAAACCTTTTCGAATAAAACTTAAATTCAGACTTGTTAATTTTGCTGGAATAATATTTTTTTACATTTAAGATGAATTATTAAATTTGATTGCTTTATTGCTGCAATTGTTCATTTTTGTATAGTTATTGCAAGTACTTAGCAGCTGTTTCAACTCACAATAGATATTTATCCCATCGAATTTCACTCAATCATTGGAAATAAGAGCTGTTATTGCTGCCTCATTACGGGCCTGGCTAATGGGACAGACGGCAACACGGGGCAACACACAAGCCAGCTGACTGTAATTGTAATTGTGTGTGCGTGTGGTGTGGTTTTGTATGTATATTAATAGTAAAATACTTTTGGTTAATTTGAGACAAGCATGCAATGTCATTTGGCCCGGAGTGTCTTTGCTGTTGTCACATTCATTATTGAAAAGCCACAGATGGGACTGAACTCCACGCACAGGTTAATTATCTACACAGTTCAGTGTCCACTGTCTTTTGGGACACACTCTTGTGTGTGTGTGGGTGTGGGTGTGGGTGTCTGTTGAACTTGTGTGTGCTGCGTGGGTGTTTCAAAGCTTGAATTTTATAATTTAACTAAATATATAACATGACATTTATTTAATGGGGAATTAAGTTTTAATCAGACGGGCTTAAGATTGGATCTTTTTAAATTGGTTATTGATTTCTGTGAGCAAATTGTGTGAGTTGTTTTATGCCCTTGTAGAGGGCATTACAAATTTGTCGGGAAGTGTTCGACTATCTGTCTGTTTATTTGTTGTAGGCGGTATATATGTATATGTATATGGAGCTGCCCGCATCATCTCATAGGGATGCTTCTGAAATTTGTACAAAAAATCATAATTCTTTCATATATCTTTCATTTCTCAATTTGTTCTTTAAAAGATCTGAATTCTAAATTATTCATTGCAAAAATGCGACTTTTCTAATTCCTGTGCAATACGAATCTCTGAAATTTGTATGCGCCGTCACTTCCCATTTGCCTCTTGCCTCTTGCCTAGTTCTAATGCGAATTTCCTCGTTAAAGTCTGTCAAAATGATTAAAGTGCGTGGCACGTGTGCTCGGTTCAGCGAGTACACAATTGCCGGCCTTTCGACTTCGACTGTCGTCTTACACATGCCAGGCACGAATTACGAATGCACCCCGCACAATCCAATCCACCCCTCTCTCTCTCTCTCGCTTCCTCCCCCCCTGCTCTGTTGTCCACACTATGGCTTTGGCCTTTTGGGAGGGGTGGGTGCGATAGTAGTCGTCGTTGTCGTCGTCAGTGGCACTCGTCACGTTTCATTTGTGTCGCCACGCGTGCGTTTATTTAACCACTTTAACCTGAACATGCACACAATGTGAAATTGCTGTTGCTACTATTGTTGTTGTTATTGTTGCTACTGCTGCTGCTGTTGCTGCTGCTGTTGCTGTTGCTGCTGTTGCTTCTGCTTCTGCTGTTCTGCTTTTGGGGTTGTCGCCGGCAAAGGGCGTCACAGCGTCTGGCCCTCTCCCATGCCCAATGCCCATTATATTACACTTAAACTTCATTATGCCCTCCCCTCAACCATTGCTGCTGCTGCTGCTGCTGCTGTGGCTGCTTTATCAGCTTCTCCCCCACATGCTGCTGTTGTCCTTCCCCTGCCATGTCTGCTGTTGTTATTATTATTTTGGTGAGTGTGTGTCACTCTGTTGATTCATAAAAATTTAATTTCTTTAGCAGTCTGTCGACCACAGACACGTTTCCCTCCTACCTCCCTGCTCCTCATTCTCCCCCTCTATCGAGCATTCCGTCTACCGTGATCCTTGCACGTACATTTGATTTGGCAAACTCTCGCCGTCGAATGACTTTATTAAAATTGACATTTAATTTATGCACTGTGCATAATTTAAGAGCAAATTTCCTCCACGAGAAAACCTTTTAAATTTTCTTGTGGCATGTGTATAAATGTACATATTTTTTCAAGCTAAAAACAAGCAAAAAAAAAGTAGAAAAAAAAGAGAAATACATGTGGCAGGATGACGACGTTGGTGCTGAAATCCTGACAATGTCGACAAACACACACACACACATAGAAGCACATATATATATATATATCTATATATGTGTATGTATGTATACACACGCCAAAGCGAAACAAAAGAGTTTGGAACATGCCAGCAAAGGTTTTCCTGTGGCAAAAACAATAAACACAGCAGAAGCAACAAAAGCTGAATGTATGTATAATAAGGGGGGGCGGGGAGGAAGGGGCTAATGCTTTGTAGTTGCTGCGACACTGCGACAAAATCAAGGGTGGGTGTGTATGTATGTAGCCGCCACAGGAAGCGCCACACAAGCTGGCAGGATATTTTATATAAGCGACAGACAGCAGTAGCTAGAGGGCAAGGGGCCGTGTTGCTGTGTGTGTAGGCGTAATGGGGCGGGGGTTAGTCATTGTAAATTCCAGCTGCCATTCCACGTTACGTTCATGTTCTTCGTTCCTTGCCAACCGGATGTGCCATGTAGGAGCTGAACGCGCATAAAAATATGGCCCTGGGTCGCGAGCTAAAGCAACGTGGTGTGGGCTTCTGACTGGCTGACTGGCTGGCTGGCTGGCTGGCAGTCGGACAGTCAGCCATTCAGCACAACGGCAGGATATGCCCTAAGCTGTGGTTGGCTTGCTCTGTCCTGTCCTGCCGTGTCCTGTGCTGTTCTGGCCCAAGCTTATTTATTGAGTACAGTGCAACAAAAGTGCAAGAAATATGATGAATCTTTATTTGAGCATATGTTTGTCTTTACTTAAACCAATATAAAACTGTAAATGAAACGGAAAAAGAAAGATTACAAACAAAAAATAAAAAAATCAACAAATTTGGAGGAGGTCGCAGTACACAGTCTCTACAGCAATAATAATAATTATAAAGTTATAAGTTATATTTAATCTGCCACTCGTATTTCATCTCGCATAAACCGATGTTTGTGCCACTGTGCAGTGCGACGACTATGCTCGTTGTGTGTGTTTCTTTCCTTCCAGCTGCCTTCCGGCTTCCTGTGCTAAGCACTTGCCACCTACACGGTAGCAGCAGCAAACATACACCCACTCATACTCTCTCTCTGACACACACACACACACAGAGCGAAGCGCAAACAGCAGCAGGCAATACACGTCGTATACGTAATGCCTGATAAAATGCGAAAAGCGCGAATAAAACCAGCTTCAGTCTGTTGGTTTATTTGTTTGTTTGCGTGTTTTGTTTGTGTGTCTGGCTTTGGGTGGCAAGTCAAGCGTCAAATCAGCTTTAATGTGACGCTGTTAGCTGGATGCCTGTTCCTTTACTTTTACCTTTAGCTCCCTGCGCTGCTCTCAACATGTGCTCCTACTGATGTTTCTACCAAGGCAGTTGCTTCTCATATTTGAGCTCTGTTTAATTATGTGCATATTGCAAATTAACAATCACATTTTTAATTCAATTTGTGTGACCAGAATGAAAGGGGAGGCACTCAGGAAATTGTGTATTTAATTTCAAATGGTTGCCTCCTGTTTTGTTGTCCTGTATTCCCAGTTTGTCCTTTTTGCCAACTCAATTATTTTCTCTTTCCTTTTTATGTGTGTGTTCTGTTGTGTTGTGTCTGTTGTTGTTGCTGCTGTTGTTTTTTGGATGTTGCTGGTATTGTTTATCTATTATGTATATATATATATGTATATTCGCTTTGTGTTGTTTTCCAACCCATGCCACCCACTTTCATTTCCTCTTTTGTTGTAATTTTAATTAGTCCGCCTTTTATGTTTTTTTTTTTGCTGCTGCTGCTAATGATGACGACCCATTTCAATTTCTTTTTTTTTTTTTTTGCTCTTCACGCTGCTGAAATAGCAAATACTGAAATAGCTAATGATGATGATGATGATGACGATAATGGTGATGATGTTGTTGCTGATGAGGCAGGGCGTTAAGGTTTGCCTCCCACTTTTCTCTCAGTCCAGTCGGTTAATTACAGCGCCGCAGCTAACTGAATTTAATACAACATTTTCTCACTGGCATTTTTGTTGTTTTTCTTTTTTTATTTTTTAAGTTCCTTCAACTGGAACTGCCTCGACAATTGGCAGCTCGTTGTGAGTCTCCGTTTTGTTGTTACGACTTTTATTATTGTTATTATAATTTTATTTCATTTGTCGCCCCGCTTTTGTTTGTTGTGTGAGCTCGTTTAGCAGTTGTCTGGTCAAATCGCTGCCGTGCCACGCCCCGAAAAAAAAAAACCAACTGAACAGCAAGCGGCTCCCTCACGCGATTTTAATGACATGGCACTTAAAATTGAATCGAGTTAACTGCATTGCTGGGGCCAGTACATGCACCCACCACCGCCCACCCCCTACCCCCTTGCCCCTCTTTAAACTGCAGCTCGTCGCTGTGTTTTTGCATTGATTATTGTTTTCGTGCATATTTCATTTATGCTGCTGTTGCTTTTGCCTTAATTGCGCACAATAAAAACATGTCAAGCACACCACATATGCAGTCGTTTTTATACCCTTTAAATATTAGCTTTTTTTAAGTGCTGTGCTTCAACTTATTGCAATAAAATTACATTTCAAAATTTTATTAGTGTAACATTGTTGCATACCAGACTTATTTAGTATCCGTGTCCAAAGTGGTTCTTTTTATGGTGTGACTAGTTTTTGCAGCTGTTATTTGATTAAATATAGAAGTAGTTTCGATCCTAATATATTCGTTTTAACATTTCCTAGCTATAATTCTGATAAGTAATAAAAATACTATCATATGCTGATTAACAGAAATCGTTGTAAAGCTCAATTATAACTAGTTCGTATCTCACAAAGTAGGACATACACACAGACCTTCTAGTCTAGACAGTCTAGCAGATATTCTCAGTATTCTAATTAATGCCAAAAATCGTTCTCATATTCAGAGTCTAGCAGACTTTGCGCCCTGTTATCTCAGTATTTGTGCTTATTGATTGATCTGCTCAGAACATATGGTCAGGCAGCCAGAAGCGGTAACTTTGGCACGCAATGGAAAGCCGCAGGAGTCGGTCCGCGAAGTTGTTAAATATACAAAACTGTGCATATATTATTATTAAAAAAATAAAATAAAAAAAACATTTGTGCTATATGTGCATATGTTTATCCTATGTGTGCATGTGCTCAGACGCCCACAATTTGAGGTGAGGCAAAATGACCGACAGAGGCAGACCAGCATTATTTGTTATGGTCGTCGTTGATGCGGCTGAGCGCTCAAAATGATTTTCCAACATGAATGCAATGGGCGTCCATTGTTTGACAAGAGCAGCAAACAACAACAATAACAACAACAACAACAACAACAACAACAACCTTTGCAACTTCATTGAATATGAAATACAAAAAAGAAACGATTCATTTTGCAGTTCTGTTGTTGGTTTATGTTGCGATTGCATTTCATGCACCACGAAGCACAAAACAGCGAGCAAAATGTGCAAAAAAAAAACAAAAAACAACAAAATTAACGAAAGCAAAACGAACGACATTCATAAATTTCAATTGCATGCCCCATTCCTTTCCCTTTTCCCCCAACCCCCACCCCCTCCCCGTTCCTCATTTGTGGTGGTATTTAATTGTTTATTGAAATGCTTGACATTAATTAACAGCAAATAAATAAAATGCGGCTTGCCACGCCCACCCCACCACACCTCCAACAAAGGCTCAAAAATGTACGGCATATGCAAAATGTAAAATATGAAATTCAACAAAATATAAAAATGAAAAATTGCAAAAATTATTATATGAAAAAATATTGCTGGTGGCACTTTAGCTTTACAAAACGACCGAAAATTATTGGCACTTCATCATACCATATAAATAATAATGATGTTCATCATTATCATAATGAGCTACTTTCAACCAGCCGCAAAATGTGTCGAGCATATTTGGCAAGCACAATTTGTACGACTATGTCGAATTTGCACGCCGGGTCCTATAAATCTAGCAACAGCAAAAAAGAATTGGCAATGAACCAAGTGGCAGAAGGCAACGCCCGCCCACATTACTCAGGATACGATTTACTCACGTTCGGAGTATCTTAGTTTGCCCAGACAACATGGGAATATATATGCCAAAAATAAACTTGTTAAATAATTTATTCGTATTTTATGGAGTATTTCCACTAGATGCCAAAACATGTCCATTTTTACTGCTATTGATTAATGACTTATCGATTTCTGTCCAACTTATCGATTATCAAATTTCGTATAGCTGAGCTCTGAAGCTGCTTTTCGATGTAGTAGCGCATTCATGTGTCCTAATTGAAATTGGTTCATACTTTTGCATTTTTTGTGCACTTGTTTGCTTTTGGGTTTATTCGCTTTGCTGATTTTTCTTTATGCAAATGGAAACTGCGAAACTCTTTTGATCTTTTCTTCTTGTTTTTGTTTTTTTTGGTTTTTTTTGTTTTTTTTCGCTTTAGCGGCTGTTGATTGAAAAAGTTTTTATTCACAACACACTCACATTTGTTTATATGGAAAATGTTTGGTGTTTTTTCTTCTGTTTTTGTTGCGGAACGTAAAATGCGTTACTAATTTAAACAAATGGAATGGAAAATGTACAACGGAAGCACTCGTAAATTGTGACTGTCACAATTTTAATGGCATGTGTGCGCAAATTAAATTTAACAAAAATGTGCATGTCACATATGTATGTACACATAAATACATGTTGTTTCTTTTTGCGTACCATTGCGATATATCATATTGGAAAGAACGTGGCAAAAGCGGCAAATAAATCTTTGGATGGGCAGGCACTATTTAATTGCTGCGGCTGAGAAATTTGTTTAAATTGCTTTCTATTAGTTTTTATGCGGGCAGTGGGATTTTCCAAAAAATACCACTTAAGTTGAAATCGTTAAATTTTCGATTTATTATTGAGTAAACATTTAATAAAGATTTTACTCAACTTTAAATCTAATTTTGCGCATTTAAGCTATTTTTTTTAGCGCATTTTCTTAAAATAAACATTGAGTAAATAACATTGGGTTTTTTTTTAGATACTAGTATAAAATTTATTGGGTTTTTTGAGTTTTTTAGCTCTCTATTTATATGGAAACCAATAAAGTTTACTTTTGAAAATGTTGAATATTAAATGATTCAACTGTAGAACAAAAGAAAAACGCTGTTTATTGTTTGTGGTTATTACGAGGGGGATTTGCCTGTTGACCACACACTCAGACACACCAGCACACACCAGCACACACCAGCACACACCAGCACACAACTCAATGCACTCAGAATGAAATTAGCTCGCGCTCAGTCAAACGGTGTGCTGTAGTTATATTCATATGCAAAGCTAATTTGCTTAATCGAGCTAATCAAATGTTGTCACTGGTGTCGTCATCAGCAAATGTTTACAGTGGGCGTATGCGTTATATTGAATGGGGGTGGCGGTGGGAATGGGGAAGTGGGGTTGGTGTAGCTGGCGAAGGTGTGAGCTGCCTGTCAGTTGTCATTGTCATTGTCATTGTTGTTGTTGCTGTTGTTGTTGTTGTCGTGCATGATAATAACAGCATTGGCTTATTGAGTTTCCAATTGAGCACTCTTTGCTGTGGGAGCCAAGCAGCTGGCACTGAGTTTGTGCCTGCCCCAATGCACAGCTTACCCCTCTCTCTCTCTCTCTGCCTGTGCCTGTGTCGAGGCAGGTAAACACATTTATATATATATATATATATATATATATATGTGTTACGTGTATTTTGAGGAGGCCCCTTGCGGACTGGGCAGTCGAGAGAGTTAAGCGCTTTTGCCCTCGTCGCGTAGTCGTAAAATGCAAATTGCATGCAATCAACGCGTTTTTCGTTTAATTATTATGAGAATTTTTTCGCTGGCACGGAACGTGCCAAGTGCCCAGGCCACGTACAACAACAACAACAACAACGACAACAACAACAACAACAACGACAACAACAACAACAGCAGCAGCAACACAAACAACAGCAGACGGGCCAGTTTAAGCATATATGTATGTTGTTATATTGTTGTTTTTGTTGGCTCGACTTGATCTCTGTCTCTTATGTGTGTTGGCCTTTGTGTCTGCGTTTGCTGTCCGTTGTCTGTGCGCAATGTTGGGCCGCCTCTCCGCCCTCATTGCCTCAGGCTGCCATTTTCAATTAAATTACCCGGCATTTTGGCGTAAATTGCCAGGCACTCACTAATATATATTTATCTAAACACGCATGTGTGTGCGTGTGTGTGTGTGTGGGAGCACACTTTCAGTGGGCAGTGTGAAATAAATTCCATACCTAATTAATTCGCATTATTTATGATGTCGAAATGCAAACAAGCGGAGCAACAACGAGTTGAATTCCGTTTTGTTATACGACAGGTGAACGTGGAAGTGCGGTGGTTTACGGGTGTATGCCAAGGGGGAGCGGCTTATATTAGGTGGTAGTTACAGCGCGCATAATGCTTTAGCACATTCGCCGCCCAGTTGGGTGGCCCAGCCATCAAATTTGCATACAAAGCACAACAATGCAAATGATTTTTTTTCTTTTTGCTTTATTTGCCCACGTGTTATGCATGTGTAAAAATAAATTATATAGGAAAACCAATTTGTTTTGAGTTTATTTTGCAATTAATTGAAATTTAGTAGCCATTCATTCAGTTAGTCATTCATTCATTCGCTCACTTATTCAGTGGACAAACCGCACATTTATTTGCTGACGTCTCTTTTTGTCGGGCCAAAGACATTGAACTCAATGTGGGCGGCGTTTTTTTTTTTTTATAAACATAACAACAACAAAAAAGAAAAAGAAACAACAAAAAAAATAACAATTTGCAGAGCAAAACGTTTATTTTGCTTAATGGGAACAATTTACAGCGAAGCAATAATGATTTTGATTATGTTCGTTGATTTGTAATTGTGCAGAACAAGCTGCATAAGCCACGTAAAGTGCACAGTCCTTAAACGAGGATATTAATCCAACATTGTCGGGTCCTTCGCTTCGCTTCGCTTCGATGCTACGTGACTGGATTTTGGGTGCAACAAATGCGACGATTAGGATTGCAAACAAAACCAAGGCAAATACAACAGTTCGTGACGCACGCTGAAAATGAGCAAATATATAAACAAAACCGATTTCAGAACTGCATGAAGTTTCTAATAAAAATACTGAAAACTATTACAAAAGAAGAACAATAATCAATTACATCACTAACATTACAGCTTTAATTTATTTGCAATAGTTGTGATTATTGCTAAAGAATAAATAGTTGATTATCAATAATTTCATGTGAGTTGTTATGCAATTGATGAACTCATTTGATTAATAACCATATCAATAGCATTTCTAATTGGTATGATAGGTAAAATGTTGATTTTAACGTTAACACATTGATTGGAAATCAGTATTATTATCGAATTGAGTGAATACCACTAATAATATTCCCCTGTGAGCGACGTAATTAAAACTCTCATGCAGCCCAATTCGAATACAAATTTAATTACTGGAATTTCCCCGGGCAAATGTTTTGGTTCGATTACCAACAAAATGATACTAAATTGGAATTAGCAAGTTACTTGGCACATTAAATGAGAGGCCCTAATTGAATTATTGGCCAGTACAGTGAGTGGAAGAGAGATGGCGAGAGAAAGAGAGACGGACACAGTCCTTTGGAACAAAGGAACTAATGAAATTGCGTGCTTCATTTGGCAGGAGGACAGGTGGACAAGTGGACAAGTGGCCTGGAGGTGTCTGCAGTTGGTAAATGTGTTCAACTGTGCTGCATGGGAATTGCATAATCCAATTTAACCGAGACTGCAGGAGCTTGAAACCGAGTGAGAGAGAGAGAGAGTGTGGGCGAGAGAGACTGGGGGAAGGTGTGAGCGAGAGGTAAGAGTGAGAAGAGATGCGATGAGATCTGCACTCATGCACAATTTGCAAGCCACAACAGACAGAGTCGAACAATCAGCCAACAATAGTTGTTGGCTGTACGGGTGGGCGTGTGGTAGTGTGGCAGTATGGGCGTGGCTGCGGCTAAAGGATTTACGACCTATCCGCAGCAGCACCAGCAACAGCAGCAGCAGCAGCCAACAACGAAATTTGCAAAATGCAAATGTGGTTGTAGTTGTTGTTGCTGCTGTTCGTTGGGGTTTTGCTTGTGTGTATGTGTGTGTTGGCAGTTGGCAGGAAACTGCTTATGTATGCATATCCATCGGGTCAAGTCAAATAAACGTAATAATAAAATTGTAGCATAGCCGCAAGGACCAGTAAAGTTCATGTGTGCAAAACTGGCAAGGACTCCCTTAGACCACATAAAATGCATACGTACCGACATGTATGAATGCATAACTATACACATTCCAGTTCTAGGCGGATATATAAGTGTATATATGTATGTGTGTGTTTGTGTGTGTGTGTGCATGAGCCATTTTCGTACTTCCACAAATGCATTTCAGCATTTTGAGCGAGTTTCCTTTGAAATATTGTTTGCATTATGGGAAACGCCATTCAAACTGACAGACACACACCCACATACACACACAATACACACCCGCAAACACAACAACCAATTTAAACGAAAATTGAGATTTTCAACAAATATATCATAACATTTCAAGCGAGCATCGAGTTGCTCAATTTAATTTTCTTCAAATTAATGGGAATTTTGTATGAAATCAGTATTAATTTCAACAGCAAATGATATTTGATAAATTGAAGAGTTGTTAAATTGATAAGCAAACATATAAGCATTTCAAAAGCAACTTAAAAATTGGATATTTTATTTGTTTAATACTCTGATATCGTGAATATGAATCCGGTTTTATATCAACCTCATAGCTCAATTAATCCCAGTTCAATTACAATGAATCAAGCAGTTTAACAGCCTGGCCAGGCGAACACGAACAGTAAGCTCATATTCCTGGCCAACTCCCCTCTGCCTTCCGTCCCACTTAACAACTCTCACCTGCTGCTCTTGATCAACCCCTTTTTACGGTGGAGCTCTTTGTGTCTTGTTATTGTCATAATAATTATATGGAATGTATGCATGAACAATGCTGTGTAATTATTGTTTTTGGTCCCGCTGTCCCACAACCCACCTCGACAGTCATGCAACACTGAATGCTTGTGTGTGTGTGTATGTGTGTGTGGGGCAGGGGTGGGGGACAGGCAAGCGGATTGCGTGACTTGCGCACATTTGTTTTGTTTGCGGAAAGTAATTGCAAAAGTTGTTTCAATTTTCCAAGAGTTTCAGCAGGTCGACAGATTGCAAAGGGGTGGGGGCTGAGGAAGGTGTAGTCGGTGTCTGGGTGTTAAGGGAAATCGGTTTCTATGCGTGTGTATTTGCATGGAAGAACAAACGAAGAAGAAACAGAACATAATTGGCAGCAACTTAATGCTTAAACTTTTTGTCTACAGCAATGGCTAAGCGCAATGCAACCATCCAAGCAACCAACCATCCAATTACCCACCCCACACCCACATAAGCCAGATGCGCTGAGAGTGCTGAGGGAGTGAAGGAAGAATGAGGAGAGGAGAGTTGGGGGCAACAGCATCAAAAACGCATTTCGCCTTTAGGCCAAAAGTTTTGCCAAGTTTGCCAGCTAAAACATGAAAAGGCAACAGCACGAAGGGAAGGTGGTTCGAGAGGGTGGGCCCGAGTGTACAGGGGTTGCAGAATGTGCAGCAAAACAATGTGAAGAGGAGCATGTTAAAATAAAAATAAAAACGTATACAACAACAAGAAAAAAAAACACTCGCCGTCGTTTTTGTGCCAGTTTCTTTGACTGCTTTTGTTAAAATTATACATTTTTTTCCTACTTTTTCTTAAATTGCTATGCGGCGTGTGTGTGTGTGTGTGTGTGTGTGCAGCATATATGGGTGTATGTGTGCTGCGTTTTTATGCAGCACATCCGGCGCAAAAAGCGCATGAAATGTGGAAAAAAAAAATGGCACAACTTTTTGTATATTGTTTCATTCTTTTTTTTCTTATTATTATTATTATTATTTTCTGGGCGCATAACCAGAAACAGCAGCAAGCGGCACAGCACAATGCTGAAGAAGCACAACGAGCAGAAGAAGCAGAAAAAGAGCCAGCCCAACAAGTCAGACAATCTGCCAACGTTTCTGGGCTTTGTCCGTCGGTCGTAAAGGCCTTCTGTCGTTTGGCCAGTTCGCCAATTCGCCAATTCGCCAGTTGGCCAGCTTGCCCCTTAGATAGTCAGTTGTGCAGTTTCTGGCCTCTGGCTTAGGGTGATTCAAGCTGTGAAACCAAAAAAAATATAAAGGAAAAATAAAAGTACATAAAAAATATGGGAAAAAACCATAGTAATGAGACCAAATCTGTTTTTATTTATCATTGTTATTAAAGTGGCTTCATAACACTTTTAACAACTGTTTAACTCAGACAAAAGTCAGAGTGAACTAAAGATGCCAAGAAATGAATAATTGCTCGATTTTTGGTATGTTCAAGTCTTGATTTCTGTCCTCTATCATACTTCGTTTCCGAGATTGGCTTTATCTTCGTATTTCGTGTAACTTTTACGTTTGCAAGTCACAACTGTTAACATTATATCTGCCCCTTTTCGGCCTGAGCCACCCTACTACAACTTAAGGGGTCTTTGCTTATTTTCGCACTTTGTTTTAAGTTTTGTTTGTTCCGCCTTCAAGCAAAAATACAATCAAGAAAACCAAACAAAAACGGGCAAACAGCGAAATGCACATTTTGCACTAAATGTTTTATGTCAGTTTTTGTGCGTTGAGTGGGTGTGGCTGTCAGGCCGTGCCTGCTCCTCCTCCTTCTTGCTCGGCTTCTGTTGTGAAAAAGTTGAGGCAAGTAAATTATGCAATTGCTAAGTGCATTTAATGCCATATTAATTTGCTTTCATTACGGCCTGCAACGAATGCGGTGGCGGCGGCGAGGCATGCGTCATTTGCTCATTGCATTGAAATGCAAATAAGTCATTCGCAAATATTTATGTATATCAAATGTGCGACATTTCAATTGAATTTCATTAACAATTGTTTTCTTTCTGCTCTTCTCGTTGCAGGTTCGTATTTAATTGCATCAAGTCCCATTCAAATTGGCCCGTTGCAAGTAAATATGATTAAATATCGAATTCAATTATGCACCAGTGCTCAAAGTGTGTGTGTGCAATGAAAATTGAAATGAAATCGGTACGCCTCATTGCACAGGATTGTGATAAGCAAATGCATACTTACTATATATATATATAATTGCTGGCTATTTAAAACTGAATGTATTCCAAACAAACAAGTCTCACAGCTCAGCCAGAAATTAATTAGCCAGTATTGAATGTAATTTTAACACTTAATATATCAATATTGTCCCAAATGTTGACTTAGTTAAAGTAGTTTAAGTTTTATGTTTCCCATGTTCAAAAGTTGACTGGTGCCTGCATTTCACAATTCTCAGCCAATTACTTTCCCATTCGCAATGCCATTTATTAACAAAGTAACTGAAAGCAATAAAAAAAGGAAAAACGAACTTTCACCCAGCAAACACAGCAGCGACAGCACATGGCAGCCAACCATTTGGCAAATTGAAATCAAATCGATAACGAATCAAATTGAAATCTCACCACAGGCAGCGACGACGACCGCAAACAAATGCCAATAAAAAATAAAAAAATAGAAGGAAACAAAACGTGGCCCAAGATCTCGAGCTCTATAATAATTCAAAAGTTGCGCTCTGGCGCTGGCGCTGGCGCTGCTCCAGAAAACTCTGCAACCCCTAGTCATTGTGCGTCCCGCCCATTCCTCCATGTTCAGTTCAAAGCAATCCGAAAGTGCGCCAAGTATCTAAGCGATACATAATAACCAAGTTTGCAGCCATAGCAGCAGACTACTGTGCCAAGATAAAATATGATTGAATGCATTTGCTGCTGCTGCTGCTGCTGCTGCTGCTGCTACTTTCCCTCCCCCTGTTGTGCAGCTAACTCCAACTGCTGCTGTTGTCTGATTAACATAAATCGTGCTGCTGCTGCTGCTGCTGCCGACTATATCTTATTTCGATTTTTGCACGGCATTTGTTTTTTAAGCGCTGCTGCTGCTGCTGCTGCTGCTGCTGTTGTTGCTGCAGTTTTTTTCTCTCGAGCTTATGCAAAAAACAAAAAGCAACAGTGCAAAAAAGAAAAATTGAATTGAAATGAACAAAACAGCGCACAAAACTGAAAGACAGCAGCAGCATAATAAAAAAATACTGAAATAAAATGCAAACGAAGCAGCAGCAGCAGCAGGCAGGCAGGTAGGCATTCAGCAGCAAGGCTTGCAGTGGGGTGTTAGCTGGTTAGGGAAGCAGTGAGGGGCAGCAAACAGTCAGTTGAAGCAGCAGCAGTCAGCAAGGAGCAACACATCACCACACCGCCTGCTGACTTTTATGTGCAATCGCCTTAACTCCAACTCTGATGTTGCTGCTGCTGCTGCTGTTGTTGTTGCTGATGAGCATGAGAATGATGTTCCTATCTTGACTGTCTGTATATGTTTCCCTTCTGTTGCCTCTGCTGCTGCTGACCATCTCAGCTTCATTGTTGGCTCGCTTAAAATTCCAAACAGCAAATTGCAACTGCCAACAATTTCGAGGCTATCAGTGGCACAGCATCAGACGGCACAAACGGCGGCCAACTCGACGCTGCTGGTGGCTGGTAGCTGCTGTTGTTGCTGTTGCTGCTGCTGCTGCTGTTGGTGGTAGCTGCCTGACTGCCTGGCCTGGCCTGGCTGCCTGCCTGCCTTCTTGCTGCTGTCAGTAATTTTATGCAAGATGCTATCGCCCAAGCACACCTCAACACGCCTTGCCAAAGAGAAGGGGAGCAACAGACAAAAAAAAAAGAGGGAAGGGAGAGAGGAAAGAGAGAGAGAGAGGGAGAGAGAGTGTGACCGGGGAAGTGAGGAAGAAGAAATGCTTGTAAGCCATTTCACTTGGTATGACAAACAGTCGGCAGTATTGTCGTTTCGTTTTTGAATGGAATGAAATGGAATTCAATGCCCAAGTGCACAGAGGATACAACACAGAGATTGCAGCATCCCGAATGTATTATGCACAGTCTGAGAGTGCCACAAGCACCACCAAGTAGAGATGAGTCGGCTGTGTTTCGTGCCTTACTCACAACATAAGTGACTTGACAGATTTCTTCAAATTTACCTACAATCATCTTTAATACCTGCAACAATAATATTATACTGTATATAAAAGGCTGTGAAAGAATGCAGCCATATAAATAGAAGTGTAACAAAATGTTTCAAGTTTTCTGTCATTTATATTGCATCTTGGAGTTGTAAGTGTTTATTGTAGCTTTGACTATTGAGTCGGGCTATTGTAGTTTTCAATCGCTAAAGTTTCTTGCAATCATAAAATTTGGTAAATTGATCGCACTTCAATTCAGCTAACTTTTTACAAGCACCAAGCACAAACTATTCTATAACTATGAGAAATTATATTGCCAGCACCTTTTGTAAAGTTTTATGAACCTCAAAAGACATCTGTTAAGCCTTTATAATATAAGGGACAATTCACAAACAGCTTCTTACATCTCAAAGAAATCCATTGAGCACACAGCAACATGTTTTGCATCGTGTTAAATTATGCATAGAATGTTTTGTGATATAAAATCATAAATACATCGAAATTTTCGACTCGTTGGATCACTTTGCCCATCTCTAACCCCCCTCCGACCACAACCCTATTTTGTTTCTCGTTGTCAGTTGTCTGTTCCCTTTGTTAGCCTGTGGTTCTTGTGCTGCAGTTATTTGCCATTGTATGGATCTTCTCTGATGGTGGTAGCGTTGATGCCTTTCGAGTGCCAATTGTGCACCGAACCTTCGTAGTTTAGGCCGTTTAGGCAAACTGAATAATGCTTATTTAATTTAAGGTGAGAATTTCAAAGTGTGTTTGCATTTCATGCAAATTAAGTTGATAACGAATAGCTGACATACAGTTGATTGTTGTTGTTGTGTCCTTTTGTGCTGCTATTGCTGCTATTCAAGTGTTAATTATTGTCGGCAGTATCAAAAGGCGTTGCTATAGCAAATTTTTTTTTCCGCGCTTTTGTTGTCGTCGCTTATGTATTTATTAAATATTTGCGTGATGCGACAACGACGATGCTTTGTCGCCGACAAGGCGACGCTGACAAGAGACTGTGTCAAGTTTAATCAAAATAATATAACAACATCAGCCAACAAGCCAGCAACAACAACTACAACTGCAACAGCAGCCGCAGCAGCTACTCAGACGCAAAAATGCTGACAGAGCCGGTATAATTCACGATTTCCTGCTATAATTGAAAATATATTTCAACAAGCAAGCAGGCAGCAAGAACAAGCTGCTGCTGTACAACGGCAACAGCAGCCACCACAGCAACTACAGCAGCAGTACTAGCAGCAGCATGCAGTGCATTAATTATTCATGAGTTGTCGCGCATTGGCCGGTAACAGTGACAGGCAGCAGCAGCACTAGCACCAGCACCAACACCACCGCCACAGAAGCCAGCGGCAAGCAACTACCACAACAGCGGCAAGAACAACTCGACAACTGGCAACATAATTATTCATACGAGCTTATCGCCAGTAAGGTAGGCAACACCATTTTAACCACAAGCGGATTATAATTATCAACAGTTGCCATCAGGCGACCAAAGCAAGCACATAGCTGACAGCAGCAACATGTTGCTTGCATCAGCAGCAGGAGCAGCACCACAAGCAGCAGCAACTACTACAATTGCAATGCTTCAGTTGCTTAGTCCACGACGACAACAAGAATGATGATGATGATGATTATTATGAGGTGAATGTTGATTATTACGGCAAAGGCACAACAACAAATATAATTACACACGGCTACAACAACAGGGCGAGACAGACATCTGTTTTAATTGATGTTGATTACTATCAGCAACATTTTGCTGCTGCTGCTTCTGCTGCTGCTGCTGCTGCTGCTGCTGCTTCTGCTGACGTTGTTGTTAATGTTGTTCGCATGTTGCGCACCTCAATTAGAATTCTTTCGTTTCGTCTGCTTTCGATTGGATTTTCGTATCTTTTTGTGTGTTCTGTGGCTTGTTGTAACTCCAAACAAAATGTTGCATGTCAAAGTCGCGTTAAACGGTTTGCAAATTATGCATACAAAAATGTTGCTACTTAAATAATAACTAAATCGAAAACGAAAACAAAATATGTACTACCACAAAAAGCGTTGTCAAGTTGCTTGTTTGTGGCACCACCACCTCCTTGCCGGGGCAACTTGACACGCCCAGCGCATTAGCTGCTGAATGTTGCATGCTAAACTATAGTGCCACAAATAAAAAAAAAAACAACAAAAAACCACCTGGCCACATTTCAAGTTGTTCAACATGAAAAAGGAAGCTAAAATACACGAAAGAAAAAGGAAGCAAAAAAAAAGTAGAATGCTTACATATTGAATCTAAAATAAAAGTTGACGTCTTTTAGTGAATTTAATTTGTGGATTCAATTTGTATTTTCTACTTAAATGCTCAAACGATAATTAATCATGAACCGATATATTGACTCAAATTTATAACTTAACTTCTCATCAAAATCCAATTATTATAAGCAACACAGCAGTTATTATTGTAGCCACTGTTTGCTTATTGCTGTTGTTGCTGTTTGCTTCACAACGTTCAATGATTTGTGCGATAGGCCCAAAGGTATTGGGTAAAGTTTTTGTGCTGCAAACTCAAAACTAACTGCAAAGAAAACAGCGAAAACTTTGCGCCAGTTTTTCGTCAAATAATATTCGTCGTTGTTTGGCAACTCGCCCACAGCCAAACGAAAATTGGCTTAATACAAAATAAAATACACAATAAATCTGTGTTAAGGCATTTTCATAGCTACTTTGTGTTGTGTTTTATATTACGTATGTTTGCGAACCATTTGAGTTTATGGCCGCTGCTGCTGCAGCAGTTAATTGAAATGGAAACAAGTTGCTGCTGTACAATTGGACAAAAGTTGCTGTTGTTGCTGTTGTTTTCTGGTCATATACTCGCATATATATGCGCGGTACATGTTTATTTTGCCTTTGCTTTATGGCCAATTGCATTTGCGGCCAAATTTAGCTCAGCGCCAATCGCATAAACAATTTTTGCACTAAATAAACTTTTATTCTTAAGACGTACAGCGTTTTTTTCGCCCATTGCATTTTCTTAATTTGTAACTGTCAGCAGCCAAAGCAATTCAACTATTAATAGCAACTAAACGAGCTGGAATTAAATGACAAGCAAAATGAGCATTTTTATGTGTATAATATACAATTCGAATCGTTTGTATTTTATTAAAATGACAAACGACAGCGTTGACAGGCGGAGGCAGATAAATCATTGTGAAACTGTTTGCTGCTGCTTCTGTGTGCTTCAATTTGCACAGTTAAAGCATTACGATTTTAATTAACATTTGAATTGTGCGGCCCTTGAGGCTAAATATTGCCAGCCAACTGCAGCAACAATAGCAACAACAACAACAACAAAGTCGTCGTCGAGTATCGTAAAAACGCGCCATGCTCTCTTCCTCTCACACTGACTTCAAAACTCCACTCCACTCTCTGGACTCTAGAAAACTCCACTTTCGAACAGACACAGTTCGGTGGCTCTCCCAATCGACTGCGCTGCACTTGGCTCGCTGGCAAAGATGCGAGCAGGAGAGAGAGCAGCCATGTTTGTTTATGGCGCTCAGAGAGCGCTCAAGCGGGACAGCAATATGCTGTTACTGCTGCTGGCTTTGCGACTGCGCTGCGCATGCACAAAACAAATGAAGAAGAAATAAAACAAAAACCACACAGAAGTAGTTTTTATGTAGTTGTTGCTGTGGTTGCTGCTGCTGCTGCTGCTGCTGCTGATGTTGCCTTTTGCTTCAGGCCTGCCTCGCCTCTTAAATGTTTAAGCGATTAAGTCGAATTTTAATTTAGCCGCAAAACATAACACGATTTCACAGACAAGCACACACACACACACGCACAAGTGCACACTCACATATTCATGCATAGACAGCTGGGCGTAATGCCGTTTTGTAGCCGGAGGACAGCGGACTAAACTAACAGAAATGTAAAGCAGGCAATAAAGTGGCAACATGCTGACTTTGCCCTGACTAACCAAAGCAGTTGGGGGCGTTTGGGGTGACCATCTCCCTCTCTCTCCTTCTTGCTGCCTCGCTCTTTCACTCCTCCAAGTGGTTGAATGAATAAACGAGCTGCGAGCTTTTGAGCCCAATGAATTGGTCTCAGCGCCCGGCTGACTGGGCGCAGTCTTGGCCTTTTGGGCCTGTCGTTGCCTTAGCCGTTGCCGCTGCCTTTGCTGTTGGCTCATTAATGTTTAAAGTGTTTTATGATATGCATAATTGCTTGTACAGATAATAAAGTTTTGCTGCTCGGATGAGCCTCACCCTCAGCTCAGCTCAGCTTGGCGGCTCATCCACTTAATTAAAATGCAAATGAAAATTCTTCAAAGAGCTGGAAACGAAAGCCAAACAAACATGCATTCAGATGTGCCTCAGGGAATGCATATGGCGATGACCAGCGTTGTTTTTACTTTATTACTAAAATATGGCTTTTTAAATGACGTAAATATTAATTATTATTATTATTAATTATTTAATCGCATATCTATTTATACAGAAAGCATAATTCGCAACACTAGAGTTGCTTAAGCAGTTAGTTAAATGTTGCGCCTTTATTTGCACTCTAAAAATAGCTGATTATATTTGCGTGTCAGAAGATGGCAACACTGATGAGGACACGGTTCCTTCCCCCCACACGCAACACACCTATGCAGGCGGCGCATGCGGAGCTTTTGACTCACTGCTGCAGTTATTGTTGCTGTTGTAGTTGTTGTTGCTGCTGCTGTTCTTCCATTGTCTTTGTTGTAGCGCCTGTTTGGCATCGGCTACCGAGTTTACGACGCGTGAACGGCAACTCATCCGCACAAAAGAGGCGACAAAATACACGGGGGAGAACGCTCAGCAACATTGAGCCCTAACTCAAGGGGAACAAGCACTCACACACAAACACATACACATACAGTTACACATACAGATACATAACTAAGTTGATCTTGCGCTACTTCTTCGTTCTCTTCACTTGGCTTCTCTACCTTTATTATGGTATTGTATTGTAGCGGGGCACATTTCCAGTGAATTTTTCGATGATATCTTTTAAATGTTAACATTCACAAAAGCGTAAAGATTGCTGCTGCCTCTGCTGCGCCTGCTGGTTTCATTTTCCTTTCCCCTCTACCTCAGCTTGCGCACAAGCATGTATCGGGTCTTTTTATGGGCACTTTTAGTGTCAGACTCGAGTCTGTTGTTGTTGTTGCTTTTATTGTTCGGGTCTTTGGACCCTTTTTTCGGCATCCATGTGTCGCCGTGTCTGCTTTGCCTGTGCATGTGTGTGTGTGTGTGTGTGTGTGTGTGTTAAGTGAAATTCTTTTGTGTCGACAAGCGAAAATAAAATTCACACAGTGCGAAACGTGTCCGATATAAAGAAGCATGAGGAAGAGCAGCAGAAAAACAAAACAAAAAAATAAACGCCGTCGCGCACAATGGATCTGACTGGAATTGAGCTGAAACCTACGCTCAATGCTCGCAGCTTGTCGTTCTCACATCTCTTCTCATCTCGCTCCCTACCTGAGCCAATCTGTGTGAGCGGTCATTGAAAAAAGGTGCAAAGGCAGCAACAACAACAACAACAAAAGCAGCAACAAGCATTAAGTGAGTGAGTGAGAACAACAACAACTGTCTACAGAATACACCCAATGACAAGCTGCTCGGCAATTTGACATAATTTATACGTCAAATTACTGCAAATTGATGCTAAATGGCTTCAAATTGAATTGACGGGCGAATAAGCGAGGGAGAGGGAGTGCAAAAAATAACGAAACAAAAGCAAAAACTGTATGCCCGCACTAAAATATGTATACGATATGTATATACATATATATATAGATATATATATATATATATACAACGGCAGCAAGAAAATCGACAATGTAGAGCCCGGTATCGAGGCAAGGCGAGGCGACAACAACAACAACTACAACAACAACAGCAGCAGCAGCAGCTCGTCGGCGTTTTGTGCACTCAAACGAAAACATTTTGAGTTTTCAGTGGGGCGTCATTGTTGTTGTCGTTTTTGCTGTTGTTGTTGCAGCTACTTTGTTGTTTTGTGGTGTAGGGGTAGGGTGCGGAGCAATCAGTGTTGCACACCTTTCGCCTGACTTGACGAGACTTGACTCTGGACTGAAACTTCAAACTCTGAGCTGGTTAACTGCCCGACTCTATCAGCTTGCAGATTTCGTTGCAACAACAAAAAAAGACTGACGCCAGAGGAGCGCAACTTATCTTGACAGCCACCAGAGCGCTGCACCTCAGCACTTTGTAATGATGATTGCACCCAACGGCAACAACTGAAACTAAAACAGCAACAACAACAACCATAACAACAACCATAACCACAACAGCAGTAACAACGGCAAACAATTGCAGCACATGAACTTCAATTGCCCAAACTGTGCGAAACAAAGAAAATCTCTACTAATTTGTTTTATCCAAAAATAGCGAAATACATGACTCTACAACATGTTGTAAAATTGTGGAGGGGGATCACAATACTATCAAATTTGTTGCAAATACTTTGCGAAACTTGAAAGTCCCCCAAGTTGTGCCAAAAGTTTTAATATGCATATCTTTTTGATTATGCTTTGTTTGCTTTCCAAATAGTTTTTGGATTCAAATTGTATACATTTTACAACAAATACCAATTCAGGGAATAATATAATATATAATTCGGAGTCTAATATTTATGTTAATTTGGCTTGATTGTTACTCAAATTAATATTTTAAATATTAAACCGGAACTTTCGACTCTCACAACTCTATCAGAGCGTAGATTTGATCAAATGTCGTTTCTTTTATTTATAATTATTAATCATTTGCTTACTTCGAAATTCTTGAGCTCATTTGAGTTCCATTTTAATAATTTAAAATCTGTTAAAGATTTTCTTTACTAAAGATTTTCAAACAATACTAAATCTTTGTATTTTCCACACTATCTTTGCAGGTACGTATTTTTATGGCATTTGAACAACAAGAACAATAACGACAGCAACAGTTAAGGAAGGAAAAATGAAACAACTCAATTGTGTGCCTTACAACAGTGGCCTCTCGACGCCACCTTTCACACATTTTTTACTCGAAAGAGGTAAAAGGAAAATCAATTTTTTTGTTTAGCCAGAAAGCGCAAAGAGCCCCAGAAAATAAAAGGAAGGAAAGAAAGCAAAGAAATGTGCCAGGCCATAAAATGCAACTGTCAACGAAAACCTTGTTGTTGTTTAACAAATTTGTTGCTGCTTCGTGTTGGTTGCTGAAAATGGCTTGCAGCAGAGCGGCGGCGAGCACTGGCAAAATATTGAATTCAATTTAAAGCGCAAGAGGCGTTCATAAATCTCCACCATGTGGTGTGGAGGCTGTAGAAAGGCAGGCAGCGAAGTGAAAGACTCGCAACTGTAGCTGAAAGCTGAAGAGTCTCGAGATTATGGCTATGTGTTTGCTGCTGCTGCCATTTTGGCTCATTGCCTTGATTATGGTCAGGGGATGGTGGGCGAGCTGTTGTTGCTTGCCAGCGCAAATTGCTGCCCTTCCCCGAAAGTCACTTCACACAATACAAAAAAAAAAATAAGCGAAAAGAAAACTCAACACTTGAAATGGTCGGAAACGAGGCAATACAAATGAATGAAAATTAATTTCAATTACATTTAAACCAACTGAAGTGGAAAATTTTAGCCACGCTTAATTTGAACCTTCAAACTTTTATTTGTTTAACTATGTTGTGTATTATTTATTTCTATTTATTTCTATTTCTATTTATTTCTATCCGCCGCCCCTTTTTGCGAAATTAATTACCAATAGCATTTAGCCAGGCAGCCACAAAGTTTGTTTGAGGGGCGCCCATCATAAATTAGCGTAGAAGAATGTTGAGTGGAAACAAAAACTTGTCGCACTTTTTGATTACTTGTTGATGCCCCCAAAAGTGATGCAGGGTGGTAGGCAGCTGCGGGCGCTATGCAAATCTCGACTGGTAGCTGCCACAGCGTCAACTAAATGAACGTTGTGACTTTGTCCATGCTATGCTGCCTGTGTGCCTGCCTGCCATCATCTCGGAAATTGTTCAACTTCATCAGCCATAGAGGCAAAGATGGAAGCAAAAACTGAATGTATTATATCTCTCCACATCTTTCCCTCACTCTGTCTTCGCTCTCTCTGTATGTGTGTGTGTGTGGCAAAGTCTGTTGGATGGCATCGCCTGGGCATCGTAGCTGCCCCGCAGCTTCTTCACTATTTCTTCTCGTCGTCGTCGTCTGTGGCTTTTGTGCCTTTTCTGCAATATAAAACCTAAAGTATGCTGCAGCCAAAAGGCCCTGAGGACAACAGACCAAAGCACTTCAACAATGCGCAGAGGATGCATAGAGCGGTGCACGAATGGACAGAGAGAGAGAGAGAGAGAGAGTGATGGTGGCATGAGACAGTGGATTGCTAGAAGTTTTGCGGCATGAGCAAAAACACTTTCGGGGACCTTTTCAACTATAATATACCCAGTGATAGAAACTATTTATTTAATTGTGACCATGTGAGAATCACTGAAGAGTGACTAACAACTTAAGAATTTTACCACCATCATATTAAGTAAATAACGTTTTTAGTTGTATATTCTTCAAAGTTCGAAAATAATCAGTAATTATTCTGAATAATTGTAGGCTTTGCAAATGTTAATTTGGACAAAACATCGCTTTTATGTATATCTTGCCACTTTTCTACTTAACATATTAAACCAAAAAACAAATCAAAAACATTTCAATAAAATGGATCATCTCAATGCTGCCCATTTCGTAACATTTAGAATCCAGAGTACCATATCCATATACCCAATTTTGTTGCTTTTGGAGCAAGGTGCATGCAAATAGATTGAAAAACAAACTCCGAACTTCAGCAAAGTGATTTGCATTATTTGTTGTTGTTTGTGAAGCAACTCGGCTGCCGCCGTTTATTGCTGCTGAGAAAAAAGCAAAGAAACATTGCAAACTTGAAACAAACAAAACTGAAATTGAAATTGTCAAAAGTTATGGAAGTTGAAATTAACATAATACTAGCAAGCTTAGACTGAATATCATGGTTTTGATAGTCAATATATGGGTTTAATATGCTTTACGTCTTCTTCAACTCCATGAAAACTTCTGGATTTTGAGCTGAATCTCAGACAATAATGAATAGTATTTACTTATAGTAATAGTAATGGTAATAATAGTAATAATTATTAGTATTTTATTGGTAGTCAATGTAAAGGTTAATTTCATTAGTGCCGATACAGTTGAAGACTTCTGGACTTTTTTTTAAGGCGGTTAGGGCCTCGAAATGCTGTGTTAATTGCTGCAAACTGACAGTTAAGCGATTTGTCAATTTCTCTGTCTCTCTTTCTCCCTCTCTCGCTCTCTCTATCTTATATGTAAGTGCAACACTGCAGGTAAATGACTTGATTGCAAAGATTATGCCTTCTGCGACGAGTGCGTCCGCACTTGATTAATTGACGCCCCGACAGTAACAACAGCAACAGCGGCAACAACGACAGCAACGACTGAGGCTTGATTGACTCAACGTGGCCCGGAATCGGTTCTGGTCTGGGCCACTCAAGTCGAACCTTTTGCAGCTAAAAGTTAACAAGTTTTTGCCGTTCCACTTGACTTGCAACAGCAATAGCGAATGAAGACGCAAACGGAGACGCAATCCAATAGACCGGGCCATGCCACACTAGACTGGAGAGACCAGAGAGCATGACTCTTGGGCCAGCTTCTCAGCCAAGCATACCAAATGCGGCGCATGGTCTTCTTTATTTCTGTTTTTTTTTTTAGTTTTTCTCCTATTTTTGGTGCCGTTGATGGTTGGCGAGGCCTTTATCTAGTTGAGTCCATCTAGCTGTCTGTCTGTCCAACAACACTGTCCGACATGGACAACGACGAAGCGTTTGCGTTTACGTTCATATCAGCCATGTCTATCTGTGCTGTGGCACTCGCTCTCCCTCTCATACTCTGTCTCTCTGTCGCTCTATGCTCGTATATTTGTCCATTGAAGCATGCAATTGATTGCTGCAACAACAACAACAACAACAACAGCAGCAGCAGCAGAAGCAGCAAGAATAACAATAACAACTAGTGAGCCCAGCGCCTGGCTTCCATCTCTGAGTTTTGGTTTTCAGTTTGAGTTTCGAGTCTGTGCCTGCTGCGCTTTAATTGCCTTTTCATTGCAGGCCGTCGGCCGTTTGGTCGTTTGGACATTGGTTTTGGCCAAAACCCTGACCTGGCCCCGGCTCCGGCTCCGGCTCTGGCTATGCCTATGGTTCTGGCTCTCGTACAGACTGATGGCCCGCCAGGCTGACTGTGTAATTTGTGGTTGTTGTTCTCAGTTAATGCATTACATGAATTTTAACAAGCTTTGCAGTCGACCAACTGGCCGCCACCTCTTCCCCACTTCGCCCTCACATCTCATCCTTTCGCACTGTTGCTCGCTTGTTTATTATAGCCGCATCGTTCTTGTCCGATATGCAAAGCTCTCCTCTGCTTTCAAAATTGATTTCATTTGCAAATGCTGACCAGACCAGACCAGCTCAAACCAAACCAAACCAGTGTTGCCAACTGTGCGCTGTGTACTGCTGTCCAACTCTGCAACGGGCACATAGCATGCAGTCAATATTTATGTTTGTTGTTGCATGTATGTTCACATATGTGTATGTGTATGCATTGAATTTAATGATTTATATTGTGATATTTATTACAAGTACTTGGGATTTGAATATGCCATATGATTTTTATTCCAAATCGTTTTTTATTACATGTTCGTGTTTAATTCATTTCTTTTTTCACCAATTAAATCATACATTTTTCTGTTTCCATATCATAAAACAATCTGTAATAAATTGGATTTATTAAACGTAATTAAAATGCTGAGCAGTAGTTGTACAAAGAGTTTTCATTATTGTTGGCATAACGTGCAACAATGAAAAATAAATTTTTTTAACAATAATTTAAAATCGAGATGTTTAAATGTTGAAATATCTTCATTTATATTTTTGCACAGTTGAAAAGTACTAATAATATAATAACATTTCACAAACAAGTAGCCTAAGCCATTTATCATTGTTAGCAGTATTTATTAACAGTATTTATGGATTTTCTAACTGTTATATTTCAACGTAATTATTATCTTCAGCATAAGCTTAGCCATGACAGTATTTTCGGGTATTTCAATTATAATCTTTGAGCAATTATACACCTTATATATCAATTATCAGTTGTTGTCGGGAACTGCCACAATTATCAGCACCAACCGGCCAAGTCAGAGATTCTGTCAGCCTTTCAACTCGTATGCGTAAAACGGGTTTTCTTTTATATTTGACACATGGCAACACGTTTGCATTTCGCTTGGATTTAAACCACTTTGCGCTGTTGCGGTGTTAGCCAAACTAATTGGCTGCGTTTTTGGTTAATTAGCGCAGTTTGGCCAGCCGCTAGACGAATGTTGCCGTTGCCGTTGCTGTTGCCGTTGCCGTTGCTGTTGCACAGTTGATGTCGTTGCGCACACGCGCTTTTATTGCCACTCAAATTGGCAGGCTGGAAAACTTTTGCCAGCGGCAACAATTTTGTCTGCATTAATGCGTTGTAATTATTTTATGCCAGATAACAATCTGATATTGTCAGCCCGTTAAAATGTTCGTGTTTGCTGCTGACTTTGCCATCGAACTGCTGTGCGTTTGTGGCACGAACGAATGCAACTGCAACTGCTACATGACTGCATGCAAATTAGGCTGGACGCGGTTTATAAACTTTGTAGATACCCAAGCTTTCAATAACGATCAAATAAGGAAAGTAAATTTGTTCAATAGAGGTTTCGTTTGAGCTAAAGTTAAAGTTCAAGTTATCAAAGCATGGTTAATCTTTGCCTATATCGTTTATCTTTTCATTGTGTATTTTGGAATCGACCGGATTACAGAAAATAGTTCATAACATAATGAAAAACTTACAATAAACTTATCGAATTCAAAAGATGTTGAACATTTGAGTTAGGAATACAAAATTATTAAGAATTTTGTCGCTACTTTCTATTACAACTTAATTTGGCTTGTAAGATAGAAGATTTAATTTGCCGAAGTCTGTTTCAGTATTAGTCCTAACTAATAAACTATTTGGCATTGTTCTAACTGGTGAGCCGAAAATGCTTGCGTGATTTCAAAAAAACTAATTGGAATTCCACATGCCTTTGGTTCACCCTAATGCCGGGCCAATCTTAAAAACGGCATTTTCCATGCATTCATCTATGAATAACAGCGGCAACATCGCGCCCGTGGATACGGCCAATGTGCCTGTCATCGACTGACAGCCACAGCGAGCTCCAAACAGCAACAGCAACAACTTGCTACAATTCCAACATAGTAGCAGCATGCGGCAGCAACTCGGTCGTCGTCATCGCTTAAACAATTTGCAATAAATTAGCCAGCAAACTGCGCCGAGTTTTCACTTGAAATGCGATTCGAATTGCATTTGCACGGCGACATTTTGTCAGGCATTTCTTCTTCTACATACATATACATATGCATTTTGGTTTACTGTTAGCCAGTTTCCTTTCCCCAGCTAGTCACAAATGCGCCACCCCCCCCCCCCCCCCCCCCATCCCAGAGTATTTGCCACAACCATTGCGAACATGTCTTCAAAATTTCACACTAGATCTAACGTTGAGTTGTTGTTTGCAAACAACTATTGCAATTGCAACAAGCAACAGCTGCTGCAAGTTAATTTTTACCTGGCTGCCACATTTGGCCAGGCCCTTTCACGACACGAATCCGGAGGGGGTTTCAGAAAACTCACCTGGTATGTGTTAAAATTCGGTTCACTCTTTGTAGGACAGTTTCCGTATTTACAATGGTATGTAATCAATCCCGGCGCACGAATTGCTGATTTGGCACTTGGCCTGTACCTATAAAACAGGAAAGAAAACAATTAGCTGGATGGGCAAAGCAAAAGTTAATAAAGTATCCACCATTGTCGTCTCATCGACATGGTAGTTCCAGTTCATTGTGACTGTAAATGCGAAAACCGTACCTTGACACGCGTTCAACTTGTCCCTCAATTTTCATTGATAAATGGACAAACTTTGAAATCGCAGAGGCGCTGCCAAATCGGATTAAGAATATATTAAAGAGTGTCCTTTATATAAATATTTAACACAGTCATGTAACAGCAGTAAAAATGCGACTGAAATCAACAACTGCCACAAGCGAGAATACATTTTCAAAAGTTATCTTTTAACTCGTTCCTGCGACTGGTTGGCATTGTTATATATTGGGGAAACGGCTGAGAGTTGCACTGCTGCAAATTGGCGTTGTTAAAACTGACATGACATTAATCAGATTTAAACAATTTTTAAGTTTAACAAGTCATCGATAACATAAATGGTTTGAAATGTATCCCATTCGTAATAAACTATACAACAATCCGAGTTTCTAATTACCAGCATGCTATATCATATGCAACTATGTTGCAACGTAACTAAAAACCCCATTTATTATATATTCTAACAAATCTGATGGAAAAATGCTGAGTACAAAAGAAATCCTGAAATACCCATTGATGCTATACAAATGTATCCATTCCCAGAGAGAGTGGTAGCTTAAATTAATTCCCATTTTAGAGGTGATTTGAATATTGGGATTAATTGTAATCTTATCTGGTTCCTCGTTCACGACTAACTAATTTGAATAGTCCACATTTGTGTGGTTGTTCCTATGAGAGCAATATCATACTAAGGTTCGCTGATGATTACTTTTTTTTAGTCAAATGTGTGGAACATAATATCACGTATAATTTATGTAAAAAGTCCGCTACATGATAAGTCACATCAAGATAAGCTTTAGAGCTGTGGGTGAAAAATGAGGACAGACGCACAGACAAACATGGCTATATCAACTCAGTTAGTGATGCTGGTCAATAATGTAAATACTTTTTTTACCTCCAATGCGTTCCAAACTTCAAGACAATGTTGTACCAAATTTTAAAATACGTGAATTTAATAAATGAGTAATTTTCAATCCTCATCCTCATCGATGATAGCTACTTTTGTGACCAATATTTTTTTGATTCGCCCGCATTAATATAGAAAATTGTAATACGCGAGTGTCAGGAAATAATTAACCAAATTAAAAAATTCTTGAAATTCATTTTTTTGCCTGTGTATTTTACATAATTTGATATATAATGTGTATAGTATAGGTTATATATTAATTCCGGTATTCATATCCAAAGATATATATCAGATACAATTGTGTATTCTGTGCGTCTAATGGGGTCAACCTAATACATTAGTTTTTCTGAATACTCTTACAATGAGCACAAAGCCCCAATCGACCTCACCGGTAACAGAGAACACAATTTTAAAGTAACCTTCAGGCACAATTTCAGGAAAGCCATCGCCATCGACTATACACTTATCCAGCTCCCAAGTAGTCCTGGGAAAGGGATCAATGTCCTCAGGCAGCGGCAAATTAGAGCATTCCTTTAAGTTCTTATAAATCATACCAGTGTAATAGTCATTCAGAAATTGCCGAAAGTTTTGTTTATTTACGCGCCAGGGAAGTGGTGTGTAGTCATTCTCACCGCCCGTTGAGCTCCGAAAGCCCAGTCCCTCCACCTAAAATTTGTTTTTGATTAAATGCATTCATCAGGCCAGCGATATCTTATACAAACCTTTGTCGTTTCATTCGGGTCATAGTTTATTTTCAATTTTACTGTTACACCGTATCCATCGCGTCCCATGCGTTCAATTTTCGCGTCGAAGCTCAGCTTTGATTCATCCGACGTGCTTGTGGTTACAGACACTGCCTCGTAGTCCCATTGGCGCTGCAATGAAGAACAGGATAATTCTCACCTAGTGTCCTTCCCACAGTTTACATACCACGGCGCCGCAGGCAGCACATAGAAACAGCAATCCTTTCAAAGTTGCGAGCAGCGAAAGTGAATTCATTTTGGTTGAATCAAAGTTATCTACTGACTCTCTGTTCAATTGCATTGTGCTTTATATAGCACTGGTCAGTTCATCTGATTGGGTCAGTAGTATGTAAATCATCAGCTTTCTGGTTTATAGACATGCTCACAAGATCATCTCTCTTTGTGTACATGGCATGTATTTCATTAGGTAATTGACAACTCTAATCTCAACATTATTGGATACTAACTGAAAAATACCATTTGTCACACGCAAAATCAGAGAGCTTGTCGCTCTCAATGTGTACGAAATATGAACTCGGAAGTATAGATTTTATTTGTATCCGACCATAACGCCAGCCCCCAATTCCTAAGCGACTTTCGTTTCACACTCAATGGAACCATGTTACGGTAAGCATCAATTTGCGGATAATTATGATATATGTATATAAGATATAACATATAACATATATAACATCTGCCGAAATATGTATTGTAATCGACTACTTGAAAAACTTTCCAATTAAAATATAATTGTAGTAGTTATGCATTTTTTTTATATATTTTACAAATTCCGCAAATTTATATTGGATATGCCGATGTAAGAAACTGGAGACTTGTAATACTAAAAATAAAAGTTTCGACTGCTAGCTGTTAACTTTGAAGTGCATCAGAAGTTTTCCATTGTGAAATATAAGTATTGCCTACTAATTAACATAAATATGGTTAACTATTCACTGTATGCAGAGCTCAAAACGTTGTACTTTGTATAAATTAGTATTGTTTGGGGAATACATGTACAATTTAACAGCCCAATTAACCCCCTCCGGTTACCATGAAAATGTGTATAGTAACCCTCAGGCGCTATTTCGGGTAATCCTTCACCAGTGCCCAAACAATGCTCAAACTAGTAGGTATTTCTGGGCCAATATTTAACATTAATCAGTTAAATGATTGGAAAAATGATAGAAGATCGCTGATAGCTACTATTATAACAAGTATATTTTTTTATTTGCCCACATTAATATAGAAAATTGTAATACGCGAGTGTCAGGAAATAGTTAACGAAATTAAAAAATACTTGGAATCCATTTTATTGCCTGTGCATTTTACATTACTTAAAATATAATGTATATAGTCGGTTGAATATTAATTCTGGTAACCTCTAATTAATGCCTCTAATGGGTTCAACCCATTAAATCATTTTTTTTGAATATTCTCACAATGAGCACAAAGCCCCATTCGACCGGACCGGTAAAAGAGAGCACTATTTTAAAGTAACCCTCAGGCAGCAGATCAGGAAAGCCATTGCCTTCGATTATACACTTATCCAGCTCGTAGTTACCCTGGGGAAAGGGATGAACGTTGTCAGGGTGCGGCAGATTAGAGCATTGCTTAAAATTGTTGTAAACCATATTAACGTAATAGTCTTCAATAAATTTCGGAAAGCTTTGTTTATTTATGCGCCAGGGAACTGGTGTGTAGTCATCCTCACTGCCCGATGGACTACGAAAGCCCGTTGCCTCTATCTAAAATTTTGTTTGATTAAATACATATATTTATAGGGCCAGCAATATCCTATACATACCATTGTCGTTTCATCCATATCATAGTTTATTCTCAATTTTGATGTTACAGCGTATCCATCGCGTCCCATACGTTCAGTTTTCCCTTCGTAGAACATCTTTGATTCATCCGACGTGCTTGAGGTTATGGACACTGGCTCATAATCCCATTGGCGCTGCAATGAAGAACAGGATAATTCTTACCTAGTGTCCTTCCCACAGTTTACATACCACGGCGCCGCAGGCAGCACATAGAAACAGCAATCCTTTCAAAGTTGCGAGCAGCGAAAGTGAATTCATTTTGGTTGAATCAAAGTTATCTACTGACTCTCTGTTCAATTGCATTGTGCTTTATATAGCACTGGTCAGTTCATCTGATTGGGTCAGTAGTATGTAAATCATCAGCTTTCTGGTTTATAGACATGCTCACAAGATCATCTCTCTTTGTGTACATGGCATGTATTTCATTAGGTAATTGACAACTCTAATCTCAACATTATTGGATACTTACTGAAAAATGCCATTTGTCACACGCAAAATCAGAGAGCTTGTCGCTCTCAATGTGTACGAATTATGAACTCGGAAGTATAGATTTTATTTGTATTCGACTATAACGCCAGCCCCCAATTCCTAAGCGACTTTCGTTTCACACTCAATGGAACCATTTTACGTTAAGACAATAACATTTGTATTGGCATTACAGGACTATTGTATATTGCAAATATCACTATTCATTTGCATAGCATAAATTTTGCGTATAATTGTAATATTTCTCAAAGAATTTATTTCGCTTAAAATATAAATAAAACATGATATTAAATTTATTTGGGCTTGCAACTGAGTAGACAGAGTAGATATTAATTATATAACATCTGCTGAATTATGTATTGTAATCGAGTACTTGGAAACCTTTCCAATTAAAAAATAATTGTATTAGTTTTGCTGAAACATTGTTATTTTTACATATTTTACAAATTCCGCAAATTTATATTGGATATGCCGATGTAAGAAACTGGAGACTTGTAATACTAAAAATAAAAGTTTCGACTGCTAGCTGTTAACTTTGAAGTGCATCAGAAGTTTTCCATTGTGAAATATAAGTATTGCCCACTAATTAAGATAAATATGGTTAACTATTCACTGTATGCAGAGCTCAAAATGTTGTACTTTGTATTAATTGGTATTAAAAAAATACTTGAAATCTATTTTATTGTCTGTGCATTTTACATAATTATATATATAATGTGTATAGTCGGTTAAATATTAATTCTGGTAACGCATTTTTTTTTGTTAGATATATCAGATACAATTGTGTATTCTGTGCGTCTAATGGGTTTAACCCATAAAATCAGTTTTTTTGAATATTCTTGCAATGAGCACAAAGCCCCAGTCGACCGGGCCGGTAACAGAGAACACTACTTTAAAGTAGCCCTCAGGCAGCAGATCAGGAAAGCCATTGCCTTCGATTAAACACTTATCCAGCTCGTATTTATCCTTGGGAAAGGGATGAATGTTGTCAGGGTGCGGCAGATTAGAGCATTGCTTAAAATTTTTGTAAACCATATCAACGTAATAGTCTTCAAGAAATTTCGGATAGCTTTGTTTATTTATTTGCCAGGGAACTGGTGTGTAGTCATCCTCACTGCCCGATGGACTACGAAAGCCCGTTGCCTCTATCTAAAATTTTTTTTTATTAAATACATGTATTTATAGGGCCAGCAATATCCTAAACATACCATTGTCGATTCATCCAGATCGTAGTTTATTCCCAATTTTAGTGATAAAGCGTATCCATCGCGTCCCATGCGTTCAATTTTCGCCTCGATGGACAGCTTTGATTCATCCGTTGTGCTTGTGGTTATGGACACTGGCTCATAATCCCATTGGCGCTGCAATGAAGAACAGGATAATTCTTACCTAGCGTCCTTCCCACAGTTTACATACCACGGCGCCGCAGGCAGCACATAGAAACAGCAATCCTTTCAAAGTTGCGAGCAGCGAAAGTGAATTCATTTTGGTTGAATCAAAGTTATCTACTGACTCTCTGTTCAATTGAATTGTGCTTTATATAGCACTGGTCAGTTCATCTGATTGGGTCAGTAGTATGTAAATCATCAGCTTTCTGGTTTATAGACATGCTCACAAGATCATCTCTCTTTGTGTACATGGCATGTATTTCATTAGGTAATTGACAACTCTAATCTCATAAATAAAATAATGAATAACTGAAAAATACCATTTGTCACACGCAAAATTAGAGAGCTTGTGGCTGTCAAACCCTTTAAATTGCACTGTGTTCGAATTATGAACTCGGAATTGTAGATTTGTAACACCAGTCCTCAATTCTTAAACGACTCACAATTCAAGTATTCTCTGAATCATTCCTAAACCACATTCGTTTACTCTCAATGGAACTGTCTTACGTTTAACTTGGAAAAGGTTCTTCCCTAAAAAAATATGTCTTTACTGCATGTGAGTGCAGTGCCTCCACGTAGCATACATTTTCCGGATAATTGTAATATTTCTCAAAGAATTTAATCAGTTTAGCATGGAACATAATATTAAAAACGGAATTCCGATATTTGATTGATATTCTATATGTTTTGAAATATTGGTACTGCACTTTTTTTTATTGTTCACAGATTTCATTTTATTTCGCCTCAATTTGTATACATATTTAAGAAATATTATTTCTAAATTATCCTAGTAAACCAGTTTTCGTTGTCACCTTCGCAATAATAGTGAAACTGAAGTCGACGTCTCCGGTAAATTTCAAAATAATCTTATAGTAACCCCTTGGCACTATGTCGGGCATGCTCTTGCCATTGACCGTGCACTTGTTGAAACGGTAGATTCCCCTGGGAAAAGGGTATGCGTTTTTTGGCTCTGGAATATTTGAGCAATGCTGCAAATTCTTGTAGATCCTGTCATCGTAGAAGTTTTTATAAAATTTTTCAAATGTCTGCTTCTTTACGCTCCAGGGCAGTAGCGTATAATCATCCACTTTACCAGATGAGCTTCGGTAAATAATCAGCTCAACCTGACGAGTAAAAGGGTTAACAATGCGGACTAACATAAACATAAACGTAATCAGAGAGTCACCATTATAGTCTCGTCCAAATCGATATCAGTTGTAACTGTGGCCGTTACTGCGTAGTCAGGTGCAATGCGGTCAACATGCGCCTCAGGATGCACTTTTGCGTTGTCGGAGCTAATGGTTTCAATGGAGATAGGTTCATAATCCCAAAAACGCTACAATCGGGATCAGGATGATTTTAATTTTAGTCCAAGCTTCTCTGAATTCTCCGCTTACCGCAGAACAGCCATAGCACAGCAGCAGCGTTATAAGAAACTGAAATCGGTTATTCATATTCATTTATCTTAGTCGCCCTGGTCAGATTGTTTGTGCCTTATATAGCAAAAATTATACAATCCAAATTGGTGTAGATTGTTGTTAACAAGGTACTTATTATGATAATTGTTTGCAATAAAATCATATCAGCATTTTATATTTGAAATGTTTTTCGATCTCTGTTATAACATGCAACTTGCATTCCATTTAGTTACAGGCTTCAATTCCAGGCCAATTATAGATCCAGAAAATAATATGGTCGTCAAATTATGCAATATCAGTGCAGTGAGGGGAAAGAATATCATCGAGCTCAGATAAAGTGAAATCATTTTCATGACCTGGAGCTCAATTGAATTGTACTTTATATAGCTATCCCCATTGCATCTGATTGGGAGAATAGTGTACATTTGTGGCAATTATAACTATGTTAACAAGCTTTAATTGACAACTTTTTGCATGCCAGTTAAAACATTATTATAAGTATTTAAATTTTATTTAAATGCTAAAAAAATGAAATCAGACTGTCACATACGTATATATACAACGTATAATATTTTGATGAATTTCTTAAGTAACTCACAAATATTGACCATAAAATCGATAAACTTGAATTAATTTCAACCACTTTTAAAGTTACGCTTCAGCTTTAATTAACGAAAATTTGAATACGCTCAACAAATATTGAACAAATCGGTTGTATTGTATTTTGAATATATTTTACTTATTTTACATATTATTTATTTATGGAAAAGTTACATCATACATATTCAGTGCGCTGAAGACTTTTCTTTACTGCTAGATAAATGTTACATGTATCTCCGATGTGCAACACTATGTCCGATATATTCGTATCAAATAAAAGTAATAAACATTCAACATATGGTTCTCCATCCAATCGAAAAATAGACTATTTAATTATTTTATACAATTCATGGTATTGACAGAAATCATTCGAATATTTTCACTTATTGTCGTCTGGCATTTAATAATACTTCCAGTTAGATTTCGTTGTCACCTTCGAAATACCAGTAATACTAATGTCGACCTGTCCGGTACTTGTGAGAACAAGCTTATAGTAACCCTCTGCCACTACTTCGGGCAAACCTTTGCCATTGGCATTACACTTGTTCAAAGTGTAGTTTCCCTTGGGAAAAGGGTATGCGTTCGCGGGCTCTGGTATATTTGAGCAGGATTTCAAATTCTCATAGGTTATGTTGGTGTAGAATTCTTTAACAAACTGCTGAAATGTCTGTTTCTCTATAGTCCAGGGCAGTAGCGTATATGAATCGTCGTAGCCCGTATAGCTGTTATAGGCCCTCACCTCTATCTGAAGGATGGAGTGGTTTACAATGTAGGCTTACATAAAAATAGTCATCGGCTTTGGGCGACCTACCATTTGTCTCTCGTCCATATCGTAATTCATTGTAAATATAATCGAAAACACGAATTCCCTTCCAACACGCTCAACACTCGCCTCAATTTTCACTTTTGATTCATCAGAGCTGTATGCTTCAATGGAGAGAGGTTCATAATCCCAATTACGCTGCAATCGGTGTCAGGATGAGTTAGTTTTAGTCGGTTATTATACGATTCCTGTGCTTACCTCTCCAGAGCAGCTATTGAACAGCAGCAGCGTAATAGACGATAGTAGCAAACGGGAAAACATTTCCATTGAATTTGGCCACCCAGATCAAATGGTTTATGCCTTTTATAGCCAATGGCTATACATTCCAAATTTGTGTAGATCTCTGTATGTTCTTGCCGGTTAATGTTGTTAACAAGCTGTATATTGTGGGAATTGTCCAATAAAATCATGTCAATGTTTCATATCTGAAATGTTTTTCAATCTCTAATACATATAACATGCAACTTTGTGTGCCATTTATTCAAACGCGACATTTTTAAACCACATTGTCGCAGCGGGCAAAGAATATTGTCAATCAATAAATCTTTGCAATATCAGAGCAGTGAGTGAGGGCGATAAACAAAGACTTGGAGAGTGCTCATAAAACTGAGGACAGTTCAAAGACACATTCATTTAATGCCCAGCCCTGGAAAACTGCCGGACGGCTGGATGTACGCAAAATGTTTAGTTTACAGAGCATCGTTAAAGTCTATAACATGTGCTAATTAAAAAATAATAATTTAATGACATGTTAACATTTATTTTGTTGTTCAGATTAGTGGAATTGAGGGACAAAAAAAAATCACAACAGATATAATTAATAACAGTAGTCAAAATTTGGACTTGTTTAGTACACGAAAAATGTGGTTTTAGCATGTCAGTGTAATTTAATTGCATTTGTGGCTGGCTAGTCGATTTATAAAAATATATATATATATATATATATATATATATATATATCATTTGATTTACATACTAAAAAAGTCATTCTTTTACTTTCTCAACACTGTTATTAAAATACCTTTTTTTAATATATTCAGAAATGTTTATTTGAATTCACTGGGGAGTCTGCGTTATGGGAATACTGTTCTAAGGCTAAAAGTCCTAAAAATTTAATGTTCATCTTACATAGGTGTCTACGCATTTAATAACATTGTGTAGATATTTCTTGACTTCTGAGATGCATTTGCAACACGATACCCCATTGTTTTCCAACGATTACGTGGTATAATAGCGATTGTTCGAGGCAGCGTTAAACAAAGCAGCGGGCACTTGAAAGTGCCGCAAAGAGCAGAGCCCGCCACTTCAGTTTCAACCATTCAGTGATCGATATTGAAGAACCAATTGAATCGGTTTGCGGCTGCGGCTGTGCACCCCTTATGCTCTCCATTTAAGTGGCATGATCGGCACTCGAGTGCCTTCATCCGTTAACATTCGGGCTGTGGTTGCTGCCTGCGCGTAATGGTGGTAATGGTGGTGATGGCATCCATATTCATTCCACAGGCGACTGCACTTAATTTAATTGAAGCCAGCGACGACGACGAACCACAGGCGATTGAGCCACCAACGCAACCAGACACCCACCACAATAAGTATGCATCATATGTATTCACATATATGTACATATATTTTTGTGAGCTAAAATCAAATTTATCGCACATCGCAGCGAATCAAAAACAATACAACAGGCGAGACGGGTGGGGTACTCAATTGATGCCGCAACTTGAAGAAGTTGCAAGGAGTTTGAAGTTGTTGCTTCTTGCTCTTTGTGGTTAGTTTGCTAATAAAAGCGCAACTGGCGACTCCCCAGAGGCGTTCATTTAGCGGCAGCAGCAGCGGCAGCGGCAACAACGGATCGATCTCTGCTCCAACCACAAAAAATGACGATGTGGTCGTAAATCTTGAACTTAGTTGCGCCCCTGAACCTCGCTGCTTCCCCCGTTTGTTCGTTCCTCTGCTTGATGTTTAGTACGTGCGGACAGACTTTGGGGCACAGAGCAGCTATAACAAGATGCGGATGCTCGGCCATGCCTACCCTCGCTAGCATCCTACCCAGCCAACGAGCAGCCATAAAAATGCAGCAGGGAAATATATTTATACATACATATATAATCTTATTTTCAACTTTTGTATATTTATTTTTTTCATTTTTCTTTTTCGAGTTCCAATTTAAAACACGACTCCGTCGAACGCTGACCGTCGCTGTCTTTTTGTGGTTCTGCAAAGAGCTGCCCCGGCAGCTTATTTTTCCTTTGCGCCTCTGCTCTTCGTTGCCGTTGTTTTTCTTACTACTTTGCCGCTCCACAGCCGAGTTCAATGTTGTTGTTGTTGTTGCTGGGGATTGTGTTCAACGGCGGCTATTAGTAATTTATTGATTTGTCTAAATTATGGAGTGTTTCAATCGAATCGGCTTGCTTGTTTGTTTTGTTTATTATGTCTTGCAACACGACTTGCCGCACATTGGCACATTGACGCTGCCACATGCCGCATGGCACGCACGGCCCACCCACATGCACGTGGCGTTAATCAGAGCAGCCGCCATCTTGCCCCATGGGAACTATTGAAGAATTTGTGAAATTATGTGAAATGTGAAATCAAAACGGAATTGGAAACAATTACACAACTTAACACATCGAATTTTGTATACTCTTGCAGACGGATGCGAAGTATTTGTTAAAATAATAAATAAATATATCCCGATGAAAAAATATCAAACCAAATGATTTTATTCCCTTTTCTATATTAATATCCGATTATCTCAAGTGTTTACACATATTTAATGGACTGCACGGAGTGTGGGAAATGTTGAACATCGAGCTAAATGAAATGACAGTTTTATCAAATACCACACCAAACTGAGTAATAATATGCATATGGCATATCCGAGTGGGTTCGCTTCGCTTTTAATAATGGCAACAACTCAATTAATAAAGTATCCATATTAAATGGCACAATTACGACACACACACACACACAAACAGACGGCAAATGGCAAATAATATAGCAACCCACAATAAAAATGAAATAAACGTCAAATACATGCGCACATTCTTTTAAAAGTAGAGTTGTGTGTGTGTGTGTGCGCGCTATTTAATAATTATCGTAAAAAAAAATGCTAACCACATGCAAATTGAATGGCTTTAAAACAAAATAATCCGCCAGACTTTCCAACCTCCTCATACATTCCGTTCAATGGAACCGCCAAAAGACTGTGTAGGAGTTATGACGATCATAAAGTGTTGGAAGTTGCGACCCAATTTGTGAAACTGTCATAGATAGTATAGCCATAAAGCACAACGAGCTTTTCAGCACAGACACATATACAGTGGTTGATTTTAGTATCTGACAAAGCGGCTTACGTGGACGAGCAAAGAGGGAACTAAAAAGCGATTATCTGCTCACAACTTGTTCATACAAATGTGCACACACACACACACACACACGGGCGCACACACAGACACAAAACTGTGTACTTGTAGTGGTTTAAGTACGTCTTAATAAGCACCCACTAACAGTAACAGAGTGAGTAGTTTTAAGTGACAAGTCGACAACGCAACGACTTAATTACGGGCGCCGACATTTGCCGTCAGTCACCGATGACGTCACAGCCTGGCAGCCGGCCAGCCATCCAACCAATAGCAATATCAGCCAGAGTCACTCGAAATAGTTACAGTAAAAAGCTGGCACTTTGCTGTAATAACTCAATTCCTTATGCTTAATTCACACATCAGCTGCTCAACTGATTAGTAAGTAATAGCAATGAGTATGAGCATGTGTGTGTGTGCGTGTGAGTGAGTGTAAGACGAGATTTATATGACAAATACTTTTGGCGACGGGGCGATTCTAATTGCGGTTTTGGTTATTTAGGTCTGTTATCGCAATTATCTTATCACTGAATCGCTACCGTATGTACATATGAATGTACATATGAATGTATGTACACGTTATCCCAAAATCATATTTCAAGCACTCCAGTTGGCTTATCAGTCATTTGCGAAAAGTGTTTTAATTGTTCAAGTTGTTAAGTTGTCTGCCAAGTGCAGCCAGCCCGCGCAGCAAATCACAGCTGCATTGAACGTGCGACTTTTTCCTCTCCTACTCAACACCCCTCTTCCAGTCAAAGCGTGAGAGAGGGAGAGTGGGAGTGCAAGCGATAAGAAGGCGGGCGAGTCGCTAATCACGAAACTGGAAAGGCCGCCACACTTGAAAAGCAACAAAATTTGTTATTTATGTATATACGTATATATATATATATATATATATATATATATATATAAACATTTGTTTTGTCTTTTGTTGTTATTTTGCATGTTTTATTTATAGGCTATCAAAGTTGACGGCATATTGATTGTACACATATATTACTCTTTTACTCACACACATACTCATATTCTACCTCTATCTCTGTCTCTCTCATTGCAGTTTTGAAAATGAACAGTTTGGCCCGAGGGCCGAGGCCCTGCGTCTCCACCCAGTCTCGTCGTTGCCTGGAAAATTCAACAGTGCGGCAACGCCACCAGCAGCAAGCTTTCAAGAACAACAACTACAATAACAGTAATACAAATACAAACAAGCAGAAGATCAGCCACATAACTGCTGGCTGCAGCAGCAATACATTGAAAAGTACGTTCCTAGGCAATATTGGTAGTACTTTGGGCCCGCACAAAGCGGCCGCCCGATCGTTTGCGTCTGCATGGAGTCAATGAGACGTAACGAGGCGAACACTAGCCACCACCCGAATAAGGTAAGCACTATATGCATATATATCTATATTATATTTATATGTACACTATTTTCGACACAAACCCCCCACAAAAAAAATAGCGATAAGAGCCGTAATTATTTTTATTGTCATCTGGTTGCGGTGAGGGGCCCTCCTCATCAAGTGGGCGGTTTCTCAAGTGGCCACTAGACTTCTACAGTGCGGAGATAAAGCACAAAATATGATAATGATAACGTTAGAGTAAAAAAAAAAAATGATAATAATAATACAAACAAAAAAAAATTACAACATACAATTTATATTTGTTAAAGCTGGATTTTGTTATTGCTTTATGGTTGGCTTAAGTGTGTGTGATGTTTGATTTATTGGGTGAAAACGATAAATGTATGTAATCGCAGTTACTTAAAGCTATCTAACTTGATATATTATTATTGAGCGTAGCGTAAATCAAACAGAAACAATAACAATCACAGCAACAACAACACCAGCGGTCTGAAAACTACAAAATTAGTTTATCGTTTACCAACACTCTCTATTATTAAAGTGGCGTTTTTGTTTATACGCGCTCTCTCACATCGGTCTCTCCCGCTCTCGCTTTCTCTCTCTTGCTTCCTCTCTCGCTCAATGCGTGTATGTGTGCGTGGTTTGGTGTGCACGTATTACGTTTGTGTGTATTGCGTGCGTGCTGTTTTCGGTGGTTGCTCTTTGAGCTGTTTTTTTTTTTCTGTTCAGTCTCATCTGCGTCGCCGCGCTGCCAAACGAAAAAGGACGCCGAAGAACGCTCGCGCAAAACATTTTCGGCGTTTTTCTTCTTTATTATTATTATTATTTTGATTCTGTTAAAAATTTACAAATGTACAACGAATCGCTTGCACTGCTCACATCGAATTATCGAATAATTTGGTCGCTTGTTATGGAATGGAAAAATCGCTTGAAAAGGTAACCACCGAAAAAAGCAAGGCGCATTTGAAACTTCAACTTCGTTTCCCCTTCTCACTAGTCGTCTTTGTATGTTTTTTCTTTTTTTTTTTGTTCTTTTCTTTTTTTTTTTGTATGTGTAATTTTATGATTTAGAACTCTTCTTTTCTCACACTCACAGCTGCATGGCTAAAATTTTTCTTGGTGTTTTTTCTTTTTGGTGTGTTGCAGGTGGCCCTGAATAGCAGCAACGTAGCAACGGAAAGCAATATTAAGAGTAAATTGTTAGCTAATTTAAGTGCGGCAAACGCAACAACAGTAGCAGCATCGGCATCGACAGCAGGAACAGCAGCGGCTACAGCAACAACAGCAGCAACAACAACGACAACGGCAGCCACAAACCAAGCATTGAATTTCAATAACAAAGTGAAGGCAACAACAGCAACGAATAATTTGCAAGGCAACAGTGCGATTAAGAAGCATACGAGTAAGTAGAGCACACAATTACACACATACACATATATATGTATATAAATATATATATATATAAACATATAAATATATATATATATAAATGCATATGCCTAGGGCACAACGCAACTGGAAGTCAAATTGCATATTGCACGCGCAAAAAACTGAGCAAAATTGCTGCTTTTAATTTGGTTTGCCAAATTACATTGGCGGCCCTCTCTTAAGTCCGACTTGAGCCGTCAGTCATCTAGTTAACACGAACAACTTAACAGAAAGAGCTGCTCGACTTCCTGCTTTACACGCCAACTTGTGATTATTTTACTAGCTTTTAATTAGACTCTATTATTGAGCAATCAGCATGTGCTCAAAAGTACTCAAGGAGATCTGCTAAAGCAGAGCCCAAAGTGTAAATGCATTTCTAATCTTTCTCTCTCTTTTTCGTCGTTATCTGTGTTTGGCATGCAGAATTGATTGGCGGTAGCAAGACAAACGCCGCAAATACAACAACAGCAGCGACGGCGGCATCGTCAAGCAGCAGCAGCAGCTCATCATCGAATTCGAGTGAATCAAAGGATACGAATTTTGAGTACGAGGACGAGTGGAATATTGGCGGCATACCAGAGTTGCTGGACGATCTAGACGCTGATATTGAAAAGTCGGCGGCGCATTCGGGTGGTGGCAACCAAACGACAGCGGCGACAACGACAGCAACAACAGCAGCAGCAACAACATCAGCAGCAGCAACACTAAATGCTAAACAAGCATCAACAGCAGCGACATCACATAAAACGCACAAAACCACATTGCATAGCAATTTGTCGGCCACATCGCCAACCACAATTAAGTTCACACGCCAGCCCATTGCCAGCGGCAGCGGCAGCGTCCCAGGAGCGCCAACAGCACCAGGAGCAACAGCCGGAACAACTGCTTCCAACAACAATAGCAGCAGTAGCAGTAGCAACAGCAGCAGCAAATCTTCATCAAAACATCATCATCATCACCATCATCATCATCATTCGCATCATAGTACAAGCTCGAAGGGCTACAAGTCTGCATTAGTTGCACAATTGAATAGTCCAATCAATCACAACAACAACAATAACAACCAACAGCAGAATAAGAACAACAGCAGTAGCAGTGCAGTTAACAACGCCGGCAGCACATTGTCCTCCTCGACTTTTGCCGGCTTCAGTAAAGGTGGCAATTTGGTTTCCTCATCCACATCTTCATCGTCAGCCACATCACAGACTAGTAGCAGCAGCGGCAGCAACAGCAGCAGCCAGTCTTCCTCGAGCGGCACTGGTCAGCCTCAGCCGCAAGCTAAACTAAACAACGCTGGCGGCATGTCCTCGCAATCAGGCAGCAACACGAGCAACAACAACAGCACCAGCGGCAGCGGAGGCGGGGGTAGCAGCAACACGAGCAGCAACAACAGCAGCAGCAATAATAGCAACAGTAACACTAGCAATAACAATACGCTTGGTGGCGCCACAATAGGTGGCCAGAGTACGCAAAGCGGCAGCGGTAAATCGAACGCAAAAATGTCCATTGATCATCAGGCCACGCTCGATAAAGGACTTAAAATGAAGATCAAACGCACCAAGCCCGGCACCAAAAGTTCCGAGGCCAAACACGAAATAGTTAAGGCCACAGATCAACAACAGCAGCAGCAACAACAACAGCAGCAGCAGAACGGTGCGCTGGGCAATAGCAACCAGCAGGATGATGGTGGCAGCACCAGCAGCAGCAGCGGCAGCAGTAGCAGCAGCAATGCGCTCAGCAACAACAGCAGCAGCAGCAGCAATAACAGCAGCAGCAACAGTAACAATTCAAGCAATTCTTCCAGTAAAAAGCATCTCAATAATTCCAGCAGTAGCAGCAGCAGCAATAGCAACAACAGCAGCAGCAACAACAATGCGCACGGCAGCAGCAGCAGCAGCAACAACAACGCACAATCAACGCCGCAGAGCAACAAACGCGGCAGCAGCGGCCATCGGCGCGAGAAAACCAAGGATAAGAACGCACATTCCAATCGCCTCAGTGTGGACAAGTCGGCTGCCGCCTCGGCAGCGGGCGAAAAGGACACGCCCGAAAAGAACGCCAGCAACAATAGCAACAACAGCAGCAGTAACAACAACAACACCAGCAACAGCAGCAATTGCCAATGCAATGGCGATGTTGCTGGCAGTGCGGCGTTGCAGCCCTGTTCGCATCACGCCTGCATACGGCGCAACAGTGGCAACAGCAGCGGCGGAGGCAGCAATAACTCCTCTGCATCCGCTGTGCCACCAGGCGTATTTACGCCCTCTGCTGGCTCACCAGCTGCTGTTGTCTCTGCTGCAGCATCGCTGCTGGCTGCCACAACGGCAAGCGCCGCCGCACAGTCAGCAGCAGCGAACAGCAGCGGCGGCGGTAGCAGCGGCAGTAGTGGCAGCAACAGCGCTGGCATTAATGCTGGTGCTGCTAATGCGCCAAATGGGCCGCCCGGCAAGGAAGCCAGCATTAAAATCTCCTCACACATTGCCGCACAGCTTGCAGCAGCAGCGGCCTCCTCCAGCAGCAATACAAACAACAGCAGCAGCAGCTATGCAGGCAGCCAAAGCTGTGCTGCAGCAGCAGCAACTGTTGTGGGCGGTGGTGCTGGTGTTGCTGGGTTGAGCAGTGCAGAGAGCAAGGCGCAGGCCAAAATGATGGCGCCCGGTATGATCTCAGCCACCATGCACCACACAATTTCGGTGCCAGCGGGCAGCACTGCAGCCGGCGGCAGCGGCGATGATGACAGCAAATCACCGCCCGCGAAGCGGGCCAAGCACAGCGAGAATAGCAGTGGGGGCAAGGATATGGTCGACATATGCATTGGCACCTCTGTCGGCACAATTACCGAGCCGGACTGCTTGGGACCCTGCGAGCCAGGCACCTCGGTCACCCTCGAGGGCATCGTTTGGCATGAGACCGAGGGCGGTGTTCTCGTCGTGAATGTGACGTGGCGCGGCAAAACCTATGTGGGCACCCTGCTCGACTGCACCCGACACGATTGGGCTCCTCCAAGGTGAGTAGCTGCATCCATAGTTCCTGCTCATTCCGCTCAAACTTTCAAACTGTTACCCAAAAAATAAAGATGCCTTTATCGAAAAACATAATTTTTTTTTTGATTTTTGCTTATATTTCGTTTTGTGCTTTTTTGCTCTTTGGCAACAGTTTGAAAGGCAATCGAAAAAGTAATGTTCGAGGCTAAATTTGCATTTCTTTTGTTCCTAACGATTTTGAATTCCCAAAATCTATTGGCCAAATTGTCTTGGCGTTGAAAATTCAATTTTCATACGAACATTTCATGTAACTAGTTTATTATTCATATTCAAAGTAGTGTACATGATTTCTATAGAACAATTTTACAGTTGACTTTAATATTGGCTTTATATACAAAAAAAAGAAAAAGATAAACAGTAAAATGATTATATTAAGAGTGATTATGATTTCTGAAAAGTTTCTAAATTGTGGAAACCAAAATGATCGAGAAATTGTCATTTATGCAATAGCTAAAAAACTAATTCGCAAATCATTGTTAAATAATAATTTCTGTAATCTAATTTACTCGAAAATCTTTTAGATCGTATTAGATATTGTTTATTATTTTGTATTAATTAAAAAAATATAAGATTAGATGTGGCGAAAAATGTTGTTATCATGTGGACTATTTATAAATATTTCACAAGTTAAATTGTCCAGAGTAATTCATGCTAAAACTTTGTACAAATTGATTGCAGATTCTGTGATTCACCAACTGAAGAATTAGATTCTCGAACTCCAAAGGGACGCGGCAAGCGCGGACGCAGCGCAGGTCTAACGCCCGATCTGAGCAACTTTACCGAAACCAGAAGCTCGGTAAGCGATGTTACATGATTTACATGTTACTCTTGTGAAATCTGTGTATTAAATGATTGATGGATCACATTGCAGATTTACTTCTCACATGCCCAGGTGCACTCGAAGCTGCGCAATGGCGCCACCAAAGGACGTGGAGCGACGCGCAGCGCCACTGGGAATGCGACCAATAGTGGCAGCAGCTCATCGGGCAATGGCGGCGGCGGTGGTGGTGGAAGCAGTGGCAATGGCGGTGGTGCCACACCCAGCACATCACCCACGGCATTTTTACCGCCACGCCCGGAAAAGCGCAAATCAAAGGACGAGGCGCCGTCACCGCTCAACGGCGATGGCGCCGATGGTGCCGGTGGAATTGTGAGCATGGTTAATGCCAGCGGCATACCCATCTCGGCCAGCGGCGGTGGCCTGGCCACTCAGCCGCAGAGCCTGCTCAATCCGGTGACTGGACTCAATGTGCAAATCAACACAAAAAAATGTAAGACTGCCTCGCCGTGCGCGATCTCACCGGTGCTGCTCGAGTGTCCCGAGCAGGACTGCAGCAAGAAGTACAAGCATGCCAATGGGCTGCGCTATCATCAGTCGCATGCGCACGGCGCCAGCGGCGGTGGCAGCAGCAGCGGCGGCGGTGGCGGCACCAGCTCCATGGATGAAGATTCCATGCAGGCGCCCGAGGAGCCAGCAACACCCCCATCACCGCTGCCAGGGGCAGCAAGTGGAGCA